>OZ021728.1:34014997-35311641 GCA_963978545.1 Linyphia triangularis
TTTAATAGGAGGGCATCGCAGTTACGCGTGTCCAAACGAAAATACTCTTTTCAAATTCTTAGTGTAAACATTTGACGGTTGTACTTCTTTATTTTGAAGAAGGCATGGTAAAAATCCGGCGAAATATGCTTAATCAAGACACATACGAAATGGCTATGCGGATTTACTAATGAGCATTTGGGAAATTGTAAGACGGCCCCCTACAATCCACCTACTAATGAGGCTTGTTATATATATCTATACGTTGCGTGTTTGAACATGAATGTGCATGCGCGATAGTCGATTTCAGTAGGGGTGATCCACATATTGCGTACTGTTGGGGAAAAAAACGAGAAGGTTTTTGGAATTCTTGCAGGATGAAATTTTTTCTAAAAAAGGGCAGGAAGGGCGCTATTTTTAAATAAAATGGGCAGGCATGGCGCGCCGCACCTCAAAAAATGCCTAGGATGAACTTCGATTAAACATCTAATGGCTTACAACTGCAAATCTCCAATAGGGCCAAAATATGGATGAACATGCCTTAAACAATACAAAATTTCCCCGATTTTGTGTGCTACCTCCCTGCCCTTTTGCTTAAAAAATAGCATCCTTTTCTGAAAAAATGCAAAATTTTCGTTGATTTTCCAACGGAATGCAATACGCGGATCAACCCATTTGAAATCGCCTGTCATGTATACGCACACATTCATGTTCAGACAGGCCTCGCACAGACCAGTGACTGACTGAAGTCATTGAATGCCTGTTGATACTACGTGGGTCACTATCACTAGTAAGTGGATTGTAGAGAGCCGTCCCACAATTTCCAAACGCTAGTTAGCATGAATGGCCATTTCGTATGTACCTAAAATAAGTGTATCTAGTTGGCTTATTATCATGCCTTCTCGCACAAAACAGAGAAAAAAGGCAATGAAAAACGTATATTAACACTAATACATCTAATCGGGATTTTTTTGGTGCAGGTGGGACTGGTTCAGGAAGTTTAGATAATTTTGCCTATCGCCAGAGATTTTTCAAGCTTTCAGGATACCGTAAATCGCAGCATTTGCGCAATAGTTTTCGTGGGATGTTAATGTGGTGTCACCGGACAGTAGTGTTAATAGTCAGTTTAAAGTTAAAAACCATCAAGTTTTTAGTAAGCATTTAAAAAGCTTATTTCAAATCTGATGACTGTTATTGCTATAGTTATTAATTTTGTCAAAAAACTTATTTTGCTTTGTTTTAAAAAATTTTAGTTTAAGAAATACCATTTGGATCTTAAAAGTAATCCTTAAAAATTAGAGGGTTGTGAAAATAACCTTTGAGAATATTTTAACTGGTAAACACTGATTAAAATTCAGTTTTTAAAAAAATAAAAAGCTTTCGACAAAATTCTGTAGTAACGTTTTCCTGGAAAAAAATTAATAACTCAAAAAATTAATAACTTAAATTCTCTTTCAGTATTTTGAGATCTTGAAAACTACACTATCAAAAATATTCAAATTTTACTGTCACTGCCCAGCAAAAATTTACTAGTGATCCATCAGTGGGTTGTGACCGACAGTTTGAGAAACACTGACGTACAGGGTCCCAAAAACTTAATGTACGATTTAAATCGATAATAAAAGCCACAAGTACAGGGTGGCCACAAAATTCCAAGAAAAAAAATTTCCCTGATAATTCCCTGACAGATTTCTAAGAAATTCCCTGATTTTAAGGCAAACTTTTTTTTCAAATTTCTCCAATTTTCTAAGGTTTTTCAGATATCTAAACACCCTGATCAAATAGAACATGTATGCAAAAGATAATATGCAATTCTTTTTAAATAGTTTTGCTGGTAATTAAAAGTTTAAATTATTCAGTAACATTAAACTTCTCTAACGATTACCAGCACAAATCTCCGAGTAAATAACTCCAAAATATGGATGAATGTGCCTTAAACAATAGAAAATTTCCCTGATTTTCATGAAATTTTAAAAAGTTCCTTGATATTTCCCTGATTTTTTCCAGAATCAAAAAGCTCCCTGATATTTCCCCAATTTTCAGGTTTCCTCAGTTCTGTGGCCACTCTGAAGTAGGCCTGTAACTCTTAACTAAAATGCCACTATTACACAAGTTTGTATTACTAGTATTATGATACATCAGATCCAGATACCAAGCACAAAAAATTTAGAGATGATTATTGATTAAAATCTACTCCTGTTAAAGTTAACGACATACAATAAAAACAACCCTGCAAATTGAGTTATATATAAACAAAAATACTGCCAAGTTACCGAATTTGATGTCATATTATATTTACAGCAAAGGTATGAAGTTCGCACATACGAGTCATAGCAGGCACTAGATAAAGCCATATGGAACTTTCAGATGAATTTTACGCAATACAACTAATCTTATTGAGACCTTGAAACTAATATTAAACACATGTAGCATGTTTTGTTAATGAATTGCAAATTAACTTCAAATACAATTTCCTAGCGCTGCATTTACTATTATACCTACAGGGTTCCCACTCAAATCACAGAATGAAAATTAATGACTTTTAAGGACCTAATTAACGTTTTTAAGGACCTTTAAAAATTTGTTTTCAGGCATCATATCTTTATATAAATTTTTAATAAAGTATATTCTACCAAAAAAGTTACAAGTTGGTGGATGCGTAATACAAATAAGTCACAAAATTTTGATATGGTGCAGATAAGAGGCAGTCACGCGGAAATAGCAAGTCTGAGTTGTATTTTTATAAATTTTGCAATTGGCCACACAACATCTGCAAAAATTAAGGATCTCTAAGCATTTTCAATGACTTTTAAGGCCTTGAAAACAAGTTCAAAATTTATTAAACACTTTTAATGGCTTTCAATGACCGTGGGAACCCTGTACCCAAGAATATTGATCTGACAGATGAACCAAATCTTTAAATAAAGTTTTTCTAATGTTAATTAGGGGAAGAAGTTAAAATTCAAAACAACTACATTCTACACATTTAAATTCATAAACAAAAGAATAAAGCTCAAAATGAAAAGTTCCTACCTTCGGAAAAGCAAGCAAAACTTTAAAAGTTATTATACACAACAATAAGAGTATTTCGTCTTCCTGCAAAAAATTAAAGACGTTATATATTTTTTAAAGGTTCATTAGGTATCAACTGCCAGTTTACAATAAACATTAACTTATTTTCACTCAGATCAAAAATAAAACTGAATTTTAAAAAAATTAATTTGTCGCACGTCAAAGTGATTTAGTAAATTTATTGCGTTTTACAAACATAACAGTATTTGAAGGCGCCCACTTGCTTTTCCTCAATTCTACGGAAACAAATGGTCCAATGCTTTAAAAGTGGAAACAAAAAGAGCACAAAGAGTAATTTATCGACAATGAAACCAGCTAATTTGACCATTACTCTTTCTGAAATTTGTGGTGACATCTTTTGTATTTAAAGTTTTTGAGAATGGCAACACCTTTTGGTTGTGATTTGATTATTTCTAAAAAGTTCTTTTTATCGTTAGGTTGTTTCTAGCGATTTTGTTTAACGGTTCTATTTCAGGGTTCCCACTATCATTGAAGAAAAAAATTCAAGGACTTTCAAGGACCTTTTTAAGAAAATTAAAGGACCTTTTTAAGAAAATTCATAGACTTTTTTGAGAAAATTTCAGGACCTTTTTAGGAAAATTCAAGGACAATAAAATTACATACTTAAGACATAAACATACAAAAAGGACATTATCGGTGGTCACATAAAAATTCAAGGACTTTATCCTTTTTACAAAGACTTTCAATGACCAAATTTCATTAAAAAAATTCAAGGACTTTCCTGGACCGTGGGAACCATGTATTTAAACCATGAAATAAATGCGATGTTAAGTTTTGTCTCCGAGTTTGTTCATAATTAAATACCACACCGCTAAAGTTGGTGGACCGGTACAACACATTGGAACTTTAATCGTATCGCTTCTACACTAGGCTTAGCTTGCCATCACAATGGAGAATCCAACAGAAAACGATTCCACCTCGAACTCGATACAAATTGAGAGCCCTTTTTCCACAAATGTAGCTGCAGTTTCAGTCAAGCCTCAACCTTTTTGGTCAGACACACCAGATTTGTGGTTTGCTCATGTAAAAACTCAATTTCACACTGCTAAAATTACTGCTGAAGAAACAAAATACTTCACCGTTGTAACAAAGAGTTTTAAATGCGGTAAGTGACATTGTTACTTCGCCACCAGAAAATACTCCTTATCAAATATTAAAAGCTACACTGCTTTCGTGTTTAACTGATTCAGATAATGTTCAAATTAAAAAATTGTTGAGTGGAATTAATCTAAGCGATAAGAAATCCAGTCAACTTCTTCGCGAAATGCGCCAATTGGCTACCAATAAAGTGAATGATGATTTCTTGAAATCACTTTGGCTCAATCAACTACCGAAGCACTCGCAAACTATTTTGGCAGCTAATTCAGAATCTCTCGTTAATCTAGCCACTATGGCAGATAAAATTCATGAAACTTTTGAATTCCAAAATATCTCAAGCATTTCTCAAGATAAGTTGCAGACGACAGCAGACGAAATCAACACTGTTTCCTTGGCTGCAAAAATTAAAGAGATAGCTCAAGAAATTCTTCAAGAACTTAAAACGCTAAATCAAAAATTTTACCGTACTAAATTCCATAGGTCCAAAAGCAGGGTTCATTCATGAAAGTTTGGAAATAAAGTTACTAAATGTACCAAGCCTTGTAATTTCGAAAGTTCGTCTGATACGGGAAACTAAGCGGTACATCGTTGGCGGCGACAAGCGATGTTCACCAACAGTCAAGTCACCGATTCATTTTTGATCGCACAAGTGGACGGCATTTTCTGATCGACACCGGGGCAAAAATTTCTGTGTGTCTTGTGTGTGTTCTTCTAGAATTAAACACGCTAAGCCTGATCAGAACTTTCCTCTATATGCTGCTAATTCGTCTAGAATAAATACCTATGGTTCAGAACATTTGAATCTAGATCTCGGCTTACGCCGCAGATTTCTTTGGAATTTCATCTTTGCTGAAGTTGCCAAACCTATTATCGGTGATGACTTTCTTAAACAATTTGGATTAATGGTTGATGTCAAACAAAAACGTCTTGTCAATCCTATGACTTCACTGAGTTTATAGGTAGAATCTTCAGTGGTCCAACTTTAAGACTGACAATAATACCAACAATTTACAAGTTAAAGCCTTTCTTGAGGAGTTCAAAGGTCTAACAATCCAAGCAAATGAGATGACACCAGTCCTTCATCCTGTAACTCATCATATTGTTACCCAAGGTACGCCTGTTGCTGCCAAAACACGTCATCTCGCTCCTGACAAATTGAAAGTAGCATGTAATGAGTTTGATTGTATGCTACAACAAGGAAAATGACGACCTTCAAAAAGTTGTTAGGGAAGCCCACTGCATCTTGTTCCTAAGAAGACAGACGGATGGAGACTATGTGGTGACTACAGAGGTCCAAATACAATCACTCAACCTGGTCGTTACTCCATTCCAAATATACAAGACTTTTCTTATAATGTGAATGGATGCAAGGTATTTTCTACAATCGACCTCGTCAGAGCTTACAACCAAATTCCAAAGGCACCAGAAGATATTGAGAAAACAGCCATTATAACACCTTTTGGACTGTTCAAATTCTTAAGGATGCCATTTGGATTTAAAGAAATGCTGCTTAAACGTTTCAGCGTTTCTTAGATTCCATTTTTGCTTTGCATACATTGACGACTAGTTGATAGCTTCAAACAGCGACGAACATATTTCTCATTTACGTCAAGTTTTCAAAAGATTGAAAAAAGCTAGTTTGATGATCAACATAGAAAAATCAGGGTTCCCACTCTTATTGAAGAAAAAATTCAAGGACCTTTTTAAGAAAATTCAAGGACCTTTTTAAGAAAATTCAAGGACCTTTTTAGAAAAATTTAAGGACTAATTTTAAATACATCAGACGTAAAACTACAAAACGGAGATTATCGGTGGTCAGGGGTGTAGTGGAGTGGGAACATGAGACAACGGCGATCCTTTACCTTTTTAGAAGGCGGAACAACATTCCCTCATCTAAAAAATTTTTAATTTGTATTTTTTTTCCCTTTACGTAATACTGAACTCAAAGCCAAGTAAGTAAACAAAAAAGTCATTTCGTGGGAACTTGCTTTTGTCTGGGATCCACAACTTCAGAGCTGAGCAAGCAAGTTCTGGTTTTTATAAAACACTTGAAAGAAGCGTGGCAACCCACACATGGCCATTTCTCCTTCATTACAAATGAACTGACATATATGTTTACATCTAGCTACGATTCATTCAATAGCAATTACCCTCTTCAACGAATGATCTGTATTTGTGGAAGAATTCCAGACGTCAAATTTGTATGGTTTGTCGTATATACAGTCTAAAACTTCCATAGACAAATTCACGCCAAATATCTACATTTTAATAGAACAAAACTGTGACCCAGCACATTCAGTTCTCTGCGCCCTTTCCTTGAAGAAAATTTCGCCTCTAAATTTAACGGGAACGCTAACCGATTTATCAACAAAAGTTATGTAACTTTTTTTTTTAATTTTTATATCACGGATTTAATAAATTATTGGTAAATCTCTTAACGTACCTAAGAAATGAATTCGTTCAAGAGGAAAAAACAAATGACAATAAAAGATGGGGTTTTGTACAATCCAAAAATGTTGAGCAAACCTGCGGTTCTGACGGAATAAACTGGTTAGTGCTATAAATCCAGATAGGTAAGAGCAGAATTTTGATATTTTGTATTAGCTTTTAAGGTGTTTTGAGATCACGGAATTATTATTTTGTTAGATATTGGGAAACATTTTATTCCCAGATATTGGGAAATTCAAACTGATAACTTGTTTGAACATGAAAATATATGTTCAAAATAGTATTGATTTTTAAATCCTTTATATTAACTTCGCTTTTGAATGTTTGTGAATTTGAATATGTTTAGTTCAACACATAAAATGTTGCTTGAATGTACAGTAAAGAGACTGGCTTCAAGCGCTCCGCTACGTTGTTGTGACAGAACTGAACAGTTGTTAACTTTATTTCACTTTAACTTGGCAGTACTACATTAGCCGAATTGCAGCCCTTCACAACCCAGGGTTGCAAAGGAGTTCCAAGGCTTGCGCTAAGAGCAGAGAACTACTGAAAAAAGTACTATGTAGCAAAAATCAGTAATTTTAATAACATGTATTTTATTAAATTCTTACGAAAATAATTTTATAACAATTTTTTATAAAAAAAAAAATTGAATCCATGGGTTCCTTAATAAAAGCTGACTTAATGTTGATTAGTGCAGAAAATGCTACGATTTTAATAATTTGCACCCATACCATATAGAGCACTCTTACCATTTTTGGAGTGTTTTCTATACCCATTCTCATTGTAAGGGGCACCAAAACTCATTCTTGCACACAAAGCATTTTACTCCTAGGCTGGTCCTTTATATTTGATTTTCCTTAATATAAAAGTGTTAATGGTTTTGCAAATGGGTATAATACATTGAAATTGGACTGAGAAGAAGTAGGAAAATAATTCAAGTGTACTTTAAAATGTAAAATTAAATTTCTTTTCGGTTTGAGAATGGGAAAGTTTTACACTTACAATTATTTCAGAATTTATTCCATAAATGCAGCAACAGTTCTTAAAAAAAAAAAAAATCATACAGTGGCGGATTTCCCCGATCTTTATTAAAATCTAGTGATTTTGATGGCAATATCGTATATATTTTGCAGTTTGCTTTCTCCTCCAATTTATACCCATTTTTGACTATTATTGTCACCTAACCGTCACCACTGTCGAGATGACAAAATCGAACTGGATAAAATAAAAAAAACAGGAATGTCCCAAACAAATCTGGCAAGTAATGAGTCTACATTGAAATATCCCGCTTAAAATTAGAGATGATTGAGATGGTACACAAATTAATATTTTATCAAGAAATTTTAAATCGACTGATGGATTGAATTTTCAAATTATTATATTAATGGAGCAAATTTGGAAAAGGAAAGGAAGGATCTATCAAGAAAGAGGAAATTCTCTACATTTTTTTTTTTTTTTTTTTTTGAGAAGTAGAAAAGCCATAAAACTTTCAATCACAATCTTTTTCATTCATTTTGAAAACAGATTTCGAGGAGCTACAGAATCTGGGAATTTATCCGAACCCATTGCATGTAAGGCATCTTTGACATTTCGGAAAAAATGTTTAAAAATTTGTGTCAATAATATGTTTGAAAATGTGTTATAATCCTTTATAAAGTGTTTAAACAATCTTTTAAAATAGGTTATGCAAAGCAAATTATTTAAAATCCATATAACTTAATAGTTTTAAAAAATTATTTGTATAAAAGAATAAGTCGAAACACACAATTATTATTATTTTTTTTTTTTTTTTAATTTTTGGAGGTGCTCGTTAGCTATTTTGAGATTGTTAAAGTAATATTAACAAAACTATTTAAAGTTGTCATTTTCACTCTCTCTTGCCCAAGAGCAAACTAATGACGATGAACTGAAAAAGCTAATTTCTTCTAACACAAACCTTCGGCTCGAAAAGATTCCTGTAATCAGATTGGAAGAACAAATCTTTTGCGACGTTTCGACTGGACATCCCAGACCCTACATTCCATTATCCCTTCGTAAAATGGTTTTTGACTCCATACATCATTTTTCCCATCCTAGCATTCGTACTACAGCAGCAGCTGTTGCGAAGAAATTTATTTGGCCATCAGTCAAAAAGGACTGTAGAATATGGGCTAAGAATTGTTTGCAGTGTCAAAAGTCTAAGATACATACACATTCATGCACCTTTGGGACAATACCTTCACATTTGCAAGAGATTCGATGAAGTACATCTTGACATCATTGGTCCACTTCCATCATCAGAGGAAAAACGCTACTGCATTACCTTAATTGATAGGTTTACAAGGTGGCCTGAAGCAATTCCAAATCCTGATATTCAGGCCACCACAGTAGCTTCAGCTGTATACAATGGATGGATTTCCCGCTTTGAAACACCCTCTGTTGTCATCACCGACCAAGGATCACAATTTGAGTCAGCTCTTTTTACAGAACTTTCACATCTCTTGGGAATCAAACGGAAACGCACCACAGCCTACGTGTAATGAATTCTTGCATGTAATGGATTCGTTGAAAGATGGCACCGCACGTTGAAGACAGCGATCACTTGCCATGCCAACAAAAAGTGGACTCGAGTAGGCTTGGGCAATGTTAACATTTCTGCATCGTGATATATCGGGAAGCAAACATCGCGATGTTAAATATTTTTTTTTACAAAATACTATAAAACAATGTTTTCATAACAAGCTATGTAGCCGAGAGTTATGCTTACTTAGCTTTGTAACATTTTAATTAATTTACGTACAGAAGTTTATATTAAATAACATGAGTAGCGACAGAATTACTTTCAGGGGGATACATAAAGCACCCAAGGGGGTATAAGCCGGTTATTTTTTTTTTTTGGTTTAATCCGGATTTTTCAATTTCTCTATCTTAATGAAATTTTACTTTGTTATTATACAGGGAAATCGGGGGGTGGGAGAGGGGAGGACAAGTGCACTTCCTGGCGGTGCAAATGTTACTTTAGTTATTGGATATTCTTAACTATCAAATCAAAAACATACTTTATAATGGATATTTTATTACTTACTATATACAATATAACTATTAAACAATAAAAATAAAATTAATGCATAACATTTAAAATTCTAATGATCTTTATTTTGTGCCAAAAAAAATCTGCATTTCAGCATTTTTAAGAAGCAATGTTGGATTGAGTAATTAATCTTATGGAAATAAACTTTATTCAAATCGTACAAACTGAAAAAAAAAGTATAAAACATTTATTTACTAACGAGTCAGAAGAGAAAATCCTTCAACGTAAATGGGAAAAAAAACTTTATAAGTATTTAAGCAATCAAACTAGAGAAACATAACTGTGATCCGTTCATGCGCTAGTTCATACTGACTTTGGCAGATATAACAAACCATCATAGTAATAAACAACCTGATTATCTTAACTGGGTAAGAATCAGACAGAAATTACCACACAAAAATACCGCAATCCCCTCGAGTTAATAAATAAAGCAAAGCTCTCAAAGGGTAAAAAATTTTTAAGGGGTTTTGTTTCTATTCAATCATGGAAACATCGCACATACCGGATACGATTACCACGATGCAGATATAGCAAAAGCAAATGGAATTCGTCTCAAACGGCGCAGTGTAACAGTTACACTATGTTTCTATATAGTCTTGGATACACCGTGCATATGCAGGGAGGATTACTGACATGTGGTCAAGCATCGTGTCTCAAACGGCGCTGTGTCGACGGTTTCAATACGTTTCTATAGTATTTTAGAAAAACCGCTCATGAATCGTGGAATCATCGGTTCTTTGTCGTTGAAGTGCTAGGCAATGAGTGTATCGCGCTCTCGTCAAAAAAGATCGTGATGTATTGGTTTAGAGAAAATAGTGACACCGGTTTGACGATGCTGATTTCACACCGGTTTTAGACGATGTATCGATACATCGCCCAAGCCTAGACTCGAGTGTTACCTACGGTTCTTCTAGGATTACGTTCCAACATATCGAGAAGAATTCAAGTCTAGTCCAGCAGAATGTGTTTATGGAACAAACATCCGACTTCCTGGAGACTTTCTTCACACATCTCCAAATTCTAAAAAGAGTTGAAACAACACTTCGCAGACATCAAGCTCATCCCAGCTTCAAGGCATTCAAAACCTCCCATCTTTATTTCGAAAGATTTACATTCCTGTCAAATGGCTTTCGTTCGAACTGACACAATATGTTAACCATTTCAAGCTCCATATGAAGGTCAGTACGAAATTAAAGACAAAACAGATCATCATTTCACACTTTTGGTAAACAGAAAAGAAAAGACATTTCTATCAACAGACTAAAGCCATGCTTTGCTGACAATCAAGACAACATTCTGCCAAAACAAACAAACACACCTTTTACTCCTGCTGTTACTCACAATGAAGAAACAATTCCAATAAATCAAATCCCTATTGCACAAACCTTGCCTACGACACGTTGTGGGAGAACTGTAAAATTTCCTACAAATTTCAAGATTTCATTCAGTGCCTTCACTAAGGGATGAGTAGTGTGGTGACATCTTTTGTATTTAAAGTTTTTGAGAATGACAACACCTTTTGGTTGTGATTTGATTATTTCTAAAAAGTTGTTCTTTTTATCGTTAGATTATTACTAGCGATTTTGTTTAGCGGTTCTATTTAAACCATTTTGTCTCCGAGTTTAATTGTAATTAAATACCACACCGCTAAAAATTTAGAAATGTTCTCTTGGATTTGGTATACAGCCCTTCCATAATAAATCGATGCAGAAATATACCAATTTGAAATTTAGTAAATTCGTTACTGTTAACCTTTTCAATTATCTAAATTGCATGCATCGTCAAGCCTTAAGTTTAAGGCTAGCCATCGTGTTTTTATAACTGCCATAATAGCTTTTTTATAGGTAGGGTAAATACTGGTAATACAGGGGTAAAAACAATCACAATGTAAAAAGAGGAAAATATACACAGCGTTATTTTGAATTATTAAAATAGCTGAATAAGAATATATTTTTATACTCAGCAGGCGCGTAGCCAGGGGGTGGCTGATGGGGCTGCAGCCCCCCCCCCCCCCCGAAATTTTCAAACCTCGAAAGTCAGAAATAGATCTATTTATGCTAGGATAATTAAAATTTGAAAATAACACAAGTTTTCGTTATTTTCTAATTTTTTGAAATTGTATATAAGCCCATCAATTCAAAACGAAATCATAAGTATTTTTGGAGAGCTCATACAATCCGAAATAGTTAAAAAAGTATCAAATTCAGAGTTTTTTTCCTTCATTGCCGACGAAACAACAGATATTTCTCAATAGAACAACTGTCTTTATGCTTAAGGTATATTGATGAAGCAACTGTACAAACTAGAGAAGATTTCTTTGCGTTTATTCCTGTCACTGATTTAACTGGTGCAGGTCTTACAGCTACAATTGTAGAAGACTTGCTAAAACTTGGCTTTGATTTAAACAAGCTACGTGGCCAAGGATACGACGGGGCGTCAAACATGCGTAGGCAATTTCGTGGTGTTCAAGCTATGGTGAGAGAAAAATACCCGAAAGCTGTATATACCCATTGAGTATCTCACTCTCTCAATCTCTGCATATCTGACGCAACGAAAGTTCAGGGCATCTGAAACGCCTTTGGTGTAATTTCAGAAATTTGTAGTTTCTTTCATAAATCTACAAAACGAACAGATATTCTGAAAAAGAATATTAAAGACTTGAAACCCAACACAAAACAGACGAAACTTAAGACGTTATGTGAAATTCGTTGGATTTTACGTCATGAAGCCATTTTAATGTTCAAGGAGTTTTTAGAGCCAATCGTCGCTTCGTTAGAGGAAATCGAGGGCCTCGCAACAGACGATTCGTCCAAAAAGCCAAACATTTTGTTGCAAAGCACATGCCAGTTTTCTTTTCTAGTATGTTTGTGCATCGCCAGTAAACTGCTCGGTTGCACATACAACCTATCCGAGTATCTGCAAAGTACTAACATTGACTTGGCCAGTGCTTTGGGTGAAGTCAGCAACATAACGACGATGTTGCAATAAATGAGAAACAACCATGTGGATAAGTTTAATTCTATATATAATGAAGCTGAAACCTTAGCTGAAAAACATAATATAGAAGTCAAAACACAAAGAGTGTGTAAAATCCAAAAGAATCGCCCAAATATAGCCTACAAAACAACTGAAGAATACTATAGAATAACAATTTTTACGCCCTACTTAGATGATATGATATCTTCATTAAATGAGCTCTTTTTGCCTCATAAAGAAACAATTTCTTCCTTGCAAAACCTTATTCCGCAACACGCTGTTGGGAAGAGTTTTCAAGATATTGAACCATGCATCTCCTTTTATGAAGAAGATCTTCCTACTTACAAAGATGTGATTGAAGGTGGATGGGAGCTGTGGAAAAGAAAGTGGATGTCGGTCGAAATGTTACCAAAATCAACGATTTGGTCGCTGTATGAATGCGACCAAAACATCTTCCCCAGCGTATACGTTTTGCTCAAAATCCTATCCATTCTGCCAGTGTCAGCAGCCACAGCTGAGAGAAGTTTTTCTACTCTTCGGAGATTGAAAACTTATCTTAGAAGTACGACAAGCGAAAATCGCTTAACTGGACTGGCTTTGCTGAATATCCATAGGCAATGCTCAGTTTCAGACGAGATGGTCCTCAACAAATTTGCCAGCAGTGGAACTGTTAGAAAATTCAATTTAACTTTGTAATGCCTCTTAATTAAATACAATTGTCCCATTATTAAACTTTATTTTAAAAGTGATATTTCTTCTCATTTCCTTATTTTAAAAAGCATTTTTATTGTGTTTCATTAAAGCATTCTTAATCAAGTATTATTCATGCATATTAACCCTTTGCACTCCAGGCCTTTTTCGCGCGGAGGAATCAGCAACTCGAGACATTTTAGGTTCGGCTGGTGTTTATGGATTTGCTTCATAGAAACTAAACACAGTCATTGGCCTTGCATCGAATTTCCGCATCACACCTAATGGTCCTCTAGTGGTTTGGCATCCAATCGTGTGGCGCCTGAGAGGCGCCACTGGAGTGCAAAGGGTTAATACTTAATGTCACGATTGTGAAAAGAAAGGGTCATTTGATTATTACTACATTTAACGAATAAATTTTCTTTCCAGTGAACGCTATATGTGCTAAAAGTATTACAATCCCAAAGAGTGTTTATTTGTTTTTTAGTTTGGGTCAATTCCATGAAAATGCGACATAGACATCATTTTTTAAATTATCACTAAATTAATGTTTTTTTGTTCCAGTTCTTAGAAAATAAGTCAAATTGTATGAAAATAATAAGATATAATAAGAAAATCGTATGAATAATTTTTTTATAGTTAATTACTCTAGGATTTACTTTAAAACCGAAAATCTGTTATTTTTACCTCTAGTTTAATGACCATTGAAGCACTTAAATACCACATAGATTTTTGAAACAAACATATTTTTTAAAAGAATGGTTCACTTTATGCTTAAAAACAACAAAATTTTTACTTAAAACTTCTTAATAATTTTGCTATTCCCCCCAAACTTGATATTAGTCTTCATGTCATGTCTGTCACAAAAAACTTGGATTTTTTTATTTTAAACAAAATCCACTTAATAAAAATTATTAACACTTTATTTTCTCTTTTTATAGATCAAAACAAACAGTTCATAAAAAATTTGAAAAATAAATTTAAAATTTGAGCAAAATATAGAATATTACATTTTGTCATGTCTGTCACATTTGTCATGTCTGTCACACCAGTCATGTCTGTCGCAATTAATTTTTCAAGCAACTTAGCCTTAATTTTTTACTTTGAAAGTTGTTATTATTATTATTTAACTTAGTATTGATGTCAATAGTATTTCTTTACAACTCAATTAAAAAAAAGCTCAGAAAATCAGAGGATGGATCTGCAGTTCGCAACATAAAAAGAGGGAATTTTAAATGATGTATTAAACTTGATGGAAAAACAGCTTATATACTTTTTGTGCCACTTGTATATAAAACATACACAATCTAATGTGTTTACCAATTTATTAAGAAATCTGTTACATGGAAAACTTGTGATACAAACTAATTTCAGTGAAAACTATTCTCATATTTATCAGGATGAAATTCAGTTTGCTCATTGGCAGAATGCTTCCTCTACTATATGCACTACAATGGTATATTATTGTGATAGTGACTCTGTCACTGTTTCTCAGAGTCATGTGTAATTATATCTGATTATGGTAATCATGACAAATATTCTGTTATTGTATTTAACAATTTAGTCATCAAAAAATTCATGAAAGGTCACTTAGAATTTAAAGTGCAAGTGATTGAATTCCAATCGGATGGAACATTTCAACACTTTAAACAAAAATATGCAATATTTTCAATGACACAAAGTAAGCTCCCAACAGTCTGGCATTTTTTATCCACCTCACATGGCAAAGGATGCGTTGATAGTATAGGTGGGGCTATTAAGCGTCAAATCAGAGATGCTACTCGAAGCAGAAGTCTAGATTCTAAAACACCATGTAAGTTTGCTGAAGCTGCAATGAAAATTTGTCCTAGAATCAATGGTATGAACCATAAGAAAAGTATAAAGATTGATAGCAAAACTTGATCTGACATGGCAAGAAATCAAAACAATGCCTGGAACAAGAAATCTAAAGGAAACCGTTGTTTCCGATCACGTGCACCTGGCGTAATATTTTATAGCCCCACTTCAAATGTAAAAAAGGTACTCTTTTAAATTTCAATACTGGTGAATGACCTATTGGAAAATGCAACTGTTCACAATTTGCAATGTGGCCAATGGATGAACACACAATACAATAATGAGGTTTTTTGAGATTTTGATGGAATAACATCAAATAACACAATCGCACAGAACCAGTACAAAATAAAATGCTTTGTACCAAATAAAATTAAAGGTATGTTTAAATTTGAACCAGAAGTTCATGTTGCCTGGCATGAGAAAGAGCAAATGTGGCAGCTCCCACACTAGTCAATTCCAAGGGATTTTAAATATTTTTTATAATTTATTTTGTGAGTCATATAACATAATATATTAATGTTATATCATATTGTAATCTTCAAGTCATGATAAAAAATAAAGAAAATTATATTTAAGAAAAAAATACTTAACTTCATAGAAAATTGTACACGTGTCATGTCTGTCACAAAACCTTGTCATGTCTGTCACGCTGATAAATATTTTATAATATTTTACTATTTAAAAATTTCTTAACATTTTTCTTTCTGCATGACATATCTAAGTCTTATTTTGATCCCTAAACAATTTTAGACTTGACTAGCATACCAATTAAGAGCAAATGGTAATAATATATGGTCACTCAAAATCTATGTCTCAATTTTGTCATGTCTGTCACAGCAGGTTTTAACCCAATTAATTAAAAGTAATTTTTCCAGAATTAAAATTTTAGTGTTTTTTATAAATAAGGCCTATATTTGCATCACCCCATGGCAATGTTTTACTTGTTAATTAATATTAGGTACTTAAAGATGAACAAAAAACTTGTCTCATGTCATGTCTGTCACAAATGGAATTCACCTTTGATTAATTTTGATTTGTAAATTATTGAATGATAATTATTGTTTCCGAAGTTGACATTTATAATTTCTCAGCACCTCCCGAAAATAAATCCTGGCTACGCCCCTGATACTCAGAGTTCATCCTAGGCATTTTTCGACGGGCGGCGCGCCCTGCCTGCTCTTTTTCTATAAAAATAGCGCCCTTCTTGCCCTTTTTCTATAAAAATAGCGCCCTTCTTGCCCTTTTTCTATAAAAATAGCGCCCTTCCTGCCCTTTTTCAGAAAAAATTTCATCCTGAAAGAATTCGAAAAACTTTCGTTTTTTCCCTCCCAACAGTACGCAATATGTGGATCACCCCTACTGAAATCGGCTGTCGCGCATGCGCATTCTTGTTTAAACGTGCAACGTATATATCAGGGACTGAAACCAATGAGTAGATGTCCATATAACGTGTTTCATTAGTAGGTGGATTGAAGGGCGGCGTCTTACAATTTCCCAAGTACACATTAGTAAACTCCGATGGCCATTTCGTAAATGTTTTGATTAAGTGTATTTCGCTGGATTTTTACCATGCCTCCTTCAAAATAGTGAAGAAATTAATTTGAAAGACTTGAATAACTTAGTTAAAGGTTTATAACTATCAAATGTTTACACTAAGAATTTAAAAAGAATATTTTCGTTTGGACACGCGTAATCGCGATGTCCTCCTGTTAAATTTAGGGGGTGTTTTTGGTAATTTGCCTGTTACCAATTAATTTCTAAACATCCGTTTCATATTTAAAATTAAACATAACAGGAATACAACCAAAATCCCAGATTATTTCAGATTTTTAAAAAAATAAAACTTCTATTATAGCTTACATAATAGCAGCATGCACTGCAAAAAAAATCGCCGTTTTGACGCTAAATTTGATCTGATTTTGAAAATAAAAAAATGCAAAAATTTAAGGACATAGTACAAGTTCCTTAGTCGGAATACTCCTTGTGATATCCCACAATGAATAATGTTAAATTTAGAGAAACTCTATTCTCTATCTGACAATAGCAAAACTAAGAGATGAAGTTTAAGGTTGATTCATTCAAACTTTAGAAAATTTTGAAAGAGTAAAAAGTTCTTATCTTAACACATTTTCATTATACTAAAACATTGTTATCTTAATTTTACTGTATTATAAATTGATAATTTTATAAAAATTACTATTTGATGAAAATTTTACTGTGTATATTGCACTTTAATTTTAATAATTTTTTCAGTCTCATTCCAACAGAACTAGGACCGAAGCATTTTATCAGTATTTTGATATCTTTTAAGTTTCTGAGCGAGTTTTTGATTCACAGATTTTTGCATTATAATTTTTTTTTTCAGAATATTGAAAATTATTTATCGTGGTAGAAAAGTATAACAATATTGAAATTGTGGCAGAAAATGCGTATTTCTGCAATTTGCCATAAAAGTGCCCTCGTAAACAGGAAGTGCCCTTTTTTTGGAAAATAGCACCCTGCCCTTTTTCATTTCTAGAATGAACTCTGATATACTCAGAAGGTGGTGCAACCCAAAAGAAATTCTGAGAGGAGAAATTTTAGGCAAATTTAGTCTGATGAACGCTCTATATCCATTAAAAATGATAAAATAGTAGAAAAAGCAGAAGTTCTCAGAAAAAAAGTGGAAATCAGCAAAAACGAGGGAGATCTTCACCCTCAATAACGAAAATTGTGCACTTTGAAAATAAAGGGAAAATTATGCCAGTTTATGTTCGTAAAGTGCAATTTTAGATATACTTTTTGTCAAGTATTGCATTAATTTACGCATGCAATGCATTTATATATTCTCAGATATGTTTTAAACTTTCTTTGCATGCTATGAAGCATGGAAGAGATACAATGTTCTTTAGTCTTAAAACGAATTTGTCAAACACTAATAATATAAATATTCTGGATAACTTGAATAAAAAGATTTCATGGTTAAACCTTACTAAACCATACAAATCTTATAACACGTGTAAATCTACCTTAAAAATATTTTACTTGGATCATCTAGTCATGCATCCAACCATTTTCAGGGTTCCCACTCAAATCACAGAATGAAAATCAATGACTTTTAAGGACCTAATTAATGTTTTTAAGGACCTTTAAAAATTTGTTTTCAGGCATCATGACTATATATCAATTTTTTTATGGAGTATATTCTACCTAAACAGTTACAAGTTGGCGCATGCGTAATACAAATACATCAGAAAATTCTGATACAGTGCAGATAAGTGGCAGATACCCGGGAATAGCAAGTCTGAGTTGCATTTTTGTAAATTTTTCAGTTGGACAACATACACAAAAATTAAGGACTTTTAAGCATTTTCAGGGACTTTTAAGCATTTTCAAGGACTTTTAAGCACCTTTAAGCATTTTCAAGGACTTTTAAGCACCTTTAAGCATTTCCAAGTACTTTCAAGGCCTTGAAAACAGGTTAAAAAATATTAGGCACTTTTAATGACTGTCGGAACCCTGATTTTTCTGCAAGCTTAAGATCAAATTAGAGAGTTCAAAAATGTTATCAAACACAGAAGACCCAGTAGCAGAAACTTTTCTGCCAGTCTGAGACACTAATTTGGGTAGCCTGGGCGAATGACACCAAAACGGCATCGCAATTTTCGTCGATAACTGCTATTAAAACGGCTAATACCTAGATGAAAATTACCACTATTCCAACGCAAATATCTGCCACCTTACTAGCGCAAATCTCGGCAATTTTATCAAAGTAACAATCCGCAAAAATGACCATTATACCTATGTAAATATCGGCGTTAGCGCCCAATATATCGGTAGAAATCTGGAAATTTATGCAATAGAGACGGTTACACTATCGATGTAACACTCTACGAAATTGACTACCACAACCACGTAAATCTCAGCGATAGTGCAACTATTGAGGCACAAATCTTCGAAATAGTGGGCACTACATCGGCGTAACACTCGCCGAAAAGAAACATCGTAGCGACTGAAATATTGAAGATATTTCCTGTTTTAGAAGCGTGATTCTCGGGAATAGCAGTCCTTACATCAGCGTAACTTTTAGCGAAACTAACTACTACACACCAACGCGCGAAAGCAAATAGAACTTATAATGTTTTTATACTATCTCCGTAAAATCGCGGTGAAGAGTATCCCGATTCCATGAAATGAAGTATCGCGCATGTGCTTTGACTCAAATCACCCATTTTATAAATCGGATTTAAAAAAAAATTGTGTTTTTTTTTTTAAAAGTCAGATTTGTAAAATCATCTGCATGCTGCCAAAAAATCTGCGACGTCCATCTCCCGTCTCGCATTTTCTACCACTGGGACAGAAGATTAGTGGGTAAATTACTAGTCTAGAACAAGATTTGGAGCAATATCTGAAGATTGTTTTTCCGTTTGTTGTCAAGACAAAAATTAAGATAGCAAAAAAAAACCTGAATTTTATAACTTATTAATTGTTGCCAATGCTGCCAGATCCCAATTGTACAATAAACTAGGAATTAAACGATTAGTAAAATTTAATTACACTAGATGACATTTGGTAAAAATAAACAAAACCTGTAATCTTCCATTAGCCAGGTACAAAATAAAAACCGCCATAGCCTATTCAAACTAACAACCTTCAAATCTTTTATAATTCCTAGAACAAACTGTAAATATTCAGGCTTGGCGATATATTTTCGCATCATCTGAACATTTAGGCTGGGCCCCAACTGGTCTGGTACCCAGTAAATGAAAGAGTACAGCAGAAACTTTACTGCACTAATTTCAAAACTCTTGGTCTATTCCTAGTTGACTTGTAAATATTGCGTCAATTTGGTGCCTTTTGGTAGATGATAAAGTTCCACATTTGGCAATCCTTTTCATGCTGAGAAACAGCGACTTTATGGTAACCCTAACTGAAAAGCATAGGAGGAGAGGATATTCTTTTTTTGGTGGCCATTTTGAAATTTGCTTTCGACTTACGGAGTACTGCTGCCTTATCGCCAACTTATCAAAATCACGCCAGCCCATACATGTAATTTACCATACACTCTTTAGAGTTGAAATTTGAAAGATAATTTGATGCTAGAAATGACAATGAACACTATGTATATTAGCTATAAATTTTATAAAGGCATAAAAATAAAATAGTTGCAATTTTAAATGTCATACTTTTAGGTTACAAGTTACAGTAAACAAATTTTAAGATATTAACAATGCATTCAGTAGAAAAAAATCAATCATCAATAGTAGTGAAACAACAAAAAACCTTTTTGCTGACACATGTTTTGGTTGAAGCAGCTAAGGTGGAAAAATTCTTAAAATAATCATTCCTCATACAAAATGGACTAATTTATATTCAAAATTGTAAATGAAACAGATTTCTACTAAGACAGTTATACAATTGTAAATTACATGTTATACAATTACTTCAGAAACGTTAACACGATCAGAATGTTGAAGAATCAAGAGTTGTACGATACATATCACAAATATTAAAATAAACTTAGTCACGAAATGACGTTCAATGAAACTACGAATAAATTCCAACGCATCTTAAAATCATATTCCATTGACGAGATATTCAAATTAATATCCATTCATATCAATAGATTAAAACTATAGTTCAGATGTAAAAGAATAAAAGTTATGTATTATGAAGAAATAACTTTAACTCCCCACCGTTATTGTCTAGTACGATTTGGTGCGCAAACATGAAATGATAAATTTTTGCATTCCAGAATTCAAATGCTAACACAAAAAAAGGTTAATTTAAAAGATTTAATTAAACAAAAATTATTTGTATAGAAGACATTTAACGTTATTATTAGTCTTATGAAGAACAATTTTAAACTTAGAATATAGAAAGCACCGATTTTGTACGCATTAACTTGTAAACACACCAAGGAAAGAAAACGTTATTTATTTGCCTAAATACTTAAAAAAATACTTACTAAGAACGTCAAAGGGTACTAATGAGCAATGAAAAATTGGTTTCAATACAAAAAGAGGTACTTTATAAAAACATTAACTCAAAAACCACGCTCGAATTTACAATCACATTTCAGCGCATTATCTTACCTTCCTTCCGCAACCGGTTTAAACTGGTTTGCTTACATTTCTTTCGCGGTTCTCCTAGTATAGAGATCGGTTCGTCGCAAGATTCAAATAATTTTGGAAAGGGAAATAAAAGATTATATAATGATGTCAAATAATAAAAAATAAAAGAGTTTTCAACGCATTATTTTTTGATAAATCGCATTTGAAATAGTATTAATATTAGAAAATACACAGTATTCAACAAAAGCATATGCCAGTGTTGATTTCATTGGTCAGTTAGGTCGTTTATGCAGTTGCAGCTTATCTAAAATATCCAAAAGATCTTTATATGGGTTTTTATATTTGACGTCATGGTCAATTGCGGGAAAATTTTAAGAGTAAAATTCTGGTCGGATCATTGACTAAGAAATTCCTTGCATAAAGTGTAATATTTAATAATGTTTGTAAATTTTCGATAATTCAAAGATGTAACGAATCTGAAAATATGGATTCCCGATCAAGAAACCAACTTTATAGCTCTTGATGATTAACGTCAAATTTAAAAAAACGAAAGAACTCGAACTCGTCAAACATGGTTTAGTGGATTTCAAGAATACTTGTTTGTTCTCGTAAAAATATAGGCAAAGATATCAAATGTGACTTTTTTCCTTCAAAAATTTCTTTAATATTTATCCATAATAATAAATCAAGCTGTCTAGGTATATGTCTGTCTAACGGTGAATCTACAGAAAGCTACTTAAAATAGGAGAAATTTTCAACATAAGCAGTTTTGGCCATCTATAATTGTACCTTTGACAAATAAAATGTTAAAATTTTAATTCGTTCTTTTTTAATTAATTACCAAATTAAAAAAAAAAAAAAAAAAAACGTCTTCTAATAGGGCTACAGCTCTGAAATTTCCAGCATAAGAAGGATATAGTTTTGAAAAATTTTCATTGAATCATATTTATTTAAAAATTCAAATTTCCTGAATTCCTACTTCAAAGCATTTTAAATCAAAAAATTATCAACAGCTCTAAAAAACTCTGTTTTCCATAGTTTTTAAACTTTAATGATTTTGATTGCAATATTGTATAGATTTTGATTGCAATATAGTATAAATTTTGCAGTTTGCACCTCTTCCCATTCATGCAGACTTTTGACGACTTTTGTCACGTTGCCGCCACTGACTTGATGACGACTCAAACTAGAGAAGATTCAGAAACCAAAAGAGTGTCGTGAGCAAGTTGTAGGCTTACATTTGGATATCCCCCGTTAAAATTAGAGGTCGTATGGATTGGGATGGTGCATAAATTAATATGTTATCAAGAAATTATAAATTAACTGACGGATTTTAGCTTTACAATAGAATTAATTGTTAATTTTATTTTATAAATGAATCAAATTTTGGAGGGGAAAGACAGGTCTGTAAAGCAAGGAGCAAATTACAATACAATTGCATTTTGAGAAGGAGAAATAAAAACTGTCAATCGACATTTTTACTAAGTGCAATCGTGTCTTTTCATTTTGATAGCAGATTTCAAGGTGATATAAAATCTCGAAATTTATCCGAAAACCCTTGCATATAAGGCAATATGTCCTTGGTCTAAACCCTAGTAGCAATTTTACCTCGGGCGATGATCGGAATTCCATCCCCAGGTGAATCGCCGATGATTGGCGATTCACCGGAAACTCACCCTAAACTTATCTTTCCCTTGGCAACTAATCCATTTTGTCCCCGTGGCCGGCCATTGGCCGATGTCCGGAAACTGATCGAATTCGAGCAGAAGCCGACAAGAATTAGTTCGAAGGCCGAGGGAAAAGGGGGAATTACAAGCACTATCCGAGGAAAATTTTGCTCTCAAGAAATATCGAAACAATGGTCGTTATTATGTCGAAAATATCAATTAATAAACATTAAATAATTATAAAGATGTAAGTATCGAATATTAAAAACGACAAGTTAAAATAATGCAAAAATAAAATATTACCCAGAGCGCGTAATTCATATATGGTAGTATTTCTAGTGACATTTTAAGAGTACAAATCGAAGTTATAACACTACCAAATTACTCACACCAGAATTGTCTAAATTACTTACCCTAGGATCGAACCGAGGACGGTTTTCTCCGGAGTGCGTTGACATGGCCACTGGACTGTAGTTACTTGTGATTCTTGGTATAGCAATTGTATTGTAGTACAAAACTCTACTATCATACAGACTTTGCAAGGAAATTGACCGACATTTTTTTTATATATATGGGGTATTTTCGGAAAATAGCAAATCTTCCATAAATTTGGGAAAATGATATTAATTTATTTATTATAGCAAAAAAATAATAGTGTCAAATAAATAGTGTCGCCATCTATTTTGTAAAATTTTAAATAACTGACCAGTACATTTTATGATATTTTTTGAAATGCAATTTAAGAATTTACTTTTTGATAATTTAAAAAATATATTTAATTTTTAAATTTTTTAAAAAACTATATCCAATTTGATTAACTTTTTGAAACATATAAACATATTTTTATTTTACTTAAAAGATGTTTAAAAAACGGACCAAAATGAGTTCAGCAAATTATAATGAAAATTATTTAAAAACAAGGACTATATTTTTATTTTATATTAAATTGAAATGAGAATTTATTTTTAATTTTAGAAAATTGTTCCTATATTGTTTTACTATATAAAAACTTTTATTTATGGATTTTATTGACGTATTAGATAAGAGTAGTTAGAAAAGGACAGTCCTGAGCCATGGCGAAGCAGCGGAGCAGGGACGGGGGACGATGACGTCACAGGAAGTGACATCACCGGATATGACGTCACCGGAAATCCCGTGACCGGAAGTGGAGTTGAGTTGTTCCCCTCCTGCTGCTGTTTTAGTTTCGGTTTCATTATACGCTGTTTGTGTATGACGTCACAGTGGGAATGACGTCATAATGTGTTTTATATCAAAGTTTTGAGTGGTGGCAACACTTTTTAGTTTCGGTTTATCTAACAGACGGAGTTGTGTTGTTCTAGGACTGCTTCTTAATAAGAACGTTATGGTGATAGGCTTTTATTGCGTGACGTCACAGTAGATATGACGTCATAATGTATTTTATATCAAAGTTTTGAGTGGTGGCAACACTTTTTAGTTTCGGTTTATCTAACAGACGGAGTTGAGTTGTTCTAGGACTGCTTGTAAACGAATAAGTTAGAGTGATAGGCTTTTATTGCGTGACGTCACAGCGGGTATGACGTCATAATGTGTTTTATGTTACAGTTTAGTTAGGTGGCAACACCTTACATCTTGAGACATAAATTTAAGGCGGAGTTGAGTTGTATTTATGCTGCCTCTAAACGAAAACGTAATAGTGATAGGCTCTAATTGTATGACGTCACTGTGGGAATGCAGTGGTAATGACGTCATAGAGAGAATATGTTAAAGTTTAACTTTTTAAGTGTGGCAACACCCTGATATAGTTTTAAGGAGGGATGCGGGATTGGTCGAGGGGACGATGACGTCACTGGAAGTTGAGTTGTTCTAGGGCTGCTTCTAAACGAATAACTTAGAGTTATAGGCTTTTTGACTAGTGACGTCACAGTGGGTATGACGTCATAATTTGTTTTATATCAAAGTTTTGAGCAGTGGCAACACTTTTTAGTTTCGGTTTACCTTTCAGGCGGAGTTGATGTTCTAGGGCTGCTTCTAAGTGAATAAGTTACAGTTATAGGTATTTTTGACTAGTGACGTCACAGTGGGTATGACGTCATTCATGATTTTACAAAATTTACTTTTAAGACGATGGCAGCAGTAGGAATATGCTAAGTTTTAGGCGGGATGGAGTTGAGTTGTTCTAGGGCTACTTTTAAGTAAATAATTTAGAGTGATAGGCTGTTTTACCAGTGACGTCACAGTGTTAATGTAGTGGGGATGACGTCACGATTTGCTTTATATCAAAGTTTAAGGAATGGCAACATCTTGTATCCTGATATAGCTAAGTCTCCTTTGATTGGTTGAAATAAAAGCTCACTTCTGATTGGTTAGAATATGTCACGTGATTTCAAATACTCTTCTCATTGACTATACAGTTTAGTAAGACAGTTTTCTACTAAGTTTAATGTAATTGCGGCGCCATCTAGTGGTAGGAAGGAATATAAATTACATAGTTTATAACTTTTCATGCTTAACCATTAAAAACTTCAAATACATGCAAAGATAATATACTAACACAAATGCGTAAAGTTTCGGATTGAGTGGATTTTTTTTTTTCTATAGGTGCTTAACACATTTAAACCAATGTTGAGAGATATAATCGCAAGACACTTTTAAGGAATCAGGTTTAATCAATGTTAGACACATAAAGTCTCATTATTTTCTCAATAACAGTATGAAATGTAAATATAAATTAAAATTTATGAGAAAAAAAAATTTAAACTTTGATATCTTAACGTGAAAATTTCTTTTACAGAGCTTAACGTGTCATTAAAAAGTTTTTTTCTTTTATTGTCATAGTTTTTGAGGGATTGAATACACAACAAAAGAACTTAGACTAGAATTAATTTTCAATATTCAGCAACTGAAACCCATTATGGAAGTTAAAGCAATGATTTTACAATTATTTTTAGGTTGAGTTAGTCTGACCCTGTTGAAGGAATTAGTAGTTGTAGTGTGTTCACACGTGAGTTTGCAATACAATATTAGTAATATACATTTCCAAAAAACGAAATATTTATCACTTTGAATAGAAAAATGACGATTTTTTTTTTTATTTATGTAAGTATTATTCTCAATTTTATAAATTTTAAATGTATTATCCATATTTTATTGAAGAATTTATATTTTTTTTCTTCTTCTTTCAGAATGGTTTAGGAAAAACATTTCATTTTAGTCAGAACAATGTTTTCAAAGAGATGGAAATACGCAACTTTTCGATATATCAACCTTCAAATACTTTGAAATTGATTCTATTTGTTACAACCGGTTGTAATTTAAAGCTATACTGTACTATGCGAGCGATATTATATATCTTAGCTACTTACTGTCTATGTTAAAATTTATATTACCATTAAACTTGTTAGAAATTAATATGTCTATGTTAGTTATATTAATCAAGATAGTTTTTATTGTACAATGATACTTACTTAAGTTGATGAATGGCAACACAGAACTAGCTGCTAATGCTGAATAGATATGTGATAACTGATTTTGGATACTCTAATGTTTAAATAAGAGAGAAAAAGTAACATACTTGAACATCTTACAACTAAGAATTCAAAAGTGAACATGAAAATTTACTTTACGAATAAATATCATGTCTTTAAAATGTGTACGAATATCACTAAATAAGAGAAAAAAGTAACATACTTAAACTCTTTACGACAAATAACTTTAAAATTAACGAAAAAAAACTTACTTTACATATAAAAATCACTTTAAAATGTGTAAAAATATCGCTAAATAAGAGAAAAAAAGTAACTTACTTAAAATTTCTAAGATAAATATTTAACCTTTACGCGAAAATTCCCTTCATGTATAAAAATCACGACTTTAAAATATAACATGCAAGAGAAAAGTAACGTACTTAAACTTTCTACGACAAATAACTTTAACATTAACGTAAAATTTTACTTTACACATAAAAATCCCGATATTAAAATATGTAGAAATATCGCTAAATAAAAGAAAAAAAGTAACACACTTAAACTTTGTACGACAAATAACTTTGACATTAACGTAAAAAATGTTCTTCACATATAAAAATCACGACTTTAAATTTGAAATGTAGGATGAAAGTATAACATACCTATAATTTCTACGACAAAGAATTCAAACATTGCCGTTCATGTCTTTAAAATGTATAATGACAACTCTAACTTTTAGAAAAAAGAAACACTAAAAATTTACAAGGCAAAGAATTTAAAATTGAACGTTAAAATTAACTTTACATGTACTATCATACTCTTATATCAACGATAAATAAGATAAAAAAAGAAACTCTAAAAATTTATAAGGCAAAGAATTCAAATAATACGCGAAAATTTACCTCACATATAAAAATTATGTCTTTCAAATGTGCAAGAATAACGCTAAATTAGAGAAAAAGAAATATTAAAAATTTATAAGGTAAGGAATTGAAACAATACGCGAAAATTTATTTCACACATAACATTTTTATCTTTAAAATGTGTAAGAATAATGCTAAATTAGAGAAGAAAAGAAATAACATACTTAAACTTTCTTCGACAACAATTTAAACAATACGCGACATTTTCATACACAATTATTTTCTTAGGTTAATGTTAAATAATGGGAAATTTAACAGAATAAAAATTTCAAAGATAAAGAATTTTAACCTTTACACGAAAATTTACCTCACAAAAATATCATATCCTTAAACTTTAACGTGACAATTTACTCTTCATATACAATTAAACTCTTAGGTTAATGTTAAATAAAAAAAAAATAACATACTCAAAAATTTCTAAGATAAACATAACGTCAAAATTTCGTATCATGTGTTTAAAATGTAACATATAAGAGAAAAAAACTAACATACTTGAACTTTCTATAGCAAAGAATTTAAGCATTAGCGTAAAAATTCACTTTACATATAAAATTCACATCTTTAAATGGGAAGATAAGCAGGTGACGGTAATTAGCCAATCAGGGTAGCGGTAGGTGATACGCCATTCGCCGGCATTTTTAGATCGGAGGATGAGTCACGCTAAAACTTGTTGGAACAGGTCGGGAGATTTGTACAGCAAGAACAACAGCATTGACGGGCAAGCAGCGGGTGATGCTGTGATGTGTCAGCGGGTCTTTGAGATTATCGTTTTCCTACTTTGCCGTTTTCATAATGAAATGTTTGTGAAAACTTGGAATGAATGAAGTGGATTTCAAAGACACATTAGTAAGTGAAGGTAGAATTCGCATGGACCTTCTTCCAAAAAGTATGATTCACTTGGAGAATTTAAGATCATTTCTACTTGAAAACTTTTCTATTATTTAAAACATTGAATATTGTTCAAACTCAGTGGGATTATATGCTACAATACGGGTAAAACTTAACAAAATTGCTACATAGAAGAAAAATAGTAAGAGATTTAAAATAAATATTAGTTATAGATACTCCAAAGAAAAAATTTCACCTCTACTTTTCAATCGGAAAATCAATACAAGTTGGAAATTTATGTTACTTCAAGAAAGACTTAGACAATTTACTTTGTAATAATATACGTTAAGGTGTCATATTAACTCGTGCAATAAATGCTGACTAAGGATTATTTTACTTATCAATCTAAGAAAGGTGAATTGGGGGAAAATATTAAATAAATTGTAGATATTAAATACATTGTAGATATGCATTCAAGTTTTGAAAATCGCCTGCAAGACTTTTAAAACATCTTAAGATAATTTGAAAGAAACTTGCGAATTATATGTAAACTACATAACTTTTTATACTCTGAAAGGAAATCACAAGTAACTTAGTTAACTTTTTTCATGCTAACACTCATATTCAATGACATGTTTTTTAAATTTAACCTTCTTTACATGATATTAGTTATAAATTTGTTCAATCTCAGATGCGATATACTATTATTTCTAACATATATGTTACGAATTGTATAAAGTTTTTAAAAGAGTATATGCAAATCACCAATCAGAAACATAAAAATCTAACATCATTCAAACAAACTAAAATAATAAGATATTTTCCTTAGTGGAAATAGTTAACTACTCATGTGATGGAATATACTAGAAAATTTAAATACTGAAAAAAGTTTCCTAGGCAAACTTAAAGAATATTTTTTTTTTCTTGTGAAAAACTAGCATAAATTTGAAAAATGTAGAGTTTGTTACTACGTAAAATAGAACATCATCTGGACAAACTAAATTATACGTGAATTTTTAACTTCCATCCATAATTTCTAAATAACTTATACATAAATTTCAGAAAAACTGAAACGGAATGTGTTTTACAAGAGGCTTATTTTGTAAGATGAATATTCAATATTAATATAACTGAGCAAAGTTCATTCCGGAAAAAACTTGTAAAAGATACGTATATTTTGAAAATAGTTTGAAATATCCTTTTAAATTTATGAATGCTCGCTTTCGAAAGACACAAATAAAACTGATATTACTCATGATAATTAACACATACATAACATTAGTCAAACAAAGTGAAATTTTTATTGCTTGTGACCGATAACTTTTCAGTGAAGCAGAACTTACATAGGAAATTTGTGCAAACTTTTTCAACTTTTAAACCAAGTATCATGTAAAATTATAAATTACGATAGGAAATAGCATACTTCAGAATCGGAACAAGTCTTGTAGTTAAGCTAAATGTATTTCTCAAGGAATCGAAAGCATACCAGAGAAGTCCTTATCATTTCGCATCTTTTCTCATGTTGCAAGAAGACATACTTTGTAAAAGATCGTCTTAGCACTTAACAAAAATCAGTAAAAATAAATATATTTTCTATGGCAAAGATAAAACTTCACAACTTAATTACTTAAATTTAGCTAAGTTGCATATGGTTTATTCACATAACTCGCATATGCTTCGAATGTTGAAATATATTTGTCAGTTGAAATCAAACTCATCGAAAATAAATGCTATCTACATTTTCAAGTCGGAAATTACTATTAAATAAACTTTACATGTAAGACATTATCATGTTAAAAAGAAAAATCTACAAAAATGTAAATGATAATTTTACTGTTGGTACATAAATGATGAATAATTTATGATTTTATTCTAGGCAAACGTTTTATTGTCTAACAGAGAACTTAAACTTTAGCGGAAAAACGAAAAAATACAATTTTTATATCCTATCATGCTTGTCGAAAATTGAATTTATTAGCTGTTGTAATAGATTTTTATTGTCCAAATTTCTATAGTTCTTCACAGTGCAATAATATTAAGTTCATGTGTAATGAGTAGGTTTTTTTTTTTTTGTTGAATCTTATAAATTTAATGAAATTATTATGACCTAAGAGATTGAGTGAACTGAATAAATCAATGACGTAAATTTAAACAGTGACTTGAACTGATACATACTATAACTGTAAAGAAGTATGACAAAGTGATAGATGAAGTGAAAATAGAAGTTGAGTGAAATGTGTTGAAAAAAGTTGAAGACGACAAGAAATTCATAAATGAGAATTATCATTGACTTATATTAACTTCGTTTTTCTTGCTTATGACAAGAAAATACACTCTTGTTTATTAAGAACCAACTTGATATCTTATCATAGAATGGCAATGATGAAATATCTATACATTAAAAAAAAAAAATACCAAACTTAGACATAGCGAATTTCTTGAAATTCATGTATAATGTGAGAAGTTTTACTGGAAATATAGAAGATACAACATTGAAATATATGAATGTTTCGAAGTACTTTATCAGAAATAAAAAAATAAAAAAATGCGCTGAGGTCCGCTATAAATTTTTTTAGGAGAAAGTTTAAACAAAATTTAAAATCAAACATGCTTTTAAGTGGGAACACATATATTAAAACTATAGCACATTTAGCAATTTATATTATGTCATCTCAATTGGTATCAAACTGAATAATATGAAAAACAACCACAAACTGAATAAACATGAAAATTATCAATATATGTGGAAAAGTTTCCTTTTTTCACATATAAAAAAAAAAATAACACATTGACATACGTTAAGATCACGAAACATGCGTAATCATATACCGATAAGAGCAACCAATGTTGCGGGGAGATATTCACGTGATGGACAATATTCCATGAATAAATTGAGTGATTTAATTTCTAATGCTAATTCCAATAGTATTCCACGTAACTTCAACTTTATATGTTACACTATAGATATATTTATTTTTCAAATATATTGACTTTCAAAAAATCATCCTTCAATATAAGAATGATCATAGTAAGAATAAAAGAAAAGATACTAAGCATTGATTTAAAGTGTATTTATTTCAACTTAGCAACAAATCATATGCGTGAAACGAAAATTGCTTCGAACCAAAGTATAACTATCCAATTTCATTGATTCCTACAAGGAAATTTTTCTCATCTAGTAATTGAATTTTTTTTTTTCTCGTACACATTATAAGTGTTGTGCAATCAGGTGTAGAATAGCTGAAGATATCCGACCTCTTTCTAAATATTAATAAGTCACTGTTGAAAAACTTATAAAAATTTCAATTTACACTTAAAGTTTTTTTTTTTTTATATATATATATTTCAAAGAATTTTTTCAAATCAATATGTATATTTAAATACTGAAACTTATTCACTTCAATAAATGTATGTTTAAGTTATAAAACTTGTCGTATGTATTGAAAAATTGTAACTTTTCGTTTTCGTATAAATCGATAACTTATACACTAGTTCTTCATCAATTAATCTTCTAAGTAAATCTTTCAAAGGCAAAAACATACCTATAGCTTTGCATTTGTAACAAGTTAAATTGTACATGTTTCATGTGAAAGTTACAAAATTTTATATATTTTCATGAAAAACATATAAAATTTTAATTTCACGAGAAACATGTACAATTTAACTTGTTACAAATGCAAAGCTATAGGTATGTTTTTGCCTTTGAAAGATTTACTTAGAAGATTAATTGATGAAGAACTAGTGTATAAGTTATCGATTTATACGAAAACGAAAAGTTACAATTTTTCAATACATACGACAAGTTTTATAACTTAAACATACATTTATTGAAGTGAATAAGTTTCAGTATTTAAATATACATATTGATTTGAAAAAATTCTTTGAAATATATATATATAAAAAAAAAAAAACTTTAAGTGTAAATTGAAATTTTTATAAGTTTTTCAACAGTGACTTATTAATATTTAGAAAGAGGTCGGATATCTTCAGCTATTCTACACCTGATTGCACAACACTTATAATGTGTACGAGAAAAAAAAAAATTCAATTACTAGATGAGAAAAATTTCCTTGTAGGAATCAATGAAATTGGATAGTTATACTTTGGTTCGAAGCAATTTTCGTTTCACGCATATGATTTGTTGCTAAGTTGAAATAAATACACTTTAAATCAATGCTTAGTATCTTTTCTTTTATTCTTACTATGATCATTCTTATATTGAAGGATGATTTTTTGAAAGTCAATATATTTGAAAAATAAATATATCTATAGTGTAACATATAAAGTTGAAGTTACGTGGAATACTATTGGAATTAGCATTAGAAATTAAATCACTCAATTTATTCATGGAATATTGTCCATCACGTGAATATCTCCCCGCAACATTGGTTGCTCTTATCGGTATATGATTACGCATGTTTCGTGATCTTAACGTATGTCAATGTGTTATTTTTTTTTTTATATGTGAAAAAAGGAAACTTTTCCACATATATTGATAATTTTCATGTTTATTCAGTTTGTGGTTGTTTTTCATATTATTCAGTTTGATACCAATTGAGATGACATAATATAAATTGCTAAATGTGCTATAGTTTTAATATATGTGTTCCCACTTAAAAGCATGTTTGATTTTAAATTTTGTTTAAACTTTCTCCTAAAAAAATTTATAGCGGACCTCAGCGCATTTTTTTATTTTTTTATTTCTGATAAAGTACTTCGAAACATTCATATATTTCAATGTTGTATCTTCTATATTTCCAGTAAAACTTCTCACATTATACATGAATTTCAAGAAATTCGCTATGTCTAAGTTTGGTATTTTTTTTTTTTAATGTATAGATATTTCATCATTGCCATTCTATGATAAGATATCAAGTTGGTTCTTAATAAACAAGAGTGTATTTTCTTGTCATAAGCAAGAAAAACGAAGTTAATATAAGTCAATGATAATTCTCATTTATGAATTTCTTGTCGTCTTCAACTTTTTTCAACACATTTCACTCAACTTCTATTTTCACTTCATCTATCACTTTGTCATACTTCTTTACAGTTATAGTATGTATCAGTTCAAGTCACTGTTTAAATTTACGTCATTGATTTATTCAGTTCACTCAATCTCTTAGGTCATAATAATTTCATTAAATTTATAAGATTCAACAAAAAAAAAAAAACCTACTCATTACACATGAACTTAATATTATTGCACTGTGAAGAACTATAGAAATTTGGACAATAAAAATCTATTACAACAGCTAATAAATTCAATTTTCGACAAGCATGATAGGATATAAAAATTGTATTTTTTCGTTTTTCCGCTAAAGTTTAAGTTCTCTGTTAGACAATAAAACGTTTGCCTAGAATAAAATCATAAATTATTCATCATTTATGTACCAACAGTAAAATTATCATTTACATTTTTGTAGATTTTTCTTTTTAACATGATAATGTCTTACATGTAAAGTTTATTTAATAGTAATTTCCGACTTGAAAATGTAGATAGCATTTATTTTCGATGAGTTTGATTTCAACTGACAAATATATTTCAACATTCGAAGCATATGCGAGTTATGTGAATAAACCATATGCAACTTAGCTAAATTTAAGTAATTAAGTTGTGAAGTTTTATCTTTGCCATAGAAAATATATTTATTTTTACTGATTTTTGTTAAGTGCTAAGACGATCTTTTACAAAGTATGTCTTCTTGCAACATGAGAAAAGATGCGAAATGATAAGGACTTCTCTGGTATGCTTTCGATTCCTTGAGAAATACATTTAGCTTAACTACAAGACTTGTTCCGATTCTGAAGTATGCTATTTCCTATCGTAATTTATAATTTTACATGATACTTGGTTTAAAAGTTGAAAAAGTTTGCACAAATTTCCTATGTAAGTTCTGCTTCACTGAAAAGTTATCGGTCACAAGCAATAAAAATTTCACTTTGTTTGACTAATGTTATGTATGTGTTAATTATCATGAGTAATATCAGTTTTATTTGTGTCTTTCGAAAGCGAGCATTCATAAATTTAAAAGGATATTTCAAACTATTTTCAAAATATACGTATCTTTTACAAGTTTTTTCCGGAATGAACTTTGCTCAGTTATATTAATATTGAATATTCATCTTACAAAATAAGCCTCTTGTAAAACACATTCCGTTTCAGTTTTTCTGAAATTTATGTATAAGTTATTTAGAAATTATGGATGGAAGTTAAAAATTCACGTATAATTTAGTTTGTCCAGATGATGTTCTATTTTACGTAGTAACAAACTCTACATTTTTCAAATTTATGCTAGTTTTTCACAAGAAAAAAAAAATATTCTTTAAGTTTGCCTAGGAAACTTTTTTCAGTATTTAAATTTTCTAGTATATTCCATCACATGAGTAGTTAACTATTTCCACTAAGGAAAATATCTTATTATTTTAGTTTGTTTGAATGATGTTAGATTTTTATGTTTCTGATTGGTGATTTGCATATACTCTTTTAAAAACTTTATACAATTCGTAACATATATGTTAGAAATAATAGTATATCGCATCTGAGATTGAACAAATTTATAACTAATATCATGTAAAGAAGGTTAAATTTAAAAAACATGTCATTGAATATGAGTGTTAGCATGAAAAAAGTTAACTAAGTTACTTGTGATTTCCTTTCAGAGTATAAAAAGTTATGTAGTTTACATATAATTCGCAAGTTTCTTTCAAATTATCTTAAGATGTTTTAAAAGTCTTGCAGGCGATTTTCAAAACTTGAATGCATATCTACAATGTATTTAATATCTACAATTTATTTAATATTTTCCCCCAATTCACCTTTCTTAGATTGATAAGTAAAATAATCCTTAGTCAGCATTTATTGCACGAGTTAATATGACACCTTAACGTATATTATTACAAAGTAAATTGTCTAAGTCTTTCTTGAAGTAACATAAATTTCCAACTTGTATTGATTTTCCGATTGAAAAGTAGAGGTGAAATTTTTTCTTTGGAGTATCTATAACTAATATTTATTTTAAATCTCTTACTATTTTTCTTCTATGTAGCAATTTTGTTAAGTTTTACCCGTATTGTAGCATATAATCCCACTGAGTTTGAACAATATTCAATGTTTTAAATAATAGAAAAGTTTTCAAGTAGAAATGATCTTAAATTCTCCAAGTGAATCATACTTTTTGGAAGAAGGTCCATGCGAATTCTACCTTCACTTACTAATGTGTCTTTGAAATCCACTTCATTCATTCCAAGTTTTCACAAACATTTCATTATGAAAACGGCAAAGTAGGAAAACGATAATCTCAAAGACCCGCTGACACATCACAGCATCACCCGCTGCTTGCCCGTCAATGCTGTTGTTCTTGCTGTACAAATCTCCCGACCTGTTCCAACAAGTTTTAGCGTGACTCATCCTCCGATCTAAAAATGCCGGCGAATGGCGTATCACCTACCGCTACCCTGATTGGCTAATTACCGTCACCTGCTTATCTTCCCATTTAAAGATGTGAATTTTATATGTAAAGTGAATTTTTACGCTAATGCTTAAATTCTTTGCTATAGAAAGTTCAAGTATGTTAGTTTTTTTCTCTTATATGTTACATTTTAAACACATGATACGAAATTTTGACGTTATGTTTATCTTAGAAATTTTTGAGTATGTTATTTTTTTTTTATTTAACATTAACCTAAGAGTTTAATTGTATATGAAGAGTAAATTGTCACGTTAAAGTTTAAGGATATGATATTTTTGTGAGGTAAATTTTCGTGTAAAGGTTAAAATTCTTTATCTTTGAAATTTTTATTCTGTTAAATTTCCCATTATTTAACATTAACCTAAGAAAATAATTGTGTATGAAAATGTCGCGTATTGTTTAAATTGTTGTCGAAGAAAGTTTAAGTATGTTATTTCTTTTCTTCTCTAATTTAGCATTATTCTTACACATTTTAAAGATAAAAATGTTATGTGTGAAATAAATTTTCGCGTATTGTTTCAATTCCTTACCTTATAAATTTTTAATATTTCTTTTTCTCTAATTTAGCGTTATTCTTGCACATTTGAAATGTGAGGTAAATTTTCGCGTATTATTTGAATTCTTTGCCTTATAAATTTTTAGAGTTTCTTTTTTTATCTTATTTATCGTTGATATAAGAGTATGATAGTACATGTAAAGTTAATTTTAACGTTCAATTTTAAATTCTTTGCCTTGTAAATTTTTAGTGTTTCTTTTTTCTAAAAGTTAGAGTTGTCATTATACATTTTAAAGACATGAACGGCAATGTTTGAATTCTTTGTCGTAGAAATTATAGGTATGTTATACTTTCATCCTACATTTCAAATTTAAAGTCGTGATTTTTATATGTGAAGAACATTTTTTACGTTAATGTCAAAGTTATTTGTCGTACAAAGTTTAAGTGTGTTACTTTTTTTCTTTTATTTAGCGATATTTCTACATATTTTAATATCGGGATTTTTATGTGTAAAGTAAAATTTTACGTTAATGTTAAAGTTATTTGTCGTAGAAAGTTTAAGTACGTTACTTTTCTCTTGCATGTTATATTTTAAAGTCGTGATTTTTATACATGAAGGGAATTTTCGCGTAAAGGTTAAATATTTATCTTAGAAATTTTAAGTAAGTTACTTTTTTTCTCTTATTTAGCGATATTTTTACACATTTTAAAGTGATTTTTATATGTAAAGTAAGTTTTTTTTCGTTAATTTTAAAGTTATTTGTCGTAAAGAGTTTAAGTATGTTACTTTTTTCTCTTATTTAGTGATATTCGTACACATTTTAAAGACATGATATTTATTCGTAAAGTAAATTTTCATGTTCACTTTTGAATTCTTAGTTGTAAGATGTTCAAGTATGTTACTTTTTCTCTCTTATTTAAACATTAGAGTATCCAAAATCAGTTATCACATATCTATTCAGCATTAGCAGCTAGTTCTGTGTTGCCATTCATCAACTTAAGTAAGTATCATTGTACAATAAAAACTATCTTGATTAATATAACTAACATAGACATATTAATTTCTAACAAGTTTAATGGTAATATAAATTTTAACATAGACAGTAAGTAGCTAAGATATATAATATCGCTCGCATAGTACAGTATAGCTTTAAATTACAACCGGTTGTAACAAATAGAATCAATTTCAAAGTATTTGAAGGTTGATATATCGAAAAGTTGCGTATTTCCATCTCTTTGAAAACATTGTTCTGACTAAAATGAAATGTTTTTCCTAAACCATTCTGAAAGAAGAAGAAAAAAAATATAAATTCTTCAATAAAATATGGATAATACATTTAAAATTTATAAAATTGAGAATAATACTTACATAAATAAAAAAAAAATCGTCATTTTTCTATTCAAAGTGATAAATATTTCGTTTTTTGGAAATGTATATTACTAATATTGTATTGCAAACTCACGTGTGAACACACTACAACTACTAATTCCTTCAACAGGGTCAGACTAACTCAACCTAAAAATAATTGTAAAATCATTGCTTTAACTTCCATAATGGGTTTCAGTTGCTGAATATTGAAAATTAATTCTAGTCTAAGTTCTTTTGTTGTGTATTCAATCCCTCAAAAACTATGACAATAAAAGAAAAAAACTTTTTAATGACACGTTAAGCTCTGTAAAAGAAATTTTCACGTTAAGATATCAAAGTTTAAATTTTTTTTTTCTCATAAATTTTAATTTATATTTACATTTCATACTGTTATTGAGAAAATAATGAGACTTTATGTGTCTAACATTGATTAAACCTGATTCCTTAAAAGTGTCTTGCGATTATATCTCTCAACATTGGTTTAAATGTGTTAAGCACCTATAGAAAAAAAAATCCACTCAATCCGAAACTTTACGCATTTGTGTTAGTATATTATCTTTGCATGTATTTGAAGTTTTTAATGGTTAAGCATGAAAAGTTATAAACTATGTAATTTATATTCCTTCCTACCACTAGATGGCGCCGCAATTACATTAAACTTAGTAGAAAACTGTCTTACTAAACTGTATAGTCAATGAGAAGAGTATTTGAAATCACGTGACATATTCTAACCAATCAGAAGTGAGCTTTTATTTCAACCAATCAAAGGAGACTTAGCTATATCAGGATACAAGATGTTGCCATTCCTTAAACTTTGATATAAAGCAAATCGTGACGTCATCCCCACTACATTAACACTGTGACGTCACTGGTAAAACAGCCTATCACTCTAAATTATTTACTTAAAAGTAGCCCTAGAACAACTCAACTCCATCCCGCCTAAAACTTAGCATATTCCTACTGCTGCCATCGTCTTAAAAGTAAATTTTGTAAAATCATGAATGACGTCATACCCACTGTGACGTCACTAGTCAAAAATACCTATAACTGTAACTTATTCACTTAGAAGCAGCCCTAGAACATCAACTCCGCCTGAAAGGTAAACCGAAACTAAAAAATGTTGCCACTGCTCAAAACTTTGATATAAAACAAATTATGACGTCATACCCACTGTGACGTCACTAGTCAAAAAGCCTATAACTCTAAGTTATTCGTTTAGAAGCAGCCCTAGAACAACTCAACTTCCAGTGACGTCATCGTCCCCTCGACCAATCCCGCATCCCTCCTTAAAACTATATCAGGGTGTTGCCACACTTAAAAAGTTAAACTTTAACATATTCTCTCTATGACGTCATTACCACTGCATTCCCACAGTGACGTCATACAATTAGAGCCTATCACTATTACGTTTTCGTTTAGAGGCAGCATAAATACAACTCAACTCCGCCTTAAATTTATGTCTCAAGATGTAAGGTGTTGCCACCTAACTAAACTGTAACATAAAACACATTATGACGTCATACCCGCTGTGACGTCACGCAATAAAAGCCTATCACTCTAACTTATTCGTTTACAAGCAGTCCTAGAACAACTCAACTCCGTCTGTTAGATAAACCGAAACTAAAAAGTGTTGCCACCACTCAAAACTTTGATATAAAATACATTATGACGTCATATCTACTGTGACGTCACGCAATAAAAGCCTATCACCATAACGTTCTTATTAAGAAGCAGTCCTAGAACAACACAACTCCGTCTGTTAGATAAACCGAAACTAAAAAGTGTTGCCACCACTCAAAACTTTGATATAAAACACATTATGACATCATTCCCACTGTGACGTCATACACAAACAGCTTATAATGAAACCGAAACTAAAACAGCAGCAGGAGGGGAACAACTCATCTCCACTTCCAGTAACGGGATTTCCGGTGACGTCATATCCGGTGATGTCACTTCCTGTGACGTCATATCCGGTCACGCCCCCTTCCGGTGACGTCATCGTCCCCCGTCCCTGCTCCGCCATGGCTCAGGACTGTCCTTTTCTAACTACTGATAAGCAATATATAATTATGTGGTTTGCATTTTTTCAAAATATATTTTTACATTTAAAATTTTTCGTACACTTATTTTTAAAATATTTTTCACTTATTGCCAAAGCGAAATGTTTAGCAAATTGTATACTTGATTTAAATTTGAAATACATTCAAGGATCGCCTCTAATTCAGTGGAATTGCAAGAAAAAGAAACATAACTTTTTTATCGCCTGTCGATGTGGTTCCGATATCTTTCCGATCAAAAAAACGATGATCAGAAATTCTAACCGGCTACCGATGTTGGGAAGATATCTTTTCCCGATGAGTTTAGGGTCATCGTCAGACGAGGAAATACGGGTGTGTTTATATATCAGTCTGGGGAATCGCCGATGACTTTGATGAATTCCGATCATTGGCCGACGAAACGCCATGCAGTGATTGCTACTAGGGAACTAACCGATTCCTATCGAAGAACACAAATATGAGTGTTAGTGAGATGATGAAGGAAGGATGTTAATGAGTTTCCTTTTTCCTTTTCTTTTTTAATGATATGCTATGAATATAAAACATTCTCTGTTTATGTTCATTTAAACATTAAATGGAAGAAAAAAAATCAGTTTGGAAAGGAAAATATCAATTTAGTAGTTTTCAGCATCCAGCATATGAACACTCTAAATGGGCAACTATGCAAATATCAGATGAGCGATGATCTCTAACAATTTTGATCTAGTAAAAAATATCAATGAATACGATAAATATATTTATAAACTCGTTTAACACTAACAGTGCTTGACTGCGTTTCAGCCAGGGCCGATCTTATAGGGTCCTTTCACTGTTTTCTCAGTCAGCAAATCGTGACTTTTTAAACTGAGTCGCCAAAACAATACAGCACAATGTTTATTTAAGGCGGCGATTCTTGAACGAAGATGAGAATCTTTCTTCACCAAGCACCTAATCGTCTCAATTGATTATGGACAATGGACAATTCCCTCAGTTTTTAAAAACGAGTGAAATTAGTATATGTTTATGAAGAATTTCTTTCCGATTCCAAATATTTAAACAAAAGTTCTTTAAAAAAATTAGTTATTTAAATATTAAGAAAAGAAAATGCCCCAAAACCGAGTCAAAACCAGACCGATCAAAACAGTCAACAAATTCCGTGACGTAAGGAGGCCCTATCGTTTCTACGGTTATCGTCAGGTATCGGCCAAATAGTTGGCGTTAAAAAAGCTGGCGTTGGTAGACCATTGCCACATTCCGTACAAGTTGGCGTGATTTGCGAGAAACTTTCGAATCTGGTTTCCGCTGCTGTATTTCAAGCCAAGATGTTTGCGAAGCCGTGATGTCACATTCAATGGTAAGGGAATGAGTCGTTTTCTCGTCAACCTCTAACAAGGTAAGTTTGATCGCATTTTTTTTTTTTTTTTTTTTTTTTTTTTAAGCGCATTGAGTAGAAATTTTTATGTTTGTGGCCTTTTCGAAACATTTAGAATTGAATAAAAAAATAAAAAATAATAATACAAAAATGCGGGAATTGTCCATTATGAAGTTGGCAAGGAGCCGGGCATTAGACTTCTTTTTTCTCTGTGTACTAAAAAAATGTTGAAGAATTCCAAAACTTTTTTGGTTTAGATGTAATATAAAACATTTCTTTGGCGCGATTTTATTTGGGGCTTCACACAAAATGCGGTTTCTAGCAACGGTTTTATTTTCACTTTTTGTTATTATTCATATTTTAACTAGTGCTAGAAGTGTGGGTAGATGCGGGGTGACGCGTCCCCGCACTTTTCAAGAAAATACCCCATGCGTCCCCCTACTTTTAAAACCACTCAATCCGTCTAAAAACTACTACAGATTAATAATATTAACCTTCAAAAGTAGTGACACTGAGAAAAAGTGATTTAAAGTGTTCAAATGCAAAAATTAAATATATTTATGGTATATATCATACTACTATAAAAATGTATTATACTACTTTGAATAAAGATACTTTGATAAAGATAAAGATAGATTAACAAATACTGTTACACTTAGTCAACTCTCAGCTTTGAAGGAACTTTAAGTTAAATTTCTATTCTTCTTTCATATAGAGACAAGTTTTTTTTTTTTTTTTAAATCTAAAGATCTCTATTAATTTAATATGAAAGTATGCACATTTAGACGCCTTATTTAAATCTAAATAAATAGTTATGTATGTAATTTTGAGTTATTACTTCACTTTATCTCATACTTTCAAGTAAAAAAAACTAAGTCGTAGAATATTCATTAAAATAAGAATACATTTTCAACCATTGTTCAATGTTAGTGTTAGGAAGCTTATATTATTTATTTCCAAGTTAATATTTTTAATATAAGACAAGAAATTATAAAATTTATCTTTGGGGAGGAGGGGGGAGAGGAGAAGAGGGGAAGAGGGGGGGGGGGGGGCTTGCACTTGCCACCATCTTTTGGGCATCCCCCAACTTTTTTACCCCTCACTTCTACCACTGATTTTAACTTAAGTTAGTACTAATCTGTTAGCCGGGTACCTTATAAAAATCACTAAATTGAAGACCTAAGTAATCAAAACTAACAACTTTCAAATAATTTATAATTTCTATGTTTAGAGTTGGCTATACATTTACGCGCCTTTTAAACGGGTCGACATTTAAACTTATCGCCAACTGGTAACCACCTAACGCAAGGTAGTAATATTAAGAGTATCTTAATAAATATTAAGAGAACCCTCAATATTTATATTTTAACTTAATTTTATCATTATTTATATTTTAATTATCTTTTAGTTACCGTGTTTGTGATTTTTCTGATCGTTAAATGAAAAAAAAAAAAAAATCGCCAAATGCTCTGTACTACATCTGTTTCACTTTTTCTTAAAAGTAAACTTCTATGTCTTTCAACGGGTCCCCAGCAGGGCGGAACCACACTGCTAGTTAATGATAAAAAAGATAAGTTTTAAAAATGTGTTGGTTGTTTCGATGAAAACTAACAAATGAAGGCATAAATTAAGCGAACATGCAGGAAAGGTAGTTTCCGTAAAACATGTTGAAACGATCACCATTAAATTTATTTCAAGCTTCGCGCAAAGTAAAAATTGTGGTAAGTATATCTATATTTTTTTTCCTTTTACTTTTTTCATTTTATATTACAACGTAAGGCCTCATTACTTGGCTACTACTTTTTATTTTCATTGATATATGTGTTAACATAGGACATAGGGTAATGAAAGTATTGCATTGCATTCGGTCTATTCGGTACATTGCATTCTGCATTCGGTCCTTGATAACGGGTTTTACAGAGGTAACTCTGGGAAGCGAGTTTCAAGGGGCAGGGCATTTAACATTTTGGTAATGGAAATCTCGCCAAATTGGCGAGATAGAGCCAAGTTGGCGACGGTTTTGGCGACTAATTTTTGTCGCCAAATTTGGCAAGAAATCGCCAAATGTCGCCAAATTTGGCGACATTTTCGGTACATGTATCCCATGTACATGTATAAGGACTTTTCGACTACAACCTGGAAAGTTCTCCAAATGTCTATCTCTGGAATATTCACGAAAGTTCCCCACTCCTATATAAGGACGGCCGTGAGTAGGGTTAGTTAGTTCTTGAATTTTGAGTCACTGAGTTAGTTGACTGGAGATACTGAGCATTCTAAAGCGAACTGTTTTGCATTGTCTTTTGCGGCGATTTAGCAGTTGTTTGTCAAGTTTTTAATTGCTGTTTTGTGCTCTATTGAGGTGAAAAAGAGCTGTATTGTGTCTACTAGAACGAGAAGTTCTGGAGCTGTAAGAGAACTGTGAAGAGTTATTTTGGAATAAATTTCTGCAAGTTTTGATCTGCTTTGGCGTCAAATTTTTCGAACCCACCAACGCAACAATATATATATATATATATATATATATATATATATATATATATATATATATATATATATATATATATATATATATATATATATATATATATATATATATATATATATATATATATATATATATATATATATATATATATATATATTTTTTTTTTTTTTTTGATATCTGATGTTCAACTTTTGTATACGTGTTAGTGGTGGACATGGGACCTGTCATTTCGTCAAAATTAAGTTTGCACATAAAATAGCTTGAAAAATTTATGTTTTTTAGGAGTGACTAAAAAACGGCTCTAACGATTTTAATCAAAATCGCTTTGGTAATGTCTATTAAAGTGCTCTAAGCATCCCCACCTTCAAAATTTCTGTAGAATTGAGGTAAAGGTGCAAAAAGATGGAAAATTAATATCTTTAACAGAGTTTTGTTTTCCTTGAGCATAGCCCAACAACGACTGTCTCTCCTCTGTTTCGCTGAAAAGAATGGATAATGTAGCATTTATCGAAAAACATACAGCCGATTTTATCATTTGGCTCCCCCCCCCCCCATCTCCCCAATGAAATAATTATAGCCCAACATATCTGACTGGAGATTTTTTTAAACAATACTAGATAGAAGAGGACAGTCCTGAGCCATGGTGGTATGCGGTAGGGATGAGGGATGATGACGTCCCCGGAAGTGGGCATGACCGGATATGAAGTCACCGGATGTCACGTAACCGGAAGTGGGGTTGAGTTGTTTTCCTCTTGCTGCTGTTTTAGTTTTGGTTTCGTTATTGGCTTTTATTGCGTGGCGTCACAGTGGAAATGATGTTACAATTTATTTTTTATAAAAGTTTTGAGCGGTGGCAACACTTTTCAGTGTCGGTTTACCTTTAAGGAAGAGTTGAGTTGTTCTAGGGCTGCACCTAAACGAATAACTTAGAGTTATAGGTATTTTTACTAGTGACGTCACAGTGGGAATGACATCATTCATTATTTTAGGTAATAAAATTTAGCATTTAAGGAATGGCAACATCTTGTATCCTGAGATAGCTAAGTCTCCTCTGATTGGTTTGAAATGTATCACGTGATTTCAAACGCTCTTTTCATTGACTATACAGTTTAGTAAGGCAGTTTTCTACTAAGTTTAATGTAATTGTGGCGCCATCTAGTGGTAGGAATGAATATAAATTACACAGTTTATAACTTTTCATGTTTCACCATTAAAAACTTCAAATACATGCAAAGATAATACATAAACACAAATGTGTAAAGTTTCGGATTGAGTTGAATTTTTTCTATAAGTGCTTAACACCTTTAAACTAATTTTGAGAGATATAATCGCAAGACACAGGAAGGAATCAGGTTTAATCAATGCTATCAATGTTTAAGGAATCAGGTTTAATCAATGCTAGACACATAAAGTCTCATTATTTTCTCAATAACAGTATGAAATGTAAACATAAATTACAATTTATGCGATAAAATAATTTAAACTTTGCAATCTTAATGTGAAAATTTCTTTTACAGAGTTTAACATGTCATTAAAAAGTATTTTTGTTGTTGTCATAGTTTTTGATAGATTGAATACACAACAGAAGAACTTAATAGATTAGAGTTAATTTTTAATATTCAGCAACTGAAACCCATTAGGGAAATTTAAGCAATGATTTTACAATTATTTTAAGGTTGAGTTAGTCTGACCCTGTTGAAGGAATTAGTAGCTGTAATGTGTTCACACGTGAGTTTGCATAGTACAATATTAGTAATATACATTTCCAAAAACGGAATATTTATCACTTTGAATAGAAAAATGACGATTTTTATTTATGTAAGTATTATTCTCAATTTTGTGAATTTTAAATGTGCTATCCATATTTTATTGAGGAATCTATAATTCTTTTCTTCTTCTTTCCGAATGGTTTAGGGAAAACATTTCATTTAAGTCAGAACAATGTTTTCAAAGAGATGGAAATACATAACTTTTCATTATATCAACCTTCAAATACTTTGAAATTGATTCTATTTGTTACAACCGGTTGTAATTTAAAGCTATACTGTATAGTCCAGGGAATAGAGACATTTTGCCTTGCAAAAGGTTACGTAGTTCTGATTTTTTAATATGTTATAAAGGTCGGTCCCGTGGTTTATAAACTAAGTTTTCGACCTCCTAACCCTTGTGCGTTCTCTGTGGTGCACCAAAAACTGATCCGTTTTTCAGTTTATACGTCATAACTCTTTGTCAATGCATCTTAGAAACAAACATTATATTCAAAAGTTATAGAATATTAAATTTTCTACAACTTTTGTACACAAAGTGTTTTTGTAGACCTATTATGAAAATAGTTATGTCGCATCAAAGTCAAAACTTTTTAGTAAAAATGCTACTTTTTTAAGATTTGTGTCAAGTTTTTTGATTATATCTCCATAATGGTACGTCATAGAGAAAAAATTTGCAAATAAAAGTTATAGAGCAATACATTTCCTACCAGTTTTATATTTAATTTATTTTCTAGGACTAATAACAAAGGAGTTACTTTGCTTTGTGTATTTTCCATGGTGCACCAAAAAAATACGTTTTTCAGTTTATAGATCATAACTCTTTTGCAATGCTTTTTAAAAACAAACATTATATTTAAAAGTTGTAGAATATTACATTTTATACAACTTTTGTGAAAATTTGCTTTTGTAAAGCTATTATGTAAAGAGTTACGTAGTTTCAAAGTAAAAACTTTTTCATAAAAATGTTGCTTTTTTAAGTTTTTTGCCGAGTTTTTCAATTATATTTTCATAACAATAAGTCGTAGGGAAAAATATATTGGACAAAAGTTGTAGATCTATAAATTTGCTATAAGTTTTATACTTAAAGTTACTATCTAGGATTAATAACTAAGGACCTACTCTTCTTTGAAGGCTTACGAGATGATAACCTATAATACTTTATGTATAGATAGGGGTTTAAAAATAGCTTCTTATTGCAGAGTCTCACAATTTTAATAAAAAAATAAAACAATATATATATAATACTAATGATAATGTAAAATAAAAATTGGAACTATATTAAATAATATATATATATCTATGTACAATAACGGTAATATCAATTTACCATTTTCGCCATGGTGCACCAAAAACCTTCTGAATTCTGAAATTTTCGGATTTTTTTCAGTATACTGATAATATCCTTTTTCCACTGCATTTTATAGGGGAAAAAAATTATATTTTAGGTTGTAGAGTAGTAAATTTTCTACAACTTATGTATGTGCAAAGTTTGTTTTGTAGAGCTATTGTATGAAAAACCAATTGTATGAAAAGCATCGCAGCAAAAATTCTTTCGTAAAAATACCATTTTAAGATTCTTGTTGAGTTTTTAGATGATATCCATAAAAGTATATCATAAAATTGTAGAACCCTAAATTTGCTACGTTTTATATACAATGTTATTTTATAGGACTAATAACAAAAGAGCTACTTGGTAAGATCTAGAGTGACTATATGGAGAGAGTGGCGACAAGACACCATATAATAGCGAGTGCGCATGCGCTAGAAGTCCCAAAATGTCCAGCTTGTTTCGTTAGGGTTGCTACACTTAAACTTGCTGTAAGAATTGGCGGGATATCGCTCGAAAAATCATTTACGCAATGTATGTTACAGCTGTAAGAATCTTAAGAATATAATGAACTATATTATTTTACATTATATTTTCTTTCACTATAATTTTATTATACTTTTTAATTATTACATAATTTAAATAAAAACAGATTATGTATTATAAGTTCACATAAATTTAAGCAGATTATTTTTGCTATAAAAATAATTTTAATATTGGAAGAATGCATCTTTCTGGGTCTAATTTACTTTTACATTTTTGCAGTGTATTTTAAAAAAAGAAACTCAATAATGTATTACCATTAGTAGTTTCTTGTATATTAAAAAAGTAATTTTGCAATTTTAATCCATATTAATTAGCACAATTATTAAAAAGTGTTATTATTAACTTTTCTGTTGCTACTAAACTAAGTTTTACTGGAAATTATTTTTATCGAAGCAAAAGATTTGTTCCCTAATAAACTTTTATTTCATTTCAAAATTATGTATTAATATATACATTTTTTAAGGATATAATTAACTATCCTATTTTACATTATGAAATTTTCTTTCACCATAATTTTTTGATACTTCTTAAATCTATAATAATAGAACAAGCTGTGTGTCTGTCTGTGTCTCTGTGGATCTATAGAAACCTACCTAAAATTGAAGTAGAGCTCTGAAATTTTCAGTATACGTAGTTTTAACCTTCTAATTTTATGCATCACAAACAGAATTTTAAAATTTTAATTAGTTCTTTTTTAATTAATTTTTTTAGTTAATAAATATGTTACAAAATGATATCTAATAGGACTACAGCTCTGAAATTTTCAACATAAGTAGTTTTGGCCTTTTAATCGGACTTTTAAAAAACAGAACTTTAAATTTTTATTTTGTTCCTTTTTAATTAATTTTTTTTATTAATTAATAAACATTTTATAAAACGATTACTAATAGGGCTACAGCTCTGAAATTTTCAACATAAGTAGTTTTGGCCTTTTAAAAAACAGAATTTTAAATTTTTATTTTGTTCCTTTTTAATTAATTTTTTTAATTAATTAATAAACATTTTATAAAACGGTTACTAATAGGGCTACAGCTCAGAAATTTTCAACATAAGTAGTTTTGGCCTTTTATTTAGGCTTTTAAAAAACAGAATTTTAAATTTTTATTTTGTTCTTTTTTAATTAATTTTTTTAATTAGTTAATAAACATTTTACAAAACGACTACTAATTGGGTTACAGCTCTGAAATTTTCAACATAAGTAGTTTTGTCCTTCTAATTGGACTTTAGAAAAACAGAATTTTTAATTTTTGTTTAGTTTGTTATTAATTAATTTTTTTAATTAATTAATATGTATATTACAAAACGATTTCAAATACGGTTACAGCTTTGAAATTTTCAGCACAAATAGTTGTGGCCTTCCAATTGAATTTTTGAAAAACAGAATTTAATTTTTTTTTAATTAATTAACAAATATTTTACAAAACGATTTGTAATTGGGCTACTACATTTCTGAAATTTTCGACACAAGTTGTTTTGGCCTTCAAATTGGACTGATACAAAGAATGTTAAAATTTTAATTTGTTTTTCAATTAATTTTTTTACAAAAAGCGATTTCGAATAGACCTAGATCTCTGAAAGTTTCAACATAAGTAGTTTTAGCCTCTAATTTTGCTTTCCACAAACACGTGTTAAAATAATCTTAAAGGGGTGTTGTATTATTGTATTAACGGGAAATTTTGTTTTTCTTGATTAGGGAGAGGCTTAGAATATTAATTACGTAAGTATTAGATTTTAGTGAGTGAAGCGAGCTTAATGCTTACGCAGCAATGAACCTTTCAGAGAGCGAATCGAGCTTATGCTTGCATAGCAATGAACCTTTTAACGTGTGAAATAAGCCTGTGTTTACGTGTCCATGAACTTTTTAGCGAACGAAGCGTGCTCGATTTTGAGTAGCGATGAACCTTTCTGCGAGCGAAGCGCCAAAAACTGGGTCTTATACACGAACGACAGATTTCCGCAACGCGAGGCCTCACAGCTAGCTAAAATATTGCACATGTTAAAATTTCGTAGCGAAGCACGGGTATTTAGCTAGTATTAGATAATTTAAGTAAATGCAGATTAAGTATTATAGGTTCACATAAATTTAAGCAGATATTAAAAATAATTTTAATAAAGGAAGAATGCAGCTTTCTGTGTCTAATTTACTTTTTTGCAATGTATTTTAAAAAAAGAAACTAAATATTTTATTACCAATAGCATCAGTTTCTTACAAAGTAATTTTACAATTGTAATTAGCGCATAATTATTAAAAAGTTTATTAACTTTTCTGTTGGTACTAAACTAAGTTTTGCTGGAAATTATGTTTATCAAAGTAACAGATTAATCCACTAATAAACTTTTATTCCCAATCAAATCCATTTTAATACAAAAAAAACAGTTCAAACAGAGTTCAAAAGATAATTTATAATATTAATACTTTTTAAAATAAGCTGTTATAAAAAAAAAAAATCTGAATTAGAAATACTAAAAAACCCGATATAAACATAAGTATCTTCATTATTAAATATATGAATTTTAAAGGTAACTGAACGTATTTGCTGGAATGTATCCACATGGTTCTTGGCGCCATTTACGTCGCCAATATGAACCAAAGTTCGCAAAACAGCCGGTGTCCGAGATAAATGTCTCCAATTAAAAGAATTGCAACAAATATACAAAAATATCTCGATATATTCATACATTAGATATTTCTACATTGAAATATATTCAAAAAATAGTATTTACGTACCTTTATATTAGCGATTCTTGGGATTTAAAACCAGCTTCTTCGTCGCTATATGTATTTGCAAAGGAGTGAAAACTGAAAACCCCCTCAGACGGTCTTTTTCGACAGGCTACCAATCACCGCGTTGATCCTTGTCGTCACGTAAGTTTTAATCCCCCCCCCCCCCAAAAAAAAAAAAAAACCACTTTTGAAAAGTAGAAAAACCACCAACCTCAAAAACACAAAAAACTTTCTTGCAATAAAAATATCATAAACATGATGAAAATTTTCAGCCACAAACACAGTGATATAAAAAATGGCCAACCTCTGATTACAACAATAACCGTTTGTGACTCGCATAAGAATGTATGCTTACTTAGTTTATTTTTAAAATTTAAGTTCCACTCCCATAAAAATTTACGCTGTTTGTGGTTGGCGCCCGTCGTAGGAATATTAACAATGTTTGCGTTTAAACTAACTTATGGTTGTATGCACGAATATTGGAGGAGATATGATTTCATTTGGATGGGTAGGAAATACTAAGTAGTGTAAATCTTCATGCTCATGTAGATGTAATTTGCAAAATAATATAGAGAAACTGTGCTCAAACGCTCGCATTTGAATCTTTATTAAGAATTTTTTAAGTAGGAAACTGAAGTGTTTGTGGTACGCTTTTGTTTGGTTGATACATGCATTTTGGAAAGTTTTTATTGTGTGGGGAGAGGAGGGGGGTTAAAGGTTTGTGATTAAGACGGGCGCCAACCTCAAGCAGCGTAAATTTTTATGGGAGCGAAACTTAAATTTTAAAAATAAACTAAGTAAGCATACATTCTTAAACGAGTCACAACCGAGAGTTGTAATCAGAGGTTGGCCATTTTTTATATCACTGTGTTTGTGGCTGAAAATTTTCATCATGTTTATGATATTTTTATTGCAAGAAAGTTTTTTGAGTTTTTGAGGTTAGTGGTTTTTCTACTTTTCAAAGGTGGTTTTTTTTTTTTTTTTTTGGGGGGGGGGGGTATCAGAACTTTTTTTTAACACTGATGAGTTCTATTTTTTGAATTTGTCCGTTTCATCGTTTTTCTTTTTACCACCTATGGTACACCTGGTACCAGGAATATTCATAATTCTTCAAACTGAGTTCAACGATACCTTGCATGCAATAATTATCTTTAAAATTGATAAACCAGAAGTGGTACCAATAGCATACCTGGTACTTTAAACATTCATAATTCGTCAAAACAAAAGCCCAACATGCCATATTTATCTTGGAAATTGATAAACCGAAAGTGGTACTACCTATGCTATACCTGGTACCTTAAACAATCATAATTTTTCAAGACAAGCCCAACGACACCCAACAGGCCATATTTATCTTCAAAATTGATAAACCAGAAGTAGTGCCACCTATGGTACACCTGATGGTACCAGGAATATTCATAATTCTTCAAGTTGAGTTTAATGATATCTTACATGCCAAAATCTTCTTGAAAATGGACAAATTGGTTGAATGCAGTAACCATCAAAATCGTCCACGAACGAGTAATAGAAACTTGTGTATGGCAACTCAACCCCCAAAACTTAATGAAATACATTGCCATCGACAAAGAGCCTGTCTACCAAGTTTCAGCTCGATTGATTAGTTTATACGCACAACGACCTATTTTAGTGCATAATAACGACTAATCACTACGGGACCCACAGCTTAACGTGGATTCCGAATTACAACGAACATCCACACCTAACCTAGGAATCAAATCCGGCAACTTTAACATACAAGGCCAGAGCGTTCATCCCATTGAAAATTTATTCTAATAAATTGTTACAAATAAATATTACAAGTTCTTTACAGTCTAATTATTGCAATATAAATTATTTTTACCATGCCAAGCATTAGTTTGGTTCACATAATAACCCATTGATATTTGACAAAATTTAAAATATTTTCTTAACAACAATTTTAAAATTCACTATGAAATTATAATTTTGATGATATATGATTCTACGATTTCATTTTACAACTGAAAGTAAACAAAATCAACACATCTTTAAAAACGAATTACATTTTTGCAAATTCCATTAGCCAATCGCAATGCGTGTTTCATTTAGTCCCGCTGTAATGAATTGACTGTGACGTCAGCTCGCACAACCTCCACATTTATACTTTGTATTCAGCCCATAGTATCTTGCAACAAAATATGATTATTTTCATTTTTCAACGGAGCTTTTCCGAAATTAAAATGTTTTTGAAAGTTAACTCACTCTAAATTGTCATACAGTTCAAATAACACATGCAATTTGAAGAACAAATGTTTCTCTTTAATTCTGTCTCTTCAAAAATTAAATTATTTCAATTTTAAAGATGTTAAAAGCCATATAATAACAGTCCAATTCGTTCTGCCTATACTTTAACTTTACGTTCATTCTCACTTAAGCCTAACATGTCGGAAAAACTAACTTTAAAATGATAGCAAACCTGTTTGGCAACTTTTGGCATATATACCTGAACCACAATTACAAGTTGATCGCCTTTATCTGTCGCCAAATTATGAAATGAAAAAAAGTGGTTTTAAATTAATTACAAATAGAAAGAATTTTTTAATGAAGTTTAAACCAGTGTAGGATTTTAAGTTGAAACATTCCGCATCCTATAATTCAATCCGTTTGAAGATCTATATCTTAGTTAGGGCTGGACGTTTGTCTAAATTTTTACATCAAAATCGGGCTAGAACTCGTTTTTTTATTTCGTTTTGGAAATTTCAATATTTTTTTTCTTCGTTGCCTTTTATCTTAGGTACTCAATTTTTTTTTCTTTAAAAGATATCACCGAGACGAATCTATGGTATTTTTTGTATAAGTATGTGAAGTTCCGTAAGCATGCTAGAAAATAGTCTATTTCGGCTTTTTCGCTGGAAGTTGTGTAGAGTATAGATACTTACTGTCGTTTCTGCCTTTTTAAGGTTGGCGGCGAAACGACCGTTTCGTCTGATATTAAAAACAGTTTCTTACTGCAAAGCCTGATAACTTTGATAAAAAATAAAACAATATAGCTATTAAAATAATAGTATTATAAAACAAAAAATATTATAAAAATGTATATATCTATAGATAAGAATAGTAATATCAATAAAACTTACAATTTAGAAAACTTATAAATTCCTAAATTTAGTTTCGTTTAGCCACGAAGGCTCGGCTAGTTCCTCCGCTATTTCTTCAATTAAGAGTTCTGTTGGGTCATCATCATCGTTGTTATTAATTATGATGTCCGCTATATTGTCACAGGCTTGTCCATGACAGTTTTTACATATTATGGAGCACTTGAGACCGGCCTTTATACAACCGCAGGCCTTAGTGCATCCTATATCACACTGGCAGAAAATGTAGGTCAGAATTGATTGAGGAGCTGAATCCCTGGTGGTTGTAATAGGAAAAAGTTCTTTACTGACCTTCCACTCCCAGACCAGAGGATTTTTCATTTGGCCCATCCAGGTCTTTACTTGATGGTATATATGAAAGACATGGTGCGTAGCAGCTTCTTGGGTTGGTTGTAGCTTTGACATATTTAACTTGCTGCCAGTTGTTGATTTGGAAAATTGCTTATAACGCAAAGCATTTAAAGTTTTTGCCCTGTCACCACGATAGAGAGCAACAAGAATGCTTGATACTGCTTCAGTGATGCTTGAAATACTGACATTAGGATCTAGGAAGATCTTTGCAAATTGCTGTAATATTAGACACGACGAAGCAGCCATCATTACAACGCATGTATTCCAATACTAAGTAACTACTCCGAGTGGCTGATATTCTGTCGGGATGGTTATTGGTGGGGATGGGTGAGAAAGAAAGCACTTATAAACTTTTTTTCGGTTTTTCTAATCTTCTACCCTGAATTAGAAAGTGGCAAATTTCAATCAACAGTATATGGTGTTTTCGCGGAAACTGAGCCCTTAAAAGAATTCCTTTACATGTCACTTATGCCACCCGACTTGAGATTTTTCTATTCTATCTCAAAAGATCTGTACCGCACGTAGTTTAGAATTAGCCACTTGAATTCAGTCTATTTCTCATTTTTATTTCCGAATGCAGAAATTTTTGGTGCATCACGGCAAAATGTTAAATTTTATATTGCTATTATTATCTATAGATATATACATTATTTAATATAGTTCCACTTTTTATTTTACATTATCATTAATATTATATATAAACTGTTTAATTTTTTTGTTAAACTTGTCAGACTATGCAGTAAGAAGCTATTTTTATATCCCTACCTATACTTAAAATATTATAGGTTATCATCTCGTAGACCTTTCATAGAAGAGTAGCTCCTTAGTTATTAGTCCTAGATAGTAACTTTTAGTATAAAACTTATAGCAAATTTATAGATCTACAAATTTTGTACAATATATTTTTCCCGACGACTTATTGTTATGAAGATATAATTGAAAAACTCGGCAAAAAACTTAAAAAAGCAGCATTTTTACGAAAAAGTTTTTACTTTGATGCTAAATAACTCTTTACATAATGGCTTTACAAAAGTAAATTGTGCACAAATTTTATAGAAAATGTAATATCCTACAACTTTTAAATTTAATGTTCGTATTTTTTTTTTTTTTGGTGCACCACGGAAAATACACAAAGCAGAGTAACTCCTTTGTTATTAGTCCTAGAAAATAAGTTAATATATAAAACTTGTAGGAAATTTATTGCCCTACAACTTTTATTCCAAACTTTTTCTCTATGACGTACCATTATGGAGATATAATAAAAAAACTTGACACAAATCTTAAAAAAGTAGCATTTTTACGAAAAAGTTTTGACTTTTATGCGACATAACTATTTTCATAATAAGTCTACAAAAACACTTTGTATACAAAAGTTGTAGAAAATTTAATATTCTACAACTTTTGAATGTAATTTTTGTTTCTAAGATGCATTGAAAAAGAGTTATGACGTATAAACTGAAAAACGGCTCAGTTTTTGTTGCACCACAGAGAACGCACAAGGGTTAGGAGGTCGAAAACTTGGTTTATAAACCACGGGACCGACCTTTGTAACATATTAAAAATCAGAACTACATAATCTTTTGCAAGGTAAGACCCCTTTTTCAGTCTCTATTCCACGGACTATACGAGGGCAAATCAAATTTCTATACCTATGCAAGGATCAAAGTCCAAAAATTAAAATAAATATTATACATAATTAATGGGCGTTTTTTTTTTCTTCTGTGTGTGACAATCGCTTTTTCTTCCTTTACATACAAAATCAAAGCTTATAAATGATTTGCTAATTTAAAGGCTGAAAACCTCTTCTTCTGACGAACATCAGTGTGTTTACATTTTGCGCTATTTGTTTAAAAATCGAAGTTAATAAAAAAAAGGAAGAGACTAAACATTTTTGGGATTTGCGATAATATACAGAAAATGGATGCTCTATAAAAAGGGAAAAAACCGCTATTTAAGCACGTTGAGGAAACCTGAGGAATTTAATTATCTCTCAGAAATATAATACAATATCCAACTCTGATGAACTTCCAAAAAGGTAATTCCTCTACACAATATTTAAAGAGCAGGCTGCGCACAGAGTCACTTGTTTTGAATTATATTATACTACCATAATCAGAGTACATAAAGTTGCTCAAACACTAACCTTTTCAAATAACTGTAACTTAAATAAATAAAAATACCACACAAAATTATAAAGTTTTATTTGCCAACAAAATATGTCAAAGTAGAATTTCGACACTAATCTATGGCGTTGCCCATCAATTTGACAACTGCAACAGTAGTCACTGTAAGAGAAATAACTTTTCTAGTTTTAGTTAAACCAGTTATTTCTCATGTCCATGGGATGTCCTTAGTAATCTGGAGGATTCAATCTCACCACTATAGTAAAAAAACAAGAAAGCAATATTAAGACAGTTAATAAATGATATAATAACACATGAAATGTTTAATGTGAATCGTCATGAGCTTTCAGAATTTAAATTCACCCAACAACGGATGCAACATTTCATGATTGTATTTTTGTTTTATTAATTTATATTTTCTTTAAAACATAGGCCATGACAGTTTGTAACCTGTATATTTTTGTCTTTAAAATGTACCTGTGTTTAAAAATTAAATTTACTGTCACAGCTTTGACACACATGCCATATCCTCTTATGTGTTCCATGAAATCTACCTTAGCCCGAACATCTGCTTAGCTTGCTCCCCCCCCCCCTCCCCCTCCCCTACTTGTTCTTTACTCTGGCAAACGCTCAGCACATTATTCTCTTTTTCTTTTTTTATTCCTCTCTGGGAACTACCTGAGATGAAATAGTAATGGCCAACTCCTTAGGCAAGCACTACAGAATTTATTTATGATCTAAAGATTGACTACATGTTCTTTGCTCTGGCAAGCACTCAGCGCCTTATTTTTTTTTCTTCTTTTTTTTTCTTTTTTTCTTTCTTATTCCCCACTGGGAACTATCTGAGATGAAGTAGTAAAGGCCAACCCGTCAGCAAAGCACTACAGAGTTTATTTATGATCTAAGATCTAACACAGTGATTCTCAACCTTTTATTTGTCGCGGCACACTTTTAACGATTTCAAAATTTGGCGGCATACAAAGAAAAAGATAAGTTTAAAAGTTGTTTACTTTACCTACCTATTATACTACCTATAATACACTGTAATACACCTATTATACACTGTGTAAAATAGTTTATGATAATAATTTGGAATGTAAAATAAAATAATATAATATGCACTACAAAAACAACAGTACGTTTATTAAGGGATTAATTACAAATATACATTTCTAAAATTTGGCGGCACACAAAAGTGCCGCGGCACAGTGGTTGAGAATCACTGATCTAACATATCAAATGTAATTACTTTAAACTGCATGTGTTTAAACCCAAATATAAGCTCAACGGTTTAATCGAAAATGGTATATTCAAAGTTTTTTTTTTTTTTTTTACCTGAGTCCTCGAATTCCGCGCAGTGCGGTAGATGGTGCTTTCCCTTTCGCATGGCCTTCTCCTCACACTTCCATGTCACCTTCCCTTGACTGTGGTAGTCGTCGTAGTCGGCACAGTTGATGTCGCAGTAAGCCGGTCCATCGGTGGGCTCCACGCAGTTCAGGTCGCCAGGAGACTTCAGGTGGACTTTACAGTTCATGAACGCTGTTGCAAAAAAAAAAAAGGGGGGGGGGGAGTATCTCATTTACACGTTGCTTGTTTGAAAAATACTGAAATTTGGAATACAAATTTCATTGCTTGCTGGCAAAAAAAAAAAAAAAGTTAAATGATGATTATGAGTACGCGGATTATGAAGATTTCAAATAGATTTATATTAATTACTTAATGTATCAACCAAATTAGGATCATTTTCACAATATTAAAAGAAAAATTTAATTTCTAATAAATATTTCGTGTATATCGTATTCATCATTTTTCAACAGGCGCCTTACAACTTTCAAGTTTTTAAATATTTGCTAAATTGTTCATTTGAGTGCGATAACTAACATTTTAAAATTTGAATTGCAAACCACACGCTTCAAAATAATCTTCCATAACAAATAAAATGAAAAATAAGTTGCAAAAACAGTTCATTCGTCAAAAGCTTTTACTTTTGGGGAATTAATTGTCTATACAACTTAATTATGTCACTTTACCGCCTCCCTTCTCTTAACCCTGTTATTTTACATAATTCAAAGTATTTTGAGTACAGTTTGAGCGTAGTCCTATGAAACAGGAAATCTTGGTTGAGAACTTTCAATTTCCATACTTAAATAAGATATCAGATCATTGATTTCGAAAACTATAAAGATTATTTCACCGTATAAATCAGGTGGATTTAGTCAAAGCAATCCACAATCAATGATAACTAATTAGTTACTGGTAGACAATGCAAGGCAGCTCAAAATTTTTGAATTTTTTATCTACTCTGTTGCCATATACTCTCCTCAAAACACCTTCGTTGAACTGACACATTGACATAATGGTAAATCGTCAGTATAACTTACCCTCACAGTCCTTGATCGGATGGGGTTTCCATTTGTTTTCAGTATTTCTGCATGTGAAGGACTTTTCTCGAATTGTTTTTCCACCGTTCTCTAGTCCATGTCCATAAATGCAGACTTGTTTACAGGTTCTGAAGCAAGACGTTGAAAAGTTTTGTTAGTTAGAAAACTTTAAAACTAGTAATGTCACGTAAAATAAAACTAGGACGTTACCAATGAATGTTAAAATTGAACCACGATTTCAGATTGATACTAAATGAATTGTGACACTTGTTTAAAATATAGTGGAACGTCATTATCTATATGAAAAAATAAGTATTTCTTACGACTCATTATTAATTATCTCTTCTCATATAGTCACAACTCTGAAATTTGGTACAAATGTCACTATACTAAACTTCAACTTAACTAGACATCACTTAGACTGTAGATCGTAACAGTGCTCATAGTTATTTAATCCATTTTGGCGGAGTGAAGACATAATTCTCGCCAAACCTTATATTCTTTTGTTCTCTACAGGGTTGTGGTTTGGCGAACATTATGCTTTCACGCCGCCAAAATGGATTAAATACCTATGAGCACTGTGACGATCTATCGTCTAAGTGATGTCTAGTTACGTTGAAGTTTAGTATAGGGTGAGAATTTAAAAATATCGGGTCCGATAACTTTATGGGTCCGAAATAAATGTAGTACTATTTACCGTAATAAATAAATTATTATATAATAAAATGTATTACTATTTTTAAAATGTAGTTGTCCTCTTTAAACAATTTCCATCATCATATAGTGATAAATGGTACTTGAATATTTAAAAAAAAACTCATTTGCTATTTTATGATGTATGTACAGGATCACCTGGCAAACCATCCACACGACTGCTGATGCCGATCGTAATTAAGTGTCATTATATCGCTCAGAATTTGAATATCGCATCCAGGGGAGGGATTTATATAGTTCAAACTCCAAACGAAATATTTTCTATCATACATCAAATTACAAATATAAAACTACTATATGATACATTAAACTACTCTGGTATATTTTGAACTTTTTAATAAAAACAATGAATATTGACTGGATGATTTTTCACGACTTATTTATGTTTGAGTAGATCTAAAAATATCCCCACCCCTCTCTCCTGAAATGAAAGTCTAGTTATGGCCTTACTAAATCTGATGAACTGAACTTCCAAAAGAGTAATCCCTCTAACCGATTTGAAATCTTCAAGCAGCTCAAGGGTCTACTAGTGTAATGAGTTCAAAAGTTAATATTTCTAGCTGTGTTTGTGAAACAAAATAAAATGTTGCTCAATGTTAATACTCACTGCCAGTTTGGCCACTTCCAGCATGTAACTTCAGAATTGGCCAGTGTGGGGACTCGACACATGTTGCTTCCATAGACACTTCGTGCAACACGAGAGTGGTTTTCATCCAACACTGCAGGAGAAAAGATTATAATTTCATAATTGATTTGCTCAATACACGGTACGAAATCACAAAAAAGATTTTTCGAAATACACTCAGGAAAATACAGCTATTATATTTATCTCTGTCATCTACTCCAGCCTTTCCCAAACTGTGGCTCGCGATCCACTGTTAGGTTGTGAAAAGATTTTGACATCACCACAAGTCAAGCAGATATTTGTTGAGAGACGTTCACATTACTTTAGATTATAAAAGTTTGTAATGTCTTAAAACTCAGATATTCAAGTCGTTTATAATCGAAAATAATGTGAACGTTTTTGATAGCATAATTACCAAGATATCAAAACATTCGAATGCTTTGATAGAAAATTTTAATTACTACCTCACTGTGGAAATTAAAAAAAACTACCAAGAGTAAACTGAACTGCGCATCCATTATATTTCATGGACACATAACTACTGGCATATCATCGAAAGCTGATGAAATTCTTATCGATCGATCCGAAAATTCATAACTAAAACAGAATTTTAAGTGGAGTAAATTGACGTAATTGTGTGCGAGAAACCGGAGTGATTCTTTTGCAGTCAATCGATTGAAATAAAACGCAGGGAAAGACAAAATTGAACTGAAAACTTTGTGTTTGCAAATCGCCGAGTGCATGAATGATCTGCTTCGTATTATAAAAAAAAAAATATTTCAGTAGGATGGTACAATAATAAGATTTGTTTGCACCAGTGGCGGCTCGCGGGTAGAAAAAGTGAGGGTCCCGAATTAAAAATTGTATGTCATGGGGGAGAAAAAATCCATGCAAATATCAAAATACAGGAATTTCATGTGATTTTGTAAATGTTACTCAAATATATATACAAATAAAACTACAAGATTAATTAAACAATTAGATAATCTGAATCTTAATAAAGTAAATATTTCATTGAAAGGAATTACATATTATAACAAAAATGACGTTCCGTTTGAAAATGGACGGCTCCAAGAAGGGTAAAAACGGTGCACTTACACATTTAATATTTCAGAAATCCAATATTCATTCACGATTGAAAATTCTCGGTTTAAAATTTCGTAGCGAAGGGCGGGTATTTAACTAGAATTTCTTAGACCTATGTGTTATTGAAAACTTATATTATAAATCAATTTAATCCTTTGCACTTGAGTCCTTTTTCGCTCGGTGGACCCAGCAACTCGAGACGTTTCGTGGCATTTTTGGTTCGGTTCGCGGTTACGGATCCGTTTCAAAGAAACCTAACACAGTCATTGACCTTACATCGAATTTCGGTATCAAACCTAGTGGTTCTCAAGAATAGCGGCATCCAATCATGTGGCGCCTGAGAGGCGCCACTCGTGCGCAAAGGTTTAATACTCAATCAGTACATAAAATATTTTATAGGTTTAAATTAGCATTACAAATTTATATTAAAAAATAGTTCCTTCGTTAGTTGATCACAGTGACCGGTCATTATTCACTCAAAATAGCAACTCATAGCATATTTTTTGTTCAATAATATAGTTGTTCTAAAAAGAGTAGGGACACTACTTCTGTTGCTTTGGGGAATTGCTAAAAACAACTGTAAAATGTATGCATCATAATTAATTGACACAACTTCAAATGCAGAAGAATTTGGAGGGAACCAGTGATTGCACTGTTTTCAAATCCTTGATGCAACACTTTGGCGAACATTTTAATCCCTCACGATATTTTAAAAATTGACAAATATGGTATGATGTTGCACAGAAATTTCCTTTGCATAGTTAAACAAGCATCGTAAAGTATGGAACAATATATTTAAAACTTGATAATACCTCGTGGGTACGTATATTCCACTGGAAAGAACGTAGACAGAAATGCATCTAAAATTCCTGGACCGGAACCATCTCCTGATTGAGACAAGAAAAGTCATTATTTGTGAATTATTTATTTATGATAGTAATGCAGTTGATTAATAATTTAATATTCAAGGAAGATTACCTTGCGATTCATTTCTTGGATTGACAAAGGGTGAGTCTTGTTCTCTTGTGTTGTCCACGTGATTCGTTGAATATACTTTTTTGCCTCCTAAAAATAGTGAAGATTTCTGGAATTAGGTTAGATGCTCTAGAACATACATTTGGCGATGGAAATGTAAAAAACATAAGCATCTCTCATAAACATAAGCGCTCAAATTTATAAATTGACAAAATTTATAACTGAAAACATCGAAAAATGGCGTGGATCTAATAAAAACAGTTTTAGAAACCTATGAAACTTTTAGGTTAATGTTATATTTATGAAAACGTTACAATTTAGTTAAAATTTTAATGCACAAAAGATTGATTGGTTATGTTGGAATTTTCTCGTGCAAGGGGTATACTGCCGTGGAGAATTGTTAGAATAGAATCTGAACTACTGAAAGTAATTCCCCTTGCCTATAGAGAATGATTTATTGGCAAGGCTTCGGGGTACTGTAAAATGGGGTGAATCGGAACACTTTTCAACTTTCAAAGTAATTATCGGTTGTAATAAGATCGTTAAGGAACATATTTTTGACGTAGAAACTTGGGTCTTACCTCCTTCTTTGAGAATAAACCCAAAAAATTTTGTAAAAACTAGGACTTTAATTTATTTTGAATTTTTTCATGGTGTTCCGATTCACCCCGCAGAAAGGGGTGAATCGGAACACTCGTTACAATTTATGTCTGATCTTATTTAAATGTTTACAGGGTGGCAAAAAACAAATAATAATGCTTTGTGGAGAATAGGAACACAAAATTATCATAAAAAAATCATTTAATATGCCGGATAAAATTTGTGTTTGTCAATTATTGTCAAAACAAATCATATGTTTGAAAGAATATCAACTCCTTATATAACTCTCCTATAACTCATCCAAATAGTCGTTAAAATTAAAAATATTTTTAATCTACTTTGTGTTTGCGTGTTGTATGACTGCAAATTCTTTAAAATATCTTGAGAAAGGAGATAAACATCCTCATTTGTTTCAGAAAATCTCTTCGTTCATAAGAGCTTTTTGTAAAACACACTTATATAGCAATAATCTTGTGGGTGTAAAACTTTTCTCACATAGAGTCTTCATACATTTTTCCATATAACTTAAAGATAACGAAGTCATTTAGAGAGAAAAAAAAAACTGGAATAATCGGGTTTTCTGCCATGCGGAAACTAGGCTCCTCTTCTGACATTTATTCAAGCCTGCAATCTTGATTACTGTCTTGAAGGGAGTAATTAGACTCTTCTTCAGTCGTTGAATCTTGCCAAAAACAGCTTTTTAATATCACTTTTCAAGTGTTCCGATTCACCCCGCAAATCTCAAAATCGAGACGAGGCAAAACATAAAAATTCGTAAAATAAAAAGTTTTCAAAACCAAGTTAAATTAAGTATGGCATGCTGTTGTGGATGTTTATACTTACCTAAAAATATATTAGTTAAGTCTATAACTGGTACATGTTATTAATTACGGGATAAGTTTTGGAGAGGTTAAAGTCATTGGATTGTATGCATGCTCTTTCAGAATTTTTTTTTAAAAAAAGGACAGTGTTGAAAACCCCACAAAACATGTTCCAAGATTAAAAACATGTTCCAAGATTAAAAACATGTTAACCAAATGAAAATAAATATATAATTAATAAAACTGCTTTATTTGTGTAAAATAATAATTTCTTTGTAATTTCATGAAGTTTTGTTCCGATTCACCATGCTGTTCCTATTCACCCCATTTTTACGGTACTTGCTCAAGAATTCCATTTAAAGAGGGCTCTCCAAAGATTTATTTAATTTAAGAACAATGGAAGAAGTTAAAGACAAATATACTAATTAATGATTTTTTTAATCAATATTTTTTTTTTAAATACTACTACGATTTTATATAATTGAATCAATTTCATGATGCATGTCATCTTTTGCATAATCACAGCCACAAGCTGTATCTGTTTATCTGTGTAAGCTAATTCACATGGTTTTGTCGTTTATAGATACTTTTTTGTATTATAATCATCATTTTCTATTATCTAGTCAGAACGTTCACCTGGGTTAACTAAAAAGAAGCTAAAAGTTCAGAAGAACAGAACGAAAAACGCATGGAAGAAAATGTTGTTGTACTCAGGGGTATAGTTGGGTCAGTACGCACCGGTACGGCGCGGCGTACCATTACTTTTTTCATAGCCGGTAGGCGTACCGGTACTTTTTTGAGATTTTTTTGTTAATTACTCATTAATAATAACTCATAAATCTTTATGAATGTATTTATAAATTAATGATAAAATAAATAGGCAAATAAGGAGTGTAGCTTTTTAATATCACAAGCTATGTAAAATATTGTTGTATTTGCATTTTATAATTAAAAAATACCAAGCTTCAGTTGGGATTACCGCTATGATCAGGAAGCTTGCGTTCCAGGAATTTTTTTTTGGCTATACAATCCTGGTTATACGGCCCCATTAACGTCAATTCTTATAAAGATAATCGTAATTTAAACTTAAATACTTTTATATCTTCAATTATAACTGAAATAAAAAAATAAAAAATTTATAGTAATATTTGAAGTATAATCTTTTTGCACCATTAAAATTGATTGATTATGCTATTTTATATAGTTTGCTTATATAATTTAGCTGTTCTATTTTAAAATGGTATTTTCTCTGGGCTCATAAATTTTAGGTCGGTCCCTGTTTGTCAAGCAATATCTTTTTAGGGATCTTTCAAGAGAAAACTGGAACCCATATGCGTCTCTAATAATGCGAGAAAACTTGGGAGACTCAAACCAGACAACCCAACAATCGACTTCAAACTATTTGTCACAATCGCCGTCTGTCCAACTCATTTCAAAAACTGACATTAATGACAGGACCTGACAATGACAACACTGTAAATGCTGGTGTCTTAAATTTAGACACAAAATGTCTGAAAAATTCATTTCAGACACATTAGGTGACTTATTTTGCACAAAGGTGGTTTACTTCTTCGAATTTCAGACATTACACGGGTCTTAAATTGCTTTCAGTCACAACAAGTAACTGAAAATAAGACACTTTTTACCAAATTAAGACATTTCAAAATTCAGACGCTTCTCGCTTTCAGACAGTACGACCATGGGCCGTAGCAATTACATCATTCAAGTTCATTTACCAAGTAAAAGGAATACCTTTAAATTTTGAAGGATCCCAAAAAAAGTGTTGTTTTTCACAGAAATCCAAAGTTGTTTTATGGAAACGAGCATAGTTTTTAAAATTTAACTATTAAAAGTAGAACTACTTTCCCACACCTGTTTTCACGCCAATAAGAAATTTTCAAAACCAAAATATAAAATCAATAATTTAGAGTTATAAAAATGTTTTATTTTTTATTTTATTTATCAGTATAAAATGCCAAAACCAAGTCACTAGAATATTATATATAAAAAATAAAACAAAAAAATAAATTTTTCTTGTATCCTTCCGCCGTAACGTTGTTTGTTTACCTTTGAAACTCGTTATGATCGTTTGAAATCGCGCCAAGCGGACAGGAATACGGAAACTCTCAAATATGGTGGCAAAAAAAAAAAAAAAAAATGATGTTGTATTGCGATGTTGTTACACAAAAGTAGCTGTGTAATTTCAAACCTCATGAAGCTGAGCTGCAGTCTGAAAAATTATTTTGATGCGCTGCTCTGTTTCACGCCGTTCTCCAATAGCTCTAGAGTACCAATTGAGAATACCAATACCTTCAACCGTCAGCAAGTTTTTTTAAAAGCATTGTACTTTTCTGAGAATTTAAAGAATCCACATAGTATTGTGTGTCTTGGATAAGTAATATGTGAACTCAAGTGTATCTTGGTTACATCAGTAAGAATAACACTCTAAACCGTATTTTCAGAAAATACAATTATCTTTCACACAAATTTGTGTTCTTTCTTATTGCATGAAGCCTTTAAGAAGCATGTGGTGGTGTAGATGCAACACCTAGTCACTAGTGGTCACTTTCCCTAGTGGTTAGCATGCCTGTCTACTGACCTAGGAGTGACATTTTGAATCCAGTTAGCTCACATTTGCTCTAAAGTAGTGGCTACCGAACAACTGAATCATGCTGTCATCTATCGGCGCCTTCAGAAAAATTTACTGCACGACCTCCACACTACCAACTCAGCAAGCAACTTTTTCTCTCACACAACCACTCAACTCTCATGTAACAAACTCAACTCGCACACAAGCAACTCAATCGTTCGACCCCTTCGCGACTCACTGCGAAGTGTCTATGTGGTGGTCTCGTGTACAAATAACAGATACAACATCTAGGTACTAGTGGTTCTTTTTGCCTAGCGGTAAGCATGCCTATCTACTGACCTAGGAGTCCTGGGTTCGAATCCCGTTGGCGCACATTCGCTCCAGCATAGACAGCAATACGACATTCATTTTCATATGTAATTGCGGGTTTTTTTTTGTATTTAAAGTGTATTCTCAGCAAAAATTCTATCTATTAAAGCAAACTTTGTCCAAATTGGTTCTGTAGATCATGAGTTATAGGCCAATATTAACCTATTCCTGATCAATGATTACAACATCATTTGAATTCTTCCATTTGACGGCCAATTTGCAGCGATAACTTATTCAAACTAATAACTTCCAATCTATGATAAGGTTTGGTTTGGCAGTCTCCCAAACTAATGAATAAAAATAAAAGTTCACTAGATCAAAATATTATTTTCACGTAAACATTTCAGCTTGGCGATAACTACGCCAACTTTCCGACTTAACGGTTTTTGGTACCCGTCTAACGGAAAAGTATCAAATATTGTTGCCAGAGTTTTCTCACGTACCCAAATGCGTCTTGAGTGGTTTTTTTTGTTTTTTTTTTAATATTCAATTGGGGGTTATAGGAAAAATATTCCTCATTAATCTGATGCAATAAAAGTGTGATCAGAAGTGTTGGTATCGCTTGCCTCTTCTAGAACTGCTGCCACTGCTGAATCATGGACGAACGGTATACACTATGTTCTAATTGCCCTTTAATACTATTACTTCATACTCAATAGCACTTAGCAACATATCCAAACTGAGCATTGTTGCCAAGCTGTTGGAGCAGTACTCTTTGATTGCATGATATGAGAGTAAGTACTATGTCACAAAAAACATAAATTGAACGCCGAGGGATATTAATGACAACAGTATTCAAACTTGAAATAATTATGTGCTTGAAGTAGTCAATTGTTTTGATCAGCATTAAAAAGCATTTGTTCACAATAATATATACATGTACAAGTAGAATAGTATTTAAGTGACTTGACAATCAATTGCTCAAACTCAGAAATGATTATTTTGATATGCACAACGGTCCCCACAACGGCTTCATTCCTAGTGAAAAAGTTGGTTTATGTAATATTATTTATTTTATTTTCAGTGCTTTTATTACAGTAAATTTTAATTGATCGATTTCTAAATGACCCTCACAGAATTCTAAATTTTCTGTTTTTAACATTCAATTACATTTTTGTTGGTTTTGTTGCATATTACAAGTACTAATGATTTTGAAAATATATTTAGCATGATTTGATGTAATTTGGATAAAATTTATTGTGTCCTTTGAATTTTATTTTATGAATGATCTTATATGTTCCATATTATTACATCTGAGGATATTTATGATATGACCTGCATATTATGAGGACTGGGTACTCGATGACAGCATTAAAATCAGAAAAATCAACGCATTTGAAATAAATTGAATATTGGTCAAAATGAAGAAATTTTTTTTACATATGTTGTTCAAACCTTTTTTAAATTATATTTTAGAAAAAAGTTTATAATAATAGGCTAATAATTTATTAATAATCACTTATTTAAAAACTCGATTAAAAAAAAAAAATTGCAATGAGTTGAATTTGGTTACGTTCGTAGAGGAATCTTCTTAAAACTAATAAAAAGTTTTTTTGCTTTTTATTTCTTAGAAATGTCTATATACTACATTAAATATCAGCTTTCTCAAAATAATAATAAAAAGTTTTTTTATGTGGTAATTTGTTGAGCTTATGAAAATTTGCAATTTTTTAAGTAATAATAATTAAAAACTAAATTGTATAGATTTGAATAATATTTTTGTTTAATATGTACTTCAGATGTTATATAATTGCCATAAAAAATTTAAATTCTATATCTTGCATAGTCTTTTATATGAGCATACCAAAAGTTGGAAAATCAACATTTTGAGAAAACGTGAAAGAACTATAAAAGTTTTAATAACTTGCATGTTTTCCAAGTTTAATGTGCTTCAACTCTGTATTTTGAAGCAGCCATCTTTATAGATATTTCAAATTCCTTTTTTAATTCCCCCCCCCCTCCCCCTTTTCTTACATTTTTTTAGGTTTTTTAAATGCCCTCTCTTCTTTAGCTTCTCAACGATTAACGAAAAGTCGCAGCGATAGGGAAAATTGTTGTAAAAAGGTCCCATCCCCAAATTACTGGAATTTTAATATTATTTTAGTTTTAGTATGCACTTAATATGTTATTTAATCATAATAACAAATTTCAACTGTATATCTGGCATATTTTTTTTACAAGCATACAAAAATTAGGGAAACTTACGTTTTCAGAAACGCAAAATTTTTTGCACAACTTGCATACTTTTCAAATTTAATATACTCTACCTCCATATTCTGAAATGTCTCCTTACAGATACTTCTAATGTCTTCTGTTCTAATTGTTTATCTTTTATGCATCTTTTAATGTTTTTTTTTTTTTTAAAGTCCTATATCTGCTTCAACTATTCGACAATAATTGAAGCATTGTAGTGTTTATTATGTAGTGTTATTATAGGGAAATGTTATAAACAAGTTAAATTCCCAGATGGAGAATAATTAGATTATTACTGCTTGATTCATCATTAAAATAAGTTTATGTTGCCACATAATGTATCTTAGACTTGCCAATGCAACTACTATAAGTGTTTACATCACGCTTGTTATTTCATGCTAAAATTGACTTGTAAAAAGCAACTTAAAACTGTGATACAATCTCGGAAGTCAAACGTTTTCTATTTAAGATTCAGCCACAATACAATGTCCATTTTATCCCAATACATATATTTACATTAAGTCCCAAATCCCTTGCTTGTATATATTAATAGTTGTGTGCCTATTATTAACAGTTGTGTTGCAGTTTTGCAATCCCATGCTTAAATTTACCAGGAAAGTGAAACATAGTCAAGAAAAAGTTATTTTGACTTTTATTTTAATAAAAATTTGTAATTTAACACAAGCTCATTTATTGCATTTTAATTTAAATAAATGTATTTTTAGCTTCCCAACATCTGAAAGGTAACATAAACAACCCTTTCAGACACATCAACTGTCTGAAAATATCCCAAATTCAGACAGTCTAAACGTCTGAAAATACCCCATTTTAAGACACTTCAAGTGTCTTAAAGATTAAGACACCATTTTAGATCTTAAAACAGTGCCACTTGTTTAAGACAATTTTGTGTCTTATTTTAAGACATTTCCATTTGCTGTGAAGGTGAGGCCCAAGGCCCAGACACTTTCGGTGTCCCCTTCCCGATTGATGCTGTCACTTAATAAATATATACTGTGAAGTTATTAACTTAAATTAGTAAGGTTAGGTGTCAAATATATATGTAATAATAAACTATGCTACTTATTCTTATAAAAATTTCAAACGTGTGATTTATTGGAATTGGGATTGAAACAAAGTCAAATGACTTAACATGACATTTAGAAAAAGTTGATAAATTGATGTTAATATTGGTTTCTAAAAGTGATATTCTTTATCACAATTAAAGAAATAAATTTCAAATAATTAAATTTATAGATCAAAAGAGAAAAAATAGTTCTCGAGAAAAAAAAAAAAACGAATTGTTCTCGAGAAATCTCTGTACATACTTATTACAGGACATATTCTTATTTGCATACAAATTGATAATCTCCTTTTCTTTGTTTAAAATTGAACTGTAGGTTTGGTATATGAACCTTTAGTTATAAAACTATCAAAATTTAGTTTTTTCATGGAAAGCATTGCATTTCATTATCACAATGTGTAGTAATACCCGGACAACAATATCAGTAGCATTATTCACAACTTCAGAGTCGACATTTGCTATTTTCGCAACAAATTCGTCAAGAGTTCCTTTCATATTTTTTTCTTTTCCAAAGGCCCGGGCATTGTGGGCTTAGCCGATGATCAGGGCCTGATAGCTGAACGCTATTCTTCATTGAAAGGACGAAAAATTATCCCCAGTTCTGAAACTTTGAGGGCATTAGTTAACCGGCTGCTTAAAGTGAATCAGTTTAACTGATATTGTAACAACGGCTCACGGCTTTAAAAAAAAAAAAATTAAATACCGTTCTTAAGTATTTAACATTTAATAAAATATTGAAATTTATAATTTAGTCAAAGAAGAAACCCACGTTATTCTAACCAAACCAAATTTTATTAAACATAGAATAGGCTGCAAGTTTTGGTATCTCATCGCAGTTCATTCAGAATATTTTTTTTTTCGAGAACCAAATATGTTATAACTATGTCATATGAAGAGGGAATACCCTCCAGTAGTATGACTTACTTTGAAAAAGGATTTCGAAATTCTTGTTGGGTATGATGATGCACTTTCGGTTCTCACAGGCGACCAATGGATCACCATCTGCGAAGCATTTGCTATTTCCTGTCTTCTCGTCGACCACTGCCATTCTGCGGATGATTTCAAATAAATAAGACATAGAATAATAGCTTCTTTGATTAAAACAAATTTAATTCAATATTATTTGCTCAAGGTAGTGCATCCCGAACATTATTGCGAAGGTGTACATTGAATAATGTACAGGTTCAAAAAGGGAAACTAATTATTTTTTAAAAAAAAGGCGCATTTTTAACTATTTTAATTTCTTACGTGTCTAAAAATTATTTTGCAAGTTATACCTTTTTAATGTTGCATTATTCGTAATTACCCGAAAAGAATTATTACCTACGTTATTCTTAAATATAGTGCAGTTTCAACTCCCCCTCCCCTCCACGTCTTTATTCCCCCATCTGGCAAGGCTCCTGAGGAACTGAATCCGAAAGTAAACGACGGATTTTCCAACAGGAAGAATGGTGAGCTTTCTTACATTGTTTTACAGAGTATAATCTAAAGTAATTGTTAAAATGTCTCAATTTTACTGTGGAAAAAGTATGAGAGTTAGGGAGTAAGGAGAACTTTAAAAAAAAAATTGTCAGAAATGTCACTTCAACGCAGAAACAAATCGTAAAATATCCACTACGAGCTATAGGAGACCTGTGAAATGTGTCCTTCAATAGCTTGCTAATCCATTGCCAGATGCCGGTTATTTCGAAAAGGTCAAGTGGTTGAAACAGTTCTATTGCCATTATGATTGCAAAGTTTAAAAGCTGATCAAAACACGTAAAAGATTGATTAGTAATTTTTCTGAATTCAACGCTAACTTGTAAATGGACATCGCTACCATGGACAATCCTTTTTTCAACCATAGAGCTCGAATTCATATTTAGTGAGTTTCAGAAATGCATTACTTACGTTTCCAGAGTGACTTGTATGATGCGCTCCTTCTCACTCTCAGCATCGCATAAGCAGTCCACAATTGTTGACTGACAATCGACGTTTTTGTTTTCTAGGCTTTGGACACCCTTTTTTCCTTTGATTGGGTGAGATCCTACATTGGCTTTGCTTTGTTCAGTGTTCTTCCCCGTTAATTCTTCGTTTTGATTTTTCTTGTCCTGCTCTCTTTCTTTTATTGGATTTTGCTCTGCGTTCATTTCTCTGATTAGAAAAAGCTGGGAGTTCTGTGCTACACTTGGATTTTGAGTAATATTTTCTTTTCCTGCAGCTAGATTTTGGGCAGCATTCTCTTTTCCTGCGACTGGATTTGAGGCAACATCCTTTTCATCGGTTGGATTTTCCGCTGTCTTCTTAACTCTAATTGGATATTGAGGGCCATTTTTTTCTTCCCCGATTGGATTTTGGCCTGTATTCTCACCTTTGATTGAAATTTGCTTTAAGTTCTCTGCTCTGATTGGATATTGCTGGACATTCCTTTCTTCATTAATTTGAATTTGGACAGCTTTCTCTTCTCCAGTCGGATTATGTGGTGCTTGCACTTCTTTTTTAAGAATTTGCAGTGCTTTTTCTGCTGTGGTTGAATTTTGTGGTATAAAACTAATTTTAAAGCCATCCAATATGCCTTTTTCTTTGGTTTTGTTAAGTACATACAGTTTTTGGCTGTCTTTTTGACTCAGCGGCTTTTGCACTTTAGACAAGTCTTGAGCTGCACACATTACCACCAGCCATAATAGTGGTATCAACGAAAACTCTAAAAATAACCAAAATAAAAAAAATTAGTAAAACTGAACCTTAGGCCCTTATTATATAGAACTACTATTGTGAAGTTTGCGCGCCACTGTAAAGACGCCCGGATTGGCCACTGCTGTGGCTCAGTTATAATAAGCATAGGATTGTATGTTTGGCTTAAGGTCTGAGCGCCACAAGCGACAAACGCAGCCTCTAGCCATAGCAGTGGCCCAGTATAATAAGCTCCATAGGTTTGCATGTTTCACTTCGAGTGTCCTTAATGGTAGGTCCCATGGCCTCCAGCAATCCGCATACGAAATTTGAACATCGTAAGTCAATTTGTTCGGGAGTTATGCTGACCACAGACACACATACAGACATTTTTTCTAGATCACTTTTTTGAAATCAGGGTGTTCCAAAACGTGGAGAAATGTAAAAACAATATTTTTTTTTTATTTTTACTTAATGCTATACTTTCATTACCCTATGTATGATACACATGGGTAATTGAAAGTTAAAAAGGTCAAGCAAAAATAAAAGGTTTTATCCAATTACTAAAAAGTATACAAACGAAAATCTCGTAACATTTTGGAAAGGACATTTCAACTAAACCCTATATCAAAGTGAATATGAAGAAGAGTAATATAACAAATATTTATACACGTACAACATGCATACAAAATTAATTTGTAATGGGAATCTATATATATAATTCTCTTGCGTAACGTCCAAATTTGGCTGTATTTCTGTGAGCAGAATGGCAACGATTTCAATCACCAATCTTCTAAATGCACTTTATGCACGAATTTCCAGCCAATCACAATATATCTTTTGAAATTTGACTAATACATCTGGCAACAGCAACAACTTGGATTCGCTATATTTTGTTTTTCTTATTACAATCTACAGATATAAATTATTGCCTATTTAAAACGTATTGATTTAATAGTTACGATGATGCAAGAATAAATAGATCCAAGATATGTACATTTCTTTTAGATTAGAATTCCGGATAAATCAGACTTTTCGGAAAAGTTATCTGCTGGAACATGTTCTGGAGGTCGCCGGGTTGCATTCAGCGCTAAATCGCCAATTTAAAAAAAAAATCGCTATGAGGCGTTGTGCAGTAAATCTGAACCTATACTCATCTTTAATCAGTGCAAATTCAGCTATTACGAATTAAAAACTATCAAAATAACGAATAAAACCACCTACTCAACTTCAAAATCTCATATGAAAATTAAAAAAAAAAAACTATTGGCGAAATATGGCTAATTTTTTCGCCAAATTTGATTTTCAAAAAATTCCGGTTGATTAAATGCTGGATAATTGACCTTTCACTGTTTTATTTTATTTTCTAAGTATCGCAAAAAAAGATTAAGTGAACATATGATTGCTTCGTTAAGAAATTTCGATAAGCAACTTTAATTATTTTGGCGCTTCATACAAAACCAGCCCGTAAATTTTAATTGTTCAATGAAATAACCGATCTTTTTTAAATATATCTACAAAACTGTTTATTTTTGTTGTTTTCCAAGAACTTTCTACTACGTTGCCACACTGTCCCTGCTTAACGCGTCTCGACAGCAACAGAATAATGACGTGGCAAGTATTCTGACTCTTCATAAATAATAAAAGGTTCAGTTTCATGGCATTATGCAGCTGAAATAGCTTTTTGCTAGGGCATATTTTAAATGCTTCTCTTTCAGGCGAGCAAAGCGAGCCAAGGGGATTGCATAGCAATCCAGGGGGTTGGCGAGCGTCAGCGAGCAGGGGGCGGAGCCCCCTAGTAAATTATAAAAACTCAGTTAACAGCTTAAGACAAATAATATGCAATTTTGATTTATGCAACCGATTGAATATTCAATTGAATAACCGATTTCATGCAAAATTTATTATTAATCAAAGCAAAAATTTGAATCATGTCAGGCAGAGTACCATTTGTTTAATGATATGAATTATTACGATGATTTATAATAATAAAACAAGCTGTGTGTCTGTCTGTGGCTCTGCGGATCTATAGAAGCCTACTTAAAATTGGATTAGAGCTCTGAAATTTTCAGCATATGTAGTTTTGGCCTTCTAATTGTATACATCACAAACTGAATGTTAAAATTTTGATTAATTCTTTTTAATTAATTTTTTTTAATTAATTAATAAATATGTTACAAAACGATATCTAATAGGGCTACAGCTCTGAAATGTTCAACGTAAATAGTTTTGGACTTTTTAAAAACAGAGTTTTAAATTTTTATTTTGTTCTTTTTTAATTAATTTTTTTAATTAATTAATAAAAAATTTACAAAACGACTACTAATAGGGCTACAGCTCTGAAATTTTCAACATAAGTAGTTTTGGCCTTCTAATTGTATACATCACAAACAGAATGTTAAAATTTTTATTAGTTCTTTTAAATTAATTTTTTTAATTAATTAATATATATTTAACAAAATGATATCTAATAGGGCTACACCTCTGTAATATTCGACATAAGTAGTTTTGGCCTCCTAATTGGACTTTTGAAAAACAGAATTTTAAATTTTTATTTAGTTCTTTTTTAATTCATTAATAAATATTTTACAGAACGATTTCTAATAGGGCTACAGCTCCGAAATTTTCAACTTAACTTCTAATTGGACTGACAAAAAGAATGCTAATTTTTTTGTGTGTTTTTCAAATAATTTTCTCACAAAAAGCGCCTTCGTATAGGTCTAGATCTCTGAAAGTTCCAACATAAGTAGTTTTAGCCTCTAATTTTGCTTTCCTCAAACACGGTTGGTTGGTTGGTTGTATTCAGATTATCTGGCGCCGTCAGCAACACGAGGGCTATAATGCACCGAAACATTCGTCATTAGACAAGCCAACATACATTTACAAACACACATGCCTAACACTGGACTCGAACCCGTAACCTCGCGGTCTAAAAGCCAGCACGCTAACCACTACACCGTTTGGTAGGCTCCACAAACACGTGTTAAAATAATCTTAAAGGGGTATTGTATTATTGTATTAATGGGGAATTTTTTTTTCTTGACAAGGGAGAGGCATCCAATACTAAGCCTTTACGTAGCAATTAGATTTTAGTGAGTGAAGCGAGCTTATGCGTCCGCAGGAATGAACCTTTCAGCGAGCGAAGCGAGCCTATGCTTGCATAGCAATGAACCTTTTGACGAGGGAAATAAGCCTGTGTTTATGTGTCCATGCACTTTTCAGCGAACGAAGCGAGCTCGATTTTGCGTAGCGATGAACCTTCTTGCGAGCGAAGCGCCAAAAACTGGGTCCTATACACGAATGACAGATTTCCGCAACGCGAGGCCTCACAGCTAGCTAAAATATTGAACATGTTAAAATTGAAGCACGGGTATTTAGCTAGTTTTCAATAGTTATCGAAATTCTGTAAGATTTTAATGGAAATCTTACGAAGGTGAAGTGATACAGTGATGCTTATAAAACAACAAATATTCTAAGTATCAATATATAATGTAGTTTATTTTATAATATAACTTTTTTTAAAGTTCTACAGTAAAAGTTTTAGCCACACAATATTTAAATACTGAAATAAATTTAATATATGCTTTGGAAAGTTTACAGGCAAATACACAGTAGGAAAAAACAACTATGCATCACAATTTTTCGTAGGAAAAAAACACACCTGACATTACAGAAAATATCTGCCAAACTCCAGACTTAACTCATCCAAATTAACTATACCTTCAAATCATTTATAATTCGCATAATAAACCGTAAACCTTAACGCGTAAACATTTCGGCTTGGTGATAACTGTGCCAACTGGTTCCCAGTAAAGGAAAATTATTAGAATTTTTATTAAATTCAAAGATCTATATGACCCAGCAGCGCGGGTCCACCGTAGCTAGTTCATAATATAATATAATTTCACGCATGCTTAAAGTGTTTTTTAAACTTTCATTTTCTTCGTTTGATACTCATTCTATCACAAAGATATTTTACAATAATATATTTGCGAATCTTCTTCGCGTATTTATTTTTTTAATGATATTTGAATGCATTACTTAAAAGTCCTAAAGACAAGGATAGTAGCCACGTACTTACTCATTTTCGGAAGCATTTTTTTTTTTTTTTGTTATGAGCCGTTGACGGGCAGCATTGAGTTGATAGAATCCAAACCCAGAGCTTTTATAACTTTCAAGGACGGTTTTCTTGAATTATTATGAAACTGAATCAGTTTCCGGATACAATATTTTTGAAAAAAATCGAACATATCGAAGCTTCAGACATCGCGCATGTTCGTTTCATCCTGATAATTTTTTTTGCATAAATATGTTGGATAATTTTTCTTATCTTAAGACATTCATTATATGCTCTGGTGTTGAAAAATTGGTAGATACTATTTCCTTCTTTTTTTTCAGCTTTTAGTTTTTTCGATTCTTTTAAAATTTGAATTTTTTTTATTCTTTGTTTTATTTAATTGAAAATTGGCATTGAATGTAGTGAAATCTATCTCAATATGTCCGCGGGAAAAAGTGCGACTATGTGAAATAATGGTAGAGAGCAAAAAGTAAGATGAGAGAGGAGTTTTTGTTAAAAACTATTTAAATATACCACACGGTTTATCCAAATATATTCATGTGATTTTTATTTAAAAAAAAGTCATTTCTAGTTTGAATATAAAAGTTCGCTTACAACTTGAGCTTAGAATTTTTTTTTTTTTTTTTTTTTAATTTTTTTCAGTTTACATACACTGAGTGATCAATTTATATTACATTTTATGATCACTTTCTCTGTTATGTGGTTGAAATATCTTTTTCCCTTTAATTTCGCGTCAATTATTCACTGCATGGATTCCACGGAGCAGAATGTAAAAAGAGATTACTTGATAAGCGTAAACTGTTTTCTTTCTGAACTGTTGTCTCCTGTCTGTTACAATGTTGCTCACTTAAAATACGCAATAGTCGACTATTTGACAAGTGTCGCCTTCTAGTGATGACGGTGTTATTCTGTAGCTAATTTGCTTTCAAATGTTAAGTGGCGCTAATAAATTAACCACTTAGCATGAAAGTTTTTATATTTTTATAATTCTGTGAATTTGAATACATAAAACACAATGTGATGTAGAACGTGCATATATTACAGATTGGCGTGTTTATGAAGGACTACATATTTTTAAACTTTTATGCTCTCCAATATACAGAAAAAACAATTTGACACACAATGTTTATGTAAATAATGGGGAAATACGCTGGTGAACAAAACTTAAGGACGGAGCACAAATTGTCAAATAACTTCAATGGCCGATATGGCTGCCTTCCAAAAATGAAAAAATGCTATTGATTGAATATCGGACACGACGTGAAAGCAGTTTTATTATGCATTTAATATAGAGATTATGAAAGTAGGTTGTAAGTGGAAAATATGCTTATTGCTCTAAAGACAAAGATTTACAAAAAATGAAAAAGTTGTATCACATGTGATACAAATGCAGGCACTCCAGAAAGCAATTCAGTATGGAATATGGCTACCTCGAAGTGCAATGCAATTTTTTTATGAGTCAGAGCATGCTGTGGACAACGTGATCTAGGAGCTGTTGGGGTAAGTTATCTCACTCCTATTTCATTACATGGATGAGTGATCTTGTATGTTGGGTATCGACGAGCAGTAATAATACGTCGCCCCAAAGCATCCCAGATGTTTTCAATCGGATTTAGATCCGGGGAACGTGATGGCCAGACTAGATGTTGAATATCTTCACTGTCAAGACAGTCCTGAACAGAAATTGTGCGGTGGCATGGAACATTACCATACATGAAGCAAAATGATGGACCAAAAGTGCTGTGGAAAAGGCTAGCATGTGGTAACAGAACTTCAGTAATGTATCAGATACCAGTCATAGTCCCAGACTGAAGCACGTGTAGAGGCGTGCTGCTATTGACCATGATGCTAGCCCATACCATTACATTAACTTGATGATATCCGGTCCCTTTCGATGATATTTCCTGGGCGATAAGCAGCACCAGACTCCCACCAAATGAGTTGACGTTGACTATCAGAAGAAAGACTGAACCTACTCTCGTCTGAGAAGAGCACAGAGGACCGGTCGTCGTTCGTCCAATTGCAGTGCTCACGACACCATTGTAAACGGGCCCGACGTTGTAATCTGGACAATGGTACATACACAACAGATCTTCAGACGTATAGTCCACTTTGTTACAAACGTCTGAATAGAGTTTTCTTGCATATCTCAGTACCTGTAGCAGCGCGAAGTTGAGTTGGCAGTTGACCAGCTGTGGTGCGCTGGCTCCTTTTCACTGTTACGAAAATGTACCTGTCTCTAGCGTCCCTAGAACTTTTAGGGCGACCTTCCTTCTTACTTCTGCTATACATTCCATGTGTTTGAAATGCATCTCAAAAACGGGAAATAACACTGTGACTAATATTGAAGTTCCTGCAACATGCGTTATTTTTCGCCCTTCTTCCCACTTTCCGATGATACGACCAAGTGATCATTAAGATGATGCCTGTTTGACATTCCTAAAATTTTAAGATCACCAATTAGTTGCTTGTACCTCCAATCTTATATTGGCGTAGTCACATGACTACGCCTTGACTGACACGTGAGATTTACAAAATGTACATACGTACCTCGCTTCATAATGCATCAAAACCCTATGAAAATTTTTACATGCTGCTGCGTTCGATTTTGTAGCTTTTATTCCAGTGGCGGCCAGTGGTCGAAAATGTCAGTGCGGGCGGTGACTTGCGACTTTCCTACAACCTCTACCCTCACACACACACACACACACACACAGACACACACATACATAGTACTGGATATGATGGATTAACCACCATCACACAATTCATGCAATTACTCATCAAAGCAGTATTGTTTTTAAGTAAACAAAAACTTACAATTAGAGGCCAAAACGAGAGATAATGTTTTTTTAATCAAAATTCAACAGAATGATTTGATTAATTACTTTTATAATGTTATGTTATAAATGTTATTATTTTGTACAAATTGAAAGTAAACTTCGATTTGAGTAGTAATTCTGACAATCAAACATGGTCAACAAAACATTTTTTTGTTAATAAAAATTACCACATAACCACAAGAAAAGCACATATGTAGATAAATAAAACTTACGACCATGCCGAGACATACCCCCCCCCCCCACACTTTTATTTTTTTTATGAATGGAGGACAGTTTTGATGTCGATCTGGTGTTTTTTTCAGTAGATCACGTTTATCATCTTCTTTCCATCTTCTAAAAGGAGTTTCAAACTATGCTCACACTTTATCACAAAGGGGCTCCATGTTTCAAAATGATTAACTTAATAAATAACAGGAAACAGTGTAAACTTATCGCGACATTCCATTTGGAGGGATTTTTAGAAATGTTCGGTTCCTACCTATCACCCTCACCCACTTTAATTATCAAACGGGGGAGTCAATGAGTTCCTCGAATTCCTAAGAACAGCCGAAGATCAAAATTGCTAAACTGGCTATTTGGCGGCACATTCTGTGGAAGGAAAAGCTCTATTAGGTTCCATCGGTTACCATGGCAACGTCACAGTCGAAACGTGTTTCAAGAACACTCGGCTGCAGTTCGAGAGAAGATCATCAGTTTGGGTTGATTGGAAGCGTTTTTTTCCTTCTTTTTCGTGGGAATTGAGTATTGAGGCAACAAATTTGTTATTTATCGGATTTTTTTACACTTACTGTCGAAATTTGGATCTTCCTTCTTGAAAAATGTAAAATATATAATTTTAGTTTTGAACTAATAAATTTAGATGCTGCCCGGCTGTACTAGCTGTACCCTACGATCAACCACTGTTTTATTCTAAGAAAACCAAGCCGTCCTCAAGTTTTGTCCACCAGTGTATATTGTACGCAAAATGGACAATTCCTGCATTTATTAAAAACGAGAGAATTAGTTTACATTTATGAAGAATTTCTTTCTGATTCCAAATATTCAAAAAAAAAAATTTTTTTGAAAAAGTTAGTTAATATTTAAATATTAAGAAAAGAAAATGCCCGAAAACCTCGTCTGGTCGCTTTCAGATTAAAACGTTACTTTATAGCTGTGATGTCAAGAGACGCGAGAAACTTGCAAAACTGGTTTCCTCTGCTGCGTTTCAAGCCAAGTTATTTCAGACCTTTTAACGTCACATTAGCTTTGAGCTGAATGTGTCGATTTCCCCGCCAAATCTAACAGGTAAACTTTGGCTACAAATTAGAAGGGGGAAAAAGTGCATTGAGCAGAAATTTTTATGTTTATGGCTTTTCAAAGAATTTAGAATTGATAAAAAAAAAAAAAATGCGGGAATTGTCCATTGGCACATTTCTCTCAAAAATATCGGCTACAATCACGCTTTTGCAGCTGAAACTTGAAATTCTATAAGCTATAAACATTTTACTCTCTAATTAATGTTAATATCTTTGTTAGTAAATGTCACTCTGTAATTAAATTTACGTGTTTATAAGAGCATTTTTATGTGACAATAAATGTATTAAACAAATTAATCTTGTTTACGTTTTACCAATTGAAGTCAAAATGATTTAAACAAAATAACCATGCATGACTTGGTTTCGAGTTTATTTGAAATAGGATGCATACAATCCAGAGGTTCTTGAAAAGTATGTTGTAACCACTCTTATCTTTCAACAAATCCGCTTAAAAGCTATAATTTTCGCAAAAATGTGATTTCCTGAAAAATTTATTTACAAAGCCATTTACGGTTCCGCATTAAATCGCACTTTAACTTGGAAAATAGTAAACATTATTCTTACAATAGAGTATTTAAAAAGTGGAACAAATTGCCAGTCCACATTGCAAATTGTACGGGAGTCAACGGTTTTCAAAGATAGCTGGATCTATACCAATGGCGCGCGCCCCCTCCTCAGGTGGAGTCTTTTTTTACAATTTACAGAAATAAATAATAATAATAAATATATATTTTTTTCCCAAGTTTTTTTCAATAAGTTCACGCAAAAATTATATTTTAACCTTCATCTAATTTCCAAAAAAAGCAACAACAAAAAAAAGCTTATTTTTTTACCAAGGTTCTATTTATAGCCTTCTCTCTTGCCATTCAAACGGATGTTGGAAGACTGTACAAGTATTCAAACCTCCACCCTCTTGACCTTGAAGATATCTTGGACTCCTGATACCCGATCCCTTTTCTGTCGAGTGGGAGGAAGAGATTTTGACTCACATGCGTAATGTCCAACGCCAACCAGGGGGGGGGGGGGGGAATAATGAGAGGTTGACTATTTGGGTTACCCCCTGAAATGGCCACCCCCATTCAACTGGACATGGTAATAGGCTAAACTTAAAACTTTTGAAAGAAAGGAAGAGGAAGGTTATTTATTAACTGCATAAGAACTCGTCCAGCTCTAATTTCTGCTTCGGCTTGTATAAATAAGCGTCATATTTGAATTTCGATTAGCAATCCTCTCTTGCACCACACTGGAAAGGTATGCCAATCGGGTTTTTTTTATACAAAATAGACTTATAAACAATTTTGTAAGAAGAATTATCTGTGTAAAGTAGCACTACAGTAGCAGAAATAATTATTTAAAAATATATCGCTTTCAAACCCTGTACGAAATTAAACGAATGAATTAACAAAGTAAATGTGTATGTTTTTTACGATAATTTGAAAAGTTTTGTACAAATATTCACCTGGACATACTTTCAAATTCTTTTTTTTTCTCTCTCTCTTTTCTTTCGTTATTGCAGAAGTAATGCAAGAAATATTGCACTTTATAAGTAATTATAACGCTTACGGCATAATATATATACATACTTTTAGAGAAGGCTAAGATTACTGTAATTTTATTCTAAGCCTATTCTTCCAAAACATATTTTTAATGAAACTTCTGATTCTTGTTCAAAAGTTTCGTGAAAGAAGTAAAATGATATTGCAACTCAAAATGAAGTTCTTAAATTTTTTTAAATACAATGATCCTCCTACAATCTCTCTCTTCCAGTTATAATTGAAGAATTGGAACAAAATATTTCAGTATGCGATGTTTTTTTAATTTGTCACGGACTGATATAATTTACCTATTTTGTTTTCAATATTTAAAAAAAAAATGCCCAGTTTGGCGATTATTCTAAAAAAAAAAGCCGATGAAACTGTAAAAATTGTGATATATTTTTCAATAAACACTGCATTATCCTTTCTTTTAAGTGCAACAGAGCAGAAACAGTCGTTGATGGGCGTTCGCATTATCTCATTTCTACTGAGGTGGGAATGATTAGAACACCTTTAAAGGCATTTTGATAGCGATTGTAATCAAAATCGTTAAAACCATTTTTTGGTAATCGCTGAAAAACGTAATTTTTTCAATATCAGCTACTTAATGCACATGTTCAATTTTGACGAAAACCATAATGCCAGGTCCCATGGCCATCAATAACCTGTGCATAAAAATTGAACATCGCAGGTCAATCCGTTTTTGGGGTTATGCTGATAACTAACAGGCACATACATACACGTTCCAAAACGTGTAGAAATGCATTAAAATCGATTTTTTTTTTTTTGGACCGAATTCAATATTTTTTACCATACGTGTAATTGAAAGTAAAGAAAAAAAAAATACGGATGTATAAAATCGCACCAAATATATATATTAGTACTGGTAAAATAGTACCTAAGACCATAAGAAAAACAAAAAAATTGGTTCGTTGATCAAACTTGGCAAAAATGTTCTATATTTGTCATGAAAATGAATATTCAAATGAGTCCATAAAAATATCTAGCAAAGAAGGGTTTTTTTTGGTGGGGGGGGGGGGGTGTCAGGGGGTTTTGTGGCTGAAAAATTAATTTTGGAGCAATCTAGACATGTGACACATGTTTTTAGAGTACTTTTTTTTATGCTGAATCGAATGAAAAAAAGCAAAACGATATAACTAATCTAAAAAAAGTTACAGTTCTTTTTTATAAACGAAAACACATGTAAAATCCAAGGAAAGGTAAAATACGACTTTAAAAAATAAAAAATTGGTCCGTTCATGAAACTTTGCAAAAACGTTTGATTTGTCATGAGTATAAAGAAACAAAGGAGTTCGTAAAAATATTTAGCATAGAAGGGTGTTTTTTGAAGAGTGGGAGGGGGGAGTTTTTTTTTTAAATTGAAAAGTAATTTTGGTATAACCTGGACATTTCACCTTACGCTAAGATAGCGAATCAGAAATGTGACGAAAAAGGAGGAGGGGGTGGGGTCAATCAATGGATACAGATTATGTTGAAGTATGTTTCTAGAACACTGCATAGATTTTTTTTTTTAACTTTTTTTAAATATTCGATTTCATCCTGGCTAAGGCACAGGTGTTGCGCCCCCCCCCCCCCCCTCAGGAAAATCCCATATCCGCCACTGATCCAGGCGCGTACCCAGGGGGTGGCTGATGGGGCTGCAGCCCCATAAGTAGGGATGGAACGGATATCCGGCAAATATCCGATATCCGGCTGATTTTTCAATATCCGAAACCCCGTCGCATATCCGATTTGAAATACCGGACATCCGATCATTTCATTCGGATATCCGGCTATATATCCGGCCACCAGGTATCCACAAGAAATAATTTTTTGCAAAAAATAATGATCTTTTTCGGACAAAGGGGACACCGCATCCTACACTTTTTTTCTTAATTTTTTTTTCTTGGACATAAATTGCAGTCAAGTTAGAAAACGAAAAAGATCATTCGTAAGAACTATGCTTTCGCTGTATTATTGGCGCCGAGTTGATAAGCATAAACCATTCCTCCAATATTTTTCCATACACATCCTTCATACGTGTTTTGCAATATGTTCTTTTCATTCCAAGTTTATGATCTGATTAATTCCAGATGTTATATTTGAATGCTTCTCTGTAAAACACGAACCGAAATACTAATAAATAGTACTTTTTTTCCATAACATAAGTTATAAGAGTTTTAGTTATTCTCACTTCCTCCTTTTTTTCTGACATTTGCTAGCGAGTAAAAAGCAATAAATAGCCAATGCTCACTCCTCAATGCTTTTTCTTTTTTTTCTATCGACGATAATACCCTACCCCTTTTTATGCTGTGAATGGTATGGTCTAATTTCTGATTTTTCATTGGCAGAAGTTGAAAGCTGGTATATATTTTCTGACGTAAAATGAAGTATTGTAATTTTTAGGTCTTTAACGCAGCGCCACAATGTGGAATTATATTTAGCTCTCTAGAATGTCTTGAATCATAGTTTTCTCCAATTACAATCCAATTTATAATTTTTAATGATGGCTCATTTTAAATAACCCATTTGGAAGTATTTTAAAATTAATGGAAATGACGAAAGCAAAGACCCTACGTGTTACTTGCTCCACAGAATCGTTTAAAAAATATATTGTGCGCTGCAAAAGCCCAAAATCCTTTTCCACAAAATCTTTATGGAACCATTTAATAAGTGTGCATAAGGAAATTCACCGAAGCTTAAAAGACTCACTAAATGCATCAAATATTGATGAACAAGAAAAAACAATTCATCCAAACAAGAAATGCACGCAGACAACATTGGAATCGACATTATTTGTACCAAAATTGTGGAGTTTAGATAATCCTAAAGCAAAAACCTTAACCACAAAAATATGTAAGTACTAATTTTGTTTGTTTATATTAAATATATATTTTAAATATGGTATAACATAATGTTGATGAATTTTGTGTTCGAAATTTTTTAAGTTTATATTTAAAGACGGAATATTCCGATAGATCCAATTTAAGTTTTCTACGAGATTTCTTTAAACCCGTAATGTTTTAGATGCATTACAAAAAAAAAAAAAAAAGGCTTCAATTTCATAAAATATTTAACATAAATCTTTTGTTATTAATAAATGCATCCGGTATAATTTTGTAATCATTTATCAATTATAAACAATGCATGAAGTAAATTGAAAGTAGCTATATTTTGCACTTCAACATTGTAAAAAATGTTTTTAATATAATTTTACGTAAGTTAATGGCTCTTGATGCTGAACCATTCTTCATTGTGAATAGAGAAGGCTTTGGTCAGTTAATAAAGTACCTAGCTCCTCGTAATCCGCTTCGAAGTAGAAATTATTTTCGTGATAAAGCCCTGCCAGAACTATATGAAAAACTAAAAGTATCAATATTACAAGATATAAAATCAGCAACAAAGATCTCTTTCACTCATCAACTAAAGTTTAAATATAAAAAATTAACTCAGTGGCGCGACAGCCCGTGTGGACCAAGGCCTGCTGGGCCCAGCTCAGCTTTCTTGACTGTGGCATTTGTGTGTCACATAGCAGATGTTCCGGTCAGATGGTCATTCTGACGCCGAACTCCAGTGTTTAGTTCCCAAGCATGCATGGTCCTCCTCAGTTTATTTCTTTCAGGTATAAACAGCTAAGTCAACCTTGCCCAGTCCGCGAATCAAACCATGGACCTGTGGCATACAGTGCGGTGCGCTAACCACTAATTATAATTTACTTGATACTTCATATCATGACCATTTTTTTCGTATAGCATATCGTATAACTATCGTTTTTAGTATATAGACCGAATATCCGGCCGGATATCCGATGAAATCCGTTTCGGATATCCGTATCCGGTAGACATGGCACCCCGGATATCCGAAATCTGGTATCCGGCAAAACTCACATCCGTTCCATCCCTACTCGAAAGTCAGAAATAGATCTATTTATGCTTGGATTTTTTGAAATTGTATATAGCCCATCAATTCAAAACGAAATCATAAGTATTTTTGGAGAGCTCATACAATCCGAAATAGTTAAAAAAGTATCAAATTCAGAGTTTATTTCCATCATTGCCGACGAAACAACAGATATTTCTCAAATATAACAACTGTCCTTATGCATAAGGTATATTCCCACATAGCCAAAACTCGTCCAATAGATATCTACTGGATATGCTTTTAAAAAAATTGGATATCTATTGGAGCATACGTTTACATATAATAGACGGCAAATGGATGGTCAAATGTCCCGGAAAACGCTGTACTTTATCCATCCATTGTACTTCCACAATGTCTACCGATAAGATTTTCTCTGGACATTGCAGACGACCAAAAGACATTCAGTTAGCATCTACAAAATCCAATGGACGACCAATAGATGTTTATTAGATATCCACAAAATCCTGGAAAATCCGGGGGAAAATCGGGAAAAATTAAAAAAATAAATGAAAACTTTACACGAGTACCATATACATTGGTTATGCAGATCATCGCAGACATCCATGGTCAACTGCAGGAAGTAGAGGATTTCTTACACCGGGATTCGAACCGCAGACCATGGTGTTTGTAACAAAGTGTCCTACCACTAGACCATCAGGACTCGTTGTAAGAAGTGGTTATATTAACTATAGCATATAGTACCTTTTCAAATGGTAAAAATTAATTTGATGAAAAAAGTATAATAAATTATTTATAAAATAAATGTAGAAAACTGAGCACTTTTTTCTTCTTTTTAATTCATTTCGTGAATTCGAAATAATTTACTGAATGAGTTAATTTCAATATAGATTTTTTTATACTTTTAACGGGTATGTATATAATTTATTTAAAGTGCATTTTAACTTGGAGAATAGGAAACGTGAATTTTACTAGGTGATTGATAAAAGTGGTACAATCTTATAAGACTCGTTTTTCGAAAAAAATTTACGCTTATTAGGTGATTAATAGACTGAGCATATCCCGTAAATTTTCAAATCTGGAGAAATTAAAACTTTAGTAACTTTAGTGACAAAACAGGCTCTCTCAAAAATCTGTAATTTCAAGTATAAATGAAAAGGAAACTATTTTTTATGAAACATTTTTGGGGAGAGTGTTTGTTTTATTTGAATAGATTTTTGAGATAAAAAAAAAGACAGATTTTGTTAAATGTATTTTCATTTCAATGAAAAAAAAAAAAAACATATCCCCGCAAAACAATTTGTTTAGATTTTTGAAGAGTTATGATCTAGGCCAACAGATGGCGCTGCTGTAGTTTTGTGCCTGGCGCAAAATTGGCGATCGATAAAGATAGATAAATATTTATTTCTAGTCAGGGATCCCGATAGTCAGCAAGAAATGTTAAAAGAATTGGGTCCCATCTCATTTTCCCCATGCAATGCACAATGCACTCTTTCGCCGAATACCCTGAGGTTAGAGCAGCTTACAAATTGGCTCCAACCATGCTCGGCCTGGCTTACCGGGATAGTGCGCCCTCCGAGAATAGTGGAAAAAATTTCAAATAAATATAGATTTTAAATTTAAATAATTAAGTTTTTGATTTTAAAGTGAGTTTATCTGTATCTTTGAAGATGGAATAAAACTAAAATGTAAACTTAGAATTTTAGTCAAGTTTCATGTATTACTATCGGAACAGAATACAACAAATATTGATTAATCGATTTAGTTTTTCTTTTCCCGATGAAATGAAACTAAATGTGTACCGTAATTTCCAGCTATATATATATATATATATATATATATATATATATATATATATATATATATATATATATATATATATATATATATATATATATATATATATATAAAAGCAATACTTGCTTTTCGGCGGGAAATGTAGCAAGAAATTGGAAATTGCAGACAAAAATTGACAGAATGTATATTTTTCGGATTAAGTAGACGCTGGGATAAAAAAATAGTACATAGAAGACCATATTAACTCTATCTGTAGTAAAACCATTTTTTACGTTTGCACTTGAATGTAACATTAGTGATTTTGTTAACAATGTGTTTTAAAAAAATTTTAAGTCACAAGTTATTTTTAATTATAATTTTAGTTATCATGAATATTATAAACTATTCATAAAAGCAATTAAAGGAATTTTTTACGTTACTATTGAAATTACTAAAAAATACATTGGCATACAATTGAAAACATTTAAGGACATTTAAATTTTTAACCGTAAACGTATTCCATATATTTTCTGACCAATTCATCAGACAGTTAAGAAATTTTAATTTTCTCAGTTTCATAAGAAAACGATAAAAAAAAATCCCCCTCAATCAATTTCAGTTATTATCAAAAATAATAAGATTCATATTTAATCTTTAAGTTATTTCATTTCGGGGAGGTTGAAGTCACTGAAAATGGCAACTGCTCATTTCGCTTTGTGAATTTTTTTTTTTTTTAATTAATTAATTTCTTCATCAGTATCAAAATCAGAAATAAACTTTTGCTATATTTTTCTTTTTTGAGTTATTAATTAAAGTCTGTGGTACACACTATTTTTTGACATCATCAACTGTTCATAAAGCTCTTTCATTTCGTAACGATAAATGTATTTTACGTAAAAAGTTAAATGATCATTAAAAATCTGCAAAAATTGTAAATAATAAATATATCGTGTTTTAACCCTTAGTTTGTTTTCGCGGTTGACAAATGTCCCCTACAATCAATCTATTGATAAATTGATTGTAGGGCAGCCCGTGATAAAATGATTCGTACAGTTTTTTTCAAGTTATTTCAAAAATATTTTTTAATTCTTACTTTATTCTGTTTTATTCTGTTCAATAATGTTGTGTTTTTAATTAAAATACCCACTTACTTTGATATTTGGTCACGAATTTAATGGTATGCACGAAAATTTGAATTTGGGGGAAATTTGTCACCCACGCGACTAACTGCAAGACTAAAGGTCGCGCGTCTAACCAGGAGTCTAATTTAATCGATTGCGAAGTTATCATAAAAAGGTTGTGTGAAAACAGCTCTGAAATGAGGCGGCATCATGCTTTTTAAAATAGCCTAGTAATAGGGAACATTTAATCGTTTTTGGTATCTTTATTAGTCATCACTATGTGCAATTTGTGTTTGGTATTGTAACTTGAAATTTTATACATAAAAATAACTGCTTTCACTCTATTCTGTTCATTTCTATACGTCTGGGGATGTGCCACATTGTGGTATCACAGGTAGTCCTAATTAAGCGGGATGCCGCAGTGGCTCGTGCAAAATGAGTAAGTTTATTCATTGGTGTGAGACATGGCCGTAGACAGGGGGGGGGGGTCCTCGGGACACCTCCCCCACCTCCCCGAAATTGTGTGAAATCTTATTTTACCGCTTCCCCTTCTTTTTTCTTCTTCTTTTTGTGTAACTTGTTATGTATATTTAATCAAATCTTCGACCATAACCCCCCCCCCTCCCCGGAATTGTGTGAAGTCTTATTTTATCACTTCCCCCTCTTTCTCTCCCCCCCCCCTTTTTTTTTTGTAACTTGTTATGTGTATTTAATCAAATCTTCGACCATAATCCTCCCCCCCCCCAAAAAAAAAAAAAATATCTGGCTACGAGCTTGGTGTGAAACGGGGTAAGGCGCCCTCTCGAATGTTGGTCCACTGCTCTCAAAGGTGAACCATGCCGCCCCTGGCTCCAACCAAAAAGCCTGCACTCTTCCAGCTTCCACACAAAATTTTCTGTTTAGCATTTTTTTTTTTTTTTTTCATGTTGTATTGTGAACTGTGAACATCGTAGTCTATTTTTACTTGACATAAAATCTTTGTTTCAATATTGAACTATTAGATACTATGGCAAGCAAGAGTACATAAAAATAGTATTTGTCCTTCAGAAATAGTTAACTGATAAAAAAAAGTTTTTATTATAAATCTTTCTTATGCATTGCCAATTTTTATGTGCAATTGCAACATATTGAACTCAATCCAGTTTTCATAGTGATTTTCCATTACGAAGAAAACATCCATTCCGAACTATTTACTAGCTTCAAAACTTGATTGCATACACATGAGATCTATCTGATCTCATGAGTCTATCTGCCAAGTTTGAGCATGCCCCCCCCCCCCCCCTCTTCAAAATGAAAAAAAGCGCCCCTGTACATCGGTAAGAAATGCGATTTTTGTTTACCACTTCGAAAATCGCTAGCGATCTACCAGAAAATCACATCTTTGAAATTAGTCTACCTCAATTATATCTCTGTCTCTAACCATCGTGTTGTGTTTTGAAAAGAAATTAAATATTTTATGGAAATTTCGTAAATTTGGGAGGGACGCCAAAAAAAAACAGTTCTGTGTGATTTTTTTTTAACTCGGTCATTTTTCAAATTGAAAATAAACATTTTCAGGATCAAATCAATAAATGTGTCTCCCAAACGTACTTCGCCCCTTCCCAAAATGAAAACTGCGCCCCCCTCTCCGAAACGGAGCACCCCGCCTGACATCGGTAAGAAATGCGATTTTTTTAACCACCTCGAAAATCACTGGTGATCAGGTGATACCAGAAAGATACATTTTTGAAATCTGCCTACCTCAATTTTATCTCTGTCTTTACCATCGTGTTGTGTCTTGAAAAGAAAAAATAAATGTGCTTATTTTTAGAAAAGTTTCGTAAATTTGGGAAGGGCACCAGGATTAAATCAATAAATGTGTCTCCCTAACATGCTCCCTCCCTTGGCTTCCCAAAATGAAAAATGTGCCCCCCCTCCCCTCCCCATCTCCAAAACGAAAAAAAAGCGCCCCTTCTATTGTTTTATAATTTCGGCTGAAAGAGGAAAGCTATACAGTTTGTAGTTTCCCTCTCATAATTCCTATGCTAACTTCGTCCTCAGATCAACACCTCATCTGCAGAATTAGACAGAACAGAAATTATAAATTTCGTCGAGATCGGGGCATAATTTACAATTTAAGAAATTATTAAAAAAAAAAAAATTAACTCTTCTAATAGCACCGTTATTTGTAAAATGCCGATGCAGCTTAAGAGAGGAGGCAGCTTCTCACCCCCTCAAAATTTTCAAAAGTGAGGCACGAAAGGGAAATTTCGGTAATTAATCACTCAAAATTACTTTTTTTTTAATCAAAAAATAGAATTTAATTCGCTGTTTGTTATGGAGTTATTTAGATGCTTGATGATAATCGAAGCATTTTAGTGACACTTTATATGTTGAGAGGTTCCCATATACACGATTTCTCATCAGGGACTTATATTAACATATTTAGGGGTACAAACACTCAAAAACTCAGTTGTAGCGAATCATTTATAACTAGTTGTCAAATGATATAAAAGTGTTTAGGCAATTGACGGGGCCTTAAAATTTCAAAATTTTGCCTATAATCTTCAATGTTGGAGTAAATTTTGTAAGGCCCCTGCATCTAAACATTTTTAGCCTGAAAATTTTGAATTTGTGAAAAAATTCAATTTTATTACAGTTTATAAATACTTTACGCCAATTTATTAATTAATCCTAATTAGTTATTGAAGTGATCAAGCACTTAGAGCACACAAAAAATTCAAATCTGTTCTATAGCTCAAATTGCCATCAAGAACTGCAGATGAGCCCAGGAAATATTTAAGTGCACTAACTTATTACAAATCCGAATTGAAAAACTTGCTTTAAATTCAAAAGAATGTGTGTTAAGTATGGTGAAGGTGCCAATTTTTTCTTCGTCCCTGTCTTCACAGTTTTATACAGAGAGATACTATTTTCTCTTCAAATTTTTAATTCATTTATACATTTTTGAACTTTTTTTGGAAACCTGGCAACTAAAATCGGAAAAGAGTCTGTTGAATAAGACTTTGCGGTAAGTTAGAAAAAGAAAAAATATAGAGTATACTTATGGTTAAACAAACACCGCAATTAAATAAATTCGTTAGATTTTGTAAGTTTCGTTGCAGCTGTTTGTACTTATTTCATTGATCATTAAAATGATCCCAATGACAAAATATAAAATTCCATTTTAGAGTTTAGCAAGTAAAACATTTTTTAAATTGCATATATTAAAAACTGCATTTTATCTAATTTATTATAATAATCCCTTTAGTAAATTGTTCATATTAAAAAACTGCATTATCTTTGAAAGCATAAATTTGATATCATATATATTTTGAACATACATTCATTATTCTTAAGTATATAGGATATTTTCATGGTTTAAAACAAGTTTGACTGTGAAAGTAATACTCATTGAAGGCAGACGTACTGATCATAGGATTGTCTGTACATGCCTTTATGGAGGTATACCGGCACAGAAGTTTTTTTTTTAACTTATATTTTCCAAGTATTATCTTATCTTAAAAGCATAATTTTCCCAAACTAACCCACAAAAGGAACTTGTAGGGCGAGGATTCCAAAGGGGCATAAAATCGTACGGGTGGGGGGTAAAAAGTTACATGGTGGGAATGCTTTGTATGGTCAGAAGCCCCCCTCAAACTAAACTGTCCCTTGCATGCCCGAGGTAATAAGAGGCGATGACTTTCTTTAGAAACCCATTGTCTGTTTATTCCATCAACCCACCATATCAGATTTCTTGTTCTGTAGACGCTAGAATCAGAACATCCTTTTCATTGAGTACTCTTCTCAGTGGGGTGTAGGGTCATTTCTTAGAAGTGCTATTAAGGTCGTAAATTTTATTACAGAAGAGTGGGAAATCAGATGCAGAGAGGAGACTGGAAGATCCAATGGTCAGTTCTTTCGATTTGGCTGCCATGTTCACAACGATAGCTTTGTGTTGTAGTAGATAAACAACGCGAATTAAACCCATTTGACTTTTCTTTTATTATTATTTTTAATATTAAAAAAAATTCCAGGTTTTCACATTGATTGCTAAATTAAAGTAATACATTTATTTGCGATTTTAATATCTTTGAATTCATAAATGCACTTAATTCTGGGTCAGCTTAATTGAAGAGCTTAGAATTTAGAAGAAAATATATGGCCGTTGAAACTTAATGAACCTCCATTTTTTGTTTTAAGAATGTAGAGACCTACATTGTTAAAACAAAAAATGGAGGCATAGACTGAGAGGCGACTTCAATTTTTGGACCCCATCGAACATTATTCTGAATTTTTTATAGAAATTAAAGAAAAATGAGTAGATTACGAATCCACTGGTCTGCCGTGGCAAAAATGGCCGAAACTGGTCAAAAATCGAATTTTAATCAGTTGAACTAAATCCAATTGCCAAATGCGCCATAACTTAACAAATAAATAGCATTTTTTTTTTATTTGGTAACCCTCACACTTTAATTTTCAGTTAATAAGGTTGCAAACGATTTGGATGTGTGGCTGTGGCTTACTTGCATCTTTCCCAAATGAGCCAAATTGGCAATAAACATTACGCCACTGATGACGCAATTGTTGTCGCCAATTTGGCATACTTTTAAAAGATACAAGTTTTCCGAGCCAGATATCAGAAATCGTTTGCGCTTTTTCTGATTGAAAATCAAAATGCAGTGGGTTGCCAGACGAAAAAGTTTGTTCTCTTTTTGGCAAGTTCAGATATATTTGGCAATCGGATTTTATTTCAACTCATTCCAAGGCGATTTTTGATCAGTTTCGGCCATTTTTGCCACGGCAGACCAGTGGATTCGTAATCTACTCACTTTTCTCCGATTTCTATAAAAAATTCAGAGAGATGTTCGATGGGGTCGAAAAATTGCAGTCGCCTCTCGGGGCAGGCGCATTGCAACATTTTAACGACATTATTGCTTTCCTCCCATTCCCCGCCACTGCATGGTGGAGTCAAATGATATTGACCTTTTTCAAATATTTGTATTTTATTTAACTTATTGATGTATAGACGGGTTATGTTTCTAAGAAAACTTGATTTTTTTATAGTTATGACAAAAATTCGGGAACATATTATTGAGTTTGCTGAAGTTATTTGTATCGTATTCATTCTTCTATAATTAAATTATGTTTTCTTAACTTACGTCGAGATTTTTGACTTTTGCATTTTCTCATATCATGATTATCGCATTAATATACAAAACAAAATAATGGATCCCGGATTATTTAACTTTAAACTTATCTCTTCACTTTAATTTTATGTTTAAATCTGAATTGAGACAGAATTATTTACAAGATTATTCAGTCATGAAGAAAATCTTTCTTGAAATCTAAAGAGTATGTATAATAACAAAAGTATAAATGTAAATACTATTGCCACAGCAAAAAAATTATTTTCTTAATTTTTTTACTATCTTCATAAGTATCTAGTATCTAAAATTTAGAAGTTGAACAATCGAATTTTAAATTCTTCAATACATTTGTTTGGATGTAACATATAATAAAATAAAATTCCCTAAAACATTATACAATTATTTTTTATTGTAATTATCATTCAAAAATTGTATGCACTGGGTAGAGATAGAGCAGTGGTTGCAATTGTGTACCAAAAGGGAATTGTGTACCGATTCCATTTCAATTGTGTTACAGGGACTAAACATTTGGAAACATCTGCACTATACGATTATTATAATCTTGATTCTTATTATTAATTGCGGTTAATGTATAAATTTAATCCATTGAAAACATGTACGTTAAGTAAAAACTGGTCAAGTTCCACATTGCTAAGCTTCTTGCATTGTGAAGTTCAATTTGACGCTGTACATGTTTGAATATTTTCCATTTTTATAGAAAAGCCAATAAAATATACTGACCAAAGGGTTTTAATACAGTTCAAAGCTTCGCATGAAACAAATTTGTTCGCTAAACTGTTCAAAGCATTTTGAATTAAAAATACAAAGCAAAAATAAATAATGTTTATTGTTTTAAGATTAATGGCTTCTTTACTGCAGGGATGCAATTGTTAAACTGGAGATCAGAGGGATCCGCTATCAAATTAGTACTTTGTATTTGCTAGAACGTTTTTGACAAACAGACTATGCGCACTAATCTTGACCTCTTACTTGGAATGAGACTACTTTTAATAGTTCTGCAAAATTCCAGAAAGTTGTCATGAAACAGATATTTATAAAAAGCTTTGTTTATAGCAATTTCTCAGGATTTAAAAAAATTTCTATTGAATACATGGGTATATGTCTCTACATTATTTATATCTTAACACTTAAGACCCGCCCTAACTCGCTCTGAGGAAGTTACCCTACAGGTCCAAGGATATTTCAGACTATGGTGATTCGTCTCGCCGGCAATTGCTTCAAGTTTGAAGGACCTCTCCTTGACAACAATGGCGGTTACAGGTCGATCTATACAGCTTTAGTCGAAAAAAGGTAGAGTCGGAAAAGTTCTTGTACCAGAAAAGTGATAAAAATACATAATAAATATTTTTTAACGATTTTCTCTTCTTTTTCTAAGTTTTTTATTTTTATTTTGCACGCCAGATCTCGCGGTATTCAAATAACACTACTTCAAACAGAAGATGCAATAAAAATCCATTAAAACATTTTTTTTCCCCTTCTTTTTTGTTAAAATTCAAATCCTTTATTTGCATTGCTAATTTTTATGTGCTATCGCAGTTTTTGAGCTCGGATCGAGTTGTCATAGTCTTCGACAAATACTAAGGAAACAACCATTCCAAACTATTTACTACTTTCTATTTCCCCAAAAACTTAATTGAATATATTGTCTTTCATAGTGAGCCAATTTGCAAAGTTTCAACTCGTTTGGCCCTCCTAAGATTTTGCCTCGTTATCCTTAACAAGAAAAGTTTTCAGTCATTGAATATCACCTAACTGCATATGTTCAAACAAACATGTTGAATTACATGTTGTTTAACATACTAATTTTTTTAGTTATATTATCTTATTTCTCAGTTTTTAATTTCAAGCCTGATGTATTGCTGGACAATTATTACAACGGAGATACGATAGGATGGGTTTTTTTTAAACTGATAATGCCTTACCTTAGAAAATAGAATATACAGGAATCAAAGGGACAACAGTAACGCACTATAAAGAAATTTCTCTCTCTCTCTCACACACACACAAAATATAAGTGAATATAAAGGATTTAAAAATACAAAATCTACCTATAGGTTAATGAAAAAGAAATCAAAAATGAATTACAAAGGCACCAAAGGAAATAAATGTTCACTAGAATTCTAAAAGTCGATATCAAGGTGTCTTATAGCTGATTATTAATAAATAAAAATCGAAACATTTTCCAAGAATTGAGAGAACACCATGATTATACAATACAATGATTATACAATAAAATACAATGATTGTACAGTAAAATGAATAGTTCTTTTTCTCAATCTCCAAAAATATTTGACAACTGGCGTTTGAAAACTACCTTGCAACTTCAAAAATATACTCAGCTATAAAAAAAAATAGGATAAAAGCAGATAATTTTTAAAAAATTGGCATTTTAACTGTGAACTATAGTTTCAAAATTTCATACGTGCTTTTTCTTTTGAAATTTCTTTTTTAAAATTAATTACGCTCGAAATTAAAATAAACAATTGGAGTTCAGCTTTCCGAAATCCTGAAATAACAATAGTTAATTCCATAATGTAAGAATTATAGAATATCAGGTCTATTTTCGCTTAATCAAACATCTCTTTCAACTGAAGAGCGTCCCCTTCACCTGCTGTGCCCGCTTTTTCGCATTATAGTGCACCGTTAATAGGTATGAAGAAGAGGAGAAGCTACTTAAACTGAAAAAATACGGGAGGCCTCTTATTTGCCTGAGGAATAGGGCAGATTGACAAAAGATCCCCACTCAGACAGTAATCAGTGCTGTCTCCCTTTGCCCGGTCTCAATGCCCTTTTTTTTCGGTGTCCGATCCCAGTGCCCCCTGAAAATATAACAACTCTATTCCAAGATTATGTAGAAATTAAGACAGAGGCGTGCGATAAACATTACTGCACTAAAGTGTTATTTTCACTACGATTTCTGATTAACTAAAGTTCAATTTTTGTGCAAGTTGTTACAAAGAGTACTTTATTGCACTCATGTGATTAAATATTTTACTGCAAGCATTGCGATAAAATGATAGTTTCGCCACAATTTTTTTATTTAAAAAGTTTAATTCTTTGCACATTGGTATAAATGATTAGCTTACTTATTATTTGTTAATTCTTATATTTTTATTATTTGACCATTGGTTCTTAAACACAGACGAAACTTGTCTCAATGTATAGTATAGGAGTTGTGACCAGTGAAGAGACCATTTTATTTCTCAGCATATAATTTCAAGCCTGATGTATTGTCAGAAAATTATTACGTTGGAGATACGATAGTATGCTTTTTTTACTGGTAATACTCTCCCTTTAACTTAGAAAGCTCTTTTTGCATGTTTTAATGAGTGTGAGGGCAATGGTTCTGTACCCTCCGGAAAGGATCCTGGAAGTTGTGCCAGACTAAAACCGGTCAACTGATTTCAAATATCCCTCTTTTGCTCAATGTAAAAAAGTGAATTTGACTTTAAGTTAAACTATATCTAAAAAGTGTAATTAGAAATATAAAAAAATATCTAATTAAGTAAATGACATGCTTATTCGCGTGTTTCACTTTTGAGTACACCAAATCACTAACATTTTTAAATAAAAGATTTTGTAGATAAAACCACCTGATCTCGATCCATGTATCTTCTGATTACCAGCCAGTCACTTTAATGATTACACCATCGAATATTTCTGAAAATTTCCTCAAAAGGATAACGAATGCTATTTTTCAAACTTAAAGCGTTTGGTTTGTTAAGCGTTTTTGGTTTTGGAAGCACTTTTTTAAAATATTTATTTGAATGTAAAACTTGTAGTCATTAATTGTTCCATAATTAAAGCAAGATTTTTATTTTTTTTTTAGTATGGCATAATTATTTTTATAAAAGTGCTAATTTTTTAAGTATTTATTTTCGTATTTAAACTCAAGTTAAAACAAAATAGAACATATTTTTATTTACGAGTAAACATTTTTGCTTGGTGTTAAGGAGGATACTTATACCCGGAAAATAAACTAGATTTTAATTTCAAACCTAAACTCTACATTATTTCCTCATGGTATTAATTGTCACTTTCGCTACAAAGAGTAGACTGTGAAGAGATTATGGTCATTACTTACATCACGCGTCTAGAGCGAAAATACCATTATTCCCGCTAAAACATCTATCGTTAATATATTACCAAAACGTAATAAAAAGAACTGATATCTCACCAAAAACAACTAAGCGTTAAAAAAACTAGGGGTGTAAAACATCGTACAACTTTCAATTACACTATAATACTGAATTTGTTTATAATACTGAATTTGTGTCATTTGCCGTTTGTATATTTTTATCATTCATTTAGAAGAAATGGCCAGTTTGGCGATATTTTTAGCAATAATTCTTGCATGGGTCTTTGGGAAAAAACAAAACAAAAAAAAAAAACACTTCGCCAAATTGATTATTTTAGCGATACTTCTCGATAATTCTTACATATTCCTTTCTATAAGTGAAACTGCGGAGAGAAGAAAAAACGATAGTTGATGAGGTATGCTTAAGGAAAGAAAACTCTGTGTTAAAACCATTCGTTTTTAACTTTTTACGGGAATTTCGGAGGTGGAGATGATTAGAACACCTTAAGAGGCATTTTCACAGCGATTTTGAACAAAATCATTAGAGCCGTTTCTTAGCAATAATTGAACATGATTTTTTAAATGGCAGCTACCTTATGCGCATACGCTATTTTGACGAAGACCGTAAAGTTAGGACCCATGGCCACAAGTAACCTTCATACCAAATTTGAACGTAGTAGGGCAATTTGTTCGGGAGTTATGCTAACCACAGACAGACATTTTTTATAGATCACTTTTTTGAAATCAGAATGTTCCAAGACGTGGAGAAATGCAAAAAAAAAAAAAAAAAAAAAAAAAAAAAAAAAAAAAAAAAAATCGATTTTTTAAATTTTTTTTTTTTTTTATAGAATGTTATACTTTCATTACCCTATGTATACCTATGTAATTAAAAGTAAAAAAGTCAGGTAAAATAGTTAGCTGAAAAAAGTTATGAAATCTTTGCAGGCCATTTTTTGGAAATAATCTTATTGTATATGCTTGTGCTACTTGTACCATCCTATGGAATAGCGATCAATTCTATAAAAGGCTATCCTACCAATACTACCAAATGAGGCTCCTAAAAATAATCCCAATTTATTTAATTGTGTACGAGTAAAACTACCACAAAGAAATGAAATGCGGCCCCGCTTGGGAACAACAATTAGATTCTTAACGATTAGACTTAACGTTTATATATATATATATATCGACGATTCAAATTTTATATATTTCAAGTAATAATATTTTTAAGATTGTGGATACATATTAGTTGCAAAATATCTATAATTAAATTAAGATAGCAAATGTACATATTAAAAAGTAAATTTCGATTAATTTTCATTCCAATATGAAAATTACATTTTTTTTAATAGTATCTAGGAATCCAGTTATGTAAAACTAAAAGTGGAATTTTATAAAGTTCCTACAGTAAAATTAAATATGGGATGTTTTTTTAAATTTTCATATAAATATTCATTAGTATAAAAATGTAATTCATGTAAAAATTGTATTATTTGAATTTGATGGTATTCGTCCACTCAGATGTCTATTCATTAAATCTATCTGAATAAGAGAAAAGTGTATTACTCTAAAAGGTCTGATAAATTTTGTTTACAGGGATGAGATAAACTCATTCTTAAATGTTATTTAGAAAAACTTATAAATATCTTTAAACATAAATTTCCACCGAAATAAATTTCTGAAGGAACCATTTATTCATCTTTGTTGTCTTCGTAGGATCAAAATTCTTGGAAATCCTTCCCTTTTCGTTATCCTTTATCATATCGTCCTCTATCGCAATTGACTTCATTTCCCCCGTTGAAAAAACAACCAAAAACAGCCTTCTTGGGACAATCTTTTACTTGCGACCCAGCCACCCTCCCCCTTTTTTTTTTCTTTCTCCTGTGGTCAGCTACACCGAAGGCGTCGAAAAAGAACCCCACAACATGGCAACCCTGAGAGTGGGATTCTTTGGCTACGAAAGTTGGCGAAATTAAGTGTAAATATATTTTTGAACGTAATATATAGTTGGCGCCATCTTTCGAGGAGAAATAGTAATGCAAATTTTTTAGTAGGTGTTTAAAAATAAATAACTTAACAAAAATTATATGCTTGCTGTTAATCAATTTTTAATTGTCAAAGATAATTTTAAAAAGAACATTTTAGGAATTTGCTAAAATATTTTATTAATTAAAATTATTACAATTATATGCATTAATTATACACGAATTCCGCTTTGCAAATTTGAAACTAGAAACTTAGTAAAGTGAATATTATTTTTACAATTGTTATCAACACCTATTCTCCAAGTTAAAATGCACTTTAAATAAATTATATGCTTACCTGTTAAAAGTATAAAAAAATCTATATTGAAATTAACTCATTCAGTAAATTATTTCGGATTCACGAAATGAAATTTAAAAAAAAAAAAAAAAAAAAAAAATGCACAGTTTTCTACATTTATTTTATAAATAATTTATCATACTTTTTTTCATCAAATTAATTTTTACCATTTGAAAAGGTACTTTATCACTGCAGTTGACCGTGGCTGTCTGCGATGACCTGACTTAACCAATGTATATGGTTACCAGTGCAAAGTTTTAATTTAATTTTTTTTTAATTTTTCCCGATTTTTTCCCGGATTTTGTGGATATCTTATAAACATCTATTGGTCGTCCATTGGATTTTGTAGATGATAACTGAATGTCTTTTGGTCGTCCGCAATGTCCAGAGTAAATCTTATCGGTAGACATTGTGGAAGTACAATGGATGGATAAAGTACAACGATTTCTGGGACATTTGACCATCCATTTGACTTCTATTATCGGTAAACGTATTCTCCAGTAGATATCACATTTTTTTAAGAGCATATCCAGTAGATATCTATTGGACGAGTTTTGGCCATGTGGGGAGTGGCTACCACGCATCAATACCACAAGTCGAATATACTGGATTTGATAGACCACCATTAGATCTCTAGAAATAGTACGTCGAAATGCGGGATTTGATAGACATCCATTAGATGCTTAGAAATGGAAAGTCGAAAAGACATGCTTTCGTGAACATCTAATAGATGTTTCAAAATTGGACGTTAAGGATAACGTTGCTATTACATCTCCTATATGTCTATTACATCTCCTATACATCTAATAGATCATGTGGACGAAACATAGATATCCAGTGGATAACACTGGTTATGTGGGTTGATGAAGCAACTGTACAAACTAGAGAAGATTTCCTTGCGTTTATTCTTGTCACTGATTTAACTGGTGCAGGTCTTACAGCTACAATTGTAGAAGTCTTGCTAAAACTTGGCTTTAATTTAAACAAGCTACGTGGCCAAGGATGCGACGGGGCGTCAAACATGCGTGGGCAATTTCGTGGTGTTCGAGCTATGATGAGAGAAAAATACCCGAAAGCTGTATATACCCATTGCGTTTCTCACTCTCTCAATCTCTGCATATCTGACGCAATGAAAGTTCAGGGCATCCGAAACGCCTTTGGTGTAAGTTCAGAAATTTGCAGTTTCTTTCATAAATCTGCAAAACGAACAGATATTCTGATAAAATAAATTCTGAAACCTAACACAAAACAGACTAAACTTAAGCGTTATGTGAAACTCGTTGGATTTTACGTCATGAAGCCATTTTAATGTTCAAGGAGTTTTTAGAGCCAATCATCGCTTCGTTAGAGGAAATCGAGGGCCTCGCAACAGACGATTCGCCCAAAAAGCCACACATTTTGTTGCAAAGCACATGCCAGTTTTCTTTTCTAGTATGTTTGTGCATTGCCAGTAAACTGCTCGGTTGCACATACAACCTATCCGAGTATCTGCAAAGTACTAACATTGACTTGGCCAGTGCTTTGGGTGAAGTCAGCAACATAACGACGATCTTGCAAGAAATGAGAAACAACCATGTGGGTAAGTTTAATTCTATATATAATGAAGCTGAAACCTTTGCTGAAAACATAATATAGAAGTCAAAACACCAAGAGTGTGTAAAATCCAAAAGAATCGCCCAAATATAGCCTACAAAACAACTGAAGAATACTATAGAATAACAATTTTTACGCCCTACTTAGATGATATGATATCTTCATTAAATGAGCGCTTTTTGCCTCATAAAGAAACAATTTCTTCCTTGCAAAACCTTATTCCTCAACACGCTGTTGGGAAGAGTTTTCAAGATATTGAACCATGCATCTCCTTTTATGAAGATGATCTTCCTACTTACAAAGATGTGATTCAAGGCAAATGGGAGCTGTGGAAAAGAAAGTGGATGTCAGTCAAAATGTTACCAAACTCAGCGATTGGATGCGACCAAAACATCTTTCCCAGCATATATGTTTTGCTCAAAATCCTATCCATTCTGCCAGTGTCAGCAGCCACAGATGAGAGAAGTTTTTCTACTCTTCGGAGATTGAAAACTTATCTTAGAAGTACGACAAGCGAAAATCGCTTAACTGGACTGGCTTTGCTGAATATCCATAGGCAATGCTCAGTTTCAGACGAGATGGTCCTCAACAAATTTTCCATCAGTGGAACTGTTAGAAAATTCAATTTAATTTTGTAATGCCTCTTAATTAAATACAATTGTCCCATTATTAAACTTTATTTTAAATGTGATATTTCTTCTCATTTCCTTATTTTAAAAAGCATTTTCATTGTGTTTCATTAAAGCATTCTTAATCAAATATTATTCATGCATATTAATACTTAATGTCACGATTGTGAAAAGAAAGGGTCATTTGATTATTACTACATTTAACGAATAAATTTTCTTTCCAGTGAATGCTATATGTGCTAAAAGTATTACAATCCCAAAAAGTGTTTATTTGTTTTTTAGTTTGATTAATTTTGATTTGTAAATTATTGAATGATAATTATTGTTTCCGAAGTTGACATTTATAATTTCTCAGCCCCCCCCCCCCCCCCGAAAAAAATCCTGGCTACGCCCCTGCACTGATCTATACTGGGAGATGGTTCTGAAAGGTTAAATTGGACCAACCTTGATGGGTCTTGTGACTATAGTTGGTCGTCATTTTTGTATTTGTATTTGGTCCAAATTTAGTCCCATTATATGTACGTCATAGATTTTGAAGGATTGTGACGTCCCTAAAATAAAGCTTATATTTTTATCTTTAACTGTTGGCATCATATCTGGTAACCAACTTTCAAATTTACTTGTTTACTAACATTACCAAGCACGCTGTTTTTAAAACGTTTTCGACTGTGATATTCATTAATTTTGAATTAAAATATGGCGAGTGTTCATTTACCACAAAAGCGATACTTTCGACAAAGAGCTCATGCTAATCCTATTGCTGATCACAATTTGGATTTGTAAGTTTAATTCCATCATGAATGACTTGTTTGAAAGTTTTTATTACTGATACAATACTCATACGGTAGGACGGTGCTCCTCTGTTAGACGGGTTCCAGATAAAAACCACCAAATTGCAGAGATAACTCATCCAAAATAGCAACCTTTAAAGCATTTATAATTCCTATAAGAAACCGTTATAGAGTTTCTGTAATAACCCAACAATTGGCATCAACTGGTACCCATCTAAAGGAAGAGTACTGGCAGGACGAACAAATTAAGTAACTAATATGTGGAAACGAATTTATGATTAATATTTTAAAACAACATTCTATTTGGAAACTTATCCAGATATTGGAAATATCTTTTAAAGAAGTTATTTAATTGTTGGCTTTGAATTTATTTGCAGCCCATTAACACCTAATCACATGAACTGGTCTCCTTACTACCCCAACTTTTTCACAGAGGAGTCAACCATGTCCCACCATGGAGTGGAGTTTGCTGATGTTGGCTGTGGATATGGTGGATTATTAGGCAAGTTCAATAACAGGCTATAATACAAGAATGGGATACAGGTGCACTGTAAGCCCCTGGTTAATTTTGGTAACTTTGTTTCAAAAATAAATATTTTCATATCATTATACTTTTTTAATCATAAACTTTATCTTCATTCTAAACAGTTTTAGAGCAATTACAAATAAGCTTGAGGTGCTTTTTTATAGCCCCAAACAAATTTAAAAATTTACTATATACCTGCAGTGTATCTATACTAAGAAAGTCTTATGAAACACAATGTGTAATATCGAGTAACTATAAAAAGGTTTTGATTATCTGGTATACAATTTTGAACGTAATTGGATGTTTTTAATTCGCTAAATCTCAAATTAGAAAAACAATTTCCCGATTCTTATTTTTTTATATTTGAGTTGTATCCCTGCATATCTTTAAATTTTTCAATATTTATCATCAGATAACACTTAGCCATCTTCCTGATTTTGTCATTTTTTATTTTTAACTTTCCTCCATACACTTCCATGATTAAATCTTGAAGCATTAAATAGAAAATAAAGTAGCTTGTAGAATTTAAATCTCGATTTGTAGTTTACGATTAACTAATCTTGATTTAGCTAGATTGAGTTAGTTTAGGTTTTAATCATGTGTGAAAATAGCATGCTGGGATTTCATAATATTTTACTGCTTCTATTATAGTTGAGCTGTCTCCTTTATTCCCTGAAACTTTGATGCTGGGACTGGAGCTGCGGGTCAAAGTTTCCGATTACGTTCAAGAACGTATCAAAGCTTTACGTGTACAGAATCCTGGGAAATATGAAAACATTGCTTGTATACGATCAAATGCTATGAAGCACCTTCCAAACTTTTTTAAAAAGGGACAGGTATTTATGAATATTTTTATCCATTTTCTCATAAATTGAATTAATTTAAGTATTAGTTATATACAGTAGACTATTGACTATCCGAGACTGAGGGTAAGTGAGGGGTTTCGGAAGATGGATTTTTCGGATAACCAATGATTTACGAAACAAATTGTATCAGTGTCATAAAAGCGTTATGAACCTGGCCATATGTTTTGCATTATACTTCTAATTTGTATCAAGTAATACATTAATGTAGACCTACGGTTTAAGAAAATAAATCTTAAATTTTCTTTTGCCTCAGTGCTGTGATGTTTTTGGTTAACTCATATTTTGGTTGAATGGTTGTCAGTTAATCAATTTCTTACTGTAGTTAATTTAAGGCCAGAAATATTTTGTTCTTTAATTTATATATATATAAAGAGAATTTTTTGTTCTTTAACATAGAGAATTTTTAGCCATGATAAAAAAAAAAAAAGGAATTGACCTACACATTTCTAATTTAAACAATTATTTGCTTTATTTACAAATGGCAATGGTGGCCCGAGATTGAAAATGTTTGGTAACTGGAAACATGCGACTTCCTTAGATTCCCTCCCCATTTTAATTCTGACTGTCGAATATCATGAACAAAACATTTTTTTGTAAGTAAAAACTACCGCATAACCACAAGAAAAGCACATACCAAGATAGCCGAAACTTACGACTATGCTGAGACATATCCCTTTTTTTTATGAATGGACAGTTTTGATGTTGGATTATCTTTAAGTTGTTGGTGTTTAACATCTTCTTTATATCTTCTAAAATGAGTTTCAAGCAAGATGTACATTTAATCTTAACGAACTCCTGATTTCAAAATAGTTTTGTTTGTTTACAAGACAACATAAGTGTCATCATGAAAACTATTTCCATTTTCGAGAGATTCTTAAAAGTGTACCTGTTGCCTGACATCGCTGATTTACGTAGCCAATCAGTTCCTTGAATTTCCTAGCAGTGCCGAAATTGCTAAAATTCCTCCCGGGCTGAGCCACTCGGTAACGCCGCTTTCAAAATGTGAAGGATAAAGTTCACTGTAGTAACGGTTGCCAAAGCAATAAACTCAGCAGGATCGCAATTTCAGGAACTGGCTGTTTACACACTTAGAGCAAGACTCTCTAGATGGAGTTATTGTAGTTCACTAGAAGGTCGCCAGTTTGGGTTGATTTGAAAGTTTTTTTCTCTCCTGAATTGTGTGTAGAAGCAACAGCTTTGCTATTTATGAAAGTTTTGTTCACTTTTAGTATAGAAATTCTATCTTTGTTTTCAATTCTAAGCTTTATTTAAGAAGTTAGTGTAATATATCATTTTACTTTTAAACTAATAAATTTATATGCAACCTGGCTGTGTTGGCTGTACCTCATGAGCCGACACAAATTAGTGTCTTATAATCATTAAAGAACATTATGTTTAATTAGATATGACTTTTTAACTGGTATACTATTGAAATAGAACAATTATACTACATCAAAGACAAAAATTATTAAATTCATAGAACTTCTTTTTTCTTGAATCTAATGAGTAATGTTTATTATTTGTATTTTGTAAGAAATTAGGTTTATGTTAAAAAACAAAACAAAAAAACGTTGTTTTTCAGCTGAGCAAAATGTTTTTCCTCTTTCCCGATCCCCACTTTAAGGCAAAGAAACATAAGTGGAGAATCATTAGTCCCCAACTATTGTCAGAATATGCCTATGTACTACGAGAAGAGGTGAGCATTGCATTTGATGAAGCGTCATTAATTTATGTGATTTTTGCTTTGTTTTTCCAGTACAAGAGAGTATCCAGCAACAGGAAAAATTAAAAACTAGAAAATATCAGTAAATTTGCCATTTCTATAAATATCATAGGTATATTAGAGAATTTTGAAATGCATATAAATTGGGGGATTAAAGCTTTTGCTCCATTTGTAAGTTAAGTCAGCGATTCTCAACCTGTGGGGAGCGTCCCCTAGGGTGGCTCGAGCACACTAGAGGGAAAGCGCGAGAATATTCAAGAGAAAATATTATTTAAAAAAATTGATTAACTGACTGAAAAACAAGCACACATACACATAGAAAACAAAATACATTTCGACATATTTAACAAATAAAGTAAAACAACTTACTAAATCAAAACTTACTTAATCAAAACTTACTTAATCAAAACTTACTTAATCAAAACATACTAAATTAAAAACAAATTTAATAATTATTAGTGACTTCCTTGGGCCTGTCTTGCAGAGTAAAGTTTTTCAAAGGGAGGCTTAATATTAGAAATAGCCACTCTCAGTTCTGTTTCTATATTTAGCCGAGATCTATATTTTGTCTTCAAAGAAGCCACAGCAGAAAATCTAGTTTCACAAATGTAGGATGTTAAAAATGGTAATAGAATGCAAAATGCCCTTGTTTTTAGTGCAGAAAAATTATCCTCTATTCCTGCCCAAAATTCAAATAGTGATTTATTACTAAATTGTCTTTTGGTTTCGCTACTTGTCGTGAAGTCTATGAATTTTTCTTCCTCATCAATTAAGAGTCCTTCGGGAGTCTTATGAAATGGATCCCTAACCCACTCTTAACTTGCTATCAGTTTGTTGTCAGCAAGAAAATACTTTTTAAATTCTTTGCCAGCATGGCTAAATGATTTTCAATGGTTACAAAAACAACTTTTACATGTTCTTCTTCAGCCTTGTAAATTTTTGTACAATCATCCACTTTTACAAACATTGTTAGGTTTTATGCTTTAAATTTCTGCTCATCAATTCCAATTTTCTACAAAAAGCATTAATTTTATCACTCGTATCCAACATATGTGTATTTGCTCCTTGGAGTTGAAGATTCAAGTTATTTAATTTCTCGAATATGTCGACCAAGTAGCTCAATTTCATCACAAATAAACCATCTCGAAAATTCTCGGCCTCCGGTCTGTTTTCTTCTTCTAGGAAAATGACGATTTCTTCTTTTAATTCTTAAACACATTGCAAAAATTTCCCACGTGATAACCATCTTGCCTCGCAATAAAATAGTAATGCTGACTGTACTGAACCCATGTCTTTACAAAGTGCAGAAAAGATTCTCGATTTCAAGGGTCTCATTTTATGTAATTTACTACGGTTACAACCGTGGTTAACACAATATTCAGACCAACCAGGACTCATTTCTTTCAAATCCAAAGCTTCTCTGTGGATCATGCAGTGTGTCCAGACGCACTGAGGCGATTTTTGTTTTACAAGTGCTTGTATACCTTGGAATCTTCCTGACATTGAACGAACACCATCGGTGCATATTCCGACGCAATTTTTCCATTCTATGTTTGCCTCGTTCATAAAATCATTTAAAATAGCAAATAATGCGAGCACTGTTGTTTGGAGTTCTATTGGTTTACAGAAAAGTAGTTCTTCTACCACTGACATATTATCACAAAATGGAGCATAGGCAATTAAATGAGCATCTTTATTACTATCTGTTGCTTCATCAAGCTGTATTGAAAACAATTTGTTAGCACCTTCAAGAAAAGCTGACACTGTACATCTTCAGCTATGTCACCAATTCGACGAGCAACAGTATAATTTTAAAGAGGTATAGACTGCAATTGCTTTGAAAAATTATCTCCAAACATAGTTTCTACAATCTCAATTGCTGCTGGCAAAATAAGCTCTTCACCAATGGTATGATTTTTTTTTACATCTCGCTATTTTATATGAAACTTCGTAAGATGCAATTAAAGCTTTTTTTATTCACAGACAAAGTTTCTTTAAAAAATGTTTTTTGTTTTTTGTATGATTTTTAATTTTAATTCCAAGAATTCTCTGTGTTTGTTTACATACTCACTATGAAGCGTTTCCAAATGTCATTTAAAAATGTCATTCACTGAAGTTTATTAGGTTTCATGCTATCTGCGGCCAATATTTTTGAGCAAATGATATACAGGGGCCTTTCTTCTTCATTTACTTCAGTACTGGTAAACCCAAAATTTAAGTATTCTTTAGAATATTTTCTGGATTTTATTTTCAGAACCACGCTCGTCTGTGTATTTGCTGATGCTTGACTATCGTCTAATGCTAGTTTACTTGCGCTTAAAAATTTATCCATGAGTCTTCATAAATCTGCTGCCATGAATATTTAATATAGGAAATTGCAATTAACATATATAACATACACATTCACGATAGATTTGATTGCGATTGAAGGATCGACTCGAATGAGACTGACTGGAATTGAAATTTGTGTTATCGAACATTTTCCTTCTTCCTATGAGAAAACATTTGCTCTGCGCATGCTCGAGACGGCATCGGTCGTGTTCACCGCCCGCTTGGCAAAATGCCAGATGTGGTTTCTCACCAACGTTGGCTCACTTTTACTCTTGTTTTGGTAGTTAGTTGACTACTGGGCCGCGAATACTGAAAGGTTGAGAAACGCTGAGTTAAGTAACAATAAAATAGAAATTCATAAGTGAACGAAATCACATTTTCATCAGTAATTTTAATATTTAAACGTATATATTTATGAATGAATTTTTTTTCAAAAAAATTCTTTATATGTAGGTTTTAATGGGTTACATTTGTCTTATTGTAAAGATACAATATTTCTTTCATAATCATTTTTAATTAAACTTGTTTTGAAAAATAATGATCATCATAATAAATAAACAAAATTATTATATTTATGAAAAATAAAGAATTATTAATCTAAGACAGCGTTAGCCACTATGCTGCCTGCGACAGATTTTTCTGCAGCCTGCTGGCAGCATAGAAAAACAAAAATCAAGCTTCGTGGTATAGACTTTTTTACATAATTTTAGTTGATTCCAAATAGTATGTGTTTACTATATAGAACTGAGTTCGCCACTATGTGATGAGGAAACTACATGACGAAATTTTCAACTAGATGGTTTTCATCACAAGAATAAATAGGGGAATAACATAACTGAATTTCAATTAGAGGATTTCTTAAGATTGGTTGCAACAAATACTACGACAAGCAGCGGCTCTATTATCAAATAAACTGAATGATTTTGACCGTAATTGTCTTACAATTGATATCAATTAAAACAAGGGAATTCGGAGGTATGATTTAAATATCTTTATTAAAAGTTAGGTAAAGTCATGGAAGATTCGCTTCTTGTTTAAACTTTAATTTACGTAATAAGGAAAATTATTATTTTTTAGTTATTTGAAGGAAAAAAATAAGAATCAAACAACAATTGAAATTTTATTAAGATAAAATAAAAAAAGAAATTAAATATTTTGTTTTTTAATTTTTTCTTCAGTTTTTAGAAATGCTGGTTCTTATTTTCAAATCGATAATAATTAAAGATATTTATATTGGCGTATTCACTATATATATCTGGCCTCCGAAAAGTACCTACATAAATCTTACGGCCTGTCTCTATGAGTTAGTGGCAACACTGATCTAAGATGAGTCTTCACTGTAAATATGCTTACAAAGAAACACTTTTTACAAAGTTAAAGAAATAAATTTATTTATAAATATCTCATTTTCATCCCTTCATTAGTAAAGGTAACGAAGAGGCATACATTTTTGCATTTTAATATACTTTTATAATATGGTGCAAAAAATTAAATTTTATTTATTCAATTTAAATCAAAAGTAGTACTTTACCTCGAGGAGTGCTCGTGTGAAAATGTACTTTCTCACATGCCTCGTGCTCAAATATTATGTAGTCTTGGTATTGAAATAACATATTTTCAGAAGAAATTCACTGACTGGAGTTACCAACATTAACAAATATGTGTATTAAAAGTATTTTTTACTTGTGATTAATAAAAAATATTGTATGCAACTTGTGGGAAAATACATTTTCAAACTCGATAAATTATTTAACTCGTGCTAACTCACATGCCAAATAAGCATTTTACCTCGTTTTAAAAAAGTATTACTTTCCCATCTAATTACACAAAAAACTATTTCTGGCTTTAAAAATGACTGATATTTGATTAGAATGAACTTGAATTTTTTGGTTTAAATTTTTAGGGCATTGTATATACAATAACAGACGTAAAAGAATTACATGAGTGGATGGCCAAGCACTTAGAGGAGCATCCCCTCTTTCAAAGAATTCCTGATGAAGAATTGGTATGAAATTTTTTCAATCTTTTTTTTTTTAATGTAGAATGCTTGCAACATACATCAGGACAGAATATTCATTGTACATATCTTTCATTTTATTTGAATTTGGTATACAATACAGAATAATGTATTCACAAAAATCCAAAATTGTTTAGGGACTATTAATTTTGCTCTCAACTTTCTCCTCTTCTAGCAATGGTGTAACGATGTTGGTTTCAAGTCCCACTGCAACATTTTTTTCAAGCTTCCAATTTTTCTTTTCAAAATTGTGAATTGTTATTTAAATGAAGAGTTAGCATTTTCTTTGCAATATGGTAGTGAGTAAGAATGTAATAACATGTTGGAAATGTTTTTGGTTTTTAACATATAACCCTTTTCCAGATTATTCAAGATCCATTATGAACACAAAAAACTCCATTAATATTGTTAGGAACTGTTTTGTTACAAAACACTCTCCCAATGAATATTTGTCAAAAAATATTTATATTATATAATAATTATATCATTACTCACATTTTTGTTAACAAAGAAAAAGCTAAATACTTTGTTCCACGTGAAACTTTAAAAAAAAAAAATCTTCAGTTTTTTTCCTTTTATTTAGCATGATACTTGACAGCAACAAGGTTCCTCAAAACTGTGCTTGAGCAAAATTTAAAGCAGTTTCTAAAAATGGAATCACTTAAACAAACGATCTCCAAGAAATTATTGCTACAAGAATTAGGCTGTGAAGTGCAAATGAAAAATTTAACACTTAACAAATATCTATTAAATCCACCAAAGAATTATGCAAATGAAGTACACTTTGCTTTCTGTCATTGGATTAATAATAATGAATAACAATAAGCAATTCATCGCGCACTACATACTATCTTTTTAAGGTATCGTAAATCACGAGTTTTGCATTATAAAATAAACTGCATATTTATTTTAACCAATAAAATATGTACCATTGCAGGGATGCCAGTTTTCCTCCTTTTGGAGGATTTCCTCCTTTTCTGTTTTTTCTGTGACATTTTCCTTCTCTTTGTCCCTGTATCAAGGATCCACATTTTTCTTATCTGAACCAGTTTTTCCTGCAAAAAGTATACTTTTCTTATGTCTAAACAAAATATTTTTTTCTTAGCTCCTCTTCCTTCACAGATTACTTCACTAACTCCTAATATTTGAAAAGTAATTATTATATAGTATGAAAAATTTCATTGAATCTTAAAAATTATTAAATCATCCTTCCTGCATACTTTTTTTGTTGAATTTTTGTGTATTCCTTTTGCAAGCTTTTTCAATGAATTTTTGGATTTCCTCCTTTTTGTTATCTGATCACTCTCATCCCTGACCATTGTCAAAAATAGCTTTGTTTGTAATTACTTATCAGCAGAGATTGAAAGAATTTCAATTTATGAGAAGTTTCATTTACTTAATTAATTTCCATTCTATTAAGTTTTGGGAGCAAAAAAGAATTAGTCCATGGCATTGAATCGATGATTTTCTTCTTTGTGGTAAAACACTATAAAAAGTTGAATAATCTCAAAATCACTTAAATAACTTACAATTGCACATAAATGCTGTATACAAAGTTTACATTAAAAACTTTTCTTATGTTTTTTTTTTTTTTTTTTTTTTAAAAAAAACAATATCCAGTAATAGAACTCTTTACACCTTTATAATTGTTTTTGTGAAGTAGAATGACATACCTTCCAAATATTTACTTTTAGTATCGATTCAGATTTGAATAGTACAAAATGTGCAGATTTTAAAATTCCTGTAACTTATTTTTATTTTATTATTTCTTAGAGTGTACATTGAATTTATTGATTACAAACAATTTAATATTTTTTGTTTATGTGAATAGTGTATTTTGGCAATACTTTTCATAAAAGAAAGGTAAAATACTTTCCATAAAGATGTAAAAAGGTAAAGGTAAAAAGAAGAGGAACCATTCTTTACGCTGACGAAATGTTTATATATAATTGATTTTAAGTTTTATAGGAGTGTATCTTTTCCTTGCGAAGTGTGAAGAAATTTAAACCGACATATTTGTGTTTTTGTATAGGAAAATGACCTTGTTGTGGAAAAAATCTTTGAAAGTTCAGAAGAGGCTAAAAAAGTTTCGAGAAATAAAGGAGACAAGTTTTTAGCTGTTTTCAAAAGGGTGAAGGATCCTTTTTTAGAGAGAAACATTTCTTGATTATCTTATTGAAGAGATTTTTTATAATTGAATTTGTTAAAACAAACTTTATTCAAAAGGAACATATATATGCTAGTACTGAATATAAAAGAATAATTTATTGTTTATAGCAGAATTAAAACACCAACTTTTATTTTTTTAAATTTATAAATGTTTAGTTATGTTATATATTTTCTGCATTTCTCAAAATATACTTGTCAATAAATAAGTCATTCTCTTGTAGTTTTAAAGTTTACGTGCCTTAGTAACCTTTATATGTATTTTTTAATTCCTTTTATGTTAATATTATTTTCTCGAAGTTTTTATTGAAAAATTTCATTTTTTACTGAGTTACATGGTATTTAAAATAAAACTATTTTTTCAATGGTTTAACTTGGTTCTTAACTTAAAAAAAAGGGGAATTAAACTTCACCAAATACTTACAAAATTCAATGACTTTTCTTTACTAAAAAACCTAAAAATCAACCTTCATACCACTGCAATTGAATTAAGTTTAGTGTTTTACCTTAACTTTTAAGCATAGTTTGTGTAATTTGTGAGCAAAATTTTGATAAAGTGGGTACCTGTCCAAAGATATATAATATTACTTTATATTTTCCACTTTTTAATATAAGTTGCATAAAGTAAATATTAAATGGGATTTTACCACTGTATAATATAATGCAAACTGATTATGATGTTTATAAATATTTTCATACGTTAGGTACCTAAGGTAAAGAACACATTGACGAATTTGTATTTACCTTTTATTAAAGAAACACAGAATCCAACACAAAATATTTCTGCCTATATTTAAAATATCGACTTCATAAAAAATAAGTAAATATAAAAATCTGACAAATATTTAAAAAGCAAGCATGAATGACATTTAATAAATGCTTTAGTTGTAAAGTTATTTTTTGCTTCCAATCCTGCATTAAATTTTAGACAAACTTCATTGTATTTGTTCATTTTCTAAAAATGTAATGCATGACAGAAAAATCAAAAAAAGTACTTTACATGCTTATTATATGAAATGAGTAAGTTGGTGTTTCAATGAACCCAATTTCTTAAAATATGGTAATATTTTTTATGTGATGGATGAGAATGAATATAAATAAGAATGAAAAATGTAAACAAACATACACCAATATCTCACACCTAAAAAACAATGACTCTTCAATTTAAATATATAAATAGTGTAGAAACCAATGAATTTCCAACGTACACAAATGAGAAAATAAATAGTTACAGCTCAAAACAATATTAAACATAAAGGACAATGTAATATTACAATAACGCAACTAAAAGAACTGGATCATTAATGTTCATGCACTAAGATAAGAACAAAATGATTTTTTTTTCTTAATAGAGCTTAAAAAGGGTTTTATTTATCTCTTCAGTTTAATCGATATTATATTTGTTCATTTTTATAGAAGTTCCTTGTATGTAACATCACTTTTTTTTAACAGAAATATTCTGTGTAAACAATTGCTTTATAAACCAAGTTAAAAAATAACTTGGAATTGTCAACTATAAAGTGACAAAACACACAAGGGTTAACTATAAATGCTATTAATAATTTTGGACGTATAAAATATATATATCATAATTAAAGCAGACTTAGACTAGTCTTTTATCAAGGTATATAAGATACATAAATATTTGCTATATCTTTATGAGGTTTTAGGAACATGAATGAAATAAAGTATATTCTTTTGCATAAATAATAAGAATAAATTGTAGACTGTACACTGAATAGGTAAGTTAATATATTGAATAAATAAAGAAAATTATACACATCAACAAATTATATTAATTCTAAAATCACAATCCTAAACAATGAATACAAAAGTATTTGTTCGAAATAATTTATCTTTGGCAAGTAAGGAATATGTGTTAAAGAACCGTAAGAATTGTCACCAAAATCTAAACAATTATCTGAAAAACATAAAAAACACAAAAAACAGCCATTCAGTAAGTGGCATACTAAGCCATTCTTAACGCCACAGATTAGCAGGAGTAGATGAATCGCTCCACAAAACAACTCTTAAAATCATTTGTTATTTTTTACTACAATTTCTGAATTTAAATAATTTGACTGCCTATCAAACCAATAAAATTTTAAAATCAATGTCTTTAGCATTGTGCCAACAACAATTTCCTATGTGTTATATACTGTATAACATAAAAGATAATGTACAATATATATATTCTGAGTTCACTATGCATCAAAACCTTTTGTTCAACAAACTTTACAACATTACAATGAACTTTATTGTTTAATAATTGAAATAGTTTATGGTATTTAAAACTTAAACTAAAAGTGTTACTTTAAATGTTGTGCTCCAAGAGTAGAATTAAAATGTAGAAGTGAGTCAACGATTGTGGCTGCAACATCCCTAGTAAATAAATTTTTAATTTAGGAATGCATGTGATAGATGATGGTTTAGTCAGCTATAAATATTATATTTGTCTCGTATTAAACCAATCTAATAAACATTAAACTAACTCTCCCAAATATTGCTGCATATTTTGGAATTTCTGCTTTCTTGTGTTCTTGAAAAAGTTGCACCAAACATTAGAACACTAGGTTTTGTTGCATTAGTGCAAAAGCAGCATGGCTCTGTTAAGGATAAACATCCTTCAGGAATATTTCCATAATCTTATTAAAGGATACTAGTTTTATTTTTAAGTATTCAAGCAGTTAATCTTAACTACATTTTAAATCCAAATTACACAGGGGATTACAAGGCAGCTAAAAGTATTGGTCCAAGTGTCGACATTTTACAAATATAAATTATATATCCTTATTAAATGTTAATTAGTAGTTAAATATAATTATTTTCTTTAAATATATGACAAAATCCATACCGCAGCTTTTTTTTCCCGTGATTTTCCCACTTTCCTCAACCTTTTCTCTTAATTTTCAAAATCTAATATCTTCTGTACTAACATCTTAAAATCCAAAAATTTGAGGGGATATGTCTCCACAAACCCAGCGACATTTATCCTTAACAGAGGCGCAAGAACAACTAAATTATTAGGTCAATCCAGCGTTACCATCAAGGAGCATTTCATTTTGCTCTGCCTGGCATACAATTTCCTCGTGGCCTGGACTGTTGTCTTCCTTCCATCAGTGTCTCCGTCCTATGAAGTAGTGGGATGCAAAGGATGCGGAACTTGTAGTAGAGTCATCATCCCCCTTGTTCTTCTTCCTCCTCTGCCACATGATGGCCCAAGCGAGAATGAGCAGGAGTTGGGCCACTAGGAACATGGAGGAGGCAACTATCAGGCCCACCAGGTTGACGCAGCTGCTTTCCTTCTTCATATCATCTGAAGAAGAAAGGAGAAACTGATTAGTCAAATAAACTTCTGTGGATTAACTGGGGAAATAAACTGGCAGAGGAGACTAATAATTATGAAAAATTATGAACTGAAGTGGATAAATTTCGAGCCTCTTTTTAAAAGTTGGGGGAACCATAGATTTCTGAGTCAGTCTCCATTGCCGACACCGGAAGGGAAAATGAACAGTTTCCGAATTGCCTTAAACGTGTAGATAAATTATTGATTTTAAAAAACTACGAATGAAATAATCAGAAAAAACATTTCGCCTCTCATTTGAATCAAATTACAAATGAAAATATAAAATAATTTGCTTAGGGCCGATGTACAATTTACCCTGGCCCTTAAGTCCTAGCCCATTACAAAGTTTTTTTATTATTTGAGTTTTATAAAACATCGATACATCAATACAAGTGAACAATATCAGCATACATATCTTTTTATACAGGCAGACTCATGCCCATACAATGCCGCTCCTACACATGCCCAAACTTTAAGTGGGGACGGACACCGGACCTGACATTTGACCTCCCTCAAATTAATCTTCGTGATAATTTATAAAACCCGTTGTCATTCCCATCTCTATATAATAGAATTCTGAGGGTGGAATGTTTTGTCATCTCCATTATGATTTATTAGGTTCTATATCCGACTAAAATAAAGAAGTGCTATTTGATAAAACTACTGGCCATATTAAAAACAAAAAACGAATTAAATTAAGGATTTTAGCGTAACCATGAAAACAATGGTACAAAACTTATAAATCAAAAAGTAGTGGGTCGTGTGACTTATTCTATGTTTTAAACAGTAAAAAAAAGTTATAATAAACGTTTATGAGACTGATATGTAGTTTGATAATGGCATAATTTTCATGACAAAACTATAGCTGATAAAAACGAAATCTAAAGGATGGCTTTTATTCATGGTTTAATTTCATGGGCATCATGTCTGACTTGAGATTAAGTATGAGATCATTAAGTGAGAAGAAGGGTTCAGATAGTACTATTAAGATTTATCAGCCAATAATGTAGGCCTTTTACATTGTCATAAGGTTAAACAAGATAGCACCAAATTCACGGTCTGCCTTTCCTCATCAAGACACATTCTGTCCTGCAATGGAGCTACTTTGTAGAACTTTGAGAAGAATATCTGAACAAACTTAAAGTTTAAGGATGGTCCTAAATTAAGTATAATACCTCTAAGCAGTATAAATGGATGCATACCCACTGATTTTTGGAAATTTACAAAAATGCTACAGAAAAAAGCATTTCTATGCACAAGAATAGGTGCAATGGACAATTCCCACATTTTTAAAAAAAAATTCTGTTCCAATTCTAAATGTTTCGAAAAGGCCATAAACACAAAAATTTCTGCTCAATGCGCTTTTTCTTTTTTTTAATTTGCGATCAAAATTACCTTGTTAAACATTGGCGGGAAAACGACTCATTTCGCTTGCATTGAATGTAACGTCACACATCTTGGCTTGAAATGCAGCAGCGGAAACCAGATTTAGAAGTTTCTCTCAAATCACGCCAACCTGTACGGAATGTGGCAATGGTCTACCAACGCCAACTATTTGGCAGAAACCTCACGATAACCATAGAAACTGTAGAAGCCCTTGACGTCACGGACTTAGTTGACTGTTTTGATCGGACTGGTTTTGTGGCATTTTCTTTTCTTTTATATTTAAATAACTAATTTTTTTAAAGAACTTTTGTTTAAATATTTGGAATCAGAAAGAAATTCTTCATAAATATATACTAACTTCACTCGTTTTTAAAAAATGCGGGAATTGTCCATTGTATTATGTTACGCTTCAAGAAATCACTAATCAAGTATTAAATCTAAGTAAACAAGAATTAACGTTAGGTTTATAACGTAAAGTCCTATTGATGATGGCTCAACCACTAATTTTAAGGTCAAGTCATCAAATGCATCCATTATAATTGTATATGCTAATTCACCTGTGATGTCATCTCTTCCCCGCTTGTGTGCCATTTTGTCTTCCTTTTCAAATCCGAACTTGTCCGTAATCTGTATGGTCTGCACCACCACCATCTCGTCCTTCTCATTAGCCGCTGATGTCCCCACTCCACCGTACGGGTAAGAGTAAGCGTTCCTCTTACGCCTGCGCTTGCCCATCGACGTGAAGTCGCGGCTTTGACCGTGGCTCTTCACGCTGCACTCCACCTGCGGAAGTAAAGGGTGGAATCAGCCATCATCTCGAATGTGCAGTGCATTTCGAGTGTTTATGTTAGAAAGGGACGGATTTGACAACACGGATTGCTATAATGGTTTAAGGAAAATCTGTTATGGACTATGGTGAACTAGATTAATTTTTGCTGCTTATTTTTACATTCGATGACTGTTTAGTTTATCGAACAAAATGGCCGACCAAACGGTATAGTGGCTAGCTTCTAGACCGCGAGGTTGCGGGTTCGAGTCCCGTGTTAAGCATGGGTGTTTGTAAATGTATGTTGGCTTGTCTAATGACGAATGTTTCGGCGCATTATAGCTCTCGTGTTGCTGACGGCGCCAGATAATCTGAAAACAACCAATCGAACAAAATGATGACAAGTGTTTGAAATTTATTTCATGATGGGAGGAGGGGAGGGGTATATTGTATGAAGAAAATGATACTCTCCTCGGCTGTCGAATGTTATTATTCCAGAAATAAATACATATGCTACGTATAAGTGCTTAACGCCAAATGAAAGTCGCCAAAAATAGTGGTCGAAAGTCAATAATTTGTTCAGTAAAAACTATAAATAATACACTCATGTGTGATACATCAGGTAGATTACATAAAATTCCACAAGAGTGGCTACGAGTTCAACTGTAAGACTGCTTTCATATAGTAGTACTATGGGGAATTTACATCTTTACTTGAAATAGGGATATGGATAAATTGAGATCGGATGAGATTTCGATCATTCGTTGACAAGTTTTCTCACCAACTTGACATTTTTTTTTTTTTTTTTTTTTTTATTTTTTTTTGTATAACCCCCACCTTCTGATTTATATGTGTTTATTTTATCAGATAGATGTCAATCTTTAGAGTGGAAGATTTTAGTCATAATTGTTGTCAAATTTTACGAACTTGGTGTCTGGATATGATGTAACACAATTCAAAAGTGTAGTAGCAGATTTTTTGTGACTATTACAATGCAGCTTGTTTTAGTTAAATAGTAAAAAAAAAAAAAAAAATACTGTAGAGACAAGAAACGTGCATCGTCTACCTAACAAGGCTACATATCTGAAACTGAAAATCTTAAAAAAATTCGACATTGTTTGAAGTCTGTGCCGTGAATGCGAGATGTTCGTGCTTACCGGTTCGCAGTTGGGCAAGCATGGAGTGACCAGTGCCTTGAACTGGACGATGTCCGAAGTCGGGAATTTGAAGGCCTCGAATGGGGCGAGCAGAACTTTTCCGGACTGCTGGGCCTTCCCAAGACTGCCCATGATTGTCACGTCCGTTGGACATCTGGAAATTGGAATAACATCTCTTATAATACTAGACATATTTTATTGAAAAGGGTTTGAAAATATATATACTTATTTTACACTATTAATGAACAAAAAAATTTGCTCCCCTCATCAATGTATAATGTTTGTTTTTTTTTTGTTTTTTTTTTATATATATGAAATTTTTTAATTTTGTATTTTAATGTTCCATTAAGCTTTTGTAAATAACAGTTAGAGACATAAGGGAGGGGGGAGAAGTATTCGCCACTTTTTGTCCATTTAGTGATATCTGATGACAATCTAGTCTAAATTTTGCAGTTTGCTAGATCCACACACTGTTTATGAAAAAAAAAAAGGGGAAAAAAAATTTCTTAAACCAAATTACAAAGCAAATCTGATTACATTTTTATCAGATCGATTTCACATGGGAAACACAAAATATGTTCAGTGTAAGAATAATTTGTTTTCTAACTTTTTGGTATTTGTTTCCGTTTGTCTACCTTTTTAAAATGTTGATGGACATTGTGTATGACCTGTATAAATTTTTTTTCTGATGACTTGTTTGAGTCTAAACGAAGAAATAGACATTACCACAGCAGCCGACATAACTTGGAAGATTTCGCATTGGCTTCTTTTTTCAATGTTCCCAATACTTATTTCATTTTAAATGCAAATTTCTAGTTCTAGTACTATAATTGAATTTTGGTTCCTTTTCTCTGAACTCAGACAATATTTTTGTAAAATAGTTTACCCGAGGCTGTCGATGAGAAGAATCTCGCTATTGTCTATACCGTCCATAGCCACCAATTCCCGGACGAATATTTCATAGGGACCTGTGGAACAAAGAAATAACAATTAGTTACTTATACAAAGCACATAAGAATGACATTTCTAAATGTGCAGCGAAACAGTATTGTCTCTCCGAAATATTCCACACTAGTACAGGATAAATTAAACTACATTGATCTATGCACAAATAGCTATGCATAAATTCAATGGTTTATACGGCTCCTAGCGAGTGAAGGCCAGTTTTTATTTTAGCCTACGCTCTAAAAAAATAAAAGAGCAAATGATAAATTTACTCATGGAACTAGAAATTTTTTAATACTTGTACATCTGTAAGTGTTTAAAATTGCACATGTACGCGTATAAATTTGATATTATAACGAATTTACTTTTTAGATTGATATGTATGTTTTTGCCAAAGCATTATCTGTCAAAATATTGATAAAACATGAAATATTTTTTCTGTATGAATCGTTAAATGTAAAAAGGGTAATGTTCTATACGTTTTACATAGGACATGGCCCCTTTTTATATTTACTGATTTAATGTAAATGTAATACTGTATAGGGCGAGTGAAAAGTTTTGAACTGATAAATTCATTGCGTGAAAACTATTATACTACTGAAGAATGCTTTTTTTTTTTTTTTTTTTTTTTTTGTATGAACATAAATTACTTTGCCCAAATTCAAAGTGCGCTACCTCAGTTATCCAATTCTCCTACGTGTTCTTCAACTATTGTACTGTAACATTTGACCAAGCGCAAGTTATGTTTGACAAATACCTTATCCTAGATATTCAAACTTTAAATACCAGAATAACAAACATTGTGTCAAATATTAAAGATCAAATGTTGGCAAGCAGTGAAGACTTTCCGCTCACCTGTAATTTTAATTTAATAACAACTGCAAACTTAAATTTCGTAAATAAACTAAAAATAGATTCATGCATATTAGCTTCCGTCACTAAAATAACTCATACTTAAACTCGACTTTTAAACAGAAATAATAGCATGATGTAAAATGTAATTCCATACGCAACATATGAACTAAAATAATACTGTCTATATAAAAGCAAGAGAGATATAAAGTGGTCACTCAGCTGTTGTTGTCGATGATCTCGAATCGGAGAGCGAGGGCGTCTCCGACCTGTGCTGCCGTGATGTCGTTCCCTGACCGGTCAGTGATCATCATGGTCACGTTCGGGGAGCTGACGGTGGCAGACTGGGTGCCTGCCGCATCCACCTCGCTTCATTATAGGGAGAGACAAAAGTCAATATTATAGAGTTTGATAAAAAGCATAGGCAACTTGGCACAATACTTTGTTACACAAACTCAATATGGTATAGTGTTGGTCTTAAAAGGAGATTAAAATTCGCCGAAATGTTTTCAAGCCCATCTCATCTGGAAAAGCGAGAGCAAGGGCTATTTCACACGACGCGGGTGCGGGCCCGTATTACATATCTTTTCATAAAGCATATAGTTTCAATGCAGCGGGCCGCTCTCCACATCGTTTGAAAGGCAATGTTCAATATACATTGGTAAAACTTCTCACGGGCCCGCACCCTCTCTAAGAAATAACTATTTTTGACATGTTTTCCCTCAAATGGATCAGGCATGATTTAAGTTGACGATACTTGCAAAGCGACTTAAATTTATACACATACATATCAAGGTAGACAAATAATCACAGGTTCCAGTCTAGGTTCTAGTAACTTTTTATAAACAACGCACCCTCATTCATGAGTCTCAATTTGGAGCGGGTTTCAAATTTCATTTATAAATATTTCATGGAATAAGAATATATAATTTTTGCAATATTTTTTACAATTAATATTATATTTAGAATTTCGAATAAGTTTTTTTTTTTTTTTTTTTTTTTTTTTTTTTTTTTGTATCTCTACCTTTAGATTAAAGACTAACTTTATCGATCGGAAAAACAAATATCGGTGGGAATTTTTGCTTGAAGCAAATTATTCTAAATCACGAGAGATAAAAGAAGATTTTTTCTTTAAAATTAATAGTTTTACGATCAACTTAAAATACCTGTACGGTAAATAATTGCGAAAGATTGCTTGATTGGAAAAGAGTAAATTAAATATGATATTGATGAGAGTTTAAGTTACAGACAGTTATTAATGTGGATGGAGGAAGGGTTTTGAAAGTTATTGAGGTATCAAAAGGAAGATCTTATTTTAAAGAGTTACAAGTAGCCTCGGGAATCTTATATGCGGTTCTGTCATCCTCTAATAAAAGCATCAAACGCAATAAAATAATAAAAAAAAAATCTTCTGCCATATCTCTAAAGACATCGCATCATTCGACTTCAACATCCCTTTTATTTGTGCCTTTCCCAACTTTTCTCCTGCCTTCCGAATACGATTCCCAAATAATTGTTACCATATCAGTTACTTCCCAAGTTTAGAGATTATAATTTATATTACAATCAACCAAACATACTAGAAACTATAAAATTGACTTTATCGACCTACTCGTATTCAACTGGATACAATTTGTTACTACAAAAACGTTGTGTTAAGTCCTCTACATGCAATAATCTGATATGCATAACTATAAATAATTACAAGAAGGATAAATAAATAAACTTCGATTCAGAGGTTTGTGATATGAGCTCTGGACAGCTTTGTGTTTTTCAATATGAATAGCCCACTGTCTTCTTACCCGTTAATTTCCAGCTGCACACCGTGCGAGACGCTCCTGTTCGAGAGGTCGTACTGGCAGTGGACTGACAGACCCAAATCCTGGTTGGTGACGATCATGTCGTGATGCTGGATTACGATGTCGTTGGAGAACTCACCGAAATTCTAGAAAGAAACAAAGAGGTACCTCACTTGAATTGTCGAAATGTAAGTCAAAATGTTAATTGTGCCCTTCCAACTGATTTTACAGGAAAAGTTTACTTTGTAGATGAGAAATTTTTGAACGAAATGGGGGTCTTTCAGTTTTTAACCAAAAATAGATTTTTGTGCCCGAACTCGCTTTTGTAATTGAACAACTCGAGTTTAGATTTATTTGTATGTACTTTTATTAGATACAAAATTACAAGCTAAGCAAAATAATTTCTAAAAGAAAATTATGTAGCTTAAAGCCATTGACAAATGTTACATTTTCAATTTAGTTTTAATTGCCAAATTTTTTTTAGATGAAAATGTGTCACACTTTGTTTAATCTTAAACATTAATTAATTATTAAATTTAATATTCTTTACATTGTACTATTATATCACGATGAAGGTATAAGAATTCATATATTTTGTTAATTTAGTGTCAGTGGCGACATATCACTATTTTGTTGGGTATTTAATTTTAGATTTCTTCTCATACACGCAAGCAGGGGTTATTTTGTAAAGCAGAAGGAGAGGGGGGAATTTCATAAAATTACCTCACAATTCCATTTGTCGCCTTTATTTGGAGACAACCGAATTTGTACATTCAAATGACACTACTGTGACATTTGAAAACTCGCTTTTATGACAGTCTGTTGGAAGAATCCTTAATCTCAAATAAAAATCTACTTCAGTTCGTTAAATCCAGATCACTGTGTGTCAAACAAAATATTGTAAATTTTTCCATATAAATGAATTTTGTTCATTTCTTACATTAGGTCCTAATGTGTGTGCCGGACAAGCATAATAATTCAAAGAATAAATGCGACACACATACCAAAATGTTCACAACTTTCTCTTAAATTATAACCTGCGCTGTTGGCTATTTATACGAATGATCTAACTCGAATTACAAAAGTAAAATGGGTGGATCCAGCACTATAGCTCCTACATGTCTTACCTCTTGCTTGACGTCGCAGTTGAGGTCGTGGTATGCCATCTTGATCTCGAAGTCGACGCTGTTGGCGACGTCCTCAACGCACGAGTTGGGTCTCGACTTGGCGTAAATACGACCGTTGAAAACTTTGCTCGTCTTCACCTTGGCGATCATCTCGCGCGCCTTGCACTGGATAGTAACTGCAAGAGACACACGAGGTTAACTACTTTCCTACTCAAGGAAATATATTTCATTTATAACAGAATGGAATTGCAAGTTACCGTATCTCCTTTTCTAAGTATGCCTAAAGTAAACTCGAAATGTCTAAAATTGAATATAGGTTTACATCTTCACTTATGAATATTTTTTCTACTGTAATTTTGTTTCATACGATTGAAAATTATCCAAGTCCTATGATAATTACATCAATCCAACTATCAATAACACTGACTACAGTATACAGTGAAACGTTTGAATAAAGATACTGCCTATAACAATAAACCCACATTTAACGATATTTTCTGTGGTCCAGCCATTATTCATATTCCCTCAATCTATTTTGAATCTACCCACTTTCACTTTGTGGAGTCCGGGAAGAAAATGCCGTATCATCTTTAAATCACAAAAAGATAATTAATAGTATATCCGTTGTACTTCGCCTCGACAAAATAAATTCATCAGTTAATTTGTCAGTCATGCCTTCTCGTAATTATTCCAGTGATACAGTGTGCAATATATGCTCAGCAATGGCGGAAGTATTGACCAGATGATAAATATATTTAACGTTATTCTTAGGAAATACCTAAAATCGTCAAGCGGTTAAATTGCTGATTATTGTTGATTAATTAGTAATTGTATATATCATTGCATTAATATATTTACCGTTTAATACTAAATAAATAAAACTTCGATCTCTAAATACAATCCAACGTGTTCATGTATATATTACTATACGTACATAAACATTGGATACGCAAATAATTGCTCCAACTGTCTGAGTGAAGCCTGCTTATAACAATTCTTTTCTGTCTTTATATTATCGTTATAGACAGGATTTTACGCACAACGATAACCTGTATATTAAAATTTTTCCACGTCCCTACAGTACCGTTACAGACAGTTTTTACAGTACATTTTCTACTTACAATATAGTGGTTATAATTAAACTGCATCTGTAAAAATTCCACCATCAGATGGATATGTGGCACTTCAGGATTTGTATGGAAGTTAACTTTACTGGCTGAAAGTTATGTGAAAAGTTTTTGGACCAAAAATAAAATAATTAAATTAAGTTTTGAATAGCTGTCTTGTATAATTGTTGTCAATGAAGAGTTATTTGGGAAATTTTTTCATAAACCAGGGCTTTAGCTAAATCGTTTGCTACGCTCTTTCCAAATTACCGCAACCATTGCTTTTCGATGCCATTATCTTTCCAAATCACCGCATCCACTTCTCGTTGTGTTAGCATATCTCTGTTGTCAGTTTAATTATAACTATGCAGCATATTAAGTCTCAAACTAATCCGCTATTGCTCACAATTAAAAGCCTCTAGTCGTTCATTGTGACCTGACATGTGAATGAAGTACGGTCGTCTCGGAAGGGAGGGGAAGGGGAGGGGGGGAGGTCAAACGCTCATTTTGTCTTCACTTTTATTCATCTTGGACATGGGCTCATCTCTTTCCTTTCTTTTATTGCTATCTCCAGTAGCGGGCTTTCTTTGTCGTGTTTAGAGCTCATTGTCTTTGTTGAGACCTCATTACTTGATCATCGTTTTGTTTTATCGCTTTGTTACCTTCTCCCGCCGTTTAAAAGAAGTGTCAGTTTCGTGCTCTCTTTGGAAGATGAAGAATTGCCTTTGGCAATATTTTGGTATGTAATGTAGGATTTTTCTTGTCTCTTGTACAAAGAGTGTTATTAAAGATTATTTTTATCTTATGAAAGGGCAGGTATTTAACAAAATAATTAGGATTTTCGTTATCTTACGAAGGATTAAGTATTTAACATTATTATAAGGATTTTTGTTATCTTATGAAAGGGTGGGAATTTAACAATAAAATATAAGGATTTTTCCAATCTTTTAAAAAAGGCACGTAATTAACAATATTTTAAGGATTTTTTTTATCTTACGGTATTAACGATAATAGTAACAGGATGCTTTTATTTTAAGAAGAAACAGGTATTTAGTAATATATAAGGATTTTATCGTTTGAAAATACAGTATATAACAATATTGAAGTGATTTTTTTTCCCCCTTGAACTGTATTTAGCAACACTGCGTATTTTTCTAATCAGTCTATATTTTTTAAGAGTCAGTATTTAGCAATTAATAAAAGATTTTTATTAGTTTGTGAAGTACCTTAAATGTTGTTGAGGGTTAAAATCTAAGTTGGGGCACATGTTCTGGATTACCAATAATGTTATTTTTTTAACTACAGGTGCAAAATAATTTTCAAAATGGTACTTCGTATCAAACTTGCATTAACTGATTATAAGAATATGCATTTTTAAATAACCATTTTAAATAGTAAAAAAAACTGAAAAATTTTGCTCTGCAAAAAGACATCAATGTCGGAAATGTGAATATCTAAAAAGAAATAAGTTTAGATGATACTGGATAAGCATAGAAACACCGAAAGGATTGAAGGAGAAGGACATGTGTTGTAAAGAGGCAACTCTAATTTTTTGCCAATTGTAATCAGCATACAACAGTAGTATACCAAGATATTCACGATTAACGTAGGTTGCAGCAAATATGTAAACCATAAATTGCGCGGCATGTCGATAGTGAAATATCACAAAATTTCAAAATTCCATCCTTTTCAAGTATAACAATTAGAAGAGTCATTGCGTTGCTGCATCTTTATTGTCCCAAGTGCATCGTAGGCCTTTGAACTCGCATTCAATAGCGTTTTTATATCACATCGAAATCGATGTTTCCTAATTGCTAGCAGAAATACATTTTGGAAAATGACGAAAAACAACGATGAACCCAGTCTATTAAACTTACAGAGGATGTTGAAATTGTACAATTTCTTTTTCGTTGTAAAATCTAGCTATTAAACTTAAGAAATGTGTTGCACAAGTTGAGATTTCCAAGTGCTGAACACCCCCCCCAATAGTACTTTCGTAGTATGCACATCGACAAAAATTGTGTAATGGTTTTTCTTGTTGCCACGAAAAGGACCATCAGTCTCGGACAATATATTTTCGGAAACTTAAATAAAGCTTAAGAGTGGGATTTTAATAATTGAAAGCGCATTACTATAATAAGAACTTGTTTCTGACGTTAATGTGATGTTGTAAGATTTATTCTAAATATAGGACGGCTATGGGATTTTGAAGCGGTAGCTAATTTAGAAATCTGGTCAAAGTAAAGGGCTGATTTCGGTCATCAGCTTAATAATAAATCCATTCTACTTGAATGGGATGTTATAGTGATAGTCAACATGGAAATAACTGAAATATGAGCTAAGACCACAATGCGATTCAATTGCAGCAAGAAACTCATTATAATATATGAGAAAAGTCTCGATTTCTGTCATCAGGTCACAATCAGTAGTATTTGAGGATAATGAAATTCCATAGCAATCCCCAATTTTGCCTTTGTCTAATTCAGAAATCCCAAAATACGCACTCCATTGCACAAATCCATCCATCAAAGTACATTGAACTCACCGCATAAGGATATTTTTTCTTATCTCACATATCGACAACACATCTAACATGGCCGTTAGTTTAAATGATTGATACGGAGCGTAATTGAATGCTTGCCCATATGGCCAAAGAGAATGGCGACCGGACCATTGTTGCAGTGGCCATCAGGTCACCCGTCCTCCAACAAAGGGTCGTTTATAGTTTAGACCACTCATAAACCACTCGATTTGTAATCGAGATAGTGTTGAGAAAGCATGCGTGTCAGCGGATCAACTGATTGATGGCGATAAAGGAAAATGTAATAGCTTGTGCTGTTTATCAGAAGGCTAATTGAGTGTTTGTGATACCTGCTTCTGGATATTTTTCTACAGGTGAACAATTTTCTTGGTGGAGCAGGGCCTTATTTGAACTAATGTGGGCTCAAAAATAAAAGGAATTTTTGTTAAACATATATTTTAGTTGGCATCGTTATTTTGCTACTCAAATATATAGTACAGTTTACAGTACTAGCATATTTAATACAAAAGGAAAAAAATATATCAATCGATCTTTTTTTATTTTAAATCAATTAACCTACAATCTTAAATTAATTTAAATAACGAAAAAAAAAAAACATTCCGCGCTTGCTGAACAGTAGATTCTTATTCAAATAGTTGAATTGCAAATTAATAGATTATTGGGAAACGGTTCTAGCACAAATGGTATTAAAGTTTTTTTCTGAAAATAACTAAAAATGGTTTCATATAAGAAGAGAGCCCTGAATAGCACCCTTCCTCATTGAAAATTAAAGACTAGTGGGTTACCAAATAAAAAGAAATGCTCATTATTTGGCAACTTATAACATATTTGACAATCGAATTTAGTCCAAATTATTCACAGTCGAATTTTGAATAGTTTCGACCATTTTTACCTTGGCAGATCAGTGTACTCATGGTCTACTAACATTTCTCTACGTTCTATACAAAATTCAGAATAATGTTCGATGAGGTACTTAAACTTGCTGTAGCCTCTCGGACTATTAACCATTACACAAACAAATGCATTGAGTTAAAACAGAAAACTTCCGATAATTGTACCGTGGCGAAAAAAGTATTCGATCAAAATTATATTTAATTTTTTTTTCTTCTTCTTTTGACTTGGTTAGTGCGTTCAAGCGTATTGACATAGACTCAACTAACGTGTGAGAACTGTGACATACATTTGATGAAATTTCGACCTCTTTTTTTTTTTTTTTTTTTTAATAGTGTGAGCAATTTTTTGACATTTGTGGGTCTTTTTTACAATGGGATATTGGCTTGATGTTCCAAATATATACCATTGGAATGAAATCAGGATCATCGTCATGTCGTTGGTTTTATAGGATAATTTCAATTTCCCATCAGAAATCCTCGACCTTTTAACTTTGATGACAAGATGGGTTGTCATCTTGAAAACTGAAATGGAAGAAGTAAGCAAATACTTCTTCAATGCTATTAATAAAAAATTGCTCTGAAATGACTATATATACATATAGATTAGTATTAATTGTTCATACCATTACGAACAGTTGATGCAGATCTATATATAGTCATTTTAGAACAATTTGGAGATGAGGTTTCTTACCCTCGTACAAGAGTACAAATCTAGAGGGCTGTTTCATCTTGTCATCATTTTTCGAATAAGCATTGGGAATCTTTGAAATTTACTTTTTAAAAATTAATTACAAAACAAAAAAGCAAAAATGTTCTGGCTCTCAAGTGCACAGTTACAGATTATTAACTAACCATGTTTCAAATTTCAAATTTTTACGTAAATTGAAGATGCTTTGTATACACATATAATCACATGACAGAGTTATTGATCCCGTAGGATTTGTGACGACCAAATTTTAAATGCTATTTTTAAAAAATTTATAGCTTCGAGATGCACTATTACAGGTCAAAAGCTAATGTTTATCATTTTCAGAGCTTTACATTAAATGGAAGGTACTTTAAAGTAAATTGAATCCTTACCATTATTGTTTTAACCCACTGACGGTCATGGGAATGGTCGAAAATCCCCAGTTGTTTTCCCTGCAGTAACTTTTAAATTATATTTCTAGTTCAAATAAATAATTTTTTTTTAATTATTTTTTATTTATTTTGTTTTAGATAGGTTATAGACTATCATCCTAATAAAAATATCTAAAAAATATTTTATTTTAAATTTTATTTATAATTTTAAGAATGTTGTGTATTGCTAGAAAAACTGGGAATTCTATGACGTACATATACGTGCATGACCGTCAATGTGTTTTAATATATAGAAAGATATAATGAGTTTATGAAAAAATTAAAAAAATTACAGATATTATTGCAAATTGGGCACTCCATTCGGTGATCATAAACTTTTTGCCAATGGTTACACATGGTGATTGGTACTTCATTTGTACTTCGAGAGTTATTTGCTTATTTTTTCACCGTTACTGAACTTCAGAATGAATAAAATGATTGATGCTACAAATTGACATCACACGCTATATTTTTTGAATTCTTTGCAACAGCAATCAGAGTTAACTAATTGGCATCTGTAGTATTCAGTAACTAACCTCTAAAAAAATTGTATATACTTCCCCCAGATATCAAAATTAAACAGGTGTCAATCTGTGCCAATATCATTAATATTTTCATTAAAAAATTCAAATGACGAATAAAGAATACAAATCTAACAAGTACGTAAAAGAAATGGTATTCGTCTCTCATCTTTCTGATTATAGGAAATGTAAATTCTTCACAGACAGTTGCTCTTCTGACGGACACGGTTCGATACATTTATGTAACCGTAACATTAACTGCACTCATTTCCTCTGAACTTCCATTACTTTTTTTTTCCTTTTTTCCTTTCCCCTTGTTTTGTTCATAACGGAGTAGTAAGGACGTCTGGGGAACCGCCTAACGGAACAAAAATATGTAATAACTAAAATCATCGTCTGCAGGAAAACCCGGGAAATAATTATGATAAAAATTTTCCAATGTGAGCGCGTTTCACTTCGCTTCTTCTAGACCGCATAAGCGTTGTTTCCGCTCTAGACGATGTTTGTGAGACAAAATCTGGCAATTAGAAAATTCTGCAACATTGTTGCTACTTTTTTTTTAGGAAAAAAAGAAGAGCTCGTGGTGTCACTATAAGAAGAGTTCAGTGGATTGTTTTTTTCTTCTTCTTTCCCCCCCCCCCTTTTTTTTTCTCTCTCCAGACAATACTGGTGAATGATTGGATGCTGAATTTGCCGGCTGTAGCTCATTATAGGACTCTTGTAATCTACTAGGATACCAAAATTCTGTTTGAAGCTATAACCATAAGTGTTATCTAGTGTATGCAGAAGCGGTGTTTGTAAAGCACACACAAAGTTAACGTCCAAAACTTTAAAGATCATTACAAGGGCATTCTCCAATAAGTGAACGTTTTAGGCTGGGTTTTTTTAACCTCATCAGAATAACATTTTTATTTGTACAATTTTGAATAAATCAAGTTATACCAAAACATTAGCTGTTTTTATTATTATTTATTATATACTTTTATAATCCACAAATGATGCCATTTGTAAAGAGGACTCCCCCCCCCCCACACCTCCCCCCCCCCCCCCACACATACACAAATAACATGTATGGAGTTGGGAAGGGACATGGGAAGGTAATGACTATTTACCATTTTTTTCCCTCTACATTATAATACAAACATGATTTCATACTGACACGAATATTTGTAACATTTTATCAAAGTACTACTTATTACAAGTTTTGTTTTTTAAATTATCATATTAGTAGACACGCTAAAATACTAGGAAAGGTTGTGACAGTTAAAAAAAGTAATCTCGTTCAACTTTTGACTGATCAGTTACTAAAACTCCCGAACTTCAGAAGCCAATATATTCAACTATATTTCATAAAGAGAGTGGCTTCCTTCTTCCTTTTAGTCATGTTTTAGGTGATTATCTATTAAGTGAATAGTGAATGACATTTCCAAGAGAAGGAAGGGACACAAAAGCAAGTGACAAATATTTCAAATTGCTTTTCAGAATACTATGAATATGTTGTTGTATAATTAAAGTAGTAAATGATTGATTGACCAATAAAATGGTATTATATAGGTGAAATAATTACAGGTGCTGAAAACTGTGTATGGGGACAAGGGAAGGAAAAGACATTTTGGGGCCAATTAATAATGATTAAAATTTGTTTGATTCCATATGATAGGGTTCATTAGCTAAAAACTTTCTTTTGAGTGTAAACCAATATTTTTTTATTAATTATCGGTAAAAATAGGCAGTTGTGGCATTAATTGTTCACTTACTGGAGAATGCCCCACGAAGGAATAAGCCATTTGTCCCCTACCCTGGTTTGCATTTAACTACTTAATTTTGTTCATTTTTTTCTGCAATTGCAAGAAACCCTCCTTAAAACTTAAAGCATATAAATAGAATAAAATTAGTTATAGGTTAAGTCAATTACAAACACATCGTTATAATGTTGAACTTTAATTTCGATGCATAACCGCAAAATGTATATAATGTTTAAATAATACCATTGACGACACAAAAAAAACCCCAGAAGGTTGTTTTAAAAATAAAATATGTGTACAAATGAGATAACTAGAATTTTTTTCGGTTCGGTAAGTTTAAGTAATGAGTTTAAATTACATCTTCCCTTTTTTTTATATCAAATTTCGTTCGTCTCGCCTGAACTAATGACAAAAAAGCAACGTAAGCTTCCCAAATTACTTTTACGTTGTTGAGTATTATGCTTTGCAACAATGAAAACGTTACGATAACTTGTATATACACATATTTTTTCTAATTTCTTTAAAATATATTCATCTTCCTGGATTTAAAATGTTACATTGTTTATAATGTTTTTTAAAGAGGTCAAATTTCGAAATAAAGTGGTATAAAAACCAGTCAAGTGCGAATACGTACACGCCCCATGTTCCGTACTGTGTACGCGTAAGCACTAGCTCTTAAGATTTTTTAGCAGGTAATAGCCGACTTGCAAACAATTCACGAACAAGCTATTTTTTACGCTAACAATCCTGACGTTAGATATTTTTTTTAAATTTTGGACGCTTAAAAGAGGCTATATTTGTTCCAGAAAAGCTAAACACGGTTGAAGCGGGTTCGAACTCGACCCGTTTAAACATCACTTAAATACGCTACCAGCCGTGAAAGTTGCTAATATAACGATCATGTTTAGAAACTTACCATCAAGAATTTACTAAAATATTAAACACATTTAAATTTATTTCTTTGAATCAAAGTTTTTTTTTTTTTTTTTTTTTTTTTTGATGAACCAAAATAATTTTCCTTTAAACTAACTATCGTTAGTCGTCTACTTTCCTGCAGTTTTCCTTAAAAAAATTCGGTCTCAAGTTTTGGAATGAAGTGGAACATGTCATATACTTTCTAACAGTTAATTAGATATCCCCTCCCCCCCCTAAAAATGTAACAAGCTAGACATGTTGTATATTATTCACATCCATCCTATTTTTTAAGAAGAAAGTTTAGGTGGGGACAAGTATTTCTCGACATTTAATTGGATGTTTTGTGAAAAAAATATCACAAGTCATACACATTTTACATTTTTGAAATCCTCGCATCTGTATCTTTCATTATAGGGGCTCATTTACAACGGTACCAAATGCAAGGTTGTTAGTACTAATAATAATTTTTTTAATCTTAAAAAAAAAAAAAAAAAAAAAAAAAAAAAAACAGCTCAGTCGGTCAAGAAAAACAACCCCCATAGGAAAAAACAACAACAAGCCTTTGCCCACTGCACTCGACGTGTGAATATTTTAATAATAATATCAATACTTACCATTGTAGCAGGCGGCTATCTCGTAGGTGGTGACCCCAGGTATGTCCAGATATGGGTCCTGTATGTGTGTGAGGGTGGCCACAGAGTGGTGGGACAGACGACACACGTGTTGCGAGGGGTCGCCGTAGTCGAACGACTGGCACCTGTAGTTGACACTGAGGCACTTTTGTCGGCACTCGTCCAAAGAAGTGACATCCTGATAGACGGCATCCACCGTCTTCAGCAGCTTGCCGCTCAGCTTGCGGAATTCGCACAGTCTCACTGGGTCTGGAAGAGAAAATAATCAGATTTTAGAAGTGGAAAGTATGTTTTTATGGTAATGAAAATTCTTATAATACTTGATCCCAATGATCAAGATTCCCAATGATTAAAGATCCAATTTCGACTGATTTTGCCTTTCTACTTTCCATTTCTATAGCCCTTGCGACGATTGATATCCAATATTATAATTCGATTTTCCATGCACCGCACATAAAAACACTTCTTTTAACATTGGAATTAGGATTTAGATTGGTTGGATTTAAGGAACTTGCGTACAGTTGTGGATAGGAGTTCTTCCATTGCGCCAGTGGATTTTCATCACTGCGTAAACGGCCATTGTTTTCGAAACATCAGCATTTATTGTCTTGAGGAAGCATTAGAAGATGATTGTTTCTACACATAAAGAATTTTAGAACTTATTTTAAGGGCAGATATTTTAAACCAATGAAATCGTGAAAAAGTGATGAACAAAGTCATTTCCCAATTCCTTCAAGAAGCCTGCGAGTGACAATTATATTTCTTTCTCTCTTAACGTTCAAATGTGCTTCAAGTGTTCAACATTTCACTTGTCAAACACAAAATTATTGTCCCCCCACCCCAACTCTATATCCTTTATTTGATATATTTGCATAGTATTCTTTCTTTACGAGTATATTTCTGAGTGGCTTACAGACTATCGCCTTATGCTCAAAGCAGGATGCACACTATGGAGCATGCTTAAACGTTTCGGTCAATTAATTTTATTTCCTTTCGAACATTTTACATGCTTGAAAAGTTGTGCGAGGCACGCGTTCAGTGACTACAATTACGTCTCCCAGGGTGAACCAGCACGCGACAAAATTTTTTAATTATCTGCAACTCCGAATTCTCATAGGAAATGCTGTAAACCGACTGAAGGGAAATTTACGGTACAATTTTATAGCGCGGAAAATATAATGTTATTCATTGTTATTATAGTTTTCTTTTTATTGTTATTGATAAGGCGTATTATTTCTACCATTAGCGCTAAAAGGTAAATGCGAGGGGTGCACTCGCACTTTTAAAAATTAAAATAAAAAGGTGGGGAAGTGGGCAGTGGGGGATGAAAAATTCGCCATATCTCTATATTAAAAGAAAGTAAAGATTTGAATGTACCCGCATGCGTAAAGGTACTTTAAATTTTAATTGCAATTCTGAAATATAATTATTATTAACTGAAACATAACATTAGTTTTCTGCCTAAAATTTCGCATCCTGGATCCGGGATTTTAAAATTTTAATTAGTTTTTTTTTAATTAATAATGCAATCCCATGTTGCCTATGGGGTGTGTGATTGTGATGCTATTTTAACTTTCTTCCGATATTCGGACAATCTGGTATCAGAAGTAAGTTAAAATAGCATCCGGTATTCGGAAATTTTAAACAAAGGCATTTTACTTTCCGAAATTTGTTTAAATGGAGCAGCAAATTTAAAAATTCGATTATTTTTTGGATATTTTTTTTTTTTAATAAGTTATTTTCATTGAAGAAATGAAGTTATTTTTAAAAATTTCAAAATCTTCCTGCTGTTTGTTGGGGTGGATCGGACGTCATTGGTATTCAGATTTTTGTTAACTTAATGTATTTATCTGTCTTCTTTGGCTGGAGATGAAGCTTTTACATCTTTTAATTTAAAAGTCAATGGCCAACTCCAATTATTGGAAGCAAAATGCTTTGTTTCAAATTTAGATTTGATGATGGAATGGAAACTTATTTCGTTAGAATGGAATTACGTATAGTTTGAATAATACTTAGACTTGTGAAAGTGAAAACTCCAGAACTGAGCATATTTTCATGGTATAGTTTTACAATGAGTTATAATTATTCGAAAATGGTTTAGTAACATCGCAATAATTTTGTTTGTTTGCGATTTTTTTTTTATTTTTTTTTAATTTTTTTTTTTAATTTAGTTAGCTGTTGAGTGTTTTTGACTACAATGAAAATGCTAACGATAATTTTTTCCCTCTTTAGACAACAGGCAGTATATTTGTGTTTATAATATTGCATCTATTTCAATGATATTTTTGGATTTTAATACAACGATGCTTTCAATGTAGTATTTCTTTTTGGAAGGTGGAAGTCAAAACCAAGTCACTTAATATATATTTCTTTAAACTTTGTTTATAATGGAGGTTAAGTCATGCCTCCCAAGAAAAAGCAAGGCATAGGTATGTGGTTTCTCTTCTGAACACGTAATCAGTGCATAGATTTTCTAGCAGTTTTGTTTAAAGTTTGGGTTCACATTCACAACAAACTATGTAAGCTTTAGGGACTATAGCCCTCTTTTTTGTATCAGTATATAAGTGCGGAAGCGGCCTTTTGGCAATGGCATGCCGCTGTGTGTGTTTTTATTATAGTTGATTTCGTTTATACAACCGATGTATTCTATCATTTCGATAAATCATTTATTATATTGATTTCTTTCAATTTAATTGTTTGGCTTTGTTTTCAATGGAGGTTAAAAAAAGGAAAGTAACCTTCAGTTTGTTTTACCAAACAGTGCCAAGTTTATTTATCAGTTGATGTTAATATTTTTTTACACTACTTTAGATCATCCGGTTCTAATTTTATTTAATTTCATACATTTTTCAATACCCAAACAATGAACCAGGATTGACAAAATATCACAATTGCCTAGGTGTTCATTTAAGATATTGTTTTTTTTCTATACTAACCTCCAACTTAACTTGACATAACTAGACGATAGATCTTCACGTGCTCATAGGCAATTAATCCATTTTAGAGGAGTGAAGACATAATTCTCGCCAAACCTTATAGCCTTTTGTTCTCTACAGGGTTGTGGTTTGGTGAACATTATGCTTTCACGCCGCCAAAATGGATTAAATACCTATGAGCACTGTGACGATCTACCGTCTAGTGATGTCAAGTTAAGTTGAAGTTTAGTATAGAAACGAATCAAATATGTGATTATATTGTAAATTTGCATGAGACCTGATGATGTGTATACTAGTTTTGACTATAAGCAACCCAGACTAGCTTCCCATGCTAAAAAGCTTCATTTTGTTACGCTAACCATACTTTACTGATTCATTGATGCCAACTTATTTTTATGTAAAAAATAAAACACTGGCATTTTTTTTATCGGTATTTTCTCGGTGAAAAAAATCTGAATATAATTCTGCGTTTATATTTTGCTGCATAACCCGCTGTATATCAATTTTTATCCACACAGAAAAAAAGCCGTAGTAAAACTTTTTTACCTTAAAGTTGTACTATAAAATTTTGATCCCATTGAACCAATTTCATTACCAATTCCCAATCCAGACACCAAAGTGAATAAGATAAAGAGATTATTTTTATAGTGTTTTTCCTTTTGTATTAAAAGAGGAATAAAACATTGCTGAAACACTTTTTTAGTTTATTTTGATATGTAGCAAATTAAAAGCATTAGACATTGCGATATTTCATATTTTTATTCACACAATGTAAACGCAAAGAGGATGAATTTATATAATAAGCCTATCTTTCAAGTTGTAATTTTTTTTTACTAAAACCGTTTTTTCCCCAGTACCATATATCTGAGTTCCTTATCTTCTCAGATCAAAACACTGAACAATAGGCATTGCTGAAACTGCTCACCGTACCATTTATTTCCATAAAAAAAAAATAACTCAACTCTAATCCAAATTAAATCCATTATCCCCACACAAAGAGAATGTTATTAAACATCTTTGAAGTGTACATTCAGAACCCCTTAAGAACTGAACTCGACCTAAATGGAGGAAAAGGTAACAAACCCAGTGACACGCGCTGTCTCCTTTACATTAGCGATAATAACAACCTCCAGGGAACCATTCAAACAGTCGTCTTTTATGTGTAAATACTTCTTTAAATACCTGCGGCGACGCATCCATAACCGAGTAAAGATGAAAGGTTTTCACAGCACCCCGGGCTGTGTGTGAAGCGAGCATTAAAAAAACAATAACGAGGAACCGTTTCGAATTTGTCGGGAATCGGGCGAAAGTTTAAGTCCTAGCCGATGGCAGCGAGAAGACGAACTTCCGGATTCTTGACGTCATTCAGAATTTAAATGACGTTGTTATTCGTTAGAAGAATATTGTTAATCGAGGAAGACAAACAGAAGAATATTGTTAATCGAGGAAGACAAACGGTTATCTGAAGGATAGTGAGGGGGCGGAAAGGAAAAATGGATACGATCAATATGTTGGTGAACTTTTCAGTGGAGGATAATTATTCAAAGCACATCAAGTAAGGAATTTAAATGGATGCAAACTACGGCTTATCTTTGAGGTTTAAGTCAGGTCAATATGAGGTGAACTTTTATAGACTGATAGGTGTAATTTTTATTTTATACTTTTGGTTGGACGTGGTTAAAGTTAATGTTAGTATTGGATATATTTTCAATGACGACAATTGGAATTTGTGATACTTACATACCTGCCAACTTGTACGAATCATCCGTACAATGTACGTATTTTTACTATTTTGTACGGGTGTACGAACAGCTAAAAAAATCGTACGGATTTCACAGTACTTTTCGGTTTTTTTTTTTTTTTTTTTTTTTTATAAATTTTTTATAAATTTTTTCAAGTCACCAACGAAACCGAAACGATTTTTCAAAGCTGCCGCGTCCGTCAAAATATTTATTCACACTCCAAGATTGCGCATATGTTCAGCACTAAAGCGCGTTGGCGAGGATGCTTGTTTGTTGTTTTCTTTTCTGTTGCCGACTAGATTTGGCAAACCAAACCACTGCTTCGATTTTTCTGGCTTTACAGGTTAATAAAGAAGTAGAAAACCGAAAGTGCTTTAGTTTTTTAATTCTACTTTCTTTTGGACTGGACTCCAAAACGTAAATAATAGTACTGGACTTGCGCGTAAATAATAGCACTAAACACGGCGTCGGGGATGCACTGTTTTCATTTGTGTTGCCAACGGGACCTGGCGAACCAAACAACTATTGCTTTGCCTCAGACTTAAGAGATTAACAAAGAATCTGAAAACCAAAAATGCTTTAGATTTTGGTTCTTCCTTCTGTTTGGACCGTACAATTATGTTGCGCGTATATAATAAAAGCACTTATGCGCGGCGCCGGAAATTCATTGTTTTCATCTGTGTTGCGACGGGATTTGGCGAACCAAGCAACTGTTTCGTTGTCTCGAACTTTAGAGATTAATAAAGTAGAAAACTGAAAGTGCTTTAGTTTTTTTTTTATTCTTCTTTTGGACCGTACTCCAACGCTGCGCACTAAATCGCGACGCCGCCGTTTTCAATTGTTTTGGCGGCACTCACCGAACGACTGTTTCGTTTTCTCGGACTTTAGAGATTAAAGCACTTTCGGTTTTCAGCTTCTATGTTAGTCTTAATTATTTATTTTAAAATATCCAAGTTAAACAATTCTGGTGTAAAATTCCAGAAAATATCAAGTTCTTTTGGAGTTTACTTCAAACCAAGCAGTTTACTTCTAATCATCAGAAATTCAAACAAAGAAACAAATTTTGCATTCTGCTCTATCTATGCATCTGATATTAAGATTTCTCATGGAGGATTTACTGATGTCGAAGTTCATATCAATTCTAAAAAGCACAGTGACAACATCAAATGTAATAATACGAATTCGAAAGCCTGCATAATTGATATTTGTGCGTGTGATTAAACACTTTGAATACCACCAACTCATTGTATGTTTCACTAGAGTTTTTGTGTCATAAAGCATGTTTTATTTAGGTGTAATGTAGACTAAATCGTAAACCTCATCAGAGATTTCATCGTAAAGTTTAAATTTGATTTATTTTTAAATCCAAGTTAGTTTTTTATTTTATAATTTCCATTTTGTGCTAAAATGTAACAATTTGTTATATTTGAGAGCAATTTAATACAATGAATTTTTTTTTTTTTTTTTTTTTTTTTTTTTTTGCATTTGTAATAGAATTTATATTATTTCTATATTACATTCATAAATATTGTCGCTATTTGACTTTCCATGAGTCATAGGAATGCAAATATTTGTTCCGTAAAAATTGTACTAATTTGAAAATGCCAATGTTGGCAGGTATGTACTTATATGAGATACATGATCTCCATTAAAACAAAAGACATATTTCTACTGGCGAACTGACTGAGAGGAGGTGCATATAAACATGCTAACAATTTATTTTGTATTACAAAATTATAGTAAATTACTATTTTAATTTTGGTTAAAGATGTCGTCTTGTAGTGTCACCACAAAAGTATATATATTTTTTTATTTATATTAATATTTCAGTAACGTAATAAAAGAAATTTCAGTAAAAGTTTTTTTACACTTTGGTGTAGCATTAACATAAAGCAATGTATGCATTAATTCAAGTGGAGATTACAAATTTAGGTAGTGTATCATCCAATCTTATTCTGAAACTCTTATGGAATGCAAAAAAAACACTAGTGGAGCAATAAAGACATGGTCTGCAGAAGCACATTTGGCCACACGAAAATAAAATCCACACGAGGGTATAAAAATAATCACCGAAAGAAGAATATTCTGTGAATTTCAAATAGTAACATTCGATTACTTACTTAGCATCTAAAATTGCACTTCCTTTTACATCTTTCGGACACTTCTGGCCAGGGCACGATTACTATAGGCACAACATAGCAGATGGGGCTACCCATCGACGTTTGTTAGTGTTCTTAGTTCTTTAAATAATAACGATAATTTTGATTGGTTGGTTGTTTTCAGATTATCTGGCGCCGTCAGCAACACGAGGGCTATAATGCGCCGAAACATTCGTCATTAGACAAGCCAACATACATTTACAAACACCCATGCCAAACACGGGACTCGAACCCGCAACCTCGCGGTCTAGAAGCTAGCACGCTAACCACTATACCGTTTGGTCGGCGTCAATAATTTTGATTAAATTAATGCCGATATATTTATATTTAATAACTAATACGAGTTTTTAAAAGATATTTTCATAATTTATAGCATTGATCAAGCGCGCTGAAGGAAGTATTGATAATTAAGAATTTTTCTGACATTTTGAGGTCTCCCGAAATTTAGAGGCCCTAGCCACGGGCCTTATGTTACATAAGGCCCTGCTTCCTGCTGTATGCGTTTCTCCAGACCACGAAGATGCGATTATTGCTCTATAGCCCAGTCATTCTAGGCAAAAAATAGGTTAAACCTTGCATAAATTCCCATTGAGCTGAAATTTTGCAGAGTGGCTCTATTTGATGCCCTGTCCAACCCACAAAAAGTCCCCTACTCTCCCCCTTCGGCTTCCTAGTTTTTTAGGTGCTGGGGCGCTGGAGAAATGCTGGAGCAGCTGTTACTGACGAACGGCTAGTCGCATTGAGCTCAAATAGAGCTCAATTGAAAGGTAAATAAATGGGCTTTAATTTAAATATAAATTTGATATCATTCATAAACTTACAAATTGATAAAAGCCTGTCAAAGTCAAAAAACCATGTATTTTTCTATTATTTTTCGATTTGAGCGCTTCTATTATTAATAAATGATTTAAACATTTGGCATAAAACTATTAAACTCTTTTTCAGATTTTTAGAGATTTATAAATATTGCTTGTGTGATAAATAGTTGCAGATATGCAAGGGTTTCAGTGACGCAATAGAAGTTTTCCCCTTTTCATTTGACTATCAAGTGTTTGGGACTAAATGAGACTATTCCCATTTGGAATTGAAGGGTCATTACACCAATTTAGCCTCAAAAGTTGTCTCGCATCTTTCTAAAAAACATGTGGAATTAAAAAACATGCGGAATCTGAAAGAATTCGGGGATGCCTTTGACCGGAAATGGGGGAAACGGGACTATTATAGGAAGTTTCACACTTGTCCGGGATTTTTTAAAACGCTGATATCGCTGTTCGTTGTGACAATGTATTGATTGCTTGTTGAAAAGTATCACTCTTTTTCTTTTGCTTGGGTTTTTCCGATGCTAGTTAAAATATAACTTAAGATTACACCCTGTTTAAAGACTTTTGCACAAAGGCAATAATGTACTGAGAAAATTGCATTGAATTTTCCATTGAAAGTGACTATTGGAGAAAAGCTGCAGAAACGCTTTAAGCTACAAGCTTACAATAAAATGATAATTTAAAGGAAATTTTCAAAAGTGGTCTCATTGTTCATGTCGCTTATAGAAAAAGTTATATTTGCCCCTCTAATATTCGAAAAGCTTTAAAAAATAAAGTCTCAATGTCTGATAGATAGTGATAGCATTATTTTGCTACCCCCATCTTGTGTTCATCACGTAAATATTTTGAGGTTAAGGTGGTCCTACAACTAATGAACAAGAAAAAAATTCGAAGAACACGAAAACCGGAATGTGCGAACATAATAGTATATGACACAAATAGTTACATGCAAACATGAAGATTTTCTGTCAAATAGTGGCAATTAAACCATGCTCATACAACAACTACAATGTGAAAGAAGCTGTAGGAGATGCTGATGCCTTAATTGATGCCACTACTTTGGAAAAATCTAAATATAAACGAAAGGTGACAGTTCTTGTTACAGATAGTGATAGAACTATAGTGATAGATAGAAACTAGTGATAAACAATGCTAGTAGCTAGAACTCCAAATAAAGAAAACGTTATGCTTCTTGTATCGAACGTCGGATCAAAAATTGCAAAATTGTACTATATTGTAGTTATACATAGAAATATTGGGGATATGAAGAACCATATACTTTTCATCCATTTTATGACTGGATGCGATACAACACCTGCACTGTACAATAAAGGAAAGGGGTATCCTATCTGAAAATTTTCAAATAAAGAAAACGCTGGAAATTTTTAATTTGGTTGAAACAGATTGTGATAAAAAAGCAGAAGCAGGAGAAAAGTTCATGATAACACTTCACAAAAGCCAAAATTGGGTAACACTAAACGAATTACAGGTATACATGTACAGCAGAGGTATAGCCAAAATTGCAATAACCCCCACTTTTAAATTAGAAACTCTCCCTCCAACGTCAGCTGAGACACGTCATCATTCACTTTGTGTTTATCATCAAATACAACAGTGGTTAAGAAATGTTCCTCAACCTACAATGTTACCTACTTTTTCAGATGAACTGTTATAAATTATACCTTGCAACAGTAAGAGTAACTACAACTCGAGTAGCGGGTGTGATTGCAGGAGAGCAGAACTTAAATGCTTAAATATTTGTGGACAATACCGAGGGATGTGCAAAAACAAATTCGTAGATAGTATACTATTTGATGAAGAAAGCAGCCTAGTATTTCTGCTTTAATGACAAAAAAGATTTTTAAAAATATAAATATATATCTTCTAAAAGAAAAAAATAGATTTTCTAGTCGTATAACCCTTCAACCACACTTAACATCACTTTCTATTTTATTTCAAGGACGGGGATTATAAGAATTATATCCTACAAGTATTGTTATTGCTTTTTTTATGCATTATTAGTTATTGCATTTAAAAATATGTAAATAGTTGAAAATTATAATTTTCTAAGGAAAATATTTATTCAGAGATACTTTTTCTCATAGATGCGTATTACATGTTTATCTACATATCTCTGTAATATGATATAGTATTCCAGTTTAAAAAAGGTCTTAATGGAAAAGACTTGAGAAAAATGGTTATTGTGTCTGATTTGATCAGGGTGAAACACCGCACGCTGTATTATGAGACTCCCATTACGAGGTAGCGTTTCACTGAAACGCTCATATATCTGCCACTATTTATCACACAAGCAATATTTATAAATCTCTAAAAATCTGAAAAAGAGTTTAATAGTTTTATGCCAAATGTTTAAATTTTTTATTAATAATAGAAGCTCTCAAATCGAAAAATAATAGAAAAAAACATGGTTTTTCGACTTTGACAGGCTTTTATCTATTTGTAAGTTAATAAATTATATCAAATTTATATTTAAACTAAAGCCCATTTATTTACCTTTCAATTGAGCTCTATTTGAGCTCAATGCGACTAGCCGTTCGTCAGTAACAGCTGCTCCAGCATTTCTTTAGCGCCCCAGCATTCCAGCACCTAAAAAACCAGGAAGCCGAAGGGGGAGAGTAGGGGACTTTTGTGGGTTGCTTAGGGCATCAAATAAAGCCACTCTGCAAAATTTCAGCTCAATGGGAATTTATGAAAGGTTCAACTCTAGAATGACTGGACTACTATGAGTATGTTTCAACAAACCAGTTGAGTTTTAGAATTTTGTTCTGTAATATTCTTAAATTTGTAGTCACCTTCTGTCTACATTGGAATAAAATTATTATTATTATTTTTTTTTTTTTTGACGTAAATAAATATACATTTTTTGAAATAGTTCAAAGACTGCAATTAAAATTATTTTTCGAAAATAAGTTAAGCCTAAAAGTGTAATCGACTTCCGATTTTTTTTACGTATATCAGTCTAATCTAACACGTTTATTCAGAAAGTATAAAAAGCTCATTTGTGTCTAGTTGGTTCATCCTTTATGCTAGAAATTGTAGTTTCTCTAACTCAAAAAATACATAATCGATTTTAATGAAACTGGAAAAATCTATGCGGCTCGCGGTTTGCCCAAAAAAATATTTTATTAAAAGAAACCTCTTTAATTGATTAAAAATTATAGCTTCGACATTAGAATCTAGCAATAGATTTATACAAGGGCTGTGTCTTCATATTTGTTATATCCAAGGTAATGTTCTAAAACTAAGAAACGACAACTGTTTTTTTGGTCGTCAAGATCGCCAATTAGGCAAAACGTTTTTTATTTAAAAACTGCCGAAATCATATTGAAAATGGTGAATTTGAGGGTTTTTTTCTATTATAACAACAGCCAACATATAAATGAAGATGATTTTCCGGACATCAATTTTCAACTAAAAAATATATTCCGGAGTTTTTGCTATTTTTTTAACGTTTAAAAGAACGCAGGCTCATTAAATGAAGGGGTCACTTACGGATATTAAATGAAAAACTTTTTTAAATTGTTTGTGCTACAATAACTTAAATTGCAATAACAATGATTCAGTAACAGTGTTTAAAGTAGAAAAACTGTAGGGTATCATTGAAGTTTTAATTACTTCATACTTTTTGGAAAATTGATAATATTTAATTTAAAAAAAGTTTATTTTTTTAATTATTATTATTATTATTATTATTTTTTTTTTTTTTTTTTTTTTTTTTTTTTATATATGTACTCGCATTATAGTGTATAGTTGGCAAATTAAAATCCACTTTTTTGAAGGAAAACTGTTAAGCCGTACAACACATGTTAGAAGAAAACAAGTAATTTTTATGTTTGGGACACAGTTTTTTCCAATTTACAATGCTAGGTTATGTTCAGAGTACTTCCGATATTTCGAATCCTATTCTTCAGCCTTTACTTCACGATGGCCATTATATTTTATCGGGTCGAACGGAGATTCTTCTTCCAAATGAATTCTTCTTCCGTGGGACTTCCTACTTCACAAAAGCTCTTAAAATTTCTCACAGACCCACAAAAAAGGCACAACAAAAAACCATCATAAAATTGGTGGAAACCTTCATTGTCTTGATCCGAATATTAGCCCCATGACCCCGTACGATACATTTGACTTGACCTTCCACTTGCCAGACAGGACAATAGCAGCAGAAGGTCAGTCATAATTCTCTCCTAAGAGGTCTCTATTTTTTTTCTTGTGTGTTTAAGATTAACTTCCCATAGCCTATAAAAAAACTTCCCTAATCCCCATACCCTTAGTTTCTGCTTGATTCTCTTGCAATAATACCCCCATATCGCCAGTTAATGTTAAGTTGGGAATTAAATCGATTCTTCGATTCGTATCTCCTATTTTATTCTTGGATTCGGTTATCTTATTTGATTCTTCTCAACCGTTAAAAAAAATCCTCAAAGCTCTCCTCCTTGATTTCTTCTTCAACGTTTCCTGTGTTGTTTGTTTCTGTTGTTGGTTCGAAGTGTGATTCCTTTTTTTTTATCTATAATTGCCCTTTCACCCTCTGTAACTGTTTCCTTGATCGCTCCTGTAACCGACCGTGAAATCGTTGTATCCATTCAAATACCTGTCTTCCTTCCGAATGGCTTCAGTTTTCATTGTACGTTTGGAGCGTGGAAAGAAGTTTCATCAACAAGGAATTGAGCCGAGAGTAATGTATGAAGAATATTTAAATCGCCTACATGTTCACCAAAAGTGGCTGATAGAGGTTGTTCCAAAAGTAACTTCCGATCTTTAAATATGAATATCTTGAAAACCTTAGTTTACAAAGAATTGAAACCACTTTTATGTTTATTGTCCAGTTAATAAAATTCAGTTTGATTTTCTGAATTTTATTAGCTAATATACAGTGCTAGAAGTGTGGGTAGACGCGGGGTGCTGCGTCCCCTCACTTTTCAAGAAAATATCCATGCGTCCTCCCATTTCTAAAACCATGGCAATCCATCCCCCCACTTTTAAAAGCACTCATTCCGTCTAAAAACTACTAAAGGAAAATAACATTAACCTTTAAATGTAGTGACACTGAGGAAAAATGATTAAAAGTATTCAAATGTAAAAAAAAAATTTAAAAAAAAAAAAAAAAAAAAAAAAAAAAACTTATTAAAACTTAATTCTATTATAAAAATGTATGTTATCACTATTATAAAACTGTATGTCATCACTAATATAAAAATGTATTATACTACTTTATATAAAAGATATAAGTATTTTTACTATAAATACTGTTACGATTGGTCAACTTTTAACTTTGGAGGAACTTTCTTTAAATTCTATTCTTGTTTCATATAAAGACAAGACTATATAAAGAAAGAATTTAAATATTTTTTTTTTTTTTAAGTTCTCTATTAATTTAATTTCATGAATGTATGCACATTTAGAAGCACTATATAAATTTAAATTAATAGTTTTGTATAAAATGTGGAATTATTACTTCACTTCATCTCTTACTTTAAAGTAAAAAAACTAAATCTCAAAATATTCATTATAACAATAAATTTTAGATCCTTGTGCAATCTCAGTGTCGTATAAATTATTTCCTTACTAATTAATATTTTTATTATAAGATAGGAAATTATAAAATTTATGGTTGATTGCCAAATGTCACCAACATTTGGGCATTCCCCCACTTTTTTTCTACACACTTCTACCACTGCTGATATGAACATACACAAGTAGTTTTGATCCCTTGCAAGGCCGGCCTACGAGTAAAACGCTGTGCGTGAAGAATGAGTTTTAGGGCCCCTTTCAATGAAAATGGGTATAGAAAACCCTCCAGAAATTGTATGGATGCTCTATAACTAAAAATTTTTGGAACTTAATGCCTGAAGTTGGCAATTTAAAGGGATTAGAAACCAGGAAAAAAAAAATCTTAAACTAATAACTGGTAATAAATATTAAAGTACCTTTTCATTATTATTTTTTTTTTTTTTTAAATGACTTCTTTTATCACAATTTTTCTTTATCTGACTTTTTCAAACTTCAACAGACCTTCTGTACTTTACTTGTATGAAGAGAAAACTCCTAAATTCCTTTACTCAGTTTGTAGTTATACCAGGTAGAAAATAACAGACACATTTTTTAACTACAACAAAAGCTTTATTTGATTTAATATTCATGAAAAACTATTAATCTAGAAAAAATATTGCAGAAAATTTATTAAATTAATCACTTAGAATAAGTAGACCTTCTTAATTATACACTTAGCAGTGGACCTTACTATAGCAGCCGAAAATTTTTTTGATTAGTGCATCATAATCAAATGACAAAGAAATATTTTCAATTAACAAAATTGCAAGTTTGGTGAGTCTTTCTTGCGAAAAAGTTGACCTTAGGTAGATTAGGCTAATTTACATTCCAAAATTACAAATTTTTGTTAATTTTTACCATATTATTTTTATATTTTTTCTCATTTCGGCGCCCCTCTTAAAATTGCATGTGTGCGATCACACACGATTTATAGGTCGGCCCTGATCCCTTGTAAAAACTGTTCTCAAAAGGTTCATTTTTAAAAATCGAGAGTAACTTTTAGAACAATCTGTTGTTTTTTTGTGGTGGAAGTTAAACAATATTAATTAACTTTATTATTTATTTGCCCATGAGCCTCCTAAAATTGTCCAATTTGTTAAAGAAAATATAGTGATATCCCAACCAAAACAAGTTTAAATAAATTTACCATAGCAAACACATTAACACCGCATTAAGAAGAACTAGGGTATATTTTTCTAATACGAAGTCTGTAAGAATTAATTTGAATGGTCGACATGTATAGAATGTTTTATAAAGGCTTTCAATTATTATCTCATGACTTTTTATACTCATTTTAAAACAACTTTTAAAGACTTAAAAAAATCTTGAATGTGTGCACTGTCTAATTCGGGCTACTTGCTAACTAAAGTCGCAACACAAAACAAAATAGCGAAATGCCGCAGGTGAATAACCATATAGCTGCACTTTTCAAAAATTACATATTGTGCAATGATTTATGCATATTCCCATTATTATTCTTGTATAATTGTAAGTTATTTTAATAAAATTAATAGCATTCATTACTTAATTTGATAACTTGTCGTAGTAAGCAAATCTAATTAATTGTTAAACACCCGAATTATTATGAAATTTCAGAAAATTGCTAAGAATTCATTTTTTTATTAATGAATAAAATTATCAATGTATAAAAATGTGGGTAACCAGATAATTAATAAATTCAAAACTTTTATTATATATATATATATAAGAAAAAAAAAAAAAAAAAAAAAAAAAAAAACCTATGATAGTCTTAATTGAGTCGTTATTCCAAATAATTTTATGGATTGTTCCAACTGATAGTTTATTGGTACATATTTTGTTTCGAGTGTTCAGCACAGCTTAGATATGAGGGCATGATAAACAAAGGGGTCCAAGTGACTTTTCTAAACTTTTGAGAAAATACACTTTAAAGTTTCTTATTTATATTAAATTCTATGTAATTATTATTAAATTGAATATAAATAAGAATTTCTTATTTATATTATATTCTATGTAATTATTTTTAAATTGAATATAAATAAGAATTTCTTATTTATATTAAATTTGTATGAAAATTACTTGTTGTTCAAATATTAACCTCTGGGATGGAGGTATCACTAGTTTTTATAGAGTTTAATATAAATAAGAAACTTTAAAGTGTATTTTCTCAAAAGTTAAGAAAAGTCACTTAGACCCCTTTGCTTCTAATGCCCTCATATGTTTTATAGCCCACAAAGGAATGAGGAAGAAACACTATCAAAACAGATCCTAACCCATACTTCCGATCAAAATATTTCCTCTATCCCCCCTCAGGTGAAGCCAAAGCCGGAACAATCCAAGCGAAACCACACGAAAAAAAAAATCTCAAATAAACTTCAGTCTTTGCATTAGTCAGTTCCATCATAACCTTTCCTCTAAGACCACATCAAATTCAAATTGCCCATTAAGCGAACTTCTTCTTCTTAAGGAGGTGGTCTCCCACCCGCTGAATCTTCAAAAATTCTTCTCTTCGAGGTCATTCTTGCCGATTATTTGACCCGGAGGACTAGTGATCAAGATTCAGACGAGGTGCTGACCTCGAACCCCCCTCCTACACTCTCGTGATGCGAGTTGACCTCCATCCCTCTTTTTTTTTAACGGTCTGGTGGCAATGGTGACTTTCAACCCGTCTCGAGGAAAGACCAAGGGGTTGGGTGGACGAACTTGGGTGCTGTTGGGATTCACCCAGATATGGAAATGTGGCTTTGATATGGAAGTTTTTTTCACGCTTGAATGGAGAATACTCAGTGAGTCAGCACAAATGTCCAAATCGACAGATTTTAGTTCTGTTTTCATTGAGAGGATCTTTTAACATAGAGACTGCCCGAAACTGGTGTTGCCCATCCGCGAAACGTATTTGTCAGTCGCAAGTGTGAAAATCAAGACACTGGGTAACAGAGGAGACAATTTTAACTTTTCAGAACAATAAGAAAAGTATTTCTGAGTATCCGGATGAAAGTAGACTTTCGTCTATGCGCAACATTCGTCATCGTGCGGCATATAAAAAAAAAAGACATCAGAATTGAAAAAGATAAATTTATTTTTTAATATGTGTATCGCAATGAACACTATCTCCACTAACTATTTTTTACAGGAGAGTTTTGAAGCTACCATTCTCTTTATACTGTTGCTACTCTTTAAATTTCCATTATAAAAGTTAATAAATCATACGAGTTTCCCTTATAAGAGTTATAAAAACATGTAATAAAACAAATCATGACACACAGTTCCCACCCTCCCCTTATGTAAAATCAAAGCCGAAATATCTATAAAAAAAGTCAATAAAAAAGGATGGTGTTCTTTAGAAATATTTTCAATTATTAGTATAGATTCTTGCAATGTTATCTTTTAAATTTCTCTTAGAATTAAAATTACATAATAGAAAAATTAAAATAAAGAACTCTATCAATAACAGCAATAAAAACATGTCCAACATGTAAGTAGTAAAAATGATCGTGTAAAAAATATAATAATAATGATTAGTTATATAATCTCATTTGTCATGTATATGTCATTCAAGGTGAATTAGAATTCACATTCATTCCATGTTCTAAAAGCAATTAAGGGTAAATGTTCCGCATGAATAAGAAAAACAATGAATCAGCATACATGCTATGTCTGAATTGAAGGATATAGGAATACTTATTTCTGAACTACTATAATAAATAGGTTGTTTTTAATCCCTTAACCCATATATCTCATATTCGTGTTGAATTCAAAGAAGCAATTTTGGGTTTGTTACGTTACTTGTGATTAGATGAGTCATCAGAAATGTTCTCACGAAAATAACTGATTGGAGGAGAATTTTAAATTTTAATTGATGGGTTGTTTGTAATCTGTGTGTTCGATTGAATTCATCAGAAGCAATTTGGGGAAGATGTTACGCATTGATGAGAAGGGAATGAGTCATCGCCAAGAGGATATTGCGAGGTATAATGATATCAGTTCCGTCATCTCATTAAACTTTTAGTCGAAAATTCAGAGAAATCAAATGACTCAAAGACTGGTTTATAGGTAATGAATATAGTGGATCTTAAAAGGTAATTAGATAAATTTGCTATTGTGATAGATCGAGGAATGAAAGCTGAAATACAAAAAATGCGCTCTCATACAGATTTGCGCTTCTTCGTCGGCTTCTTTTATTGATACAATATATATATATATATATATATATATATATATATATATATATATATATATATATATATATATGACACACCTTATATAAATCCGTGCCTTGAAGCAACATCAACAAGTGTCAATTTATTATTTAAGAGAAAAAGTCTCACCGCATTTGAGTTGATGCTGAACAATGTGCTTGATTTTAAGTAACCTGAGAAAATAAATACATTTGTAAGTCTTGTTGTTTTGGAACAAGGTGCATGTGGTAAGTAGTCTAGAGATAAAGTTATTTAGTGAGAAGCCCGCGCCCTACATTTGTTTTTTTAATATCAACAGTTGAAATAGAATCATTCGTTTGTTTTTACTTTGAAATATAATCTTAAGGGTGCCTTATTAAAATATTTTACACGCACAAAATAATTGTTATGATTTAATGTGATTATTCAATTGTATTTAAAGTCGTCCATCGGAATCAGGTCACTAAGATGGAAATGTCACAAAAACAACTGAACAATACGCAACAAATGATCAATTACGATTCACATAATGCTTACTCGTAAACAAGCAGATAAAAAAAAATCATCCATGCATGCCAAATTCACTTGAACTTAGATATGACCAATGCCATGGTAAGACACAATCATGAACCGAGCACGCAATTGTGGATGTACCAAACCCGAAATATACCATTAACGGGCGTGGATATGGATTTGACCACATTGTTTCTCCATATCGAAGATTTTGGACACATTGTTTCCGCAGTCACGAGACTAAAGTTTTTATTGAATTCCCATTCGCTTGACTGAAGTCATCCGTATTGTCTAGTCGCTAATCTCATAGAAGAAGGTTGTGAAGTAAAGAAAAAGTGCACTAAAAACCAGAAATTGAGATAGGAGGTTAGGAGGAGGCGATGGTCAAAAAAACATAAAATAGCGTGGGGAACTGGTTCTTGTGGGTACTTTCTGTGACTATTATTATTATTATTAAGTTTTTTTTCTTTTTGTTACCTGCCCGTGGGCAGTTATTGCTGCTCGTGAACCTTCCGTTATGTTTTATGATGGTTTTTGTGTGTGTGTGGATGAACCTATATTGAGGAAGAATATAGGGTGAACCGGTCTACTTGTGTTTCCAACTTTTCTTTTTTTTCCAACTTGACTTTATCGACGTGTCTACCCACTTCGTTTTTTGGCCGATTTTCCATAGTTTCTTTCTTTTTGTTCTTTTTTTTTGTGTGTGGCAAAAGGTAAAAGTTCGAAAGGTGTTTTTCGGTGAGGAAAGCAGTCGGTAACACGTGAATCACCTTTGAAAAGCGTAGGGTGAGATAAAAATGGAAGAATGTCGTCAATGCCAGTATCGTAAAAAATGATTTCTACTCACTTTCAGAAATTTTATATTCGCAGTTTTTCGTAAATTTTATACCTAGTAGCTCTTTACTCTGTTACGGTTAAACTGCTCACAATATATTAGTTAATATCACATAATTTTTTTTTTTTTTTTTTAATATATATATTTCTTTCAAACCATTGTCTTTTTTTGGACAAGTTTTCTTTTCTATTAAAATTATGTAGTTTTCAACAGGAAATAAAACATGTAATTTTTGAAAGTGAGGCAAATGAAACAGAGAAAGTCATGCGACCTGCTAATCTAATTTGAGTTGTCGTTAAAACATCGGCTATAATTTCTTTTTAAATAATATAACTCATATTTTAAATTAATCACTCAATATCAGTGATTTTTTGTAATTTCCCCTTTATCTGCTAGGTGAAAGCGGTTACAAAATGTTGATTGTTTTTATTTGAATCTACTTTGAAGTGTATAAAATACTTATCAGATGGAAAACAAGTTCGCATGCACTATTTCGTATTTTTCACATAAAATCAAGTGGAGTAGAGTTTATTTCGTCGTAAAATCCAGAGAATGTTTCTTGTATTGATGGTAAAGTTGGCTTATCAAGGTTTTTTTTTTTTTTTTTTTTGTAATTTCAGTTATTTCTATAAAAATTGCTATTTCTGTCAATATTATTTTCTTACCATCCATTGACGTTTCTCTTATTCGTATCTCATCAAGTTGAAGCCGAATGACCTTTCTTATATTCAGATCTTTTCAGACTGGAGACGGTAAATAAGGGATTGTTTCAAATGTAGTCACAGAGGGGCTTAATTTGAAGGTGCAACCGCATCTTTTTCATAGCTGACGTCAAAATTTAAACTCGACTGCAAAATGCGAATAACTTGGCTACTTATAAAGATGTATTAATCACTCCAATTAACTTTTTGTGGTAAGTGGAAAATACCTTCCATGTGCAGGGGTATATATCTACTTAGTTCAACCGAACACCCATAAAAGTACTGCATTACATCTGAGCCACTTTTATCTTCAGAACACGGAACTAGCCTTTATAGAAGAATTCACCTTTACCCACTTTCCGTTCCTAAGACATTAGAAGCAGCCAGACACTGTGGAACAATTTCCTTACCATTTTGCATAACACCCCAAAGGGCAATATCCTCGCACCCATGGTCTTTTATCCAAGAAATGCATTAATAACAATAGAAAGAATTTGGAATCGTTTCAGAATCGATTATAAAATACAGACTTGCGGTTTTGGTCAAAGCAATTGTTCGAATGGTTTCACCAGTATCTCCTAGAGTGAGGGCTTTCCATAAGTTGTTGTATGCTCCTGCAGATAACAGTTGTGATATAAATAGAAAGAAAGAAAAAAATTCTACTAGATAGATTCATTAACGCGCACAGTGATATTTTTTATTATGCATTTCTTTTGATAGAAGCTAGATATAGCTTCACACAAAAGCAACCCTTCAACGAAAAGAAAAAACATCAGTTTAATGGAGCGATACCTTTTTTACTCAAAGACTGGTGATCACCGAACCGCAAATGCGTGACCCAGTCACTAGGGGGCGCGCTTTTATACAACACCTGAAGAACAATAGAACTCCCGTAAGAAGGATTTGCTTTAATGAAAACAATAAGCATGGATTGTAGTGAATCATATTTAGCATCTGGGAGTGACGTCGCTCGATTAGTGTCCACTTCTGAGGATTTTAATGCCACTTGGGCGAAAATAGGTGAAACCCTTGTCCATGTCAACAAGACGGACAAGAAGGATTCTCCAAAATAATAATCTAAAGAAAACAATGTCACTGGAGTAAACGAATCGTGAAAGAAAATCGCTGGACAGTTTCTTTGTGTTTCTTGCGGAATAGAAGCAATTTTTTTTTTCTTAGTTATTTATTCGAACGAGTGACCGATATATCGTTTTCTGTTTGCATTCAAAGATTGTGATGAGATAACCCAAGTAGAGTCGGATTTAGAAAAAACGAAGATTGTAAGCTTGATTAAACAAATATTTTCATTATAATTTAGAGAAAGGGTGGTAGCTCGCTGGCAATAACACATTTCGAAATACAAAAGCGGAATTCTTAACCGGTCCGTTTTGAGTGCGCCTCTTTCCACAGAGGATTTAAAGCAATTAAAATACGACATTACCTATTTAACTTCAAGGTGAATGGAAAATTTAAAAAAAAAAGGGAGGGGGGAAGAATCAAAGAGATATTTCCACATCCGGTGATTCATAACATAATTTCTCAAAATGATGATCCTGAATACTTTTTTTATTCAGTTTGGAAAAGTGCTTCATTCTATGTTCTTTTAGCGCTAAGTCGACTTCGACTATACATTTATATGAACCTATAACTGCTCCCAGAAGTCAAGTGAATCATTTGGAAAGAGATCAACCTGGCCCAAAGTTTAGAAAAGATTTTACAAAGGAATCCTGTAGCAGCTGCAAGTGTTAACGTTTTTATTGAAAAAACGTTTTAGGTATTGAAATCTTTAGTGTTTAAAAGTCTCACATTCACATTCAATCCAGTTTCTTTCCTTGGACAAATAAAATGTATAAATCAAGTCCTCGTTATTGCCAAGATATTGTGTAGATGTTAATGCTCCTATATCACGAAATTGCTGGTAGCTATAGAATTGGGACTCAAATGTGATGACAGCTTTTTCTGAAACAGGATCGTTTTTCAAAATGACGGAATTCGAATATCCATTACAGTTGCAAATTGCGACTTGCTTTGTTATGGCACAATTTCAATCCGTATTGTTATTTCATGGACCAATACAATTTAACGTTTTTATTTCAAAACTAAATATAGCTAATAAAAAATGGGTTCTGAGAAGATGCCTCGTCTGTCCGTGTGAAAATTAAGCCCATCAATTTAGTTCTCACAATTTTTGTATTTGGTTTATGGTGTAGCCAATGAATGCTAACCACTCTCTTTAAGAAAAAGAAAAATAGAACTTACCGTCGACGCAGTTGCTCTCGAGGTAATCCACGGATTCCGCGGCCGGTCCAAAGTGTCGCGTATTCTGTGCTGCGCTGAGCGATGTCCTATCCTTGTCGCTGAGAAAACATTCGCCAGTCACTCGGTTGTAGTTGGCCGACCGGCACCGAAACTGAACTTCATTCAGACATAGCTCCATGCAGGCCTCCCGAGACATGACGATGGCTGAAGAGCGGGCGACGTCTCGCAATTCGTGTCCGTTCACTCGCTCGAACATCCAGTCGCGGTCACATCGTTTGCGGCCTACCACCAATGACAAACAGATCAGTACATGTTGCACAAAAACTAGTCACAAAATTGCGAGATGCAAACAGTCGGATGCAAAATTAAAAATTTATTGCTGAAAGCACATGTTAAGGTTTGTCATAATTTCAAAACCCTTTATAAGAGCCAGAACATTGAAATTGCTTTTAAAACGCATCAATATCTGTAAACGCGCATCAAGACATTGCGATAGCTGCAAACACGCAGCAGAATGCTGCATAGCTTCATATCGTACAGTACGCAAAATACATCTTGTACTTTAATTGATGAAATAACAAAAGTCTTTATTAATTGTATATAATTTTTTATTTTTTTTTATCATGAAGGGTCATCTACGTATTAAAACTAAACCAAACTTTAAAAAGTTCAATGGCAACACCATAATATTATACCATATTTAGATTTAGAATCTAGAAAAACATTTAAATACCAAATTTCATAATTTTCCAATGAGTAGTTAGTAATTTAAATGATGTAAAAAAAATGGCAAATTAATGCTAAAAAGAAAATTTGTTTTTTTAGCCATAAATTCTTAAATAGTATATATTTTTAGCAATTTTTGTTTTAAACGATAGATTATAAAAGGCCAAACATAAATAGCATGCAACTTTTGTATTAAACAGTTTTTTAATAATTAATAAAACAAATTTCAAATTTTTTAAAAAAGAAACATGTTTTGGTTCTCAATATTTTAGCAAAAATGTAAAAAAGTTCACTTTAAGGGATCGTGTAATAGATTGCGTCTTGAACCACGCAAAACGTTTGCTTCTTCCCCACTGAAAAGAAATTTGCCCTCAAGATCGACTAAAACATTTTAGCTCATAAGTGACGAGTTTCTCAGCATAAAGAACTGAAATTTGTTAGGTTGGGTAAACGAAGTATTCTAAATTGAAGGAAAACATAATAAATAGGGGTTCGTATTGAAATTTTTAAAGATAGAGTTAAATTTACTTAGTATACAGCCAGCCCAAAGAAATTTTTTTTGCTACAGACATGCAGAAAATCGTAAAAAAAAAAAAAAAAAACCATTTTGATGCAAACCACAATATTCTACAATAATTAGAACTGAAAATATAACCATATCTTCAGTTATAACCATATATTCAGTTATATATATAATATATATATATATATATTTTTTGCGTGAATATTGCATTGTCTTAAACACTCATTATAATATTACCTAACTGCATGTACACATCAGGATCATTCAATGCTCTAAATACCCTTCAGGAGATAATAAGGTTCAAATAAACAAAATAAAAAAGTTATTGCATAGCTACATACACATCATATCAGAATACTGTATGATTGTAAGTACACAGTATCTCCATGGGAAGGTAACGTCTTTAAGGCATCTTTTTTAAAGGGAAGTTCAACGCAAGCATAATTGCGTATATATACATATTTTCATAAATCTCCTACCAAATGCTTGACAAATGATTCGAGGTACTGTCTCATCCCAATAACCATTGTGGTTACTACTGGTTTCTGAATGGATATTCTGTGTTAGACAACCGCACTTGGGAATATCTTTACGGTTATGAAAAACAAAGGAAGGCATTTCGACTCTTCAATCTTATTCAGTAGTAGATAAGGTTAATATTCAAACCACAATTCTGCTAGTAGAGAAGGCAATGTTTGATGAGGGGTGGTTAAGAGTTGAACTACCAATCACTAACCTAATCTTTCATACTTCACCAAATAATGTGCAATGTATTTTCTAGTAATTTTATATTATGTATATCAATAATCAATGATGGCATCCATAAGCAAATGTCCAGGTATTATACCGCATTAGTGGCATTTTTTTAGCAAATGTCTTGCTATTTTAAAATTGGACTGTTCTTCTTAGTAGTATTACCAAAATGTAGATGAGGCTCTGCTAAAAAGTAAAACAACTTTTGCAATGATAATTAGAAAAAACCTACCTACTCTCTAATTTACCAGTATGATTTATAAACATCTCTGATTATCATTACTTACAAATTATTAATTTCCTACACAAACATTAAAATTCCCATTCACAAACATTAATTTCCATTATGCCATCAATCGATCAGGAAGGAATTATTTAAAATAAACATTTCTTTCACAGATTCAGGGAGAAGATGTCCTGTGGAGAACTCAATCACTTGTGAACATAATTGAACTTCCCACACTGTTAAAAAAATTTGTCCACCATGCACCAAAATTTGGTTCCCATTTAGCTGCCACCAACATTTGGTGCTTAGTTTCGCGATTTAATGGTGCTTACGGTCCGAGGTTGCACCATTAAATCGTGAAACTAAGCACCAAATGTTGGTGGCAGCTAAATGGGAACCAATTTTTGGTGCAAGGTGGAACAAAATTTTTAACAATGCAGTGTAGCTTCACATTAAATTCAAAACCATTTATGTTACGAAAGAAACAATTTTGAATCTTCGCAGTTCTGTAATTGCCACCTACCGTTCGTTTCAGGCTATCGACTGAAGTTGAACGGTTGTTGGTAAACTAGTGTATTCAACAGCAGGAGATTTTCAGTGAACTAGCGGGTCTATTGAAGTGTGAACTCTTCTCCTGTACTTCCAGTCCTGATCATGTACACTGCCATTCATTGGTTTTGATTGCTAAAGGGAGAAGTTGACTTTCTAAACACACTATCACGATGTGAAATTCACTTCATGTCGAGATGAAAGATATGACCTTTTAAGGTGTGGCAACAAGAAAATTCTCGCCTGACTTTTATTTTTTAAACAATTTCAGTATTTCATGAATGTTCGTCGAATAAAGTTGAGCTCTTAAGTTTACGTCTGAATTTGTTCTCTTATTTACATTAATATTATAGAACTAGGTGAGCCTTGGGAACTAGTTGGAAAGATAGCCTAATTTGTGTGAAAATAGACGTATCTCTGCAGTGTAGAAAGTTCGTAATGTTATTTTATAGTAAAGTAATCTTACACACTCTTTATAAATTAGAGGTTGGAAATATAGATCAAAATAAATATCGATACTATATCGTTGCATAGAAAAAATATCGATATATCGGTACATGATTTTTTATTTATTTGATTTTTTATTTTTTCATGAATTCATGCCGAAATTGTTTTAATAAATAAATTATATTATCAATCAGAATAAATAAAATACATTTGCATGTCAATGCATAAATTCACATTTATTTTTAAAGAAGAAATTTTGAAAAGTACTTTACAGCATATTTTGCTGATAGAGACGTTTTTAATATTTAAAATTAGATGCTAATTCCAGGCCCACGTTGGCAACAGAAACGGCGCTATGTTAATGACTACTAATAAATGATCTTACCTTTCCATTACATTATGTTTTCTTTTTAGTTAGGGTGCCATTTTAACCGTCTCTCAGCCAAGTCCAAACTTTAGTTTTGAAGTTTTGGAAAAGGGAATAAAGAAAATCGAAAAAACTACAAAACGATCATAAAAAACTAAAAATATCTGAAAATATCGATATGTCGGGGACTTGTATTGATATTTTTATTATCTATATATTTTTTTTAAAAAATCGATACAAATATCGTCGTATCGATATATCGCCGACCTCTATTATAAATGCTTAGTGATATATCGTACGAAAACTAATAGTGCTGAATGCTGCTTCATTTAAGTTCTTGCCTTCCCCGTCCTCTACTAGTGACACTCTTGACGTATTCAGTAGTCATATTTTTCTGAGGAATAAGCAAGTGATGTCATGGAAAGCCAATTGTCTTTTAAATAGTGTTCCAATTTTCACATCTATTCTTTATTTACTATTCATGCAATAAATTAAGTCAGAACAATATTTCTCCTCCATAATTTCCATGTATATGTAAACAATATTTATCCTTCAACAACCATTAACTGTCCTCAACGTTGTGCGCTAAGTTTTAGTTACTTAAAACTATATAAGTTTACTTTTATACCATAAGTTTAAAAACTTACTATAAGATAAAGAAGCCCTTACCTCTAGAATTTCGTTTTTGGATAGTTTACAAATTTATATTGATTAAATATATCAAGACAACTGACGGATGACGATATTTGCTAATGTCAGCAGATTTAAACTCAAGGGATGTGACATGACAAAGTGACGACGGATTTTGAATAATTTGTAAAGTGATACACAAAAATTTGAACAATAGTTATATTTTTGGTTCTAAAAGTCTTAGGACAAGCTGTTTACACACATATTCTTAAGGTGTCGTCTATTATTTTATTAAAGAAAAATCTCTGAAAGCTTCATTAAGCCTCTGTTAAACCATGTCATTTGTAGTATACTTTATAATTCCCAAAATTTTATAATTTTAGATTGAAATATACGTTATCTGCAAAAGAAATGAATGATCGAAACTTAACTCGTTTCCGTGCTTCCTGTTCGTTGGTATATCTTTCCTATAATACTAGGTTTTTATATAATCGTTAATATTTTTGCCAACAAAAATAAGAATAGAAAGAAAACAAATTCTATTCGTTCATGATGAATATAATGGAAGTAAAAAATAAACATTATTTTTTATGAAATTTTAAAAATTGTTTAATAATTGAAACTGTTTAATCTCAATGTTACATGTATGTTGATTATTTCCTTGTCATCACTTAAATCATTAACTATTCATTTAACATTTATAAAACTTGGTATTCCGACGTGAGTTTTGGTTGCTAAATCTGAATATGGAATAAACATTAACAGGAAGTTGCCATTAGTTTCAAAGTCTAAATCTGTTTTAATATGTATATGACCCTTTGCGATAAAAAATTACATACATTTATTAAAATACCTTCTCTACAACGGTATTTTCCGTTTTTTTTTTTCTTTTATCATTGCAATAAAAGATCTATTCAATGTTCGGATTTCTTTAGCGTTCTCTACTAGTATCATTGTTAATGAACTACGAGCTTCGTCCTAAGAAAATTCTCAATTGAGGAATGGATCTCAGGGGGATTATGAACATAAAGGTATATTGGATCAAACTAACCGGATATTCATATCTTTTTTATAAACATTCAAGGTTGGATCATAAATAAAAGTCCACATCAAAAACTAAACAAGTCATCCGATCTAAACTCACCGAGAAGGCACACTTTATGGGCATAAATGGTGAATACTGGAAACTGGGAAGGTGTCAGTGCTGCTGGTCTCTGGGCGGCGCTGGAGCTGAACAGGACGCATAGGCCTGTTTCAAAGTTTACAGCCTGGCAAGTGGCATTGCTGGAGCACAGATGAAGACAGTCTGTCAGGCGAAGGGTGCCTGGAACCAGTTCCATGGTGTCTCCTGGGGAAGTGTACACATAGCCAGTGATCAGTTCGAAGGTGATGAAGCCGCTGCTGCAACCTGTTGAGAAGAAACGATGACGTTATAAAAATGTAATTTACAGTTTTATCAAAGTAACAAAATTGAAGTAAAGTACACATAATATACATTAAAAAAAAAAGGTGAGTATTCAGGGGATGGGCTCTAGGGATATATTGTCAACCAAAGATATGTTTTTATTATTAGAGTACGCAACTCAATATAAATTTTATAACAATTATAGCTTTCTCATCCATCAGATATAGAAAATACTGTTAATTGTCCATAAACTACAACGCGATTTTTTCCTTTATCTATTCCTTGATTCGATTGTCGGGCTGTCTGGTGGAGATTTTTCCTGGTTTCTCGAATTATCGATATAAATTAGCAGTAGTTTTTCGTTGCAAGACCCCTAAAATATTGCACCCTAAAAAAATTATTTATCATGTTATAACAATGTTTTAGTGTAGTGTCCGCGTATTATGCTGTGTTGCATACTTTTGTGTGTGTAACTTTTGCGCAAAGGAAAATACAAATGCAACCAAACATTAAAAAGCCAACAAAACTGGGGATATAAACTCATTAAACCAACCGTTCTCCACGGCTGATTATTTTGAGCTGAAACTTCGAAACAAAATTAAAAATTTATATCTTTTTTCGGGTATTCACACCATGCACAGCCGCCCTTGCCTCACTCGTTAGTGTCAGAGGGCGATTTACTTGACGCCCAACGCATACCAAGTGGAGTCGCCCTTGTTGAAGATTCACCTCGCTGACTGTTCGGAGGGGCGTAAGAAAGTTTTCACTTACAAACTGTCGCCTGCAAGGCAAAGACGTAGAACGGCCCATTGTCCCATGAAAGACAAGTTTTCATACATATATGGGATAACGAGCGAATAGCAAAACATATATCAAGAAATAAAAGAAGCTCGCTTTTGCTTTCTTCTGTTTCAGCAGGAGCGGGTTGGACATCCTTGTATTGTCCAGCGTATTATGCTGTGTTGTACATATTGCAATTAAGTAGTTGGACGCGTTCGCTTGAACTAAGTAATTCTCTGATCTGATGATAAAATTGGAGAAAGAGATGGGCATTCTCATTATCTATAGATATCTGTAAAAGTCATCCAGTATTTTTTAAGATTTAATCATCTAATAATCAGTAAAATTCATTTCTAATCATAATCTCTTAATAATAAAATAGTGTATCGGTGCAGTTAATTTGTATTGTATATATAGAAGTTGAGTTATTGTATAATATTATTTTATGCTCGAATGTTTATCTATATGAATATTTATAGCGACCAATAATCTATCTGAAAGCAGAGAAAGATTTCGTCTTGTGCACCAGGTGCAATACAAGTTATGCAGTGTTGATAAATTGAGGGACTGAAAATCAAAGGGGTCTAAGCGACTTTCCTTAACTTTCAAGAAAATACACTTTTAAAGTTTCTTATTTATATTTAATTCTATGAAAACTAGTGATATCTTCATTCCAGAGGTTAGTATATAAACAATAAATAGTTTCCATACAATTGTACATATTGTAAATAAAAATCTTTAAAATATATTTTCTCAAAAGCTAAGAAAAGTCACTTGAACCCCTTTGCTTCTCAGGCCCGCAATTATCATGTGGATGAAATTTTTATGTGGAAGAATTTTTAGGAGAAACTTTAGCAATATCGTAACATGTTGGATTTGGAAAAGGGACTATAGTAATACTATAGTGAAAATTTGAGATTATGTAAACTATAAAATCACCCATAGAAAATTGGGCCATAAAATACTCGTCTTAATTTTTTAAAAGCTTCTTTTAACTAAAAATCAATATCAGTCTTAAAGAGAAAAGGATATTAATTCAAGCAATAATTCCGCAAGGCACCACTTATTAAAAGCTCAAACTATTCTGTTAGTTAATGGAACCTATGCCTGACCGGATGAAGTGTAAGGCTAAGAGAAAATAATAACAATTCCTCACTGAGCTCAAATAAATCTAGGTAAGGCTGTAAAAGAAGAATTTGTCGGTAACCAACAATTTGGTTTCATTTTTTAAAATTAAAAACAAAGTTTAAAATTTTTTTAAATAATACTTTAGCTATTATGATTGAAAATTGCTTATTATTTTAAAAGAAGGAACTGTTAAAATAGTATGAAAAATCCATAAGTGCCGTATTTTTAATAAACAGTAGTACACCGAGAAAAATATATCTAAAATTTTGAATATTACCGCTATTTCGCAACAGTTTAGTCGCATATACGGGTGACCCCTGCATTTACGCATCATGTAAGACTGATTAAAAAAATAAGGATGGTAGAAGAGCCTCAGTTCGTTTTTTTTTTAATTTAAATATTTCAAGAGCAAAATAAATAGAATAAAGAATGCTATTCCTCACCTCTGTAGCGCAGAAGTTACCTTCTTTGAGGTTTTACAGATCGTTTTGTCAACCAGTGAATAAAGCATTAAGCCTGCCCTGAAATTATCGTGTTTATTTCAGAATATTAATTGAAACGTACGATTAATTATTCGGAAAAACTGCTTCCTAAAAGAACAACCCGGATTCGGCTAATAGCATGCACTTAATGAGCTTTTTTAGCGGAGTTAAAACATGTCAACCACTGTTACTGATTAAAATGGAAGTAGTGTTATTAATTCTATCTCCCTATCCTTTTCCTATTTTCTTTTTCAGACATTCATAAATGAAGTTTTTTGATAACCATCCTACAATAGTTGTAATTTTTGCTTCCTTATGATTGATTGCAAACTACTATATAATAATAGTACTCATTGATTCAGTGGTTACTCGATATATTGATTAGTAACAGTTCTTAGTCACTTAGAATTATTTTCAAAGTGTATCAAATAATATAACTTTTTTTTATCATTGGTGTAATAGTTACTGGTCAAATGGCTAATAAAGTTGATGCTTTTCTTATAACTAATAAAAAAGATTTGGCTGTAAACTAGAAAATAACATAATGGTGTTAATATAGGTAAAGAACAAATATGAATGAATATCAAACACAGCTACATCTCTCCCTATGGATTCACACTATATTTATACTATTATTTTTAAATGACCTAACTATTTAGGTATTTCATAGTTTATTATTTGATAGTTTTCACCGTTTGAGAATTGAAACTGTTTTCCAAAATTTGAAATTATACGAATGAAATAATTGAAATTAAAAATGCGCAACTTCCAACTATAAATATAATATTTTTAACTTTATAACATTGCTATAAGCGCGCAAAACACTTTTCTAGCTATTCGTTTCGCTTAAAATGATATTTTAATTAGAATGTCTGTTTTGTTTTTTAGAAAAAGGGGACTTATAATATAATATATTAGTATATTTCTTTAGTAAAGAATTTTTAATACAAATGCTACTCTTTTTCATGATAATTGATAGTATACACTCGTGCTATTTCCAGAGAAGATGCATCACTCCCTTCCACATTTTCATGGTGCTATGAATTTTCCGACCATTCGATAAATCTGTTCCACGTTAGCGTATAATCTCAACCTCTGAAACTCCACCTCCACTCAATAAAGGAAGAAGAAACCAAATCGCCTGATTGTTTCAAAGACAAAGTAAAGTGAAGTGGTGGTTTGAGATTGCGGTGGTTTGAGACTCCAGATTGATTTCCTTAATAAAGGTGTGGGAAGATGCGAAGGTGGCAGACAAAGAAGAAAAAACAACACAAGAGTTGATGAAGAATTCCTTTGTGGTGATAATCTCGGGTGACGGGAAAACAAAACACAGTTTTGTCACGCCGCTGAGGAGTCGCTGAACCGGCAACCGTTTTACTTACCACGAGTTTATGCAGAGGATAAACCACTTAGCTGGAGAAGGCATAATGTACTGGGCTGTCTTCACCACGCAATAAGTCAATTTCACGCAAAGACTCAGCAGAAAAGATTGCATTTACAGTTAGGGTCGACATCAAGCACGGTCATCTAACATAGGCATAAAAGAAAGTTGTGGTGCATTTTAGATTCGAGACAAATATTGTAATTAATATCTGGTAAACTTTTAGCCTTGTTTATATTTTTTTCAAAATGAGGGTTTATACATTTTAGTATTTCAAACGTACTCTTAGGATTTTAAAAAGTACTTTTAGAGCTAAGAACAGTATTTAAAAAGTACTTTTAGGATTCTAAATAAATTAGCGTTAAATTTGCTCATTATTACGCATTGATTATTTAGTCGACCAAACTAGCATAGTTTCACTGCCCTGTTGCCTCTTTTCATTTCGGGGAACTAAAAATAGTAAGAACAAGTTCAGACTCATAAATTATTGTTACAAAAATATTAAAAAAAAAAAAAAAAAATAACTCAATTAACAATTATTAAAAGCTATAAAGAATACATAACTTAATTCTATAACTAACCATACACTAACAAGAAGTGAAAGATATCACTATCACAAAACATTGAGAAGAGTGGATGTTTAATGTTTGGTAGGTTCATTGATTTAAAAAAAAAAAAATTTTAATGAAAGTTAAAGAGAGAGAGAGAGAGAGATAGTTTTAAAATTTTCATTAAGTATAACTCTTTTAGATTCAGTGATGCCAAAGAAGAGAACCAATTGAGAATCAAAATGTGACAAAACCGTATGTGTGTGCGAGAGATATGGTCGGAACGTTAACACAAAATTTTGTCGATGATGTGCAAAACAGTAAAAATGTAAAAAGTTTGAGGGAAGCTGCGCCCTCTTCTCTTGTATCTCCCCTAATCGCAGTCACTGATGTCAAATGTCATTCATTTTCAGTAATTTTTAGCACCTAAATTTAATTTTAGCTGTTTTTAAACTATTATAATCGATTTATTAGAAAAGTGATTATAATCGATATATTAGAAAAGTGATTATAATCGATATATTAGAAAAGTGTTCGTTTTTATAATTAAAGATATATATTTTTTTAAAGTAATCGTAGTAGTACTGACCTGCATCCAAATAGCCCCGGAGATTAAAGTCTTAAGCGACACAAGACTTGGATTTGTTGGCGGCGATTGAGCAAAAATTTTTATTAAAAGTGAGAGAGAGAAAACTTCAAGTCTGACGATGCTATCTCTATAAAAGACTCAATAAGTCAAAAATATCGAAATCACGATCACTGTTTCCAATTATCGGTGAAGTTGGTTTATGATGGTATCAAACTACAATATTGCACGTAAGAACACGTCTTTTCAAGTCTCCACTATAATATTTATGTATGTTTTAAATTATAGTTTAACATTCTGTAGAAATTGCTAAAAATATCCTTATTTGTAAAAATGATTTAATAGTTAATTGGTTTATTGAAAGTTACGATAAATTAAAAAAAAAAATGAAAAAATTGAAAAAAAGTAAATTAGTTTATTATTAGCGAGCCTCAAATGCTTCTTCTGGCTATCTATTGATCTTTACAAAGCATGTAACCAGGGTTGGACTAGGTATTGCGTTTTTTTCCTGCGAAATAATATCATCCACCAATAATTGCAATTAGGAGTAGTTAGTGTAAATTTTCTATACTCAACGTGTCGCTCCACTATTGGATAGATTGCAGCCAAATATGTTGGAAGTGAGTATTGAATTTCCTCAACCGTGACCTTCTGAATAGTAGGTGTTGATGCTTGCGTCATCTTCTGGAGCAAAACATTCTTCGCACACATTGAAAAAAAAAAGCAACGAAAAGTCAACGAAACGCCCCGTCTACTCACTCTTACTCAGGGCGATAACCACTATTGGGTTATTAGCCACTGTTAAGACACTCTCCATCTTATTCTTGGTCAATTGTTATTAGTTTTGTACCTACACTATCTGAGTGTCTCGCCTGTTGTCAGATCTTAATGAAGAAACTCCATGAGTAATGAATAGATTTTCGATAATATCGATCACACAATTAAATGTCAATATATTAGAAACTATTCTCATTTTCCAACAGCATCATATGCAAAAAAAAAAAAAAAAAAAAAAAAAAAAAAAAAAAGTGAATGTTAACTCTAACTTTTTTCAAAAATGAGTGTCATCTACGCAGTCGCTCAGAACCTACAATTTTAAACAAACATCTTCACTTTTTATTTCTATTTTTAAGGCATTTCACTTTGTGTCCCTCTAGGCAACTCTAATTTTAACCTCACCCTCAGCAACTTAAGTTCCACCTTCTCTTTAGCAAACCGACGGAACGCTTAAATAATTTTTTCTGATAATATTTAGTTATTTCGGGAAAAAGGCCCATTAAAAAAAAAACTATAAGTATATTCTAAAACTACTGAAATTTACTACAGACAAAAAAAATATACATTCACACAATCTACTACCCCCATCCCCTCACCCTTTCTGGTTGCACTGTTGCATTTCCAATCTACATTCAAAAAAGATGTTTAACCATGTTTTTTTAACACTGCTTAAAGGTTACTAAAAAAGGAAAATGCCGCGCAGATTGGCAAATGTTGTTTGAAAGAACGATGGATAAAAAAAGGCAAATGTCTACTACATCGGACTCAATTCCAACAGACATAACTTCAGTATGCATGGTCCGATTTGTAGTATTCAAATTATGTTCTGTAGAAAATAGTTGTGAATACGGTCCCAAGGAAAATCTAATCTATATTAACAAACACATTTTTCAAAACTTTTTAATGTTAATATTTTGGTGAAAATTTATAATTAAATAAATATAAAACCTAAATTTACAGTTCTGATTTGGACAAGTATCACTATATTAGCTTTTATTTCTAATAAAATCACATCTCTAAGATAATTACAAGTTAATTTAGGTCCGTTCTAATTAGGTCCTAAATTTCAATTAACTAATTAAAAAAATTAACGCAAACAAGAACTTTGTATAGATAATGTTTCATTTTTAATTCTGATGTGCTGTAAAAGAATTCTGAAATTTTAACATGAAAATTTAAGAAAATCATCTCTAATGTATATATACGTTAAAGCAACATATCTCAATCTAAAGGTGAAACTTTTATACATATTTTTTTCCTGTGGTCTATGTATACCAGATTAGAACAGGTTCTAGATGGTTCCAGTGCATTTTAATTATGGCCATCATATACATTAAAAATTCGTTTGAAACTGTAGCTCAGACATTATATTAGTTATATGAAACCAACGCTCTTAAGAAGTAAATAAATAATACATTTTATTTAAGAGGCATTTTAATAAAAATCACTGCGGAAGCAATTCCATTAGATACATTATTCCACACACGGAATGTAATCATTATACCCCAAAGATTCCTACAAAACTATTACGGTCAAAACTCCACGAAAAATGTATTCATACGTATCGAAATGCATAATAACTTGATCACGATTCTTCTGAGATACTTAAGATACCTGTTGCACAAAATATTTTTATGTATGATCTTAGGACACATAATTGTGTACTTTATATCCCTTCAATTGTAGTGAAACTATCTTTTAATGTAATTTTTTGTATATATGATGGCCATTGAATCCCTTTGCTATGGTCATAATGGAGAGCAATTTTTGGACTATATAATTTTGATCCTCTCTTACAAGAGAGAAATAATTTTCGAATGTGGGATGAATGGGGAGATACAAAACATTTACAGCAGTACTTTTGTAGAAATGTTTGCTATACAATTACAAATCGACAACATGCAACAATGTATTTTACCTGGATACTCAAGTTTGACTAAATTTTTTTATAAAATGTCTCATTAAAATGACGAAATAAGACAATTTTGCAAGGTATTTTATTATCACTCAAAAACAACTATACCACAAAGTAGTTTAACTTGTACAGCATTGAACGATCTTTTCTTCAGAAAACAAGTTTAAGGTTTCTACGTTAATTAATGTGATACAAAACTGGTTCACAAAACCCACTGTAATTTAAAAAGCATTTTAAATTTCGGAAAAGAAGTGGTACAGTTTTAGAGGTAATGAATTGGAGAATATTTTTAAATAAAAATGCATACTTAAGTCGAATTTCGTGATTCCTAATGTATATATGCACCTTAAGGATTAATATGGGAGTTACATTTATTGGCTGAACTGTCTTAGGAAAGTTTTAAACTGAAAAAAGAAAACTACAAAATAAAAAAACAATCTGTAACGTATGTTACAAATTGTTTTCCCTTAAGCGTCATTTACGAAAATGTGATTATTTCCCCCTAATTTTGTTTAAAACGATGAATTTTTAATTCTCCATTTCTGTGGCGTAAATCCAGGTATTTATTCGAAGTCGGTCCATATCGCTGCCAAATGTCAAAATGACATAATTTTTAAAGCAAATATGTTTTTTAAATGGATATTATCTAGTGTGTTTGCAATTAAAATTTCTCAGCATGGCGTACAGCAGACGGGAACTTGCAACGTTCAACAGATCTCAGAAAAATTTCGCATACGTACTAGTACTACTGAGATCATATGAAAACGATATTGGAAGAAAATACAAAAATTAATTCAAACTCTTACCACTGGATAAAGATGTGACATTATTAGACTTTAAACTTGATTGGATGTTAACTTTTCAAGTTCAGTTTTATCGGGAAAGTTTTAAATGGAGTTTTAACCAAAAACAAGCTTTCCATTAAAGTTTTAAGTATAGTATATTCCAAAATAGTTGCCTTTCAAATGTCATTTGTGCAGATTTTAACTGTTTTGTATATTTTTTAAATTTTTTAATTTTTCTATTGTATTTTTAGATACAATTTTTCAATTATCTGTATAATTCGTAAAACAATTTTATGATCTGATGATTACTAATTGCTTCATGTGGGTCTAAAAAGGGAACTTTGATTATGGATATCATGTATCTATGTTTATTTGAAAAGAATACAACGAAAACTGGATCAAGTTCCTTAATTTGTTCTTATTGCTGTAATGAATTATATTAAGGCAATAAAAAAAAAAAAAACACCTAAAGAATTACTCCCAACAAAGCTTTAAATACTCTAGAACGATACAAATTTCTCCATCAACAACAAACCCTCGCTCCGTTTCTCTATCATTTATCCATCTTTTTGCTAATTGGTAAACATTAACCTGAAACGGTTCTTTTCTGTTGTTTCTAAGCAAATACAAACGCAGTATTATTTTTCAAAGATGTGAGGATTCGATAGTTTCGCAGGCATACTTTTCTTTTAGCGGGTACGGTGAGGCTTCAAGGGTTTGCGTGGGGAAACAGTATGCTAGATTCAGACATCAATTAAGTGTAGCGAAGCCACAGCTCGTTGCTTTATTAGTCGATTTCATCATAAACCACTAAAAGGACAATGACCTCAGATAAGATGACACTACCACGGAATGTGTAACTTTCAAAACATTTAGGACTGGTGATGTTGTCGACATAATTTTCGAGGAGATAATTTGGTATTAACCATTAAAACCACATTGTGATCGATGCAATGGATCCTCCCTTGATACGAAATTATTTTATGAAATAACGATTAACAACATGTCCAACCAGCAATAATATATTATGAGTAATATGTTTTACTGGTGGTGACAGTGGGAAAAGAGTATGCTTATGTGCATGCATTTTTCATAAAAGAATATTTTCTTTCATTGTAGTTCCACCATTACAAACTAAAATTTGAAATACTTTTAATGGACAGACTTGTGATTAAAAGGGATTACATTTTAATTAAATAATTCCTTCTTAATTGAAATAAGTATACTTTAAATTAAATCTTATACTTTTTCCTCTTATTTTTTATTTTTTTTTAAATTAACTCTTATTTTTGACTACTTTTAAAAGTTATTTTGTAACTGGGAAGAAATGTTTTTCTGTAAAAGAAAAATATAACACACTTTAACTATGCTCTCTGATTGAAAGTTGAAGCTTTTATAGGTTACTAACGTCACAATTCAATTAATTTCTTCAATATTCCATTAAATTAATAAAATGCACAAATATCTCAGGCGCGAAGATTTTAAAATTTAATGTCATCAATATGACCCATTGTTTTCTCAAGAACTACCCTCCCAAACAATAATTTTGTACTTTTTAGAAAAAGTCGTTTTAAAGTTCCAGGTGATTTGACTTGTTTGTTTATACGGTAGTCATGGATGAGAAACTTGTTCTCATAAATATTCAGCTACACAAATAGCTGTGAAGCAGTCTTTGCCAAAATTATATTATTCTTACCAAACAGTCCGCGAATAGTGCAAAAAAAAAAAAAAAAAAAGGCTTCTTTTCTTGCAAAACTAATTATCCAGTATGCTTATATTAGAAATAACAATTGCATTTACGTTTATTGTAGCCCTACAAACCACATTTAATTTTAAATCTCAAAACATTAATGTACTTGATGTTACACTTGAAATCAGACTTCTAAAACGCGAAAGTTCCTAAACTCGTCCACCAAACTCCATCAAGTTGATGCCTTCTACACAATGCTGTGAAATACCAATTTTTATACATGTTTTTCCAGTGATGTCCATTCCAACTACTCTGCAAATTACTTAAGTTTCTAATTTATGCCCCCAAGCTGTCCCAAAACACGTTTTTTCAGTCAATTTGATCTGTGTTCCATTTTAACAAATCCACCATGAAAAATTGAAATATATCACTACAATTAGTGACGATTCCAATTCATCAAAAGAAGTAATCACTGATCTTAAACTACAACTACAATGTGGGTGCTTGTTTATTCCTTACTTGTTCAGTCAAAAGGAGTAAAGAGCAAAAGGAGTTTAGCAATAATATTTAATTTCTACGATATTTGCTTCAGGTTGGAACAAATTTAGATATATCGTGGAGTTTCAGATGTCGGTAGCTGATGTTAATGAAAAATTTGCATTGAAGAATAACTTTCTCTAAAAGACTGCTTTTACACACGTTTCTATTGCAGCAGTTCAGACCCAGAAACCAAGCCAGTACAATTTGATGACATGTAACGACTAGAATCCCCACCTGTAAGGATAACGACAAAAAAAAAAAAACTTCCGATTCGAAGCTTTTTTATTGATAAACTGTCACCAACTTGACGAGTTTGGTGAAAAACTTGTAGAGAAAATGCATCGAATAGCCAATTTGTTCTAATTCAGTTTCTCTATTTGAGACCAAAGAGTGAACTTTCTGTAAATTTACGATGGTAGCACTCTTCCTGCCAATTTTTATATTTTTTTTACTTATTTTATCCGACCCTCAACTTGATATATAACATAAGTTTGTAACCTTTAAACTAAGCTTTACGAATTTAAAATTGACTTCCGGACACCATTTCCGGTACTTAATTCCCGTTAAACATTGTTATAAAACAGTTTAAAATTTCACCAGTTCATTTGTAATCCAACTACAGTTTTTTATCAGATTTGTCCCATTTCAGTCAGATTGGTGTATTAATCTTCCGCAGACATGACCGAGCGGACATTTTCTAAAAATACAAATTGACCGTCTTTGTTAAATAATCGTATCAATGTGGGCGAATCCTCTTGGAAGCAGTAGCAACCTTTACGAAAGACGTGAACTCACTGAAGATAAGAGGATGGAGCAATAGTCGAATATACCTTTTATCACTTCTTGTGCTAGAGGATTAAGTGATCTTCAACGCGATCTTCTATCAAATAAACAAACTTTGCCCGATTTATCTGCATTCCCATTGTACGAAAGGATTAATCCTTCAGTGGTACCACATCGCGTTTGCCTGACCTGAGGAATTTCATATCGTTGCGAACACCAATGTACATAATGCGCTCTTGGTGGATTTACATTTTTAATCAACGACATATCTTTCCTGTCTACTGCACATTAAATGAGACAACACTGGTGATCTTTGACGCTATCTTTAGTTAAAAATACAGTTTTACTGGATTTGCCTTTGTTCTCGTTGCACGAAAAGAATCGAGAGGTTTTTTTAACATGAACATCTAAAGAAGTCCATTTGGGGGTTCATTTTTTTTTAATCACTGGTGTACAATAAGAACAAGTGATCTTCATCGGTATCGTGGTAAAAGAATATGTTTTCTATATTTTTCTTCAAACCACTAGTAAGATTAAGATATCTACTTACAAACTTTTACATATGAACTTTTAGCGCGTTATATTTCAGGTATAAAAGAACATTGAGGTACAATCCAGGTAAACTTCATTCACATGGCAAGATAAGTCATGTTATATGCACATATTACAAGAAAAGCGGTAGTTAAATTAAAACCTTAATAAAATCTACGGATAGCCTGAACTTGCTGTTCTTTTAATTAGTGAATATTAATTAATAATTGTTTTTCCCTTTCATTTCCATACTTACGTATTAATTATAAAAACAATAAGATGAGAGTTGATTTTCAGATTAAAAAACAAAAACTTTTCTAATGATTAAAAAGAAAGGATTTTTAAGTATAAAAACTGAAAGTTATATCGATAATAGGATTTTCGAATACCCTTTTAAAGTTCGTTATGAAATTTTAAACGTAATTCTGTTAAATGAGTTTGTTGAATTTGATTTTGGGCAAAAGCTATATCGTGTTCATAAATCCTGAAACTTAGCTTCTTGATTCCGACATTCCAAAATTCCGAATTTTAAACAGAGGGCGGGGCAATGTTATTTGGATTCGAGAAGGTTTTACAGAAAAATGTCCTGAAAATTTTCAGAAAAAATCTCGAGTGAGAGAAAATCTAGTAAACTAATACCAAGTAACCAAGTAAATTAATATATTTGTGTAACACTCACCGTCATGTCTGTTTATTTTTTAAATTAGATATTTTGGAACGGCAATGTAATGAATTGTCCTTTGGATTTGGATTCCAGATACTCAATTTACTCGACAAAGCATGAGTGAGCAATTTTGACTCAGTTAAAAACTCATCTTAATAAATTAGTTTGAAGGACTACCTGGGATGTAATTAAATATTACTATGTAATTCAAGAATGGTTTTAAATAATTTAATAATGTTAAGAATTTTTCAAGTTTATGTTTCACTGACAAATTTAATTACTTGGAAAGTCCGAACAATTATGAAAGAATTATTTCGAAAATCAATGAAGCGAATTTTATAAAAAGATTTTTGAGTTTATCCTTTCGACAGTAGAATATGTAAATTTAAGAAGGATAAGTACTATGAAATGCTTTAAAATTTAATATATGTTCGGAAGTTTGCATATTTTAGATAAAAGCATCAAATGAAGAGTACGATGGGAATCAAGCTTAAAAGTTCCTTAAATTGATTGAGCATTTAAGAAAACTTAAAATGAATTAACGTGGTGTAATTTTATGTCTAAAACCAGAAACATTCATTTTAATACACTTTTTTTTCCCGCTGCAATTTAAATCGACCCTGAAGTAAGAAACGATATTTAGTAATGTTCAATTAGAAGAAAGATTGTCATAATACTATATTTCCCAAATTTGCAGGAAACTCCATAAAAGATTGCAAGTTTCTTTTTTGATTGGTTAGCAGTATGAGAGATTTTCCGGCGCGAGGATTGAACGCCGGCAATGGAACATCGTTATATCAAGATCTAGATGAAACTAGATAATAAGTGAAGGTGATACAGCCTATCATGAAATTAAGGGGAAACTGCACCACATCTGTGCCTCGAATGGGAGAAAAATAGAAAATCTCCAATCAGGCAACCCGACAACCGACGCCACTGATGTTCTATTGTTTGCAAAAGTCACTATACTTGTTATAAATACTACTATAAACTATCGATCAAATGCAATATATATATATTTTCTTAATTCCTAATCGTTTGCTATATAGGATTCCTGAACTAATTAAATATTTTTGATAAATTTTACAAATAGTCAGTAAATTCCCTAAAAGTGATACGATTGGACTTGATATACGAAATTTGTCTCCAAACCAAGATAGCAACTTTTCGACGGAATAGTATCACACTTATAACTAACAAAAAATTCATTAGGAACATAAATATATCTTATAACATATAATTAACTAAAAGAAACAGTTTAAAAGATCGCAGCAGAACTACGAAAGTGTCGTACAAAAAACTTTATCCGCTATTAATTCCCGTCATATTTTCCGATTTGGTGATGGTACACGTAACCAGGAATAAACCAAAGTGTATACTTTTTAAATCCTTTATATTAACTTCGATTTTGTGGGTTTGTCGAATTTGGGCAAATCTGTGGAAGCCTAATTAACCCCTTTGCCGTGCTGAAACTTGGCAAATAGATTAAATGGCGATGAGAATGCATTCTATCAAATTTTAGGACTGTTACTGTCATTAAAAGGTCGCTTTTACGGAATACTAATAAACAAAATTGCCGTCATCCAATCGTGCTAAAATAGTATTTAACCGACCATTGGAGAAACTCTTTCCTGTTGCCAAATTTTTTTTAATAAATAAATAATAAAATTATTTCAATCAGAATAAATAAAATTATTTTAGTCAAAATAAATAAAATTATTTTAGTCAGAATAAATCAAATATACAATGATGTGACTAATAAATTCACGTTCATTTTAATAAATAAATTTTGAAACGTAGTTTGCCGCACATTTTGCGATAGAAATGCTTTTTATATTTAAAACTAGATGCAAACACTAAGCACACGCTGTTTACAGAATCAGCGATGTGTTAATGAATATAAAAATTGGCGATGCATATAAAGGATTTATATTAAAAACCTTGTTTTTATGGGTTATATTATTTAAGTTAAAGTATGCAATTTATTATTTTTTAGTGTAATATTGATCAGCAAAGAAGATATTATCCTAACGCTTCCTTCGCTACCCCCACCCTTCCCCACTACCTCTTCCTCTTTACCTTCCTGATTTTTTTTTAAAGTCCTGTCCATGGTACACTGCGCGACTGAAATATTCGACATACCATCCTCCAAACTCAATGGAGCATAAAATTATAAAATCTAACTAGCATTACCATGTTGACTGAAAAGCCGCATTTCTCTGTGAAGTTTTTTTATTTTATTTTATTAGTACATAGCGAAATCTCATTAATTCGTACTTCGTTTAATACAGATAGAGCCTTAAAAATTGCATGAAGATTCCTAAGTAAACATCGGTTTCGAAAACACCGTTTAAGTTGTTAATTATTACAATGCAGTCTAAATATATTTGTCTCTTCTACGAGATTCAATTTAAGCTGTTTATGCAGCGAAAGTTTAATCATTTTATAAAATACAAATTTAGTTAAGGAAATATTAAAAAGAAGAAATGAAGTGCGTATGGTGTCAACTGGTGAAGAACTAAAATATTTACAGTTTTTTATCTAATGGAAAGAAAATCGTCCGCTGAAATAAAATAAAAAAAAAAAAAAAATTAACTGTAAGAATTTTATTGATTCCAAATTGATTGTTCACAGCTATTCTAAAAGCAAAAAGTCAGTCATAACAGTCCGGGGCATATATGATTTCATATATCAACTACATCTTTATAAACAAATATGGACATTTTTCTGACTACTGTAACTGACATTGCATTGGAAGAATAGGCATGGACATTCCATTTGAATACTATAAAATAATTGCTGTTACAGTTTCAATTTTTATTTTGAAATATTTTTTATTTTTGCAGAATATTTTCTGTATTAAATAAAGATTTTTTAAACCTTTAGATCAGAAAAAATTTTAAGACAACTTTAGTTACTATCTGGTAAACCTTTCTTGAATAATTATAATTTTTAGGCCTGTATTCAATTTAATTTTCAACAACAAACGGTGTAGTATTTTTCATGCCTTTAAAATAAATATCTTTTCTGACTTTTCGTATTGCAACACTTGTGGTTTTTTTTTTTTAACTAGAAAAATGTTATTAAAAATGGTTAGTTAAACTTATATTCATTCTTTTAAATTCAGGAAAAAATTATTTTAAGTTTAACTATGTTACTACACAGGTAAAATATTTTTCTTAAACTAAATTTAAAAACTGTGGCACAAATTGTAATTACGACATACATATTTAAAAAATAGAAAAAATCTGTATTTAAAATTAAATTACAAATTATATTTTTGGAATAAGGTTTCTAAATCCTATTTCGTGAATTAAATATCAAAAAGGTTAACCAGTATATTTCTACCAAAAACAAAATAAAACTTTGAGTTCACATTAATTGGAATACAATTCATGAAAACAGTTATATCTGCAAATTGATCGCATGCTTTATTTAATAGCACGTTACTATTTTACATAGAGGTGACATTTCGTGTGTATACTGGATACGTTGACTTTTATAACCAAAACAATTTATTTCGAAAAAATAGATACATTTTACTTCAAAGCAATATGGCAGTGTTGTGGATGGCCAATAAAGCAATATGGCAGTGTAAAGCAATATGGCAGTGTTACAGATATATATATATATATATATATATATATATATATATATATATATATATATATATATATATATATATATATATATATATATATATATATATATATATATATATATATATATATATGAGTATCGTAGAATTCGTGTTATTGATATCTATGAAAATTGAAGTATGCAATCGTATTGAGTTATAGTAGTCTTAAAAGAATTACCCTGAAATAAAGAAAAGAAAATCCTTCTAAGAAAGTTAGATTAAGAATAATCGCTAATAAATACAATCACATTAATATCAAATTACAATTCCTTTCAAAATATTGCTTTGAAACTTATGACGTATTACTCCATACCTAACAACAATAATAGAAGCTAGTTAACAAAAATTGAAGGGATAATAAAGTGAATTTTTTTTAGCATATCAAAATTAACATTGGGATTTTCTCCCCTCTATTTCATTGGGGCTACAGTAGGATAAGAAACAAAAACCTTTTTGCATTTAGTCTGTTTTTCAAATTAAAATTTTTAATCACAATTAAATTAGTCTTAGTTAAATGCTTAACTCATTTTATGTTTAATTATAAACTAACCCATAAACAAAGTTTTACTATAAATCCTTTGTTATGCATTGCCAAGTTTTATGTGTAATTCAGGGGTCAAAGTGACAAAATAAGAATATGTAGTCATGTGGGGCAAGAGTGCGCATTTTTTTTTTTTTTAATTATCATAAAATGATAATATTTCTATGAAATAAATTGAAAAAAATTGATTTATTTAAAGACTTTATTAATTTATCAATTACATAACTTGAAATAAAGTTTACTTAATGGTAATTTTAGAAAACAATTAAAACAAAACTTAGTCAGAATGCGTACACTTACCCCAATATCGGGGTATATGTGCGCAGCACTGTGGATAAGTGTACGCACTTATAATAACTTAAACGGTAGCTTGTTAAATATATAGTTAAACTATATTTAATGATATAAATATAATTTTTTATCAACATTTACCATTATTTACTTCATTTTTAATATTTATATATTAAATATATACTTTCACAAATACTATCTATATCAATTTATATCGAGAATAAAGCTTAAAGTAATTAACATTTTTGTAACGAGGTAAATTAACACGAGATCATTTTTATCAAATTATAATAAAATCTTAATTATCAGTTGTACATATATCACATATAAAACTCCCTGTTTGATAATGAGTGCACTGTTCATGCCACCAGCTATGACATGAGCTACATTGGATCCAATCTTCGATAGGTGGATCAACGTATTCTTCGCCACACAACGCGCAAAAATAATCATTTTCTTTAGACTCTTTTTTTTTACTAGTCTTACTTTTAACAGTCTTATCTTTAGTAGTGTCAATCTTTTTTTCTTTTTTTTTAGAATTTTTAATAGTTTTACAAGATTTTTCCTGTTTTAATTCTAAACGCCGCTTTTTTGTGGCTATCTTTTCTTCTTCTTCCTGACTCTTTTTTTCTAACTCTAATTTAAACGGGCTGTCAGTAGCAATCATTGATTTTTTACCTTTTCTCGTCTAGTTTGTACTTTTGCTTTTGGAAACGGATGTATTGATGAGAGTGGAGTGAATGCATTAAAGCGTACATCTACAGCTGGTGGAGAATCTAATGGTGCAGTTACGACAGTTAAAGCCAAATCTGTTCCCGTACAATTCTAACCCGAATTGTCAATACACAAAGAACTGTCACTATCGGGGTAAAATTACGCATTGAAATATGCGTACTCTTACCCCACAACCTTATGCGCACACTTAACCCAAATTGCCTGAATAGAATTAGGTTAAAATTAAGTATTGTTGCGTCATTTTACCAAGTTTCAATATGTAATTAATAAAACTAGATACATAATTGAGCATACTTGGATACAATCAATGTTAATTTCCGCAACATGAATATAAAAGTATTTTAATTGAAAATTAAGAAAAATCGTAAGAATTATAACCAAAAATTTTACTTACTAATATTACTGAAACTACGTGACCTTGTCAGACAAGACTCTAGTCTTTTGTCCAACGTCGTAGTGACTACTGAAGGCAGTCACAGTTCCCCTACTCTACTGTCAACGGTTTTATAAAAAAGAAACCTGCGAACACTTATCCGCTGCGCACACTTGCCCCACATGACTCTAGGATTTTTTTTTTTTAAATACATTACAATTTAAAACATCAAATAACTGCACACAGTTGCTACTGAACTTAAAAATTAACTAGTTATACATTTATAAACTCGTTATATTGTATTTAAGATAATAGAAAACACACCTTTAAAAAAAAAGAAATCGCCTGATCCTGAATATGTCATCTGTTATTGCCTCAATATTCCATCCCTAAATCAAGTTTTATTAATTACATTATTTGCAATCTTGAGTCCTTTGCTTCCCAGTATCTATAACTGCTTGAACTGCTCCAATTTCTTTAAGTATTTTTTTTTATTCCTGTTTGCAGTCTTTTGTTGGTTCAGATTTACTGTTCAGTGTAGGGTGGATTGGCGGCGAAAAGTGGGAGATTTAGCGCCGAATGTAGCGAACAGGGGACTTGGTTTTCCTGAAACCCTAATAACCGTTTGGATTTGACATCACAACGTATTGACGTCATTTTCAATTTTGACGACTTTTATGAAAAAATCGTGGCTAATATTCTGAATCCGGTACGGATTCTGCGCCAAGGTGATTTTCGCCAAAAAATGGCAGCCCGTCACTTTTTTTAAGAGCAAGAGAACTACCTATGGTTGCCCTAATTAGGCGTAGTTTGTTGTAAACAATTCGTGGCGCAGAATCCGTATCGGATTTGGAATAAAAAAAATCGTCATCCGACATCATACAGTAAATCTTAACCCTTTTGTTTCCTTCATCAATTATTGATTGAGCACTCAAAATGTTCCTTAGTAGCCCTGCAAGTTAATTACAAGTCATTTTTATCCGTTTTTCTCGAGGCAGAGTTATTTTGCTGCATCTCTCTCTTTGTATTATGACCAATTAATTTACTACGTTGGAGGAGAAAACAAATCAGAAATTCAAGACCGCGTACAATAGAAAAGTTCACATGTTTACATTTTACAACTCCCACTGTTCCAGTGGAGTTGAGTTGCAGGTTATGCAGCACGTGACGTCACAAGAGATAAAACGCCGCCGTTACAAACACCGATTTTGTCAGGTGTTTTTCACCTACGATCGCGGCAAAGAATCCGAAGTATAAAAAATGGCGACAAACGGTTCCGTTATTACGAATTCGAAGAAAATATAGATCGAATCAGTATAGAAATATAGAATATATAGGACAATTGTAAAATATAGGACAATATAGGACGTTCTTGCCAATTTTTTAAAAAGTATAGGATTTATAGGACATATAGGACGTCTGCGACCCCTGGTAATTGCAACTTATTTAATCAATTTTGAGGTCAGATAGAGTTTTCATAGTATTTGACTTCTACAAAGAAACACTCATTCCGTGCCATTGACTAAATATTATCAAGGTTGGTATGGTTTAAACCAATTGGTTTTTTCTCAACAAAAAAAAAATTCTAAAGAATAATTTAAAATTGTATTGTTGTTTATTTATAATTAGACACTTTATATTATTTGGTGTTGTAAATAACTTCTAGTTTTAACCAAACGTTTTCCATTTCAAAGGTATTTTTTTCCAAAAGGAATTTATTGAAAATGTAATAGTTATAGAATGATGGTGAATGCAAGAAAATGATATAAAAAGGTAAATGCTGATGCATTGAAGGAAGTTTAAGTAGTTCTTACTGCAAAAGCTATTACAGCAAATGTTGAGAATATTTTTTCTTCTTTTGGAGTTGTACAACTAAGAAAATAATTCACTAAATTAATTATACTTTTTTGGTACAACGTGACTGAGTGAAGATTTTGTAAATGAAAAATTATACGGATAGAAAAAGTTATAATCTATTTTAAAATAAATCTTGTAATTAAAAACTATTAAACAGTAAGTTTTTATATTAATGTAATAGATATATTAATGTTTTATAATTATTCAAATTATCAATTAAACTTAAATTATTGGCTACATTTTAAATTTGTTTCTGAAATAGAGGTTTTGTGCTTTAACAACTTTTTTCTAAGCCTTAAAAATATCATTTTGAACAATATATCACCATTACTGATGAATCTAAGAGCAATATTCCATGCGTTATGTAGTAAACAATTATCATTATATCATACTGAATACAATAAATTAAAAAAAATTTATCTCTAAATAAAATATTACAATTTAACATGAATTGAATCTCCACATAAGTATAGTAACAATTGTTTCTTTACTTAGTTTAAATTGTTTTCAGAATGAACATTAATTGTTATTTGTACATTAATTTAGTTAATATCAAATTTTACGAGTCTATTTGCCAAGTTTCAGCTCAATTGGATCACTGCAGACAGATAAATTAGCTCTCTGAAGGCTTTGCTCAACACAAACAAACAAAATCGAAGTTAATATTATGGATTCAAAAATGTTTTGTGTTTTAATGAAATATTCTATCTAGATATGTTTGTAGAAAAAGTTGCATTAGTTCTATAAGGTAGCTGTCTAGTATTTGCGAATAGCCATACGTCTACTTTTGCTAGATGAGATTCAAATTTTCGAAAAAATGTTCGAAAGTAATGAAACAGCGGTCAATCACCTAAATCCACCAAAAAACAACTATTCACTTTTGCAATATTACATTCCACATGAACGGAAATTTGGGTAGGAAACAAGAATTTTTATGGGACACAATTTCATGAAAAATGCCCATAGTGAAAGAATTTTCGTGTCTACAGTTTTTCAGTAAAACACCATGGAAAGTATTCGTGTACGCTTTGCCATGGAAACCATTTTTATTATTCCTACTTTCTATTTGGAAGCTTCCGGTACGAAAGCCCGCGAACTGGAAGCGAACAAAGGAACAAAACAAGGTGGGTTTCGCTTTCAGAACGGTCGCCAACACTATCGGCAGGTGGTTTTATGACGTCCCCTCTCACAAACACAGTCACAGTTATTGAATTGAATGAGCATGTTGTGGAACCGAGGTATAAAATTGTGTTTGTTTCGGAAGTGAAGAAGATAAATACTGGAAATGAATGGAGTCAAATGAAGATAACTTCCGGTACCAACAGGAAAACCGAAAAATGTACGAAGTTACTTGATATCGCTATGATGTTACTTGATGTCGATGAAACTTAATATCGCAAATTATATACTGGAACTTTCCCTCTCTAAAAACTTTAAATTTCAAGCATCAAAAAACTTAAATATTCTAAAATACTAATAGATTTATTCTCTGCGACTTCGTGATGATTGTCACTGGAGATTTTTTTTTTTTTTTTTTTTTAATTCGCTCTATTTGTAAGCAGCAGTAATAGGAGGAGTGATGTTCAAAATAATGAAGGAATTTAACATGTTAGCTTAATACCATAACTTAGAATTTTGTTTAAATAATGGAAATTTTTCTTGAAAATATATGATGAGAATAATCTTTAAGTAACATAATTATTTAAAAAATCATTGACAGCACTATGTAAAATAACTGAAATATATTTATAAATGTAATTCATTTCAATGCAGCTTTTAAAATGTATTATTTATAAAACTATTAAATAATCAGAATAAATATGAAATGCTAAAAAAAATATTTAATATAATGAATGACAGAAAATCTACTTACCATTTGCCAAAGCATTTTGTAGACAGGCAGCAAAAATCGCCACACTAAGGCATATCCTGAGACTTCTCTTGAAATTCTCCATTTCAAAATGCAGTTCTTGTTTAAAAAGAATCCAGGCTTATTCTTCCTAAGTTCCAACAAAACTCTCAAATTAAGTAAAAAAAACAACAAAAAAAACGCCAATAATTCAAACTTCCAAAGTTCACCAATCAAACGGAAAAAATAATCCCGAGCACTAGTGAAATCTATAACAAAACAGACTATCAATTTTTCCACCTCGGAAAAAGATGGTATCTTAAAACTCCACTCGAGAGATGAATGAAGAGCGGGAAGAAGATGCTGCTTCTTCCTTCCGATTCCGAAACTCGTCTACCTGTTGGAGCTTGTGGCCCTGAACTTGAATTAAGGCTCGAGTCACGTGACAACGACCACCATTTTGATTTCTATTCTGGGGTCAACAGCCGTGCCGTAACGGGGAAAAAGGTGGGCTCCGGAAGGCGAAAAGAGAATCACGTGGGCATGTATCGTTAGCAGATGTTCCATGGAATATATTTTGCTTCGCAGAATGCCGGTTCAGAGCACATGGTTTAATTTCTTGTTATTGTTTTAGTGACTCTTTGTTAACTTCGACCGCTATGGAATTGTTGATGTTTTGAAGAGATAGTGAAGAAAACAATAAATGATTCACTCCGAACGATTTTTATTTTGGAACGTTTGGTTTTGATTCCGAATTCCGGAATGCCATGGATCTTAGTCACAATTGCCCCGTAATCAATCACTGAGACAGTTGAACTTCTGGTCAGACTGTTATCAATAATACAAGTAGAAGATAAATTATATATTGAGGATTGAAATGCTACCTATGATTCTTTATTTCGGAGTAGCAGCTATTGTACTAAGTTATAAATACCATTCTTGATTATTTGCTTTTCTATATTTCACTGCATGTCACCGTAACCCAAAACATCAGCAAAATGACTGACTCGTTGATGAATTGAACGAGACACATCGATAAGTTTCCCGATATGTAATTTTTTTTTATTCTGCCTCCAAATATCAACAAAACATGTTGTGCAGCAATGTTTTGCTAACATTTAAACATATAAAAACAAAATCGGAAAGTTACAACAAGATAATTTGCTTGCATTAAAGACATTTTATTTCCTGCTACCAGTGTTGTATGTTTCCCATCCAACTTCAGTGAGATTAAAAGAAATTGCTAAACGTTCTAAAAGAAAGTTGCTATCGTGTAAGTGGAGGAACTGCTATGATATAAAGAACTAGCTTAAGGAATTCAGTAAAAAAGAAAGAAAAAGGGTAATACTTACCTTAAAATGTTTTGTATTTTATCATTGTTTGGATAGTATTGATGAAATGAGGTTGGTTTTAAACGTTCTAATAATATGAGGAAACAAAAAAAGTCGGATGGGAAGCATTCGTCTATAACTCATTCGAACTACTACTTTGACATAATCTTAAACTATTTTTAAAGCGACTTGTGGATACTAATAACTTTTATTAATTTCAATTACCCATATGTTACATAGAGTAATGAAAGTATTGCATTTGGTTAAAAAAAAAAAATCGATTCTTTTGCATTTCTACAAGTTTTGAAACGTACTTTGAGAGGGAAAAAATGTGTGTGTGTGTTTATCTGTGGTCGGCATAACTTCCGAACGGATTGACCTATGTTGTTCAACTTTTGCAGGCGGATTTGTGGTGACAATGGGACCTGTCATATAAGGTTTTGTCTTTCGTCAAAATTGAGCAGGCACATAAGATAGCTGTCATTGAAAAATGTACGTTTTTCAGCAATTCCCAATAAACGCCTCAAATGATTTTTAACAAAATCGCTGTGATAATGACTTTTATAGTGTTCTAAACATCGCCACCTCCGAAATTCCAGTAGAACCTCGATAAAGGTGTAAAAAGTTCAAAAACAAATGCCTTTAACACAAAGTTTTCTTCAATTCAATAATTTCCATTAACGAATGTTTCTCCTGTTTCACTTACTCGAAAGGATAATGTAGTAATTATTTAAAAACATTTAGCCATTTGACAAAGGTTTTTTTTTTTTCCTTTTTTTTTTTCCGACAAAGTATTAATTATCGCCAAAATACGGCGAAAATTGACCATTTTTCTTAAGTTAATGAAAATTTGAAAACAACTTCGGTTACACCATTCCAAATCAAATTTAAATGCAGCGACCAGCATTATATTAGAGTAATTGAAAGTTATACGATGTTACACACCCCTAGCACAATATATGACTATCGTGGCGCGTTTCGTTATGTTAGTGCAATACTTACTGACACACGCAGGCTATTTTACAAAAAAAAAAAAAAAAAAATTGAAACTCTTTCCATGAGTTGAAATTGAGCAAAAAACTAACATTCTTGCTTTAATCCTATGAAAAACTTCCTTTTCCTAGGCAAAGGAACGTATTGATAAGCTACGTAACACATTCCCAAAGTGATGAATTTTTTTTTCCTTTCTAATTTTTTCTTAGATTGAATAGTATATACGACCGATATTTTAAATTTAGGGCCAGTGAAATATAAATTAATACATCATGGGTTAACAGAGATAATTGATCAAGTCAAAAATAGCTGAACACTAATTTCTGCACAAAACCTATACTATTCGAAGATAAAAAAAAAATGCTGTGTTGGTTAAGCAAATAAGAAGTTTCTAATTGATATCACTGGTTTTTCCTGGCGTAGATCGAATGACTATTCACACTCGACAACTTATTTCTATCAAATTTTCACTTTCTCGGGTTATTTGGTATGTCGATGATATACATGTTTCGAGTAAAATAAGTGTTCTAATATATTTATTTCATACGAACAAGAAGAATTTAGCAAATTTGTATTGTAAATAATATGTTCTTCTTACAAACTCTGATTCTGAGAAAAACTCTGAATTTCTCTCTGTGCGTTTGTGTATGTGTGCGGCCCTACTAATATATATGCCCGGTAAACACATTGTTATGCGATGGAATTTCTGTAAAATAATACTTAAGAATTATTGGCAGCACAATAATAACTATTGGAGTAATAGCAACATTTCTCATGCCACAAACCTCTTTGAAATGTCACAACGAAGGAAATGTCTTTACCAGGAAGATATAACAAATTCTTGCAACCTCACGAATATATCTACAGAAAATAAATTTTATTATTAAATTTCTAATTTATTCATAAATTTCAAGTTGTTAACAACGATCTCGCTTTCAAAGCAGTTAAGTATGCAAGCATAGGCTACTAATTTTTACTAATAATTACTAATCTCTTAAACTTGTGTTGCCGAGACACCTTATCTTATAGGTATCAAATAGCACAAGGAAAAAAATTGCAGTAATGGAAACACTATTTAAATTGTTTTAGCTCAAAAACATGCGTTTTTCATCTACATCACAAACTTATGGAATATTTCAAGTATTACTTTTTGATGTTACTTTTCTATGTTACTTTAAAAATGATAAAACACTGTTTCAGTCAAAGTCCTTGAAGTTTTTACAAATTTACTTTTTTCTTGACAAAAGTATGATCTAAATTACATTTTATGTTTTCAATCTATACTTTATAAATTCAATTACGTCAGCATTTTAAAATTTAAGCAAGTGATAAAATAGTTTGATTCCACTAAGAGCTTAAATGGGTTTTTAAGAAAATTAATAATTGTCAATACAAGAACTTCTCCGGTCAAGTACTTTCCTATATCAATCTTTTCCACTGACATGATGATTCTAATCGTAACTAATTACCATCAGGGGGGTACTGGAACATGAAATCGACCCGGTAATTTTAGATTTATGCAGGCCCAAATATTCAATAAAATTACTTAATCAAATTTTAATAATTATTTTTAATAATGAAATAATTCCATTAATTAATTAAATAATTTATTTTCATAATTAAATAGTTTATTTTAATTATTAATTTATTTTAATTATTAATTTATTTTAATTATTAATTTATTTTAATTATTAATTTATTTTAATTATTAATTTATTTTAATTATTAATTTATTTTAATTATTAATTTATTTTAATTATTAATTTATTTTAATTATTAATTTATTTTAATTATTAATTTATTTTAATAATTAAACAGTTTATATTAATAATTAAACAGTTTATATTAATAATTAAACAGTTTATATTAATAATTAAACAGTTTATATTAATAATTAAACAGTTTATATTAATAATTAAACAGTTTATATTAATAATGAATTAGTTCAATTAATATACTTTATTATTTGAATATTTTTTTGTAACAATTATGAATCACAGAATAATAGAATTTGAATAATAATATTTTATAAAACTATAGCACATTTAAAAAAAAAAAAATTCATACATAAAATAATTTTTATGTATGAATTAGGTAAATTCATGTTAAGGTAATCACTAGGTAAATTTATTTTTGGGACTGGAATGCATCGGGCATTAAAAAAAAAACTTAAAGAAGGTAGCTACTTACATTAAAAACAGAAAATTAAAAAAAAAAAATCCGTAAGAGACCAGCCCATTTAGTCAGTCACTGACCGATCCAGTAATTGCACTGGACAACCCCTATGGCCAGTACGCCACTGATTGCCATGGTTGGTTGATTGGTATTATTTTTTCTTGTGCAAGGGTCTCACTAAGGAAATACTACACCGGATCATCGTTAATCGGATCTTAATTAATTGCTATGATTAACTCAAAATAAACGGAGTTCATGTTTATTAACGCGAAAATAATTAAATACTTGAACTTTTTTCCATACACATATGTGAAATATTCATTTTTATAATTTGAAATATTTTATCCATACCTGTTTCATTTTATTTAATTTCAGAACTTTATTTTTTACTTTTCTATTGTTGCCAATTTATTGTCAATGTATGATTATATGGGTCATACTTCCGAAACAGGTAACTTTTCAATATTAAAACATTTTTTAACGAAGGATGCCATAAATGTATGTTATATATATTTTCTTTATTATTTATCAATACAATAAGAAAAACAATAAGCTTTACACAATAAGAAAAAAATACCAGCAGCTCAAAATTTTTTAATTGAGGGTAAGAAAAAATATTTTAAAAAATCCCAATGCTAAGACAATGGTGCTCATAATAAGACAATTTTTTTATAAGGTGATTTTAAAAAATTTTAATTAAAATAACAAAAAAATTAAATTTTCAAATTTAATTACAGTAGTAGAGAGTTACTGTTAAACTTATTTCAATGTTAACTATATTTTGAATAAATAACAAAAGCATCGTTATCCTGGTTTGTTGTTATTGTGCTGTTTATATGTCAGGACAATGATGAAATTGATGCATAATTAGAAGCTGGCACATTTAATTGAAATTTTTTAAAGTAAACGTATATATTTTCTATAGGGTGACTCGATTATGTATTTTATATAGTAAAATTTTTTTTCTGCTCACCTAGTACTTTTTATAGATGCCAGGAAAATGATGTGAATTAAACATAACTTTGATGGAATAGAACATCAGAATTCCCTAAGAAAATGGGGCTATCTGAGAAAAATTATTCACACAGCTCACTAAAGAAATAAAAGTTCTTGGAATAGACTCAAAAAGTAGAATGCAGCTGCTTTCTGTAGTTAAAATATTGAGTGTAATGTAATATATGCCAGGACAATGACGCTTTGTTCAGTGACATGCATTTTAGAATTTTTTTTAAATAAGAAAAAAATAATGAAATTATTTATAATTATTTTCCATTGTATAAAATACTTTATTATAAATGCATTAAATTAATTCTTGTTGATAAAATTAGTTTTATTATGAATTTATTTAATATTTACATCAGCATTTTTTTTTTTTTTTTTTTTACTCTTCTGTTAGAAGGGTACCAGATAAAAATCGCCAAATTGTAGCGATAACTCATTCAAACTAATAACCTGAAAATAATTTATAATTCCTTTTACAAACGTTATATGGTTGGTGTAATATTCATGTAATAAACCATAAATATTTAGGTTTGACGATACATATACGCATCATTAACATTTAGGCTTGGTGACAATGGCGCCAACTGGCACCCATTTAATGAAATAGTACTTTGTGTGTGTGTGTGTGTGTGTGTGTGTGTGTGTGTGTGTGTGTGTGTGTGTGTGTGTGTGTGTGTGTGTGTGTGTGTGTGTGTGTGTGTGTGTGTGTGTGTGTGTGTGTGTGTGTGTGTGTGTGTGTGTGTGTGTGTGTGTGTGTGTGTGTGTGTGTGTGTAAAAATCGCCAAATTGTATTCGACTTGTATTGGATATTCCAAATTGATCGCATGTATTTCGACTGCTAAATTTAATAAAACTGAAAAAAACACACACACAATGGTGTCACCTTTTCCGCTTGTTGTAGAAAAAGCTCATTTTCACAGAATCAGAATACTAAACAAAATCACTGACGCTTTGTAATAATATATATATATGACTTTATTACCATTTACATGTTTTCATCTTTGAAAAAATATAGTTTTTCGTATGGTGCACAATTTTAAAAAGGACATATTCGTCATTCTCTCGAAACAGGAAAAGTACATGTAACAACATTATACCACTTTAAAACAAGTACGAAAATAATGAATTGCCTTTTAATAACTTTTCTATGTTCCAAGCTAACTTTCTCATCAATAACATATTGAATTTTTCTTATGTAAATGTATTTAAAAATACATCAAACATCCAAAAGTCTTTATCCTGACTTGTCACTAGAGCCATCTATGCTGTTATAAATGTTAAATAAATTAATAATCAAACTAACTTTCCAACAACAATTAATTTAATGCATTGATAATAAAGTGTTTTATACAATGGAAAATATTTTAAAATTATTTCATTATATTTTCTTAATTAAAAATGTACTAAAATGCATGTCACTGAACAAAGCATCATTGTCCTGGCATATTGAATTTCACTCAATATTTTACTATAGAAGGCAGCTGCATTATATTGTTTGTGCCAATTCAAAGAACTTTTATTTCTTTAGTAAGCAGTGTGAATTCTATTATCAATTGGCACCATTTTCTTACGAAATTTCGAAGTTTTACTCTATCAGAGTTATGTTTAATTCGCATCATTTTCCTGGCATCTGCAAAAAATACTAGTTGTGGAGAAAAAAAATTATATTGCTATATAGATTACATGCAAAAATCCCTTTTAGAAAATATATACATTAAATTAAAAAAATTTTACAGAATGTGTTAGTTTTTATTTACATTAATTTCATCATTGTCCTGGCATATAAACAACGCATTAACAGCAAACCAGGATACTGATGCTTGTTATTTATTTCAAATATAGTTAAAATTTATACATGTTTAAAAGTACCTCCCTACTATTGTAATTAAATTTGACAATTTAATTATTTTTTATTTTAATTAGCATTTTATTTTTATTTTAATTAGCATTTTTTTAAATCACCTCGTTTTTAAAAAAAATAACGTATTATAAGCACACCATTGTCTTAGAAAAAGGGATTTTTTCAAAATATTTTTGACTACTCACAATTAACACATTTTTGCTTTGCTGGTATTTTTTTTCTTGTTATATAAAACTTAACTACTAACAAAATATATATAACATACATTTGCGGAATCCTTTTTCAAAAAATATTTTAAGATTGAAAAGTTGCCTGTTTCCGGTGAATGACCAGTATAACTTTTAACCGATAAACTATTCAATTACCAATACCAATTATAAGTCAAATTAAATAAAATTATGTTGAGTTTCATTGAAAACCCATTAAAAGTTTCATTGTACTAGCTTTGAACGCCCTTTCCCCATTAAATACTATTTTTCCAATAAATTAATTACATTCGAGACTAAATAATAAAATTACCCAACAGTTGGTATAGTTTTGTTTAAACCATTGGAGTGTAAATTGGGTTAGAAATGCTTTGTAACCTTAAGAAATAACAAATTAGATAAGCTTTGATTTAACCATTAGAGTGTGAATTTTTAACCATATTTATATTTAAACCATTTGAGTGTGAAAGGATCGGAAATACTTTACAGCCTAACATAAATAATGTATAAGATTATTACCCAGATTCTCATGACCACGTATCTATCCAGTGTAGTATGTCGGGTATTGTTTACTATAATAAGAAAGCCATTTTTACTCTTAATTCAATCTTTATAGATCCACCAGATTTTTATACCTACTAATCCGAGAAATTAAATTTGTTTAATTTCAAGTTTGACAGTAAATATAAAAAGATGCGCTCTTTTAATCCACTCATGAGTGAAAAGGATAGTTTTTCTTATCGGAAATAGCGGAAATTGAAGTCTGAATATTTGAAATCCATCAATATTAAGTCCACATTTGATCTTTACCCAAACTAAACGAAAACTTTTTGAATAAAATATTACAGCGCATTTGTAGGTAGAGTGTCACAAAAAAGTTGCTACATGTTTTGTTTCTGTAACAATCAATCAATAAATAAAAGAATCTGTGCTTCACTCTCTCTCTCTTACTAACTATCTATAAATATGTGGGCTTATTCCCCAATCAACGCATACTTACAAAATTTGTCATGTACTTAGGAACACGAAATGTTCAACTTTAGAAGTGAAGAGTATGGATTAAAAATTATTTTGGAATGATATGTTTACATTTTTGTCATTGATTTAACATTAGAATGACTTCATCACCAGCCGATCTACACATTAGTTTTCTTACCAAAGAAATTTGAATAAACTGTTGCCAATGACTGTTTTTAACTAATACGAAAAAATAATAAAAATAATTCAGTTTTGCAGCAGGTTGAAACTTTTAACAGATACCTCTGAATTGTTTGATTCCACCCTCCTCCCCCCTTCTCAAATGATGAAGCAACATTCTAATTGTTTACATGAATTTAAAAATTAAAAATTTTAGTATGATTGATTACGTTCTGTTGATGAAGCAATTAATTTAAAATTCAACAACGGATAAAATTAGGTGTATTATTAATTACTCAGAGTAAACTGACGTTAATATGCGTTTCGAAATAATTTTAGAATTTGATGACTGAGCTATAATTAAAATGAAATGCGCTAATAATTTTGGGTGCTTTCTCACCCGAAAAATTCTCAACCCCATTTCCGAACTGGGACCACACACCCCCAAACAAAATGCCTAACCTACTGCTAGTTCGTCAATGGCAAATGATGTTACGGATAGTGAGACCATTTGAACATGGCTAAGAAAATAAACTATCAGAAAAAGAAATGTTTTCTTTTGAAGGTCAGGTAATGTTTTTGATTCCATGGTAATTACCGCTGTGCATCTGTGAATAGGTCAGTTTTACGATTGACCGAATGTCGGACAGATGATTCCTTTTTAACGAGCTTAAGGTATTTCTGATGAGTATTTTAATGACATGATAATTAATTTATGTAGGAAAATGGTGGTAGGTAAAATCCAGCATTTTTTTAAAACGTCTTTTGATAAAACTATTAAACTTATTTCAATAAAACTTTTTATGTATTTTGTATAAAATTGAACAATATAGATTGAAAATATAGCATTCTTTTTAAATTTTGAATTTATGAATTTTAATGGTTTTACAATTTGTTATGTATATATCGATACCACCATTTTGCCCTATGGTGGTAAAAAATTAGGGTAATTCGATATCAAGTAAATATTTAATTAAATATATCTTATACTAAGTGTAAAATAAAATAAACTCATACACTGAAAAGTAAATGCATTTTAAATATACCCCTATTATACGAATATATATATGATATATAATATATATATATACGAATATATAATTATATGTATTTGTACGAAAATATACGATTACACCGATATATACCGATAATACCGATTATACGAATATATATATTTATCTTATCTTAATATATATATAAATTACGTGTCACGTTGTTTGTTCCCGATGCACTCATAAACTATTGAACCGATTTTAATCAAATTTGCACACCGTGTGCAGTTTGATCTAACTTAAGAGATAGGATAGTTTACATCTCAATTTATAGCCACAATATTATTTTGTTGCAAATTATTTGTTTATTATTATCTGTTAGCTCCAAACGATTCTAACAGATGGCGCTGTGTTGAAAGTACCAACGTTTCACATAAGCTACAATTTAATGGCATGTGATTTATTACCGCAACTGATTTATTACTGCAGTACAGAAAAATTTATTTTTGTGAGCAAAAAATCAAGTGTCTTGCTAAATGCTCGGTTTCGCGAGCGGAGTGTAATTGCATCAGACCCGAAACAATTTTCAACATAACAAGTTTTGACTTTCGAATTTTATGTATGTCAAACAGAATGTTAAAATTTTAATTAGTTCTTTTTTTATTAATTTTTTTAATTAATTTATTTTTTACAAAGTGACTTCAAATAGAGATACAGCTCTGAAATTTTAAACATAAGTAGTTTTAGCCATCTATTTAGACTTTTGAAAAACAGAACGTTAAAATTTTAATTAGTTATTTTTTAATTTATTTTCTTAATTAACAAAAAAAAATTTTACAAAACGACTTCTAATAGGACTACAATTCTGAAATTTTCAACGTAAGTAGTTTGGGCCTTCTAATTGGTCTTTTGAAAAACAGAATTTTAAATTTTTATTTAGTTCTTTTTTAATAAATTTTTTTAATTAATTAATAAATATTTTACAAAACGATTTATAATAGGGCTACAGCTCTGAAATTTTCAACATAAGTAGTTTTAGCCTTCTAATTGGATTTTTGAAAAACAGAATTTAAATTTTTTTTTTTTTTTTAGTTCTTTTTTTAATTAACTTTTTTAATTAATTAATAAATATTTTACAAAATGATTTCTAATAAGGCTACAGCTCTAAAATTTTCAACACAAATAGTTTTGGCCTTCTAATTGGACTTTTGACAAAAAGAATGTTCAAATTTTTATTTAGTTCTCTTTTGATTAATTTTTTAATTAATAAATATTTTACAAAACCATTTTTAATAGGGTTACAGCTCTGACATTTTGAACATAAGTAGTTTTGGCCTTCTAATTGGACTTTTGAAAAACAGAATTTTTAAATTTTATATGTTTTTTAATTAATTAATTAATTAATTAATTAATTAATTAATTAATTAATTAATTAATTAATTAACAAATATTTTACAAAACGATTTCTAATTGGGCTACATTTCTGAAATTTTTAACACAAATAGTTTTGGCCTTCTGATTGGACTTTTGGCAAAAAGAATGTTATAATTTTAATTGTTTTTTTTTAATGAAATTTTAATTAATATTTTCACAAAAAGTGACTTTTAATAGGCCTAGAGCTCTGAAAGTTTCAACACAAGTAGTTTTGACCTTCTAATTTTGCTTTTTACAAACATCACGTGTTGAAATATTCTTAAAGGAGTGTTCTGTTATAATTATTAACGGGGCTTTTTTTTTATTGTTACTCGAAAAGGAATGAGCTTCTAATATAAAGGCTTTCCTTACAAATAGTTTTTAGTCTGTGAAGCGACCTTACGCTTACGCAGCAATGAACCTTTCATCGAGCAATAGCATAGCCGGCCACGTGTTATTTAGACTGAAGTATAAATTGAATTCATATTATAGTAAAAGTAATACAGTGGAATTCTTCTTGCTTTTTAATTATTAGTGCTTCGTTGTTCAAAAATCTTTAATTAAAATATATACATGTAAGTATTATCACATAGTTAATACCTGGAATGCCACCACATAATCTTTGATTAAAGATTGGTTCACCTATTATTCTCCTGCGTAATTTGAATCCACCTCGATTTTGCAACGGTACGCGTTTGGTCATCAAAAAGATCACCGGAAATATACTTGAAGCTACCATTTTAACTGGAAAGTTTAAAGGAGAAGTGGTCCTGTTGCCACGTATTCCGATGATACCATCAGAATCTACGATACCCTTCAAAAGGTTACAGTTTCGTTTATCTTTTGCCATGTCTATAAATAAGTCTCAAGGCCAAACAATGTCCATTTGTGGTTTAGATTAGGAAAAGCCATGTATTTCTCATGGGCAACTATATGTTGCATGTTCACGTGTAGGATAACCGTCGAATCTATTTGTGTTAGCTAAAGACAGGTTAACCAAAAATATTGTGCACCGATTAGTGCTAAATTAAACTGAAATTAAAAGTATTTATAATTCAAAATAATAAACATTATTGTTAAAGATTTAAAACTATCTGCCCTACCTACCTCATTTATAAGTTGAAGTGTCACGTGTTATTTATTAACAACTTTGTAATGTATTCATTTGTTACAAACTTGAATACAAAAAATAAAAAAAATAAAAATTTATTTCTTTTGTATTGATTTTTGCTCAATATCAACGGTAGTAGAAAATCAATCATGGAGGTCGTCATGTTTTTTTTACAAATGGCATCTGTGTAAAAAAGCATGGTGGTCCCCATGACTGGTGTTCTCCTACCGTTTTCCTTAAATAGTTTACTACTATGTAATATAACAAAAGCCTTAGTAACAGCAACGCGTGGCCGGGTCTGCTAGTATATCTATAAATTACTACACCATGTGTGTTTTTTTAAAAGGTATATTTGAAACAACTCTACCTAAAAAATTCTAAATACAGGAAATCAATACACGTACATAATTAAAAAATATATATCAATTTTCACATTTGGCTTTAAATTATAATGATATCATCATCAGACGATTGCGACCAGAGATAGTTTTCAGAAATTTTTTAACACAGACCACCAAAACGTTTGGCTTAAGCATCCAAGAACATTTTGATTGGCTGTCGAATTTGAAAATTTATGTTATTATTAAAGGTGTTATTGTGATAGATTACGTTTTGTTGGTGAGAGTTGTCTGTGATTTTGTTGAGAAAAAGAACGACCGGCAAAGTTACAAATTTGATGAGTATTGTTTGCTAATTAATACTTAAAAACCTTTTTGAATGCATTATTAAAAGTGAAAAAACCTAATTGAAAAGTTGTTTTAACTTTTATTTGCATGCTTTGAAAATGTAGGGTATTGGAAAATAATTTAAAAATCAAACCTATGGTTCAATCACAAATGTCTGCAGATTTTTAATTTACGTACAGTTCAACCATAAACTGTCATCGAGTTCTACATTTGAGCTGTTTTAAAATTTTATTAACCAATTCTGCAAGGATTTCTGTAATATTTCACTGCAAAATATTTTTTAACAATTGACAATTCCTGCATTTTTTTTTTTTTTAAAATATTTTTATTCAATTCTAAATGTTTCGAAAAGGCCATAAACACAAAAATTTCTGCTCAATGCGCTTTTTCTTTTTTTAATTTGCGATCAAAATTACCTTGTTAAACGTTGCCTAGAAAACGACTCATTTCGCTGTCATTGAATGTAACGTCACGGCTTCGCAAACATCTTGGCTTGAAATGCAGCAGCGGTAACCAGATTTGCAAGTTTCTCGCAAATCACGCCAACCTGTACGGAATGTGGCACTGGTCCACCAACGCCAACTCTTTCAACGCCAACTATTTGGCAGAAACTTCACGATAACCATAGGAACGATAGGGTTTCTTTACGTCACGGATTTTGTTGACTGTTTTGATCGAACTGGTTTTGGCTCGGTTTTGGGGCATTTTCTTTTCTTAATATTTAAACAACTAATTTTTAAAAAAAAAAAATTCTTAAATATTTGGAATCAGAAAGAAATTCTTCATAAATATATACTAATTTCACTCGTTTTTAAAAAATGCGAGAATTGTCCATTGACTACGGTTACTATATCACTAATGGGGAGGTGAAAATCGTGAGTTTTAATATATTCATAATGACATTATTTTACCTCAACGTGAAGTCATATTTTAATGCCTAATCACAAGTTATACCACGTATATAGCAATTTGATCAAATTCTTAAAAACTTAATAGTAAAATATAGCTATTACGATTACGGCTAACCATCTTAATGGATCAAAAGGGGATACAATGTTTTGTGTAATATAACAAAATCCTTCTTACCAGAAAGCCAGGACGCTGAAAATCTGCGTATATATTTTCATAGCTGTAAAAAATAAAATAAACTGATTTCAATTAACCACTTAAAGGGGTAGAAGGGGAAACATTTGAAATGTTTTACAACTTTTCCAGAAAAAAAAGAAGAGAAAAAAAAAGGGGGGGTGTTGAGCCATATTTTACAGAAATGTTCCTCCATTGCTCCAGAAATACGAAAATTGATACAAACATGCTTCTGTTCCTGTAAATAGAAAAACTGAGCCAACTCAATTTCGACTAACAAACCTTTTTGCCTTAAGGGGGTGGGGGAGTCGATAAGGTACAGTACGCAAAAAAATTTGAACGATGGCTATATCTTGTATTCTAATTGATGAAATAACAAAAGTCAAGTACCGTTGTAAATCGTGGAAGGTCTTTATTAATTGTATATATATTTTTTTATCATGTCATCTACATACTAAAAAGTTTATTGGCAAACTCCATAATATTATATCATATTTAGATTTAGAATAAAAAAAAAAAAAACACGTCTAAATGCCAAATTTCATAATTTTCTAATGAGTAGTTTGTAATTTAAATGAGGTCAAAGAATTTAAAAATTAATGTTAAAAGAAAAAATTACTTTTTTGGTCATAAATTCTTAAATAATTAATATATTTTAGTAATTTATGTTTCAAAGGATAGTTTGTTAAATGCCAAACATGAATAGCAATCAATTTTTGCATCAGTTTTGCTTTAATTACAGTGCTTTAATTATTAATGAATTAAACAAGGTTTTTTTTTTAAATAGAAAAATGCATTTTTTTCGCTTTCATTAAATTTATCATGGTCGAAAACCCCTCCACAGCTTTTTTCATTCCATTTTGAATTTTGGTTCTCAATATTTTAGCAAACATGTGAAAAAAGCTCTTTTTAAAGGACCGTGTAATAGATTACGTCTTGAAGCACGCAAAACATTCAATTCTGCCCTTCTTTAAAGAGGTATGCCCTGAAGATCGGCCAAAACATTTTTTCTCATAAATGACATGTTGCTCAACATAATGAACTGAAATTTGGTATCTAGGGTAAACGAAGTATTCTAAATCGAATGAAAACATGAAGAGTAGGGGTTCGTATTAAAATTTTCAAAGATAGAGTTAAATTTACTTAGTATAAATCCCCTAAGATTTTTTTTTTTTTTTTTTTTTTTTTTTTATGCTATACGCAATATTAAATTGTATAAAAAAAAACAATTTGGTGCAAACCGCAAGACTCTACGATAATCAGAACCAAAGATATAGCCATCGTTCTGATTTTGATTTTTTTCCCATTTTTTTCCTTCTTTCTTTTTGCGTACTTTACTACGTTTGAAATGTGGGATATTCCAATGTCTTTTTTTCCATAAAGTTAGGACTATGAAAATAGATACACCTGCTCCTAAATCTGTTCATAGTTTAAGTTATCGCGATTACCGTCACTCTTAAAAGTTCTAAATTTGGTCTTACCGTTTCAAATGTACAATATTCCGATGTCCTATAATGCTAGAACATTGAAAATGGGTACACAAGTTCTCAAAGCTATATATTGTAAAATGGTTTATGGCAATTACGATTTACTACCTTTAAAGGGGGAACATGTTATAAAAGTTCTGTGAAATAAAGCTATGAAAATTGGTAAAACTTTGTAAAGAACCACATGCATAGCTAGTTAATTATATTGTAGTATATAGGGTATCAATTGAAAGTTGTTGATGAGAATGTATCAAAAATTAAAATATTGGATATGTGATACTTTTTAAGAAGAATAAAAAACATTAATGACTAAAAAATATCTGAAATTTATATTGGATTTTATAGTAATTTCATGGACAATTCGCAGTTCGTCTCAAAATCGTGACTTCGGGTTATAAGTTTTAGAAAATTAATTTTGTTGCCAAGATTGATAACTTGGAAATAGTTAAGTGGTACTTGACTTAAAATGGATTTTAAATGCCTTGCGTTTTCTTTCGATTGCTTCAAATTTCAAAATTGCATTTTTTCCGTAGCATAAAAAATAACATTTAAAAATTACACATAAAATATTAATAAAAATAAAAATTGTAATGAATCAATAAATGATTCTTCGATACTTAGCATTAGGCTAAATATCTAAAACCCTTTGCTCATCGCACACATACATTTATTCACACATGGAAAGTAATTGTATAGAAGGCAGATTTTTTTTCCTATCTGTACTAATATTTTCCATTGTACTAATGCTTTTTTTTTAAATTGATGAAAGAAAAAAAAAAAGAATAGCGCCTGTTTACTTCGTGATAGGTTGTTTTAAAATGTAAAGAGGAGTTAAAAAAAAAAAAAAAAAAAAAAAAAAAAAATTGACACTACAGTAGAGAGAAGCTACATGGGCGCCGCCATGTAAGGTCAAGGAAATGCAACAGCTCCTCTTTGTAGTTTGAAAATTAATAGAAGGGGAGACGAGTAGAAATAATCAAAGAGAAAAATAATTATAACACGTGTTTTAAATAATTTATTTAAGCAGAAAATAAATTCATGTTAATGCATATTTTAGTGGAAAACTCAATTATCATTTTATAAGAAATCAAGACCAACAAAAACTTGAGCAGTCTTGCACAGCGATCTGTACCCCCTCCGCCTTTATTTAACCTTACCAGCGCCTATAAGCTTATACAAAAGTTATGTCTGTCTGCAAGAATGCCTGTCCATCTATCGGATTTCAAAAATTTTAAATAAAACTGCAAATGCTATCGACTTGTATTATGTCAAATAGAAAACATGGTCGAGATGACTTCCATTCTAAAATTTAAACAAAAGTACCGGGAATGGCGATCTGAAGTCAACTCAGTGCTTTGAAGTATTTCGTAAACTTTCTTCTTCTACTCAGTTGCAAGAAACAAAACTTCGCTTGCTCATTTCTTCTCCATTCAGACCACCTTAAACACTATGTCTACTCGTTCATATTTGTTGAGCATGTTTATTACATAAGGCTGGAATTTATCAATGAAATGTAGAAAATTGTGAACGTTATAAGATTTTAAAAAGACAAGATGATTCTTCCATATTAGTACAGTTTGCAGAATTTGGAAAATTAATCACTGCACTACTAGAGTATCCACGGCATAATCAAGCTTTAGATTAAGTCGGACTTTTTCATCTTTCTTAGAACTCCACTAAGCTTTTATTCGAGGGTCAAAATACTTTCCGCCAGAATTTATCGTTTTAGTTTTTTTATTCCCGGATATAGCGTTCCATTGTTCTTGTATTTTTATTGCCATTGCAGCACTGGTATTCAAAAATAAAGAATTTCATTAAAACTTTTTTTCCAAACAGTTCCAAAGTAATTGAACTTATAAAGTTTCGGATGAACCATGGATGAACCGAAGGACGTTCAGTACTATACACAAACATTCCTGTGGGCGATATTTTTGTCATTTCCTGCAAGAACTTCTTTTCATTATGGATGCATTTCACAACAAGCCCCACTTATAAAATGTTTCTTAATACACTCTTATCAAAAAAGGTTTAATTTCGCACCCGACACGATATAATTAAAGAATTTGCTTTTCTAAAATAAATTAACTTTCAAAACATTTATTTTTAAAAAAAATTCTATTAGAAGTTTTGGTACATTGTGAAATTGTGTATTTACGATTTGCACAATTTTGTTCGAACTGTCCCACCGATTTAAAAGTTTGCCAATTTTCAACGTTTACAGACGAACAGTCGACAGACACGAAAGTGGCTTCGTAAGTTTTCCATACTTTTCTTCTATGTGTAGAACTTTAAAAATTTAAAAGTAAATATAATTATAAATTAATTTTCATTTAGAATAAATTCTTAACTCCTAGCAATTGAATTTTTAAAAGTATGGAGTATCGTGACATTGCACCTTGAAAGAAGAAGAATTAATGATATTCAATTTTGAGAAACAGGCCACTCCGAAAAAAAAAATAAAAAAATCGGAGCTACATTGGCATCTATTCTGATAATTTTCAAAATTCAAAAATCCTTAGAAAATTATACATCTATAATTTCGGCTGTAGTGACATTAAAAATGTTTTATAATTTAAAACCAAGTTTCATATATGTCTACAAAACACATTTTGATTTCTTTAAAAACATTAGTTGTTAAATCTTTCAAGGTAGAGATATTTTTGTTTATTGTTTTTATTATTTGTAATTATTCTCTTATTATTTGCAATTCATTAATACCAAAATATAAATCGTACATACATTTGTAATATATCAGTTGATGATAAGATTAATAGCATTACTTACAATTCAATCAAAGTGCCATAAAATTCGATCGAAACAATATTTTTATTGAAACTTATTAGGAAGTTCACTGGTTCCAATTAGATATATCTGACTATAACTTGGATAATGGGAGATAAGTTTTCTCAACAAGGAATAGAAAAGTGTGTAGAAGTGACTTTATCAATAGTCCGAGAGGGGACTACAATTTTTGGGCCCCATTGAACATCATTCTGAATTTTTTACAGAAATTGGAGAAAAGTTAGTAGATTACGAATCCACTGGTCTGCCGTGGCAAAAATGGCCGAAACTGATCAAAAATCGACTTGGAATGAGTTGAACTAAAATTCGATTGTCAAATGTGTCATAACTTACCAAAAGGAGAACAAACTTTTTCGTCTGGCAACCCACTGCATTTTGATTTTCAATGAGAAAAGGGCTAACGATTTCTGATCTCTGGCTCGGAAAACTTGTATCTTTTAAAAGTAAGCCAAATCGGCGACATCAGTTACGTCATCAGTTACGTAATGTTTATTGCCAATTTAGTTCATTTGTGAAAGATGCAAGAAAGCCATAGCTACACATCTGAATTGTCTGCAAACTTTTTAATTGAAAATTAAAGAATGAGGGCTACCAAAAAAAAAATGATCATTATTTGGCAAGTTATGGCTCAATAAGATTTAGTTCAACTTATTAAAAGTCGATTTTTGACCAGTTTCGGCCATTTTTGCCCCGGCAGACCAGTGGACTCGTAGTAATCTATTCACTTTTCTCCAATTTCGATAAAAAAATTCAGAATGAGGGTCGATGGGATTCAAATATTGCAGTGGCCTCTCAGTTTATGACAGTCACAGTAACTTTTTTTTTGTTCTCACAGAGTACAACTGAAACTCCATCTCCTCATCCACTGTAAAAAAAAAATCTCAAATACCAGATTAAGGCTCACACAGATTTAACGACATCAAATACTCGCCTACGCGGAAATCAAAAGAGGCTTATTAAACCAGACGAAAGAACATCAAGCTGAAGAAGAATCGTCTGCCAGAGGGGACCCTCTGGGAACCCGTCTCCTCATACCCTTTTCCTCGTGACTTGCGCGTCACAGTGAACCCGAGAATGATTTGGAGATGGGGAGGGAGAGAGATCCAGTTGAATGGTTCACTGTGGCAAAGGTGCTTCTTCTCGTCTTGGTTAATGGAGGTTTATTGTTGGTAGAGATTTTGAGCTTGTGTCTTTCTAATGTCTGCTTTCGGGTGACTCGGGAAAGGTTTGGAATTGTTTCTGTGTGTTGGTAGAATAAAGCATTGATAGCTACGCGCCAGGGCCCTGGCCCGGTCACTTTTAATGGCTTTTTTTATTATTATTTTTCTTTCACTATACAAGGTATCCAAAAAAGTTTATTGCTTTAGCTTTCAGGGACAGGATATCCGTGTTAATTGGAAATTGCTTTAATAGGAAGTACTGGTAATCATCATTCCCTATGATTGCTATGTTACAATCGTCTAGCCCAGCGCATTTAGAAACTACTTAATGTTAACTTTGAAATTTGATGAGTAGAGGTACAAAAAATATCACTTAATTAAATAACATAAATTATTTTCATTTAATGTCTATCTATCTGTAATAATAAAACAAGCTGTATATAGAAACCTACTTAAAATTGGAGTAGAGCTCTACAATTTTTAGCATAAATAGTTTTGACCTTCTAATTGTATACATCACAAACAGAATGTTAAAATTTTAATTAGTTCTTTTTAATTAATTTGTTTAATTAATTAATAAATATGTTACAAAACGATATCTAATAGGGCTACAGCTCTGAAATTTTAAACATAAGTCGTTTTGGCCTTTTAATCGGACTTTTAAAAAACCGAATTTTAAATTTTTATTTTGTTCTTTTTTAATTAATTAATAAACATTTTACAAAACGATTACTAATAGGGCTACAGCTCTGAAATTTTCAACATAAGTAGATTTGACCTTTTAATATGAATTTAAAAAAAAACAGAATTTTAAATTTTATTTTGTTCTTTTTTAATTAATTAATAAACATTTTACGAAACGACTACTAATAGGGCTACAGCTCTGAAATTTTCAACATAAGTAGTTTTGGCCTTTTAATTTTATATATCACAAACAGAATGTTACAATTTTAACTATTTCTTTTTTAATTATTTCTTTTTAATTAATTTTTTTAATTAATTATTAAATAGTATGTTACAAAATGATACCTAATAGTGCTACAGCTCTGAAATTTACAACATAAGTAATTTTGGCCTTTTAATTTGACTTTAAAAAAACAGAATTTTAAACTTTTATTTTGTTCTTTTTTAATTAATTTTTTTAATTAAATAATTAACATTTTACAAAACGACTACTAATAAGCCTGCAGCTCTGAAATTTTCAACATAAATAGTTATGTCCTTCTAATTGGACTTTTGAAAAGCAAAATTTTAAATTTTGATTTAGTTTCCTTTTAATTATTTTTTTAATTAATTAATTAATTAATTAATATTTTACAAAACGATTTCTAATAGGGCTACAGCTCAAAAATTTTCAACATAAGTAGTTTTGGCCTTCTAACTGAACTTTAGAAAACAGAATTTAAAAATTTTTGTGTAGTTTGTTATTAATTAATTAATATATCTATTACAAAACGATTTCAAATAGGGCTACAGCTTTGAAGTTTTCAACATAAATAGTTGTGGCCTTCTAATTGGATTTTTGAAAAACAGAATTAATTTTTTTTTTTAATTAATTAACAAATATTTTACAAAACGATTTGTAATTGGGCTACATTTCTAAAATTTTATCAATTAAAAGCGTCTTCGAATAGGCTTAGATCTCTGAAAGTTTCAACATAAGAAGTTTTAGCCTCTAATTTTGCTTTCCACAAACAAGTGTTAAAATAATCTTAAAGGGGTGTTATATTATTGTATTAACGGGGAATTTTTTTTTCTTGACAAGGGATAGGCTTCCAATATTAAGTCTTTAAGTAGCAATTAGATTTTAGTGAGTGAAGCTAGCTTAGGCTTACGCAGCAATGAACCTTTCAGCGAGCGAAGCGAGCCTATGCTTGCATAGCAGTAAACCTTTTAACGAGTAAAATAAGCCTGTGTTTATGTGTCCATTAAATTTTCAGCGATCGAAGCGAGCTCGATTTTGCGTAGCGATGAACCTTACTGCGAGCGAAGCGCCAAAAACTGGGTCCTATACACGAATGACAAATTTCACAAATGATGTTTTACGAATGATTTCACGAATGACAGATTTACAACGCGAGGCTTCACAGCAAGCTAAAATATTGCACATGTTAAATTTTCGTAGCGAGTTAGCTAGTTATAAATAAAAATTAAAATAGCAAAAGACCAAACCAGATAGAGCCATTGCATATGCATTGAAGTAAGGATTTCAAATATAGAATAAAATATATTGGGCACTATTTTCGATTTTTTAAATTTATGTTATTTTATTAAGTGATCTTTTTCATACCTACTCACCAAATTTCAAAGTTTTCTACATGGTAGTTTCTAAATGCACTTGGCTAAAAGACTGTAACATAGCAAGTATAGGGAATGATCTTTACTATGACTTTCTCTTAAATTATAAAAGGATTTATAGAAAGATAGTTTTATATTTAAAGTTTTTTTTTTTTTTTTTTTTTTTTTTTTTCGTTATATAACTATTGTAAGAAAAAATTGCAAAAGTGTCTTGGAATGAATTAGATCAGTGCAAAAATAAAATTATAAAAAACACTCCTTAAAATAACGTATTTAAAAATCTGACTTTATATACTTAAAATAAAAATAAAAGAGACGCGATAACTTAATTGATTATTTTAATGGATTAATTCAGATTATTTTAATGCTTTCCATTTCGCTCAGATAGCGTTAGTTTTTTTTAATGTCATCAAATTGTACATGCATATTATTCTTATCTATTTCTACAAACGTCTGTACAAACAAGATTTTGGTGATAGATACTTGCACAATCGCAGCTTGTTTAGTTCTACAATTCAACTTTGACCTACACATATTCTTTGACACGACCTAAAAATTAAAAAAAAAAAAAATTTCGGCAGAGTGAGGTGAGAACCCAGAAACTTTCATAGAAATCTTATACGCTCCTACTCTTTTGAATCCCATCAACGAATTTCATTTTCCTCCGCTTCTGGAATAACGACTTACGAGTTGTATTAGCAGCAGTGCTAGAAGTGTGGGTAGAAGCGGGGTGACGTGACCCCTCCTTTTTCAAGAAAATACCCATGCGTCCCCCACTTCAAAAACCACTGAAATCCCTCCCCTCACTTTTAAAAATACTCAATCCATCTAAAAACTCTAAAGAAAAATAACATTAACCTTTAAATGTAGTGACACTGAGAAAAAGTGATTTTAAGTTTTCAAATGTAAAAATTAAATCTATTTATAGTATATATCATACTACTATAAAAATGTATTATACTATTTTGTACAAAGATATAAGTATTTTTATTAACAATTATTGTTACGCTCGGTCAACTTTTAGCTTTGGGGAAACTTTAAGTTAAATTTCTGTTCTTCTTTCATATAGAGAGAAGCTATTAAAAAAAAAAAAAAAACATTTTTAAGATTTCTATTAATTTAATATGAAAGTATACACATTTAGAAGCATTATTTAAATCTAAATAAACAGTTATGCATGTAATTTTGAGTTATTATTTCACTTTATCTCCTACATCCAAATAAAAAAACTAAGTCGCAGAATATTCATTAAAATAAGAAAAGAAATTTTAACCCTTGTTCAATGTTTGTGTTACCAAGTATAAATTTTTTCATTCCTAGTTAATATTTTTAATATAAGACAGGAAATTATAAAATTTATCATAGGGATAGTGGGAGGGGGCTTGCACTTGTCACCAACTTTTGGGCATCCCCCCCCCCCACTTTTTCCCCTCTCACTTCTACCACTGATTAGCAGCATGTGGAATTAGTTATTTGTAGCAGAAATACGAGGTACCAAGTATGTAAAGTTTGGGGGCAGTTATAAAAATCAATTAAAAAAAAAATGTTTATTAATAAAAAAAAAAAATACTACCGATTTTGAAATTTTTTATTCAAAAATTAAACGGAAAGTTTGTCGAAAAAATTTGTCGCCAACATCTAAATCCCAAATGCGATTTCACATTTTCTTCTTTTAGAAGGTTATTCGTTTTCAAAGAGTTGTTGTGTATGCGCTTTTTCAACTAAACTAAAAAGTACATACGATTAAAACATTCAATTACATTTTATGAAAACCTACTTTAACGTTGCTTAGACCTTCCAATTCGAAGGATTCCAAACTTTTAAAGATCTATATCCATTTTTTTTTTAAAGTTGATCATCGGTGACCCACTGACTATAACCACGACCTATTACATCATTAAACAAATGTTTTGAATTATTTTCAACATTACTTTTGATTAACCATAAAAAAAACTTAATTCAAATTGTAATTAAAAAAAAATTGCTAAATGTATCGAAATTATTAAAAACAATTAAATTAAAAAGTCGGTGACCCACTGACTATAACCACAACCTATTACATCATTAAATAAATGTTTTGAATTATTTTCAACATTATTTTTGACTAACCATAATAAAACTTAATTCAAATTGTAATTAAAAAAAATTACTAAATGTATCTAAATTAATAAAAATAATTAAATTAAAAAGTACAAAAACTATCTCAAGTTCTTCTAAGTAATTTACTTTGATCATAAGTTTTGAGAGCGTGTACAATACATTGGCAAATTTTTAATTGCATTTTAATTTAAAAGTTTTAAAAAATTAAAATACTATTTCTATTGCAGCTGCTATATCTCACTTAAGACCACCCAGGTAGCTGATAATTACATTTTCTATTTCCCCCATTTTGATATTTCTTATGACTTTGATTTTCTCATAAAAAACTTGCACATTTAAAAACCATTCCCGTTCCACTTAAAATTCGCTTACAGCCCACCAATGGGTCATGACCCACAGTCAGGGAAACCGTTGTAACTTATTTATCAGTTTTGATAGTTTGTCCTGTATCAATTACAAATGTAATATCAATTTCCGAATTTTTCTATCGTAGCTTGAGCTTAAATTTTTATACGAGAATTCAACCATTTATTTGACATATAATGCGTACGTCTGTAGCATTTCTAGTTTCTTGTAGGATTGTCTTCATCAGACGGACGGACAGAGACGTTGAATAAGTTTCTCATTACATTGTTGTGCGAGGCTAATAAGTAGGATTTGAACCTTCAATAGAGCCAGGAATTGTCTCGAAAGTGGTTAATCGCTGAGCTTCAAACATCTGTAATTTACGTGAATAATTGTATCCATGATCTAGTTCCAGTCATACCAATCCAAACCCATCGCAATAAAACGAGATGTAATGCATTTTAGAACATTTCGAAAGAACATTCTAAACGTCACTCTTGAATTCAATGGGAATGTAAAGAATTACCAATCGAACAAAAAATGCTTGGTCTTCCGAACCGTATTTGGCCGGAAATTATCAGGTTTTAGGTGTCAAAATACGATATTCCAAAATTCACAGGTAATGTAGAAAAACGGCAATTGAACAAGTATCACACACCAATCGAACTAGAATCACTTGTTCTACCGTAAATGAATTTACAGCACACCATTAACATCAAACTGAATTTTATTTAGAATGTAGAGAATTTCTAGTAATTTAAAATAATTCTGGTCTGCAGAAAATATTAAAAAGAAACATGGAAAATGAATTACAAATTGATAGTCAAAACTGTCATATCTTAACAAATAATGAGGATATAATAATAACAACATTGTGACTCTGTAATAATTTTTATCCGGCAGCCCATAGCAGAAATATATTTTTTAGGTAAACCAGGTGTGTAGCCAGGGGTTGGGATATGGGGATATATAATATATAACTTCCCGAAATTTTTCTAATTGCAATTAAAACTCAAAAATCAAATGATTTTTTTTGTTTAAAATGGTACATTTATTTAAATGTTTTTAAATTTTTAAATATACTTTAAAAAATTTCATGTTATTTGGATTTCTAAATATATTCAGCATTCATAACAAGAATGATTGTATGATTTGTTGACTTATTATCTTATATCCCCTCTCGAAAAAAATCTCTATATACGTCCCTTAGGTAAGCAAATACGTTATGGAAAATAATTTTTTTTTTTATAGAATATAGAGAAATACTTGTATTTTAAGAATACCCACCATGTGCATCGGAATAAAGCTTGTTTAAAGGTTAAAATATGAAAATGCTAGGTTCCTTCTTTATCAATAGTAACTTCTCACGACAGGAAAAATTCCATGAAAATTTATTATTTCTGTGCATTTTTGAACAAATACTTGATAGAGTCCAATAATTTCTTTCTTTTTTTTTTTTACACATAAAACTAAATTCCATCCTGGCATTTTAAATTATATATTAGTAAAAAATAGGAAATTGGTAAGGCAAAATATGACTACTGTTTGAATAATAATTGACTAGAGTAGAAAGATATGCATAATAAAAATCATTAAAGCAATTTTTAGAATATATTTTTGATAGCGCAAACGATTTTTTAAAACCTTTTGCGCAGTTATATACTAAAACTTTTTCAAACGATTTCCAAGATTTTTAAATTCGGGATTAATTGAACTTATGCATGGCTACGTTGTAGTCAACAGCTGGGTTTGCTTGAATATGAATTGGTCAAAGGAATTAGTCAATGTAATTGGAAAATTGGAATTTATTTTTAAATGCGTAGTGGATTTATCACAAGCATATAAAAAAGGTTTCTAAATGACAAAACCTATAACGTTTTTGTTCAAACCGTGATTTTCAAAAGTAATATTTGGATTTCCAACTAAAATTTTAGTTAATAGTTGTGCATTAAGTTTATGTTGAAATGAATAATTTTTAAACCGTATTATACTTCCTTTTTCTTGTGAATCCTACTACATTTCTTCATTTCCTATTTAACTTTCAAATGCCTTGAAGGTTCAAGTACACCCGATTGGGGCTGACATTTTTATTTTGGTAAAGAAAATATGTTTACTTTTGAATATAATTATAAGAATCGATGATATCCTAATAAAAACATGTATTTCAACGAGTGGTAATTCCTAATTTCTATATTAGAATATTGGACAAAAAAGGTCTGTAGAAAATCTCATCTGTAGTAAAAATGGCATAATTTTGAGTATTAGTGCCTAAAAAATTGGTGCCCATTATTGTTTAATGAGTAATTTGTATGATAACCAAATCCATATCAATACATGATTTTGTTATGCGAGAACAAAAGGGGTTCTGCACTAGTTATACTAACTTAGTTTTCTATGAAGCAATCAAAAACACACGCCAAAGAGCAATTTTAATGTTATACTGAAAAAGGGGGGGGGGGGGAGCTCGCGGTTCTTATATATTCCAGATTCGAAACCCGTTCTTTTTTACAAATCCAGAACCCACGAATTAAACATTTTAGAAGTTTAATTTTTTCCCCTACAAGATTATTCTTTTCTGGTGTAAAATTTAAATTTGTACAGAAATTGAGCAAACATGAATTTATATCGAAGAATTGCGAAAATATTATTTGGTTAAATATGTGGCCTAAATACTAATTTTTCTAGAGGAAACTGACAAAATTTTGCCTATTCAATTCTATGTGATCTTATTTGCATATTAAAATTATTTAATTTTTAAATAAATGTGTATCAGTGAACTAATTATTAATTTAAACAAATTTAATAGTTTACAATGCCCTCAACGGTATCTTATTATAATACAAAAAATGCGTTTTATAAAACACTAATTCTTTATAAGCTTTTCAAAATTTAATGTTTGAATTTGTAATAATATACCACATATATATTCCATAGACAGACATCTACAAACAAATATTATAACATTTGACATAGCTTTTTTTTAAACTAAATAATATTAGACTTATCAATTAACAGTAGTTTATTCAAAGTAAAAAAAGCTTTAATTGTAAGGTTTTTAAATGTCTTCTACAAATTCATTGAGCAACGGGCAACAATATCAAACAAACAAAAAAACACAATTGTAATAAGGTTTAGCCAAACAAAAACTTTAAAGGTTTATATACTTCTAATCTATTTTAATGCAAAAACAAAACAAACTATAGATTTTTTTTTTTATATAAATAAGAAAATTTCGATTGTGGTAGCATAATATATAATATCTGTATTACCTATTCTTTTGTAATGTTCTAAGGTTAAACTTTGTTCTTCGAAATATATATTCGTGCAATATATTTCGGTTTTCAAAACCAAAGCAAAAATTTGTTTATTGGTATCTTCGAGTTGGTAAATATTTTCTTTTGTAAAAATAGTTAAAAATAATAATCTCAGTAAAAGCAAAACAAATTACGCTTTTTCATTAAATGGGTATTCTCACGCGATTATCATGTAACCCTACAGACTTCGTGATGAAAGAGTTAATTTATTGAATTTGCTTGGCGTAAACATTTCTATAACTGAGTTGTTTTATATAAGATCGAATTTTTGTTAATTTCTGATAAAGAAATTTGAGTTACAATTCAAACATTTTAAAATAATTTTTATGAAAATAATGATAATGTTTATAATCATTAATGATTTTTTCTACTAATATTATAGAAATATAATGTAGTTATTGCCAGTGGGGGTGATTGTGTGGCAAACACGGTTTAGCAACTTTCTAATTTACGATATCGAATTAAAAACAAAAATAGAAACGAAAAGCTACATTTGCATAAAAAACTTAGTTTATAAAGATATTTCCGATTTAAAAAATGATTCACTTTTAGCTAACCCAAACATTAAAAATGAAGTTTTCATTTAACATACATTTTATGTTTATGTTGTTAGAACAATACATTTTCTCTTTCTTCTGCCCACTTTTCCTAATGCATTGACTGAAAAGTAATTTCTAACAAAACTGCTTTTCTTACAGGCAGACACAGTAAGTGATGAAGGTTTCATGTGAAAGAAGCATCAAAGTTCGCTTATAACATGTGATTTTTAATTTTTAATATGATACGATTACAATCAAAGTTCCTTTCATCCTATTGAAAAAAATATAGTTACATATACATTCTTAAAACGAAATCAGTATTACTTTCCTGTAAAAGAGCATAATTATACAGTTTTTTTTTTTTTTTTTTTTTTTTTTTTACTTCAAAGTATTATTATAACAAATAAATCAAAAGCAAGATTTCACTGTGAATGAGAGAAACCCCGTGAAGAATCTTTCTCCTTAAATTTACCACTGATAAAGAATATCAGTTCATAGATTTCATTAAGAAACTACGCCTAAACATTTTTTAAACAAATTATTTTATTTTTTTAACATGTCACTAACTAGACAATGTGTTTTCCTTATATACTTTTGACATGCAAGTATTTTAAAAAAGATTGTTCCCATTTAAAAAAAAAAAAAAAAAAAAAAAAAAAAAAAACACATTTAATGAAATATTTCAGAAAAGTATTTCAAAGCAACGAAAAATTCAAAATATCTAAAAAAGAAGTCTCAGATAATAGGGTATTTGACACCATCAACAATTAATTACCAAATGCGGCATATTTATAGTATTTAACGAAATAATAATAATGCAAGCAGTTTTAACTCGAAATAATTGTTCAAATTTTTATAAATCAAATTTTAAAAATTGCTTTTCTGAGCGCCTCATCACGTGATCAGAAACGCTCGGATAAACTCCTCTGCAGAGTGTGACGTCAATGTTGACCACATTTGTAAGCAAACAGCTTCATACGTTTATTTTAAAGCTTGGTTCATCTCTTTTCCTACTATATGATAAATTATGACTATTGAAGGTAACTTTTAGGAAATATTTATTTAAAGAATTGTTATTGGAGCATTGGAAGACGTTTTTGTAAAGGTACACATTTCGAATTAACCCAAAATAGATGTTTTGTTGGTGGGGTTCTTTTTCAAGTCAAGCTCAGAATTTTATTCTGAAGAGTTTAGAAATGTTAAAACATTTGTGTAAGTATCAACAATTTTCATAGTTCTTATAATTAGAAAAGCAACAACAACTCTTTTACAGTTATAATAATCATAAAAACATTAGGATAAAAAATAAAAAATAAAAATAATAATAATAAAAAAAAAAAAATAGCAATTAATATCATTCGTTGAGTACTGTTAAAACGGAGTGAAAAGGAACAATTTTCAACTTTCAAAGTAAAAATAGAGTGTAATAATATCGTTAACGAACATATTTTTGACTTAGGAACGTGGGTCTTACCTTCTTCTATAATGATCAAGCCTAAAAATGTTGGAAAAAACGTGACTTGCATTTAATTTAATTTTTTTTTTTTCATATGTTGTTCCGATTCACCCCGCAGAAAGGGATGACACGGAACACTCGTTATAATTTATAGCTGATATTATTTAAAAAAGACAAAAAGGCGAAAAAGACAAGTAATAATGCATTGAGGTGAATAGAAACACAAGATTATCATAAACAAAATCCTTTAACCCTTTATCTACTGACGGTACTTATAAGTCCAGTCATTGTACTGCATTTCTCATGGTACTGTACTGATTTAAATGCTTTGAAACCCATAGGGACTTTGAAATCCACTTCTATGAAGTTTTTTCTTCACCTATTGAATGACAGCACAAGATTGCTTCTCTTTGGAAACATTAAATATTTAAAAGAGTTTGTACAAATTATAAAAAAATTAGTAAATAAAGGGTTAACTGCTGTAATTGTGTGGTTTGATCTTTTTTGGTGCAAGGGCAACAAGTGGTTCATACTGCTCCAAAATATTTGGTGAAGATCAATTTAAAATTTCAATAACAAAGAATTGAAAAAATTCATTTAAAGTCAAAGATTAAATATTTTAGGGGGTTGGAAGCATTCTACAAAAAATGACTCGCGGTCTGTCAGACCGCATACAGTAAGTAAAGGTTAATATGACAGACAAAAAATGTTTTTTTCAAAGCAATTCATGTAAACAAAACAAATATTTTTGTTTCAAATTTAGAAAGAAAAAAAATCCATATTTCAATAGTGCATCAGTACTTAAACTTAATATTGTGTAGTTAAAACATTTAAAAGAATTAAATAAAGTATTATTTGCATCAAAATGATCATCACAGAAGTGAATCGTAGTCTGTGGTGAAAACTAAGTTGATTCTCTTCTTGCAAGATTTAACCACTTTTTTGTATGTGTGCTTTCCTGGGCACATGTGTACACAACTTTTCTGGAGTTTTAATTGAAGTACTTGTACAGTGGGGTACTGCATAATACCGATACCGGTGAGACATTTCTTGGAACGAAATCAAAAGAAAAACACATTTCGAGCTGGAAACTCACTCGCGATTGCGATGTTGTTTATGCAAGATTGACGTCACACAGACAGATGGGTTTTTGAGCAGCGTTTTAGGGGCGGGGCTTCTACTTGCATTTTAAAATGCAATTTTTAGCGTTTTGCGTCATTATTAAAAAAAGAAAAAATACGTGTTTTTTATTTTGGGCATACCTTTTACTTAAAACATATTTTGAAAATTTGTCAAATACCCTATTGCAGAGAGAAAAGAAAATTATTGCATTCCATTAATTATATGAGTCATAATTTTAAAAAAATTCCCAGATTTTTTCGATTACTCTGTATTTCAGGGAAATTAAAATCTTGTCTAGTTAGGATATCTTCTAAATATGTTGATATCTATACACGATTACAGCAAATCTAATAGAAAAATCAGGCTAAAGTAAATTTATAGTTGTTTTTCTTCTTCAATGACTAGACCAACTAAATTATTGACAAACGTGCTTCGGTATCGTTTGCAAAAGGTTGTTTGTCAGTTTCCCGAAATGAGGATGCCGCTCAAATTTAATCACAATATAGAAAATCAAAAAAAAAAAAAAATTGCTTTTATTTTCTGCGACAAAATGTATAAGTGGAACATGCAATATGTTAAAAAAAACAACAACCTTGATTTGTCGATGTGATGATACCAAGATCAAATTTTATATGGAATACTGCAACTAACGAATATGAATTTAATTAAATTACAAAATTTATTCCAAAAAAATAAATTTAAAAAGGAATAACGAGTCAATTCAGTTTGAACATTGAACATTGTTCTTTAAATAGGAAGAAAGAAAAGAACTGGAAGGGAAATGTTTGGAATGGATTTATGAAAATGACGGAAGTTCTGCTTCGTTAGGTCGTGAGTTGATACTCATAAATAGAGGAATTTATGATTATCAATTTCCGACCTAACTTCTTTCTTCAGGCATAGGGGATGAGGTAAAGTGAATCTTCGCAGAGGAATTAATATTAGAGTAACTGTTTTTTGAATAACAGATGAATTGATGAACCCAAAATCGTCTGATCAAAGGTAAGGAAGACAAGGGAAATAAAAAATGTAGCTCCTTAACTACAGAATAAACAGTTGATACTACAATTAGATGTTAATGATGACACATGGGAAGAAATGTATAATTCGACCACATATATGTGCATTGTTATATGTGCATAGATATATGTGCATTTTTAAAAGGCCGAAGTGAGTTCTATAAGTTTTAGACGGACACATACAACTTTTATTCCTTGAGATATTAAAACAATATCTCTTAATCTTTTCATCATCTTTAATTCCTTATCTTCATTTATGATCCTCCTTATCTTGTACAGATAAGGAATATATCTTTCCTTATCTTGTCCAGATAAAGACTGGAAGAAGATAAAGTGGTTAAGTCAAATTCCTACGGAAAATGAACGTACAGCACTAGCGATTGAGAAAAAAATTGCAAGAAAACTTTCAAAAAGAATTAATTTGGAACGATATAATTAGCTTCTCCTGAGATAAAAGAAAATTTTAGTACTTATTGAATTGATAAATGTTTTTAATAAACATATTCATCGGGAGAGCATTTCTTAACATTCAAAAAGGCTTTTACTTTTGTTTAAAATGTGTATGAGTTTGTTGGATATTTCAAAAGATCACTGATCTCTTAATGGGTTAAATAAGAATAAAATAAGTTTTTTGCTTTGATCGCACTTCCTGAAACACAATGGACAAGAGATAATTTGCTCTATAGTCACTTAAATTGTGTTGCATCTGAAATGTCTAAACAATCTATAAGGATCGGTATGCAGAAGAAAAACACAGTCCTCTACCAAATTTGACAACAAAAACATTTTATTCGAATAAATGAGCACCTATCAAATTCTTCCGTGTTATTCTTGGAAATGATTATCCGTTGAACCTTGTTTGAAAACTCCTCAACCTCGAACTTCCAATCTCCACGTTTGTTCTTTATGGTCTCCCTGCTCACACAGATAATTAATTTAACTCTTTTAGATTATTATTCTTATCTTTCAAGTTCAAATAAACGAGACTGAAAGAATAAACTCGAAAATGTCGTTATGATAGTTTCGAACACCTCCATTGGAGCGTCGTAGAATAAACAAACACCAGATAAAAATCTAAACTACGCGACCCTCTCGTCAGGACGAATTATATGTATATATTTTTTTTTTCACCCTTTCCTCATCAAATGAGCTCTCGACAAACGATAACACGGTCGACCTGCTGCTACCTGCTACCACTCCCTTAGCCATTTTGCACGCGCTCGCTCTGATGAGCGCGTCATGGGAAAATGACGTCCACAACCGCCATCTTGCTTTTTTTCAATTACGTTCTCTCATCTTGACAAGATAATTGGGCAACATTTGCACACTCGTGAAATCGGAGAAATTGAGCTGTGGGACTGCTGAACCGGGACTGTGTGAGACAGTCAAAATAGTTGTCGGCAGTCATCTCGAACATTTTAGGTTTTATTTCTCGGAATTTGCTTTCGCTGATGGGTGCGGATGGTACAGAACAACTACCGTTCTGCACTACAGAGAAGACAAACATTTCAAAAGTTTTCAAAAATCCATTGATTTCTGTTAGGTATGGGTTGGGCTCTGGTTGAAGAAATAAAAAGGGGTAGTCAGCTGTTACGAGACTTTTTAAACATAGCCTTTTAAATCAAGAACAAACAAGTAAGTTTACTCCTTAAACTCTCATTTACATACGAAATCTGCTTGTCACATTTAATGTATCGATGAAACAATGATATTTCGAAACCTGAAAACATATGGAAGCAGACCAAATACACTACAATGCTTGGTAGATCTCAAGATTACGTAGGTACTTTGTCCTTAACTCTGAAATGAAATATAGAAAACTTGGGGTGTTGAACATCGCACAACTTTCAATTACACTATAATATTGACTTTGGATTTGTGTCATCTACAGTATTTATATTTGCATCATTCATTTAGTAAAAATTGCCAGTTTGGCGATATTTCTTGAATAGATCTGCCAAAATGATGATTTTGGTGATATACTTATCGATAATTTTTAAGTTATCCTTACTTATAAGTGAAACTGAGCAGAGAAGAAAAAACGATCTTTGATGAGGTATGCTCAAGGAAAGAGAACTCTGTGTTAAAGGCATTCGTTTTTCAACTTTTTACTCTATTAAAGCATATTTCGGGAATTTCGGAGGTGGGGATGTTTAGAGCACCTTAATAGGCATTATCACAGCGATTTCGAACAAAATCGTTGGAGCCGTTTTTTAGCAATTACTAACAAACATGATTTTTTTCAATGGCTGCTACCTTATGCGCATACACTATTTTGACGAAAACCTTAACTGTAGGTCCTTGTGCCACCACCAACCCGCTCACCAAATTTGAACATCGTAGGTCAATTTGTTCCGGTGTTATGCTGATCACGTACACACAGACAGAAATTTTTTTTAAATAATTTTTATTAATTAATTATTTAATAATTTTTTTTAATAACCCTAGTTTAATAATTTTTTTATTTTTTTAACGAATATTATACTTTCATTACTCTATGTATACATGTATACATATGGGTAATTGAAAGTAAAAATGTCTAGTGTAGAGAAATCAGTTAAATAATTTGGGATTCAAATGCGAAATAAATATCGACATGCACATACTAGAACTAAAAGTTCTTAAAAGTAAAGTTAACTTTAAATTCTAAACTTTAAAAGAGGAATATTCAATTTGGAATGTGAGACATAAAATTTCGTGTTAACATAAAAATCACGATACCAACGTCAATGAAATTATTATCAGATAGAAGAAAGTTAGATTTCAAAGCTTAGAATAAAAACCGGGAACAATTAGAAAAACTGATTCCTCAGCTTCGAATCGTGGTGCCAAAAATAACAGAAACTCTGCAACAAGAGGCTCCGGGAAGAAATATTTATATCCTCGAAATTTTAATACGTTCTCAGGCTATATTATTGCAGCTACAACTTAAAGAATTATCATTCCCTTTTTGTAAACTGCCTCTCACCAGTCACCGTAACAAAACTTGGCTCTCCACAACAATGTCTTGTTAAAATGTCAATCCCCACAACACAAAAGTTGATATTTTTCATAATTGGGAGGACATAAATACAGAACGCATGTGGATTTTCAGTTATGTACACAAAAATAATTATTGTGTTATCTTTAAAAACCTCTTTCATCTCTCATTCCACATGGCCGCATTTTTGATTTTACCTAAAGTGGGTGACATGGTAAAACGTCGCAAATATTCCATTGATAAGGGATTTAGGCAGGTCAGTATACTACGAATCCTATACTCGATACCTTATCCCAAGTTCACTAGAACTGTACGCACGTCAAATTTTAATGTCGAAATTCCTTGAAGCGAAATCGCAGAAAAAGATTTCATCTACTGTTATACCGATATAGCCACCTTGGTTAATACTCCGTCTTACACTTAGATTGCCCCTAACGATAAAAGTGTTCTGCATCATTTGCCGAGAATAGACGGGAAGCCGAATCTCGTTATTGGAGATAAAGCACTTTACTTTATTTCGGTGGCCTGAGGACAATTTTTGGATTTCGTTTGGCTGCTCTTTTAGAAAAAAAGCCTCTTCATTCGATCTTGGTGGAATGAAACGATACGTAAAAACCAGGTTACGAAGTGTAATTTTTAATGCGCATTAGGCTTGACAAAATATTCGAAGAATTATATAACTGTATAGGCATACCTTATGAAAAGGCGACCTTTAAGAAAGGAGTACGGGCCCACCACTAATGATTTTTGATGATGTTAGGCAAAACCTATCTGTAGGTGATATATTTGGTTGGTTGGTTGTATTCAGATTATCTGGCGCCGTCAGCAACACGAGGGCTATAATGCGCCGAAACATTTCGTCATTTAACAAACCAACATACATTTACAAACATCCATGCCAACACGGGACTCGAACCCGCAACCTCGCGGTCTAGAAGCCAGCACGCTAACCACTATACCGTTTGGTCGGCGTAGGTGATATATGTATCACTAGCTGAATACCTGTGCTTCACTATGGAATTTTACGATGTGTATTTTAGCGTTCAAAAGACAATCAGGCATTTCACATTTCGTACGTTTGACACCATTTTGACCCCTGAAAATTGGTTAATCGAGAATGGATTTTTTTTTTTTTTATTCACCCGAGTTCATATTTGCACAACATTTCACAGTTATGATTACGTTCGAAGTGGGACATTAGAATATCCCTTGTTTAACATGTTTGATCTCGTTTAAACCCCTAAAAATTGGTTAATCAAGATCAGAATAGCCTTTTCTATGTTTTATGTACATTTGTAACAAATTTCAGAGTTGTGACTACATTAGAAGTAGGATATTAGAATATCCTTCGCTTACAACATCTCGACCTCTTTTCGACACCTTAAGCTTAGTTAATTAAGATCGGAATCGCTTACTTTATCATGCTTCTTGACTTTTGTACTAATTTTCAGAATTGGGGCCGTATGGGAAGTGGGAGAATTAGTGGTGTATGAGTCAGTGAGTGTGAGAGTGAGGGCTTTGAATATGCAAGACTGTTAAAAAAAAAAAAAAAAAAAAAAAAAGCTAAGGAACCTATAGCATCTGTAGTTGTGCATCAAATAGCAAGGATTTGCTTTCTGTGGCAAGAGAGTTAATTTTGGCTAGTTAACCTAGTTTGCATGGAGGCTCAGTTGTATTCCTTTGGTTTACGAAGCAAAATAAATGGGTAACAAAAACCGAAGAAAAAAGAAATCGTATACACACAATATCTGCTGAAAAGTTAAGTTGTGTCCTAAAACAGAATTTCAATACTTATTTCCGCGTTTAGGCATCCGTATTATAAAAATCAAGGTGGTAACAGCTATAAACCATCTTGCTTTATTTCTCATTTCGTTGGTTTGAATATCAATGGATTTATAATTTTCGATCGCGCTGAGAATGCATTGGGATGAATTTAGTGGATTGTGAGCCCTGGGCCTAAGAGCTTTGGTTTTGCGTTTACTCGTATGTTTGAGCTAAACATTTTTAAAGCATTAATTTTTATGTTTGATCAGGTTTTGTACTTTCTAAATTTCATTTTGTGTAATGATCACTACAAAACCACAGAAGAATTACCATTAAGTTATGACCGCGTAAGGTGTATCTGTCCCATTATAGACATAATGCTTAATTTTTTTTCGACAATACCTGCTGAAATATTAGTTTAAACTAAATTAAATCTTATATCAGATACAACAACAGTAACAAAAAATCACTAACAAAATTTAATTGGAAAATAACGGGATCTTCTATGATTATTATTTTTGAAATTTTTTTTTATAGCTACCTTTTAAAACTTTTAAAAGTATAATAAAGAACAGTTCTTTTCTTTCAAATTTTGTTACTGATTTTTTATTACTGATATTATACATGGTAAAAAAATTCTTATGTTTTCAAATAATACTTTGGCAGATATTGTGTTTAAAAGAATGAAACATTGTCTATGGAATAAGAACAGGTGAACGATCTCTCTTGTTGTCGAATATAAATGAAGTTGTTTGCTAAATTCGAATAACTTTGAATGATATATACCGCTACCAAAACAGCCAGTGTACAACGACCCTTCTCTGAAATTCGGAATAAAAAAATGTGGAATATATTATTTTCTTACAAAAGAAAAAATATGTGCAGTTTAAATTGAATAAAATTCAAGAGGAAGCCTTAGTAAGGATCATTCCCTATACTCGTTATGTTACTATCTTCTAGCCCAGTGTATTTAGAAACTACTTTAAATATAAAACCTTGAAATTTGGTGAGTAAGTACGAAAAAAATCACTTAATGAAATGACATAAATTGGTTTCATTTAATGACTATACCTATTACAAATAAAAATTAAAATGGCTAAGGAAAAACCAGTTGGAGCCACTGCATATGCATTGACGTAAGGATTTCAAATATAAAATAAAATATATTAGATGCTATTTTCGAGTATTTAATTTATGTCATTTCATTAAGTCATAATTTTCGTACATTCTCACCAAATTTCAAGGTTTTATAAAAAGTAGTAACGCACTTGTGCTAGAAGATTTTAACTTAGCGAGTATAGGGAATGATCCTTACTAAGACTTCATCTTAAAGCAAAGTTATTCGAGAATCGACAAAAATGCGAAAGGATCCTTGTTCCCATCCGAAAAAAGATTTTTTAAGTGAAAGTACCAATGCACTCATTCGAAACTCGAATTATGAAAGAAGTGGCCATTCCGATGAATATAATGGAACACGGAATGGATCGTTAAACGGTTTGAAGAAACTGGCAGCCAAATTACGAAAGTTATTTTTTCAGACAATTTAGCAAAGTACAAATATTCCGTGAGGAAGAATTGAAAATAAACAAGAAAATAAAAATGGCATCACTTCTGCGGCCCATCGAATAGAAATGACATAAGGGGAGACGGAAATTGGAACATCGTGTTCGCGACGCTCTGATTGTGATGACAAAACGAAGGATGATGACAGCAAATTTCTTGTACCGTTCAAGATTCCTTACTCATAAAATAACGAATTACGACAGCGAGGAATTTTTCGAGTTTTATCTAATTGCCTTTCAACTCCAGACATCAGTTTCCGGTATGAAAATCTGTTTTTTATTACATTTTTTTTTTACTATCCGAACTTATAATTAAAGTTATTTTATAAGACTCCGTTTACTAAATTATGGCTTCTGAACCAAATTGATACTGTTCTTGATACTTAGGTAAATGTAATAACTTTTCTGCTTCATTTAGGTCATTACATGCGATTTTAATATCTTTCGGAATATCTATAAGAAGTATGATATGGCAACATTTTTTAAGCCATTATTTTCTCTGTCATTAGTATTTTCTCTGTCTATTCTCGAATATTAATTTTTTGAAATATTTACGAAAGTTATTCACGAAAGTTATTCACGAAAGTTATTTTTTCAGACAATTTAGCAAAGTACAAATATTCCGTGAGGAAGAATTGAAAATAAACAAGAAAATAAAAATGGCATCACTTCTGCGGCCCATCGAATAGAAATGACATAAGGGGAGACGGAAATCGGAACATCGTGTTCGCGACGCTCTGATTGTGATGACAAAACGAGGGATGATGACAGCAAATTTCTTGTACCGTTCAAGATTCCTTACTCATAAAATAACGAATTACGACAGCAAGGAATTTTTCGAGTTTTATCTAATTGCCTTTCAACTCCAGACATCAGTTTCCGGTATGAAAATCTGTTTTTTATTACATTTTTTTTTTTACTATCCGAACTTATAATTAAAGTTATTTTATAAGACTCCGTTTACTAAATTATGGCTTCTGAACCAAATTGATACTGTTCTTGATACTTAGGTAAATGTAATAACTTTTCTGCTTCATTTAGGTCATTACATGCGATTTTAATATCTTTCGGAATATCTCAAAGCAGATCATAAGAAGTATGATATGGCAACATTTTTTAAGCCATTATTTTCTCTGTCATTAATATTTTCTCTGTCTATTCTTGAATATTAATTTTTTGAAATATTTACTCCCTCCCCCCCCCCCCCCCCCCCCCCACCTAACGTGACCAGATTTTTTTATCTCCAGAAACTTCATCAGTTACCTACTCTGTTACTTTTCTTAATTAACGAAGTTCTGAAGACATATTTGTTTTGTTTAGAAGGACTTTGGGCGGACTCTGTAACAGGAAAGCGGGACAACTTGGCGGGACATTTGGTTAGAGGGACAACGAGGTGAAAATCGGGATCGTCTCGCCAAAATTGGGACATCTGCTCACATTACCCTTATCCCTTCCCTTATTTCCGTCACTGATATATAAGGTAATCGTAATTAAACTTGGCTTATTGAAAGTATTCTGTAGATGTAACTGAAATACGGATTGAGTCGAATATGTGTCTCTAGTGTTGCGTGGACGGGTTCGAAAGATTTGAAGCCAAAGCAGATCAAAACTTGTAGAAATTTATTCCAATATAACTCTTCACAGATTTCTCTACAGTTCCAGAACTTCTCGTTCTAGTAGACAGAATACAGCTCTTTTCACAACAATAGAGCACAAAACAGCAGTTAAAAACTTCACAACACAACTGCTCAATCGCCGCAAAAGACAATGCAATACAGTTCGCTTTAGAACTACTCAGTAATACCAGTCAACTAATGGACTCAGCTAACAACTAACTCAGTGACTCAAAATCAGTCAACTACTCACTAACCCTACTCACATTGGCGGCTTCAAGGGGGGGGGGGGGCATGGCCCCCTCCTTGAAGGGTTCCCTCTTCCTCCCTAGCCCTTTCAAATATCCCAAAACTCTTTGAGAATTTCCAGTTTAAAAAACGGTGAAAATACAGATTTTTAAGCACAATTTCATTAACGTAATTTTTTTCTTTACAGTACAAAGAATTAAAGCCCCCCCTCCCCCCGTCAGAAAAAACCCTGGTTTTAAATGTATTTACGTACACAACACACGACACAATACCCGGTACACAACACAAGTACACAGGTAGTGACCATCCCCCTCCTAAACTACGATTTCCTTTTTCCCGGGGGCCTCTGCCCCTTTTTGGAACAACCATGCTCTTCTAAGCAACCATGGCGCCGAGGGTAATTTCAACACGTGATGTCTGGACTAGTGTGTGACTTTTGCCACTTGGGCATGGAATCGGTACTGTGTTATTGTTATAACTAGCTTAGACAGGCCATTTATTGTGAAAATATCTGTTGAACTAGCAACACTTTTATTCGTTGTTTAAAGATTTCGTGATCATTTTACCTCGAGTAATTAGTGACGAATATCTACAATATGTCTTCAAAAAGAAAAAATGAGAGTATTTTTAAATACTTCTCTAAAAAGAAATTCTCAAATACCAGAAGAGTATTTTAGAATCTCGGTTTACATACCTTTATTGGATAATATAATTGAAGACCTAATAGGAAGAGTTCCAAAAGAAAATTTGGATTGTTTTGGCTTTCGATTACTGATTCCAACCTCCGATATGGAAAAGCCAACAGAATCAGAAAGCAACGAGCTTTAAAACTTATTAAAGAAGTTCATACCAATTTTAGGACTGACACAAATGAGTGTTATTCTGATTGAAAGTGAGCTAGCACTATGGAGAGAGAAATGGAAAAAAGAAGAATAGCTCCCCACTTCTGCCATAGATACAATGAGAGCTTGTGACAAATATGTATATCCTACTATTTACGAGTTACTTAAAATTTTGGCAACACTACCAGTTAGCGTTGCCTCTGCTGAAGAAGCTTGATGAAGTTGCTGATGAAGTTTCTCTACCCTTCGACACTTGAAAACGTGGCTAAGAGCTAGAATGGGGGAAGAAAGATTAGCAGGACTTAGCTTGTTGCATACTCACAGAGACATAAACATTGATGTGAGCTGTGTCATAGGCAGATTTGCCAAAACAAAGCAGAGGAAATTGGATTTTGTTCTTTAGGCTTTCAAAGAGTAAAGAAGTGTGATTGTAAAACAATTATTAACTATTTTTATTTTTTGTAATTTCTTTGTTTTACTCTTTTCTTATTTTTCAGGAGAGCAATTCAAGCTTAAATTAACTTTTTTAATTCTGCATCAAATGAAAATTACTAATTTAGAAAATTCTACACTTATCATTGCAATCAAGCATTTAATCAGCAGTTAGTTTATTATAATTAGGTTACATAGTGCATACATTTTACGAACTTAAAGTTTAAAATGCCCCCCCCTGAAAAATGAACCTAGGGCCGCCTTTGCCTACTCACGGCCATTCTTATATAGGAGTGGTAATCTTCGCGAAACTTCCAGAGAGAGAAATTTGGAGAACTTTCCAGATCGTAGTCGAAAATTCCTATACATGTACATGGGATACATGTACCGAAAATGTCGCCGAATAGTCGCCAAGTTTGGCGACATTTGTCGATTTCTCACCAAATTCGGCGACAAAAATTAGTCGTCAAAACCATCGCCAACTTGGCTCTATCTCGCCAATTTGGTGAGATTGCCATTACCATAATGTTAAATGCCCTGCTCCTTAAAACTCGCTTCCCAGAGTTAAAACTGTAAAACTCGTTATCAAGCGATAACACCCATATTGCCGGGAAACCAACTTAACGACGAACTATTGCACTGCCTTATGCAAAATGTACATAAATTTTCCTATTTACAAAATTAACACTACGAAATATTTACAAATATACCAAAATTCGTAACACTATATATTTGAAATAATAAGCTTGAAATATTCAGTAAAAAAAAAAAAAAGTAGTCCAAAGCATTTCCGAGCAGGCGCATAAGATAGCTACCATTAAAGAGGGGGGGGGGGGGGGGGGAAATAGTCCAAATCATGTTTTTCAATGATAGCTGAAAAACGGCTCTAACCATTTTGTTCAAAAGCCTCTGAAGGTGTTCGAAACATTCCCACATCCGAAATTCTCATAAAAATGCGATAAAAACGTAAAGCTGGCCTTGAGCATCGCCCGTCAACGATGGATTTTTTTGCGTTTCAAGCCTAAGCAAAGAAATGTAATGTCTATCGAATAAAATCATCAATTTTGCCATTTTAAAGTGTTTTTTTTTTTTTTGTTTTTTTCCATTCATGTAAGTATTATTGCCAAAAACAGGCCATTTTTTTAATTTAAATTAGTGAAAATAAGACGAATATAAGTAACACCATGTTAAATTTTACTGCAATGACCAATATTATGTATTGAAATTGAAGTTGTGCGATGTTCCACACTCCTAGTTTTTTCACTATAGGTCTTGATTTAGTGTTAAAATAGTCAAAGGCTTCTAAGAATGCACATTTTTATCTTTTTATATTTTAAATTAATTCAATTTAATAAATTTATACCATTTCTTTTATTCACTTGCATTAACACGCGCACGTTGATGTGTGTGTGTAAAATAAGTTACTTATCAATACTAATTCTTCGAAAGCTATATTATTAATAAGTCATATTGAAATGTACCTGTATGGGAGACTAGGGGTGTGGAACATCGCACAACTTTCAGTTACACAGTAATACTGACGTGGTTTTGTGTCACCTACCGTATTCATATTTTTTTTTCATTCATTTAGTAAAAATGGACAGTTAGGCGATATTTTTTGCCATAATTCTTGTTTGGGTCTTTTTTTTCCCCCTCCTTTCTTTTTTAAAAAAAAACTCTTCGCCAAAATGATGATTTTGGTTATATACTTATAGATAATTTTTATATCATCCTTTCTTGCAAGTGAAACTGAGCAAAGAAGAAAAAAAGGTCGTTGATGAAGTAGTATACTCAAGGAAAGTAAACTCTGTGTTCAAGCATTCGTTTTTCAACTTTTTACCCCATTAAAGCTATTTTACTGGAATTTCGGAGGTGGGATGTTTAGAAAACCTTAAGAGGCATTACCACAGTGATTTTGAACTAAATCATTAGAGTCGTTTTTTAGCAATTACTAAAAACATGATTTTTCTAATGACAGCTACCCTATGAGCATGCGCGATTTTGACGAAAACCCTAATGATAGGTCCTTAGGCCATCACCAACCCGCACGTCAAATTACAATATCGTAGATCAATTTGTTCCGGAATTATGCTGACCACATACACACAGACACACATACAGATATTTTTTCTAGATCACTTTTTTGAAATCAGGATGTTCCAAAACTTGGAGAAATGCAAAAACAAATCGAATTTTTTTTTTACCGAATACTATACTTTCATTACCCTATGTATACATATGGATAATTGAAAGTAAAAACTCGACTAAAAGGTAAGTATAAACTTGTACCTTACTCAGAAAGTCCACCATTATCAACTTTAAAATTATTCTTATGGGTCAACAGAGAATCTTTTTTATCTGAGTTTTTGGATACTTTAAAAATAAATCAGGATCCCACTAGGAAGTTTGACACATGCGAAATTTTTTTCTGTCGACCTATAAGAACAGAGAACACCTATAAGACCTACTTTAAGATGCGATACATAGTTAGAAAATTTCCCATATTCGTATCATTCCATTTTAAAGCCGAATGCTCTCTTGTGCGAAGCTAAGCCCTTGTCTACAAATTCTTATGTTTACTTAATCCCATCTTTAAGAGGATTTCCTCCCTTTATACAATAAATAGGCTTAAACGGAATAGAATATTTCTATGTTCGATGTTTACTTGCCGTTACGTTCTCATGACCTTGACCTTGTCGGTTAATTCGAAAGTTCAGATGTGCGTTCATTTTTCCCTGGAGGACATTTCATTCGAGTTCAGTTTGATGATAAGGCGATTAGAAATGCCTACTCGTCTTTTAAAATCTGAAAATTTCCTGTTGAAAAAAATACTTCCGATTTTTTTTTTTTTTTATATAATTTTTTTGGATAATGACATTTCCGTGTTTAACAAGAATAAATATTTTTATGAATTATCTAATTCTTGAAACCAAATAAAAACAATAAAATGTAATATTATTTATTGAGAAAATTCGTTAAGTCCTAGAATGCTATTTAATAGGTTAATTCAATTTGAAAATTTGAATTTAATTAAAGGTTTTATTGTGACTGGTACTATTCGAAGAGCTGTGTTCTGTGAAGTTGACACGCATTAAGTCCATAAGTCTGCTTACAAAATAACCGTCTGTTTGTATAAGCTAAATACTATTTTGACGTAGAATACAAAAAAAAAAAAAAAAAAAAAAATAATAATAATAATAATAATAATTTTAAGTTAAAGTTGATTGGAAATTAATATTTTTTACCAACAGGAAATAAAATTGATACTGAAGATTTTTTAGCCCTTAATATCCATAGTTGAAAATTCTTTTCGTCAGTTATTTTCATGGCAACGATTTCTCATATTTAACATGTTAAAAGAAACGAAATTTCTGTTACAATTCACCCCTTAACGAATGCATCACTTTAGTCTCACTAAAACCAATTCAGTGTTTTAAAAATTGTTGAAGATGCAATTTCTTGCGAGACGGATGGGCATTACTGAGTTTTTAAAATCGTTTACATTAACTTATACTTATGGTCAAATCTGCGGAGGGATATTTAACCCACTTACCGGTATCTGATCGGGTTAAATTTGGCAGATAGACTCGATGTCGATGACAATGCATTCTATAAAATTTTGGGGTCTATCACTGTCACTAAAAGGTCGTTTTTACACACTTTTCTATAATCATTTTAGAATAGTAATAAATTCCATTTAACCGATCATTGTTGAAACTCTTTACTGTTGCCAAAATTATTTTAATCAGAATAAACAAAAGATAATTGAACGTGAATGCATAAATTTATTATGGAGTGTGGTCCAATTAATTCATAGTGGCGTTGCGTAGTAAAGTAAGTGATATAATATTAACTAATAGTTGTTGAAACTCCTTTCTGTTGCCAAATTTTTTTTTATTAGTATGCATCAAAGATATTTGGAAGTGAATGCATAAATTCACATTCATTTTTAATAAATGAGTTTTGAAAGATAGTTTGCCTCATATTTTGCTGATAGAGATGTTTTTAATATTTAAAATTAAACGCAAACGCGAAGCTCACGTTGACAACAGAATCGGCGCTATGTAAATGAATATAAAAATTGGCAATGCGTAATAAAGGAAAATATTAAAAACTTTGTCTTTTATGGGTTATATTATTTCTTTTTGGAATCAGCATTCGAACAATTACCGTTCTCTCTATATTTGGTGAACGAGAAAGTAGAAACAGGTGGCGAAACGAGGTTTAGATATTGTCAATACTTTTGCCAATATTAAAGAGTGAGGCTTAATTATATAATACTAAGGTACTTTGGCTATTTCAACATTTTGTGTTAACAATACAATTTGTTAGAATAAGTACAATTACCACAAATTGTCTGAATGTTCGTTTTTCAAGGATCGATGCAAGCATTTCATCGATGCATTTGGAACTCTTTTATTATTAATCAATCCATTCATCATAATATTGACATAATATGCTACTCCTTGTGACAATTTAGAAAACTGCATTCATTCTATTCATCATAAGTAACATGTTATTTAATGACCACTTGCAATAGTTTTGACAGTTGGTTTCTAGACAGCACTCAAAATCGATGAAAAGGTATTTACATTAGCAGAAAAAATACTATATCGATCATCCAAACCCACAACAGTGCTTAGCTACTCACAGCTAATTATAAAGTTAATAATAACATTAATTCAGTTCTTATAAACAGTCATGCTCAGCGAAGGTTTAAGTAATCACTCTATGGTAGGCTCATTTTAATGTTGTTTTAAAATATCACTGTAGTGGCACTTATTGATGAAGGCAATAGATTATTTTCATAGAAAAAAATCACACATCTTACAAGTGTTAAATTGTGGCCTGGTTCGTTCAGCTCATCAACTACAGGGCGTATACACGAGATGTGAGTAGTGCTAGACCCATTCATTTGATCATAGACGGACTGATTTTCACTATTGCTTGCTACAACTTCAAGTTTCCTTCTTTTTTGTTTCAAAGGTTATACATTACGATAGAAGATTGAAATTTTTCCAAAAACTTATATGGTATTTCATAGTTCCATGGTCAAAATAATGGCTGATTGTCATTCTATGAACATTAGAAACTTAGATGAAGCTCCAGATTTGAGAGAAGAGAGAGAGCCTCAGGTTGTATGGAACAGCAGTAGAAACCTGGATCTAATTATAACTCGCAGAGAATTCCAGCACGTCGCCACTCTCCTGAAATTTTCTGGAATGTCTTTCACGCCATTGCAGCACCCTCACTTACTGTGGGCCACTTTCTGTCCAAGAATGGCAGGTTTTGTTTTGTTCATGTCCTTCATCTTTATCGGGACCGAGATTCTCTACTGCGGCGTTACCAACTACGTCGCTGCATCTGTTGTCGTCTTCAACTTCCTCGGAATCATGGTGTCCGTGGTCCTCTGGGTGTTTGTACGAAAAAGAAAATGCAGGTTCGTTGAGCTCATGAACAGCATGGCGTGTACACGAGATGCGATTGGTGCAGGACCCATTCATCCAAACTTAAGCAGACTGATACTCGTTATAACTTGCTACAACTTCACGCTCCCAGTCTTGGCGTCACTCTCGAGCTTCTTCTACATACAGGAGGAGAGTCTTGAATTCTACCTCCACTGCTATCTTTACGGCTTCGAAGTGCCAGACCTCAACTATCATTACAAAGCGATTCTGGTACTGATGTTCCTCACCGTCGAGAACTTCGTCCACATCTTCTTTCCAAATGTGGTCACCACCCTGATCTTCCTAACATGTGAGTGTCTGCGACAAATACTAGTATCCTACACAGACGGCTGGCCTGATCGCATGCTTACCGACTACCGAGAAACTAGAGGAGACAATATGGTCCAAGCTTACTCTAGAATTCGAGAAGACTTCGTCTGCCTCAGAGAACTCGCCTCTTTACCTATTCTACTTATCCTAGCACAAAAGTGCCTCACTCTCTTCTTTGCCCTAACCGTCATCCTATCGAATGGGACGAGAAAGATATTCATCGAGATTATCGAATCTTCCTTCTTCGCCTTCAATGCCCTCTTCACCTTTGTACTTCTCATCCTGTCTGCATCGAGGATTCGTGAGGTACACGCCTCGATAAGAGAACACTGCCTAGAAGCATACGTCAGACTTCGACACTCCTCAACACCTGGAACTGAACGTCTGGAGCTCTTGTCTCTGTTGAAATCCTTTGTGGAAAGAGAAAGTATGACGATGACGGCAGCAGGTGTTGTGTCCCTGACCAGGGGACTGTTTTTGCAGCTGGGTGCCGCGCTTGTCACCTACGGAGTGATCATTGTGCAACTGGACCGTGATAAGTAATAACTGTCAAAAACCCTGAATGATGTTAAATGGTAATATATTTCATTGATGCTACTACGATTAGCTTTAAATTTTCTGTTTTCACTTATGACACAATTGGAGTTAGACTTTGATGCGTGATTTAGATACATTCATGAATAAAAGTTGATCTTTTGAAGTTAATGTATTTGCTGAAAACTTTCATGAAACAAGAGAGCGTATGAACCAGAAAAGTATATCTCACTAGCAGGACTGTTCATAAAGCCAGTGCTGAAACTTCAACTACAGAAAAATCATGGTATATAGATATACAGTTGAATCATAAGAAATATGAATAATCAAGGAAACACAGAATGATGTTATGTAAATAGATATTCCTGATAGAATCTCACTCTTCTGAATATGCCGAAATGCTGAACAAAGTTTAACAGTTTGATCTTGAGATCAAGCGCCAGACTTCATCAACGTTTGCTTGGCACATAGTCATTAATATGTATTGGTCTGTTGCCCTCCTTCTCCCCCTCTGCTCCTCCAGAAAATGTGATTCAGTATCTGGTCTATATTTTTTCGTAGAATTGAACCTGAAGTTTAATAAAGTTTTTTTTTATACGTATTTGATTGTTCAAGGTAACTTTGTTGTCCACAATTGAAACTATGACTTCAAATGAATAACTATGTGATCCATTCCTTATAATTAAAATGGAATTATTTTTATCGTCATAATAAAATAAGACTTCATTAAAAATTAATTAAATAAAATAGAATTAATATGGTATTACCAAACATTCTTAAATTATGAATAAATTGTTTTCATAAATAAAAAGTAATTTCAAAAGAATGAATGAATAAGTGAGTGAGTGCGTGAGTGAGTGATTGAATGAATGAATGAATAAATAAATAAATAAATAAATAAAATAATGAATGAGTGAGTGAACAAATGAACGAACACACGCACGAACGGACAAATAAACAAACAAATAAATGCTCTTTGATGTATAAGACGGCGAGGAAGCAGGTTACGATAGAAAGACTTTTTTTAAATGTTGTACCAATGCTTTTAAGAACCTGTTATAGTAGTTCATTGTTTGTGAATATTTTACAATTTTGTGTACAAATATGATGCATTTATTCATGGAATTTTTCCATATTTTTTTCATATTTCAAACGGCCATTTTTAAGAAATATCAAAAGCAAATTCATCAATATAAAAAGAGGTACAATTTTAGATTGTAGGAGAAGGGGTTAGAAGAATCAATAGAAGAAAGAAAAAGATAACGCTGGAGAACTGAAATTCACGAAACAACGTCGAAACATTTTAAATATTATAATACTAGCTACGTGACCCTGCATTGCGAAGAACTATCAATGGTCTATAGTTCCCAGATTTTGGCGCTTCGTGAATGGGCTCGCTTTCGTTCCCAGGATTGTTCATTGCTACTCAAAACAAATCTCGCTTCGCTTTATAAAATTTTCATTGTAACAAACACAGCTCGCTTCGCTCTCTAAAAGGTCCATTGCTGCTTAAGCATAAGCTCGCTTCACTCACTAAAATTTAATTACTATGTAACAATAGAAGTTCCTCCCCTGTCGAGAAACAATTTTTTTTTTCCTGTTTTACAATAATACTTCACCCCTTTGAGAATATTTTAACACGTGTTTGTGAAAAGCAAAATTAGAAGGCCAAAACTCCTTATATTGAAATGTTCAGAACTCTGGATATAATAGAAGTCGCTTATTGTGAAAATATTAATTAAAAAATATTAATTTGAAAACCTTATGTCTATAGTTAGGATAATGGGACAGCTAGAACTTTTGCTCATGTTGATATCTTTTCCGCGAAAGCGAAAACATGACGACTGAATACAACTGGTTGCAGCAATTAGGGAGAGAGGCAATTACCTCTTCATTTTTTTACATTTCCCGTGATTTGGACGATGCAATCCTCAAAAACCAATCTGAAAATAATCTCGTTGTTAAACAAATACCACACAGAATAAACTCTCTAAGTTTCAGATTGCCAGCAATGGGAAAGTGATGATTAAATCCGTATTTAAAATATTTTGCGTTCCTATTCCGGTAACTACAAAAAATCTTCTTAGTAGTTTCTTCTTTTCTTTCTTATATGTTTCAGGTTCGTGATCTCGTTTCCATGACGGCAAGGTGAAAATGAATGTATATAAGCTGAGTTTTATGGACTAAATCCTTGTACCAATTATAGAACAAAACGAAAAGGAATTAAAAATAGATTTTTAATAGATTTTCAGTTCGACAAAGTTAAAATATTGAAACTAAAGCAAATATATATTTGTCTAAAACATTGATTTTGTATTTAACGGAAACGAAAATGCAATGTAGGTTTTAAGATCAAAAGTTCCTGGGGTTATAGTTTTTAATCTATAGACCTGGGGATTTTTCAGAATTTCGACGACATAAAGAATTTAAAAATTCAAATTTTTTGTGTTTAAATTTTTCTGATTTTGATTGCTATAGGAAAAGTTCATACAAAAAAAATGTCGGAAATTGCTTACTAGTTCAAAATAAATTAATTTTGTATGCACAAATTTGTGATCAATGAATTAAAATATAGCCAGAGATAATAGGATTGAAACCAGAGAAACTAATGAATCTCCTGAAAATTTTCAGATTTGGTTGGTGTAAGTTTACTGCCATGTAAAAACAAATTTACACTTATACAGGTACATAATCTTTCTGCGTTTGTTCAAACATAATATTTTTGGTGTTATTTTTTATTATTCTTTGAATTTTTAGATTAATTTGTCTTGTGTCTATTGTTCCTTAAAAATTATAATATCCATTTTGATGCTATTTCTTTGACTGAACAAAACGAGTCAAACTAGTTTCTTGAATGGATTCAGTAACTAAGTTCAATTTTGAATCACAAATTTATAGAAACTGTTGGGAAGACCTAAAATCTGAAGGTAAACTGCTCTGTTTATTTAACATCCCTTTTTTTCTATACGTCGGCCTAGTTATCAAACCTCGTAAATGTAACTAAGAAAATGATTTATGATTTTTTAAGATTCATGTACAGCAGCAACTCTGCCAATTTGGTTATGGTTCATCTGCCAAACTTGGTAACTTTTATTGAATTCAAACAGCCAATGAAAGTAAATAAATAGTAAGTATGTATTCATTTAAAAATAAATAAGTTTTCGTTTTCATGTAAAAAGTGGGAAATGTGAGTTATGGTGTTTGTTAGAAAAGGAAGTATTTAAAATTAAATTATTATTATGCTTTCAGCTTTTCAACTAAAATTTAGATTTTTCTGTCAATTTTTACTATTTTCATTTCTGTTAACAAAATTACTGTTTTCATGTGGTTGTTCCACAAATTGGAAATTAAACATTCTCATCCAAATAGTCATTAAAAAATTTTAAAAGATAAAACATTATTCTTATATAGTTCTAGATTTATTTATTCTTTGTGAAACATAGTACTAACCTAAATTTAATTTAATTTAGTTTAGTGCTATGTGTGTTAAGTTTAATAAGTATTAAAATACTATATACTATAGAGTTTAACTTTTTCGTAACCATTAGTTGACATCTTTTAAAATTGAAATGCAAACAACTGGTTTAAAATCCTATTGTTCAAACAGAATTAAAAAGGCAATGCAATATCTTATACACCTTGAACTACAACAAGTAAAACCGAACATATTGTTACGAATTTCTGTATATTTGTAAATATGTCGTTGTATTAATTATGTAAATAGAAAAATTTATGTACATTTCGCATAAGGCAGTGCAAGAGTTCGTTTGTCTTCGCTTTCCTGCAATGTGTCTCTTAATGCTTGAAAACGAGCTTTACAGAGATAATGCTGGGACTGTTTTACAAAGAGAAGGCCATTTAACATTATGGTTAATGGCAATCTCGCCAAATTGGTGATATAGAGCCAAGTTGGCGACGGTTATGGCGACATTTTCGGTCCCCATGTTAATGTATAGGGCTTTTCGACTACGATCTAGAAAGTCCTCCAAATTTCTATCTCTAGAAGATTCACTAAGGATTGACTTTCCTATATAAGCCCTGCCATGAGTTGAGTCAGTTAGCTGACTGGAATTACTGAATTGAGTTACTGAGTTAGCTGTCTCTCAGGAAGCATTCAGAGTACTTCTAAAGCGAACTGTATTGCATTGTCTTTTGCGGCGATTTGTAGCAGTTTTTATCAAGTTTTTAACTGCTGTTTTGTGCTCTATTGTTGTGTGAAGAGCTGTATTGAGTCACTAGAACGAGAAGTTCTGGAGTTATATCGGAATAAATTTCTGCAAGTTTTAATCTGCTTTGACTTCAAATCTTTCGAACCCACCCACGCAACAATATATTTAATAAAAAATGTATCCAAGCTTTGAATTATTTCATTTTATTGTAATCAGTTGTCTAGCCACAATATTTTTAAGTGGGAGAGGGGGGGTGGGGATATGATTATGAAATTACATATATTCTTATGACCTAAAAAAATAATTTGGAAATGCAGAAAATATGGGATTGGTGTGGGATTCTTCTTGCATACCTCTTCTAATTCTGCACACTTACAATCTACTTCATAATCCTGACCAAAATAGTCTGGTGTAAATAAAACATTTATGATACAAAAAATGCATTCAAATCTAGCTTAAATATATGAAACTTGGATACATATTGCAAAAATACTATACAAAAAATTAAAACAATCAAAAGAAATAATTTTGATATTCTGTTTAAAGGAAACGAATAAATATTTACCAGAGGAAAAAAAATAAAAATAACAAATGTCGTAATGACTTGAAAGTTTTCAGTGAATTTCATTAATTTGTTTACATTCAGATTATTAGCATTACGATAAAACCGCGCATCCGCAGAGCGTCGATTTACAGTAAATACAAGGAAAACCATAATAATATTTGAACTGTTTACCGAACAGACGATGTAATACATAAAAACAAGGGGGACGTTTTAAAATAACTTTTGGTTTTATCTTGATGTAATACTAAAGTATCGTTGCCACTCCACATTTTTTTTTCATGTCATTAAATTTTAATGAAAACAACTTTTAATCGAATTTAAATGTTGTTCTCTACAATCTCCATGTACTAAAGCTTCTATGTACCGAATTTCGTACCTCTAGGTGCAAAACTATGGATTTGTTTAAGATAATACAGATAACTCACTTTTATAGATATAGATGTTGTGTTTAGAAAATTGATGTATTAAGATTTATAAATATATTATTATTTTGGATGCCATTTTTTGATAAACATACTAGTTATATACCTGGACATTCATTAATATTCAATTCAAATGTCTTTGTTTTAGTTTAGCAATGATCTATCTATGGTTGGTTGGTTTTGGAAACCCAAATTCACTCAAACGAGGTATAAGGAGTAGATAATGAAAATGTGATGAAAAAAATTAATACAATTTACCTATTAAAATAATAAACTACTTAATAATCGAAGATAATAAACATAAATATTTAAATAATAAAGTACATTAAACGTCAAAACAATGTAATTATTAAAATTAATTAATCATTGAAATTATTTACAATAATTATTTAAATTTAATAGATTATTACATTGAAAATTTGCGTCGGCGTAAATCTAAAATCACAGAAGGACGCTTTAGTACTTGCCCCCTTGGGAAAATTTTCTGGCGGCGCCCTTGAATTTAAGGTTTATTCTTCCATTTTATGCCATTAGGTTTGAAAATACTATTAAAACATAAGTGGGACAGGAGAAAATGTGGATCAAAGTTACCCTGATTGACTGTAATCGAAAATATAACTCCGTATAGCATAAATTGAATTTATGAGTAGTTACGACTACACTTTATCCAATGCCATAATTTCTAATGTCATACTCTACTTAACAAATTGATCGCAAGAGGGCAGCACGAATAAACTGTGCATACAGTAGTCTTTTCTTTTTATATTTCAGGACTTACTTTTTTGGTTATTATATAATCTAATTATATTTATTATCACTTCTGAATAAAAGGGAGAATGCCTTCCAGGATATATTTCAAGAGGGAACTTCTTTGTACCTGTTAAAACACTGAAAATTCTTACCATGCAGCTAGCTCACCAACTGACACTAATAAGAGTATCCGTCCGTAACACTATTGTATATTTATTCACTTTGAAAAAAGATACTGCAGTACTCCAGACGAGGTTCGATCCCGAGACTCTTATTTCAATAGTGTAACCTTACAAATATAATGATAACTGTCAACTGAGGAAGTGAACATTTGGTATATTATAATTGTATTGTATATAAGCTGCACAAATATCATCTAAATTTCAGGAGGTGCAGTGAGTTTTCTAAATAAAAAATAGGCAGGAATTTTAGGGATGATTCTAAAAATTTTAGGGGCGATTCTCAAAATTTTAAGGGTGATTCAAAAAGTTTTAGGGATAATTCTTAAAAATTTTAGGGGTAACTCCAAAAATTTCGGGTTTCCAAAATTTTAGGGATAATTCAAAAAAAAATTTAGGGATATTAGGACATAGGCTCCTAACACAGACATCCTTCTCAAAGCAAGTTTCAATACTGGCAAAAAAACTGCCAATTTTTAAAAAAATTAATAATAAATAATTAAAATATCAGAAAATATTTTAACCTCTGAAGGAATATCTGTTTTTTTCCGCTGGTTTTGGAAGAAAATAGAGAAATGTTCAAAGTTTTTAATTTTTTTAGGGATTATTGAAAAATTTAAGTACAATTTTAGGGAGAAACAAAAATTTAAGGAATATTAGGGCGAATATGACCCCTGAAATTTATTTATGTAAAAGGCATACACTGAAAAACTTGAAAATTATACGTATTAATAATTTTCAGGACAAGCATGAAATATATTAGTTATATAGATATTACAATTACTTACTGCCTTCAATGAATCAATTCGTTGACAAGCTCTTTGGGCCCTTTCCCTTTTACAGGTTTTAAAAGTAATGTAGCAACAAAATCTAAATGAAGGGCCATGTAGTGGAAAGATTAACGTAAAATGAACGAGTAATGATTTTATATAAGCAGGGGTCAAAGTGACAAAATAAGAATATATAGGATTTTTTCAAAAAAAAATATAGGACAATATAAAACATCAAATAACTGCACACAGTTGCTACTGAACTTCAAAATTAATTCGCTATACATTTATATACTCGTTATATTGAATTTAAGAGAATAGAAAACACACCTTTAAAAAAAGAAATCGCATGATCCTGAATACATGATGCCCCCCCACCCCCCGTTATTGCCTCAATATTCTATCCCTAAATCAAGTTTTATTAATTACATCATTTGCAATCATGAGTCTTTTGCTTCCAGCATTTTTAACTGTTCCAATTTCTTTAAGTATTTTCTTTTTATCCCTGTTTGCAGTCTTTTGTTGATTCAGATTTACTTGTTCAGTGTCGGCTGGATTGGTGGCGAAAAGTGGGAGATTTATCGCCGAATGTGGCGAACCTGGCACTTGGTTTTAAAGCAACCCTAGTGATCGTTTGGATTTGACAACACAACGTATTGACGTAATTTTCAATTTTGGCGACTTTTATGAAAAATCGTGGCGAATATTCCAAATCCGGTAAGAATTCTGCGCCAAGGCGATTTTCGCCAAAAAATGGCAGCCCTGCCATTTTTTAAGAGCAAGATAACTAACTGCCTATGGTTGCCATAATTTGGAGCGGTTTGATGTAAACAATTCGTGGCGCAGAATCCGTACAGGATTCGGAATAAAAAAAATCGCCATCCGACATCATACAGTAAATCTTTACCCTTTTGTTTCCTTCATCATCAATTATTGACTGAGCACTCAAAATGTTCTTTAGTAGTCCTGCAAGTTAATCCCAAGTTGTTTTTATCCGTTTTTCCCGAGGCAGAGTTCTGTTGTTGCATCTCTCTCTGCATTATGGCCAATTAATTTATTACGTTGGAGGAGAAATCATATCAGAAGTTCAAGACCGATTGTTATGGAAATGTTCACATATTTACAACTCCCGCCGGTCCAGTAGAGTTGAGTTGTACGTTATGCAGCACGTGACGTTACAAGAGATAAAACGCCGCGCCGCCGTTACATCGTTTTTGTCAGGTCTTTTTCACCCACGATCGCGCCAAAGAATCCGAAATATTAAAAAATGGCAACAAACGGCGCCGTTATTACGAATTCGAAGAAAATATAGATCGAATCAATGTAGAAATATAGGATATATAGGACAATTGTAAAATATAGGACGTTTTTACCGATTTTTAAAAAAATATAGGACGTCTGCGACCCCTGTATAAGAATATCTATGGAGCCATAGTAGATGAAATTTAGTGGCAACAGTTAATTAGAAATTTAAAGAAAAACAAGTTTGATTCGTGACACCATGCTGTGATTAAATTGCTACTTGTAAACACCTTTTATTATGACAATATTATATAGATATATTATAGCAATTTATTTCTAACAAACAGAAACAATACCATTATATTTTGCTTTACCAACAGAAATTTAAGCTATTGTTACTTTAAAAATATTGAAATACCAATTTCCTAAATAACTTAATTTCTTCCCATTCTCAGTCGATATACAGATATTTTGATAAAAATATCAAAATACTGCTATATTCAATCGATCTACTAATATAACAAATATTCTACATTAAAATACAACTGTTCAGTTAAAATATAGAATTTGACTGTTATAAATTTATTTTTTACCAATTTTAAACGTCTTTGGGAAACGCATTTAAACTGTAGAATTGGGGAACTGTTATACCTTGGAACTATTACATTCTTGCTCCTATCTATATCTTTTATTACAGTGCTTGCAGATGTATATACAAGGTGAGACCAAAAAGTAAGGTGACAGATGTCATAATAATCACTGTATTATATATTTGCATATAAATATATCACTGTCCTTCAAAGTAGTTCCCACCATCTACAATACACTTCTGACAACATTCATGCAAGTTCTTGAAACTTCTGAAAAAGTCCTCCTTTGAGACTGTCTTAAGTTCCTTGGTAACAGCAGCTTGAATGTCTGAGATGCTTGAAAATCTGTTTCCCTTCAGTGCCAATTTCAGTTGCGGAAAGAGGAAAAAATTTGCTGGCGCTAGATCAGGGGAATAAGGAGGGTGTAATACTAGACTGAAATTGGCACTGAAGGGAAACCGATTTTCAAGCATCTCAGACATTCAAGCTGCTGTTACCAAGGAACTTAAGACAGTCTCAAAGGAGGACTTTTTCAGAAGTTTAAAGAACTTGTATGAACATTGTCAGAAGTGTATTGTAGACGGCGGGAACTATCTTGAAGGACAGTGATGTATTTATTTGAAAATATATAATACAGTGATTATTATGACATCAGTCACATTATTTTTCGGCCTCACCTTGTATTTTAATTATAAGTATATTGAATGTGTCGTTAGAGGTTATCATCACCAATCCTAGTTATACCTAATGTTAAGAAAATCAGTGAGAACTGCATGAACTATAGGACCAGTGTACATCTTGTGTCAAAGTTTTCCTAAATCAAAAGTTATATTTTAATGGAAGAAAAAAAATTATTCAAATACAGAAATAAAACAATCATGGCATGTGTTGATGCTGAGCACAAAACAACATTTACTTTGTAAAATGCTTAGACAATGCTAATTTTTGAAAAAATTTCAATAAAAAATAAAAATTAAAGCTTTTAAATATACAAATTTAAAGCTCCACTGCAATGAATATTATTTTTATTAAAAGCTTTGTGCTATTTTGATGCAAGGATTGATTTTTTTCTAAAACATTGGGTTAGGTCACATTGAATTAAGCAGAAATATTATTTATCATTTCGAAAAGGGTTCCCACTCTTACTAAAGAAAAAATTCAAGCACTTTCCAAGAAAATTCAAGAACCTTTTTAAAAAAATTCAAGGACTATAAAATTACATACTTTAGACATGCAAATACAAAACGAAAGCGGAAAAAAACGGAGGCAGAGATTATCGGTGGTCACTTAAAAATTCAGACTTTCAAGGACCTCATCTGTTTTCTCAAGGACCAAATTTCATTAAAAAAAATTCAAGGGAACCCTGTAGAAACTAGATGTCTAAAAGTCTTGTTAAAACCAAAATAGCAGATGAGGAAGTTACTGATGGATATTCATGAAAGATTTGATTTTGTGTGCACAAAACTCAATTTTAAATTTATAACATACATTTTTTATATTAAAGAAAATTGATCAAGTTATAAGTTTGCAAAGTAGATCAGCTGTCCCATTCTTGTCACTTTGAAAGCCAATACCTTTGTAAATTTTCAAATATTTAAATATATGGAATTCCATTATTCGAATGATATAATAATAATTCAAGACAGTTCACACACCTAACAAGATTAAGGGAGTTAAATGTAAATGCTAAAGTAGCACTCTTTAATCCAGGGAACGCGAGCTGGATCTTAGAAGCCGGGACGTAACATATATTCCCATAGTTACACACCAGCACACATTCTCAAGGGTTAAGTGATAAGTAAAGTAAAAAACTTGTTTGATTTAAGATATACTGAAATGTTGGATAAAAATAATGCTCTTATAATCAATATAAGTTAATGAACTTTTGTCAGTAAGAACAAATTTTAATGCATCAGTACAGAATTTATGAAGTATAACATGTATATTATCTATTAAGACCTATTTTCACAGGTTTAAAATACATTGATGATTAAAATAATGTTTCAAATAAATAAAGTCATTTCAAAATAATGCATGCTGAAGACAATGTAGTTGAAATTCAACATCATACACATTTAGCTTGAAACTTAAAATGAATTTTTTTAGTCAAATAGTAGGTAAATGAAACAGAACCAACTCAAATATAAAATCAAAATAAACAATTGGTCAAAGTCACATTTAACTCCAAGTTATAATTTATGTTTATTTAATTAAATCTTTAATGGTACAGTTGCCCAAATGATCCAGTTTTGTAATTTACTTGCTTTTTCAGACAAGCTTTATGAAGTTATTTTTATAGATTGAATGACACTGCTATAAGTGGAACTGTTTGATTTGATGGACATTAAGAAAAAATTTATTCAGACTTTTCACTATAAGCATTTGGTTATTTTCAATAACTATGTTTGTATTTATAAATAGCGTTCCTCAGGGTTGCTATAAAACATTTTAGAGAGGAGAGTAAGAACTGAATTTATTTTAAATAAAATATTTGTTTTAAATGAAGTTGCAATAATTTTTTAACTATTGCCAGGTACCAAGTGTATTTATTCAATTTTTAAATTCCTCCGTTAGACGGGTACCAAAAAACCTGAAAGCGTGCGCAGTCAGCGCCAAACTGAAATGTTTTAAATCATGGACTTTTTATTCATTAGTTTGGGGGTTGCTATAGCAACCTTATCACAAATTATAAGGTTATTAGTTTGAATGAGTTATCGATGCAATTCGGCGATTTATAACTGGCACCAGTCTAACAGAAGAGTCCTCTTTTAATATGCACAGTCAAAACAGACTGTGTATTATTCAAAACAGGTCAAACCCAAAATTTGTCGAATTATATTTCTATTTGGAACATTTTTTCCAACTTGTGTCAAATCTGTACCATTGACTTTCCCGCAATTATTTTATAATGAGCAAAACATTTTCAAAAAATAAAGTTTTACTAGTTTTAGAAATTCGCATTCTTTAAGACTGTTGTACTTGCGGTCTGGGATTGTTCTGCAAAGCTAGACTAAGGAAAGCTAAATGACCCTTAGGGCATTTATTAGCGTAATGTCCTTTCTCTCCGCACTTGAAACACGTCACTTGTTCGATCGGCCTGTACCCTGCTTTCAGCCCGTCCTGTAGTTGTATCGTAACTAATTGTGCTGGTGTAGTTGGTATAGCTGTTCTGTTGCTCTGATCATCCCTAAGTTCAGGTGGAAGATTCGGACACGATATAGCTTTGTGACCGGGTTCCAAACAATAGTGGCAGGTGATAGTGTTCTTTTTAGGCTGGGTGCCTGGGTCCTGAATAGGTAAGTCGAATTTAGGGTGCATAAACTTACATGTAGGCCCGTCTATGCAGAATCCGCACATGTAGTTGGCGCATATTACCCTTCTAGTATGTCTGTGCCTGCAATTCGGCCCATGTCTGCAGAACCCCCTATCGTACCATGGACAATCTTTGATTTTAGCCTCTGGATCAATGTGTAGGAAAGGACACTCTTTGTTACTGCATGCGTTAAATCTAGAATAAAAATAACACTCCGGCATTTTGCTCATGTCATACTCGTGTAAAAACTCGCATTGGTCACCTTTTTTACAAAGGCCTCGCAGCCAATGTTTGCAAACGACTGTCCTGTCACCTTTGACATGCCGGAACGGACAAGCGGAGCCTTTGCTGCACAACCCTCGCAAGTAAAAATCGCATATTGAAGAGCCCGATTTGTCCATGCCGGGGAACGGTAAGGGCAAGGCTCCCAATTGCTGTTCTAAAGCGAGTTCAATGTCAAACCTTAGGTTTCCCGAAAATGCCACTATATCCTCCATTTTAGTCGGATTTTATTGAATATACGAATAAATATTCTTTATTTTAATCAAATCTTCATTACTGAATTGTAACGATATGCTCTATTTTCCGCTTTAACAACAAAACAAAGGCATTGCCATTTTAGAAAGTAAAAATAATTTTCGAAAATAATATTTGAAATTAGGTTTACATAATTTTTATAAAAATCTTCTTTTAATTGCTAAAATACCTCACACAATGAGTTTTATTTTAATATAATCAGAAATTTTATTGTTTATATATTTTCTTTATTTAATTAAAAAATGTAGGGAAAAAAAGAAGAAAAGAAAAAACATAGGGAATGGCATCGTATTTTATTTTTATTTTGTTTTGTTGACGTGAGCAGGAGCAGATCACAGAAGCCGATTTCATTTCAACTGCTAAGCCGTCGCATCACATTTTAAATGAAGCAATAAAATACCAATTGTTAATTCAAAATTACTATAAACAAGAAACTTTTAAAGGGTTTTCACAGTATTATATACATTTTACTATGGCAGTAAGTTAAACCTCCATATGACAAAATAGACATCATAAAAACTTACAATTTTTTCCTTATTTTTTTGCTATCTTTTGTAATATGGGTACAAATGCACTATAGGGACCTGGTGATTTTCAATAACTTTCTTTGATTTTATGTATATAAATATTTTCGAATCGTGACCCATTTAACTCGCTCTCAAAATAGTTTTATCATAAATTGTGTTGCGTTGTTATAATTTAACACCAAAATTTTTAGATAAAAAATCTCTATGTCCTTATAGTGACCTACATTTCGATAATTGAAACTAGCAGTAGGTGATTTTTAGGGCATCTAACCTGAATAATAATAATAAAAAATCATAGCTTAGGTTCTACCTAACTGTACCTAGTTGTTCAGTTCAAAAGAGAATGTTTGTGAAGAACTCATCTATTAAAATATTCTGATTAGGGAAAAGAAAAAACAGTTAAGATTTAATGTACAATGCCTCTTGTCAGCTTTTAAAAAAAAGTCTCCAAATTGAAAATGCAGTTAAAAGGCTGTGTCACCAAATCCAAAATGACGTCTAAACACGCAAAATTGCCAAATCCAAATGACAGGTTGCAACATTCAGCGCCGAATTGTCAACTTTTAAAAAGTTGCTGAGAGGTATTGTACAGTAAATCTGAGCCAAAAGAACATTATTTTCACTGAAGAAATTGTTATCTAGAAGCTAGTTAAAGCATGGATTTGTTACATCTTGGTGGGTTGAAATATATGGTCGAATGTTTGACTTACAGTTTGAATTGAGTATTACTATGTTAATTACAATATCCCTAAATCAGTAGCATACTAGAGTATGTCACTGATTTAAGGATATTGTAATTAACGTAGTTATTCTTTAGGATCTTTCTTAAAGAAATGATATGCTAAGGTAAACTAACAGGAGATTCAACAAACTGAGGATATGTTTTAAGGGCTCTGTCTACTTTGGGTGCATGAAAAAAATGCTATTTTTATTAATTTTTTTTTTAGCTTATTGTTATGTTTATTGATTTTAAACTTGTTAGGTTTAACAAAAACATTTGTAAATTACACTAAAAAAAGTTGTTGATTTTAACCACTTTTTCAGTGTGAAAATGCCAGGTAAACAGGAGTCCTCAAAAAGTAGTTAGTTGTGCGCTGTTAAAAAAATCTCAGAAACTACTGAACTAATCCTTATGAAATTTTAACCACATATTCTGTACACTTATCGCTAAATCCTGTACCAGAATGATTGAAAAATTTTAATTTTTACTATTTTTTTGGCAAAAAAACACATTTTTTTAATTATTTTTTTTGTCTGCCATTTTGTTATTTTTGCATATAAATTAATATTAGAGCTATGGGATATCTGTCACACTAAACCTAAAACCATTCAATTTTTTTATTTCAGATGGACTGTTCAGTTTTTTTTCAACAGCGCATACCTACCTACTTTTTTAGGACTCCTGTTTACCTGGCATTTTTACACTAAAAAAGTGGTTAAAATCAATAAAAAATTATTTTTTTTGAAATTTACGAATGTTTTTGTTAAGCCTAACAAGTTTTTTATCAATAAACATAACAGTATTCTTAAAGAAAATTAATAAAAATGTTTTTTTTATTCATCCAAAGTAGACGGAGCCCTTAATTACTGTTTTAATAAGTTGAGGGTATTTAAAAATGTGTTTTCTTAACTTTTGGAATTGATTAGAAAACTGTGAAGTATAGAAGTGAATGAATCTTTATTTTTTTAATTTATCAATTGTGGCAAATTTAGAGAAGAATTAATAAAGCAAGTTCAGGGATTAGGTTATTTTCTCCTGACTATGCGTTTTCCAAGTATAAATATGGGCTGAGAGTTAACTTTGCAGTATGTGATAATAAAAAAATATTGTTTCTAAATAAACAAACAAAATCTAATGGGGATTCCGAAAACCTATCAATGGCTGTTGAGTCGTGTTTTTTATTCTAATCGAAATGCCACCTCTACAATGATAAATACAATTGAAAATTATTATCTTAACATGACTTTACATTGCAGGAAAAATTATTCACAATGTTTACAACAATAAAAAACTAAAAAAAAAAACTTAGTAGTCGAATGGGACCTATGTCAGTTCAACCAGGAAAACCATTTCAATCATTCATTCACTATTTTGTTTCATTTTATTGACTTTTGTAGAAAACTTAGCAGTTCAACTAAATATTGGATTTATATTGGCCTCCTTTACCTATATTTTTGGTAAATTTAAATATCTCCACGATAGACATGCCAATATTACAAGTGGTTATAAAATGTTTAATGTCAAATGCAAGAAATGTTTACTCACTGTTTTGTGAATGGCAATATATCTATTTTTCTGATGGAGATATTTGCTTGAATGTGCAAGTCAAATTGCCATAATATTGGAGCTATACATTTTTATCAGAGTTCATCCTAGAAATGAAAAAGGGCAGGGTGCTATTTTCCAAAAAAAGGGCACTTCCTGTTTACGAGGGCACTTTTATGGCAAATTGCAGAAATACGCGTTTTCTGCCACAATTTCAATATTGTTATACTTTTCCTACCACTATAAATAATTTTCAATATTCTGGAGAAAAAAAATTATAATGCAAAAATCTGTGAATCAAAAACTCGCTCAGAAACTTAAAAGATATCAAAATACTGATAAAATGCTTCAGTCCTAATTCTGCTGGAATGAGACTGAGAAAATTATTAAAATTAAAAGTGCAATATACACAGTAAAATTTTCATCAAATAGTAATTTTTTTAAAATTACCAATTTATAATACAGTAAAATTAAGATAACAATGTTTTAGTATAATGAAAATGTGTTAAGATAAGAACTTTTCATTCCTTCAAAATTTTCTGAAGTTTGAATGAATCAACCTTTAACTGCATCTCTTAGTTTTGCTATTGTCAGATAGAGAATAGAGTTTCTCTAAATTTAACATTATTCATGGTGGGATATCACAAGGCGTATTCCGACTAAAAAACTTGGACTATGTCCTGAAATTTTTGCATTTTTTTATTTTCAAAATCGGATCAAATTTAGCGTCAAAACGGCGATTTTTTTTTGCCGTGCATGCCGCTATTATGTAAGCTATAATAGAAGTTTTATTTTTTTTTAAATCGGAAATAATCTGGGATTTTGGTTGCATTCCTGTTATGTTCAATTTTAAATATGAAACGGATGTTTTGAAATTAATTGGTAACAGGCAAATTACCAAAAACACCCCCTAAATTTAACAGGAGGACATCGCGATTACTCGTGTCCAAACGGGAAATATTCTTTTTAAATTCTTAGTGCAAACATTTGATAGTTGTTTGATACTAAGTTATTCAAGTCTTTCCAATTCCTTTCTTCACTATTTTGAAGGAGGCATGGTAAAAATCCAGCGAAATACACTTAATCATAACACGTACGAAATGGTCACCGGAGTTTACTAATGTGCACTTGGGAAATTGTAAGACGGCGCTCTACAATCCACCTACTAATGAAGCACGTTATATAGACATCTACTCAATGGTTTCAGTCCTTGCGCGTTTGAACATGAATGTGCATGCGCGACAGCCGATTTCAGTAGGGGTGATCCACATATTGCGTACTGTTGGGAGGGGAAAAAAAAATTCTGAAAAAGAGCAGGAAGGGCGCTATTTTTTATAGAAAAAGAGCAAGAAGGGCACTATTTTTATAGAAAAAGGGCAGGCAGGGCGGCATTTAAGCATAGTTCACATTATTTCAAACCATTAAAAAGAATAAGGGCGCTCCATTGGCTGATCCGTTGTTTTCATGAAAGCCGCCAACACGTGACAATGTTTACAGTGCTAACACAGAGAATTAAAGTCGTTTAAATTTATACTCGTTTCTATGTATTAAATCTTAACTTTAGAAATTGATTTTAAAACTGAGAACGTTTTATAAATGATAATTTTTTCTGATTAATGTTTTAGTCCAATTCAATCTAACTGCTTTTAACAACAAAGTACAAATTTTGAATATTTATCAAGGAACATTTTGTAGCTGGAATAAATTTTTGAAACAACAACAACTTCAAGTTTGATACTTTTTTTCTTTTTTGTAAACATTTAGACCTAAAAATAAAAATTCGTGTAAATCAGGAACTCGAATACTATTTCTGAAAATATCAATTCTTATTAATTTATTAATAATCATTTGTTTGTTGCCATTATAAAGATGAAACTAAAATATTTCTGAATGAAAGGCCGCATCAATGCTTCTATGTGACAATGGTTACTATATTGCTACGAAGAATATTATTGTTTTCTTTTATTCTATAAGTAAAGAGTTTGGAAGATGTTTTTGGATGATACTCATTCCTATATTTTAAATCGTGAATTTAGGAACTGAATTTCTAATATAAAACTAATTTATAGTCCAGATTTTTTGATAAAAAAGCATCTATAGCTATGATTAAAACCTAGCTATAATTTAAATGTAAGCAACAAAATATAATATATTTAGTTTTTCTTTTTTGTCCATCCACAAAGTAAAAAGAAACATAATATTCCGTTTGTGTCCAGCGTAAAGTTTATTTTCATTAAAGCAAATCAATTTGAATTCTTTGATATTTTTTTTCTTGTTAAGATTATTTGGCACTGTTTCAAAGAAACTATGTTGACACACAAACTTCTTCCTGAAATTAAATTTATATATAATAAATCTCTATAAAATGAATAGTCACAATTGAATGTACATGTATAAATAAGGTGAGTGTGTGTAGGGGGGGATGCTTGATTCTCCATTGAATAACGGAAAATTTCATTTTAATGAGCATAAAAAAAGGTTTCCTTAATAAAATAAACACCAAGTTTTCAAAAATTGGGCTTTGTTAAATTCTCACAGATGACGCCACTATTCAAATTTTTAATTCATTATTATTAAAAATTAGGTTCGTATTTTTTTATACGCATAATACAGTTTTGAAATCACAAACTAATTGAGTGCGACTATACCAATTATCACACTTCATAAAAATATTATAATAATCAGGAATAATTTACCAGCAAACACAGTTTTCTCCTATTGACAAAAATTGAATTTCATTCGGTCGGAAGATTGTCAAAATCGTCCACCGAAATTTTCTTCATACAATGATTTGACATTGCTTATAATGAAAACAATAACTTTTTCTTTTTTTTTTTATATTTACATTTTTAAAAACAAAATTCAAGTTTACTAGTCAACCCACACTCAGCATATTCTTGATTTTGATATCAATTTTTTTGTGGGCGTGGCTTCCAATTTGGTCAACGCCCTATTCTCCGTCTGACAGGAAAATTGACCTATGGCATGCCCTTATTCTTTGTAATGGTTTGAAATAAAGTGAACTATGCTTAAATGCGGCAGGGCGCACCGCCCCTCGAAAAATGCCTAGGATGAACTCTGTTTTTATTGAAGGGTGGTCTTGATGGCTGAAATTTATATGTTGATTCACCATAAGCAAATGTAAAACTGGCTTCAAAAACATGTAATTAAAACATGGTGTTAAAAATTTAGTTTTGAAAATAATTGATATCATAGTGTAACTAATTGATTGTTCTGACGTTAAATAATATTATTTAATGCTAGAGTTTTCCATCCAAGCAAGGTCATTTTGATATAGGATGTTCTTTTTAATGGTACACCTAAACAGTAATTTATGTATGATATTTATGCAGTCAAAACCCATTAATGAAAAATCGCTTAACATGAAATCACGTTTACCGCAAAGTAAAAGCAGTTCTCCATACTTAAAACTTAATGTTAACACAAACTTAATTTGTTTACTTTAATTTGAACACTTAATTTGTTTAACACGAAATTTGGTTAACGCAAACAATTTCAGCGGCCCCATCGACATTTCGTTAATGGGGTTTGGCTGCAATATAATATTCATGATTATAATATTGCCAATTGAATTCTCACCCTTTGTATCCACTTTGCATTAACGAGGTTTGGCTGTATTATAATATTCATGATTATAATATTGCCAATTGAATTCTCACCCTTTGTATCCACTTTGCGTTAATGGGTTTTGTCTGTAATATAATTTTCATGATTATAATATTGCCAATTGAATTCTCACACTTTGTATCCATTATTTTTTCAGCCTCACAAAGGAAAACAAGGCACAAGAGGCCAAAAGCAGATTGTGGAAGAAAATAAAGAAACTTTTAAATTTTATGCAATAATGGGAGGAGCAGCAGAAGTAAATGTTCTTTTACTTTATCACACATAATTTCTCAAATTCTTCATTTCATTTAACTACATTGTAATCTATGATGTGCACAATTTTCACTATGGTAGTTTGGAAAATTCAATATCCTCTATCATTTAAATTCTGCTGACTAGATTGCAGAGTATTTGTTTTTTCATGTGAAAGGTCAATGAATCGAATTCAGATTGAGGCGTCTCTCTCATAAAAGATCTCGCTTTGATTGTCGATCTGTCTGGTGGGAGTTTTATGTTGTTTGTTTTCCATTTGCGAAGCAAATGCAGGACAATACCCTCTTGAAAGACCTCAAGGTCGACTAAAAGTCGACTAACTGGTTCCCGGAGGGTAGGAAGGAATGTAGTTCGGTATGGAAATGTATTTTTCGTTTACTTTACGGCCGGGAAGAATAGAAAAAAATCTGAAAAGGGGCTGTCAATTGGTCGCTCATAGAGGTTTACCTGGTCTCTTCTAGAGGATTTTTTAACATTAAGTAGATAGGGTAAAAAATCGGTGCCTTTAAATATTGGTCGTTACAGGAGGTGGTTGCTCTACAGAGGTGGTCTCTCGTAGAAGTTTCACTGTACAATTGTTTGAGTTGTTTGACTTCTAGAAATTTTTTAAAAATTTGATTTTTGCCGGTTCTCATTGCTATTAACTGAAGTTCAGCTTATTTTTTTTGCTTGAGAGCTGTACTATGTCTAATTCTAGCAAGTTGTTTTCCCCACACTCTTCCTTGCAGGCCCAAGGTGTTTGATTCTATATTGATCATTTATTCATTTGATGATCACTTTTCAATGAGCTTAATTCTTCTACAGTGTTGAAGCATTCGCATTCCTCAAACTCTGTGTGGCATTACCTTTGTACTGTCTTCACGAGAAGGATCTTGAGCCAGACTGCTACAATTACATTTGTATGGTTCAATGCAATTACACTCAATACCTCATTCAAAGTTGAGCAGTACCTTCCCATTAGTTTTTTATCAGATTTCTATTATATTAATTATTCTATTCACTCAATGTGTTAACATTTTTTATATCAATCTAAATAAATGTGTTGAAAATATATGAAACTAATCTTTACCTTAATTCTGGATAGCTGACATACCTTGCCGTTATGTTAACAATATTTTGGGAGTCTTTCACTGGTTTTTACATGGTAAGCATCTTTAACTATACTACAAAAATTATTTTCTTTAAAGGTAGATTAGTTTGACTTTCTTGATCTTTTCTTTTTATTAAACTACATAGCTTTTTTTTTATGTCCATTTTAGACTTGAATTGCTGATTTCTGGATTAAACGCTGTACTACATACTTTAAAACTATAAGTTTTAAAGTATGTTTTATGTGTGACTAATTTACACTTAGACTCTAATTTGGGCTTAAAATAGCTGAAGTTAATGTAGTTTTACCCTAATTTAAATATGAAATTAAGATATCGTAAGTACATGATGTTAAATCACCTTGTATTTCATAGAATATTCTGTTTAATCCTAACTTCCATTAATTATATCATTATAACAATAACATCTTAAAGACCCAATTAGTGATGACCCATTTTACTATTGAATTATTTTGAAGTCAGCTTGTTGAATCTCATTTTAAACAGCAATGCCATTAAATCCTACTTTTCATAATCATAATTACTTTAAACTTTTAATTGTATGTTTTATATCAATTACCATAAAAATATTTAAAATAAAACTCTTAATTTTTTCCTTTTTACAATTTTTTCTTAAGTCTATTAGTTTATTTTCTGAAGAATATTTGATATATACGGCTAATTTTCTAAAACTCAATTACATGCAGTTGTAATAAAAAAACAATATGTGAGTTTTATCTATAATATATATATGTATATTTTTTTGCTGCAGTTCTTGACGTTCGTTACATTAGTTATCTACGGTGGCAGCCTTCAATTCATGTGGAGCATGGCCAAAGCCACATACTCTGATAGTGGTCAACTGTTAGACGGGGGTATTGATCTCAACATGGAGGCTGGTTTTGCTGAGTATGTGCAATTATATTTTTGTTTATATTTATTCATAAGCAGTAATCATCGAGATGAAATAAAAATTCTTTCAATGTTTTATGGGTCTGTAACATGTTTTTTTTTTAATCTTTAGCATGAAATTATGTATCAGTATTCAAAAAATTACAAGTTTCTACATAAGAAAGATCAAATGTTTGTTTGTGAAATTCCCATTTTTCAGATTTCCAAGTATTGTTGATAACAGATAACTCATGCATTGTGCTGATAAATATATATGTTTGCATCATTGCTGTTTTGTAATATATTATATATTTGAAACTTCTTACAAATTCATTTGATTAAAACGAAGTATAAATAAAATAGGTTTTTGATTTTTTTTGTGGCATCCTTGAAAAAGACATTGAAAGTCCTTCAATTCATTTTCAAAAAAATTTACGTATCATGCGCATGACTGTACGAGTGGCTTATAAATCTTCTTCATCCAAAAATGGCTTGATACTTAGATTTTGATAGCTTGTAAGCTTTTAATTATGTAATTTTTAGTACAATGTTACATATATATTACACTTTCTTGTAACTTGAAAAATTTTCTGATATTGTTATCAACTAGAAAATTATATCAGTGCGCCTTTTTTTTTCATCACAGAAAAGTTTAATTGTACTTTTTTTTTATAAAAATATTGTTTGATTAAAATATTTTGTATTTTTTAAATTCGTGCATTCCTTAAAAATTACTTACATTCTCTTTTTGAAAGCTGAGAATTCTACCAGACATTTTTCTGTATAAATAACCTATTGTAATACAGTTTATGTATGTTCTTTTATAGCATTGTTTGCAATGAACAGGGTTTCTGCACACATGGTAAGTCAGGAAATATCATGGAAAGTCATGATTTTGAGCAAAAAATTAGTCTTAAGGTATGGAAATACAGTGAATTTCATGGATTTCTAAACATTTTAAGTAAAATCACGTAACTTTTACGTCATAAACGCCATGATTGCTGTTCAGCTCATCAAAAACTCTTGTATGTTTCTATTTATGTTTTGACAGAAACAATGGTCACAATTAAAGATCGCGGTCAATGAAAACATTTCTGAACTCCAAATTTGCGACATCACACGAGTAAGATCTCGTAGGAGAAAAAAAAAATTCATAATACAAGAACTGAAATGAACAGTTTTGATTAGCTTGTATCTCATTAAGACAAACTCCAAGGGACCTTTAAAATTAATTTGTTTTATCCGTAGTTCGATTTATCCGAAAAACAATAAAATAATTTTTTAAAAACTAAAAGAATTTCATGAGATTTTCCGAAACACAATTTTTGTTCCTAATGCATATTTAAGTAAAAGCGATAAATTTCGAAGTTTTCAAAGAAAAATACAATATCTATATCAATAATACAAAAAGTTTCAAAAGTAAAGATTTAAATGCTAGAATGTTTATTAGTTGATTACAAGAGAAATTCTTTTTAAAATATCGTATGGTAAAAGGTATACATAAGGTGATAAGATACATTCCTCATTGTTTTTTTAAAAACTCTATTATTACACTTTGTTTCCTGCTTTTTTCTGAGTAATTTGTCCAGAAATCTTCAATCAAATCTGAACTGTTCAGGCATTCCGTTGAATTGTCTTTTCCCAAGAGAAATTGGTGCAATGTATTAAGGGCAACGGATGCTTCTGCTAATGATGGCGTTGTCACTTCAGTTTCTTCCCGTTCATCGTCGGTATCATTCGATTCACTTTTTGCTTCTTCGGGCATTCTTTTATTTTGAACCACTGCATCGACGATCTGACTTTCAGTTAAATTTTGTGATGTCAAAATGTCATCATCCATCGTAACATAGTCTTCAAAACTTACACCTTCCTGGACAAGCCCCTTTGTTGTGCTGCTTCAATTACATTTCTTGAAATTGCATCATTTTCATTTGCAGTGTCTTCTTGTTCTACTGTTCATTTAAAACAAAGCCTGCATGGCGGAAACAGTTTCGAATAGTTTCGGCTGCCACAATTCTCCAAGCTTTTCTAAGAATTGTTAATGAATCCAAAAGATTAATATCAAATTGTTTCTTTTGATCGAAACTGTCAATTGCTCGTCGAATAATTTATTTTCTATAATGCAGTTTTAAGCAATGAATTATGCCCCGATCACATGGCTGTAGTTTCGAAGTGGTATTTGGTGGCAAGAAAACTAACTTAATTGTCCTCAATCCAGGTACGTCACAGTGGGCACTACAATTATCTATAATTAAGCACACCTTTCTTTTTTCGCGATGAAACCTCTTATCCAAATCGACTAGCCACTTAGTAAATATTTCTCCACTCATCCGGGCTTTTTTATTAGCCTCGTAGGGCACAGGCAAAGTCTTGACGCCCTTAAAGCAACGCCGCTTTGCAGATTTTCCGATGGCAAGCAAGGGTAATTTCTCGGATCCATCCATATTGCAACCGATCATTATTGTCACCCTCACTTTACTACATTTACCGCCGGAACATTTCTCCTCTCTTATACAAAGAGTGCGATCTGAGAGAGTCTTCCAAAAAAGTCCGGTTTCATCTGCGCTAAAGATGTTACTTGCATCATAATCTTGCAGGATCTTGGGTAACTTCTCGGTAGAAAAATTGTTTAAAATCTCTGAGCTCACACCGGCTTCTTCACCACAAACTTTCTTGCATATGATGCCATGTCGTTCCTTGAAATGCTGAAGCCAACCAGAGGAAGCTTGAAAATCCACCACATTCAAAGCATCAGCAAAAAATAAAGCTTTTTGCTGTAGAATCCCTCCAGTCAAAGTTAAATTCTGGCTTCTAACTTCTTTAATCCATTTCATTAAAGCGATTTCCATGTCTTCATTTTTTGCAGTTCTCATCCTCTTGCGTTTGGGTTCAAATTTATTTGTTGCGTAAGCTGCCTCAATTTTTTCACGGTTCTTTAAAATAGTGGACAATGTGCTTTTGGGTATTTCAAAAGTAGCAGCAATTTCTGTTTTTGTCTTAACTCCATCAACTTCAATGAGTAAGGCATATTTTTCTACCAAAGTTAAGGTTTTTTTTACTTTTAGAACTCGTTCTAAAATACATGCTTTAATCTCGATCTGCCTTCACAAGAACAAGGACAGTACAGATAACGAATGGCAACTGGAACTGAAGGTGAACCAATGAATCCAGTGAATGGTTTGTCGCAGATTCCAGAATTTTAGCAAAAAGACTCACAAAGTAAGAGGCAGCATTCCAAGGAGACAATAAAAGGGAGGGTTCGGGACTATCGCAGTGTCGCCTGTAGATCCCTCTTTGAACCCCTGGAGATCTCAACAAGTTCAAAACCGGTAATTAGATGATGTGAAACATATGGCATATCCATGGTCCTGGTAGCCCCCCCCCCCCCCCTTCCCTAACAACACTTCACCTCAGAATGATTCTTCATGTTTGAACTGTCCTAGGGGTCAAATAACTCGAGTGGAAACATACGCCCCTTATTGAAGTCTTTTTATCACTCTAGGAACGTATATGTGAACTTGACAATAGGTTTGGATCTGGTTAGTTGGAGAGGGGGAGCAGCACAGATCAACCGGTTTTAAGTAGTTGGTGAAAGTAGGAAATTGTCGCAAACGGGCAAAACAGCCAAATACCTAGAGGCGAACTAGTATACTGGGTCTTTGTTTGAAGATGTTTTGGGAAAACGAAGTTGATAACAAATGAAAAACGACTTGTTTGTTTTACAGAATGGAAGTTTGAATGTAGGGACTTCAAATACGAGTTTGACTAATCCGATAGTTCGTAATAAGCGTGTTCGTCTTAAATAAAGAAAATAATGTTATTTGTATGTACAGTAGGACAGGGATTGTAAATGTAGTTCGTTTTAACAGTAATTTTCTTTTAAGAGTGTTCGAATTAATGAGGTTCGATTGTATTAACTTATTCTTTCTTCAAATATTTCTTTATTATTAATGATTGATTAGCTTTTTTGACACTGAAATATCGAAGAATGGAAAATTATTTTTCCCTACTTTCTTCTGATTTGGAAGTTACTCAAACAAGGATTTTTTTACTTAATTTAAAATAAAACTTTATAAAAATGATTTTATGGTACATTGATTTACTTACTATGTTTGTGTTGGTACAATTCATATAGGTTATTATTTTGTGTGTGTGTGATTTGATTTCTTGAGTCATTGAAATTATTTGCTTCAGTCTTGAAAAGTCATGAATTTGTGATATTTTATTTTGGCAGAAACTCTGAAGGAAAAGTATTCAAGTTTAAGTCATATTATTTTCTTAAGATTTGAATTAACTTGTTGTTTAAACAATTCTTTTTTCAGCAATATTATTTGTCATATATATTTTATATTTTTATTCATGTATTATTTTGCATTAAATGCATTTCTGCTCATCTGAAAATGTTTATATAGGGTAAGTATAGGAACTTACATGGCTTTTAACATTTATGTAAATATTGTTTTGTTTAAATGCATTTTTTTTTATTAAATGTCATTATTTTTGTGTATGAAATAAAGTGGAGGCTCTGTTTCTTTTAGACATAAAATAAATTTTATTCGTTTAAATGGTTTTTATTAGCTTTAACTTTCACTTCTTAGTATTAAATATCAGTGGTTTGAAAGTGAACACATTCAGTCAAAATCCTAATTTTCTGAAAACAAAGAGAAAATTTTTTCACATTTCATAATTTGCAAACATTTTTCTTCTATACTTTAAGTTTTATTAAACAAATTTTTATTTTCAGGGAACATCTAATTTTTGTGGGGGGAGTCTGAATAAGCAAATAACTCCAAAACAGAAAAAACTGAGCGTTTCACTTGTTAGCCAATGGTATAGATCATAGATGCTTCAAACACATATTTTATCAATAAAATGCATTCTTTAATCTATCTTGCATTATTTCAAATTCTTGATGGTAGAGTTATATTTAAAATATATATATATATATATATATATATATATATATATATATATATATATATATATATATATATATATATATATATATATATATATATATATATATATTTAATATCGTAAAGCTATCTATTCAATAAATACATAAAATTATTTTATAGGCACTTAAAGGATTTAATTATACTTACTGCTACTGTTCAAGTTATGTCACTCGTAACCAATTACATTTGGTTGTTTTGGCTTCTGGTAAGTACACATTGTTTTTCTTGTTGCTAGATATTTAAATTTTTATTAATGAAATTTTCTTCAAAATTAGTTTCAAGGCAGTTGAAGTTTGTCCTGAATCTGCTGATTCCTTAGTTTACTTAATAGGATTTTATTTACTATAGTCAACTCTAAAGCTGGCAATATAAGAGGCATTGTGTTTTTATGTATGCAGTTGAAAGCAAAACCTGTGGCACACTTCACAAAATAGAAGTTTTCAAACATTATCAACATGGCTTCCAAGATAGATGTAATAAAAAAGTTGTAGTCAATTGTTAGAGATTGGTAGTAATCACTCTCCCATAAACATAATACATTTTTCATTGAATCCTAGATTTCAAAACCTACATCACACATTTGCTGTGTATTCAATTTGTCACGAAAACATATTAGCGGAGTGTCATTATAAATTATAAATGAAGTCTAAACAAGAAGAGTTGAAGTTTTATTCAATTTTCTACAACCTTTTGAGAATGACTTCTGTTTTTTTTCCCCCCATTTGGTTCAATTAGTTCAAAATATGTCCTTAAATTTTTATTTCCAAACTATTTTTATGGGTTAACTTTTTTTGTCCCAAATATTCACACAAAGGCTAAATGCTTTGCTGAGATTCTGAAACAGCCTAAACTTACTGATACCAATCAGAAAGCACTAACTATATATTCTTGTATTCCTTTTTTCTAATTAGACCTTATGCAAAAATGGGTAGTGAGTTAGACAAAAGAATTCTGCTTCTAAAGCTTAAAATAATTTTTTAAAATCCACATAATTTGCTGTTTTATTAAGATTGTTACCATGTGTTATATTCAATTAACATTATTCTAATTATTTTTCTCCCAAGTATTTTTGCCTTTATTTAAATAAAATTAATCCTCCTGACAGATTTTAACATTTGAACAGCATAGTACATGTATACTGAATACAATGTATTGAATATTTTGTTTGTGTGCCTGTTCAAAAATACTTTTTATCAATGGTTAACATTTTATGTTAGATCACAATCAAATTGTTTTTTCTAAAATTCAATTTGAACTCATTGCAATTGCCAAAGTTATTTGTATGAAGTACAAGAGAGAGAAAGGCACTATCAGTAACTGAAGAAAAAGAAATTTCAAAGCTGTTGATGTCAAAATTTGATGGTGATTATTCCTTGCTCTGTTTAAAAGAGTCCTAAATTTAACAATATATAAGTTTCCATTTTCAAAAGCTTAGCCATTATTGACTTTTGTGCTATTAATATCCACACAGTCAACCATTTTCAACAATGAAATTCATACATAAATGGTTGATTTTATCAAGGAAAATATGTATAACTCATTTTTACCATTGTATCCATTAATTGCTTTTTTAAAGTATACAACTAGTCCAGAGTAGGTTATAAGTAAAAAAGTTGTCACAATAAAGCATTGATTATGTAAATAGGGATCAACAGAAACGCTGGTTAACCGAAACCATTCCTGTTGACAAATTCACATTTCTGGACTTCTTTTTCTTTAGATCTACTTTAAATTAGTATCTTATGTAAGATTATTTATAAGATGTATGATACAAAATACATACAGTTTTGTGTTTCAGTACTGTTTCTTTTTCATATTTCTCCTATGACACTGCTGTAGTTTTTACGTGAATCATGAATTATCAGACAGCTCGAATGTCCTTCCATTCCTATCTTGATGTCCTTCCGTTACCATGATTTATGTCCTTCTGTTACCATTGAAAAACATATAAATTGAAATTACAGAAAAATTTTAACTATTTCTAATCATATGTACTACAAGTTTGCTTTGCATTTTAAAAAAAAAAATCCTCTGAATTCTAGTCCTTATAGATTCTTGGTAAAGTGGTTGAAATGTAGTTTTTTGGTAACGAAAAGATGCTTATAGTTTCACTTAATTTTGTGCCTGTTTTATAGTTGAAAACATCTTTTTACAAAATATTTTTAAGCAAAATATATTTACACAGTTAAAGTATAAAAGTTAACCTATTTATTATGGTTTGATTAGGGAATTTAATCCAGTTATAGTATTTAACAAAATTGAGATTTTCAGCTCTGTAAACGCATGAAGTGTAAAAGGGACTTTGCCCTTGATTTTTTAAACGTCACTGTAATTATTTAGAAAAAACATGCTAAAATGTAAAAAGTTCATATATTTCTGAAGAAAATGATGTATGACCATATATTTTTGAAATTTAAGAGTCATGTCCACTTTTTACTGGAATTACCCCTAAGCTATGTTAAATGTTCAGGCTGGGCTTAGGCCCTCTAGTTCCCTTTATTATCTTTAGTCATATTCTTTTGTCGTATTTATTTTTACTTTCAATTACCCGTATGTAATACATAAGGTAATGAAAGTATAGTATTTGATAAAAAAAATTGATTTTTTTTTTCATTTCTCCACGTTTTGGAACATCCTGATCTCAAAAAAGTGATCTAGAAAAAATGTCTGTCTGTTTGTGTGTGTACGTGTGTCTGTGGTCAGCATAACTCCCGAACAAATTGACCTAAGATGTTCAAATTTGGTGGTAGCCATTAGGCTTGGGCGATGTATCCATGCATCGTCCAAAACCGGTGTGAAATCAACATCGCCAAACCGGTGTCACTATTTTCGCATACCCGATACATCACGATCTTTTTCGATGAGAGCGCGATTCTTGCTTAGCACTTCAAGGACGAAGAACCGTGATGCCACAATTGATGCGCGGGGTTTCTAAGATACTATTGAAACCGTTGACACTGCGCCGTTTGAAACACGATACTTCAACATATCGCAGTAATCCACCCGGCATATGCGCGGTGTCTCCAAAACTGTATAGAAATGTACTGTAACAGCTAACACTGCACCATTTGAGACGATTTCTATTTGCTTTTGCTGAGGCGATACTTCATTCGCATTCAAGGACGAAGAACCGCGCCACGATTCATGTGCGGTGTTCCTAAGATACTATGGAAACGTATTGAAACCGTCGACACCGCGGCATTTGAAACGAGTTTCATTTGCTTTTGCGCGGTACTTCATCAGCAAGCTCACATTGTGATAATCCTATCTACCCTGCCCTGCATATGCGCGATGTTCCCAATATTGTATAGAAACATAAGGAAACCGTCGACATCAGGCCGTTTGACAGGTGGTGCCAGCAGTCTAGTAATATTGGAGATACGATAAAAGAAGTATTCCTTTAATGTTTAAACATTATTTATGTTGATCTCTCAACTCTTGGAAAACATTTTGATTGTTATTTAATAGTCATCAGATATAAGACCTTGATATCTATTTTTGGGCATTTTCTACACTTTTTGTGTTTCATTTTTGATTTCCCCCCCCCCTCCCCCCATTATTTCTCTAACTTGAAAGAAATAAAGTATTACGATTTTTTTTATCTTGCTATTATTTTATTTTGCTTTATTTATTAACGCAAGGGGATTGCAGTATTCTGGCGTGGTAATTTCTGTCTAGTTCTTACTAGTTAAGAAAATCTGGTTATTTATTACTATGAGCTGTTTGTTATATCTGCCAAAATCAATGTGAACTAGTGCATGGACTAATCATAGTTGCTTCTCTAATTTGATTGCTTAAATACTTATTAACGATTTTTTCCCATCCACTTTGAGGATTTCCTCTTCGGTCTCGTAAGTAAATAAATGTTTTATAATTTTTTTTTCAGTTTGTAAAATTTGAATAAAGTTTATTTCCATAAGTATCAATCCAACATTGCTTCTTAAAAATGCGGAAATACAGATTTTTTGGGCACAAAATAAAGATCATTAGAATTTTAAATGTTAAACAATAAAAATAAAATTAATGCATAATAGTTATATTGTATATTGTAAGTAATAAAATATTCATTATAAAGTATGTTTTTGATTTAATGATTAAGAATATCCAATAACTAAAATAACATGTGCACCGCCAGGAAGTGCACTTGTCCTCCATCCCCTCCTTTTCTGGAAAATAAAAAAGTAAAATTTCATTAAGATAGAGAAATTGAAAAATCCGGATTAAACCAAAATAATAATAATAATAATAACCGGCTTATACCCCCCTTGGGTGTTTTGTGTATCTCGCTGAAAATAATTCGGTCACTGCTCATGTTATTTAAAATAAACTTCCTAAAACTATACAAAATTAAAATGAATTTAATAAAATTTTACAAAGCTTTTGGCTATATAGCGTGTTATGAAAATGTTGTTTTGTAGTATTTTGTAAAAAAAAATATATATACACATAGTTAGCATCGCGATGTATCATGACATCGTGATGTTTGCTTCCCGATATATCACAATGCAGAAATGTTAACATCGCCCAGGCCTAGTAGCCATAGGACCTACCATTAAGGTTTTCGTCAAAATCACGCATGTGCGTAAGGTAGCTGCCATTGAAAATATCCTGTTTTTCAGTAATTGCTAAAAAACGCCTCTAACAATTTTGTTCAAAATTGCTGTGGTAATGCCTCTTAAGGTGTTCTAACACCTCCACCTGCGAAATTCCCGTAAAAATGCTTTAAAGGCGTAAAAAGTTGAAAAACTAATGACTTCAACACAGAGTTCACTTTTCTTGAGCATACTTCATCATTATCGTTTTGTCTCCTCTCCTCAGTTTCACTTATAATAAAGGATAGTATAAGGATTATCAAAAAGTATATCGCCAAAATATCACCATTTTAGCGAAGTTTTTTTTTTTTGCTCCTATAAAAATTATTGCCAAAAATAACACCAAACTTGAAATTTTTTATTCAAATGAGAGAAAATAAGAAAATGGTAAGTAACACAATGTTAAATTTTACTGCAATGACCAATGTTATATAGTGTAATTGAAAGTTGTGCAATGTTCCACACCCCTAATTTATCATTGGTTCACTGCACTTAATTGCTAATTTGATAAAATTTTGAAGAATTAGTTTGAATTGTATTTCATTTTATGGTTAATCAACTACTTCAATATACTTAAAAAATAAAGATTTTTGTCAATATTACTTAAATGAGTTAATTTCTACTAATATTGTACGAATATGGTAACAAAGAAACTTAAATACTAAATAGATTTTGCTCTGGGTATGTACATCCTATTAGATATATAAAAATTCAATGATAACAAAATATTCCATTAAAGCTATATTATAGTTTCATTAATAATGTAATTATGATTTTAAATATTAAAAATATTGTAAAAAATCATTTATAATCTTATTTAGGCTCCAGTACGAGCATTTTACATGGTGTGGGTGAATATTTTATCACCATGGATTTTTGCCCCCGCTGAGGAAGTAGATGAAAAGAAGCAGAAAAAAATGGAAAGGAAAGCCAAGAGGCGCTGAATTATTTATTTAAGAATTAACTTATTGCCTGTTTTTGTTATGAATCAAATTTTACAATCTTTTCTACTTCCAATAAGTTATTTATTTTGCTGTTCCAATATGATAATAAATTCCACTTTGTGATTGTTAAATTTCATTTGCATTTAACTGTGTGTGTGTGTACTTTTTTAAAATCTTGCAGAGTGCAACGTAATCGATATAATAGCACACAGTAGGTGACTGTTATATTATGCAATACTGAGTTCAGAATTTACCAGGAAATATTTGACTATCTTATAATCTGGAGCTTATGAAATAATTTTTAGATCTCTATTTTTCAAGGAAGTTGCATATTTGTTCTTTAATTTTTATATTTAATTCTTTTCTGAGTTTTTTATGGTATTAACTTAAAAGCAATACTTAATGACATTGTTTACTTGTTTTTCAATCCTCACATTAAAGTTTGACTTTTTATTTTCATCAATTTGTTCAATTATGTTGAAAAGATGCATCCATTAAAAAAATTTCTTAACAGGTATGTTTACAAAAAATTGCTATAAAAAATAAAATATCAGCACATGACTATGTATTCCTCAATGATGATGCATTGCTTAATGGCGATGCATTGCTTTATGATGAATATATATATTTTTTAACTCTAAGAATTTTTTTATCAGCACTGTTATGAAATTATTTTTCAATCGAACTTTTTTCTTTTCTTCATCAACTACAATTCACTGTCCCATTTTAGTTCCATACCAGATGAATTTTCCTATTTCGTTGTTATTTTGTCTCTTTCCTGTACTATTTGTCCGTAAGTAATTTTCATAATCTGTTCAGTGTTTTTCTCACATTATGTTTAATTTCTCACCTCAGAATTAATATTTCTTTAGTATGATGTATTTTTTCTATGAATTTTTTTGAGTTGAAAAAGAAAATGAATTTATCTCTTTCCTAAAGAAAAACGCTTATTCCATAACTGTTGGCATTACCATCTTGATAGTTATGAGTATGCTCCCCTTAAACCCATATCCTCAATTTCACCGCTTCAGCAAAAAAACATGAGAATGAAACTGAGTTGGGTATAATCTGGATTTGTCAAGCTACCTATATATCGATGAGCAATGAATATTTAGGGCGATTCAAAACTATCATTACATTTCAAAATTATGTCATTCCTAAACATTAGTGGCTTTCACAGAAGTCTATATTAAAAAAAATAGTGAGGACTCCAATTCGCTTGATTTCGAAAAAAAATCTGAACAATGGCTATATCTTTGGTAAAAAAATTTTAGAATATTGCTGTTTGCACCAAAGTACTTTGTTTACAATTCTATATGTCTGGTTTAAATTTTTGTTTCTTGAGAAGCTGTTTACTAAGTAAATTGAACTCTTAACTATACGGTTCCCTTTTCTTTACCTTTTCATCTGATCTTGAAAACTTTATTTTCCTTTAATATAAAATTTTATTTCATTATCCCAATATTGAGAAGCATATTTTTAAGGTTCACAGCCATGAAGAGGGGGAAAGCAAACAAATGTGTGTTTCAGGATGTTACAGTTGTTGGTCTAAAATTACTCGGAAACTACTTGGATTTATTGGGCCAAATTTACCAAGGGGCTAATATAAAATAAGTAAAGTAACTCAATCAGAAATGAATTTAAATGTAACATAATTTACAAAGTTGGCCAATTTCACATGCAGTCCAATTATGGTCAAAAACAAAAATTACAGAAGTTTAACTTGTATTAAGGTTGATAATAAAATTGACAAAAATAAAATTGTTACATAATAGTTTTATTTTGCATTGATAAAATACTTGATGTTAATTAGGTCGTGCTTCTTTCTTATATGTTTCACTAACCTAAGGGGAAAAGATTTTTTCCGTTTTTTTTTTTTAATGTAATTAATAAAACTTATTTTTTAAACTTAGTGTAAAATTTTCAACGTAATGGAGCATTGTATTTGAATGCAAACTTGCTAAATCACTGTATTATCTGACATTGATTGAGCCTTATACGTATATTTAATTCTGTCGTTGTTGACATTTCGTTTTTGCATCTTTGTAAAATGTTCGTAAGTTTCCTGATAATGCATGAAACTAAATTTTGTGTAATATTATTAAATGGTTTCCAACACAATTTGGTTGCATCGTTATTTTTTTCATGGTGCAACAAGATCTAATCAAAGGCTCTAATGCATCAATGTTTCTTACAGCCTAAACTATGTTATATTTGTTGTAGAATTCCTTAGAGAATAGTATTTTAAAGGGTACTTCTTTGCATTTTAAGTATCAAATGGAGAAGCCTTAAATTGAGAACAAGCAATTTCCGCTGTGTTTTCTTGTTTTGAAAGCAGAAATTTAGTAGCACTAATTCTGATAAATGAACCAGAGTTATTTCCAAATTAAGCGCTTATGTCCTCTCTGATTCAGAAGTTTGGCTTTGATCACTGATGCACTTTTCCCAAAATAAAACTTTCGGGTTGAAAAATATATAGCACATTCCAATGTACGTTTGTTATTATCTAAATGTACTACTCGTGAAAAATAGAAAAAAGTTACCATCTATAATTCCGCCCATCTGATGGCTGTGTGATTAGCGCTCTGGCCTCGCATGCCAGAGTTGCCGTGTTTGAATCCCAGATTAGGCATGGATGTTCGTTGTCGTTCGGAATTCACTTTAAGCTGTTGATCTCGGTCTGATTAGCCATCATTGTGCATAAAAATAGGTCGTTGACCTTATAAATCAACCATCTATGTTTCCAAAAGTTTAAAAAGATTAAACATTTTCACATTAAATTTTTTTTTTATCTTAATTAAGCTTTAGTTTTATTTATAATCTAGTACATGGTCCCTAAAAGTAGATTTATGATTCTATATTTTTGCTTGAATATTTACAACCAAACTTCAAAATGGAAAGACATAAATTTCTTTGGGGTTTTTGTTTATTATAAATGTACTGAAAGCAAAAAAGTCTATTTAAAAAAAATTAAAGTTGTTTTATTTATTAATTATTAAACTGTTTAATGCAAAAGTTGGATCCTATATTTATATTTGGCCTTTAACAAACTATCGTTTAAATAAAAATTACTAAAATTTAACAATTTATGACTTAAAAAACATTTATCCTTTTCAACATCAATTTGTCTTTTCTTTGTCATCATTACTAGATATTCTTTAGAAAATTTTGAAATTTGGTATTTCGGCGATTTTTTTAATGTTAAATCTAAATATGGAATTAAATTGCGAAGTTGCCTTTGAATTTTTTAAAGTTTGGTATATTTTTACTTTCAATTACCCAATACCCATATATATACATAAGGTAATAAAAGTATAGCATTCGGTCAACAAAAAAAACAAAAAATCGATTTTTTTTTCCCCCACGTCTCGAAACATCCTGATTTCAAAAAAGTGATCTAGAAACAATATCAGTCTGTGTGTGCACATGGTCAGCATTACTCCCGAACAAATTGATTTACGATATTCAAATTTGGTGTGCTGATTGGTTGTGGCTCAAGGACCTACCATTAAAGTTTTCGTCAAAATCGCGCATGCGCATAAGGTAGCTGCCATTGAAAAAATCATGTTTTTCAATGATTTCTAAAAAACGGCTCAAACGATTTTGATCAAAATCGCTGTGGTAATGCCTCTTAAGGTGTTCTAAACATCCCCACTTCCGAAATTCCTGTAAAAATCCTTTAATAGCGTAAAAAGTTGAAAAACGAATGCCTTCAACACTAAGTTCTCTTTGTTTGAACATAGCTTATCAACGATCGTTTTTTCTCCTCTTCACAGTTTCACTTTAAGGATAATAAAAGAATTATCTGAAAGAAGAAAAAAAATCTTCGCCAAAATGGGAATTTCGGCGAAGATTTATATATATAAAGACCCATATTACAATTATCGCAAAAATATCGCCTGACTGGCCATTTTTTTCAAAGCGAATGGTGGAAATATATAAACGATAAATGACACAAATCCTCATCAATTGAAAGTTGTGCGATGTTCCACACCCCTTGTTAATATATAAATGACTCCTTATGACAATATATGGGTGTGTATGCATGCATGTCTGTTGTCATAAGGATTATTCTGAAACAATTTCCACAACTATTTTTGATAAACGAAACTATGCTTTTTATTTTTTAGAATTTTCAATCCATCAAATTTATGGAAAGCGTTTAGCTACCAGAGAAAAACTGCTGACAGTTTTAGAATTAAACTGACATATTTACCACATCACAATCCTTAATGATTGTTCTATTATGCCGAGGGAAAATGAAATCTAACTGAAAAGAAAACAACACAATTGTACAAACATTTTATTTGAATTCATATTTGCATTTGAAATCTGGGGACATTCATTCATGAACAAGATAAGTTCTTCTTTAAGCTTTTCTTCATCAACTTTCAAAAGTAATTCTATTTTCTTCAATGCTTTAGGAGGAAGAGATTCTTGGGTTGGTTGGTTGTTTTCAGATTATCTGGTGCCGTCAGCAACACGAGGGCTATAATGCGCCGAAACATTCGTCATTAGACAAGCCAACATACATTTACAAACACCCATGCCTAACACGGGATTTGAACCCGCAACCTCGCGGTCTAGAAGCTAGCACGCATCTATCCACAATTACGAAGAAGATATTTATTTTGAATTCTTCTTCTGGAGAAGTTCCAGCACTGTCGTCTTCAGCATGTTCTCCTGCCATTTTCTTTACTTTCTTCTTTCTTTTCTCAGCTATTGCTTTTCCAATAACAATGTCATTAAGAGTTTCATCGGTCTTTCCTCTTTCTTCAAGTTTCTGCGTCATTTTCAGAACAAAGCCTTGTGCTGCTTTCAAAGTTTCAGAAAACTTGTCTCGTATGCGTTTTAGTCTACTAATTGAAGACTAAATATTCCTCCACACTTGGGCGTAGTCTAGATTCTTTGTTTGGAGATAATCCGATAGTGGCGTAGTGATTTTGAACACTGCAAGAATACCATGCCAACAACTATTGTTTCGAAATCCAGATACTTGTTAATTAAAACATGTCTGACTTTGGCGTTGAAATTAGTTGAATGTGAAATTTTGAATAGACCCAGTACCAACTCCAGATAAATGTGTTTAAGTTTGGCTGTGTTTGAAGACTTTTCTTCAGAAGAGGTCCACTCATCTATTCTGCCGAATATTTTCTTTGCTGCGTCTTCGCCATCTAGTAGCCCCAATGGCTTCCAACTTGTACTCAGGAATTTGCTCCCTGAACTTGTCCAGTCTTTTAATTGAATCCTTCAAAAATACCTGGGTCTTTTGCATTATGCTGAAAAATGAGATTGATGCAGTGAGGCACTGAGCTGTATCAGATATTACAAGATTTAAAACCTACGCGTAGCACCACGTGTGAATGTTATTTGGGATTTTGCTGGCCATGTGTGCAGTCAAACCATTATACTGGCTGCTCATGTTAGACGCGGCATCAAACACATTTGCGACGCAATCACTCAAAGGTATTTCAAGGTCTGTCAATGCTCCAGAGAGAGTGTCAAATAGTGATTCTTCTGTAGTAGAAACCACACTTTTTAATGTCAGTAGTCTCTCTCAAACTTCATATCCTTTAATATACCTGGCTACTATTGCACATTGATCGTTGCTATACATATGTCTATTGTCGTGTCCATCAAAACTAAGTGTATTTGCCGGCTGATTTGATTTCATTTGCCAAGACAGATTTTATTTCTTTTGTCATGCAGGTCATTATTTTTGCTACTGTGTTGTTACTTAGAAATGTCACGGTTCTTCATCTGCCCACCTTTTTGTTTTTGCTTTTTCCTACATGTTCTATGTCAGGTTTTTTTCCTGACCTTTTAGACATGCGCATATCACTTTCTTCGATAGCCCTTTTCAAGTGTTTCTCGAACCGTGGATCATATTTGGACATTAATAGAATAATTTCTAAGAAGTTGCCATGGTTGATTGTGTCATCTTTAAGAGAGTAGGCAGCTTCCTTTGATGCACGAAAAGCTAATCCTTGCTTTCCTATAAGTTTCAAAACATCTATTACAATTGTCACCACATGTCTCCTTTCTAAAACTTCTTGTTTCCTCTTTTCTAGTTCATCACAAAAAAGAAGGTCACGAGTACTTTTCTTACGTTTGGCTAACATAAAAGCCTCGACAGATTTAAAATGACCTTCGGACATTTCATGTTCATTAACTCTTTGGTTGACATGTTAACAGTCTTAAAACCCTGTACAAAAGGCTGAATTGGAGTTGCTGCTGTAAGCGATACAAATAAAACAGAACATTTTCTTTGAATTTTCTTCATATGAAATCTTATGTTTCTGAAGGGTTTCTCTATCGTTTAATTTTACAATGTATAAAGGTGTTTTGTGTATCTGATTCAAGATTTTCATTTTCGGATGGGCCGTCAGGTTTTTTAAACAAAGTTGTTATTTTTTAACATGATTTTGCAGTCTCGAGTCGAAGTTTATTTTTCTTTTCTTGACGAAATTAATATCCACTTTTTTTTCTTTTATTTTTCTTGTCCATTATTTATATCCCGCTAAAACAAATATGACTAATTAATTTATGTACTACAATTTATAAATTTATTTAGATTATTAAACAATTCACTTATTTAGGTAAATAGCACAATTGATTAAATTTATAAAAATAAATTTCTCCAATGATTTTGAACGTTTAATTTATCTGAGTCATTATATTTTTTAATCGAATTTACGCTAAATAAAATTATTTCAGTATTATTATTCACAATAGATGTGAAATTTCAATAGAAACAACCCTAGTAGCAATTTTACCTCGGCCGGTGATCGGAATTCCATCCCCAGGTGAATCGCCGATGATTGGCGATTCACCGGAAACTCACCCTAAACTTATCTTTCCCTTGGCAACTAATCCATTTTGTTCCCGTGGCCGGCCATTGGCCGATGTCCGGAAACTGATCGAATTCGAGCAGAAGCCGACAAGAATTAGTTCGAAGGCCGAGGAAAATTTTGCTCTCAAGAAATATCGAAACAATGGTCGTTATTTTGTCGAAAATATCAATTAATAAACATTAAATAATTATAAAGATGTAAGTATTGAATATTAAAAACGACAAGTTAAAATAATGCAAAACTAAAAGCCGGAGCGCGTAATTCTTACATGGTAGTATTTTCAATGACATTTTTAGAGTTCAAATAAATCGAAGTTATTACACTACCAAATTCAGAATTGTCTAAATTACTTACCCTGGGATCGAACCGAGGACGGTTATCTCCGGAGTGCGTTGACATGGCCACTGGACTGTAGTTACTTGTGATTCTTGGTATAACAATTGTATTGTAGTACAAAACTCTACTATCATACAGACTTTGCAAGGAAATTGACCGACATTTTTTTTTAATATATGGGGTATTTTCGGAAAATAGCAAATCTTCCATAAATTTGGGAAAATGATATTAATTTATTTATTATAGCAAAAAAATAATAGTGTCAAATAAATAGTGTCGCCATCTATTTTGTAAAATTTTAACTAACTGATTTTATGATATTTTTTGAATTGCAATTTAAAAGTTTATTTAATAATTTTGACATTTAAAAAAATATATTTAATTTTTTAATTTTTAAAAAAACTATATCCAATTTGATTAACTTTTTGAAACATATAAACATATTTTTATTTTACTTAAAAGATGTTTAAAAAACGGACCAAAATATGTTCAGCAAATTATAATGAAAACTATTTAAAAACAAGGACTATATTTTTATTTTATATTAAATTGAAATGAGAATTTATATTTAATTTTAGAAAATTGTTCCTATATTGTTTTACTATATAAAAACTTTTATTTATGGATTTTATTGACGTATTAGGTAAGCAATATATAATTATGTGGTTTGTATTTTTTCAAAATATATATTTACATTTAAAATTTTTCGTACACTTAGTTTTAAAATATTTTTCACTTATTGCCAAAGCGAAATGTTTAGCAAATTGTATACTTGATTTAAATTTGAAATACATTCAAGGATCGCCTCTAATTCAGTGGAATTGCAAGAAAAAGAAACATAAGTTTTTTATCGCCTGTCGATGTGGTTCCGATATCTTGCCGATCAAAAAAACGATGATCAGAAATTCTAATCGGCCCCCGATGTTGGGAAGATATCTTTTCCCGATGAGTTTAGGGTCATCGGCAGACGAGGAAATAAGGGTGTGTTTATATATCAGTCTGGGGAATCGCCGATGACTTTGATGAATTCCGATCATTGGCCGACGAAACGCCATACAGTGATTGCTACTAGGGAATGAATGATGGAATAAATAATAAAAAAAAAAAAAAAAAAAAAAACCGTGAGCAGCAGAGCTCCGTTACAAAGTCGTATTTTCCTATTATTCATAGTTGTATATGATTACTAGCTGTTTCAGCAGCGAAAATTGCTTCGAATAAGAGATGTAGGAAATTTAATTTGCAATAAGATTTACTCGGGGTAAATTTGCATAGAAGCAACTGCTTAGCAGTAAGGCCGCTCCAAATGGGGAAAAAACAGCGAAAAACCGAAATAAAAGAAAAGAAATTTCAAAACAATCGCGGGGGCGGCATAGAAAGTTCTAACCACCAAAAGGCACTTCTAGGACACAAACTCAATGGATATACATAGTTTCAACCCTCTAACGCAATTTTTGTGGGACTGTAGAGCTCTTCAATGAATCAAAAACTTAAAATTCGAGCAAAAATCGCAAAATAAACAGGAAATTTGTAACTAAAAATGGCGGGGGTGGGGAAAATGTTCTTACCGCCAAAAGGCACTTCTACGACCCCAACTCAATGCACATACAAAGTTTCAACCCTCTAACGCAATTTTTGCGGGCTGTAGAGGTGTGCAAAACCTTAAAAACAGCGAAAAACCGGTCTAACTTCAAAAATTTCTTCAAAATTGCAGAAGGGGCGCAGAAAGTTTTAACCACCAAAAGTCACTTCTAGGACCCCAAATTAATGCACATACAAAAGTTTCACCTCTCTAACGCAATTGTTGCGGGCTGTAGAGCTCTTCGATTAATCCAAAAATTAAAACTCGAAATCCCCCCCCCCCCTTCCCCTCAGTAATTTTTCCTAAATTTGATAAAAATTGCCTGCCGACGAACTGAACCTGCATACCAAATTTCAGCTCAATCGGACCAATGATCGCTGTTGGAGAAGCACAAATGTAGCGGGGGGAAAATATATATACATCATTAAATCGGGAGACCCCAAAAGTCGTATTCTAGGGGTTCTGGATAAGAAAGAAGAAAAAAACATATCCGCGCATCATCTCGCTGTTGACTTTCGATAGGCTGCAATAGTCTGTATTTTCAAGTAAAATACGACTAATAAACGTGACAATAATTCAGACGAAACGGAGAGGCGTAAAATTACGTAGCACCGGAACCGGAGGTAAATGAGGTTGTTAGAAGCCAGCACACAAGGCACAGTCAGTCCCCCACTACGTAGCAGTGAAAAGGTTAAGTAAGTCGACAACGACAACAAAATTAAAACTAAATGCGCGTTTGTTTATTTAATGTAATACAAGATAAAATTGAAGCCACGTAAAATCAAAAAATCCAGAAAAAGATTACTTCAGGAATAATCGATTTTATGTTTTATATATTTTTTTTATTAATACAGGGAACAACGATTTTCACTGTCATATTTGTCATGTTCTTAAAATGTTTAGATTGCATGATAGGTGAAAAGGCTTTCTAAAAAAAATTATTATGAATAATTACGCTATGTGTGCAATTCTCGGAACGTGTAGAAATTAGGTGCCATGTCGAATATAGGTGCACTTACCTTATTATGTTTTCAAAGATTAATATGAACGTCTTTTAGTGATAGATGCAGATGGAGGCCCATATGACACCCTGGCTATACTGCTAACACTTACTCGCCAGAACATCTTGTTGTGTCAAATACTTTATTCAACGACTTTATTTGATTAGGCAACTAAAAACTACCTACAATATTGATTACCATTTGAAGATTGTATTTGCCTTCAATTTTTCAAACATATCTTTCAACATTCAAACATTCATTTCTTTTCCGTATTCTTAGCAATGTCATTCCACTTGTTTTTGCAGCGTTTGTAGAAATCACTGAAGCTAATCAACAACCTTTAGATGTAGCCCAGAAACGTCTCGTTGTAATAGACACAGACGGAGGCATAGACGATGCCTTGGCTATATTACTAACACTGACTCACCAAAATGCGCAAGTGCTGGCCATCACCTGCGTCTTCGGCGACACGGATGTGGACAACGCCTGCGACAACTCACTGCGCGAACTCTTTCTCGTCGACAGCCAAGGGGTGAGATTATTTTATATGGTTTGATTGGTTGGTTGGTTTGTACGCGCAACGACCTATTTTTATGCGCAATAACGGCTAATCAGGCCAAGACTTACAGCTTAACGTGGATTCCGAACCACAACGAACATCCATGCCTAATCCGGAATTCGAATCCGGCACCTTTGTCATATGCGGGCAGAGCGCTAACCATCACACAGACGTCAAATGGGCTATTTCATATGGGGCAATTGAAGTGTAAATTTAGTAGATATATCAAAAGAGTTGGCTTATAACAAAGGATTAGCATATATAGAGCTGATGCAACAACGTGACTTTTTCAAAGTAGCCGGCATCTGAAATGCTTAGTAATAATATCGGCGGGGGTGGCTAAATGTATTCCACCAGTTTTCCATTGCACGTTATTCATTTGCCTTCTTATTTCAATTGATATTCCTGCATTAGTTCTCCTTACTTCCAAACTCTTCACATTTCTTTATACAGCAAAATTTGGATACTATTATACTATTGTTTTAGATTATATGCTGAACAACAATCAAGTAAGTTTGGTGATCGTTCTGATGAAAAATCAGGAAGGTATTTTCGAAATCTGTTTGCCAGTATCACTGCCAGATGAAGGGAAAAGACATGGGAGAACGATATGCAACTGACCTATTTATGAATTTGTTGTCTGTCTTATTTTGATCAGTTAAATCTACTTGAAAATATCTGAGGCGTCGAACAAGATTATAAGTCAACAGATTCACTGTAATTCTATGCCACCCCTTTTACGTAACACTGCTTATTTTGTGTTAGTTAACTTTTCATTTATCTAGAGGGTTACAATAAGATTGTTACGGGAATAATTTCTTTAACTAGTAGGAATAGGGAATCGGTATCCATTTCAATAATGTTTAAACAAGATGTCATATAAAAGAATACAGGGTTTCAGTTTTGAAATCGACACCAGATGGCAGTAGTATTCAGAACAAGGAAAAAAGAAAAGAAAAAAAGAGGGGGGGGGAGGAAAAAAAAAAAAAAAAAAGAGAATATTTATTTTTTTGCAACTTGATTCTTTTGGAAAACGAACTGAAACTTTCATTCTCTGTGAGTAAGAAATCGATTGGATTTTCTGATGCTTCTCTGAAGGTATATGCTTCAGTCCTCTACCTGGTAAGATTGGTTCCTGGTGGTCATGTATCTTATCTATTAGCTGCGAAGACGAAGGTAGCTCCATTAGCTGTGGTTACATTGCCAAGAATCGAACTGTCAGCAGAGTTATTGCTGTCCCAGCTCACCTTGACAGTGTGGACTCCCTACCAATCAAACTTAAAGGCGTTTACCTCTGGTCTGACTCGCAAATTACCTTATGTTGGATTCATTTCCCACTACTGAAAGGCAACCAATTTGTATCCAATCGTGTGCACAAAATCAAGTCTTTACTTCCAAAAGCTCAGTGGCATCACATTTCAGGTAAGTGGAATCTGGCAGATTGTGCTTCCAAAGGAATGCTTCCTGAAAAACTACTCCATCATGAGCTTTGGTGGTATGGTCCTTCCAAGTTGTGGAATGATTCCTCATATCCTCCTTTCAGTCACGATTCATTCTCTAATGGAACTGAAGAGGTGTTTGTACAGTACCCTAAAAAAAAATAAAAAAAATAAAAAAAAATCACAACGATGGCTATATTTTCGGTTCTAATTATCGTAGAATCTTACGGTTTGCACCAAAATGTTTTGCTTACGATTTTCTATATTTCTGATGCAATTTTTTTTCGTAAGGGACCGTTTACTAAGTAAAAGTAACGCTATTTTTGAAAATTTCAATACGAACCCTTATTTTTTATTATTTCATTCGATTTAGAATACATCATTTACTCTTTATACCAAATTTCAATGCATTATGTTGAAAAACGCGTCACTTATGAGCGAAAATGTTTCGACCATTTTTTTATCTATCTTCAGGGAGAATTTCCACAAAACGAAAGGTATTTTTAAGGTTCTACTTCACAGCGAGTGAAATCGAACGGTCAGTACAGCGTTTCACGACTTTAAAAAATACAAATATTAGTCTAAAATTGCATAGAAACTATTTGGATTTATAGTGACATGTTTAAGATTAATACAAAAGTAGCAAGTAAACGCAAAAGTAACATAATTTATTTACAATCTTAAAGATGTGCCTTCTTCACACGAAATAAATAAAATATCGAAAACTGTAATTGTAGAAGTAGAACGTATACTACTGATAATTAGAAATTTAATAAATATAAAATGTAGGCACTAGTAAACAGTATTCTGCAAAGCGTGATTATTTTACAGAAACATTTCATTGTAAGCACAAATGTAACTTGATCGTTGAAATTATTTATAAAATGAAAAAATCACGTGATTCAGTAAAATTTTTAAAGGATAACTTATTGAAATTGCTTAAAAAATGTTGTTTTAAATAAATGTAATTTAAGAAAGTAAATTTAAAAAAAAAAAAAAAAAAAAAAAAAAAAAAAAAAAATCAGTAGGCATAGTGCCCATCGTGGTCGATAACTTGTTGCATCCTTTGAATCGATCAAACTGAATTTGATGTCCGGATCAGCCCGTAAGGAATTCCAAGAGTTTTTAGCAGCTCTCCATAGTTCTGCAGCACACTTGAAAAATCAATCCTGGCCTTCCATAATGCCCACACATTTTCCATGGGTTTCATGTCTGCAGCATTACTGGGCCACTTTAATACCCTGATGTAATTTTCCTCTATCCAACGTTTTGTAAAACGGCTTGCGTGGACTGAACTGTTATCCTAAAAGTAAATATAATTTTAAAAAATATCCAGAAATCGATTATAATATAAAGTTAAAGGATTCAACTTTCAAAATACAAATATAGCAACAACAAAAAAAAAAAGCATTCTACTTTGAACTTATTTTCAAATACTTTACCTGTTGAAAGAGAAAGAATCCACCTGGAAAATGATTGAACATCAGGGATCATAATATGTTCCAGAATGTCACAGTATGAAACTGCATTCAGTCGTTCAGGAATGAGATGTAGAGGGCCGATGTTATGGACAGATATACAGGACCATACAGATATAGACGTCCTGCCACTACGTCCCGTACTTTGCACGTATTGAGACATAAAACGTGATTTTCGAGGTCTGTATACCCTCTGGTCTGTATACCCTCTGCCTCTTGGAGGAGGACGACTGTACACAACTTTCATCTGTGAACAGAACTGAATCCCAATCAACTGCAGTTCAGTGCAAATGAGTTTGGGCAAAGGAGAGCCTTTCTAAAATTCGTCTGCTTGATAATTTTGGTTTTTGTGCAGCTACATAACTATGGAGAGATGCTTCCCTTAAAGTATTCCTTACGGTTTGCGTTGTTACCTGCCGGAGAAATAGGTGCAATTGAACTATTTATTTTAGAAATACATTAAAAAATATTTACAATTGAAATACAATTTTATATATTTTGCCAGGCTATAATTATTCAAATTACTATACAATTTTATGGAATTCGAATGTATGCAATTTTAAAACAATTTCTTTTGGAAAAGTAAAAATTTCTGCAACAGTTTAATTGTTGAAATATTTAATTTTTTTTACCTACAAGCTGCATGGAAGCATGTTAGGACGAAAGCGATTTTTTCTATAAACTATTGAATGACCATTAGTGTGATGAGAACCAATAATGTAATTATTTCTAACTATAGTTTTGAAGATATATTTGTATTATAAAAAGGGACGGAGATATGTTGAAAGTTTGATATCAATTTCTTATGTGCATATATAAAATAAATTTTACACTTCTCCGAAAAATAGCGTATCAGTGTAGTGAAACAAACTTACAATCTTCAGTTCTTGTTGAATTTGACGGGCGTTTAAAGTTGGATCAACAACAGCGCTTGCAACTACCAGTTGAGCTGATTCTGTCAAAAGAGCATGTGGTCGGCCACTACCAACTCGTCTTTCCACTAGACCAGTGTCTCGTTCTCTGGAAGTTAATAATAAATTTACTATATTTATTTTACATTTCAACATAAATATTTAGAGATTTTTTAATATCTCAAACCCCATTTAGAATTATACAAAATTCAACTTCTAGTATTTATAAAGTAAATTTTAGACCTGATGTCACATATTCTTAAGTCATTAAAGCAAATATTTTGCTAAAGCAAGCTTGTTTTAATTTCTTTAGAAGTCAGATATCCGGCTGACATTTTTTTAATATTCACTGAATTCCTTCTGGCATGGGTTTGGTTTTGGTTTGGTTTATTTGTACCCCCAAGGGCCTATTTTTGTGCACAATAATGGCTAATCAGGCGTCTACCTACAGCCTACAGCTTAACGTGGATTCCGAACCACAACGAACATCCATGCCTAACCCAGGATAACCCTTCTGGCATGGGAATTTCCTATTGTGAACATAATAAATATTCTTCTTCAGTCAGAATATTTCATTCTTCTATGTCGCAAACCTCTTATTACATATATAAATAAAAATGCATATATCCAATCAGAACGATGTTAGCAAATATTTACAAAATTGGAGAGTAAACAATGTAACCATTAGTTAAACGCATCCATTTACTTAGAATTATAGAAATATGAAATAGTGATAAAAAATCTTCATAAGAACACCAATAATCTTAACACATATTATTTTTATTTTTTAAATTGAAGGAAAAAGGTGAATGAAAAAAGGACAAGTATAAAAACTTTTTGAGCCATTTAAAAAATTGTAAAGATAGATTTAAGATTTGATTTTACAAAATTTATCTTCCAAATACAAATACCTCTTTTTTTAATAAATTGTGAACTTGAAATTCTATGAAATACTTTAGTCAAAAATGTTAGATTTGTGAAGCATAAAGAAAATATGTAATGTAAAAACCAAAGTTGCATGAATAGTGCCATCGTTGTGGTCCAAAATGTGTTATAAAACATGTCTCCACCAGGAGTGTCACACTATTTACTGCCAACATCAATGGCATTGACCAACTATGGATGAGTTTAAAATAATTGAAATCTAATATGGAATTGGTATTAAAAACAAAGATGCTTACCTTGAAATCCATCGATGTGCTGTTGATTTGCTCACATTCCACAATGTCGAAATGGCACCTATAGAACGTCCAGCTTGGTATAATGCAAGTATTCTCTCTTTCGCAGCAGCTTCAAGCTGACGAGGCATTTTTCAAATTCCTAACATCCATATCTATCTCTTTTTAAATAGCACGAAAATTTGCATGTAACAGTATCGCACCTTATAAACTTTGTTAATAACTTTCAGAAAAGTTACTAAAGTTATTAACTTTTAACAAACAATAAAAATTGTTTCTAATTTTGCATATATATATTTTAATATAATTATTGTCTTTCATACAAAAAATTTCAGTTACTACAGTATTATCTGACAACATTAGCATATTTTATGTTAATTAGGTCACGCTTATTTTTATACCTTTTACTAATCTATTTAAGATTAGCTGAATGGTTTTAAAACTTTTTTTTAAATAATTAATAAAACTTATTTTTAAAACTTTGTGTATATTCTTCAACTTAACAACATACAACTTTTGAACTAAAAAATTTGTTTATTGCCAATTTGGATCATTTGTGAAAGATGCAAGTAAGCCATAGCCACACATCCGAATCGTCTGCAAGCTTCTTAATTGAAAATTGAAGAGTGAGGGTTACCAAATAAAAACAAAATGCTCATTATTTGGCAAGTTATGGCGGATTTGGCAATTGAATTTAATTCATTTTATTAAAAGTTGATTTTTGACCAGTTTCGGCCATTTTTGCTACGGCAGACCAGTGTATTCGTAATCTACTAACTTTTCGCCAATTTCTATAAAAAATTCAGAATGATGTTCATTGGGGTCCAAAAATTGCAGTCGCCTCTCAGTCTGTATAGACATATGGTGACTTTCAGATAGAATAAAGGTTTTCTTATTCTATTTCTTAAAGGTCTTCTTACAAAAATCGTCTGTATAAAATTGTAATCAGTGACGAATTTATTTTAAGTTTCATTTTATTTCATTTTATTCTTATATAATTGTAAATAGTGATGTATTTCTTTTAATGTTCTATTTTATTTTATTTGTTAACAGCGATAATACAAGTTAATAAAAGGATGGCAACACCTAAATCATTCGAGACATTTCTAGGCATTTCGATCAGGTGATTGGATGGCTGGATTTTGCTAGAAATTTCTGCCATGAGACTATTTAAAGAGACGAAAAATGGAATCGCCAGTTCAGTCGAGTATCGTTTGCTGTTCGGAAAGCATAGGATGTTTTTGTTTACTTTCGCGGTGCCTGAATTATCGCTGTGTTTGAAGTTATATACATGTCGAAGCTTATAGTAAAACTTGATAACAAATGTTCTGTTGTTCGGAGAAATTTTGTGATCCTTCAAAGGAAGAATAAATTATAGTTTTTATTTAGTAAAAATTGATCCCTCATTTCCTCTGTGAAAATTTCATAACAGTATGAAACATACTAAACTTTGGACGCTCCACACTTTTGTAATTGATATTTTATCCACTATCTTTCCTACATTTTGATATAGGATTGGTTACATCCGACTTTGTTCGTTGTAGTCCCTCTTTTATGATAGCCCATTCTCGATTTACAAGGTAGTCACTTTGTTCCCAAACTTTAGATTAATCCGACTCTTTCCCAAACTTCAGATTATTTTAAAATTGATAGAAATATAGCGTATGTGATGAGGAAAATTAATAACTAAAAACAGTTACCATTTTAGTTTCCAGATCTTAAGCATCGTCTAAGTAACCATGTATTGAGGTAAAGTTTTTATTCGCCAAAAAGTGTAAATTGTAAGTCTAAAATATATGAAATATACGTAAAAATACGGCTCACTCAATCTTTTTAAATGTTAAAGTAAGAATGCCAAATTATTGTGATTCGACATCAGGAATACTTTTGTAATTACATCCTTGTTAGACTTAGCAGAGGCTTTACGGAATGAAACATTCTGTACCTGCAAATTTCTGCATTCCTTATAACTATTAATTTTTTAACAACGTTTTTAAAACACTATTCTTCTCAGTTAAGGGTACATGTTTCTTAGGGAAATAATGTTATAAAATAAAAAACAAACTTTGCGATTGAAATCTCTTCACAGACAAATATATTTGAAGGTATGGCTTAAGTCATTAAACAGTTGAGTTCGAAGTGGTAAAATGATATAAGGACATATGCTGTAGTAGACAACATATAAACTTTTGTTCTTAAATATATATTTTTTACTGAGTTATGTTGTCTCTGTAAGACGAATTTCTTTATTTTTATCGACAGTATACGGAAATTATTCAAATAATATTTAGCTACTGAAATTGAAAATAATCGGTTGCAATATCTGGCATTAAATCGTAATTATTATTGTTAAAAATGATCGCTAAAAATGTCATCAATAAAAAAATTAGTCCTTGGGGGGGAAAAAAGAAGGGGGAAAAAAATTGGGGAAAATTAGTCTTTGTTTCTTTGTATTTTAGATTCCTGTCCACAAAGGAAGTAAAGGATCATTGACAGATGGTAAATATGTATCTGAACTAGCTTACTATATAGGAGTCGATGGCCTGGGAAATAGATCCCTCGAGTTCTTCATTGATCAGCAGAAAGTTTCTGGAGTACCGGCCGCAGTGGCTTTGTCTCAACTGGCCAGAACCCACCCTGGCAGCATAACCTTATTGGCTATAGGTCCAATGACCAACCTTGCACTAGCCCACAGGATAGATCCGCTTTTCACTCACAATCTCAAAGAGATTGTAATCATGGGTGGAAACTACAAAGGTAAGGAAACTATCCAGACAACTGAAGAGATGCTTGGGCACTTTTAAGAAAGATTATGGGACCACATAGACCTAGTACAGTATTTTACCAAACGCATTGCCTAACGAAATATTACTTCGAAACTTGAAAAATTTGCACCAGACACAACAACAATGGCAATTCTCTGCTGTAAGCACGATGCATTTTAGCTCTTTTTTCTACTCATAAACAAATTATAATTCTAAAATTATTATGATTCTAGCAATTATGCTTTTGTTTTATATAGTTCTACTTGGTGATAAAGTTATATGGAAAAATAATTATTTTAACTAGGTCAAATATGCCTTTATATCGTCTGACGCATGAGGCACGGCATCTTTGACCTAGTTAAAATAATTATTTTCCCATATAACTTTGTCGCCAAGCAATATGATATAAAATAAAAACATAACTATTAGATTCATTTTAATTTTCAAATTCTTATCTGTTTACGAGTAGAAAAAAGAACCGAAATGTTCTGTGCTTCAGCCAGAGAATCGCCCAACAGTAATAGAATTCGAAATGACAATATAGAGAAATTTTATTGGTATATTAACATTAATTTTATGGTTTTTTTAATCGTTTTCAGCAGCGCCACCTGTTTTACAAGTCAGTATATTTTTTTTAAATTTCGCTTTAAAAATTGTCATTAAATCTTTGGAAAGTTTTTTTTTTTTTAATTTTTGTTTTTATTTATCGCTAATGATAAAACTGTCTATGAGTCCGTCTATAGAAAATTAACTTCCACTGTTCGGAGAACTTCCACAACAGAGTTGAAATTCGAAAGATAAATAATATTTAACCTAAAATTGTGTTTAATGTGTAGCAGAATGTTAAAATTTTGATTAGTTTCTTTTATAATTAGTGTTTTAAAGTTTTAGTAATACCACCTGGTGCCAGTTCCAAAACTCCAACCAGAAGGCACCATTACTGCGGTGTCTAATTTGCAGCATTTTATAAAAAAATCTCTTAATTTGTTTCTGGAAAGAGGGACGGGGGTGATAGTAGTAACGAGGGAAATCTCTTGACATCTGAGATAGCACCTGTCTCTACAATCCCACAATTTTAACGAGTGAGTAAGAGTAATGTGAATCCTACGGATTTAACTCACTTTATGCCAGTGTTATGGTAGCGCTCTGGTTTGATTTCACAACATTCCAGTCATGAATCAGGCGCCTTAGCCAACAGGGCCACTTGCTCCAATTCAGTCTACTGACGTTCATTTATTTCGATTCAATTAAAGAGGCTGGTAAATGACAACATCGTTATTTGTTAGCATTTGTAAAATACTCTAAGTTCCACCTGACTTTGGCAATAGATTTGTGCACGTGAAATTTTTTTTCTGTTGTAAAGATACACCTGCAAACTGCACGTGCGGTGACTTTTATATAGTTGAAAGTGATACTCCGCATGTAAAAACACTATTCCAACCTCTCCAATAGGATATGTAGAAGATCTGTTAGAGCACTCATAGTAATTGAGCGTATTTACAAATTAGGTTCTCTTTTCTAACAAATGCCTAAAGAGACTCCAGTGGCCCGTTGTTCAATTTATCGAGCTAGGAGAGGTAGATTGTGGGTTCGGTCCTGGCTTTGCCGAATACTGGCGTGTACGATAATGGGGGGCTTGTTTTCTATTCAATTAAAGAGGTTGGGAAATGATAACTTATCATTAGTTATTATTTATTAAAGAAACCTCATAATATTCATGTGACATTATTCCATCTTTTGCACGTGACAATTTTTTTTTTATTGTAAAGTGACACCTAAACTGTATGTGCGACGACTTTTACATTGCAATGAAATTCCGCGTGGAAAAACACTATTTAATTATACATACCGAAGATACGCCTATCACTATTCGAGATGGTTATAAAGTGAGTCTCTCTCTCTCCCAACGAAGGTCACCAAAGTCCTTTACCGAAAAATTAGTGGGCTTTTTTGTACAATGTAAAAAACAAATCCATTATATGTGTGCACTAGTGTGAAACTCACATCTTCCAAATATATATATTTCTTGAATAATTAATTGAAGCTTCAACTTATTTGTTACTTTTATTATAATCTTGTGTTTAGTAATCAAATCATTTATATAAAAATATTCCTTATGAAACTAGACGCGATACCACATATTAACATTTTATATGATTCAGTAATTTAAACAAACAATTCAATCAGTTATTCAAACCAAATCAAACTTAAAAAGTAAATAATCACCAGACTAAAATTTCTTCTGCTTGTAGGACTTACGAAATCCACCTACTTGTAATCTGCTATATTTAATTGAAATTTACAAATTTCATCAATTTTTTTTCTATTTTATACAATGAATATAAAGATACTAAAGACGATGCATTCAACACGTAAACACTCAAAGCCTAGATTGCCTGGTGTAACAATGTCATTCATTTCAGGCTATGTGACGGACAGTGCGGAGTTCAACTTCAAACTTGACAAATTGGCTGCCAAAATCATTCTCACTGAAGCGGTTTGTCCTGTTGCATTAGTTCCTACAGAGACGGCCGAAAAGAACGGAATTCCTTGGGTAATTCAACGGTTATATTTTGCTGATATTGCACTGGAAATCAAAGAAGCACAATTTTTATATTCGCTGTCTTGAAGGGAACTTCCGAAATGTCAAAAAGCCTTCACCAGTTTAGTATTTTTGATTGTAGATATTGAGCTTATGCAGAAAGTTTGAAACAAGGATACTCCAACTAGTAATAAAACACGAATTTTTTTACCAAATTATTATTCAAAGTAAAAATTGGTTATTGAAGAGACTGAATTTTCTTTTCCTATGATATATTTATTGGTCAGAAATAAATTAAACCCAGAAAAATTAGCAAAATTTAATTTAAAAAATAAACTTTTCAACAATACATATTAGTTTATAACTATACAGATGGATGGGCACAGCCTTTGTATAAATTTATATATTAATTAGAGTAGGAGTTAAAATAAATAATAATAATAATAATAATAATAATAATAATAATAATAATAATAATAATAATAATAATAATAATAATAATAATAATAATAATAATAATAATAATAATAATAATAATAATAATAATAATAATAATAATAATAATAATAAAAATAATCATGTTTATTTGCAACCAATAATTTTTTGCAACATAAATTAAAATTAAAGATGTAAGACTTTATTTCCACTGACGTATGTTGTTTTTTTCATTAACCATGGCATTGAAAACCGTTCTTCTTTGGTACAATATTTAAAAAGAAAGAAAATAATCTTCATTTATGAACATCCAAACCTTTGTAAGTACCCAAATTAGGTTAGGGTCCAACTAATCACCTCCTTAGACACTCTTTCAGTTACGTTAATATAGATTCTTTTCAGACAAAGTACCATTTCCATGAAAAGATACACGGGCAGGCAGATACCATCGAAATTTTTGCATTTTTGGCATCAACCTAAAAATTGAAATCAATATTTTTTTTAAACACATGAAACGATACCAACGTAGTCATAATGTTTTGATCATTTCCAAGAGAAGTCACTTCACTTGTATAATTTTCAATTCACATCGTTGTGTTTCGGCTCATTGTATAACTGTGATTATAGCTAATGCAATAAAAATGTAAACGTATTTATTGGCAATTAGTGACTCATGGTCTAGATATCTCATACACCCTGCCAAAGGCGAAGCCAGGAATTTATTTCTTAACGGGATATGATTGGTTGGTTGTTTTCAGATTATCTGGCGCCGTCAGCAACACGAGGGCTATAATGCGCCGAAACATTCGTCATTAGACAAGCCAACATACATTTACAAACACCCATGCCTAACACTGGACTCGAACCCGCAACCTCGCGGTCTAGAAGCTAGCACGCTAACCACTATACCGTTTGGTCTGCCTTAACGGGATATGAATGTCAGTTTTTATGATAGTATAAATTTTATTTTTTCGCTCATTTATTCAATAATAAAAATCGATTTTAATTAGAAATGTATATTTTTTTAAGTCCTTTAAAACAAGCAAAAATTTATAAATTTTGGATATGTATACCAAGCATTTGTTACGTAGAAAATTGGGGTACACTTATTTACTACTTCATGCTTAAATATTATTCAAATTAAAAACAATAGGGAGTTTTTCTACATCTTCGCCGAAAGACACAACTTAACTGACGGTCCTTTCGAATCAAAGTCAGTTTGGTTTGCATTTAAAATCAATAACGTGCACTTTCAGAGATAACAAGGAATCTATCTTTGAATGAGAGAGCTGGAAATTGCTAGAAATTTTTGGCTGGAATTTGCTAGAAATTTTTGCCTTGAGACTATAAAAAGAGGCGAAAAATAGAATTGCCTGATCAGTTGAGTATCGAATGCTCTTCGGAAAGCATCGGATCTTTTGGTTACTTTCGCTGTGCCTGAATTATAGCTGTGTTCGAAGTTGTACGTAACGAAGCTTGTATTGAAGCTTGATAGTGATTGTTCTGCTGTTTGGAGAAGTTTTGTGAGCCTTCGAAGTAAAGAATAAATTATAGTTTTTATTTATTAAAAACTGTGTCATCATTTTTTCTGAAAAATATTCATATATTTAATAATATTATCTATTTTTATGTTATTTTTTTTTATGAAATTTTCTTTTTCCAAAATGTCTTAAGGCCTGCGAAGTAAACGCAATTCCTTCCTCGTAAATTATAGTTCTTCCCTGTTCTGTAAACTTTTATTGAAAACAATACATTTTCCCACTAAGTCCTCAAACACAATAACACTTTTTTTTTTTTTTTTTTTTAAAGGCTTAATGTATTGCTCTTTACACTAATTTGTAAGTTGAAAAAGATGATACTCTTCCGTTAGACAGGTAACCGTTGGCGCCGAATCTAAATGTTTAATGTCAATGGTTTATTATAGGGTTTCCCTAGCAACCCTATAATGATTAGTTATAGGAATTATAAAATATCTGAAGGTTTTTAGTTTGGATGAGTTATCGCTGTAATTTGGAGGTTTGTGCCAGTTATCCGTCAAACGGAAGAATACCAGAAAGAATTATAAAATAAACAGTAAAATCACTATACTATCCTTCTGAGACCCCGCGTACATTTAAATGAACATCGGATTTTGGGCGTATAATTTTTCTGTGTATGGAATAGCCGAGTTCAGTCCTACAACTGATGATAGTCCCACCGATTGTGACGAAGTAGAGCCTGTAAAGAAACGGAAAAAAAACAGTTCCTCTGCCAGTAGAGGCGTCACGAAAAGTTGGTGCGAAGCACATGCCAGCAATGGACACTTAAGACTTTTTCCTCACGTTGTCGGATGACGTCCACACGAAATTGTTTTGCAGCCTTCATAATTAAATTTCACATCTGAACAAGTAAATTTCAGAATTTTTGCTAGCTTAAGGAGAGAGTCATTTTTTGTCTAAGTGTACTTAAAGTGCATGGATAAGTTCTGAACTTTAAAAGTACGTTGCATAGACCAAAAAGAATAATATACAAAAAAAATTACCTTTAAACCATACTTCAAACAGTTGTGGATCTCAGTAGGATATATAGGCATATCTATACCTCACTCATCTACTTATCCCTATCACATTCACTAAAAATTATTTCCTTAATTTCTACTTTACTTATTCAGTCATTTTCTGCAGGACATTTACAACAAGGAGCTGTTGAATATCGACACCAAATTTGGAATCTTCTTCCAACGTATTACAGAAGTCGGTAGCCAGCGACAGTTGCAAAGAGGAGACTCTGGGTTCTACATCTACGATTTCTTAGCCGCTGCGGCCATACTGTATCCAGAAAGTGTGACTTCGTACGACCTGCGTACGCTTGCTGTGGAATACCAGGGCAAGCTAACGTCGGGAGTGACTGTGGTCTTGACGAAGAAAGCAGAAAGGAGGGAGGTTAAGATCATCACTGATGTCAATGAGACTTTTATTTTTCAGTTGCTGCATCGGACGTTGACTGGTTCTTAATAGTTGAAGAAACATAGGATATAGATTGAACACGTCAATCGAATGTAATGTTCTGGACAAACGCTGTAGGACAGATATTAAAAAAATTATTAGATTGCTTTGTTTTAGGTCTAAAACTTCATTTACAACTTTTTTGCAAAGTTAACTTGTATATAAGCTCTTTTAGTGCTACATTTTCATTTCTAATTTGAAATCCTTTGAATGCATTTTTCCCATATCCCCCATGGCCGTAACTAGAATTACATTTTAAGAGAGAGAGATGGGAGAGAAGGGGGATGTTTTGCTACCCCCCCCCCCACCCTCCCCCGCCGTTTTTTTTTTTTTTTTTTTTTTTTTTTTTTTTTTGTATAGAGCGAATATTTACATTTGTATCTGCAATTACTGAAGGATTTACAATCATAGGCGCAAACTTTTACTTTTACCACTTATACTTTTAATATTACCACGAGGGCAAGAGTCGGTGAATAGATAAGGTGAGGGGGTAGGGGGGGGGGGGGATTCGTCCATAATTTCCAGACACCACTTTTTTGAGGATTTACATACTGAATATATTGAACTAACCTACATACCAAGCAATAAACTTTTCTCAAACTGTTTATGACCTATGTAGCAAAGTTATTTGTATAAAATTAGTTCAGAAAATTGTTTAAAAATAAGTAAGAGCATTAACTAGTTAATTCATAATTATAAAATAATTTATTTCAAAATCGTACATTATTTTAAAAGATATATTTTTATGATATTGCACTAAAAGAAAGAAAGCAAGTTTTAATGATTAATGTGAAAAAAGCCCATACCAGTAGTCTCATCATTACAAAATAACTTATTCAAATATCATACATATTACAATATATATATTTTTATGAAATTGCACAAATATGATGACAGCACATTTTAATAATTCCAATAACTGAAAATTTGTATTTTATATACAACATACACTAAAAAAATAAGCAAAAAATTCAAGTATAAAATATATTTAAAAACATATTTGCTTGAATTTATAAATATATATTGGGATTGGGGGAAAATAAAAAAAATTAAAAAAAAAAAAAAAAACATAATTTTTATAGATTTTTGGAACGGGGGCGAAATGATACCTGTGTTCCTACTGTTGTTGGAATACGGGAGCGATCGTCCCTTTTACCCCTGTGTAATTGACACCTACGTTTCCAATATACAGGGTGGTCATAAAGAAACTTTGCCGATATATGGGTCTCTAGCTTCCGTTCCGTTCAACAAATCGAGATGAGATTTCATGTATAATTATTCAGAGGTATGAGCTCAGGATTCTGTGAATGGCAAAAAAATGGCCCTCACGGTTTCGGTTATAGTTATAGAAACTCGAAATTTTTGAATGGCAACGTCTATTTTTTCCTGTCGCAAAATGCTTAGCGCGTAAGAAAACCCTAAAGAGCGTTAAAACGGTAAGTGTATAAAAAAAACGGACGCGTTATGACAAAGGCTCATGGGTGCCCCCCACAAAGACAATTTTATCGGTTTTCTAAGCTGAACATCTGCCTAGCGGCTTTCTGTGATTGGTGTCTTGTCTCTGTTATGTGCACATTTCCTCAGTGTGTCCCTGTCGTGTTTCGGTTGGCCGCCAAAAGAGCTGTTTTTTTTTTTTTTTTTTTTTTTTTGTGCGTGCATAACGTGTCCGTTTTTTGTGATACACGTACCCTTCCAACGTACATTAGGATTTTCGCATGCGCTGAGCATTTTGCGACAGGAGATTTACGTAAATTTCACTCACAAGAACGGAGTTACGAAAATTCCAAGTTTCTGTAACCATAACCGTAACCGTGAGGGTCATTTTGTTGCCATTCACAGAATCTCGAGCTCATACCTCTGAATAACTATACCTGAAATCTCATCTGGATCTGCAGAACTGTCTGTTGAGCGGCCGCCAGAGGTCCATAGGCAACGTCTCTTTATGACCACCCTGTATTTTTATCCTCTTACATCGACAAAATGGTCAGTATTGCATTGAGCTAATCGCGCTTCTGGTGAGGATTGGTAACTCGTTTTTCGATAACTATTACAATTTCCTTTCTTGTGAGTGAAATAGAGGAAAAATAGTCGTTGATGGGCATTGCTCAAGGGAAGAAAACTCTGGGTTAAAGACATTTGAATTCAACTTTTAATGACTTTGTCGCATTTCTACGGGAATTTTGGAGGTGGGTCTTATGTCACCTGATATTGCTGACACTATAGAACATGTTAACCCGTATATATAAGGGGACATTTTTCTCTTTAACATAAGTATATTTAAGAATAAAAGTAGTACAATTTGCTTTTTGGACATTTCACAACCTTTTGTTATATCTTTTTTTAAAGATAAGGGGACGTATATAAATTATGTCACGCAACATTTGGACTTTTTTTTTACATCCCCCGTTCTCCATATCACGCCCAGTCACGTTTAATCGAGACCCCCCCCCCCCCTTTCTAAAATTATCAAATTACGTCACGTTGCTATCCCTTCCACAACCCCTTCCCCCCAAAAATTTAATCTATAATTCTAAAATTAAAAAAAAGGAAGGGAGAAAAAGGGGGGGGGGGAAGGAGGGGGGGGAGGGGGGAGGGGAAGGGGGGGAGGCATATTTTATGTATTTAACAGTTATCAGCACAGTTCGCAATAACCCAGGTAAAATAAGATCCTAACTTATTGCAGATTAACTTTTATTAATGTGATTCTTGATCGCATGATTTATTCAAATTATTATTATTATTTTTTTTAATTTTAAATTAAAACAAACTTTCATTAATAAATTTTATTAAAAAAATTTATTAATGTAAAAAAACTGAAATTTTCTGTCAAAAGGGAAATAGTTAAGCAAAACGATATCCCCCCCTCCCTACTCCATGTCACGTTGGATACAAGGCCGTATCCAAGGAGGATTTATAGGGCTCAAACCTTCCACTTCTCCCCGAAATATTTTCCATTTTATATTATGGGGGATGTTCATAAATTATGCCGCGCACAATTTTTACTTGCTTGATCCCTCCCTCTTCCCCATGCTCCGTTTGAGCGACACTCATCCCTAAAACTACCCCACATTGCTGCTACCTCCTAAAAAAATATTTTAATGAATTTTTAATTACTTTCAAAAAATTAAAATATATATTAATGTAGTTTTGAAATTTACTCAGAGATAATTAAGTCCAACATATTGCAGATTAACTTTATAAGTAAAAATGATCTCAAATGACTGAAATCAAATTTTCAAATTACGTTTTCCAATTTGCAATTGTTACGCCATGTCATCGGTTTCCCCACGCACCCTCCATGTTAAGGTTCATCGCGTTGGACAATTTCCCCTTCCTTCCCACCTCTATGCGTGATTTATGTTTACGTAATTTATACATTAAATTTCTCGGACATATGATTTTGAAATTTTTAATAAAAACAATAGGAATTGACTGATTGATTCGTCCTGACTTAATTTATCTTTGTCTCCAGTTGGGTAAATATAACTCCCCCCCCCCCCTTCTCGAAATGAAAGTCTAGGTACGGCCTTGGTTGGACAAATCTCCTCCCTCCCCTCTATGTGCTTTAATTAATTTATGTACATCCCCTACAGGTTGTTATGATTATCATTCTGCTACACCAGTTTGAAAATATTCGCTGTTTATGAACACAACAGTTTATTTGCTTGCTTGCAGACAAAATTAATAAAATACCATTAAATGTCTGTTGTACATCTGCATCAAATTATTTTGGATGATATTAAAGCTGTAGAAACAAACACTGTTGTTAAGACATCCGAATCATTGGCTTATGTAATTTTCATCGTTACTCATCGAAAAACCGTGTTTCGCAATAGCATCAAAATGTTCTTAAATTATTCACTAAAGCAGTACATACGACTAAAATTTATTTGTATAAAGTTTTCTCTTGGCAATTTTGCACAGGATCCATCTTTAATTTGAGATCAGCAGTGAAAATACAAAACAAAGTGTGTTGAGGACTCACCTTCCTGTTTTCCTGATTTTAAATTTTCAAACGAAGCATTTCATTGGTCAGAAAATCGTACATTATGAAAGAGACGGTATAATTCACTGCGTGTTAGATAGACATTAGATTTTTTCGCATATGTTAGCTATCCTTGCCTATGTCTATCCAGTCAAAACTTGCATTACTAATTTTTCTTCCCTAATATATGTTCAGTTTTTGTTTCTATGACAAAGAAACTTGTAAAAACACTTATTTTTGTAATTTGTATAAACATATCGATTTCAAAGAAATGGTTTTAAAAGTTGTATGATTAACGATTGTAAAAAAGTAAATTAAAATATTAAGATTTAAGGATACATTTCTGTATGAATTAAAACATTCCGAACTTCTCTCAGCAATTTAAACCTTTTTTGGTCAAAGAAATTTGTTTGTGCTTGTCCTACAATTTTTTAACAAGCCACACCAAATGATCTATCAATAAAAGATGAGCGATAAATATACAGAGTGTCTCAGCACTAGGGTTTCAAACTTCGAAAGAGGCCAAGATACACCTAGAAGAGACTCAAAATAACATAGCAATGCTGGGTGCGGTATTTTACGCAGAAAACAGATGAAAATAAAAGAAAACACGTAAGTGGATATACTGTTTACTATTCAGTGAACATCAACAAAAGTAACATAGTTAACTACATACAGTCAAATGTCACTATCTGTCACACCTAATCACTCACACCTAAGGTGCAGGGAAGATCGGACGTTTTTAAAGATTCCAGACGTATCTCGGATTTTCCAACAGCCACTATGTTGCTTTCAACGAGTTTCTCGGATCTGTCAATGGGGGTGTCATATACTAGTGAACTGATATGCCCTAGAAGAAGTCAAAGGCATGATAGGTCCAACGATCGAGGGAGGCTAATGCACCGGACTACTACGCCCGATTCACTGTTGGCCGAATTTGGCATCTTGGAGCAAGTCTTCCCCAGTAGCAGAAATCCACTAATAGCCAATACCAGATCGACAGTTGGCAATCCCTATATGGACCTAGAGTTGCTACGGATCTTGCACGATCTCGCCCAGTGCTGGATAAAATATAGTGGAAGTTTTGATTTGTTGATTCAGAGTTTTAAAATTGAAATATAGTGTTATAAGAAAGGACGGAGGAGTAAAAAAATATGCGACAGTTTTGACATGTTTATTTTTTTTTTAATTGTGTACTTTGGAATGATGCTTGAGATTTGGCATAGAACCCCCAGAACCACTATTTTCAATATTGGCCAGTACCGCTATGCTACCTGGGTTAACACAATTGTTGGACGACAACGAACATGTGGAGGAGATGTTCTGGTACATTCAATCAAAAGCTAGGGCAATGATAAATCTCAATCAACAGCATATGGTACTTTCGTGATATTCTCTTCTGAGAAATCATCTCTTTCCTGTCACATATGCCACCCAACTAGAGATTTTTCCATCCTTTTGCAAATGACCTGTACCTCACTTGATGCCAGAATTAGCCAATAAAGTACACCTATTACTTATTTCGATTTGATTCTGGTTGATGAAACATCTCTGTTCTTCACTTTGCTTCTAAATTTCTTTGCTCCAGACATACTTCCACATGACTCTCTCCACAAAGTCCTCAGCACTTGCTGGACTCCTAAATTAATGTTTAATAGTGCGATAAACAGCCCGTACGACTGTGCAACCGCCGTGACGTCCCAAAGTTCAGACATATGTCCAACTTCACTTTACTGTACCGGAGTGAACTGGTTAAGTTATGTGGATTACAGAAAAACACTACTTTCTGTGAACTCACGAAAGTACGTGCACCTAAATTCCTCTCTATTATTTTGCCGATGTTATCCAATCTAATTTAATGTAAACCTTAATCATTTTTAATTCTAGTTAATTAAACGGTATAGTGGTTAGCGTGCTAGCTTCTGGACAGCGAGGTTGCGGGTTCGAGTCCCGTGTTGGCATGGGTGTTTGTAAATGTATGTTGGCTTGTCTAATGACGAAATGTTTCGGCGCATTATAGCCCTCGTGTTGCTGACGACGCCAGATAATCTGAATACAACCAACCAATTCTAGTTAATTTTATTTCCCTTTATAAATTTTCATGCATTCTAGAATTTAATAAAAGTAATATCTGTTCAAAAACTCATTTTCTTCTTGATCCCAAAATAGCATTTAATAGTGTTCAATGTAACTTGGAAGTTAGGTGCTTAATTAGATTGTTTTGTTATTAAGAAGCAACCTATTATTTCATCATACCAACATCAACTTTCTGAACAGTCATACCCGGATGTCTTATTCAATGACACATGCGACAACGGCAAACATTCTTTTGCATCGATGCGACTTTCAATGTGGTACCACATCATGAGGTCCTCACCCATTTCAGTTGTGAAGTTCGTAACGATAGAAGCACGTAGTTTGTACCAGACAGATTCGGGAATTCTGTGTACATGCAACGCCATCTACCGCGTCTGGCAAGTATTTCCGACCTAGCAATGCTATGCTAATCATCTAGGTGTACCCTGCACCTCCTTGTAGTTCGTAACCCTGATGCTGAGACACCCTACGTATACGGTGATCCAAAACTAACATTGCATTAAAAAATTATCTATTTCCCGAACATTAGCGGTTTTCATAGAAATGCTAAGGGAAATAATTGATTTCTTTAAAAAAAAAAAAAAAAAAAAAATTATAATTTTTATTAACACATAGCACTATAGGTATATTTGAGCTATTGCCACATGTTATTTATGTGGATTTCTGCTTGTTGTTGTTGTTTTTCTGGCGCAAGGGATACACGGTTACCATACTTCGCCATAACATAACAACTTTACGATTACTCCACATAATTTTGAACCTGGTCAGATGACTAGGTGCCGACATCTGAGCTAGCATCTTTCTTTCTCTCTCTTTACACCCACGTCACGCCATCAAGAGGACTTTAAAGTCTCGTATTTAACATGATTCTACAGGTGATTATCAAAATATTGGATACACATGTAAATAAAATATTTGACATTTAAGAATGCGCTTCGTAAGCATTAAAATATAATCCTAGCTACCAGGGTTTGTTTTAGTATCAAAACTACATATCATGGTAAGTAGAAGGTAGCTTTAGTGAAGTTTTAAACGTCGTAGATTTTTTTTTATAAAAGCTTAAAAAGTCAGACTTAATAGACTTTCAAAGAGGCCAAATTGTAGGAGCCCGTCAAACTGGAGCAACTGTGATCAAAACATCCCAACTTTTAGGTGTTTCCAGAGGTCAAGATAAGCTCGGTAAAGCAAAACAGTGGACGGAAAGAGAAGCTGAGTAAAAGAGACTAACGGATTTTGAAGTGGATTGTAATATCTAAAAAGAAAACAACTGCAGCCAAAGTGACCACAGAGCTCAATCAGCATATGTATTCTTCATTGTTAATAATTACAGTTAGGAGATACTTTCATAAACAGAATATTTACAGCAGAACAGCAATTCCCAAGTCACTTGCCTTGGATGTTAATGACAAACGTTGTCTACATTGGTGCCATGATTATAAAACCCTGTCGGTGAATAAGTAGAAGACAGTTATTCGGTCAACCGATTCATCTTTAACACTTTCCCCACATAAAGACGAGTGTACGTTTGGAGGACGCCTGTACGAGCGTATGATCGTGATTGTCTCCTTCGAACTGTCGAGCATGGAGTTAAATCTGTCATGATATGGGCAGCCGTGCCGTGGTTTTCCGCTGACCTACCCAGGAAGGAAGGATCACTGGAGTGAAGTATGGAGAAATGTTAGTTTACCAGGTCCATCCTATGATGCAAACTTTGTTTCCTGCTGGAGATGAGATTTTCCAGGATGATAATGCTCCTATTTATACAGCTGAACTTGTCCAATCATGGTTTGATTAACTCGAGAGTGAAGTGAAACATCAACCTTGGCCCGCACAGTCCCCTGACCTCAATATAACCGAACCGCTATGGTCTATTTTAGAGCGTTCAATCTGGAATCCATATTCTCCACCGGCATCTCTCCCGGAACTATCACAATAATCTCCATTAAGAATGGTTCAACATTCTTCTAAACTCTATTCAGCCTTTGTATGATTCGATTTCCATTCAAATCCAAGCTTTATTACATGCCAAAGGCAGTTCTACGCCATAATAGTAAAGGATTCCTTATAAATCTAGGGTGTTTTCATTGTTTTGATACTACCAGTAATCTGTACGACCAGTAATTCTACATCATGTTCGCATTATAACACCGAACTGCATTGATCCCACGATCTTTCATTCATGAAACTGACGCATTAGCTTGCCAGTAAGTATAGTAGTTGCTATATTTTACAAGTTTGTTGTAAAGCGCTAGCTGTTGATAAAATGCTAACTACTTTTTATTTTGTACAGAAAAAGAATAATTTTTCTCTGAGTATTTTTGTCAAAATCTCATCTTTCTATTCCCGAATATTCGTAAATTAAAATTTTCAAAAATCCTGTTAGTTTTGAACTCTCCTGTATATTCATATTTTCTCCTGTACCTTTTTGTAAAACCAAAAAGAGTTACAATAATTTGAATACTTTACCAAATCAAAAAAATAAAAAAAGCTTTGAAAATAAAAAAATAAAAAAAATTGCATGGAGCTGTGCCTCTTACCTAACACGCGATCGAGTTCTTAATCATGTCATTACAAAATTTATTTTCCTGACAACAAGTCTGGATATCTGACAGACATAATATCAGTTACATTCCACCATTCACGGATTACAACACAAATGGACACAAAAATGCTTCTGCTATTTTGTCTTTTTCTATCAATACTTCAAAGTAGGTAATGAATTTGTAATTTACTTAAGTGACTATAATTAAGCAAACACCGCTATTAAAAGCCGTCTAAAATATTTGTATCTTAGTTTTAATTTAGGTAGAAAAATTACTAAGAGCAAACAAGTTTTAATGCACACTCTATAAGACCATGACTAACTAATGTCTGCAAATATTAATAATATTCATAATTAATAAAAATCAGATAAATAATAATAACGACAATTATAATAAAGAAATAAAAAAAAATAATAATTAATTATAATAACATAATGTTGTATTGATAACAATGACTATCATGCTGATAATTGTGGCAATAATTCTACTGTTGATAATAATAATGATGATGATGATGATAATGATGATGATAATAATAATAATTATTATTATCATTATCACTATAATTAATTATTACTATTATTATTATCTATAAATAATAATTATTGTTTTCTCTATAATTAATATCTATAAATAATAATTATTGTTTTCTCTATAATTAATTATTATTATTATTACTATTATTATTATTATTATTATTATTATTATTATTATATAGTATGGAGCTTGACGCTCGGAAAATCATACTTTAGTCTTTTGCTGAAAATATGTCCTCAACGTGATATTTCTGAAAAAACGAAATCGTGTATTTTACCATTGTTTAAAGTTGGAAAGAAACAACAATTTATCTCAGATCAAATGAATGTTTCACAATCTACGAATTTCAATATAAAAGAACCGGTTAACTAAAAAGTAATCGAAGTAATTGTGGTCGAAAGCTCGTAACAACTGCCAGAGATGAGCGCAAATTAAAACGAATAGTCCAAAATAATAGCTTTAAAATTGTTTTTTACTTCAAAAAGTGTTGGAAAGAATCTGGAGTAATTGTATCAAAGTAGGCTATTGCGTAAATTTGAGTTTCAATCCCCAAAGTAAAACCAAAGATGAACAAGAAGCAGAGACGTGCACGACTGGTGCAAAGAGAAGCTCATCTTAAGTCTTAAGATTTATCAAAAGTATCACGTTTTAAACGCCAAACCCTTCCACCGTCAACAGATATTTGAAATTAAGATTCATCTTTGAATAAAACACTTTCCCCGTCTTATTGTCCCCAGATGAGCTCCAAGAGAGTCGTGTACATCTTTGCTTCATATTCATCTGTGGTTGTACTTTGGGGACCCGTGATTGGAACTCAAATTTATGCAATCGCCTAAGTGTAGTTGACTTAGCACGACTTCTGAAGATTCTTTGCAACCCTTTATTGATATAAAAAACAGTTTTGAAGCGATTATTTTGGACGATTCATTTTAATTTACGATCATCTCTGGATGTTCTTATGAGCTTTCTACTACATTTACTTCGGTTACTTTTTAGTTGGCCGGTTCTATATTCCTTTAAAATCTTCGAAAATCTTCTTAGATTGTGAAACATTCAATTGATCCGAGATAAATTGTTTTGTTTTTTGTTTTTTTCTATCTTTAAACTATGATAAAACACACGATTTCGTTATTTCATAAATATCATATTGACGACCCATTTTCAGCAAAAGACTAACGTAAGATTTTCCGAGAGCCAAGCTTTATACTTGTCGCAACCAATAGGTTAACAAGTATGTAAATATTTTGTTTGCCTTTCAAATTCATATTGAATGAAATGATTATTCTAATTTTTTAACCCACAGAAAAAAATCAACATAATTTTTAAATGTGTTAAGAACCCTTAAATTGTTTAAATAATATCTGTATATTTGTCGAAAATCTTTTAGTCAATTCCAGAATAACATGCGTTATTCTTTTAATTTGCATTTGTTCATAGTTTTGTTTAGAAAGTTCAGTTATTCTATTATTTTGAATTTGGGTGGTGTAAAACAAGTGAGGACGATATTAATAATTATGATGATGACAATAAACATCAGTTTAAATTTTTTAGATGAAAATACAACACTTTAAGGAACTATGGAAGTAAACTTTGCAAAATTTGAGGAAGACGTTTTAGACCAAAATGATGAATGAAATATGTCATAATTATTGTCCTTGATGCGTCATTTTTTTTTTTTTTTTTTTAATTTTTTTTTTTTTTTCTTATTGTTTTACTTTAAAAAAAAACTTTCTTTACTTTTTGGAGATAATGTTTCCATAGTCTTTAGTAGTGGGTATAAATCATTTTATGAAGATCTGCTTATTTCTATAGACTCCTGATAGCCTCAGTTTAGTTATGGTTATCCTATATTTCTTAAAATGCATTATTATTTTGCTTGATCTCATTATAAAGCTGGCGTTGCAATAATTATTTATTTATTTTTAAGTGAGACGTCAAGATGGGTGGGAAAAAATGGTTTTCAAAATGATTATGCCGGAAAAACAAGTTCTTAAGGGAACCAGACATCTAAGAAATTATTGCACAATATATTTGCAGGCATATTTTTAGGCTATGTTAGAAAAAGAATAATATAGTACATAAAAACTGAGTTTTTAAAAAATCCTTTATATGCATTGTCAATTTTTGTATTCATTAACACAGCGCAGATATCAAAACCGTTTCTATCAGCAACATTTGCGGTAAACTGCGTTTCAAAATTTATTTATTAAAAATGAACATGAATGTATGCTCTCACATGCAAATATCATTTATATATTCTGAATAAAATAATATTATTATTTATTTATTAAAAAAAATTACCAACAGGAAAGAATTTCAACAATGATCAGTTTAATGCTATTTTAATACGATTGGATGACGGAAAGTTAGTTTATTAGCATTCCGTAAAAGTGACCTTCAGTACAGTAACAGCCTCAAAATTTGATAGAATGCATTGTCATTGACATCGAACTTATCTGCAAAGTTTTATCTCGTTTGGAGGAAGACAAGGGAGTTAATTAGACTTCCGCAGATTCCGCTTCCATCGACAAACAAAATCGAAGTTAATTTACAAGATTTAAAAAAAAAAAAAAATCCAAACACTGTATTTGTCTCGATTTAATTTTTAACTTTATTTAATACATTTACAACTTATTTAATTTGTCCGTCTGTCTCGGACAAAACTAGATGGTAACAAATGCTTTACTCGCCGATGTTGTTATCAAGTTGGCCAATTAGGCGCTATTTTTTTTATTTAAAACTACCGAATTCCGCTAAATTTCATAAATGGTCGAATATTTTTTCTACCTTATGAATATCCATAATCCGCCTATTATTTATTTCTCTATCTATTACAAAAGGTCAGCGATTTTTCAGTCACGATTTTTCCCCTTGAAATAAATGAAAAAACTCAAAATGACCAATATGATAATTGGACGGATTTATTTGATTAGGCAACTAAAAACCATCCATAATATTGATTACCATTAGAAGATTGTATTTTATTTCACTTTTTCAAACATATCATTCAAGACCGAAGAAACGCCTTCATTTATTTTCCGTATTCTTAACAATGTAATTCCACTTGTTTTTGCAGCGTTTGCAGAAGTCACTGAAGGCTATCAACAACTTTCAGATGTCTCCCAGGAACGTCTTGTTGTAATAGACACAGATGGCGGCATAGACGATGCCTTGGCTATATTGCTAACACTGACTCACCAGAATACGCAAGTACTGGCCATCACATGCACCTTCGGCGACACGTACGTGAGCAACTCTTGCGAGAACTCGCTGCGAGAACTTGTTCTCGCCGACAATAAAGAGGTGAGATTATTTAATCTGGGATACTTAAAATGTGAATTTTGTAAGCTTGGGATGTAACAAAGTGGGATAATAACAAAGTAAAATGTTTGTAAAATGTTAACCTGCTATCTTGATCAGTCGTATCTACCTCAATTTAACTGGCGCATCGAACGAGTTTATGAGTCAAAATAATTACTACAATGCAACGGCATCCCTTTTATGAAATACAATGCTGCTTATTCAATGTTAGGTGACTTTTCACTTCTCTAGTGGTGGATCACGATAAGATTGTTACGGGAATATATATACAAAATGTATGAACGATATTGTATGAACTATTTGTAATTCCTAAAATGTATGAACTATTTGTATATATATATATATATATATATATATATATATATATATATATATATATATATATATATATATATATATATATATATATATATATATATATATATATATATATACAAATCGTTCATACATTTTAGGAATTTTTGTTTCAAACCATAATTTAGAAAAGGCCAAACATGCAACTTTTGCATTAAACAGTTTTTTAATAATTAATTATTAATTAATAAAACAAGTTTTAAATTATTATTTTTTTTTAAATATAAACATGTATTTTTTTGCTTCCATTACAATCATCGTGGTCGAAAACCCCTCCAGAATTTTTTTCATTCCATTTTGACTTTTGGTTCTTAGGCAAAAATTTAAGAAAGCTCACTTTAAGGGACCGTGTAATAAATTACGTCTTGAAGAACACACACACACACACACACACACATATATATATATATATATATATATATATATATATATATATATATATATATATATATATATATATATATATATATATATATATATATATATGTTTGCTACTTCCCCGCTATAAAGAAATTTGCCCTCAAGATCGGCCAAAACATTTTCGCTCATAAGTAACGTGTTTCTCAACATAATGAACTGAAATTTGGTATCTAGAGTAAACAAAGTATTCTAAATCGAATAAAAATATAAAAAATAGGTGTTAGCATTGAAATTTTTAAAGATATAGTTAAATTTACTTAGTATACAGTACCCTAAGAAAAAAAAATGCACACCAGACCTATAGAAAATCATAAACAAAACATTTTGGTGCAAACCGCAAGATTCTACGATAATAAAAACGAAAATTATTACTATCGTTCGATTTATTTTATTTATGTTTTTACTTACTGTACATTCTGTTTCTTGTTTATGGCTATCGTAGAAGTCTTTGATAGAACTTGTTTGAGAACATCGATTGCTCCTTTAGAACGACTGGCAATTTTTTTGACATGCATGCTGTCCCTTTCGTTTTGTAAGAAGTCTTGATCCATCCCAATCGAGCCTTTAAATGTATAGAGAATACAATTTCTTCTAGTATTTTAGTAAATTCACGTTTTAACTGTATTCAATGAAGTATCTGCGAATCTCCATCCACCTCTACACACCAGACACTTATTAGTGGAGCCCTGTCAGTTAGATATTTATCTCCAGGCTCTCTATGTGATCAAAATCGTCAATAAAATTCCATCAGTTATAATAATTAGTTTATTATTATTATTATTTTTGAAATTTTAATGTAAATTGTGGCTGAAAAATTGAGTAACCTCTGAGAAATGTTTTCTCACTAGATCAAAATGACCCCTTTGTAAACCAAGTGTTAAACATGCTTAAAATAATGCAAGAAATCTATCTGTATTTAAAATATCATAAAAAGATGCAGGATATAAAGCCTGGAGCAACTGAAATAAGTTATGTAATAAAAAAAATGGTTAGAGTTGTGAAAAAAGTAAATATTTTGAAGCAAAATATGTATGCGCTATCATAGGATGATGAAGACGGCAACTTTTTTCAATATTAATGATTTGACATCAAGAACACCTTTATAATTGATCTTTAAGTCTGTACAGAAATCAATATTTTGTATGAAAAAATTCTGCATTCCTTATTTCTCTTATTTAAGAAATTTACTCCGTACTTACGTGTTTTAAATTTCTAATTAAGTTTTATTATCTAGAAACACCATTAATGTGCTCAAGCATGGTGACTATTAACATGTTATGTTTTCAGTAAAAATAAGACTATGTTTTCAATTTATATTGATCATATGTATAAAATCTGCATCAAGAGTTTTACTGAAATAAATATAATTGCTTGATTCCAAGAAGTTTTTTTTTTAAATGTTGAGTTTTACTACCATTTTTCTTCGCCTGACCCTACTTCTCTGTTTAGATCACACGTTGTTTAAGGTAAAATAACGTTTTAAAATATAGATAGAAGACAAACTGCGATAAAAATCTCTCCACAGAAAGAAATATTTGAAGGTACAGTTAAAGTAAACAAACAGTTGAATGTGAAATGGAAAAATGGCAAAAATGTTTAGTTCCTCAAAATTGTATAAGAAGATGATTTTAATCATCAACAGGACAAAATAAGACAACGGACAGATAACTGCCGAAAATTTTTGTAACACTAACCACGATTCAGTAATTCTGTTCCACAAAAACATTAGACCATCTGCTTTTAAGAAGCCTTTACGTACAATGCATTTTGTGCAGAGCCTTATTAAGTTTTTATTTGGTAGGGAGACGGGGAAGGGGGGGATTTGTCGATTTTGGTTGGACCTCAAGAAGTAGTATGCATACCAATTTTTCTTCTTAGATATACATTTCAATTTATAAAGTTGCTGCATTGCACGTAATATGAATTCCTAAATATTTATTTATAGAACTCTGCAAGTATTTAGATAATACTTTGCAACTATGTGTACTAGAAATATGTGTGATAATACTAGAAATATGAGTGAGAACTAAATTCCATTTGTAACTTTTGGTATGAAATTGTAATAATTACAGTTTAAAATGATCGTGAAAAATAATTTCATAAAGAAAAAAAATTCGTAAAAAAAAGGGGATCTTGAGCAAGTACTCCGTCTGCCAGTACAGAAATTAGACTTTGTTTTTATGTATTTCAGATCCCTGTCCACAAAGGATGTCCAGGATCATTGACAGATGGTAAATATGTATCTCAGGTAGCTTACTATCTAGGAGTCGATGGCCTGGGAAACAGATCCCACGAATTCTCTACTGATCAGCAGAAAGTTTCTGAAATTCCGGCCGCAGTGGCTTTGTCTCAACTGGCCAGCTCCAATCCCGGCAGCATAACCTTAATGGCCATAGGTCCACTGACTAACCTTGCCCTTGCCCACAGAATAGATCCACATTTCACTCACAATCTCAAAGAGATTGTCATCATGGGTGGAAACTACAAGGGTAAGGAGACTTCTAGACAATTCTATTCATTTCAAATTTGGCCACTTAAGTATGATCTTCAGACCACATTTATCTAATAAAATTATTAAAGGCATTACCAACTGAAATATTACTTCGAAACTTGTGAGATTTTCACCAACTAATATAACTTAAATAGTTTATATAAAGAAACATTTACTAGCATATCAAAATCAATGTTGTGATTTTATTATTTCATTCTATTTCAGTGGCTTCGCCTGTTTTATAAGTTACTTTTAACATGGAATTTTTTTTTCATTTTAATTTCGAATTAAAAAGTCGTTGCTAGTTAAATTTGTTTAAAACGTCAACGATTTTTTTTTTTTTCATTGCATAAAATCTTCATGTGTTTTGAAACAGTAATTTGGCTGGCAATGCTTTTGGGGAAATATTGCATTAGGTGCAATGATGCTGAATAAGGCTAATAATTATAAAAGTGCATAAAAAAAAGTTGTTACGCAATTCCACCAATGATCATTTTTAATATATGCTTTTTGTATAAAAAGGAATTTTATTTTTAACAGGTATCATTTTATTGCATTAGATACAACACATTTGACGATAAATCCCACAATAAAATAAAAATGCTGTACTCTTGTCTTTATATTCAATTGCGATATAATTCATGTATAAAACGGTGCAGAAGTGTTGACCATCTCAAGAAGCAAGTCGTGTCCGAGTAAAAAGGAAATTATTTCCAGAGACGAGGAGGGAAAGGGTGTGGTGACTCTTGGCAAGAGAAAAATCTAAAAGCAAAGTGCAAAGCCGAACAGAAATCTCGGTCTTTTATAGATTGGAAAGTGACATGCGCAAAATACCCAGCGGGAACTGGCTTGAACCGGGGTACACTAGCAAGAAGTAAACAGATCTGATGCATATCTCACTTAAGTTTGGAAAACCCTAGAAAATATGTAAGCGAAAAAGAAGTACTATTGGAAATACATTGCATATATATATATATATATATATATATATAAGTACTAAAATTTAGACAGTCTATTTCTGCCACATTTAAGTGCTTAACATAGCCAATATGCCTCATAATTTCGATTTCAGTTCGGTGACATTGATATCTGACCTATCCATCCCCATCACACCAACGCATTAAGGCCGAATTACACTCTACCAATCGGGGTTCCACTTTAGATCGCCAGTCTGTGACGTCATGCGACGTCACATGGCTAATGGTGCTAGTATATAAAACCTTTTCTATATACTGGAGCTGGCGACTCTCATCATCCAATCATGTGCGCTCTCCTGCCGTGATAACCGACAGACGGCGCAAACTGAAACCAAGACTGATAGCGTGTAAATCTGGTTTTATAGAGAGACCAGTGTAATAATGGCAGCGTCCTGGCTCGATTTCACAACCATCTGGTCATGAACTACTCTTCAGATAGTTTAATTAGTATCTTGAATTTGGTAATTATAAGTTCTTATAAGGGCAGAAAGAAGAAAAATAATCCACCAAAATGACGAAATTGGCGATAGACTTTTCGATAATGCTTACATTAATCTTATTTATAAGTGAAACAGAGGAATGGTAAAACTGTCGTTCATGAGTGATGATCAAGGGAAGAGAATTCTGTGTTAAAGACATTCGTTTTAAATCATGTTGAACTAAGTTTACAACGTTTTTTAGCAATCATTGAATTGATTTTAGCATCATAGGTCAACATGATTTTTTTCATGTTTTGTGCATGCGCAATATTGACAAAAATCTCAATGACATGTCCCACGGTCACCATTAACCAGAACACCAAATTTGAACGTCGTAGGTCAATTCGTTCGGGAGTTATGTAGACCACTTACACATATGCGTACATTTTTCCTAGACCACTTTTTTGAAGTCAGGGTGTTTCAAAATGGGTGAAAATGCAAATGGAAAAAAATCAAAACATTTTTTTTTTACCGAAAACAATACTTTTATTACCCTATTTTAACATATTGGTAATTGAAAGTAAAAAAAAAAAAAAAAAAGTTTGCTTCTGCTTCTAGGACTTACAAAATCCACCTAGATGTAACCCGAGTAACTTAATTGAAATTCCATTTTAAATTTACTCGTTTTCGGAAGTTTTTGCTTATTTTATTCAATGAATAAAAAGATACTAGCTAAATACCCGTGCTTCGACCATCGATATAAATAAACAACTGGATAGACTGCTTAACGCTGGAAAAATGAAGCCGTTGCCAGATGCCGTTGGTGGGATAAAAAATACGAATCTCCGAGGATTGAAAGTAAAATTTTGGGTTGTACACAGCAGAAATGTCAATAGTAGACCTTAATTAGTAATAATGTGCAAAAATATATATACTCTAGCATTTTACAAGGATTTTCGCATTTCCATCCAACTACAAAAGTGAACTGTGATTGGTTAATCTTCCCACCAGCTTCGCAATCCCCGGCGTGTTTTTCTCATTGCATTGACAATGGAGCAGTCTATCCAGTTGTTTATCTATATCGATGACTTCGACACGAAATTTTACCATTTTTTTTTTTTTTTTTTTTAGCTAGCTGTGAGGCCACGCGTTGCGAAAATCCGTCATTGGTGTATTAGGGTAGTTCAAAAAAAAAAAAAAAAAAAAAAAAAAAAAATGTTCTGCTAAAGTTCTGATCTCTATCTAAAAAAAAATTTTACCATATATTTTTGAACCACCCTATTGGTGTATAGACCCCAATTTTTGGCGCTTCGCTCGCAGGAAGGTTCACCACAACACAAAATCGAGCTCGCTTCGTTCGCTGAAAAAGTCATTGACACATAAGCACAGGCTTACTTAACTCGTTGAAAGGTTCATTGCTATGCAAACATGAGCTCGCTTTGCTCGATGAAAGGTTCATTGCTGCGTAAGCATAAAGTCGCCTCACACAATAAAAACTAATTGCTACACAAAGCCTTAATATTAGAAGCACCACCTTTGTCGAGAAACAATAAAAAAAAATTCCCGTTAATAATTATAATACAACACTCCTTTAAGAATATTTTAACACGTGATGTTTGTAAAAAGCAAAAATAGAAAGTCAAAACTACTTAGAAACTTTCAGCTCTCTAGGCCTATTAGAAATCGCTTTTTGTGAAAATATTAATTTAAAATTCATTAGAAAACAAATTAAAATTTCGCTCTTTTTGTCAAAAGTCCAATTAGAAGGCCAAAACTATTTGTGTTGAAAATTTCAGAAATGTAGCCCTATTAGAAATCGTTTAGTAAAAAATGTGTTAATTAATTAATTAAAAAACAAATAAAATTTCAAAATTCTGTTTTTCAAAGTCCTATTAGAAAGCCAAAACTTCTTATGTTGAAAATTTCAGAGCTGTAGCCCTATTAGAATTTTTTTTGTAAAATATTTATTAATTAAAAAATTAATCAAAAAAGAACTAATTAAAATTTTAACATTCTGTTTGTGATGTATACAATTAGAAGGCCAAAACTACTTATGTTGAAAACTTCAGAGCTGTAGCTCTATTAGTAGTCATTTTGTAAAATGTTTATTAATTAATTAATAAATTAATTAAAAAAGAACAAAATAAAAATTTAATATTCCGTTTTTCAAAAGACCAATTAGAAGGCCAAAACTACTTATGTTGAAAATCTCAGAACTGTAGCTCTATTTGAAGTCACTTTGTAAAAATAAATTAATTAAAAAAGAACTAATTAAAGTTTTAACATTCTGTTTGACATACATAAAATTAGAAAGCCAGAACTTTCTATGTTGAAAATTTCAGAGCTCTACTCCAATTGTAAGTAGGTTTTTATAGATCTACAGACAGACAGACACACACACAACTTGTTTTATTATTATAGATTATTGTATTCACACTCTAACACTCAAAGCTGAAATTCCTACTCGTCCTTAGAGTAACGAAGTGATTCATTTCAGGGAATGTGACGGACAGTGCGGATTTCAACTTCAAACTCGACCCATTGGCGGCCAACATCATTCTCACCGAAGCTGCTTGTCCTGTTACGCTAGTTCCTTTCGAGACGACCTCAAAGTTCGGAATTCCTTGGGTAATTTAAGGGTTATGTTCTGCTGTTCCTTCCTTGGAAATCAAAGAAGCACTATTCTACAATTTCCATGTTTTAGAGTCTCTGTCTTAAGGGAGACTTCCACTGAATGTTATAAAGCCTTGACCAGATGACAAATAATTTAAGTTGAAACTGAAAAAATAAACTTGACCCTGTAAACAAATTAAAGTAAAAACCAACTAAGTTATCAGCGCTAGAGCTACACGACAACATTAGTAGTTATGCAAGTAATTAATAGATAATTAAGAAATAAACAATTGGATAAAGGCATATTTGTCGATTATGATAATCGTCAGGGGGTGACTACCATAATCGACGCCAAAATGCGAGAATTTTTCTGTGTATGTTATGGCAAAAGCCTAAATAACATATGTAGCCCCAAAATTCTCGTTCCACCAGGTTTGAAAGTCAGAGACATTCAAATAACAATGAGAAAGGCAAATTGAAACTCAACAGAAATTTCATTCCGAATAAGGAAAAACTTGCAAAGATTCAAACTTACCGCACTTTTAAAATGGCTGACTGAATCAACTATGAAACGTGTCCTTAAACCAGTTAAACCAGTTATGAAACGTGAAAAGCCTTAATCAGTTTATCATTTTTATCTGTATATATTTAGTTTATGCAGAGTTTAAAACAACGTAACCCCAAAAATCAATACAACATGAATTTGTTAACTAGACAGTTCTCTGGATAACGTACGGAACACTTTGCTCTCTCTCTTTTTCTTTTTTTTTACTTATAAACAAATTAAAATTGCAAAACTAAGTACTTACGTCTTTTTCTGTTATCTCGAACTAAAATTATTTAAAACAGACTTATATAGTTTCGCATTTCTAATTTGTTTACGAGTAAAAAAAGAGCCAAAATGTCCATTGAGTCATCCAGAGAGGAATCCCATGGAGAATTTTCAATGGAAAAATTGGCTACTGAAGACTCTTTAAACTTTCTTATGCAGGGTGAGTCGGGCACATCAAAGTTAATGGCCCATAATTCAGTGAAAATATAATGAGTTTCGATTTCCCCCGATAGATTACAGTGTATATTGTTTCGTATTTCAATTAATATCAGTGATCTCGTGCTCAGAGACTTCATATGTGAAGCGTTTGTTGTACCATGGCTACACTCGATCACGTTCTCACAAGCTCACTTATACGGCTACCGCAATTAAATTTTTTAACACAGTCTGTCGCCTGTGGAGTGGGTATTGCGCGCCGCTCGACTGAAAAGTGCAGAGGCGAATCTCCACTCACTTTATGCTGATAGTACTGCTTGCGGTATTTTGTGTTTATTTACATTTGCAAATATAAATATTTATTTAAACGAATTAATTGGCCAGTTTATTAGATAAGGATTTATTGTTGGTTTATTTTATAATTGAAAAAAAAAAAAAAATCTTTCAATTACTTAGGTTATATGCTAAAATAAGATTATTATTGAATAATTTCACGAATTTTTTTTTGAAAGGAATACTTATAAGTAAGAAAACTTTAACCGAATTTATCAATATCATGAATCCTTGATTAAACCTAAAATCCTTTTCTAAAGAAATAAAAAAAAAAAGCCTTAACATTTTCATATCTAGAATATCTATTTCATTCTTAAAACTACTAAAAATTTTTTTTAATACTTATCGGCCACTGTTTCAAAAAGGGGAGTTTACATTGGTAAAGTTGAGTTGACATTCAACGCCACCGACCGATTCCGTGTTTTTAAGCCGACCAAACGGTATAGTTTAGCGTGCTAGCTTCTAGACCGCGAGGTTGCGGGTTCGAGTCCCGTGTAAGGAATGGATGTTTGTAAATGTATGTTGGCTTGTCAAATGACGAATGTTTCGGCGTATTATAGCCCTAGTGTTGCTGACGGCGCCAGATAATCTGAAAACAACCAACCAACCGTGTTTTTAAGCAATTGCAAACAGCCGTATAAGAGAACTTGTGAGAACGTGATTGTGTGTAGCCATGGTTGTACTATACGGCTGTATGGTGTTTAGCCATGAACTGCGAATATTCAGATTGGAGTGTTATTTTGCTCGAAAGGTCATATTCTCACGTCATACTCAATAATGACACGATTAGTTCACCGTTTCAAAACAACTGAATCAGTAGGAATCAAGAAAAAAGCCCTTCACTTTGTCTACATTTTGGACGATAAAAAACTGAGACATTGAAACAAAGTTTCTGTGTTCACCGAATAGTTCACACACGATTGCTGAGCTGAAAACGAACATCATAACAAACATACTTAAAATCAATACTTCTATGTTTTGAAAAGTTTTATGAAATTTGGTAAAATTAACACGCTTTTGTATTTAACAAAAGAGGACGGCATTTTGAACATTTATTGTCATTAATTATTGTAAAGTTTATCTGCTAAAAATAAAGCTAGCATTTCAGCTTATCTCTGCTATAATTTAATTTAATTTAAATTCTTAAACTGGTACTTTTACGGGCAGGTAAATTTTGACATGCACGACTTGTAAACTCGTCCTATAGTGTGACATACTTATAGGTTAGAAGCAGTGCAAATTGAGAATTTAGCATTTTTGGTACTATTTTGACACTAACTAAAACAAAATTAGCCAATTAACGAACGTTTCCACAATTTCAGCAAAAATATAGTTCACTCAACGTTTAGTTGGAGCTACAGTTGATTATCATGTACAGAATGCAGAAGGAGAAGGGGGAGGGAATTCGAAATTAGGTTAAATCTTGTATTCTAATTAATGGTATAAAAAAAGAAAAGTATCGTAGTAATTCATGGGCTGTTTTTAATTGCATATAGGTTTTTTTTTATCACAAGGGGTCATCTACATATTAAAAGTGAACCACACTTTAAAAATTTCAATGGCAATCCATAATATCATTCCATATCTAGATTTAGAGTCCAAAAGAAAGAAATAAAAGACGCCAAAATACCAGGTTTCCTAATTTTGCAGTGGGTGGTTAGTTATTTAAACGATGACGACAAAGAAATGACAAATTAATGTTAAAAATACAAACTGTTTCTTTAGCCATAATTTGTTAAATAATTAAAATATTACTAGGGGGCTCCGCCCCCTGCTCGCTGACGCTCGCCAACCCCCTGGATTGCTATGCAATCCCCTTGGCTCGCTTTGCTCGCCTCAAAGTAAAGCATTTAAAATAGGCCCTAGCAAAAATCTATTTCGGCTGCATAATGCCATGAAACTGAAAACGTTTTATTATTTATGAAGAGCCAGAATACTTGCCACGTCATTATCCTACTGCTGTCGAGACGCGTTAAACAGGGACAGTGTGGCAACGTAGTAAAAAGTTCTTGGAAAACAACAAAAATAAACAGTATCGTACATATATTTAATAGAGATCGGTTTTTTCATTGAACAATTAAAATTTACGTGTCGGTTTCGTATGAAATGCCAAAATAATTAAAGTTGTTTATCGAAATTTCTTAACGAAGCAATCATATGTTCAAATAATCTTTTTTGCGATACTTAGAAAATAAAATAAAACAGTGAAAGGCCAATTATCCGGCATTCAATCAACCGTAATTTTTTGAAAATCAAATTCGGCGAGAAAATTAGCCCTATTTCGTCAAAAGTTTTTTTTTTTTAATTTCATATGAGATTTTGAAGTTGAGTGGGTGGTTTTATTGGTTATTTTGATAGTTTTCAATTCGTAATAGCTGAATTTGCACTGATTAGAAATGAATATAGGTTCAAATTTACTGCACAATGCCTCTTAGCGACTTTTTGAAATTTGGCGATTTAGCGCTGAATTCAACCCGGCAACCTCCGGAACATGTTCCAGCAGATAACTTTTCCGAAAAGTCTGGTTTATCCGGAATGCTAATACAAAAGAAATGTACACATCTTGTAACTATTTATTCTTGCATCATCACAAATATTAAATCAATAAGTTTTAAATAGGCAATAATTTATATTAAGAAAAACAAAATATAGTGAATCCAAGTTGTTGCTGTTGCCAGATGTATTAGTCAAATTTCAAAAGATATATTGCGATTGGTTGGTTTGCTGAATTTGGAAATTCGTGTATAAAGTACATTTAGAAGATTTGTGATCGGATATTTGAAGTCGTTGCCATTCTGCTCACAGAAATACAGCCAAATTTGGACGTAACATAAGAGAATTATATATATAGATAGTAATTTTTGTTTCAAGCGATAGTTTGTTAAAATAAAGACATAAATACCATGCAGCTTTAGCATTAAAGCATTAAAATGTTTGTGATAATTAATTATTGATTAATTAAAGGCTTTTTCAAATAGAAACATCAATATTTTTTGTTTTTGTTGGATTTATAATAGTCAAAGCCGCCCAGATTCTTTTCTCTTTCCGTTTGGGGCTTTTGTTTTTTGCACTTTAGCAAAAATTTATAAATATGTATTTTTGAGACCGTATACTAGATAACATTTGAAATTAAAGTTTAATTCGTTTGAAAAAGGTTTGAATAAAACAATGTTAAGTATTTACTTTATCCCTTCAAAGTGTTGCAAACACAGGTAGTACACTTTTTATATTTTTCGCTAATAGATTGAGATAGTCACAAATAAATATTGAAATGTTCTCTAAATTTTGCATTCCTGGAGTTTTGGGAGATGTGGGTGTGCATCAAATTTGTTCCTTGGGTTACATACAGTGATCAAGGTAAATCCTGTATCAGGAGCAACGCGTGCAGAGACGACTCAATCAGTTCAATTCCTAGCTAAGTAAAATATGCTTTCAAAAATAAGTAGACGTAACTGGAATTGTTTGTTCCAAGTTGGTGTTCACTGTATGGTTGTGATAGTTGGTAGCAAAATAAATGTGTCAGCACAGACAATTTAGAGACAATTAGTTAATGATTCATGTTCTAGAAATCTCATACATAGGCCCGAAGTGCTAGATAGTTACAAATACAGTCATTGCCTACCATAGAACATTTTTTGCTCGTTTATGGTGTGATTCAAATCCGACTCTACGTCAAGGAATAAAATTATTTTGCAACTGTGGGATATTGTATCAATGCAGTTCTATATGACATTTGTAATAAAATTTTCTGTAGTCAAAATGGAGAACACTATTTAAAGTCTCAATGCCTGGAAAATACAGACGCAGAATAAGCAGACTGAGATAAGAACTTCCTAAAAAATTATAATTCTTGCATTCTGTAATAGCTTTTACCAAAAATAAACTTAGTGGAAAAGTCTATTTTTTTTGCAAGAAATTAAAATAACATGGTTTTGAATAGGTTTTAAGTATTGTATCTCTACGTTAATTTGTATAAGTTGAGAAAGATAAACTAAAGTGTGTTGTGTAAACCTTGCCCCCACCCTAGAAATTATTTTGCTCCTCTTAAAATCACTATCTGACTAACTGCCTCCCCTATACACCAAAAGCCTTTAATTAATAAAATAAAAACAGTTTGCATTTACCTTTACATATTAATAATGAGGTGACTAGGATTCATGAACGGGAGTAAAAACTAACAACACTACAGGTTTTATCTCTATTAATAAATTACAAAACAAACATTCTAATATCTACTTTTAAAAAGGAGCTTGTCTTCGTTTCTCATCTATTTATCCATTTACCCATCTAATTATGACTGAGCATTATATCTCCTCAATTTCTACTTCACTTACTCCACCAATTTTCGCAGGACAAATTCGACAACGAAGTATCGAAGATCGATACCAGATTTGGACGCTTCTTCCAGCGTACTACAGAAGTCGGCAGCGTGCGAGTGTTGCAAAGAGGAGACGCCATGTACTTCACCTACGACTTCTTAGCCGCTCCAATCGTACTGTATCCAGAATGTGTGACTTCTTATGACTTGCATAGTCTTTCCGTTGAATATGAGGGCAGATTAACGCAAGGAGTGACCGTGGTGGTGGCGGCGGTAGAAGCTGAAAGAACGGTGATCAAGATCATCACTAGCGTCAACGAGACTTTTATCGGCCAGATGCTGTATCGGTTGTTGGCTAGCTCTTAGTCGAAGAAACATTGGATATTGATGGATCATGGCCATCCAATATACAGAGGGTTTGTAATCAAAGTTCACCCAAGAGTTTACCAGAGCCTAGAGTAATCAATAGCAGTTCATAAAATATTGTATACGTAATAAAAAATAAAATAATAATAATAATAAAAAAATAAAAATAAAAAATAAAAAATTTAAAAAAAAAACAGTTTTACAAATTACTTTTCAAGTACAATTATTATGGATATTCAAAAATTTATTAGGTTGTTTTTTGATAGAAAGCTTCCGAAATTTTTTCTGATATGGCCTTTAAAGTAAGCTGTTGTACAATTCTTTTAACTGCCATATTCTATTCCCAATTTGAAATCATTTAATTATAATTTTCCTGTGTCTCAGTAATACTCATACAAAATTTCATGAAAAACAGTTCTAGGCGACTTTGAATAGTCGGACGTTAATTATAAACATCCTGTAAATTGAATTATTAGCACTAGTTACTCTATTGTATGTTCTTCAGAACTAAACAATAGCATGAAAATAAAAAAGAGAAATAAAAAGCAGGGGTTTTTTTTCAATGCCTTTTTCTGAAACCTTAGACTCACTATCAAGTTTTGAAAACTGCTTCAGGTTTTGCATCCTCAAGTTAAGCGAAAATACAAGCTTCGCAAACGCAAACGTTCTCAAATCTGCTCGAATCAGAAACTAAACTAATTTGTGATGCGCTAAAATACAAACTAATATGTGATGTGTTAAAATACAAATTAATTTGTGATTGAAAGAAAAAAATTGAAAGAAAAAAACTTCACAAACGCAAACGTTCTCAAATCTGCTCAAATAAGCAACTAAGCTAATTTCCACTTCTTGGAAAATTAAATCTCCGCGTACTTATTTTCTTGAAAAGTTTAGAAATAATATAACCCATAAAAACAAAGCTTTTAATATTGTTATGAATTTTTTCACTGAGGCAATGATGGCACAGTTTTTAAGATGAAAACTACTATTTATTCACTCTTCACAGGCATAAAATTTATTCACAGACAACAGTGTAATCGCTCACAAGCTTCAATACAAGCTTCAGCAAGAACAACTTCGAAAACAGCGATTGTACAAGTTCACTCTAGTAGGTTTGGCCACCTAGTTGGCGGCTCAGATTTTAACGCAATAAAAAAGCTTAAATGAAAAAGAATTCGGTGTTTAAATATTTATTTTTATTAGAAATGATTATATGCAGCCATCATTTTTTTTAAAGAACAGAGAAAGTATTCATGGAAATAGCAAGTCGCGAGTTCACTCCTCGTGATCTTCGAATTCGTCTTCTTAATTAACCTGGTCAGAATATATGCATGGAGGCCATTTGTATAACAGCTGACTTCATCGCGTGCAGTGAACCATATTAACACATTAACCTGCGTCAGGCTGTGGTTTAACTGGTGAGTGATGTGGCCTCTACATTACTCCTCCTCCAGTGTTAACGTAGATTTGTTGGGTTAACACGGAACTTGACTTGCCTTCCAGCCTTGGTAACAAGCATTGGTATTTCACTGGTCGCGGAATCGGCTTGTTCGTCCAAGGGCATAAATGCTGGTTTGACTCTATCCGTACTTATTAACGTGGGTTTGTTGTGGATTAGCAACTTAAATAGCTTCTCTGACTTAGACAATACTTTAAACGGTCCTTGGTAAGGGGGTTGAAGGGCACGACGAACTCCGTCGTGGCGAACGAAAACATAATTACAGTTCTTCAACTCCTTATGAATAAAAAAATTTCTTACGTGAGTGTGATGAAGTTGGGACAGGTCGTATACTGGCCATGACACTCTGTAATTTTCCAACAAACGTTATTGGGTCTAGCTTTTCTGTACTGGGCGAGAAGAATTCTCCTGGTAAGCGAATGTTTGTGCCATATAACATTTGCGCTGGGGTAGCGTCTAAATCTTCTTTTATGGTAACCCTCCATCCTAATAGAATAGTAGGTAGAGCATCAACCCAACCTTTTTCCGAGCACTTTATTGAGGCTTTTAGGTTGCGGTGGATTCTTTCAATTATTCCATTAGAGGATGGTCTGTAGGGAGAGGATCTGGTCTTCTCGGCTCCCATCAAGGTAGCTAGGGATTTAAAGAGAGTAGATTCGAATTGTCTGCCTTGATCCGTTGTTATCGTCAAAGGTGTTCCGAAACGGCTAACCCAGTTTTCGTACAGTGTGCGTGCTACGGTTTCAGCGGTAATGTCTACCAAAGGGTATGCTTCTGGCCACCTTGAGAAACGGTCAATACAAGTCAGACAGTATGAAAATCCTCTTGCTTGTGGGAGTCTTCCTAGTATATCTATATGAATATGCTCAAACCTTTCAGATGGTAGTTGATATGATGCAAGGGGAGTAGTAATATGCCTTGCAACTTTGTTCTTTTGGCATTTTAGACAGGATCGAGCCCATGATGTTGTGTCTTTCCTCATCGAAGGCCAGACAAATCTTGTTTTTAACAGTTTATGTGTCGCTCGAATCCCAGGGTGAGATATATTGTGAAATTCGTTAAAAACCATTCTTCGGAAGTTTTTCGGAACGAAAGATCGCAATACTCCTGTTGAGACGTCACATTGTAGTGTCGCTCCCTCAAAGAGCATCGGCTGAAACTTCAAGCTGGTTCTCTCAGGTTGCTGAATGTATTCTTTCAATTCGCCATCAGCTGCTTGTTCTTGTGCCATTCGCTCGTAATTTATCGTTACAGGGCTGTTAATGGTAGAAATTCTTGACAGAGCGTCGGCATTTGCGGACAGAGCGTCGGCTTGACAGAGCGTCGTATTTTGGTCACCGCTAATGTGAAGAATTTCTGTAGAGAACTGGCTAATAAAATCAAGCTGTCGAAGTTGTCTTGGACTTGCTTTCTCTGGCTTTTGCTTGAAGGCATAAGTGAGTGGTCTATGGTCGGTGTAGATTGTGAAATGGCGACCTTCCAGAAGATGTCTGAAATGTTTCACGGCTGCGAAAACTGCCAACAACTCTCGGTCATAAGCACTATACTTATTTTCGGGCTTCGTCAGCTTCCTCGAAAAGAATACAAGTGGTTGAGGACCGCTAGTAAAGATTTGTTGAGGAAAACCTCCAATTGCAGTGTCGGAAGCGTCTACTGTTAGGGATAGCTTCGCATTCGATGCTGGATGCACCAATGTCGTTGCGTTTGCTAGGTCTTCCTTGCTCTTCTGAAACGCCACCTCAGCTTCTGCCGTCCAATTCACTGGTCTCTTATCCTTCTTCTTAGCACCTTTTAAATAACTGTATAAAGGTGTTTGAGTAGATGCTGCATTTGGGATGAAACGCCGATAAAAGTTTATCATTGCCAAAAATCGTCTTAGTTCTTGAATAGTGTTGGGTTTCGGATAGTTCTTTAAAGCTGAAATTTTATCCTCCAATGGTTTTATACCTTCCTCACTAATTTCGTATCTTAGGAAATTAACATTTTCTTGTCCAAAGTTACACTTGGATGGATTGATGCGGATACCGTTGTCCTGGTCACTGGCTTCAGCAAGAACAACTTCGAAAACAGCGATTGTACAAGTTCACTCTAGTAGATAAACAAAGCGATCAGCTCACATTGAAGTCCAAAGTCAATCTGAAAACTTTCCCGACCTCCGGTCTTTATATAACAGGCACGTGAGAACATTCGCAAAATTTCCAGCCAATTCGTCGGAAGAGAAACATCTCGAAATTTCTCGATTGCTTTAGGTGTTGCCACCTTTTTCTAACATGTATAATCGCTGTTAATAAATAAAATAAGATAAAATAAATTACAATAGAATTTTAAAATAATACGTCACTATTTACACTATATACAGACAATTTGTGCAACATTTCCCCCTTCTTAAAGACTGCACGTCCCGGGCAGTGAAGTCCTTAAGCCATTCAATGACTTCTAGCATAATATGGGGCTAGCCTATTGTAGTGTACAACTCTAGGTTTACAGGAAGGTGTCCGTTGAATTCTCACCACGACGTCGTTGATCTTCTTAAGGACCCCATACGGTCCTTCCCAGTTCGTCTGGAGCTTAGGGGAGAGTCCTTTCCGACGTTTAGAGTTCCATAACTACACCTTGTCACCTTCCTGGAATGAACGGTCCGTGGCCTTGGCATCGTACCGGATCTTCATGCGCTCCGTCATGATGTTGTTTCTCTCTCTGGCGAACCGATGTACGGCTTCCAAACGTGCCTGCAGATCATCTAGATCAGAGGCGAGGAGTGACTTTTCGTAGTGGTCATCGGTAAATCTCCCCCTTCCCCCCTTCCCCTCCCATTGCCCTGTTCTCAATCGTTACTACATGCATTTGCATACAATAGTAATAGACAAATGTTCTCAAATTTTACAATTTTACATGTATTAAGGATATGGCACAAAACTTCTTGTTAAGCTAAAACACATTTTCCGAAATAAGCCCGGCTGACATTTTAAATATAATTCACTTCAATATTTTGCATTTCGCGCTTTTTACTAGTATTCTTCCATTTACTGATAACTAGCCAACTTGGTTGTATAATTTCGCCACAAATGACTGAAATTAGTGCTTATTTCTGTAGCTAAGTGTAAGTAATTTTCAGTAGGATGATATGAATAAAAATAAAGACATTTAAATGAAAATAATGATACAAAAGATTAATGGCATAAAAAAATGTATTTATCAAACTAAAACTTATAATAATAAAATACCCATAGTAAAACATTGTAAATTAAATATTATAATTTATAAAAATTGTACGAGAAATCCGCCAATCCGACTACTATATTTCCCTATTGTAAAGTTTGAAATTAAACACTTATTTATAAATATACTCAAGTTTCGGGTCTTTTTTGCAAACTTTTCTATAACTTGGTTATAAAAATTGTCACTTTTTCGAAGTGTCACCAACATATCTTTTTCAATCGACAAGAGAGAAAGGTTGCTCAAACGATCTTGATTTTGAGTAGAGCGAGTTTTTCGTGATTCTGTCCCATTGGGAATAGGCAAAAATTACGATGACGAACCACGAACATAAAGGAACAAATATTAATTGACTAGTTTCTTTATGTATTAAATAATTATTTATAAAGAAGAAAAATAATCACTGCTTGTTAAAATCTAAAAATAGTAAAACATTTTAATAAATTAAATTATGATACATAATGAAAGATAATTATAATGAATAATAAAACATAATTACAATAAATAATGAAAATGTGAACAATAATAATGTTTTTATTGTAATTTATTACAAGTCCTTACCCCCTCCCTCATCTCCGTTTTTGATCAATACATACCAATGCATTTACATACAATCATGATAAACAAATATACCCAAATTTAGTTGCCGTTCACGAGGGGATATGTAACCCTTCTTTTTCAGCTTCTCAAAATAAAAGTTTAAAACGTAACGACAAATTTTAATCCAGACCCAATTCATTCGATTGGAGAGTATGGAGTGTAGATTGAAATCGTATCGCAAGCCTATATTATCAATGAAATTAAAAGAGTCACACAAGTACATAAAAACTTAAATGCAAACATAAAATTTTTTAAAAAAAAGAAAAAAGTATGAATTATATTCTCCCCGTCAAGTTCAAAATCAAATTTGATGAATCAAAGTAAATTTAAACTAATTTGAAAGGTTCACTGGCAGGAGACATAATAAACGTTCTAAAAAATGCGCCAAAACGATGTCCCGGTTAATCTAAATAACAATTTCAGATTTCTAATATTTTTAATTATTAAAATACTTTCATCCGTATACCCAATCATATGTCACTTAATAGTCATCTAAATTGAATATGTAAGAAATAAATTACAATGGAAGTAATACATAGTATTAAAAATAAAAAAATAAAACACTTTATAATCTTTTATCGCCGATTTGGAGATATCATGCCAAATGTCAGGAATGCACCTACAAGATCTATCGAAACCCTAAACGTATTCGGTATAATCTCCGATGACCTGAGAGTCCTGTCGACGAATCAGATTCGCTGATTGATGCCTTCACAAACAGACTGTATACTGAAACTATAAAAAGGATTGATTCGGAAAAATGACCGAATCCCATAAAGAGGACAGCACGAACGAAATTTCCTTTAATGGATTTTTTATCACTTTCTTGTGTAACTTATTAGGAAACAGTTATAAAAATGTTTTTTTAAAGAAATACTGCCCAGAATAATTAAGAATATTGTTATTAAATTGAAAAAACCCTCCAATTTTTTTATTTTTTTTAAATTTTTTTTTGCTGAATTGTTAATTTTTTACGTGAGATTTAAGCACTCATCGCCGAATCCAACGATGACCGGACCCCTCGCCACTGATCTAGATACTGGACAGGCGAGGAAGGAGTGTCAGGTGGTTGTCCAAAGAGGAGGTTGCAGAGGAGCCTAAGGTCTCTTCCAAACATCTTTAGAGATGGAGAAAATCCGGTGGTCTCGTGAGTTGCACTCCCGTACGCCAACAGAAGCGGTGAAAGTTTCTGATCCCCATCTTGCTGGTTACATGATTTTGAGATTGGTTGTTGATAAGATTTGATCTCTGTTTTAGATGAATGTCGTCTGCTCTCCGGACATGAACTTCCGGAAAGAGCGTTCCCGTTCCCACTCCCATTCAACCGAACATCATCTTCAGTAAGATTTTCTGTGATTGCGTCCGAATCATCCGCGGGTGCAGCAGATAGATCCCATTACCTCCGTTCGATGCTTGTAACAGGAGCACGGATGTCGATTCAATCTTCACTAACTTTGTCCATTTCCACATGAACCACTTCCTGGGAGGGTTTCAGCAACGTCGCTTTCTTCGGTTCTCTTTCCGAGGCTGGTTGAGGTACTTTTCATAGATGTGGACTCTTCAGCATTCTCTATGACATTGTCTTCATGAGCCATAATCCGATATACGCACAGCTCTTTCATATCTAGATCGTGCAAAGGAACTTCGCCTCTCCATGTTTGCAGCTTGCTTTTCTCAAAATTCAGCGTAATTCCATTTTTCTTCAAAAAGTCTAGTCCGAGAATGCACTGATCTACAATTTCGGCAACATAAACAGTGTGCTTGTAGGTGTTAAATCCAAGGGCAATGTCCACTTCCAATTTCCCATGCACAGAGATATTATCACCGGACACAGTTTGTAGCGAAACAGAGGGCGCTGTGTAGAGGAGTCGGCTGTTCAGGCGACGAGCCACGTCCGTCCTTACGATCGTTACGTTCGCTCCCGAATCGACGATTAGACGACATGGAGTTCCGTTGATCTCCCCCTTCACTAATAAACCCTGGTTTCCTCCTTGTCGGGATGAAACGTGGAAACGACTGATCGGGGTTTCACCTGTTCTACATTGCAGCTTCTGCCCTGCGAGATGGCATCTTCTTAGATTCAGTTGTTGAGATTCCGTGGTATAGTGTTATCCCTTCTCTTTTTCAAATCAAGGCAGTTACGTCGTAGATGCCCTTCCCGTTTGCAGTGCCAGCAAATGACTCTGGTCTTTCGATCCCTGGCTCCGGGATAGCTTCTCATCATTCTATCAATTTTGCTTTCCAGTTCTCGAAGTTTACTGGTGACAAAGTCAGAAGAATCCTCGGCTAATGCACCACACACATATCGTCGGTCTTTTCCAGAAGCTAGCTGTGCGGCTTCCACTCTCATGGCGTACACAAGGGCCGACTTCAGGTTTTTGTTTTGGGATAACCTTACCGCCTGCTGCACATCGGGATCTTGAATAGCGTCGATGAAATACTGCAGAGGAAGATCGTCTCGTATATCCGGGGGACAGTCAGGGAAAACGAGGAGCGACAGTCTTTCTATATCTTGAAGAGTTTCATTGGCCTTCTGCTGTGTCACTTTCAATTGCACTCTGTTGTAAACCTTTAGATGCTGCTCCCCAAACCTTAACTCCAACGCACTTGCCAGCGCCACGAATTCTCCCCGCTTCTCATCAGGTAGTGTCTGTAAACTGTCAGCAGCTTCACCTCGAAGAGATGCTGCGAGATGGAATGCTTTCGAAGTATCGTCCCAACCATTCGCAGAAGCAATCATTTCAAACTGCGTTTGATAAACGCGCCAAGACGACCTCCCGTCAAAAGTGGCCACTTTGATGTTGGAACGTGGCGTAATGAAGAGAGTGGAAACATTATCCCAATTAGGCGTTACAATGGTCACAGCTTTGCGAGTTTCCATTTTTCGCAGCCTTTCTTCTACAACGTCAATGAATTTATCTTGCTCTTCCTTTAAGGTGGAAACTTTTTCTTCGATTTCATTCCTCACAGTCACAAGATCTTCTCTCACTGTAAAACCTTTTCTCCCAAGCAGTGGCGGCTCGTGGGTATTAAAAGTGAGGGGACCCAAATTAACAATTGCATGTCATGGGGGGAAAAACATGCAAATATCAAGACACATGAATTTCATGTAATTTTGAAAATGTTACTTAAATATATATGGGAAAACAAAACTACAAGATTATTAAACAGTTAAATTATCTAAGCATACTGATATCTGACAAAGTAAATATTTCAATAAAAGGTATTATTATTACAAAAACGACGCGACGTTTCGTTTGAGAATGGACGACATCAGGAAGGGTAAAATGAATGCATTTGCACTTTTTGCTTTTAAAAATTAAAAATGAAGCGAAGAATTCCTAGGCAAAAAAGTAAAGTACAGGCTTCAAATTATTCAACTGGAAGTAAAATTAAGGCATATCTATTTATAAATTGTTCCGTAAGAAATCCGATACTCATTCACGGTTGAAAATTCCTGGTTTGAAGCTTTAGCCGCTTTGCACCCTTTCGTATGCGATTTGCACCCCCTTGCCACTGTCTATGCGTTTGAGGGTTTAAATTTTTTATTTATGGAGATTATTTTAAGGATCTTCTGGTCTTCCGGGAAGCCTACCAAGAGCTGGACGCTATCTCAATGACCAGTGGTCAGTGATTAGGAACAGCCATAAGTACGATATTATCGGGACTCACTGTAAGATTAAAAAAAAAAAAAAAGTGTTAAAGTTTACCTCTTTGCTCCCCCCCCCCCCATTCCCACTCGTTAAATATAACTAATTACTCCAAATCATATAATGAAAAGCATCTTATAATTAATAATTTTATTAAATTAAGAATAGAGAACACATTAAAATGAACTCATGTCGATTGGACGAAGTGTAAAAATTAAACAGCCTTGAAGATAAAACTTTTTTAATATAAGAAAAGTTACCAATATTTTCAACAGCATAAAACATTTTATGTACAATACAAGTGGCTGGATTAGATACCAAAAGTGTAGGAAGCAAAAGCTTTTTTATTTTGTTTGACATCATCATAATAAATTAAAATACTAATCACAAAAAAATAAGTGAAAGTATGAAAACCGATGTCACTCAATTTCTATTCTGTATTTAAGAAAAAGAAAACAAAGAGTTAGGGAAGAGTTATAAAATAAATAAAGTCAAAACCTTGGTTAAAAATTCCGTAGAAATCACAGGGGAAAATTTTTCATCAAATATTACATGAATCATAGAAGAAAAAAAAAAAAAAATGCCGACAGCAACAATTTCACTTTTCGTAACTTTAGAGTAAATACTTAAATAAATAATTTTATATTGTTTTAAAATAATTTAAATAAATCATTTTAAAGACATCGGTATTGCTCCTAATGTTCAAGCCAATGATATTTCATGAATCAATTCATGCAAAATAATTTTGGCTTAACATTAGAACTAATGAAAAATGCCATTAACTTAGAATGGGCAATATTTATAAATTTGCAACCAAAGTCAAAGGTATTGTTATATTGACCAGTTCAACAGTTTTAATTTAAATTCATGAAAAAATGAATAATTACTTGATTTGAGGATGAATAATTACTTGAAAAATGCATTGCATATGAATCTCAAATTTGAGATGTCTACTTACATTGAAACCAACCTGTAAAACATCCGATGGGGCTCGATTCGACGACGTTTCACATGTAAATTGAATATATTGCCACTGGTCAATGAGTTTTGACATAGCGATAGTTAAAAATAGATATTTTACCATGATTCTTGATATTTTGAAAAGAAGTTGAGCAAACATGGAACTCGCTTCAAATTTTAATATTTTATTTTATTCAGAATTTATTTTGAGAATTGGATCCTACCTGAGTTAAGAATAAACACCGTTTCTTCAATTTTAAGAATGCACAAATTTTATTTGACAACTTCAAATTGCTTGTATGATTTTGCTTTTTAAAGGGTGTAGGTTCATGACTCAGATTCTTTACTAAATGCTCATGAATTTTTTTTTCTGGTAACAGTAACTAGGTTTGCTTTATCTACATTTTACATATTATTTGGGAGAGAGGGAGGGGGGTGTTGAAAATTCTGTAACTGTGACGTTTATCTTTTAACTTTAACACAGCATTATACGATGGCTTAGTTCTAGTGGAGACACTTATTTAGAGAAGAACATTTTTTATTCTCTGTATAGAAATTCTTCCGTTGATGGCATCGGATTGTAAGTTACGTTAATAATTTAATAGGATATCAAATATTAATGTGAGACAAATCACTTCTTCCGATCATATGGACGACATTTAAATACTCAAACATTTTTCGGGAAAAAAGTAAATATCTAAATAAAAACAATTTGCAGAGAAAATCTTACTCTTACATTTTGAAAAACAAAGTGCGAAAATGAATGCAATGGATATTTATTGTAACCACTTTTTTCGCACCGTCATACTAGAGGACCAACGTGCAATTGCCGTCTCTACAAAAAATGGCCATTCCTTTACAGAGAAGTCCACCCCAGAGCAGAGCTATCAGGGATGTTTTAGAAATTTTGTATTTATGCTTTGGCAAAACAGGATGTCACGTGAAAGTCGCAACCTTATATGCCCTATCGGTTTCAAATTCAAGGTCGTCCGAAGAAGGGGTCATTTTGTCCCCAGGAAAACTAGCATCTTTAAGAGAAGGGTCGCTTTTTTGCAGTAATTATTAACATTTATTCGAGTTTGTTGCAAGAGCTCCCTGCTCCCTTCACAATAGTTAATGTCTAATGACAGAATAAATAAGTTTTAAGCTGGGTTTTTTTTAATATTAAAAAAATCCCATAACAAAACAATATTAACAAGCATATATGCAAGTGGAGCCAGGGTCCAAAAAAGTGAGGGGGATCAGGCCCCCCCTGGCCCCCTGCACCAGCCTCCACTGCTCCCAAGCAGTCAACTTTCCCATTAACCGCCTCAAAATTCTCACTGATTTCCTTTTTTACTTCATTCAGAACCTCTTCTTTTACCGATTGTAGAACATTTGTAGTAGTCTCTATTATCGTAGATTCCACCATTGTAGCCAGCTCGGATTTCATTTCTTCTTTAATCCCAATTATAGCTGCTGATGTGGATTCTCGGCAGGCTTTCATTTCCGTAGCCAAAGCCGCAGATTCTTGACCGGTGGCGATTGCAGCGGCGAGTTCGGCGTTAGTCGTTTCTTGGCGAGCTTGACCAGTGGCTATGATAGCGGCGAGTTCGGCATTTGTCGTTTCTTGTCCGGCTTTTATTTCGTCTTTCATTTCGGCGGCGGTGGACTCTTGTTGGGCCTTCATTCCAGCAATCATTTCCATTAATTGCTTCATTTGGTCTTCCATCATTCCTCTAGTAGTCGGCATTCAAGATGACAAAATCCCACTTCTGACACCACTGTTATGAATTTTTCCACTGAGGCAATGATGGCACAGTTTTTAAGATGAAAACTACTATTTATTCACTCTTCACAGGCATAAAATTTATTCACAGACAATAGTGTAATCGCTCACAAGCTTCAGCAAGAACAACTTCGAAAACAGCGATTATACAAGTTCACTCTAGTAGGTGGCGACCTCAAATAACAGATAAAACTTCTGTGCAGAGGAGTACTCTTTTGCACAGAGGTAAAGTATCTGGCTCGAGATCTAATGGTCCTTGGATCAAATCTCGTCGCCCGCACAACGAAAGCTTACCTTACGCTTTTGTAAACAAAGCGATCAGCTCACATCGAAGTCCAAAGTCAATCTGAAAACTTTCCCGACCTCCGGTCTTTATATAACAGGCGCGTGAGCACATTCGCGAAATTTCCAGTCGATTCATTGGAAGAGAAACATCTCGAAATTTCTCGATTGCTTTAGGTGTTGCCACCTTTTTCTAACCTGTATAATCGCTGTTAATAAATAAAATAAGATAAAATAAATTACAATAGAATTTTAAAATAATACGTCACTATTTACACTATATACAGACAATTTGTGCAACAATATATATCCTTTATATCCATTGTCAATTTTTATATTCATTTACACAGCGCCGATACTGTAAACAGTGTATGTTGGGTGTTTGCATCTAATTTTAAAAATCAAAAATATTTCTATCAGCAAAATGTGCGGCAAACTACGTTTCAAAATTTATTTACTAAAACGAACGTGAATTTATCACTCACATCATAATATGTTTAATTTATTCTAATTAAAGTAATTTTATTATTTATTTATTAAAAAAATTAATTTTAATGTTATTAGTTAACAATCTGTAAAAGGTAATCGTCTTATGTTGAAATTGAAAGAAAAAAACTCTTGTTTGGTAAGAAAAATTTACAAGGGAAATTATAAATTTTTGTTTACTATAAACATCCTAGGTTAATATGTTCGGAAGAAAAATTTATAAATGCAATTGTAAACTTTACGTTTACCATTAAATGCAATTGTAAACTTTACGTTTACCATCTTCATTAGTATGAAAACAACATTTTAAGAAAATGTATTATAATAATAATATAACTTATTATTTATTAATTTACAGAAATTTAATCTGCAGTAAAAAAATAAAAATAAAAATTTGCTCTGCTGAAAATAAAAAATAGCTAGAATGATTATATTTTAAGGTAAAAAATACGTAGTATTGTAAAAATAATATAAATTAAAAATTTTTTTCAAATATTTTATCAGCTATCTAAGAAATGAGGGACTGAAAAGCAAAGGGGTCTAAGTGATTTTTCTTAACTTTCGAGAAACTTTGGCAAACTTCACTTCGAAGTTTCTTATTTATATTTAATTCTATGAAAACTAGTGATATCTTCATTCCAGAGGTTAGTATTTGAACAACAAATAATTTCCATACAAATTTAATATAAATAAACTTTTAAGTGTATTTTCTCAAAAGTTAAAAAGAGTCACTTGGACACCTTTGCTTCTCAGGCCTTCAAAGGTAAATACAAAAAAAAAATCTTCGTTTGATACGTTCTTATACCATATACGCTTGCTGTAAGTGGATTGGCTGAAAAAAGGGACATGCACAGTTTGCTGCTTCTATCAGCCAATCAAACCTTTGTTTATCTTTATTTTTGTGCACAAAACCGTCAGCCAGCGACACCTGTGGCACTTCGGTATTGCCTCTGTTCGTATGGGATATTCTTCAAATCTGAGAGCATGTTCTTACTATAGTAGTCGGCTTTGGTTGATGTCAGACTTCGAAATTGTAACAAAAATGTAATAGGAGTATTTGTGTCACGCAAAGTCGGATTTACACGCTACCAGTTGGGGTTCCTGTTTAGACAAAGAACTTAAAACTATAAGAAGGCAAGCTTCGCCGATACGTAAGTGCTGCCATCTCGCGGATTTTCAGAGTTGAGAGCACAAAACTTTCGCCAAATTGCTCCGATTTCCAGACATGCGCAGAGCTTTGTTCTTACTTTGGCGATCGTGCATTTTAAACAAACAAATAAGAACATCAGATTTATTTCGTCGAATTCGTGGGAGATTTAAATAGCAGAACAAAAATGGAGGATTCTACTTTGCAAAGTAACATATTATTTATTCAAGTTTGTTCAAATTGTTCGCTTTGGTGCACAATAAATTTCGGTAATGTTCTGAAGATCATAGAATTTTCGCAAGAGAATTTTAACAGGACATTTTTTGCAGTGTTGATGGTTGTGATGAAACTTGATGGTTAGTGTTCTTAATCGTTTGTTTTTATTTTTTCGTCTCATTCAGCAGGCTAGTTTTTATGTTAAATATAGTTGTTTTTTTATGAACTTTTCTTTTTGTATTACTTTGACATCGCTTGAAAGAATGTTTATCATTTGTTAGTTGCATAAAGGCACGCAATTATTATGTGTTTATTATGATTTTTTGAAATTTGACGCAAATCTCAATTACCATTGCGGTTTTTTATTTTATGAATTAATAAAGCTAAATGATTATTGTCAACTGTTAGTAAATTCTTCTAAACTAGTACATGCTAAATGATATTGGTTTTTGTAGTTGCAAGTCATTTTTAAATTCTTGCACTCAATAACTAGATATTTTTTAGTTTCCTAATGTACTGCTTCGAAGAATGTATGGAAACTTTATCGAAATAATTTTCTTCTAGAATGTGTTTCAATAATTTTGTAATTAGTAATTTTGTTAATTCTTGATGTTCATATTTATTACGAAAACTTACTAAAAGTTCACCAATATTGGAATATGCTGTAAAAACCCCATATCTAATATTAGGATTCGTATTGCATTACAGCCGACCAAACGGTATAGTGGTTAGCGTGCTGGCTTCTAGACCGCGAGGTTGCGGGTTCGAGTCCCGTGTTGGCATGGGTGTTTGTAAATGTATGTTGGTTTGTTAAATGACGAAATGTTTCGGCGCATTATAGCCCTCGTGTTGCTGACGGCGCCAGATAATCTGAATACAACCAACCAACGTATTGCATTACAAGATAGAACTTGCTGTAGTGGTTCAATATAATATTAATATTGTTTAAAAAAGTATTCAATTATCTTAGCTAAAAATATAATTAACGTAAATTTGGTTGAATGTGTAAATATGTCAAGTAAAAGTTTAATGAGCAAAACGGATTTGTTCTTTTTTTGGATAAAAGATTTCTGGGAAACCATAAAATTTTATCGCCAAGTGAAACCAAAAAGAGCTATAAGCTTGCCAATGTAGAAACCCTGCAATGACGTCATGTGCTCTCAACTATTTTACATTATCTCTATGGAAGCTTGCCATCTTTAACCCGAAGGGTTATTATAGTATCTTTGGTTTAGATCGCCAGTTCTGTGACATCAGCTAAGCGACCGCTACGCTGTCTATCGGTGATCACGGGTGAGCGCACGTGATTGGATGATGAGAGTCGCCGGTGCCAGTAAATAGAAAATGTTTGGTTTACTGGAACCAGTACCTAGGTGACGTAATAAACTGGAACCCCAACTGGTAGCGTGTAAATCCGGCTTAAGCAAAAGAGAATTTTGCACTTGAGAAGTCAGATCTGCAACAACGAAAACGCCCCGGCAGAAACTTATCACTGGAATATGTTGGGTGGACAAGTTATCAAATCATGGTTCGCTGTTGTGTGTTGACAGTTGAAAGAACAACACAAACTTGAAACGTAAAAGCACAAGTATTTGTCGGTAAGTGCAAAATAGTTATTCTAATATATTATTTACTTTTATTTTGTCATTCATTTTTGAAAGAGCGTCTAAAATGACCTTTATAGCATTGATCACTCGAGGTTAGAGTTTGATTGTTTACATGGCGATTCATGCAATACGAAAATCTTCAACGGTAATCTTAACCAACCAAGGATCTGAAAATGTTTTCGTTCTCTTACAGCTCATGTAATAGTTACCAATCGGAGTGCCAGTTGAGATCGCGAGTCATTAAAAGCCAAAAACTAAAATCTTATAACGGCTGATTTACTCGTTGTCATTGGCTGTAACGCCAACCGGTAAGTTGATTGGAAGGATAGTGTCATGCATTAATATGAATTTCAGCTTTGCGTTGCCAACAGCTGGAACAATCCTGTTATTGTGAGAGCTCTATGCCATCTTTTGACGGTCGCGAGCACGGGAGATTGAAATTTATTGGATAAAAGAAGTTGACATTCCCGCGGATAGAACATAATTGATCTACTGGAGCTGCCAGCTACAGGCAATCACTTGACAAATTTGCTTCTAAAGTAGCTGAAATGAAGCGCTTACATGTTGCTAGTTGCTGATATCTAATGAATAACGACCTTAACCGATAAGCCGATTGGTTACGTGTAAACCAGATTTTTAGTAAATTCAAAATAGATTCAGTAGATCTAACATTTTATATTTGCTGGCGTGTTAACGACTATCACCTGTGCTCACCCAATGTCCCCGAAAAGCGACTTAATGCCTGTTCAATGCCTAGATTGTTCTGATTGCTGGCATTGTGTTAACGGAAATCTGACATCCCAATCAACGCGTGTCAGTGACTTTACAAACTGCTTACCTGCTGACATTCTAGCCATTGGTAATGTACACATCCTCTTTTAAAATTAAGCAGTCTATCTATCGATGAATAATACTGCTATTTTATCACTTTTATTACCTGTAGAAAGAATACTCTTGAAAGAAATGCTCGTGTGAGTGACATTTCAAAGTGCGTCTTGCTCTGTAGCTGGAACAGCTTAAGCTTGATATAGATGGTCTGCATTATGGTGAGTTGCTGCGTCCCGTCTAAAAATGAGACTGTATTGGACTATCAAAACCATTAGGACGGCTGTATTTAGCGTAGAGCAAATATTGAAAAGTTTGATCGTCCACTGACGATAAGTCTTTTATTTTACTTACCTTATCATAAAACTTTGTTTTAACTTTAACAAATTTCAGCCTAATTCATGACGACTCTTGGCATATGGACAATGCCACAAAAAATTCTTGCGACTTTATATTATTCACTTTTTTTCTGAACCCTTTTTTTTGAAAAGTTCCGGTAGGAACTTCCAAGGTTTTTTTTTTTTTTTTTTCTTAGTTATAAATCTACTAACAAGGAGACCTTACGGTCTCGGAAATTCAGATCGGGATGAAATTTGGCAGATTGATAGTTATACCTTAAGGGTATCCACACTGTAAAGTAATAAAGCGCACTAGCCAGAAGATTCCGAAAAAATAGGCTTTAAAGTGTTATGCGTAGCTTACATGCTAGTAGAGATTTTTGATCAGCAATTTCCCTGTGGCTAAGTGGTCAGAGTGATGGGTTCCCGTACGGGTGATCCGGGTTCGATACCTCGTGAGGTAGGGGGTTTTTTTTCATTTTTTTTTTTTTCCATTTATAAAGTAACTGTTACAGCTAATTGCAATTTGAATTAAAGATAATACTTTATTTTTAAATACGTAATGTATTTTTAATAGAGAAAATAGAGATAAATTAAATAGATATAAATTAAAATTCTAATTACCACGGCAACAAAATTAGGGTAGGACTTAATTTATATATGGATTTTGACATATAGTTTTTATTTGTCAATTATTTATTTATATACATACACTAGAATGACACTTATCATAAAAACATGGAAAACAAAAACTGTTTTGACATCTTGCACAATTTATAAAGGAAGATTACTTACAGGAACAACCTTTTTGTAAAAGATTCGTTGGAAAACATACTTCATTAACATTCATGAAAACTATATCTTTCGTCAGAAAACTTGGAAGCATATCAGGCATACCGGATCATTTTATTAAAAATTGATGATGGACTATTGATTGTATTTTTATTCAGTCTTCACGGGTATTTATTTCTCTATTATTTTCAACCAGATACGCGCAATTTTGCATTACGCTTTAGTAGATTCTTTACCTGTCTATAAAAATAGACGTCGCAAAGTGCCGTTAGGGTTTTGAAAATTTCTGACTACCTGCTTGAGTACAATAGGACAACATTCTTACTTTTCCATATAAAAACTGGTTCATGTTTTTTGGGAAAATCATTTACTTCTCTACATCTTATAATATCTCAAAATTTATAATCACTTGTTTGTGAAAATAGTAAATAGAGTTTTAATGTACCTTCATTAAAAATACATTACGTATTTAAAAATAAAATATTATCTTTAATTCAAATTTCCATTAGCTGTAACAGTCACTATAAATTGGAAAAAAAAAAAAAAAAAAAAAAAAAAACTACCTCACGAGGTATCGAACCCGGATCGCCCGTACGGGAACTCATCACGCTGACCACTTAGCCACTGGGGAGTTGCTCATCAAAAATTTCTACTAGTATGTAAGCTACGCATAACACTTTAATGCCTATTTTCTCGGAATCTTCTGGCTAGTGCGCTTTATTACTTTACAGTATGGATACCCTTAAGGTATACTATCAATCTGCCAGATTTCATCCCGATCTGAATTTCCGAGACCGTAAGGTCTCCTTGTAAGCTTGTTGAGAACTTCAAACTGGTATAAGATGCTTATTTATAGCTTTAAATTTTAGCATGCATTAGTTATTAGTCGTCTTTCGTTTGCAATTTCTGACAACACCGTCAGGAATTTCCAGCTGAATGAACTTATCTCGACTTGGTTATATTTTGTTTATCTACCTTAGTGAAGAAAATGGATGTCATCTGTATAAAAATGCACATGACATACGATCAATAATTATAATAAAGTTGAATCAAAGGATTTATTCAGATACATTCAGGGGATTCGGGATTAAGGTTAAGATCAACTAAAACATATAACTTTTAGATCGTCTAAAGGCTGATTTATATAAGCTACGCTACCCGTCAGCGTTTCAATTTAGATAGTCAGATTTGTGACATCAGTGGAGCACCGCATTCTGTGGTCATGAAAGAGCGCATGTGATTGGATGTCGGCATCAGTAAATAAAGTGTTTGATCTACTGGAGCCACCAGCTAGGTGAAATCCCACAACATCCCTGACTGGCGATCTCAACTGGTGCGTTGACTGGTAGCGTATAAATCGACATTGAGAACAAACTGAATATCGTTTTGTTTAAGTAGGAGTAAATTTTGTACATTAAAAAACCCCATCAGTATTGCTCAATTTTCAATTACGCAAGAATATACAAGAAATAATAATAATAATAAAAATTAAAAAAAAAAATACATGATTCTACTTCATAACTTCCATTTTAAGTCGGTTAAAAGTATAAATAAGAATTAATAAATCAATATTTCTGTCGATGAAATCGTAAACAATTTATTCTGATATAATAAAAGGAAGTTTTAGATTATTAAACTAACATTAAACAGAAATTAAAATCCTCTGCAACTATATCGGCGCAGTATGGTCTATGTGTTGCCCTTGAGCCAGCAAAGCAACCAACCAACCTCTGCAACAATAAACGGGTTAACTTTATAAAATCCTTTGCAAATATGATAGTCTCGTCTATAGTCAACCTTTGTATTGCTGTCTTATAAAATATGCCCCAGCCTCTAAGAGGTTCACCAAAAGGATTATCTTCATTTTCTTTAAATTTTGCCAATTCATAATTTAGGGTTTCTTTATTATATTTGAATTGGTCGTTCGAGAAACCAAATAAGTACATTTTAATTATTGAGATCTTTTGAGTCTTTAGAAAATTTGTTTCGGGGGAGAAGGGGGGTGGGTGCTATGGGAAAATGCCCCATCTGCCAGTTCGGAAATTAGATCATGGCCCTTAACTCGCGAACTTGCATATTCTTCAGTTTTTGATCATTTTTATCACACACCCTCTCTTTTTGAAAAGCCATTATCTGAGCTGAAATCATTTCTACAATCGCTTTTATACAGCTACTCTTAACATTTGTTCACACCGTACTAAGCCTCTTACTCGACAGCGCGTTTCTAAAGTCTCCTCGAAGTTCAATCACACACGAAATCAGCACCCTTTTATCTCTGATTTAAAGAGATCTATTGAAGTGCAGCAGAAAGTGGGTTGTAAAGGAACAGAAGTAAATGGGAATCGTCCTACGCACTTCGAGTTTTATCTATAATGAAAGAAGAAATGGATTCCAATTTTTCTGGAAATTATATTCCCCTTTTTAGATGTAGGGAACTCCGTTGTTGGTGATATCTCCAGATCTACCCCTTCCCTATTTACAAAGTAAAAAAAAAAAAAAAATATTTTAAAAAACGCTACTGAAAACGTTTTGTAAAACGGCAACCATTATCTCAGCCTTTGCCTTCCATAGAGTGCCTCTGATATGAATAAATGGTATTTTTTCTATTCGCAACCTCAAACAAAAGAATTGGCCACTGCAACGAACGTGACGTAACCATTGACTTTTTGCCCCCCCCCCCCCCTCTCTGCGAAAAAGGGCGCGTTCATTCATTGCTCATTGACTGTTCCTAGTAGTCTTGCTTGATTGGACATTTCCCGCATTTTTTAAAAAAATTTATTCAATTCTAAATGTTTCGAAAAAGCCATAAACACAAAAAAATTCTGCTAAATTCGATTTTTTTTTTTTTTTTTAATTTGCAATCAAAGTTCCCCTGTTAGATTTTAGAGAAAAAAACAATTCATTCTGTTTGAAATGCAGCTGCGGAAACCTGTACGAGATAAGGCAATGGTCTACCAAACCAAAGCCATTTGGCAGAAACCACACGATAACCATAGAAAAGGAAGGAAGTTTTAACGTCACAGCTATAGTTGAGTGTTTCGATCTGACTGTTTTTGGCTCTGTTTTGGGGTATTTTCTTTTCTTAATATAAATAACTAATTTCTTTTAAGAACTTTTGTTTGAATACATGGAATCAGAAAGAAATTCTTCGTAAATATAAACTAATTTCACTCGTTTTTAAAAAAAGCGCGAATGGTCCATTAAATCCATACTTGAATTATATTAGTCCTACTTTGCAAGTTTTGGTACGTCATCGAACTTAATTCTTTTTTCTTCTATAGAATTTAGGGAAACGCTAATAGTTTCAGACACACTCTTTGCCAGGAAACATAGCCAAAAGTGACCCACAACCCGATAACCAAAATTGCCCGAACACCAAACAATAAGCATTTTTTTTTAATCCTTTCTATTAATCCTCTATCCCTTGTATTGTAGATATGGAGGTTTGTGCCAGCCGGGCAAACCTGCGGAGGCCTAATTAACTCACTTGCAGTAATTCAATAGGCCTGTAACTTGGCAGTTATAGATTAGATGTCGATGACAATGTATTCTATAAAATTTTGGGGGGGTTGTAACTGTCACTAAAAAGTCGCTTTTACACACGCTTCTATCTACGGAACACTAATACACCAGCTTGATGTCATCCAATCATACTGAATTTTGACAGATTCGTTGTCTGTAAAGTTTTCATTACATCAAGTTTTGAGTCCTGACACATCATTAAAGTTTCAGTTAAAAAAAAGTTAAAAGTTCACACAGTTTCTATTGTAACATCGGATAACTAATTAACCCTACTTGCTGTCGTCCGATCGCGTCGAAACGTGGCAAACAAACTCTTAGTCGTATCTAATTCATTTTAGCAAGTTTTGGAAGCAAAAAAAAGGAAGTTTGGTTTTCATCGAAGTCAAACACTCTCTGATCTGAAAATCGCTTATATAACTTTCACATAAAAGTTGACAATGTATATAAAGGATTTAGAAAAACGAAGAAAAAACTTTGTTTTTATGGGATAATTTTTTTTATGTCTTTGCTCTTTAGTTTTCAAGGAGGAACGGGTCAGCAGATCTTCTAATCCAGCAAACAGTAACTTCCCGCTGAATCCCGCCACATTGTTGCTTAGCAAGGACAATGATGCAAATTAACCTTGGGCTCCTCCATTTCTGGCCCCCCCAAATTGCATGACACTCTTGTGAAAATATCTCCTTTGTTGAGATGTGCGTAATTAAAGAGGAATTATTGTGTAACTACCAATATTCTGTCCAATGCGTTTGATCAATGTCATACAATATGATAATATATCTTTACTCATTAATGGTTAATAAATAATAGTTTAAAAAACTAAAAAACACGCTTTAATAGAAAACTAAACTAAAAAGTAGAAAATAATTTTTAAATAAGTTTGAAATAAGAATAGAGTGATTAACAAGAAATATTTATTCTATCGTAAAAAAGTGTGGGGTGCTTGATATCGATTGTAAATATTTAATGACAGGTATTGGTAAAAGTAGAGCTATTATGAAAATATCTTAAAAACCACCCCACGCTTTTTTACGATAAAATAAATATTTCTTGTTAATCACTCTATTCTTATTTCAAACTTATTTAAAATTATTTTCTACTTTTTAGTTTGTTTTTCTATTAAAGCGTGTTTTTTTAGTTTTTTAAACTATTAATTATTTTTGTTGTAAACTATAATAATATATATTTTTTTTAATTAAGTGTACAAAATTCTCCAGTCGTTCCTGCCAATTGTCACACGCTTGTCTCAAATTTAAGTCATGTGTATGCCTTATTATATACGTCGTATTACTTGGCACAAAACACTACCGTGTCTCTGAATATAAAAAATGGCTAATCCTGAAGATCCTGGTAAGGATAATGCGACTAAAAAAAACACGCTTTCTATAAAGCGTGTTTTTTAAACTATTAATTATTCAATTGCGAATGAAACTCCCAATTAGTTGATCCTGCCAGTAGTCATATGCTTGTGTCAATGCACGTCTCAGTACACGTTATATTAAGGTGAAACGACGAATAACTCATTGATTCGGTTATGGCCCCTTAGATCGTGTCCACATTTGCATGGAAAACTGTGGTATTTCTAGAGCTAATCCTTGCAATCCAGAATCCTTGCAACTAGATGAAAGGAACGCTTTAATATTAGATCAAAACCAATCGGTGGCTCGTCCATCATTATTATATGATAAATCTGAATAACTTTTTGCTGAAAGTATAACTGTAGTGCCCACGACAGATATTTTAAATGTCTGCCTTATTACCTGTCGATGGTAGTTTCTGTGACTACTGGGGCTGTAACGGGTAGCGGGATACCAGGGTTTGATTCCGGAGAAGGTTGGTTGGTTGGAGTTTAACGGCGCAAGGGCAACACGAGCTAATCCTTGCGATAATGCGACAAACTTATTGAATTATTGTATTGTCATCGGTCCTTGATAACTGTGCAAAATTTCAAATTAATCCAACGTTTTGAAGTGGTCGAAAATTGAGTTCAAAGATTCCGTTACATAGATACATACGAAGCTAATAAAAGCGTGCTAAAAAATAAGAAAACAATTGTGTAGGTTCAAAGTTGAAATTGTAACATATTTTACCCAAATAAACTTCAGCAAACGTACCCTCATCCCTTTGGCTTTATTAAATTAATAAACACAAGTAAAAAATACGATCGATTTAAATATATCACTCCTTCAAAAAGTATATAATTTTTTTCGCAACATATAGAAACAGCAATATCACTACTTTTAATACTACAAACTCGATGACAATTGAAAGTTTTGAATTAAAAAAAAAAAATAATGATATTACTGCTATTCCTTCCAAGATGTGGACCATGATATTTTAGATAAACTGCTGCGAAATAAATTTTTTAAAGTCTCTAGGAATTAATTGAACCCATAAAAACAATGTTTTTAATATAAATTCTTTATATTCACTGCCAATTTTTATGTGCAATTGCAATTTATTGAACTCAAATAAAATATTTTTAGTGTTTGATCAACCACGAAGAAAAAATACATTCCGAACTATTTACTTAAAATTTTTTGGTCCTCAAAAGTTGATTTAATACTTTTGTCAAATGTTTGTCTGTGTTGTGAGCGCGATTAGATGACGGCGAGTCGGTTTTATGGTATTGCGAAGCGATTATAGAAGCTTGTGTAAAAGTAGTCTTTTTAAGTGACAGCAACAATCCTCAAAATTTAATAAAATGCATTCTTATCGACAACAAATCTTTGTGTCAAATTTCAGTATGATTGGATGACGGCAAATTGATTTATTAGTATCTTGAAGAAATAATAGAAGCGTGTGTAAAAGCGGACTCTTAATTGCATTAATCCGCACACAAACTTGACAAAAATCACTCTCCTTGACATCAAATCTATGTGCTAAGTTTCAGTTCAATTGGATGATGGTAAGTGGGTTAATCAAGGATTGGGGAACATTGTACAACTTTCAATTACACTATAATACTGGTCAATGCATTTAAATTTGACGTATTATTACTATTTTCATATTTTATGAACATAAGCAGTATTTGCTATCTCTTATTTAAAAAAAAAAAATTAAAAAAAAATAATCCATATATATATTTAGGGAAAGGGCTGAGTCCAAATAGAAAATAAATGTCACAAATTATTGATCTGGAGTAGAAACTAGGCCTCTCTCAGTAATCAGAACTTCTTCAACTTGATAACACATTTTTAGATGCCATCAAATGAAATCCCATACCTCTCCTCCTCACGGCATTCAACATTCCCTCCTTCCTCCCAGTGTATGCCACTGAGAAAAGGGGTTACTACTTCACAACCCCAATCGTTGATGTCTTATTTTGTAGCTGGTCCCTCCGAATCAAAAATATAACTTGGCGGGAAAACAACAAAATGTCCATAGACTAACTTCCCACCAAAGGGTGTAGTAGGTGGAGTGGACAAGATGTAGGGGCCTGCCCAAATTACATCTGCTCCCGTTCTCCAAAGACCACCGTTCGCTCGATGTCCGCATTCCACTCTGTTACCCCCCCCCCTCCCCCCATTACCCCTTAATAGGTAGGTATACGATTCTGTATCTGTTGCGCGAGGGGGGCTGGGGGTCATCTTCAGGTGAGATCTGGTATCATCTCAACTCTTGATGATGATACCATTGCATCGGATTGCGGTTTTGAAGAGCCCCATTATAGCAGACAAGGTTTTTTTGTTGTTTTTGAGTGGGACTGAACTGATCGATCAATTCTGGTACTTGTCGAATCTTGAGATTATGGACTTGCAACAAACTAAAAGGAAGGTGGGTGCGTTGAAGGGGGGGGGGGGAATAATCGAAAGTGTTGGAATTGTTTTATTCGTTGAGATGAGATTTTTTGAAGTTGTATGCTGTGCGTTCAACTTGAAACAAAATCTAAGACATTCAAGTGCGATTTTGAATGTAACTTTGTTTTGCATCATATTGCCTTGGTTTGGTTGAAAAAAAATTTGTTTTAAATAACGTTCGATTATACTTTCTTGATCATCAAGCACGAGAAAAAATTCAGGAATTTTTTTGTAAAAATACATCGCAGATTCATAGAACACTATTATTACTCAATACTTTTTTTTTTTACAAATACAACTATGATAGCAAATCTTTTAACTTTAGAGACCTAAAGGGAAAAACTAAGTATGTTCAATTGAATACCGATGAAAGTTGTGCACATTTTTGACGTTCAGTATAATTTGTCTCCCTTTCTTTCTCTGGTCCATCCAATTCAACTCGATATCCGTATCATGGTTAGGTACAACACATTTAGAGATCAACAAAACGGAAGAAAAAAGAAAGAAGGAAAAAAAAAAAAAAATGAAAAAGAAAATATAAAAAACACAGAATCATTTTAAGCATTAGTTGTAGATCTAATCCTATAAAATTATTAAGATAAAACTATCCTATTCATGCCCTATCTTCCCTATACTATTTTCAAATCCTTAAATTGATACTATATAAAACATCCATGTAACATTATTTTAGCAGTGAGTGCTATAAACAAAACTGAACTGACATATGATCTACCAAATTCAAGTGGAGAAGTTAATTTTTCAAGTTTAACCACAGAAATGGAGCCTTGCTTAAAATCTATTTTCATCCACGTAGTCCATCTCTTTTATCCCTGCAAAATAATACACCAAATTAAATACAGCATTTTTTACTCTAAATGTAAATAAGTTTTGAAAAAGAAAATATTAATTTCAAATACAGTAATGTAAGAATAACAAATATACACTATATGGCCAAAAGTATCACCCCTTAAAAAAGTGGTTCTGGCGAGTGACGCAATTTGATACGTAATTGAAAGCTATAAAAGTGTTAGTAGTGGTTTGTCAGATTGGTATTTATGCGTTTGTGAGGCAATGAGTAAGTCAAAGGAGCTTAGTGAGTTTGATCGTGGCAGAATAGTGGGATGCCACCTTTGTGGGAAATCAGTTCGTGAGATTGCGGACATTCTACAGAAGCCTAAATCCACTGTGAGTGATGTAATTGTGAAGTGGAAACGTCGAGGCAGTGAAACGGCAGAAATACGAACCGGTAGGCCGAAAACACTTGGTGAACGCAGCCGCAGAACTCTGAAAATGGTAGTGAAACAAAATTGCAAGTCCTCGTTGGTGGAAATTTCTCAGGATTTCCAAAGTTCATCAGGCGTTAGTGTTAGCAGCAGGACTGGCCGTCGAGAGTTAAAAGACTTGGGATTCCATGGTCGTGCAGCTGCTCACAAGCCGAACATCACTCCACAGAATGCGAAGCATCGATTGCAATGGTGTAGAGCTCACCGTCATTGGACTGTGGACATGTGGAAAACTGTTCTTTGGAGTGATGAATCTCGCTTTGCAGTCTGGCAGTCGGATGGACGCGTCTGGGTTTGGCGGATGCCCGGCGAACGTTTCTATAGTGACTTCATTGTGCCGACTGTTAAGTTTGGTGGTGGAAGCAAAATGGTGTGGGGGTGTTTCTCGTGGTTTGGCCTAGGTCCGTTAGTTCCTGTGGTTGAAAACATGAACTCTGAGATGTATGTGGACATTCTGGACAATGCTGCACTCCCAACTCTGTTGCAATATTTCGGGGAAGGCCCATTTCTCTTCCAGCAGGGTAACTGCTCCATTCACACATCGAGGCTTGCACAGACGTGGTTTGACGAAATGGGTGTTCAAAAACTGGACTGGCCTTCTCAGAGCCCCGATCTAAATCCCATAGGACACCTTTGGGACGAATTAGAGCGCAGATTACGTATCCAGCCAAATCGACCATCTTCACTGCAAGCACTCACTTCAGCTGTAATGGACGCCTGGAAGGCAATTCCTATGATCACCTATCAAAAATTGGTAGAAAGTTTTCCCAAACGTGTGCAGGCTGTCATCGATGCAAAAAAGGGACCAACATCATATTAATATGTGCCTCAGGACGCTCTAAGTCCATACCATTGGGTGTCCGGATACTTTTTGCCAGATAGTGTACGTTTGTTCTAAGCAATGATGCTGAAAATCTTGTTCGAAATTCATTAAATTCAAACTTTGCGAGCAGCCGTCTATAACTATGTATAATCTGTATGCTCAACATCATAGAGGTACAAAGTTTAGCACCTGCCTCTTCCCCCCACCCCTACGCACACACACTTTCTGCTTTAAAAAATTTAACAAAAAAAAAAAAAGAGTGGGGTGGGGGGGGGGGGGGGAAATGAAAAAAAAAAATTATGACCCAAAAAGAATTCCTGTAACAAATAAAATAACATTTTAATTAGTGGCGCAGCGAAATAAAGCTTGACTATTAATTAACGTATCATTGGAGAATCGGATTCCTAATATTGAAATTTTTTTATTTTAACAGTAAAATCTTTAGTTGGCCTTGCACTTCCCAGCAAATAATTCCACCTGTGCTTCAATGATCACATGATTTTCGGAAAATGCTCCTATGGTATTTTTGGACTAATTAAATAATAAATTAAAGTAAAATCCCTACAGATTATTAGATATTGACGAGCTGAGATTTGCAGCAAATACTTGAAGTTTCGCATAACTGTGGAGGATGCAAGAATTGTGGTGTTCAATACTGACTTGGCTAAAAATTGCACTATGCTTATTGAAATGTTAAAAGTTATATGGTAGCTTGCATGAATGTTAGAATAAAGGCAGAAACCGAGTTTTCCTGATAGATTGACTTGGAATGGAAATTTCCTGCTTTGTAAAATGCACCATATTGGACAAAAGGTTTTGTGTTAGAAGTAAGAAATGTTTAAGAGCAAATATAGCAAAAAGAAAGCCGGATTATACTGGGATGTCGCATCACGCGTGGAGATTCGCAAGAGGTTAAAACTTACTGATCTTAATCTTGGCGTCCACTATCGCTGAGCGGAGTGGACTATAGCCAATTGCAAGGCTGCCAAAGTCTACTGTAGCACGAGCCTCGTGCTACAATAGACGTTGACAGCCTTGTAATTGGCTCTAATATAAACCACTCCGCTCTGCTCTGCTCAGCGATAGTGAACGGCTAGCTTTAGTTTTAGAGATAATAGACTGAGAGGCGAATGCAAGTTTTTGCACCTCATTGAAAACCATTTTGAGACTTTAATAAAATGTAGAGATATGTTAGTAGATTATTAATATACTGGTAGATCGGAACAAAATGTCCTAAACTGTTCAAAAATAGACTTTGATGAAGGAGTTGAACTAAATCAGTTTGTCAAGTATGACATAACTTGACAACTGGACAAAGCATTTTTTTTTTTCCCATTTGGTAACTTACAGCGCTTTAGTTTTCAATGAAGAAGTGTGTAGACCATTACAGATTTCTGGCGCTAAATGCATATTTTAAAAGTTATCCAAATTGGAGGTAACACGTTGTTGATTACGTCACAAAAATTATTTCTCTGAAGATCATTACAACCTTTTATTAGAATAAAATTAGAGAATTTGTCCACATTATTGAAAAAAAAATTCCACATTGTCCTGATTAAAATACAAATAAAAAAAAAAAAGGAAACCAATCATATGCAATGCCCAGCAAGCCTAATTGAATTCACAATATCCCCAGATAAACAATTCCATTCACCAATCATCCTATTGTTGAAATAATGTTTTCTCCTCTCGATTTTAAACAGCAGTTTAAACCATTTAAAACTATGACTCTTCGTTTTCTATTATCCGTAATAAATTCAAAACTCTCAGTCTCATTCTGTTTAATAATTTTGAATGATTGAATTAAATTTCCTCTCATTCTTCTCTCCTGCTGCGTGTACATATTTAATTTTCTTAATCTATCAATACATCCTAATGATGCAAAAACTCAGAATCATCTCTGTAGTCCTGTGCTGAACCCTCACCAGCAACTCAATATCCTTTTTAAGGTATAATGACCAAAATTGTATTGCATATTCAAAATACGGTTTAAATAATCCCCTACACAATGGTAGAATATTTCCAGATTTTGTAGAGACACTTTTTTGGCTAAATTCTCTCATCCTGTTAGCCTTTTTACTGACGGCTCCACATAGATGAGCCATTTTGAAAACTCTGATAGATAGCCAACACATCGAGATCTTTTCTTTAACAATATAACCATTGTAGAATTTAATATCTTGTAAATAATAAGAAGCATTTCTATTAGTGTGTCCATGTGCAGAATATTGTGTCGGACAGTTATTAATATTAAATGACATTTCCAATCTAGTAGCCTATTTTGATACCTTGGATAAATCAACTTGAAATTTCATTCTCTGTACATCTTGAAAGGAGATGTAACCAGGGTAACTTTAAATGAAAATTAAGTCAGGTGTAACTTTATTTCCCCTAAGACCTAAAAGGCCTCAAAATTTTCTCATAATTTCTTTGCCATAACGTAAAAATTAGAATTGAATTTTTTGTAACTATCATTATTCTTTTCAGTACACTAGATTAAAGTCCAAAAATGTAATAATGTATTTTAATAACGTAAGACATAAGTTTTTAAAAATATTAATATCGTGACTTTAATTTAATCCAAGCTGTAATAAAAGGTTTCATTAATATTTAAATTACACATACTAATGGTGAGTCAAATCTGCTATGTTGTGCCTGTAGTAATTTAGTAATTGATTTTCTAAATCTGGCCCCGGATATAACTGGCTGATGGGAGGAGGGAGTAGATGACTGGGGAAGATGTAATAACAGATGACATATATCATTGTCACAAGCTCTTCTGAACACTTTCCATATAGGAATGCTTATTGCGAGAGTAAGAGAAAATGCTTAAGAGTACGCAACTGTCCCATATTCCACTCTTTAGGTTCACACCCCTTCCCCAATCCTTTAACAGTCCACCCTAGATCCACAACTGTTTCGAAGAACCTTATAATTACAGTCAAATCCCGTTGACGCGAAATCGTTTAACATGAAATCCTATTTAACGCGAAGTAAAAGCAGTTTTCCGTACATAAAACTTAACATTAATTCATTTGCTTTACACAAAATTCGGTAAACGCGAACAATTTCAGCGACCCCATCGACTTCGCTTTAACGGGATTTGCCTGTATATACCAAATTCTGTAAAACTCGTTAATTACACACATTCAAATAATTGCCCCTTTCACTTATCATTCAACATCATCCAGTCTATTCTTACCGGATAATTAACATCATGAGATTAATAAAACTATATATTAAATTAAACTATTATTCGTCATCTTGCTCCCCTGAACAAAATCTAATACTTCCAAAAAATGCCGCTAGATAGCAGCACCACTTCTAATATAGGCTCTTTTCTAATCGACAATAAGAATGCTGCAACATTGGAAAAACAGAAGTGGGTGGGGAGAAGGAGGATGGGGGGGGGAGGTTAAATCAAAAGTAAACGAGCGTACTGTGTGGTGGAGAAGGGAGGGGGAATAGTAAGAAATCGAGGGGGAAAATAACAAATGACTGAGAGATCTGGTGAGCAGGTATCTAATAGCAGACGTATTGTGGGCGAGCGGTCTATAATCTGGTTTTGTATTTGCCCTTGTAAGAACGGTGAGACGCGAACGCCCATAGCGGATGAAACATCTCGTTTGGGGATTATGTTCTCCATCGTCTGGGGATATTTGGAATGTTCTGTTCTCTCTCGCCTACCTCTCTCTTTCACCCCCACTCTCCCCATAAACCTCGAAAAATCCATTTGTAATCTGCAGTGCTTTGGACTTGCTAGTAGGATGGGACTTTTTGTTGCATAACCAGAATTAAAATTTAAGTTATTCTACTTTTATTATGCAATAATTTTATATGTTCTACTACAACATTAAACTTTTTTTTTGCGTAGCCAAATAAATTTTCGTCAGTTAAGTTCCGAGACAAAATTGAAACACTTTTCAAAGCAATGCGATGTTCTATTAAAATAAGTATATGACAACCCTTTTCTGCACTATGAACAATATTCAATAAAATGATCAACAACTTTTTTAATCGAGACAACTCTGAGTGGAAAAATTGCTACCAATTAGTAAAATATAATGTGTTTAATGGGACAAACATTTCTTGTACAAATGTGTGGAGTACAGTTTTTTTTTTTTTTTTTTTTTTCAATTTTTCTTTGCAAAGTTTTAAAACAAAATTGCACAACTATAGTTCTATTTTTACTATTATAAAAAGGCAACATACAGGAATGTGCCTTTCTTTACAGTAATATAATGATGTATCTACGCTACATACCTTATTAAATTTTTTCATAACTTTGTTATACAACAATTATTGTTTCTTAATGTGTAGGAGTTCTTACGATAATATTCAGATAAATATTATAGTAAAAACATTTTGCCTTACAACTTTGAAGAATTCCTGTAATTTTTAATAAAGTCTTCATCATTGAACTGCAAAAAGAGTTTTCCACATATATTCTTATGATGAATTTTGAAAACTATGAAATAAAAAATGAAACTTTTTCAGATAGCGTAGTTAAAAGATGCAAAATGCCTAGCAATTAAAAGAAAATCTACCTTTATCATAGCAGTAGTAAATAAAGATGAGTTGTATAAAATTTTAAAATTTTTATAAAATTGATTATTTCAAAGATGTTTATTGCATAGTCACTGCTAAAGTTGAAACATAAAGTTTTGGTACCTCCGGTGCGTTGATATTGTGCAATGGAACCTAACACCTTCCTTTACTTCCTTTATACCCTTAAGTATAACTTTGTTAAGAACACATTTGGGGTGCACTTAATTCAATATTGTATTGTAAAAATGAAACCTACACCTGGCTTTACATTGGATTTAAATTATTATACATGTTCCTAATGAAATATTTAACCGTTTTCAAAAGAGAATATTTCTGTTCTTGTTAACAGTATAATGAGGTGACGTTCACCTAATCAAGGAAAATATTTCCTGATTGAAAAAATGGGAAATCAATAACCTTTAAATAAGAAGGTTTTTTTATTACCTTAAGTCTTACCTTAAAACGAAAATTTCCTCAAAAGAAAATGTTTTAATATTTTCGTTTAAAAAACAGTTAAAGCTTCTCCATCTCTCGTTTTGGGACACTTGACTTTGTCAAGGACTTTCCTTTTTATAAAACTGTACAATGATGAACTTTTTAGTGTTTTACGGAGTTAATTCCCTCCATTGACCCCTATTCTTAAAAGTAAATTCAATTAAATCACATTTAGTTGCAAATGACGAGATAGTTTTTATAATGATAGGTGTTAAAACTAATACAGTGTTTTTATTTTAAATTCAAAAAAATCTAACGAGTTGAAATTCTTCGATTTATTTTACTAACATTATTTTAATTTATTTCACTTCTCCCATTTATATCCCTAGAAATTGATCATAAAATTTCTAGAAAAGCACACATTGATCAGCAAGTGAAATGACCACAAACAGTAAAAAAAAATCTCCATCAATTTTTGAAGTTTTTGTGGCAAATTACCAATATATTTTTTTGTGCATTGTATTTGTGATATTAACTTACACACACACATAGAAAATTCTAACCCTTTACAACACAGAAGTACCAAGTCTAATGAGAACTGAAATGGTAACGAAAGTGTACGATGGGGGGGGGGGGGATGAGAGATTTTCATAAACTAGAGTCCATAACATATTTATGCATTCTTCATGCGAAATGTTATTTATTTTCAGTCATCATTATCATCATAATTTCTTATTATGCCCAGAAGTGCGATCTAGCTCTGTAATAGCAGCAACCCCTGCTTCTCTCCAGCTCGACCATCCGGCCTCATCTCTCTCGTTCATCATCCTTCTCCAGCTGGACCTAAAGGACGACCAGGTCGGCGTCTTCCCTCTGGTATCTAAGTGAGTGTTTGGGATTTCATCACCTCTCATTCTCATGAAATGGCCGGTTAGTCTTCTAATTTTAATTTCCTCATCTTCTTCCAAGCATTACAGCCTGTTACAAGCTAAGGCTTTCTCACCAATTTTTTTCCATCTGATCTGACTCAATCCGGTGCAATAGCCCTTCATCGGTTCACTCCCATCTGTTCTGTCACTTTCAACACTATCAATCCATCTAGTGGGTGGCCATCCCCTTCGTCGTTTGCCCTCTATGTATGTTTGAAAATGTATTTTTTCTGGTTGGGGATGCATTATCATATCTATATATATGCCCCAGCCATTTAATACGAGACGCTTTTACTATTTTCACTAAATCGGGTTCGCTATATTTTTATAGATTTCATGATTATATGCGATTCTCCATTCGTTATTTTGTTTTATTGGTTCAAAAAATTTCCATACAATTTTTCTTTCAATAAGTAAAAGGTCCTTTTCTGCTTTGTTCAGTGCCCAGCATTCGCTCCCATAAAGGGAAATAGGTCTTATCAATGTCTTACACAGTCTTATTTTTGTTTTAAATGCTGATTAATTTAGATTTAAGTCGGTTTCTAAGGCCATAGAAACATCTATTGGCCATGGATATTCTGCTTTTTATTTCGATTTTTGTGTCATTTCAGCTTGAGATCATTGTGCTTGGGTACTTGAACTGCTTTACAGTCGCAAAAGTATAATTACTGATCTTCAGAGGGGATAAATCTGTGGTTTTATTTGTTGCAATCATAAATTTAGTTTTATCTTCGTTAATAGTTGAACCCATCTTCCTTGCTGTATTCTCAAGTGATACAAAAGCTTGATTTTTATGTCATTGCAGCTTGCTTGTTTAGTTCACCCATTGATATCAATGTCATCGCTAAACGCTATAGCATTTCGATTGAACGTTGTAGGATTGTTCCGCTTGTGTTTAATTCCGAGTCTCTCATTGCTTTTTCCAGGGCCAAGTTAATTAATAGTTATGAGAGTGAGTCTCCTTATCGTAAACCTTTCTCAATATAGAAAGGTTCCGAGAGATGCGATATAATTTTAACTATGCATTTCACGATCTTAAGAGTCATCCTTGTGAGACTTATAAATTTATTCGGTATGTTAAATTCCACCATTGCTTCGAGTTGTTTTTCTCTGTTCACGCTGTGATATGCAGCTTTAAAATCAATGTAAAGGTGGTAAGTATCAATGTTGTATTCTTTCGTTCTTTCCAGTATTTGTCTAATAGAGTATATTTGATCAGTCGTACTTTTTACTCTTTAGAAGCCACACTGGTAGTTCCCAATAACTTTGGATGTGTATGAAAGTGATCATTTACATAAAATAGTGGAGAAGATTTTATATGCTGTAATTAATAGCGTAATTTTCCTGTAATTACAACAGTCTAGCTTGTCTCCTTTTTTGCGAATAGGGAAAACATATATTTTTTCCCATTTAGCGAACATTCGTTCCTGTGTCCAAATACAACAGATAATGTTGTGAATTGCTTTATTTAGTTAAGTTTCAGGGATTTTTAGGAGCTCAGCTTTGATAGTATATGGTTCAGAAGATTTATTGTTGTTCAGCTCCTGAATCGCTAGGTGAACATCATAAAGAGTAGATGGGTTGTGTTATATTCCTTCATCTTCATCGGTTATGGTAGGCAGCTCATTAAGCGTAATTGTCTCTTCTTCGTTACCTCTATCCATTAGCAGGTTCTTAAAATGTTCTAGTCACCTACTCAGGACCTCTTCTATATCTCTGGTAATTGCACCATTCTGTTTTTTACAGACTATAATTTCCTCATCTATTGGTCTCAATTTTTGTTTTCTGTAAGAGCATTTCATTTGTAACTGTTTGGCCAGAAGATTTTAATCCTTTTTCTAAGATATTTGTTTTGAAAGACATATAATCTCTTTGTCTGTGTTACTGTAAGTTTCCACGTCTCAGATCCGTACAGGAGAACTGACCTTATTATTGATTAGTATAGATTTAGTTTAAGGTATACAAATACATTAGGAATTTCAAAATTTGACTCAAGTATGCATTTTTGTTTTTTTGTTTTAAAATATTCCCGAATTCATTACCTTTAATATAATACCATTTTCTTTTTGAGACTTAATTTACTTTTTAAATTACAGTGGGTTTTGTGAATCTGTTTTGTATCACGTTCATTAGTGTAGTAAACTTTACACGCGTTTTCTGAAGAATGACATTTTGGTGTTGTATGACTTCACGCCAACGGTCATAACTTCATAATAAATTGTCCGATTTACAAAATTCTAACTTTGTTCTGAAGACACAAGTTGTGAATGTGTTTTCTATGGAGAATCTAACATATATTGTATTAAACATATTTTTTACGAATATTTCAATCTTAATTTTTTGTTAAAAACTATGTATTTTTTTAAAACTTTTTATATAAAAATTTATAATTAAATAAATATTGCAGCCAAATTCAAAATTCTCCATAGGAACATGCGCCAATATAATATATTTTATTAGCAGTAAAAATCATACCTCTAAGTTAATTACAAGTTTATTTGTGTATGTTCTAATAATGTCCTAATTAGTCACTTTAATTACAATTAGCTGATTAAAAATTGACTGGAAAAATAAAGTTTACACATAAAAATGCATCATTTTTAATACTGATATACTGCCAAAAAGTTTGAAATTATTATCTAAAAATTAAAGAAAATCATCTCAATTGTATATGTATACCTTAATCGCAAAGCAAGGTTCGATGTTTTCCAAATTTTATGTAAATCTTTAAATCAGTTACGAGCTTTGACGATTCTGGTTTGGATATCTTCATCTTTTCACCTCTAAGTATTTAATGTTGCTCCTTGGTCCTTATCTATAATAATAAAACAAGATGTGTGTCTGTCTGTGGCTCTGTGGATCTATAGAAACCTACCTAAAATTGGAGTAGAGCTCTGAAATTTTCAACGTAGGAAGTTTTGGCTTTCTAATTTTATGTATGTCAAAAAGAATGTTAAAATTTTAATTAGTTCTTTTTTAATTAATTTTTTTAATTAATTTAATTTTTACAAAGTGACTTCAAATAGAGATACAGCTCTGAAATTTTCGACACAAGTAGTTTTAGCCTTCTGATTGGACTTTTGAAAAGCAGAATGTTAAAATTTTAATTAGTTATTTTTTAATTAATTTCCTTAATTAAAAAAAAATTACAAAAAAACTTATAATAGCAGGGCTACAGTTCTGAAATTTTCAACATAAGTAGTTTTGGCCTTCTAATTGGTCTTTTGAAAAACAGAATTTAACATTTTATTTAGTTCTTTTTTAATTAATTTTTTTAATTAATTATTAAATATTTTACAAAACGATTTCAAATAGGGCTACAGCTCTAAAATTTTCAACATAAGTAGTTTTGACCTTCTAATTGGACTTTTGAAAAACAGAAATTTAAATATTTATTTAGTTTTTTTTAATTAATTAAAAAATATTTTACAAAACAATTTCTAATAGGGCTACAGCTCTGAAATTTTTAACACAAATAATTTGGCCTTCTAATTGAACTTTTAACAAAAAGAACGTTAAAATTTTAATTTGTTTTTTAATGAATTTTTAATTATTATTCCCACAAAAAGCGACTTCTAATAGGCCTAGACCGCTGAAAGTTTCAACATAAGTAGTTTTAACCTTCTAATTTTGCTTTTTACAAACATCAGATATAGACTCTTAAATTGGTGTTGTATTATAGTTATTAACGGGGAATTTTTTTATTGTTTCTTGACAAGGGAGGGGCTTCTAATATTAAGGCTTTACGTAACAATTAATTTTTAGTGTGTGAGACGACCTTACGCTTACGCAGCAATGAACCTTTCATCGAGCAAAGCGAGATCATGTTAGCATCGCAATGAACCGTTCAACAAGTTAAGTAAGCCTGCACTTATGTGTCAATGACTTTTTCATCGAGCGAAGCGAGCTCGAATTTGCGTTGCGGCGAACCTTTTTGCAAGCGAAGCGCCAAAAATTGGGATCTATACACCAATGACTGATTTCCGCAACGCGAGACATCACAGCTGGCTAGAATAATGCACATGGTAAAATTTCGTGGCGAAGCACGGGTACTTAGCTAGTTTTCAATAAGTAGTTAAAATTCAGCTTTGAAAATAGAGTTGATGGCAACTGGGGAGAGTTTGGGCAACAATCGGATTAAAAAAAAAAAAAAAAAATGGAACGAAAGAACATATCGTCTGTCACTTTTTCGATAGTGCGCTGATACACAAATACCAAACAGAAGTAAATTTCGTGACCGGAAATCTATGACTTTATAAGGGAACCGTCAAAGAGTCTGATACTTGGTTTTTTAATTTAAATGCAATTCGTTGTTTGATGAAGTAGTTAAAATTAAGTTGTAAAATTTTAGTAACACTGTGTGATTTATTTTCCCTGTGTCACTGATCTGATGGATTCCTGCTGTACTAATAGTTACTTCTTTATATTTGGGGTTCAAACGAAGCTGTACTAATTAATAATTAGAATGATTTGTATATATAAAAGTCTTATAAGTATATTGCGTGTTAAGTCATTATTATGTTTGTAAAATATATAAACGCGTAATAGTCTACGAAACTTATCTTATAATATTTATATAGTATCGCTGGCAGTGATATAATGGACAAATGAGATAAAGGGATAGACAAATGGACCTACAATGTACACATTTTGTAGAAAATGTTTTATTGTCGTTTTAAACTTAAGATAGTGATTATCATGGGCGTCATAATTATTTTCAAGGCGAATCCAGGTTTTTTTTTTTTTTTTTTTAAATTTCAACTTTGATTTCACAATTAGATATATTAAGAATAGTTAAATTACTAATTATGTATTATATCTGTTCCATTGTATATTTCAAAAGCTATAACCTACTTCTATTTCCAGTGAATCGTACCACTTTTTTCCACATTTTTTAATTTTCAAAATCCAGGAGATGGGGAGGGGGGGGGGGCAAGTCACCTTCTTGCATATCTCTCCTATCCCTCAGTGGCCTTTTACCCTTCTTTTTGTCTTCCTTTTCCTGGGGACAGTCCTCAGATTCAAATCCGTTCTCACTCTTTTTTTAAATTTTTACGATTTTATCGCATTTTTACAGGAATTTCGAAGGTGGAGACGATTAGAACATCTTAAGAGGCATTAGCACAAAGATTATCCCAGGGCCACCGCTAACCTGCACACAAAATTTGAGCACCGTAGGTCGATTTGTTCGGGAGTTATGCTGACCTTTTTGATCGAATACTATACTTTCATTACCCATGTAAACATATGGGTAACTGAAAGTAATACTGAGCATCCAGGAAAGTACAATCATAAAATAACTTTGCCAATATATGGACTTCTAGAGGTCGTCCCTTTCAACAGATCGAGACGAAATTTCAGGTATAGTTATTCAGAGGTATGAGCTCAGGATTCTGTGAATGGCAACAAAATGGTGCTCCCAGTTACGGTTATAATTACAGAAACTCGCAAATATCGAAAGGCAATACCTACTTTTTCTTGTCACAAAATGCTCAGCGCATTCGAAAACCCTAAAAAGCGTTGAAACGGTACTTGTATTACAAAAAAATGGACGCGTTATGCACGCACAAAAAACAGTTCTGCGAACGGCCGACAAAAACGCAATCGAGGCGCACGGTGGAAATTTGCATATGTCAGAGACCAAAGCTCACATTGGTGCTATTACAGACAATTTTATCGTTTTTGTATGCGCAATTTCCTCCATGTGACCCTATCGTGTTTCTATAAATATAATAACAAAAAGTCATTCAAAGCGAAATACTCATTTGATTTCTTAAATCAACTAATAAAAACCTAAATTTTAATGGAAATGAAAGTACTTTAAGGATATTTTTAAATTTTATAAAATTGATCTAAGTGTGGTAACTTACGTTACCACAAAAAGGAATAGAGTAAAAAGTTATTTTAGTTTTTAATAAAATTCTGTTCTTTTCAACATTCTAGTGTTTTAAAGTTATATACATTCCCTTCTTTAATCTTTAAGTATTGCAATTGTGTAATTTAAAATTATTTTCATAAATTATTTAATTTTTTATAAATTTAATTACAAGTAACTTTCGTTACACATTTGCACGTTTCAGAAATGATATTGCAATTGATTTATTTTCATTAAACTAACTTATGCTTTAAGTAACTAAGAGGTTACAAAAAATACTATAATGTTGTGTGTATAAATTACATTATTTTACAATTATCAAAAATTTAAAAATGTTATAATTAAAAAGAAAAATTAAAAAGAAAAAAAGAGGACTATTCATTCTTCAAGTAGTAAGTTTTATTCTTCTAATTTATAATTTATAAGGCCGACTACTACATATTGTTTGATTTTATGAATCAAATCTTTCTTTTTATAAAAAAAAAATCATCTGAATGATTGGATTATTTCCATTTTGAATTAAATCTTTTATTTCAATTTTGAGATTTATAATAACATACTGAAACCACCACACTGCCTTTAAAGTCGTCATCTTTCGTGACAGTTGCCGACCAAACGGTATAGTGGTTAGGGTGCTAGCTTCTAGACCGCGAGGTTGCGGGTTCGAGTCCCGTGTTAGAAATGGGTGTTTGTAAATGTATGTTGGCTTGTCTAATGACGAATGTTTCGGCGCGTTATAGCCCTCGTGTTGCTGACGGCGCCAGATAATCTGAATATAACCAACCAACCAACTTTCGTGACAGTTATTATACTTGGATGCAGGGAATCGGAATTATAATACCAATCATTCACTTTCAAGATTCTATGTTTTATTCTTATGAAGCTTTAGAAGAAATTCATTGGCTTTTCCGTCGCAAAATTTTTAAACTGATATTTTAATATTCTCTCGTAGGGAAGCTTTTCAGTCACAAAACTTTTAAACGGAGATTCTAATATTCTGCATTGTGTTAGCTATGAAAAATAGGTTTTCCAGTTTTGACTTGGAATTTTTTCCTCCAGCAGTGATCTATATTTTTTAGTTGTGAATCTTAATGTCTGATTTTGAGGCTGCCATCACAAAATGCTCAGCTTTAATTAACATTTTGTTTCCTTGTTACTACTCTTACACTTCTTTTAAGATCTACACTCCAATAACATATTAATATCAAAATGTAGAAATCAATAATGGTAGTTAATATAATATTAAAAATTTCTAAATCGATATGCTTAGGCTTGATTAGAAAGAATGTTTAGTCGTTATAACATTGGAATTAAAACTGATCCTGAGGAAGTTCCTAGAAGAAAAAAAAAAGAAAGAAAGAAAAAAAAAAAAAAAATATATATATATATATATATATATATATATATATATATATATATATATATATATATATATATATATATATTAATTTAAATTATTTATTTTACTTTGGACTGTTTTGAAACAATGAGTAAATAAATATTTTATTTTTTATGGAAAGTTTATTAGTATTCTATGGAAAATTCTAAATTGATACCTCAAGTTCTATTCTTTTGGTAACTCACGTTACAAATTTTAATTATTGCATAATTAATTATAAGAAATAAATACAAAATAAAAGTATAGATTTCTTTTAATTACATATCTAAAAGTAAAAAAAAAAAAATTACATTAACAAATATCTGTTTGGTTTTTTAAAACATTATATGAAAATAAACACTTTTCTGGTAACTTATATTACATGAAACAATCAATTTTAAATGAAATACAAGAACTTAATCAATGAAAAACTTGTTTAAAGCATTTTTACTATTATTTAAGGTAATACAATTATTTAAAAACCTTTAGTATAACTATAGAAGAAAAAATCTATTATTTTACCCACTTTTAAAATCACACTACCCACTACCATCAAAACAACAAACTCGACTAAAATTCGAGATTGTGTTCAACTTTTAGAAATTAATATATTTTAAAAACGAGCTAATAAGAATGAAATTTGAATCTTTTTGTACCCAAAAATGTGTCAAAAAAATATCCCTGTACATTACAGGGAGATTATAATTAAAGTGAAACTTTTAAAAAGCTGTAAAAAAAGAAGGGGGAAAAAATACTGATAAGAATAATCAGGAATTTGACTGGTATATATACTAGACTAGGGCTGAATACCCTACATTTTACCTTGCGCATGTTAGCAATCAAAAGGCATTAATGCGTTTCGCGTCATGCAGGTTCGATCCCGTTCTAACCCTTCAAAATTGGTTTTTATCAAAAATCTATGTTTGCGCTTGTAAACATTTGTTTCAAATTTTATAATTGTGACCATATTGGAAGTAGGGAATGGAGGTAATCTCTGCATGGAACGTTTTAACTCCATTTCGAACATTTAAAATTAGTTAACTAAGATCGAAAGAGCTTACTTTTTATATGTTTCCCTTTGCTGATATTTGTACCAAATTACCGAGTTGTGATTACATTGGAAGTGGAGCTCGTTTGGAACGTTTACACTCCTTTCAACCCTTTAAAATTATTTAATCGATATTGGAATATCTTACTTTATTGACACATGTATCAAATTTCAGAATTGTGCCGGCTTTAGAAATGGGACATTGCGCTTCTCCTCGTATCGATCGTTTCCTTTTTTGGCTCTTTAAGATGAGTTAATCGAGATTAGAATAACTTTATTTATGCTTACCCTTGGTACCAAATTTCAGAGTTGTATATTGAAAGTGGGAAATTACTCCTTTAGATTATTTCGACCCTTTAATATTAAAGGTAGATCGCAATAGCAATAGATCAAAAGGAGATCGCAATAGCTTACTTTTTCTATTCTTATCCTTGTTGACTTTTGCACTAAATTTCAGAGGTGTGACTATGTTGGATTGGTTGGTTGGTTTGTAAGCTCAATGAACTATTTTTATGCACAAGAACGGCTAATCAGGCCAGGACCTACAGCTTAAAGTGGATTCCGACCACAAACAGCATCCATGCCTAACTCATATTTCGAACCCGGCACTTTTGACATGCGGGGCCAGAGTGCTAACCTCAAAGCCATCAAGTGAACATGACTATGTTGGAAGTGGAACATTAGAATATTCCTCGTTAGGAACGTTTTGACTTCTTTTGACCCTTAAAAATTGGTTAATCCACATCGAAATAGTCGACATTTTGTGTGCTTGCTTTTCTTGACATTTGTACCAAATAACACAGTTGTGGTTATACTGTAAGGGCGATATTCGAATATTCCACGTTTAGAACGTTTGACTACCTTTTGATCCCTTAAAATTAGTTAATAGAGATCAAAATAGTTTACTTTTTCTATGCTTGCCCATGTTGACATCTGTATCAATTTTCAGAGTAGTGGCTGCATTTGAAATAAAACATTGAAATATTCCTTTTTGGAACATTTTGACACCTTTTCGACTCTGTAAATTTAGTTAATCGATATTAGAGTAGCTTACTTTTTATATGCTTGCCCTTGTTGACATTTGTATCAATTTTCAGAGTAGTGACTGCATTTGAAGTAAAACATTGAAATATTCTTTTTTGGAACATTTTGACCCCTTTTCGACCCTATAAATTTAGTTAATCGATATTGGAGTAGCTTTCTTTTTCTATGCTTGCCCATGTTGACATTTGTATCAATTTTCAGAGTAGTTTCTGCATTTGAAGTAAAACATTGAAATATTCTTTTTTGGAACATTTTGACCCCTTTTCGACCCTATAAATTTAGTTAATCGATATTGGAGTAGCTTACTTTTTCTATGCTTGCCTATGTTAACATTTGTATCAATTTTCAGAGTAGTGGCTGCATATAAAGTAAAATATTGAAATATTATTTTTTGGAACATTTTTACCTCTTTTCGACCCTGTAAATTTAGTTAATCGATATTGGAGTATCTTACTTTTTAATTGCTTGCCTTTGTTTATATTTCTAACGAATATTAGATCTGTGACTTTTGTTCTTGTTGACAATTGCATCAAATATCAGGGTTGCCACTATATCAAAAGTGGTATGTATACCACATTGAATGTATATGTATACCATATTGAATATCCCTAGTTTGGGAACGTTTGACCCCTTTTTGACCACCTTAAATCGGTTAATAGAGATGGGAATAGCTAACTTTATCTTTGTTTGTTCTTGTGACATTTGTACCAAGTTGTGATTTTATGGGAAGTGGGAGAATTCTCGAAGAACGAGAGCTTTTGCGTTTTATGTATAGAGATTAAAGTTACCACTCTATTCCAATAAATTATTGTTAAGCAGTTGTGAAAAATTTGACTTTTCTTGCTTTTACATAGTCGAATTAGTGTCCTCTGTTTGGAAACACTTTTGACATGAGTACCAACTTTCAAAGTTGTGACTACGGAAAGTGAGTCATTTAAAAAACAAACTGTAAATCATCCTGTAAAAATTATTCTTATTTCTTAAAATGAGCGTAGCAATCTTATCGTTAAAGGAATATTCCAGCAGATATATTTTTTAGCAAGATATCAGTAGCGAAAACTAGAATTTGTATGGGAACTCTCAGGAACGGATGTGCACTTCTGTATATACATTTTAATCACGTTTAGAACGGCAAGAAATCGAAAGATGAAAAAAAAATTATCTTCATTCAACTCCCCTTCCACAATCTACGCTTCTTTATTACGCCTTATCCTCCAAATCATAATTTCAGAAAATTCTTCAAGAAAGACTTAAGGGGGTCCGGTACCGAAAATAAAAAGTAACTTTATTTTAAAATATTTGTATGTTAAAAATTTATCTTATGTATGAGATACTATTTATATATCTTTGAGATGTTTTCTTAAATACTGTGTTTATTTATTTAAAAAAGAAAGGAAAAATCAAGAAAAATCCATAATATTTGATGTTTGCGTATTTTGATATAAGTCAAGAAAACATTTTTTTTTTTCAAAGTGAAAGCTTTCTATAATACATATTTATATAATTAAATTTTGTCTTCACAGAATTTTGATGGGTGTATTGGAAAAATTTTTAAAAATTCTCAAAGTTAAAATATTGAAAGTTTTGCTTTTTTTATGTAATCCTTAACGCTAAATGTTGTATTTTAAAACAGAATTTAAAAAATAATAAAATTATGTGAAGACCAAATGTTTAAAACTAGAAAAATTTGAATAGCCAATAGTTCGAAAAACGCACTTTAAGCAGACGCTTCAAGGCGTTACACTCATTAGCGATGATTAAATAACAGGTAATTTCTTAGCTTTCTAATCACCCTAGGAATAAGATAAAAACATAATTTTCTTCAGAAATGTATGAACTATTTTTTAAAATCAGAAAAAAATTTGGGATTTTTGACGAAATTTCGGTACTGGACCCCCTTAACAAAACTTCAGTGAGTTTTTGAAAAAACTGAGTCATCATCAAAATATGGGTCTTGTGTTCGAAGAATGATAACTTTACAATATACTTAATACTTGTGATTCATTTGACAGAAGTGTCGAAATAATCTTAGAAAATTAACGTTCGTGAAAATTATCTCATTAACGATAATTTTTTTTATCACACAATGCCTCTTTGAAAGTTGATACAGTTGATTATTTATAACTACTTTTAAGATGGAAAGAGGACCGTACAAGTAATATTTACTCGATAATTATTCAAAATGTATAAAACATAAAATTAAATTGACTTAATTTTAATAGTTACAAATCTGCCTTAGACCAAAAATGATATAATTTTAGGTGGGGCAAACCAATTGTGGCCACTAATCCCTAAAAACAACTTCTGGATAGTTCATGCATGATTATTGACTTGAAACCGAGGCAGGCTTAACAATCATCAAAGAGATCTTTATTAGAAACTTTTCCTAAACTAGCTAAAATCTGTTTGTAATCTGTAAAATCCATAGTTAACCTATCGCATAGCTTTATGGGGGCTACAATATTCACTAGGTTGCATATGCTTGCATAACAGAAACTGCTAATAAGCTATCCAGAAGTAGCACGTAGAAATCTGATTGCTGCCCATCGTAAGTATTCATGTTTAATACATCGATATAGATAAACAACTCGATAGACTGCTCCATTGTCAATGCAAAGAGAAAAACGCGCAGGGGATTGCGAAGCTGGTGGGAAGATGAACCAATCACAGTTCACTTTTATAGTTGGAAGGGAATGAGAAAAACCTTATAAAGTGTTAGAGTATATATTTTTTTGCACATTATTACTAATTAAGGTCTACTATTGGCATTTCTGCTGTGTACAACCGAAAATTTTATTTTCAATCCTCGGCAATCCGTATTTTTTATCCCACCAATTGCATCTGGCAACGGCTTCATTTTCCCAGCGTTAAGCAGTCTATCCAGTTGTTTATTTATATCGATGGTTTAATATACTAAAAGTAAATAAAAGAATATACACATAGTTAAATAGAAATTATCTCTTAAAGGACCATTTTATGGAAAATCAAGTAACTGGTCTTTATTACAAAAAGTACAGTAGTAAAAATTCCTGTTTAGGTATCAATAACCTTAGTATTACTGATACAATTTATTGCAGTTTCAAATTGCGAAAACATTATTTTAATTATAGCTCAAATTTTACTCTCAGACAGGAAATTGTCACGTTCGACAAAAAAACGTCACAACCTACTTTTCAACATTTTCCTGGGTATAATTTCATAAGTTAAATACACTTAAAAATCTTTAAACTGAATTTTTAGATTAAAAAAAATGTGTTAAAATACATTTCTTAGATGTCAAATTTAAGTTTTATGCTGATTTTATTTCACATTTTATGCCTATAACCAGGGCAATAGGTCGCATCTGTGGACATCCAAAAAGTATCATTAAATCCCTTTGCAGTTGGCAGTAATGCACTGTTTTGAAAAAGAAATCAGTTGTTAAGCAGATGTTTTGTTCAGATGCAAAGAACAAGCCACAAACTTAGTTTCTTATGAATATTTTTATTAAAATATTGTACTTGACAGAAAAAAGATTGAAATGAGCGTGTCACACTCGTGGACCCTTACAGAATTTAAATTATCAATTAGATTTGTTGGAATCTTTAATATATCATGAAAAAGCTTTATTTTACAAGTATCATGAACTAAAATCTAGAATTCACTACATACAAAAAGAAAGGGGGGGGGGGGGACTATCATTTTGTCACATTCGTGGATAAAGTTGTCCACGGGTGTGACACTGTGAAGAATGGAGCACTAATATTGTTGACATGCATATTTCTTATCATATAAACAACCAAATATAGTGCAAAAGCATCTTAAAGTAATAAATTACAAAAATGATAGACACTGGAGACTGGCCTAAGATTTCCGGACATCACTTTTTTCATTATCTATCTACTGAATATATTGAACTTATCTCCTCCATACAACCCAATAAATTTTTCTCAAACTATTTGATTATTATTTGTATAAAATTAGTTCAGAAACATTTTATAGAAAAAAGTAAAAGCACTAACCAGATAATTCATCAGTATAAAATTATTTATTTCAATGCCATACATTATTTTAAAGATATACTTTTATGATATTGCATTAAAATGAAGAAAGCAAATTTTAATAATTATGAATACTAATTCATGAAAAAAGAGCCTATACCAGTAATCTCATCATTACAAAATTACTTATTCCAATATTATGCAATATTTTAAATATATATTTTTATAAACTTGCACAAAAGAACTGCTGTACACTTAATTCTCATTTGGTGTATAGTGCCAGTGTGCTTACAAATCTTGTATTTACTTTCCATTTTTATGGGATTTTTTTTAGAACATTACAAAATGTCCTTTTTACGCAGTATTTTAAATTTAAAAAAAAAAAAAAAGGGGGAGGAGGAAACCTTTTTACAGGCTTCTGGAACGGAGGCGAAATTATACCTTTGCCCTCGCAGCTAGGGATTGCAACCCCTGTACCTCCATGTAGTTGGCACCTATGTGTGTAAGGGTTTGGAAGCTATGAAATCGAGATTTTTGTTCCCCGAATGTCATGACAATGACAATGCTTGGTGAAAACAATTTACAACAATGTATAAAATGTGAAATCTTCGATTTTAATTTTATTTTCAGTTCCCAAAGCAATATGTTCGTTAAAATGAAGAAATTTAATTAATTTAATTTTTTTAGCTTCTACCCTATAAAAATTGAATGAATTAAATTACTTAGCACCTGATCAAGTTCATTATTCTTAACTCAAATTAAAACTTGTCAACTATTTTTCTCTTCGAATTCACCAATTGTCGATGGTTCTTTTTTTTTTTTTTCCCCTATCCATCACACATTGAAAGTTTAGCCTATCTGATCATATGTCAGTGTTCTTCAGACATTATTCAAACAATTGTTTCTTAGCACATAAGTTATGCAATTATAACTTATGTGCTGCTGATGCTGCTTTCTAATGCTTATGTGTGAAAGGAAATTATGTGCTGGTTGATATTCCCTTGGCAAAGAAAAACTGCTTATGCGCATGACCAGTTGTAAAGTAACGTTTATTAATTTGAAGAAAAAAAAAAGGAAAAAAAAAAAAAAATCTTAATGCCACAATTTTTTGTTACATCGAACATATTCTGTTGTATGTTGTTTGAATATAAAAAATGTAACCCTTTTCAACAGCGAGCAAAAAGTATTCTACAACTTTTTCTAAAATTTCAATTGGAACGATTTTATTACTATGCAAAAAAAAAAAAAAAAAAAAAAAAAAAAAAAATCAATAAAAATAAGTTGTTTTGAAACTAAAATCGCAAGTTTGTGATCAACCAAATTTTAGAAAACAAAGTTACAGTAATTGTAGATCTGGAACATTTTAGATTTCTTCGCAAATTGTAAACATAGCATCCTGTTATCATTACGTCATCAAGATCATCTCCTGGTAAAAATAAAATGATTATTTATAAGAATAGAAATACAACATAAGCTCACTGAAGTTGCCATTAATTTTAAGCATCAACATAGGATTTTTTTTGCTGTTGCTTACTTAAAAGACATCAATATCTTTTTGACACCTATATTGCCATTCGTTAATAACAGCTCCAGAACCCTTACCTGGACTCGTATTTTCATTATTCATGGTGCAAATATGAGTCCTGGCAAGGGTTCTGATATATTTACGTGGGTATTTTTTCCAACATTACGGAAGTCTGTCCCATTGTTTCAGCTCGTGACCCGCGAAAAGGGTTGTAAAAGTCCACTTCGGACAAGCCCTCGTTATTTAATTACGGCGGGGACTGTGATCCCGATTAACAGCCCGCCCAATTACAGTGATTAAATCATTAAGTCGCGGCCAGAAATGGATGAAGTCGTTTAAGGCTTTTCTGGTTTCAGAGGGAGAGGTTCTTCTCTTGTTCTCAGCGTTGTTCTTGGTCCACTTCTTCGGCCCTGGAGCAACTTGTGGCTTTGTTTCCTTCTTTCGATCGATTAGCTGTTCTTTTTATTTGATTTTGATCTAATTTAATGTTAATCTTCAATGCAGTTCTGGTTTTTTGTGTTGATTGTCTTTTTAGAATGTGCTTGGTCGTGGAATGTTATGGGGAAATATGACTTCAGGTTCAATGGTTAATTATGCTTTTTATCATGAATTATGTTAACCCTTTGAGTATTACAATGGTTTTAGGCCTATGAGGGACAACCGACCAATGGGCCTTTTTGTTTTGACCTGATTGTGATTTGTAAGGTTTCATCAGAAAAAAAAATCGTCATTTTGTTGTTGTTATTACTTGGCCTTGAGTACATAATTTTACAGTCATTTCACTAGTATGTTTTAGTAGAAGTTTTTTTTTTTTTTTTTATGATCAATTTATGTTTTTAAAACTTCTAATTTGACTTCCAAAGTATAAGCATTCGTTATTCTGACAAAACTATTGCTTTGATACACTGTACCCGAAATATCGTAGAATTTGGGGCACATTCATTATCAATATATGTTCTTGAAAAAATAAAGTACATTTCTGTACTTATAGCCTTTAATTTAATTAAGTTCATTTGTAAGTTACATGAAATAAGAAAAAGAAGTTTATACATGCAAGAATATTCTTAAAAATTCCATCTACTGATTATATAGCTCAATTTTGAAATAATTAGTAAACATTTTACTATAAAACTTTTATTTGCATCCCTTTTCTGTAACTTACTTAAGGTATAAGATTGGTTTCTGTTTCTTTGCCGCTAGAGAACCATCAGGCAATGTTTTCCTATTTAAATTTTGTTTCTATCATTATTTATTTCAGTAGTATTAAAAAAAAAAAAAATCATTATAGCATTAATTTAAAATAAAAATAAAATACAGGAATAGATTTTCCCCACAATTAACACATGGTACAATCGTCTAACTATTTAAAGAATCTTACTACTTAAAATTTTAGTTGTGTCTCCTATTGCGCTATTGGTATGCGATATTCTTTTGACTTTAACACTAACTTCACGCCACCTTTTATTTTTTCCGCAAGACGAATTAGTGTATATAAAAGCAGTAACTTCAATTCTCGACGAAAAATATTTGTAACATTTTGAACGTAAATAAACAAGTTGCAGGTAGAAGATAAGAAAAAAGATGTACATGAAATCAACTCACAATGATCTAACACGAAGCAGCATTTTTATAATTGTTACACTTGAAAGAAAATTAGTTTTTTACCAGACGCGGATCTAGAGGGGGTGGGTTGATCCCAAATAACTTCATAAATTGTAAGAATTTATGATGCTTTTTTCGAATTTTAGTTAGTTGTTTTTTTCATTATGGATTAGTTGTCATTTTTATTTTTCAAAGTTTTAAAAAATTGAAAAAGAACAATAGAAAGTTAATTTATTTATAATGGGAAAAAAAAAAAAAAAATTAAATTTCTGGTAGTATGTTAAAATCTTTCATATTTAAAATTAAGCAAACAAATGTTAAAAAAATATTTTTTAATAGTTTCAATTATTTAAATAATTATTCTCTATGATAAACGAAGAATTTGTGTTTTAACTATTTACAACCAGCAAACGTTAACATCACTTCTATCTCAAAACCCAAATCCACTCAATCTCAAATCCAGTTAACCTCGTATCAAAATCCTGTCATCTTCAATACCAAAAATTACTTATACATAAATCAGTAAAAAAGTAAATACTTGAAAGTTTGCCGAAGTTTGTCTCAAAACTGTTTAGATGGGAATTGACTCAATATATTGGTTTTTGCAAGTAGCAACCTCCCTCCCTATTTACGCACATGCTCAAAAGTGTGAAATGCTGTATCGTGTATGTAAATTTTAACTTTTAACTATGCACGAAATTTGCACAAATTTGTTCTCTTAAACAGACCTCTTTTTGCACACATCACTCTGGTTTCGCGCCTTTCTTTTACATGCATTCTCCAGCATATTCATTTTCTTAATAACTTGCGATATCTCAGAGATGCCCTTAGCAGAAGTTTTCGCTCAAAAATATATTGGCGGGAGTTTTTCAGCTTTTATGATAGTAAGGTTTTTTTTTTTTTTTTAAACTCTCATTTGCTTCTCAAACGGGAGAAAACTTTCCATAGATCACAAAGGTAGATCCTTCAAATGAGATCTATTGGTAACATAAAAATAATTTGTAATGTTATTGGAAGCATGTTTAAAGCTTAAGCAATTCTCAATTTTGTGATTCTCCTCAGCTTGATATCTGTGTGGTCCTTGTTTTATTTATAAACTCCATTTCAACATCTTGAGAGAGAAAGTGGATGTAGTGTGACCTTAAATTATCGTAAAACTTTTGGAATCAACACGAATTATACATTTGATTGCAGAAGTGGATCTGCAAATTAATGAATTCTGGGCATATTCCTCATTTGCTTGTAAGGAAAATAATTCGAAATTCCCAATCTTGAACTACATTGTTTTCAATGAACGAGCTAATTTCCTTCTTATCCTTTTTTAAACTAATTGCACCAGTATAAAGCAAAAGACACATTGACTAACAATATTCATAGACCCGAAATACAATTTTGTCATATCCAGTGAGCAGATAAATAGGACTTCCAAGCTATTTGTTTACATTATTTTTCCCATCAATACCCCGTTCCCTTACAGTTGGTAAATAACCTTCAATCAACCATTCAGACCCTCAACCCTTACTTTTCCCAGAAGAGTGCATTAATAGCTAAATACACGATCCAGGGTATCTTGTTTCTTGCAATTTCGGTATCGATCACGTCTACATGTAAAAATCGCATTTACACATTAAAATCCTAAACCTTAAAAAAAAAAAAAAAAAAAAAAAAGGCAGTGAAGGGGAATTAACTGTCCCAAACTTTCCCTTACACAGAACTGAATAAAAAAATTATTGATCTCATTATATTTCGTCCATATAGATTTAACCCTATTGCTCAATCTCCCCGCCCTCAAAACATCCGCATCTTCTTTCCGTCCACAGCCCCAATCCCTTCCAGTTGGTAGCATACCACCGAGCAACCATCAAGAGCCCAGACCCTCTTTTTTCTCCAGAAGAATGCCATAGGTGCATTCCAAACGCCCATTAAACATAAACGCAATCCCAAAACAATATTCCGAAGAAGAAGAAAAGAGATGAAAATAAAAGGAGAGAGAAAAAGAAGAAAAAACCTGACAACAAGGGTAGCCGAAGAAGATGGGGAGGCAGCATGTAAGAAGTAGCCGTGTGCATTGTTCGGTTTTATGTTGGGGTTCGATGAAGGAGGATGGTGGGAAAATGTTGGTTGGAGATGGAGGGTTGACCCCATGAGCCGGAACGTTTAGTCACGAGCGCAGGCGATCTTGATGGAGCTCCATCCCCAATCAGCGTGCCTCGTGGCGGCACCGGGCCTGCCCCGGGCATTCCGGGATCACGGGCGGGTTCATCGACAATCGTTTGCTCTCTCTCCTCAATTCACTTCACTTTTGTGCATCGTCCCACTGACCCCCTCCTCCCTGGTGGCAAAAATAAAGGACCGATTTCTTGAAAATGTGAGGTTTGTACGTACCAACAGGAATGCAAGCACTTTTTTAATTCTGCCATTGGACACTGTTCGTCAGTCGGACTCTGCAGTCGATCACATTTGTACACCAACATGAATATATATATATACATGCCTTGCTATTGACTTAAGCCAACAAGGCTTAACAATCACCGTAGAAATCTATATTAACCCTTTGAGTACTGAATTATTTGAAGATTTTTATGCCCATGGGACGGATTTGGATGGAAGGATGACGAGTCAGACTTGTCCACCGTAACTTCGCCCAAGTAAGCAGATGACGAGTCTCACTCGTCAAATGCACCCAAAGGGTTAACTACTCATCTCCAACCAAGTTGACAGCTGTTGGAAAGTAAGGGCAACCTATTACACAGCATTAGATGGAGGACAGTATGGGTGCTATTCAATTGGCATCAGAAGCCAGCAAAGTGTCGGAATTTACACTTAGAAGTCATTGGCGGACTCGAACTTTGTTTTTAATCCGGCCAATAGGATGTCCAGTTGATGCATCTTTACATAATATCGAGCAAGATTGAAATAAGGAAATTATAGAGGAATGCAACTTTAAATAAAGAGCTATGAATATAAACAAATCGACGATCATCATGTTCGTTCTTCAAAAGTAAATGATCTCTGGTCTGTTTTCTATATTTAGGTTTCCTAATAGAGTTCGTAATGACGAAAGTTTCGGCGCATTATAGCCCTCGTGTTGCTGACAACATAAAATAATCTGAAAACAACCAAAAACCAAATAGAGTTCGTAAAATGAATTCAGTCTATGAATTTACGTATTTGTATCCTGGTAAGAATTCAAAATGGGATATTTTGAATAATACTGCCGTTTCAAAGTAAAAATTGTGAGTAACATTACGAATGTAGTAATTTAGATCTTGTACAAAATTGAGAAAACAAAAATTAATTTTGTAAAAAAAAAAAAAAATGCAATCTAAAGAGGGGAATTTGTAAAAAGATGCATGTACAAATTGTTACAAACTGTTTTTGTTCTTTAAAAACAATCGTAAAATGGCATAGTTTATTGGTTAAATACGAATTCAGGAGGAAATATGAATAGGAAAAAAGTAAGGTTTAAAATAATACAAAGTGTTCACAAATTAGTTGGGCAATTTTCAATACAAAAATGATAATTTCTAAGGAGTCGATGCAAAAGGGCGGTTTTGTTTTCCCACGTCGCGTCGATTGTCATGAGGAGATTTGGTATACTACGACGGCACGCTGAATATGAATACAAAAAGAAAGAAAAGAAAAAAAAATTAAGATTTTGAATAAGGGGGGGGGGGGGATCATGAATGCAAAATGTAAGATCTTGTATAAGGTTATGATTGTAAAATATAAAATTTTGTAAACAAATTATTTCTAATAAAAAATTATAAAAGATTGTGAATGCAAAATACTTGTAAAAAGGTTCCAATATAACAAAAATAATATAACCCACAAAAACAAAGTTTTTTAATATAAATCCTTTATATACATTACCAATTTTTAAATTCATTAATACAGCATCGATTCTGTGAACTGCGTTTGCTTTCTAATAAAAAATGATAAAAGATTCTGAATGCTAAATACTTGTAAAAAGGTTCCAATACAACAAAAATAATATAACCCATAAAAATAAAGTTTTTTAATATAAATCCTTTACGTGCATTACCAATTTTTAAATTTAACAATGCGCCGATTCTGTAAACAGCGTGTGCTTGGTGTTTGCATCTAATTTTAAATATCAAAAACATTTCTATCAGCAAAATGTGCAGCAAACTAAGTTTAAAAATTTATTCATAAAAATAAACGTAAATTCATACACTTACATCCAAAAATCTCTTTTTTTTTATTCTGATTAAAGCAATTTTATTATTTATTTATTAAATTTTTTTGGTAACATTAAAGAGTTTGTTTCAACGGTCGGTTAAAAACTATTTTAGCGCGATTGGATGACGGCAAGTTGATTTATTAGTATTTTATAAAGGTGACCTTTTAGTGTCAGTTACTGTGTCAAAATTTAACCCTTTGCACTCCAGTGGCGCCTCTCAGGCGCCACACGATTGGTTGCCAAACCACGAGAGGACCATTAGGTGTGATGCGGAAATTCGATGCAAGGTCAATGACTGTGTTTAGTTTCTATGAAGCAAATTCATAAACACCAGCCGAACCTAAAATGTCTCGAGCTGCTGATTCCTCCGCGCGAAAAAGGCCTGGAGTGCAAAAGGTTAATAGAATGCATTGTCATAGAATCTATCGGCCAAGTTTCCGTCCGATTGGATGACGGCAAGGAGGTTAATTAGGTTTCCCCAGATTTGTCCGTCATCGACATACACAGCCAACCACGCACACCCAAAATCGAAGTTGATATAAAGGATTTAAAAAGATATTGTGTTTTAAAGTTCAAGTCCAAAATTGTGGTTTTGTTTTCTCAATGTAATGGTGAGGTTTTGTGTATACTAGGAATGCAAAACTTAAGATTTTGTTTGAAATTTGAAATAAAAATTGCATTATTTTGAATCCCAGATTAATTTTAAAAGTGAGATTTTTTTTATAAATTAAGAACTAAAATGTAACATTTCTTTTTTTATTTTGTTTAGAAATGAAAAAATTGTGCTTTCGTTTCTCAATAAGCATTTGCATGTTATGAATGCAAAATGTAAGATTTTGCTTAACATTTGGAAAACCAAAGTGTGATTTCATTTCTCAGGCTGGATTTAAAAAAGCGAGATTTTGTATATTACGAATAGAAATTCGAAATTTTTTTATTTGTCATTAAAAATTGAATGGATTACTGTCAGATAAAGCTCTTACAGATTTCGAACTTTTCCGTACACCCAACTTCCGTATCTTTGAAAAAATAAAATCACAATGGTGTCGAAAATTACTGTAAGAATGCTAGAAAATAATGTTCTTTCTCTTTAAAATTTTAGGCTCATGTTTTAAATGTAATGTAATTCAATTTAGTTTTTATGGCATGCGAATATCTTGAATAGATGTTGAGATGCAATAAATGGATTATTGTTGATGATAAAAATGTAATGGTTTATGAAGATTTTTAAGTACCAGCCTCTAGTAAAATAATGTTTGCAATCCCAGGTAAGAAAGCTGGAAAAATTTCAGAATTTTTCAGTTTTACGGAAGCTACAATACGCCATATTCATGTACAATCCTATTTTGCATTGATTGCAGCACCTATTGCTTATGAACAAGCATACATTCGTGTCGTGCTCACTGAAAAACGTGTCGACGAGAGAGAGAGAGGGGGGGGGGTGAGGAGGGAAGGGGGGGGGGGAAGTCTCATCGTGCAAGCGGGCGTCGAAATCACGCGTGGGGGGGTTATTAATGGGCCAATCCTTGATGACAAAGTCGTGTGCCGCAGTAGCATACACTCTGTTTCTGCAAATGCCGTGTTCCGACTAAGGCGAGTGTCGACACTCGGTATTTAGTGCCGCGCCTCATTTCCCTAATTTGCTTCTTGACCCGTTCGTTATCGTTTTCGTAAGTTCTTCGCACTCAAGAAGAGTTGAGGACGCCTTTTTACGAGTCGTTGGTTGAATTTCGTGTAGTGAAATGAGGTTGACTTTCTATTGTAGTGCGTCGACGTTGTACGCTGTACAGGATGGTCATAATTAAAACTGTTTAGATTATTCTGGAACAAGTCGAAATCAACAGAGCTTCACAAAGCTTTGTATTAATACTACTGACACCATGGGGAAAGAGATATCTAAAAAATAAAACAGTTGAACTTTTTTTTTTTAATATTTAGAGAAAAGTTACTCTTAAAATAAAAAAGCAAATTTGAAGAGAGTAATTATATGACAAGTATTTAAATATGTATTGGATTTCCTTCTTTTTAGTCTAAAACTTATTTAAAAACTTTCCTGATCAGATTCAGAAAAAAAAAAAAAAAAAAAATCTCTATAAGCCAATAAAATGCCATACTTCCATCTGAACAAGTGTTTTAAATTTTTCATCAGGTATCATTTTCTCTTGGTATCAATATTCTGAGTACCATATTTCTGCAAGATATGTTCATTAGAGCAGATTTTAAATGGTATTAAGCAGTTACCGTTTAACTATGGCCACCCCTGTACTTAAAACACGTAATTGGTATCTTCCTCGAAATTGTATTGATATCATCATTAAGGTAAAAATGTACTGGATTGTTACGGGATGTAACACAAATTGTTCATCATTTTTGAGCCAGAATAGCTTTTGGCGAAATTTTGAACATTGCCTTTTCGCTCTTGTGGTAGGTATTGTCAACCAACCACCCAGTGCGCATTTACCTTCATTTCAACGTAATGTAAGATACACGTGATATTCAGGAGTCACTGCATTAGAAGTATAAGTATACTTTGTCGTAACTGTTGGATGGAAATATCTATAAACGGAAGAGTTTAATGTCAGTACCAGTGGTGGCTCGTGCACTACAGCCAGGCTGCATCTAAATTTATTAGTTCAAAACTAAAATTATATATTTTACAATTTTCTAAAATTATTTTCTGCGGTAAGTGTAAAAAAAAATCCAATAAATAGCAAACTTGTTGCCTCAATACTCAATTCAAGAGGGGGGGGGGGGGGAAACACTTTCAATCAAACTATACTGGGGATATCTTCTTCCTCCGAAGAGTAGCCGAGTGTCCCTGGAACAAAGTTTCGGATGGCATGGTAACCGATAGAACCCAAAGGATCCTTTCCCTCCACGAAATATGTAGAGTGTTTGCCAGTGAGCACTTTTCGACCTTCGGCAGACCTTGATAATTCAGTGATTGGTCGAAAATTAGTATGGGTAGGGGCATAGTGAGAGCGAACCTAAAAATCCCTTCAAAAGGAATGTCATTTTGAAATAATGGAGCCCTATTATGATAGTGTGTGTTTTACTGGAAACACCATTTAGAAGATGATAAACACGAACTAATTAAAGAAGATAGACTAACATCAAAGTTGTCTATCCATCAAAAAAAAAAGTCAGCATGATCGTAAGTTTCAAATTTCTTGGTATAAACTCTTCCTGTGGCTGTGTGGAAGCTTTTATTTACAAAAATTTTTACGTTAGCCGTGTTTGATTATGCTGGAAATATGTGGATTAAGCAAAACGGTTGCTCTCTGATTAGTAGGCACTTCAATACTTCATGCAATTACTCATCAAAGCAGTATTGTTTTAAAGTAAACAAGAACTTATATCTAGAGGCCAAAACAAGTTTAAGTAAATCTCTACAGAATGATTTGATTAATTGTTCTTATTTTATAATGTTATGATATAAATGTTAGTATTTTGTACAAATTGAAACGAAACTTTGATTTGAGTATTAATTTTTTTAATTTTTTTTTTTTATGTTATACACTTGAAATTTCTCAAAAATTCGTCAAATGTGTTTATAGTTTTTCTGCTTTAAAATAATCTCTAAATGGAAATTTTGCAAGGTACAGATATCATCGGAAAGCTAGATTAGCTATTTTATTAGTTTGAAGTACTATTTTGTTTGAAAATAGTTTTGAATATTTAAACTCGTTACCTAAAAAATCGTGTTTTTGGCACGGGAAACTTCATTTAAACAGTGATAACTGAAGTTTGATATAATCTTTTTGAAAAATGATTTGAGTATTAAAATCTACATTAACTATTAAATGTTTTGAACCTCAGTAAAATTGATTGGAAAAGAAAATGAATTTTTCTAGATTTTTCAATGAATAAGTTTTTTTAAAACTTTTGATTTTTTTCTAGTTTCAATGTTAAAAAAAAATTCGATTAAAAAAACTATATATTCTAGAAACTAGATGGAGGTTCATAACGTTAAAAATGATATTGTGAACAATTTCCAACCATAATTTCTTTTCTTGGCCCCATAAAACTCGAATAATTGTTCAAAAGTATGCTAATTATAGCGAGTTAAATGTGAATTAGTTAATTTTTGAATAAAACTGATTTTTTTTTTCATTTAAATGTCGTTACTAATTATGTACTTTTAAGTGTAAAAAAATCCGATTTCTAAAATTATAATTTAAAAAAAATAATAATAGTTCAAGTGAGATTGTACATGATTGTGGAAAGTGTATGAGTGTGGTTGGGGTGTGGGGGGGGGGGGGGAGGGGGAGGAGGAGGATGGCTATTGGAAAGTCGTATGTTTCTGGCTGCACTAACATTTTCGACCACGAGCCACCACTGGTCAGTACTTTTCATCCTAGCAACAAATATAATGCTTTCAATTTCTCTGCAATTTCTGTATGGTTTGTGAGGACCCATTGTTTTGTGGTTGTATGGAGATAGAGTTCTTTACTTCTTAAGGAGCACATTTTTTATGAACTCCCAGTATTTCAAAAATAGAACACATCTTTCTTCAGCATTTAAAAAAACCTCTTAAAGTACACATCAAATACTTTTTCTTCAAATCTAAATATACACTGAAAACAAGGCAAATATTATATCACTTCTGTTTTTTAACAAGAAATTCATTTTGTTCTTTTCACTCATCTTCAAAATTCCAAACCACAAAGCATTTCATCTCCAGGCGAAGCGAGCCCAGATAATTGACGTCATCAGCTCTGCCCGGGGATCAGAACCCGGATGCTGAGCCCGGGCGCTTTGAACCCTGGGCAGCTAGGCGATTGGACATCAGCTCCAGCAGAGAGGCGGAGCCACAATCCCCATATCCTCCTATGAAAAACATCGTAGGCGGAAAGGAATTCCACGAGAGGTGTGTCCATATTAGAACATATCAAGCTTTATCTTTCAATCACGTAACCCCGCCCACAATTCCGGGTATTGCGTAAGTGGTGTGGTAGCTGCATACCATCCCGTGTTACGGCTGGAAATTAGAGTGTGGGGTTCTAAATGATAGATAGAAAAGTGGTTTTGTGGGGAGGGGGATGATTCAGGATATAGAATGTGTAATCACGGGGTCTTGGGAAAGTGGTTGCGCATTACGATGTTCCACCCTGGCAAAGAGGTCGAGAAAAGGGTTCATCGGCTATTAACTATGGCATTGTCTATCTGCAAATAGAATGCGAGTTTCAACTCATTAATCAGTCGAGCGAGGTGGGAAAGTATTAATAAGCGTTTGGCATGTGTATGATTAACACGTGCATTCGTGACACTTGTAAGAAGTTCGAATGTGATACTGCTTTGTTACCTGTAAAGGTTAACTTTAACTTTGCTTATTTTGCAATTATGGAAAGGAATTTTCTTGGATGTAAAATCAATATGTAAAAGTTTTTATCATTTTTTTTTTAAAGTTAAAGTGCTTGCTTGCTAGTGAAAAGCATTTGGTTAAATGATAATTTACATCTTTGGAGCTAATTATTCTAATTTTTTTTCAAGCAGTGTGACTTCATGAGACAGACGACAGGGAGCAGCGGCTGGAGAAAAAAAAAGTTAATTATCTCTCTCTGTAATGCATCCTTATCCAAACACCTAATACTTACATCACATAGTCATACACCTTTAAAATGACTTCTACACCCGCCTTTGTCGGACGGGTATGACAATTTCAAAGGAATTAAAATGTTGCCTACTTCTTTCACTATTAGAATCATAATATTGCGTATCTTCATAAAAGTGCCATGTGCGCTGAGCCACTATTTTCATAAAATAAGAGTGGAACTCAAACAATATAGGAAAACGGGAAAAACCAACAGATCTATTATGAATAGAAAAGAAAAAAAGAAGGGGGGGGGGGACACAAAACAAAAAAATCACAAATTCGCCAACTAGGCTGAAAAGTTATATTAAATATTGTTGACATTCATTTATTTGGTCTAAAATACTAACAACCAGAAAAGTTTGACAATGATTTTTTTTTTTACGAAAGCTGGGTCTTTAGAGAAAAGGTATATTTATATTGGCTCAAGCAAGTGAAGGATAATTATGGGTTTTATTAATGGAGTTAAACGAAATTATGTATAGTTAATTTGACGCTTTCCTGGCTCTACAAATAGCCTTCTAAACTCTCCCATACAAAAATACCCAATTTGTTTGCAATTACACAGCAAATGGAAATGTCTTAAAATAAGACACAAAATTGTCTTAAACAAGTGGCACTGTTTTAAGATCTAAAATGGTGTCTTAATCTTTAAGACACTTGAAGTGTCTTAAAATGGGGTATTTTAAGACGTTTAGACTGTCTGAATTGGGGATATTTTCAGACAGTTGATGTGTCTGAAAGGGTTGTTTATGTTACCTTTCAGATGTTGGGAAGCTAAAAATACATTTATTTAAATTAAAATGCAATAAATGAGCTTGTGTTAAATTACAAATTTTTATTAAAATAAAAGTCAAAATAACTTTTTGTTGACTATGTTTCACTTTCCTGGTAAATTTAAGCATGGGATTGCAAAACTGCAACACAACTGTTAATAATAGGCACACAACTATTAATATATCCAAGCAAGGGATTTGGGACTTAATGTAAATATATGTATTGGGATAAAATGGACATTGTATTGTGGCTGAATCTTAAATAGAAAAGGTTTGACTTCCAAGATTGTATCACAGTTTTAAGTTGCTTTTTACAAGTCAATTTTAACATCAAATAACAAGTGTGATGTAAACACTTATATAGTAGTTGCATTGGCAAGTCTAAGATACATTATGTGGCAACATAAACTTATTTGAATGATGAATCAAGCAGTAATAATCTAATTATTCTCCATCTGGGAATTTAACTTGTTTATAACATTTCCCTATAATAACACTACATAATAAACACTACAATGCTTCAATTATTGTCGAATAGTTGAAGCAGATATAGGACTTTAAAAAAAAAAAACTTTAAAAGATGCATAAAAGATAAACAATTAAAACTAGAAGGCATAGAAGTATCTGTAAGGAGACATTTCAGAATATGGAGGTAGAGTATATTAAATTTGAAAAGTATGCAAGTTGTGCAAAAAATTTTGCGTTTCTGAAAACGTCAGTTTCCCAAATTTTTGTATGCTTGTAAAAAAAATATGCCAGATATACAGTTGAAATTTGTTATTATGATTAAATAACATATTAAGTGCATACTAAAACTAAAATAATATTAAAATTCCAGTAATTTGGGGATGGGACCTTTTTACAACAATTTTCCCTATCGCTGCGACTTTTCGTTAATCGTTGAGAAGCTAAAGAAGAGAGGGCATTTAAAAAACCTAAAAAAATGTAAGAAAAGGGGGAGGGGGGAATTAAAAAAGGAATTTGAAATATCTGTAAAGATGGCTGCTTCAAAATACAGAGTTGAAGCACATTAAACTTGGAAAACATGCAAGTTATTAAAACTTTTATAGTTCTTTCACGTTTTCTCAAAACGTTGATTTTCCAACTTTTGGTATGCTCATATAAAAGACTATGCAAGATATAGAATTGAAATTTTTTATGGCAATTATATAACATCTGAAGTACATATTAAACAAAAATATTATTCAAATCTATACAATTTAGTTTTTAATTATTATTACTTAAAAAATTGCAAATTTTCATACGCTCAACAAATTACCACATAAAAAAACTTTCTATTATTATTTTGAGAAAGCTGATATTTAATGTAGTATATAGACATTTCTAAGAAATAAAAAGCAAAAAAACTTTTTATTAGTTTTAAGAAGATTCCTTTACGAATGTAACCAAATTCAACTCATTGCACATTTTTTTTTTAATCGAGTTTTGAATAAGTGATTATTAATAAATTATTAGCCTATTATTATAAACTTTTTTCTAAAATATAATTTAAAAAAGGTTTGAACAACATATGTAAAAAAAAAAATTTCATTTTGACCAATATTCAATTTCTTTCAAATGAGTTGATTTTTCTGATTTTAATGCTGTCATCGAGTACCCAGTCCTCATAATATGCAGGTCATATCATAAATATCCTCAGATGTAATAATATGGAACATATAAGATCATTCATAAAATAAAATTCAAGGACACAATAAATTTTATCCAAATTACATCAAATCATGCTAAATATATTTTCAAAATCATTAGTACCTGTAATATGCAACAAAACCAACAAAAATGTAATTGAATGTTAAAAACAGAAAATTTAGAATTCTGTGAGGGTGATTTAGAAATCGATCAATTAAAATTTACTGTAATAAAAGCACTGAAAATAAGATAAATAATATTACATAAACCAACTTTTTCACTAGGAATGAAGCCGTTGTGGGGACCGTTGTGCATATCAAAATAATCATTTCTGAGTTTGAGCAATTGATTGTCAAGTCACTTAAATACTATTCTACTTGTTCATGTATATATTATTGTGAACAAATGCTTTTTAATGCTGATCAAAACATTTGACTACTTCAAGCACATAATTATTTCAAGTTTGAATACTGTTATCATTAATATCCCTCGGCGTTCAAGTTATGTTTTTTGTGACATAGTACTTACTCTCATATCATGCAATCAAAGAGTACTGCTCCAACAGCTTGGCAACGATGCTCAGTTTGGATATGTTGCTAAGTGCTATTGAGTATGAAGTAACAGTATTAAAGGGCAATTAGAACATAGTGTATACCGTTCGTCCATGATTCAGCAGTGGCAGCAGTTCTAGAAGAGGCAAGCGATACCAACACTTCTGATCACACTTTTATTGCATCAGATTAATGAGGAATATTTTTCCTATAACCCCCAATTGAATATTAAAAAAAACAAAAAAACACTCAAGACACATTTGGGTACGTGAGAAAACTCTGGCAACAATATTTGATACTTTTCCGTTAGACGGGTACCAAAAACCGTTAAGTCGGAAAGTTGGCGTAGTTATCGCCAAGCTGAAATGTTTACGCGAAAATAATATTTTGATCTAGTGAAATTTTATTTTTATTCATTAGTTTGGGAGACTGCCAAACCAAACCTTATCATAGATTGGAAGTTATTAGTTTGAATAAGTTATCGCTGCAAATTGGCTATTTTTATCTGGTACCCGTCAAATGGAAGAATTCAAATGATGTTGTAATCATTGATCAGGAATAGGTTAATATTGGCCTATAACTCATGATCTACAGAACCAATTTGGACAAAGTTTGCTTTAATAGATAGAATTTTTGCTGAGAATACACTTTAAATACAAAAAAAAAAAACCTGCAATTACATATGAAAATGAATGTCGTATTGCTGTCTATGCTGGAGCGAATGTGCGCCAACGGGATTCGAACCCAGGACTCCTAGGTCAGTAGATAGGCATGCTTACCGCTAGGCAAAAAGAACCACTAGTGCCTAGTTGTTGTATCTGTCATTTGTACACGAGACCACCACATAGACACGTCGCAGTGAGTCGCGAAGGGGTCGAACGATTGAGTTGCTTGAGTGCGAGTTGAGTTTGTTACATGAGAGTTGAGTGGTTGTGTGAGAGAAAAAGTTGCTTGCTGAGTTGGTAGTGTGGAGGTCGTGCAGTAAATTTTTCTGAAGGCGCCGATAGATGACAGCATGATTCAGTTGTTCGGTACCCACTACTTTGGAGCGAATGTGAGCTAACTCGATAGGTTGCGATCTGGGAGATGAGTTCCTCTATTTTGGGAAGCGGATAGGCATCCAACATAGTAAAACTATTAATTGTCTGGGAGTAGTCTATGACCATTCGAGATTTTTTATTATCTCCTTTGATGACAAATGCTTGGGCTCTCCATGGGGAATTGCTTTGTTCGATGACTCCTTCATTGATGAGTCTGTCCACTTCTTTAGCAATAAATTCACGATCCTCTGAGGGAAGACGTCTTGATTTTGTTTGAATGGGTCTACAGTCAGGCGTAAGATTTGAGAACAAGGAGACTGGTGGGACATCAGCCTTGGTCAAAGCACAGATTTCTAAGGGAGGCCTAACACAAAATGTGCAAAAGCTACATTTCCAGAACCACGAGAATTTTTAGCTTTACATACCCGCTGAAAATGTCCTTTCTTGCCGCACTTGTTACAAACTACATTTTTGGCTGGGCAAGCGCTTCGAGGGTGACGATCATAGCCACAGAAGAAACATGAACCAGAGCGGGAGACAGCAGCAACTTGCTCTTCCTCGAGTATTTGATCGGACTCGGCAGTTTCCACTGCAGCAGAAGTCATCGGCTGAGGTACAGTGAGGTATGATGCAGAATGAGATTCCGCCAGTTCGAGGGCATGAGCTTGGTCGACAGCCATTTCTAAGGTAACAGAAGAGTTTTCAAGTAAACGTTCGCGGATACGGGAGCTCTTTAATCCCCTTATAAATGCATCACGAATGTATTCGTTTTTATAGAGTTCAGCAGTAACAGCTTTGAATTCACAGTTCTTGCTTAGATGTTTGAGGGCCTAAACGTATTCACTCACCATCTCGTTTGTTTGTTGACATCGGGATGCTAAGCAATGCCGCGAGAGGTTCAAATGTGCTACATGTTTTGTTTACGTTTCTCAACTGGCGAGAGTGTTGCCAGGTTCGATACATGGAAAATCACAACAACAACTTTGGATTTCTGTGAAAAACAACACTTTTTTTGGGATCCTTCAAAATTTAAAGGTATTCCTTTTAGTTGGTAAATGAACTTGAATGATATAATTGCTACGGCCCATGGTCGTACTGTCTGAAAGAGAGAAGCGTCTGAATTTTGGAAATGTCTGAATTTGGTTCGAAGTGTCTTATTTTCAGTTACTTGTTGTGACTGAAAGCAATTTAAGACCCGTGTAATGTCTGAAATTCGAAGAAGTAAACCACCTTTGTGCAAAATAAGTCACCTAATGTGTCTGAAATGAATTTTTCAGACATTTTGTGTCTAAATTTAAGACACCAGCATTTACAGTGTAAGTTTAAATCTTTGCACACTGAACGAAGTCTAATATTTACTTACTTAAAATTAGTGTTGAAAATTTAGTTCTGTGTGTCAGTTGCTTAGTCCACCCACAGTTGAGAAGACAAAATAAATCCTTTTTGAAAGTGAAAAAATTTTGTCAAAGATTTCAGTATTCAAAAATCAGTGTCTATCATTAGTAGATACTATATTTTAAAAAATCGCAGCCATTAAAAAATGTTACCAGTGACTGCATTTAAATTTGACAATCGGAGTACTTTTTCATATTTTCATTAATTAAAAATCAGTTGAGAGAGATTTTTGTCGATACACATTACATTGGAAATAACCCAGGTAGCACGCTCATATGGGCCTACATGGGTTAGTGGTGGGTTAACCATACGGGCCCCTATATGCAGCCCATATAGGCCCCGCGTAGAAACGGGTACATGAGTTCCATACGGGCCCATATGTGTTTTCCCACATGGGCCCACACAACTAACACATATCGGCCCATGTCAACTCCCCTAGCTGGAATAAGATGGAAATTCTATATGGATCCAGATAAGCAGTCCATATTAGTCCATGTAGATTTTTCATGTGGGGCCTGCATGGATTCGCCCATATTGATCTGTTTTATTTTAGAGGCTATTTTAAATATTTAGATCCAATGCTTACAACCAAAACAATTAAAACCAGATTTTTTTTTTATTTTTTATACATTTTATAAAAGAACAATAAGTTTATAGTTAACAATATATTTTTTATGCTTAACAATATTTTTAATGCATAAAACTTTTTTCTCAATTCCAACTTAAATATAATATTTAATAGTCTGGTAAAATCTTATCTGTTTTATTATATTTTGGATACTATTTTTTCAAATTTAGATCTTATGCTACAATCAAAACAATTATATTCAGATTTGATATGATTTCTTGTACATTTTTTAAAAGAATAAAATGTTTTCAGTTAAATGTATATTTTATTGTTTAACAATACTTTTTAATGCATAAAACTTAATTTTTTTGCACTTCAACTTAAATGTCAAAATATCTCATACATTTAACAGTATCTAAAACAAGTAGGAACTACAATATAATTAAGGAGTCTGTCAAAAATGCCCCAAATCAGCTAAGTTTTAGAAAAACAGTGTTTTTTTAAAAAAAAAAAAAAAAAAAAAAACACTAACATGGTGAAATTTATCTTTATCCCCAATGAGGTAAACTGCTGGGGAAAAAAGCAATATACATAGTACATACATTAAAAAAATTAGACAAGAGTGGGAAACAATTTATTAATCTTTATTTAAAAGCTTTCAATAATCTTTTATTATTATTTTTCTCAACACAATCACAAGCACTAATGTTTATCTTCTTCAAAATGTCTGCTGTTGTGACATCTCTGTATGACATCTTGACTGAAAGTAAACAAATAGATATATTTTAAGATTGGCTGACATTTTAACTATTTTAAATGTATAAACCGTAATTTATTTACAAATTATGCAGCAGCAGTTGCCACTTTTTAACTTGCTAATTAGTTGACTGAATGTGTAATAAGGAACACATTTACAAAACTTAAGAACCTCAATCATTTACCTTCATTTGAATAATTGTTTATTGTTGAAGGGATTCGAGTCCATTTTTTGAAATTGTGCACTAGTAGAAAAACTTTATATAATTTACAAAATTAATAATAATTTTTAAATGACAATCAATTTATCATATCCCTACTCACCATTAGTGATATTTTTTAGAATTTCAACACAACATTATGGATTACATACAATTTTTTTAAATGCACCTTTTTAATAATAATAATAATAATAATAATAAAAATTAAAAAAAAAAACAAAAAAAAACCATTTATTATATCAAGGATTGTTAAAAATCTACCCAATGGTTGAAATTTTTCAGACATTAAATTTCGTATGTGTACAAATATTAAGACATCACAAATTATGTAATGATCTTTTTAATTTATAGGGACTTTCACAATTTCAATTGTTCAATTCACAAGCAATTATTGAGTACAAAATTATTAAAAATAATCAGCTTTCATGATTAATATTAAAAGTATTTCTAGATAAAATGATTTAACGTTTACTACTGAGCATCAGTTACCCAAATACCGATCAACAAAACTATTCCTGTCGGGAATTCAAAATTTGACATTTCCCAAAACTTTAGGCCACTTAATATAGTATTATTACTTTATGTATTGTCATATACGAGACACGTGAAGCTGAAATATTTACACAAAAATAATATTTTAAACTTGTGGACTTTTATTTTTATTCTTTAGTTCGAAGGGTTGCTATAGAAACCTTGTCCTGAATTGGAAAGTTACAAGTTTGAATGTGTTACAAGTTTGAATGTGTTACAGTTATCGCTACAATTTGGCGATTTTCATCCAACATCCATCTAATGGAAGAATACCTTAGTTTATTTCATATTGTTCTTATGACACACATAGAAAAATGTTTCATATATGATTGGTCACCCAAAAAACCCGCCGACCAAACGGTATAGTGGTTAGGGTGCTAGCTTCTAGAAAGCAAGGTTGCGGGCTCGAGTCTCGTGTAAGGCATGGGTGTTTATAAATGTATGTTGGTTTGTCAAATGACGAATGTTTCGGAGCATTATAGCCCTTGTGTTGCTGACGGTGCTAGATAATCTGAAACCAACCAACTAAAAAAAAACCAGTCCCCATTCCCAATTGTTTCGGATAATCAATGCTTTACTGTATTTTACTTTATATACTAACAATGATTCTGCATTAATTCGAATCACTAAACGTTTTCTCATTTTTAAATGTTTAAGCAATATTTAAAGCACTGAGAATTTGGTCAAAAAAGTTGAAATCATTGTTTCAACTGGACTGTAACAAATTTGTAAATATTACAAATTATACAGAAACTTATTTAACAGTACAAATACTTTTTTAAGAAAAAATAAGTTAGAGAAAATCTTAACACAACACAATATGATCTTATGAAATACCTAGTTAATCACAAGAAAAATTACAATAACAAAATGTTTTTCCTACTATAATGTTTTTAAGAAAAACTTGCCAAATTCAGATCTTACAATTTTAAATTGCAACCTAATGGCTGCTACACATACATCTCTAAAAATAAGGCAATGGTAAATTCCTAGTTTAAGTGTATGGGTTGGAAGAATTTTGAAAAATTGGCGACAAAACCAAGACGTTGCTGTGGTACACCGTTTGCCAAGAGCGATTTTCAAAACGGCCACCAAAAAATCTTCTCTTCCCCCAATGCATTCCAATTAAGATTACCATAAAATCTCTGTTGTGCATGCGCGATAAGAAAAAAGATTGTCAAATGTTGAACTTTATTGTCTACAAAAAGGCGCCAAATCGGCTTGGCGATATTTTAACGTAAACTAGGAATAGACCAAGACAATAATGACTAACTTATCTGTTATTAGTTCTTAATTCAACTATCAACATGCACAATCAAACCTAACATAAATTGAAATTTTTTACATTCAATTGGAATAGTAGATGGTCAACAAAATTTGCATTAGCCAACCAACAATTGTTTTAATAAAATTATATAAATTACACTGGGCAACAAATTTTTTTCTTCCGAGATGAAACTATTCATATTCTGATTAATTCAATGTGATGAATAGGGATAGGACAAAGAAAAAGCTGAATTAGCTATGGTTTCTTTTTTAGCAGTGTGTATATAATTGAGAAATAGTGTACTACTATATACGTAAATGTTATAATACATTTTAAGACTTACCTTAACGTTCTTCAGAGTTTTTTTTTTTTTTTTTTTTCTTTTTTTTTTTTTATGGATGTCCAATGATATAGCCAGCCAATACTAACATGGTCCACTTGCCCTGGAATCATTGCTCCATCTTGGTAATGTCCAGATAAAAATGAACATGATAGAATACATGTAGAAAACCACCTTGAGACGTCTATACACAGCTGCCATTTGTATTAAGTACTGTGAGACAAGATGAAGAGCAGACTTTTGATTTCAAGCTTTCTTTTTTTTTGGTGATGCCTTGAAGAACTGGTGCAATGCAGAAATGCAGTTGTCAATGTGATTGATCCGCTACTTCTGACCATGGGCACAGAAATGAGCACTTGAGCAGATAGCCTTCATACTCGAGTCTATATTAACAAAAAATCAAAAAGAATCATGATTCTAACAATATCTACATAAAAATAAAGTCATTTTGCACTTGTGTAGCAACACAACTGCCTTGGTGCAGATTTTGCATATTAAGGCCAACAAATTTAGTAGCAGTAGCAAGTGAAATGCCTAACTAGGCACTGGTTTTATGTAAACAATGACATCAGAATCTTTCCAAATAGGAGTTACTTCCTAGACTGCAGCACGATCAGGATAGGTGACATTTGGCAAATAAAAAAGCTCATAAATTTTTGCCAACTCTAATTGTTGAATTGTGACAAACAAATTTCATTTTGACCTTAGCAATAATTTTCAGAAATCTCTCCAATTCCCACCCAATTAATTACAGGATTGCCACTCAAAATTCCCCGACTCTTCCAGGTTTTTTTTTTTTTTTTTTTTTTTTTTTTTTTTACATTTCCACGTTTCATTTCAAGCCGAAATAAATAAAACTTTTTGCATACAATCCAGTTATAATTTTAATCAAGGATTATACAGAAAAAAATTTACGATATTTGAATGTGCATTTGTATCATTTAAAAAAATTTTTGGTAAAAAAGCGGAAATCCACTTTTTAGCGGAACAATAAAATGTTAGCGATTTGTGTTGCCAAACACTGATGTACTTGCACATGAAGATTAATTGATTATATGATATAAGTAGCAATCTGTGCATGCATCTCCCTTTATATTTCCCTGGTGTGAAAATAGTCAAAATATAAAAATATATATGCAGTGTTATTTTGAACTACAAAATACTCAAATAAGAATATATTTGTGTGTACGAAACAGTGGCGCAGCTAGAAATTTTTTCTGAGGGGTGTTTTAGGCAAGTTTAGTCTGATAAAGCCCAACAAAGTTCATTAAAAATAATAAAATGTAGAAAAAGCGAAAAATATCAGAAAAAAAAGTGGAAATCTGCGTAAAAGCTAAAGATTTTCACCTGTTTTTCAGATAATTTGCTTTCAGCGGGTACTTTTTCACATTGTTACAAGAAAATATCAAATTTTCAGAACGCAGATGTGCATTCTGACTTCTTGGAAGAAAACTTGAATCTCACAGAAATTCCCTGACTTTTCCAGAAAATATCCCATTTTTTAGTTTTCCCTTACCCTTTTTAGTTTCCCTGACAATTCCAGGTGTGTGGCAACCCAGTAATTAGGCTTGCCTTCGACATCTGATTATTTGATTAGCGAATAAAACAGATTATAATCTGCTTACAAGTGAAACACACTAAGTCAATAAACCTTACTTTTCAAAAGCGAACTAATTTCATGTTTTGTAAAAAATTTCTTCAATACCTTAAGTTCTTTTTAGTTCAAATTTATATTTTCAGTGAACATGCAACTTTTGTAGGCAAATGATTTAACTATCTAGTCTGGATAAACACTCTAAAACTGAAAATACTGACTTAGTGTGTTTCAATTGTAAGCGGATGATGTGATGGCGTTACAAGTGTAGAAAAGGGTACCATTTGCATTGGCTTTTGCGCTAAATGGTAGGCGATGTAGTAATGCTTTCTGAGAAAATATTGTTACATTGGAAACCACAATCACAAACGTACACTTATCTTTTATAATTTATTGTTATGGCATACTTTATTGATGTTTTCAATAGTTGTTTACTTTTAACGGCCATTTGCATCAGTCGCCATTTTGACAAGGCGATGACCGGAAACCACTTCTCATGTAATTTTAAAAATTATACCAACAAACCAGGAATTTACCCAGAAGTACTTAACCAGGGCAACAAACGATTACATTTGCTTACGTTTTTTGAGTATCTGCCATGTTGGAAATATTTCTTCTTAGCGCCAAAACAAATTTGCCAGTATCAACGGTGTAAACGATTCTACACTTTTACCATAGCAGTAGAGATACTAAAAACATTGAACTTACCATTGACTTTCAAGTTATGAACATTTTTATTTTATAACTATGTCATTTCCATCGATGATAATTTCTCGCTGGCTGGCGGTCAGCCCGCTGGTTGTCGAAAATATTTCGCTTCAATTCATGACTTCGAGATGCGAAATCGGAGTATTATTTTATGAAATCAGCAATTAAAACTAATAACTACATTTTAAGTAATTTTTTTTCGATTTTCAAACTAAATCGACAGCAAATGAAACTTCATGGGATTTTTAAACTAAGATTTTTCGTATAAACTTAAATAGCTAATGGATTGGAAGTGGTTAGCCCAATTGAAACCATATGGATTGCCCATATAGACCCATGTAGTACTGTATAGATTTCCCTTTCAATAAAGAAAACATAAATTACTTATTTTCAACTCTTATTTCATTCTTAAACCAAAGAATATATTACCATTAATAGAAACAACTAGTATTACGTTTAAACCAAGCATGCTAATGTATAAATTTGAACAAATAGTTTTCATATGGGTTGGTGATGGGTAGATGGGCCCACCAGCGCCCATCTATCTCACATGGGTCCCATATAGGCCCATGTGAATCTGCTTCCGTGTGCTACCTGGGAAACGTGTCAAAGTGGCGAAATTGACGATTTTTCGATAATTATTAAATTATTCTTTCGGATAAGCAAACCAGAGGAGAAACAGTACTTGATGGGCAATGCTTAATTGGCAAGAAAACTTGCCAATTGAAATTTTAGGTTTTTTTTCTTTGCTAATAAACTGCGATTGTGATTCAATTTAATGTTTTTCAAAAATCATAAAAATAATTTTTCTAAAAAATCTGAAAAATTAAAAACGTACCTTAAATAAAGTAAATAAACAAGGCAAAAATTAAAAACAATCACTGTTTATCTATTTCAAAGCCATCTTTAATGGTTAAAGACATTCGTTTCTCAATTGTCTACACCTTTTCTACAGAAATTTGGGAAGTGGGGCTATTTAGAACTCATTTAAATGCATTAGTGAGTATGCACAGCGATGCACGCACAATTTTGATAAAAATCAATAAAAGCTGGGTGTGAGAAATCTTTCAATGGCATAGTCTTTCATGACCGTATGCGCATGTGCAAGTTTGACGAAAATATTAATGATATGTCATCGCTAACCTATATATAAAAATTGAATAGTTTGGCAGTAGTTACAGTGAAGATACATGCAATTAACACTATACAAATGATAAATTATGTTTGATACAAAAATTGAATCATATGTTCTACCGTAGGTACAGTTGAAGCCCTTATTGGCCATTACTTACTGATACTTTCTATACTAATTAAGGTTTTATGAAGAAAAAAAAGTTGAAATTTAATATGAGATCTTTTTATGCATCGATCAATTTTAGTTATGAAAAGACATTTTGCTTTTTAAAACATTACATTTCTCCTTGCATTAAGAACCAAATAAAGGTATTAAATAAATATAGTTTTAATGATTTACCTTAGTCATTTTAAATTATAATATTCTAAAATTATAATAGCAATATAGTGGATAGCAAATGGCAGTATCCCATATGAAATGGTGTTCTTGTAAATATTATACGGCAAGACTTTTCGGTACTATTTTAGCTGCATTTTAGTGACAGAAAATTGAAACCAAATAATATTATATTAGCGTTTTATAATTTGAAGACCATGAACTCTTAAATTCATTGTCATATATAAATAACGAATACATACAAATTTATACAAGCAAAAACTTATTACAAATATAACTAGTTTTTCAGTGAACATTTTCGATATAGATTTCATCTTCTTTTGAACTTTTCAATTCTTGAACTTGTGCTTTCTTCCCCATTTTGCGTCGTTTGCCTTCCCAAGGAAATGACTATGCCAAAACCTTCTCAATCCTGCTAGTGGTGTGATGGAGACAATTACATATTTCATTTTGACACTAGCTAAAAAAAAAAAAAAACCCGATTCAAGTCTAATATGATTAAAAGTCTGAATTTGAAGGGAAAGAAGCATGAATATGCAATGCTAGAAGTGTGGGTAGACGCGGGGGATTACGTCCCTCCACTTTATAAGAAAATACCCATGCGTCCCCCCCCCCCTCCACTTCTAAAACATCTGAAATCCCTCCCCCCCCCCCCTTCTCACTTTTAAAAACACTCAATCCGTCTGAAAACTACTCAAGAAAAATAACATCCATTAAATGTACTTACACTGAGAAAAAGTGATTTAAAGTTTTCTAATGCAAAAAAAAACACACAACTATTTATGATATATATATACATATTAACATATCCTACTATTACAAAAATGTATTATACTATTTTGTATAAAGATGTAATTATTTTTATTAACAAATACTGTTACAGTTTGGAGGAACTTTCTTTTAAGTTAAATTTCTATTCTTGTTTCATACAAAAACAAGTTAAAAAAAAAAAAATGTTAGAGTTGTCTATTAATTTAATTTTAAGGAAGTATGCACATATAGAAGTACAATTTAAATCTAAATAAACAGTTTTATATATGATGTTGAATTCTTACTTCACTTTATCTCTTATTTCCAAGTTAAAAAACAAAATCGCAGAATATTTATTAAATTAACAATAAATTTTGAATCCTTGCTCAATGTTAGTATTAGGATGTATAAATTATTTCCTTACAAGTTAATATTTTTATTATAAGAACGAAATTATAAAATTAAAAGTTGGGGGATGAGGGGAGGGACTTGCTTTTGTCCCTAACTTTTGGACACCCCCCCCCCCCTTTAAAAAAAACCCCACTTGTACTACTGTGAATATGTAGTAATTATACTTCATTTACGTGACACCAAATGATAAAAAAAGTTTTTGTTTTTTTTTCGCTTAACGTCTGATATACGTTTCATAAATGAGGAGTTACTGATTACAGTGGTCCTATCAAGTATGAAATTCGAAGCTCCTTAAGCTTCACTCCATAATCACATACTGTATTGCATACGAAAAATTTAACATTTAGACCATTGATGATGATTTTTCATACTATAACTATTTTGACAAATTGCAAAGTATGTAAGACATAAATCCATATTCAATTTATAATTCCCTTTACTCATGAATTACAACTATGAATTTTAATTAAGTACAATTACTTTTTGTAACCCTTTATAAGGCAGTTGGAACTATACTTCCCACCAATTCTGAAATTTCATGGAAAGTGAAAGGTATAAATTCTTAAATTTTAAAATACAAAATATATCTAATTTAGAATTCCTTTTGTAGATTTTAGTACTTGTAATTAATATTTCATAAATATCATGTAATGCAAGATAAAAAGAAATGCAAAACATTAATATGTACTACCACTAGGCGGTGGGAAACATACTTCCCTCAAAATAATAATAATAATAATAATAATAATAATTAAATTAATTTGAGGTAAAAAGCAAAATTAGTTTCTTTTTATAAATCAATCTTAATTCCAAAGATATTTTAACATAACATTACTAGAAAAAAATGGCCTTTAAAGGTTAACAGAAGATTTAGAATTTCATAATATATTAGCGTTTTTATTTGTGTAACACAAAGATAAATTGGAAAAAGTCATTTAATTTATATTACATTATACCATTAGTAAAACGTTCCAAACGAGGAATATTCTAATGTCCCACTTCCAATAAACACAATTATGATGTTCGATACAAATGTTAACAAGGGCAAGCATATAAAAAGCAAGCTAATCTAATATCGATTAATGAATTTTTTTAGGGACGAAAAGTGGTCAAAACATTCAAACTCTAGGAGGAATATCCCAGTGTCCCACTTCCAATAGAGTCACAACTTTGAAACTTGAAACCAAGAGCAAACATAAACAAAATAAGCTATTGTAATCTCGATTTGCTATTTTTAAAAGGTCGATAGGGGAATAAATGTTCTAAACGAGAAATATTCTGATGCCCATCTTCTAATATATTCCCAATTATAAAATTTGGAGCAAATGTCAACAAGGGCAAGCATAGGAAAAGTAATATATTCTACTGGCAATCAAAGACAAAGTAAGTTATTTTGATAAGTAAATGTTCAGGGATCGAAATGGGATCAAACGTCCGAAATGTGGAATACATGAATATCTTTTGATTGCTAAAATGCACATGGTAAAAATTTCGTAGCGAAACACAGACATTCAGCTATTCTCTCTCTATATATAAAAGACTCACTCATCACTAACTCTCCCACTTCCTATATGGTTACAACTCTGAAAATTGGTGCAAATATCGAAAAAATAAGATAAAATACGCGATTCCGATATCGATTAACCAACTTTAAGAGGTCGAAAATGGGACTAAACGTACTAATCGAGTAATCTTTCAATATCCAACTTCCAAGACAATGAAATTTTGTGCCCAGGGAAAGCCGAGGCCGTGCGCGAAAAACCAAGTATCTTGCTAGATGCTCAGTTTCACGAGCGGAGTGTAATAGTTGTATCAGGCCCGAAACAACCAGATCGTGACGTCACAGCCCAAACCCATCACAACTCACTACTTAGGTAAGATTGCATACGAAGATGGATGAAGAAGCATCAAAATTGGAATATTTACAATGCCTAACTAGCTACATAATCTATTCTAAATTAAAGTATAGGAATAAATTAAAAAATCTTATAATTTTAGGGAATAATTTTTAAAAAAAAATTTGTTCAAAATTAATTAATTCAAAAGCTTGTTGTTTCAAAACTGATTGGTGGTTACACTGAAATAATTTCAGTTTAATTTTTCTTAAAAACTAAAATTCAAAAACAATATTAAAAAAAATTATTTAAATAATCTTTTACTTCAATAAATAATCTTTTATTTAAAACCAGAAGTTTCTTTACGAAGAAATTGAACATTTACCCACAAATTCTTCCCTTTAAGAGACTAATTATATAAAAATACCTTTAATAATAAAGAAACTTCTCTTATCTCGATTTAAAGCAAAACATAGTTTATATAATTTAGTAACTTAATTTTAAAGTAGATTAACTAAAATATATATAATCATACAGAAAGAGTGGCTAGTTTTTTTTTTTCATACTTAGAGATTTCACTTTGTCATTATGAATTTTGACATAATTTTTTAAATGTATGTTAATGCTAAACTTGAAGTTTTCCAATATAATTGTATTAGAAGAATCCTTAAAATCTTTTGGCCTGTTAAAATTATTAACGAAGCAATTTTAGAAAGGGCAGGCATTACTTCGATCAAAGAAGAAATCGGTAAGAGAAGGTGGCAATGGACGGGTCTGGTGTTAAGAATGCCAAAAGAGATTCTAACACGCGTTTTTCTCTCCTGGGCTCCTCCTGTTGGCAAGAGGAAAAGAAGGGGACAACTTGGCAAAGTTAAATGCAATCAGACCTAAAAAAAGGATCGCTTAAATGGTCTAGAAGAAGTAAGATCCCTCGTAAAAGATCGGAAGGTATGGAGAGGTAGGCTGAAAACCTTAACAGCGTGAAAAACCTAACTAAGTAAATAAGTAATGCTAACTGACAAACAAGATTCTATTCAAATTTTCATCTTCGTTCCACAATCACATTGTCGATCAGGTTGGTTTGTTTGTTAGGGTTTACTGGAGCAAGGGCAACACGAGGGCCATGCTGCGCCATTGTCGATCAGGAATTTCAGGAAGAAGATCCATCTTTTTCAATACTAGATCCTTCAAAAGTTGTTTCTGATTTTTGAATTTTAAAAAATTTTCTTCATGTTTAACTCCGATAACTTTTTGAAATTTCTATAAAATATGGCCTTGAACTACACAATATTTGAATAAACATTTTTAATACTTTTAGAATATGCGAATACAAATCATCATGCTTTTGGTTTCTTATAGGAAAATTTATTTATTATTCGATACTAATACTATCATTATACATACATAGAAATTTATAGTACAGAATCACACCTTATTCTGCAAGCCAACATTTAAGTGGAGTGAGGGCTTAAACTTGTGATCCTCAGGACAAATGTAAATTTTAACTCTAGCTGCTTGACAAACACTGCCAGACAATGTCAACAAACAGTACTGTTTTTTTAAGTTTTCTTAGTCAGATGATTACTTAATCGGTAAAGAAGATAAGTATCCATAGAAAGATCTCAAAACAATCCTTTGTACAGATGTAATGTAGGACATTTTTTTTGGCACAATTTTATTTGGCATTTTTTTCCCCCAGATAAATGTTGTTTCTGGCGGCGGATTTTATTTTAAGTTATATTTTAATTCAGTTAATTATTTATATTTTAATCTTCTTTCAGTTACTGTGTTTTTAATTTTGGCGAATTTTCTAAACGCCAAAAGAAAAAAATTGCAAATGTCCTATACTACATCTGTTCTCAATCATTACAAAAATACACTCATATCAAGAATATCATGAACAATAACGAGAAAATTTACCCAAAACTCAGATTCCTTAATTCAAATATTGAAAATCATTAATGAATTGATACCTAATAAAATCTGACAGGAAAATAGCTTAGGCTTAACATCGACATATTTAATGTAACATACAACAGAAATTACTTTTCAAATGGAATGCAACCAAATCGCATTTGATGCGTTTTATTTTTGTGTAAACATTTAAAAAAAAAATTTACTCACCGAAAATAATGTAAATAGTAACGTTGAATATCCGTAAGAAAAATGTGAAGACAATTTAAAATTGAAAATCATATCTAAACAGAAGAGAATCAGTAAGCTATTTACAAGTGCAAACAATATCAACAACATTCATAGCTTTCGGCTGTGACGTCAAACTCGTTTAAAAATTCAGGATTATGGCCTTGTAGACTGAGCATCTAGCAAGATACTTGGTTTTTCGCGCACGGCCTCGGGAAAGCATATGTAAAATAAACTGTTTCGATGTCGATTAACCAACAGTAAGGAGTCAAAAATTTGATACGAAAAATAACGCAAAGTCCCACTTCTAATATCAACCTAAATTTTGATATAATTGCCACTAAGGTAACCTATTGCCATCTCGATTATCTGATTTTAAAGGTTTGAAAGGAGTCTAAACGTTCTAAACAAGGGATATTCAAGTGTCCCACTTTCAATATCATCACCTCTCTGAAAATTTGATCCAAGAGCAAACAAGATAAATAAATTATTCCGATCTCGATTAACCAATTTTAAGGGTTCGAAAATTTCCATACGAGGAACAGTACAATGCCCCACAACCAATTTCATCCCAATTATAAAATTTGGTACAAATGTCAACAAGGGCAAGTATAGGTAAAGTAAGATATTCCGATTTTGATGAACCAATTTTCAAGAGTCGAAACGGGATCAAACGTCCAAAATGTAGAATACATGAATGTCTTGATTGTTAAAAGACACATAGTAAAATTTCGTAGAGAAGCACGGGCATTCAGCTAGTAGATTATAATTACACTTATTATCACAACTTTCATTGATTGATGATTGAAAAGCACATCTCGATACTTGTATATTTTCAGTCGATCATATCGAGTAAATTTCCAACCAATAAGTTTGTGTTAAATGGAAAGTTTGATTTATATTTTTTTTTTCAAGTACTATTCTGTTAGTCGGGTACCAGATAAAAACTACAAATTGTAGATCTAACTCATCCAAACTAACAGCCTTTAAGTCATTTATAATTTACACTTAGGGTTGGCAAAACAATTGCGCGTCACTTAAACGTGTAAACTTTTAGGCTTGGCGACAACTGGTACCCGGTTAAGGGAAGAGTACCATTTTCAATTCATATTTTTATGATAAAACATTGTTTCTGTGCGTAGTTAAGGAATTTAATGCTTTTGGGTAAACTCAATAAGAGGGAGGAACTCTGGTGACGAGAAGTTGGCGAGCAGGGGTGGAACCTTCATGTGTAGATATTTATTTTGAAAAGCATTGTCCACAGTTAGATAGATAGATAGATAGATAGATAGATAGATAGATAGATAGATAGATAGATAGATAGATAGATAGATAGATAGATAGATAGATAGATAGATAGATAGATAGATAGATAGATAGATAGATAGATAGATAGATAGATAGATAGATAGATAGATAGATAGATAGATAGATAGATAGATAGATAGATAGATAGATAGATAGATAGATAGATAGATAGATAGATAGATAGATAGATAGATAGATAGATAGATAGATAGATAGATAGATAGATAGATAGATAGATAGATAGATAGATAGATAGATAGATAGATAGATAGATAGATAGATAGATAGATAGATAGATAGATAGATAGATAGATAGATAGATAGATAGATAGATAGATAGATAGATAGATAGATAGATAGATAGATAGATAGATAGATAGATAGATAGATAGATAGATAGATAGATAGATAGATAGATAGATAGATAGATAGATAGATAGATAGATAGATAGATAGATAGATAGATAGATAGATAGATAGATAGATAGATAGATAGATAGATAGATAGATAGATAGATAGATAGATAGATAGATAGATAGATAGATAGATAGATAGATAGATAGATAGATAGATAGATAGATAGATAGATAGATAGATAGATAGATAGATAGATAGATAGATAGATAGATAGATAGATAGATAGATAGATAGATAGATAGATAGATAGATAGATAGATAGATAGATAGATAGATAGATAGATAGATAGATAGATAGATAGATAGATAGATAGATAGATAGATAGATAGATAGATAGATAGATAGATAGATAGATAGATAGATAGATAGATAGATAGATAGATAGATAGATAGATAGATAGATAGATAGATAGATAGATAGATAGATAGATAGATTTAAAGTTTGATTTGTCTAAGAAAATGATTTATTGCATGTTCTTTACTAACCCGGAAATATGGATAAATGTAAGATACGCAAATATATCGAAAACCAATGTAAAGGTTTCAATTTGTCTAGATCCCCTGTCATCAGTGTTTACTTGGCACTGTATTCTCATACTAAACATGAGATTCTTGATGAATTCTAGTAGCTAAATTGCTCGTACTACCTTTTCAGCCGATTGCAAGTGATGGAAAGTTCCCAATACATTAAATCTTTACATAATGCATATCGTAGAAGTGTCCCACAAATGTTTGTTGAAATTTGGATTAGATGAGTGATCTGGCTTACTTATAGGGGTAATATTCATATTTTTTTAATCGTTTATCCAAAACAAAAGTGGGGTAAAATTTGCCATAAGTATCAACACACGATTTCGAAACTGATATTTCACAATTAAAGACTTGTCGAGATCAAGTAAACGTAATTACAGTGGTAAAGTAGAATTTAATTATCTTCTGTGCTCATGGGGAACTTATTAAATAAATTCAACTTATTGAGCCTAAAGACCAAAATCCTTTCCCCACCGAATCCTTATCTTGAATTGGCATTTACCATGAAATATCATGTTTCCACCTTTCTACAGATTCTCTGTAGCCCAATATTACTTATGAGACTGAAAAAATTAATTTCAGTTAACAGTGATGGTTGAAAAAAAAAAAATTCTTTGGGTACAATATGTATAATTGGTTTAATAAGCTCCCAAGAGCGCAAACGATAATTAAATTCAACTTTTTTACTACAATGATGTTAACTTGATCTAGTCAAGTCTTATAAGTGGTGAAATATTGGTTTTTAAATCGTGTTTATTGATATTAAGACACATTTTATTCCCCTTTTGCCCCGGATAAACGATTAAAAAATATGAATATCGCCCCTATAAGTAAGCCAGATCACTCCTCTGATCCAAATTTCATCAAGCTTGTGTGGGGCACTTCTACGATATGCATTGTGTAAAGATTTAATGAGACCTTTTCATCATTTGCAAATCAAAACGTGGGAGGAACAATTTAGCCCCTAGAATTCATCAAGAAACTCTTATTAATTTTGAGAATACAGTGCCAAGTAAACAATGATGACAGGGGAGATCATATCTCACACTAAAAGTCAACTCCATGAGTTGCGTGATTTTTAATGTAAATGCATCTGTACAACTGCACACTAATGGTACTCCATTCTTTTGCAAATGCACCTACTGTAACTGAATACCCTTAATTTATGAACATGAGTGTATATGGTTCTATTAATCAGTTTAACAAATTGAAAAAATTGTCGGCCAGTTTTAAATTCTATTAATGCATTTGAATGTCATACACCACTTATCGCGGTCATGAAAAGTGGTGTGCAGCTAGGTCTACATGGTCAGGTATTGCTTTTTATTATAGACAATAAACTTGCTCTCAGTAAATAGTAATTATTTCTTTCAAATACCCACATGTATACATAGAATAATAAAAGTATAGCAATCGCTTGAAGAAAGAAAAAGAAAAAAAAGAAGGGGGGGGGGGGGAAGGGGGGAATCGATTTTTTTTTGGGGGGGGAGCATTTTGCCTTCTAGAAAAAATGTCTGTCAGTGTGTCTATGCGTCTGTGTGTCTGTGGTCAGTATAACTCCCAAAGAAATTGACCTAGGATGTTCAAATTTGGTGTGTTGGTTAGTAGTAACCATGAGACCTATCATTAAGGTTTCCGTCAAAATCGCCCAGGCGCATAAGGTAGCTGCCATTGAAAAAATCATGTTTTTCAATGATTCCTAAAAAACGGCCCAAACGATTTTGATCCAAATCCTTCTGGTAATGCCTCTTAAAGTGCTCTGAACATCCCCACTTCTGAAATTCCCGTAGAAATGCGATAAAAGCTTAAAAAGTTGAAAAAAGAGTGCTTCTAACACAGAGCTCTCTGCTCTTGAGTTCCTCCCATCAATGACGGATTTATTTCTGTTGCAATGTAATGTATATCGAATAACGTCGGCAATTTTGTCATCTTGGCGGGCTTTATAAGCCCTTGTTAAAATTATTGCCAAAAATATTGTCGAACTGGCCTTTGTTTTAAACGCGTGAAAATATGAAAACGATAAATAAAACCATAAATTTTAATGCGATTACCAATATTATAATGCAATTGAAAGTTGTGCGATGTTCCACACTCCTTGTTTTTCAGTTTTGTCATAGAAGTAGTGTAGAGGAGACCGGGGCTGGTTGAAACAACAGCATTTATAAGTCTGATTTGATAAGTTTTAATTTTTCGTTCGTAAAGGACAGTACCAACCAAAGGACAGTTAAACCAACGTTATGTATACGAGAGGAACTTTTTTATCAACAGCTCTGTATTTTGTAATAAAAAAACTGTTTTTAAGATGGGTGAGTAAATTTTCAAAGCTTCATAAGACATCGCATTTTGTGAAGTATAGAATGGTCCAAGTTTCTTTATTTATAAAGTGTTTAAAGTACATAGTTATAACTTGCATTTTCGAAAGCATACGTGCATGGCTACTGGTACTTAACGTCTTGAGGCAGGCGTATTATAGGGCAGGTTGAAACAACGTTTCATTTCTTTCCACTATGCCCTCTATGTGCCGTCTATTATATCATACCAATATGCAACCAACAACAATGTACTTGTTCCTGCATCATAAACCGTTGCTGAAGCTGTTAAAGATGGCTTTTTTATACCAGATATCTAAAACGACACAATCCGTTAGAACTCTCTAAGCAACTTGCTTAGCTCGTGCTACCAGCTTTAACCAGCACAATGTCAAAATGTTTTTCGACAATTATTCTCGTATCTTAGAGAAACATAACTTTCAAGCTACTCACATATACAACATGGACGAGGCAGGAATAACTATAGTCCATCGTCTAATCAGAATTGTTGCTAAAATGGTATCAAGCAAGTGGGAACTAGTACCTCAGCTTAGCGTGGTACTCTATAGTGGCCATCGGTAGAGCTGTTTCTGCGACTGGAAATACAATACCACTGATATTCTTTGGGTAATGTTTCGAGATCATTTTATTTTAAGTGGACTACCAGGATGCGTAGGGTCAACTAATCCTTCAGGTTGGATGACGGACAATGACTTTGTTGTCTTTTTGAAACATTTCGTTCACGCGGTGCACATCAGAGAAATCTGTTTTATAGATTATCGATAATCATGCATCCCACCTTTCCATCAACCTCATAGATTTGTGTGTTGCGTTAAAAGTATTGTTCTCTTGAGCTTTCCACCGAATTGCTCACATAAACTTCATACCCTCTATCCTGATGTCTTTGAGCCTCTAAAAAAGTGTATTAATACAAATGACAGTTGGATGAAAAACAATCCACGCAAGACTATGAGTATATATACGATATTCCCTGTGTGTAAATAGAATTTTTCTAATAAAGCTACACAGAGTATTGTTCACATTAATTATAGTGAAATAAATACGTTTACAATAGTTAAATAATTATGTTTAGGATAATCAAATAATTTGGTTTATAGTATAGTAAAGTATTTATGTTTTCAGTAGTCCAAAGTTGTTTCAATCTGTTCCGGTATGCGTTTCAACCTGCCTGAGCGTGTATTGCAATCAACCCCTTACTCGGAGTGGTTCTAACATACGTAAAGGTCATTAAGATTTTTTTTTAAATACCTTACAGCTCTAAGTATATCGTATATTAAAATTCAGTGTAATAGACCAAAAGGGTAACCTACCATGCCACTAAAACTAAACTTCTAGTGTTATTTGTTTACGAGAAAAAAATTTAAATATGAAAAGTGCTTCAACCAGCCCCGGTCTCCTCTACATCTTTTTTGCCAGTCAAAAGATTTCCTCAAACGAAGATAGGCTTCTTAAATTATGGTAACTTTCGAAAATCCAGCAGGTAAAAAATCTTTTAAAAGTACAAGCAGAGGTAGAACAGCGGTATTGGTCAATATCGGAAACAGAGGTTCTGGTAGAATCAGCCAGTCCATGCTGAAACTCAAGCAGCGTTCCACATTACACGATTTTTTTAAAAAAATAAACCGGGCCCGATGTGGAGTTAGTAGACTAGCAACGACTTGTCTACTAAGGTCCACATTGGGATCGGTTAGTGTTGAGAGATATTGGTTAGAGTGTTTGTGCTACTGGGTTGATTCGTGAATGTTCATTATGAGTTTTTCATTGATTGTAAGTATTTTTCATATATTTTTTTAATTGTTTGGACATATCCACGTAAAATGATTCTCTCTTATTTGTAAGAAATAATTGTGCCCCTCAAAATATATATTTTTGTTAATAATAGTATAATGCATAATAATACATATTTAGAATGCAATTTGGTAAATGTTATTACTATATAAAATTTTTAAAATGTCCATAAATTTCTTACATTCTGTAAGTAATTAGAGGGTTATAACGACGTTAACTGATTTCAAAATCTAATTATGCATTGTTTTTATCTTTAGAAATGTTATATTTTTTGACGCTGTTCAAGACCGATTCGAACGCTTTTTTTTTTTTTTTTTTTTTTGCATTTTTAAATTTCCGATTACTTTTCGATTTTCTTGAATTTCCGATTTGAGAGTTTAAGCTAATGTATTTCATCAGCATAAGGCAAGTCATTCCAAATGCAAGGGTTTAATCATAGGGTTTAATGATGGAAATAAGATGAGATACATTCCAATTGTTGAACTTTTCAATATCAACAAGAAAACTAATTATCGTGATGCCTGTAAGAAAAGAGGAGTCCAAACAATACCGACAAATTATCCTACTCCCAGCAACATTTTTGATGAGTAATGGCAGGTGCACATTATCACTGCCCCGCCATTAAATTTTAATATCCTGGACTTCAATTGGAGAACTGCAACCAATATGAGCATGTTGAGAGATATACGGGGAACCAATCATAAGCGCGCTTACTAGTTGATATGTGGGGGAAGGGGGGGAGGTATAATGACAGGTGGAAGCCGGATCTGGCATTCCTCGGTCGTCTGCAATTCCGAAGGGGGTGAGGGAGGGTGGATCGTCTGCGATGTACGTAAAACAGGGAGGGTGGGGGTAGAAATCGCTTGCTATTTTTTATTGTGGAAGATGATTTACTGTAAGCGATTATTATAATGACGAAAGATTGACGTGGGATTTTCGTTTCCAATTTGTGGGATGTGAACAGTGCTTCTTTGTTGTAGGAAGGAGATTTGGGGGTTCTACCTGTCTGTTTCGGTAAAGTGGGAAGATAGGAGAGAAGAAATTGATTTCCCTTTTTTTAACCCTTTAACTATTATAATACGCAAATATGCTGCGAAGTTTGGCGTATCTGTATGCACTTGAGAATAAAATTGAAAATGTTTCAAACAGCCGTGAAGAGAAACTACTAAACAAAAGAATGTAAAAATATAGCTAGATTCCGACTAAGCGAAGGTATAAAAGGAATTTTCAAATACAGCCCCAAAGAACTGATTCGTAAGCTTACATTGTGAATTCCTCCTAAAATCTTTTAGAATAATTTTTTAACTGGAAGTAAAAGGGTGTTTACAAAAAATACACCAACTTTAAAAGGCTACTAAATAAAATTAAGGAAGATACAAACTTTTGGACAAACTTAATAAAAAATAAGTTTATGAAATTATAAATGTCAAATGTGATCACATCACCAGAATCTCGAACGATATTCGGCCGATAAGAGGAATTCACCCCACACTTTTTTCAGAATATCCGTTGCGTTACAGTTTGAATGGTGCAGTTATCCCTGTTTCCAGTTCGTCCATGTTGGCCTGTAGTGAGAAACACCTTATCTTTTATATAGCCCTTCAAAAATTTTATTGCAGAGAGTTAAAGCAGGAGTTTCAGTGCGCCACTGATTACGAGTGAGAACATCTTCACCAGTCTAATTTCACCGGTAAGGTGGTATGAAACATTGCTTCATCATTAAAGACAAACTTAGATTTTAAGGAATTGTCTTTGTCGAGTTCTTCAAGAACAAAATTTCGAAATTTAATTATCTGTTCTTTGTCATTTTGAGTACGACCGGTCAATTAATTTCATACAGTCGTATGAAGTATTTACAGAAGCTGCCTCTTCGAGTTACACTGGAGGACAATACTTAAGAACGAGATGGTTTTTTCTTAATAACTTAGTGGAGTCTTAGTGGAATAGCATAGACACATGAAATTCAAATCAAAGAGTTATTTTTATGTAACATAATGATAAGTTAAACAACGCAGTCAGAAATTGCGATGCAAAGTGTACGTGGGGGCATGTGTAAAAGAATGGAGTACCATTAGCCTGCACCATTACAGTTGCATTCATATTAAAGTACACAAGTCAAATAATTTTTATTTTTAGTAAGGGATATGATCTTTCTTGTCATCAATGTTTACTTTGCATTGTATTCTCATACGTAACTTGAGGATTTTTATGAGGCATAGTGGCTAAATTGCTCGTCCCACCTTTAGAACTATTTTGAAGTGATGGAAAGTTTCTAATACATCGAATCTTTCCACAACGCGTTTCGTATAAGCATCCCTCACATGGTGAATTAATTTCTGATCAGAAATGTGGCTACCTAATGTATAGGAGTGATTTTCCAATTTTTAATCGTTTATCCAAAGCAACAGTGTGATAAAACATGTCATGAATATCAATTAAAAAATGATTTAGATACCAATATTTTCTTATAACAATCTTGTCTGGAGCTAGAAAACATGATTATTGGAAAAACTGTGTTACCTGTAAAAAGGGTGATTACTGTGTTACCTGGTGAGCTCAATACAGCAATCTAACATATTTCACCCAAAGGCCAAAACTTTTTAACATCACATAGCTTTTACTGAAAGGAATGTATACAGTCTCATGAGTGATACTGAATATCAGATAATCTGCAGAAAAGTTTGAACATGATATTACGTGGTAAATACCAATTCAAGATAACGATTTGGTGAGAAAAGAGTTGTAGTCTTAGTTTACTATGTGTTGGATTGCTTTATAAAGCTTCCCAGTAATGCACAAAATAATTTAATTCGACTTTTTTACTGTAATTACGTTACCTAGATTTAGGCAAGTCTATAATGGTGAAATATTGGTTTCTAACTCATGTTTATTGATAATTATGGCATACTTTGTCTCACTGTTGCTTTAGATAAACGATTAAATAATATAACTAAAAAAATAGAGTTTTGCAAAATCCTTTGTATTCATTGTCAATGCAGCGTCAATTTCAAAAACATTTCTATCAGCAAAATGTGCGGCAAACTAAGTTTCATTTTTTTTATTTTTTTTTTTATTTTTTTTTTTATTTTTTTTTTTAAGTAAACGCGAATTTATGTTCTCAGATCTAAATATCATTTATTCATTCTGAATGAATTAATTTTATTCTTTATTTATTAAAACAAATTTGCAACAGGAAAGAGTTTCACCAATGATTCGTTCAATGCTATTTTAACTCGATTGAATGACGCAAGTTGCTTTGTTAGTATTCTGTAAAAGCAACCTTTTAGTGACAGTAACAGCATCAAAATTTGATAGAATGCAATGTCCTCAACATCGAACTTACTTGCCAAGTTTCAACTCGATTGTGGATGACGAGAAGGGGGTAATTAAGCCTCCGCAGATTCCGCACGCATCGATAAACATACAAAATCGAAGTTAATATAAAGGATTTAAAAATACGAACATCTCTTCTATACGTACGCCAAATAACTCATTTAATCCAAATTTTATCTCAAACATGTGAGGGACGCTTCTTTGTGACGCGTTGTGATAAAATTCGATTTATTGGGAACTTTCCATCTCTTTAAAACTGTTTTTAAGGTGGGACAAGCAATTTAGCCGCTATGCCAGTGGTGACTCGTGCCAGTAGAGCCGGGCCTGCATCTAAATTAATTAGTTCAAAACTATAATTATAGATTTATAGATGAAGATCCAATTTACTGTAAACGTAAAAAAATCCGATAAAAAGCAAACTTGTTACCGAGGGAAAAAAAAAAACAGCTTCCAATCAACCCAAACTGGTGATTTTCCTCCGAAGTGCAGCCGAGTGTTCCTGAAACGCGTTTCGGCTGCAACGTTGCCATGCGTTTCCATGGCAACTGACGGAACACAGCACTGCTTTTCTGTCCTCATAATGCGTAACAAGATAGCCAGTTAGCAGTTTTCCAACTTTGGCTGTCCTTGAGAATTCGATGAACTGATTGGCCCGTGTGTGATGAGTCGTGTGTGGGTGTGAGAGGTGTGAGAAGTGATGTATGGGTGAAAGAGGAACAAGCATTTCTTAGAATTTTCACCACCAAATGGAAATAGTTTCCATGATAAGTTTATACTTGTGGTTTCTTGTTATTTCTTAAGTTAATACTAAAACTTACAATTGAAACATTTTGAAACATGAAGCCCTGTTATAAGTAAGATTAAATTACTTTTTTTTTATGTTTTCTTTCTCATATTACTTTGTAAATATTCAAAGGAAACTTTGCGTTTGAGTAATTAAGATTAAACAATTTCCATTCATAAATGATTGTGGGAAGTGGGAGAGACGGGATGGGGGGGGGGGGGAAGCACTGTTCCAACTGTACTAAGAGTTTTGACCACGATCCGCCACTGCACAATGCCTCATAAAAATCTTCATGTTAGGTATGAGAATACAGTGCAAAGGGAACATTGATGGCAGGGAAGATCATATCTCGTACTAAAAGCCAATTCTTTGAGTCGTGGGGTTTTTAATATGGATGCATCTGCAATGGAGCACACAAATGGTACTCCATTCTCTTACATATGTCCCTACCCCCTACGTACACTTTGTATTTCATTTTGCGACTGCGTTGTTTTACTTATCGTTACTTTACATAAAGATATCTCTTTAATGTGAATTTCATGTGTCTATGCTGTTCCACTAAAAAGATATTAAGGAAAAACCATGTCGTCCTTAAGTTTTGTCCACCAATGTAATTGTTCCGGACTGCAGATTGAAAGGCGACTGCAAGTTTAGGTAAATCATCGAAATCATTCTGAATTTTTTTATAGAATGTCGAGAAATGTTAGTAGATCATGAATCCCCAGGTCTGCCAGGACAGAACAATTAAAAAATCGACTTTGAATGTGTTGAATTAAATTCGATTGTGTAATATGACTTTCTTGACAAAGACAAAAAAAAAAAACTTTATTGTCTGGTAACTCTCCACGCTTTAATTTTCAATTAAGTAGGTTGCAGACTATTTTTCTTTCTTTGCTCCAAGATCTCTCATCTCTTAAAAGTCTGCCAAGATGGCAATAAATATTACGTCCTCAGTGAAGTAATACTTATCGCCAATTTGGCTCACTTTTAAAAGATGGAAATAATTTTCGCCAGAGAATAAATATCGTCTGCACTTTTCCTCGTTGAAAATTAAAGAGTAGTGGGTTACCAAATAAAAAATAATGCTTATTAATTGCAAGTTACGACATATTTGGCTATCAGATTTAATTCAACTCATTCAAAGTCGATTTTTGAATAGCATCGGCCATTTTTACCTCGGCAGACCAGTGGATTCATGATCTATTATACATTTCTCTTTATTCTTTATATAAAAAAAATTCTGAATGATATTCTATGAGGTACCTAAACTTGAAGATGCCTCTCTGATTGCTAGCTGGGACAGTTTGTCTAATTCATACTGTATTCTCCTCATACACATGTAGACGACCAGAACTCTTGCCGTTTCAAATACTCCCCTTTACAGAAAATTGACAAAACCAACGTAAGACACTCGATCTATCGGAAGGTTGAATTGTGCGTTTGTGACGAAATATTCGTTGAACAGCAGTAACCAATTAAATTTAACAAAATCAGTAACAGAGGAGACTTTTTTGTTGATTGGTTATCATTTCAGCTCAAACTGACTATAAATTAATTTGCACTTCCTTATGAACTTAACCATTACGTAAGTAGATATAACCCCAAAAAGTTGGTGCATTCTTTTATAAACACCCTGTTTATAGTTAAAACACCCTTATGGAGGGAAAAATATGTACTGGGTGATCAGAAACCACCGCATGAATCCTACAGTTTCACGATCTTGAGCATAAACAAAACATTATACTGTTGGGGTTGCAAATGAAAGTGTATAACTTTTTTTTAAAGTTTGCACTCCTTTTAGGTTGCACGAGGACAGAAAAGGAAATATAAGTTGTCCACACATTTCCGTTGCGATATTTTAATTCCGCCTACATCATCATTTGCGATTGATTTAACGTCAATTGTAATTTTTTAGTGTCATCAAACCGGATTCCTGCAAAATGATTAATGCCTCTATGGAGTTCTTGATTTTGAAATTAATTTGATTATATAAGTGGCTTTTTTTTTTCTTTTATAAAGGAAATGAAAAAGAAATTACTACATTCCTCCTCCCAAAACCCTTTGATCAAGTATATAACAGAATTGGTATTAAGAGGGGTAGGGGGCATCACAAACCAAAGAATACGTGATTTTTTTTTAATGCAAAATCCAATAAAATGACTAATAAAATCTGTAATTATGTAACTAATACGAAGTTTTAAAATATACCGAGTTTTCAAACGTTCTTAATTACCGCGGACCTCTTGGTGATGGAGTTGTCGAACTCAAATACGTGACTATTACGAAGTTCGATTCTTTGCGTAGTCTCTTTGCAATCTCTAATATCAAAACGGAATAGATGCGATAGTGATAAGGACAAATGGTCTCATTTCAATGGCCCAGCTTCCTCCATGGAAGTTTTCCAGGCTTCCTTTCATTTGTGACATAAATGTGGGCACTTTTTCTATAACACATTTCCAGGAAGGCTTTCAATCTTAAAGTATGTACTACTCTCGGTTGTTCAGACCTTAGATCATTTAAGTTCTTGGGTAGCTCCTCTGAGATGGGGGGAAAAATCGGTATCACAAATGAACCTTTGCGGGGACTGTCAAATTAACTCAAACATACAACTTTACATTGTATTTTTTTTTTTAATTGGATTCGGTATTTTCTGACAAAAAGAGCTACATTGGGATACTGTGTCGAGATGAACTGACAACAAGATGTAGACAAATAAAATTAACTCAAGTGTAAAGAAGCTCACGTTTTCCGGGAGGTATTTCAAAAGGAAATTTCCTCGTTTTTGCGTCGCTATAGAGGGATGGATAGATCTAAAGAATCTTATTAAGAAGTCTAATAATCATATCGATACCATCTGTAAGAATTGCTTTCGTATCTACATATCTCTGAGATCGGATTGCAGAGTGTCCAAATGAGGAACCAAACCTGTGTTCACTCGAATGTTATACTTCATCTTCTTTTTGTCGACTTCTTCTATTATAGACTTAAGGATACATTTTTTTTTAAAACTCAGTAAGATATATTAGTACCTGTACATAAATATTAAATATTAAACCTTAAATTATGTTTATAAAGTAGTTATTTCTGAACATTTAATATTTTAAATACTTCGTAAAACTCTTATTCTTATTTCCGTAGGGCTATTTCTGCGAAATTGTTATCTTGAAACTTTGAAGTACAAATTAAACAATCATTCAAAACGACACTTGTCTGCACAGTGCTTTTATTTACCATGTGCTGCACATTATCCTCTTAAGAAGTTTAATTATTTCTAAAACGGGACTTTTAAACTTGTCATTACGTTCCTGCGTTTAATTTCAAGCCATTTTAATTGAAATCTCACAATGATTTAGATTAAATATTATTGGGTTAAAGCAATATTGAAATACATTTTTAAACAGGTACTATCGGTTATTTTCAATCTCCAGCATTAATTTTAAATCCATTTGAAATTTTTTTTAAAAAAGAATCATTTAAATCCATTGGAACTTTTTTTACGTTTAAGTTAGATTTATTAACAAATAACGAAGGGAAAAAGAGAATTTATTTTTGTAGTTTAAAGTACGACGGGAGAAGAGATAACCATTGCAGAGTTATGGAGCAGAAGAGAGGAGCCAGTGATTGACTTCTATGATTAGCTGGCATTAGGTAGATTTTTTTTTTTTGATGGGTAGGGGGGGGGGGGGGAAGCTTTTCAAAAATGTAATATACAGTACATCAATAACAAATGAAGGGGTCTTAATTTTAATTTCATACAGTGATTGCCTTTATTGACAACAACATGCTTCGAGAGACGATTTTCTTTTATTTGTCGAATGCAAGTGGATGACCACTTTGACCAATATCTTTATTCTTATAAATTCCTAAATTTATAATAATTTATAGCGTTTTCTTATTTATTATTTTATAAAATAATTTATTTTTTTTTGCAAAGCGAGAATTTGTAATTAAATTAAATAATCTAAGTTCGAAAGTTTCTGTTACTTACTGAAACGCAAATTTCTAAATGTATTTATTTTCAAATTAAATATTACCGTTCACAAAAGAAAATATTTTCAAATTAAATATTAGCGTTCCAAAAGTAAGTATCTTTAAATTAAATGTTAACAAAAAGAGAAGAAATTAAAAGATCTCTAAAATATTTTCCTACCTATCAGTTACGTGGTTTGCCACCATTGAACAAATAAAATGTTGGTAACCTTCAAAATATAAGCGACGAAAGAAGCAACTTTTCAGAAACCGATTGTAAGAATTGAATTGATTAACTTAATTGCGTAAATATATTAATTCCTCAATATAAATATTGATTGCGGGAACAGAAATGGAAATTTCAAATATTCTCCATTTCTGCTAAAGAATAGGAATTCATAGTTACTGTGGAAGTTTCTGAACATCCTGCACAAGTGAAATTATAAAATAATTATAACAATAATTATGCATAAGTCTAATGGATTAAAAAAAATTCGATTCAGTCTGCCCTTATAACGACCTTTAACCGACCCACGCTCTCTCCTTAACATACAGAAATTCTTTGAACTGAGATTGTAACAGTACTTTCAACACAAAACCAAAGTAAAGAGCTGAATAGCAACCTGATAAACAACCGACAAACCAATAGGGATTTTCTTCGTTTCTGTCTAAAAAAACCTTTCAAATATTTCACAATCAGGTTGAAGTGGGTTAAAATCGCATCGATTAACCTGTTTACTTCCAATAACGTAAGTAGCGTTGCGTTCAAAAGTGTCTGTGTCGTCTATAATTACACGGAAATAAAAGTTTCAAATAGTTTTCAACAGTGTAAGAAAAAGGAGTTAACTTCCAACAAAAAACGTGATTATATACTGGATTTTCTCCCATTCAGAACGTAAATGTTGAAAAGTTTCAGACCTTCCGGAACGCATCAATTTCTCGTCACCGGATATGCTGATCTAACGATGCAGTAGTACAATCTCGTGTAGCTATTGGGCTGGAAAATCTTTAATACAACCAACTGACCAGGGTTACACTAGACGTACGGATTGCTGCTCTTTTATTGTTTACTTATACACTTTCCAAAATTTTGAATATAATTAGTAATTAACAAAAATATCCCTTTTTTGTCACATTTCAATGCACTCTTAATCAAGAACATATCATCAAGAGTCTATGTTCTTTCTCTAACATATTAACAACTGGGATTAATTGAACGCAAAATATGAATTATTAACTGTAATTATCAATTAAAAAGAATGAAGAAACTGCCTGCTGATTCAAAATAATGGATAATACATATTGTTTTTCCAATTATTTACTAAGAAATTATTCTAGCGGTTTTTAAGATAAGATGTTTGACTGGCCGTTCGTATGCATATTATGTTTCGAAACATTTAATTTTTGTACAAAAATACTTAAGTTCTTTTTTTTTATTCATCTCAATACCTGTAACCTACTTAGAAGAATTTTGTTATAAATATTAACAGCCATATTTTAACTAGTAATAAAATATTAATGAATATAAATTTATCATATCTATATATCTAGTTAAATAATTCATTTTTATTATACATCTTACATATCTATCACATTTATTAACAACATAACCAATGGTGGTATGAAAAAGTATTTACACAAAGCTTACCAAATTTCAGAACTATAAGGCTATATCAGAAATGGAAGAATTAGTGATAACTGAATGAGTGACTGAGTCAGTGAGTCAAAGTTTTTGGTTTTTATATGTAAACTATCTGAATACCCATGCTTGGTTACGAAATTTTACAATGTGCTTTCTTGCAGTCAAAGGACATGCATGCATTCCATATTTAGGACGTTTGATCCCACTTCGAACCCTGAAAATTGGTTTATCAAAATTGGAATACCATATTATGTCTATTCTTTCCCTTGTTGATATTTGTACCGAATATCAGAATTTGTGACTACATTGGAAGTGGAACATTTGAAATTCTCTCGTTTGGAAAATTTGACCCGTTTTCGACACCTTAAAATTCAAAGAATTTTAGCAATCAAAATGCATTCATGCATTTCACATTTTGGACGTTTAATCCCATTTCGACCCATGAAAATTGGTTTATCAAAATTGGGATATCATATTATGTCTATTCTTTTCCTTGTTGATATTTATACCGAATATCAGAATTGTGACTACATTAGAAGTGGAACATTTGAATATCCCTCGTTTGGAAAATTTGACCCGTTTTCGACACCTTAAAATTCAAAGAATTTTAGCAATCAAAATGCATTCATGCATTTCACATTTTGGACGTTTAATCCCATTTCGACCCCTGAAAATTGGTTTATCAAAATTGGGATACCATATTATGTCTATTCTTTTCCTTGTTGATATTTATACCGAATATCAGAATTGTGACTAAATTAGAAGTGGAACATTTGAATATCCCTCGTTTAGAACGTTTGACCCTTTTCGAGCCTTTGAAATTTGTTAATCGACGTCTGAAATGTTTGCTTTATATATGCTTGCCCTTGTTGACATTTATACGAAATATCAGAGTTGGGACTATATGGGAAAGGGGAGAATTAGTGATGAGTGAGTGGGTGAGTCAGTCAGCCGGTAAGGGCTTTGTCTTTTATAAATAGAGATAGATAAGAATAAGTTTTAACATTTTGGACGAAGCGATGTTAACCCCCCATACTTGCATATCATACTTACAAACAAACCATGTAAAAAGCAGTCAGTAAGACTTTGCCTTTTATATAAAGAAATAGATAAGAATCAGTTTTAACATTTTGGGAGGAGCGATGTTAGCCACCATACTTGCAGACAAACCATGTAGAATGCTAACTACATTTATGACGAAATAAGTTATCCTTTTCATCTTTCCAAAATTCGTTCTGTGATTTTCTTTTTATCAAAAAACGGTTTCTTTTGTAATGCATTCCCAACAAATCGTAACGACTGATATTTCATTATTACAACCCAAAACCTTTCAAATTGATATTTTGGGGCGGTTCATTTTTTTAACCGGCACACTAACGACCTGCAACATCGTAGGATACAAATGAGCTATAACAATCAACATTAAAAAGGAGTCACACCACGAGCAAGCTTTTAGTGAAAGCTCGTGCAACCGATTGTTTCCGGGTGTCGAGGCCGCTCAACTCCTGTTGCGGCCACGGTTCCCATGGTTACGGAGGGGATTCAAGGTCATAGCATCCCATGTTTGCACCTGCTAACCGGATCCGCTGACAGGTGCGCGAGATTTCTTTACAGACGGGAGAAAGTACAGGGAGAAGACCGGTGTCCCGTTTGATGTCGGAGAGAAAGGAATTTGCTCTCCATCCTCTTTTCTCTTTTATTTTGAGCATTTTTCTTAGTGGATGAGAAGGGAAAAGAAGGGCATTTTAAGGAACCAAACAAGTGAAGCTTGTTCGGCTAACAATTATTGTTCTGTTCGTTATGAATGGTAAATTTGTTGTTTGGTCTGCGTTGAGAGATTTTTAATATTAATTGCCCTCATAAGATTAACAGTTCAGCTAATATGCGAAAATATATTGTAAGAGAATTTTGGTGAAGGGGATAACAGTCATAAAATTAGTGGAGTAATAAAGAAGAGCAGAGTGGGGTATCGTTTAAAAATATTAAATTCAGCTGTTATTTTTTTTAAATGAAGAAATTTTAAATTGAAATATATAATTATTAGAAAAATATTATTATTGATATGAAAATAGATACATAATACTAGCTGCTACAGCAAAATGTAATCGACAATTCACATTGCACACAAATGTGCTGTTTTACCATTTTCATTTTCTTCTGCACAAGAATCAAGTGTGCATTGAATGCACGCTCTAGACCTTACCCATTCTCATTTGATTGACAATAAATGTATTTTCATCATTCTTGGATTCCTAATTATCATTTTCATTTTGCTTTTTTGGTATATTTCTCCTTTTCTTTTTCCACAATAAACTTAAGATTTGGGTTTGTTTTTTTAACCTTCATTTCATTTTCATTTTTTTTCTTCTTTAATTCTATGAGAGAAATTATCTTATTTTTTATACCCTCTTAGGACCATGAAAGTTGGCCGTTTTTTATTTATGTTCCAACTATACTGACTGTAATAGTAACAAATAAAACAACTTTTGATAAATTAAATAATATTATAAGAAATCATATGATTTAATAGGTCATTGCTTTGATTTCATTTTAAATATTTTATGATTTACAACCCTAGCTGAAGATAAAAAGATTTCAATAGTTAAGACATAGTACGGGGCATAGTTCTGTACTGTAAATAAGTATTCTTTACTTTGCCCCTTTGGGTATACTCTGTTCTACCCCTAGTTACTTTCACAGTAAAAAGTTGTCAAGTCTAAATTACTTTGGTTTGTAAACAATTCTGTAATGAACCATCAATTTAAATATAAACGTTCACAACAATTAAATGAAATTCCAACCATTGGAATCCATTATTTCCCAAAGTGAAATATGTAATGACTGTACAATTTGTAATTCGATAAAAATACAATAAATCGACATGTGTTTTTTTTTCCCTTTCGCCCCCCCCCCCCCTCCCCCCCTATATAAACTTGAACATGTTGAGAATACCAGAAGTAAAAGTAGAATTGCAAGGTAACTGGGACATAATAGTAACTCATTGTCATGTGACCGTTGCTAAGCGATGGGTGTACTTTGCCTCCTGTGTTACATTACCCCATCTCCCTTTCTTTAAGGGGATAAGTGAATAACAATAATAATTTGTATGTGTAAAATATTCAAATAAAAGCAAACTAAAATGTGAGTTAATATTTATAATTCTTTTTTCTTTCAATTTTAATTTAAGGAATAAAACTTCTAAATGTAAGTGTGGATAATGAGTCATTAGCAGGTTCGAAAATCTTGTTCGGGGGTACAAACCATGCAAGAGGTCCAAGTATTAAGCCACTACGGAGCTCTGCTGCCACTGTTTCTAGAGTTGAGATGGTGGCAAGCTTGACAGATAGTACGCGTTGGTTGTTGAGCAGCCTACTGGTATTTTAACACTGCGGTTTTGCTCATTCGAGACTCATATGCGGGGTAGTTTCCACTTGAACAATCAACACTTCCTGTCTTATGCAGATCTCTAAAGATGTTAGCCATCTGAACTGAAAAGCTTTAGTTCCCTTTTGGGAAAAATAACAAAATCTTCAAATGTTGCATTTTCTTTTGGTTGGTTGTTTTCAGATTATCTGGCGCCGTCAGAAACACGAAGGCTATAATACGCCGAAACATTCGTCATTTAACAAGCCAACATACATTTATAAACGGGACTCGAACCCGCAACCTCGCTGTCTAGAAGCTAGCACGCTAACCACTATACCGTTTGGTCGACCATTTTCTTCTGAATTTAAAACTTTGGAATACATTGTTGAATGATTTTTAAATGTAAGGCTATTGCTATTGGGTATAGGTGTCATCAACGTCATAAGTATTGAAACAAGATTTCAGCAATATGGATAATACTTCATTTAGTCTTCGAGGTGGGAGATTACTGGAAATTGAACTTAGTATGGCTAGTATCTGGACTGAGGTAAACTTCTTGCCAAAAAACAAACAATGTTAGTAAACAAGATCGTATGAATTTTTAGTTTTATTTAGTTAAAAGCACATTTAATCAAATGCGCCGAGAATGAAATGAGTCGTTGTGGATAGGGTTTTTAGAAAGAGGATCTCAATGTTTAGGAAACCTTATTCTAAACTATAATTTGAATTCTGAAAACTGTAGCATTTTAAAGGAAAATTGTAGATTAAGAAGTAAAGTTGGTTTAAAAGTTAACCAAATTTCTTGAGTGAAATCAACAGTTTAATGAAAAGTGGGGAAAATAATTCTGAAAAAGTCACTTATGTTACAAATTAGTTTCTCAGCAGGTTGGGTCACTGATAGGAAAAACCACTTATACAGAGTGCCTTTTAATGGCCCTTAGACACAAACGAAACTGAAATTTTGTACATCTTCTTCTACTATATTAGCCCGATCAGATTATTCAGATGTATGAGAGTATTTAATCTTTATATCTGAGTGTATTTAAGAGAAAGAGTACTAATAAAATTCACGGAACTCCTTGAAGAAGTTAATGTTTTTGGGTTATAGAAATTGAAATTTGTTTTGAAGCTCACGTATTTTGCGGACATATTCATTATTCATCAAACAATTAATAAAATTAATACTAACAAGTAAGTATAGATATATTTGCAGTGCATAACAACATTCAAGAATTACAAAGAAAAAATTTTAGGAAAGATAACATTGAGACAGCAAATATAAGAGTTTTGCAACATTTCAAAAGTTTAAAATAAAAAAATAATGTAAACATTTCTGATAGCCCAATTACCGAGATGTCAAAAAAATAAAATAAAAATAATAATAATAATAATTAATGCTTTAAAAGAAATTTTATCGTTAGTTTGCTGAACAAATGAAAAGCTGTCAAGAAAAAACTGAACTGTATAAGTAAATCCCTTCCAGGAAACATTACTAATGGCTTATCGTTCAAAGTTGACGAAGAACTTAAAGGCGTATCTGAAAATACATTACTAAAATTGAATCTGAATTGTTGTTAAATGACGCAATTTTACTTATCTGTCCAACAAACTTTTCCGATTCTCTCTACTGAAGCTTTGAAAATAGTATTCCATTTTGCTTCTTCATCACTTTGTGTAGTTGGATTTTCGGAAATGGCAGGAATTAAAACCAAGTACAGAAACAAGTTGGAATTGTCTATTTCCTTACGTATGAAAGTAACTCGAATTAGCCTTGATTTCTTGGCATCATAAACAGCAATTTTAAACAAGCGCATCCTTCACATAGGCCTTTTTATAAATACTGTTTGAGAAATTATGTTTAATACTAAATGTTTTTAGTTGCTATTTGGCACATAAAAATTTTGGATTGAGTGTTAAAAAATTCAATGCGCAGAGGATGAAGTGGGTAGTTGTAGATTGGGTTTCTAAAAAGTTGAAACCACAATGTTTAAAAGTTTGGGAAAAGTAGGTCGCAATGTTTAAAAGTTTGGGATAATTTGCATTCTGAGAACTGTAGCATTGTAAAGAAAAAACGGGGATTAAGAAGTAAATTTGTTTTAAAAATTAAAACATTTCTTGAGTGGAATTAACATTTGTATGCAGAGTAGGGAAAAATGATATTAGTTCCTATAAAAGTGACTTATGTTAAGAAATAGTTTCTCTGGAGATAGGGTCATGCCTAGGAAAAACTACTTATACATGGTTCCTTTTAATGGTGTGTGCGTGTGCGCGAGCGCTTTTACTTCATCTATTTTGTATTTTTGTTTTAGTCTCGATATTAATTTCTAAAAAGGAGACGCTGATTTATTTAGTTAAATTCTACATGGCACGTAGAAAAATGTAATACCGATTTGTGACATGCCCGTAAAAACTAAGGGTGTGAAACACCGCCCAACTTTCAATAATAATTAATATTAGAAGAAAATGGTGAAATTGGTCATATGCTTTTCGATAAATAATACATTATCCTTTCTTATAAATAAAACAAAGCAGAAATAGTAGTTGTTGGGTGATACTGAAGGACAAAGAACTCTGTGTTACAGAGATTCGCTTTTCAAATTTTTACGCCTTTATCAGATTTCTACGGGAGTTTTGTTGGGGATATTTAGAACATCTTAAAAGGCATATGACCACAGCAATTTTTATCAAAATCGTTAGAGCCGTGTTTTGGGAATTGCTGAAAAATATAAGAATATACATAGTCATAAAGGAATTATGAGATCTTTATAGATATATATTTCATAAGTACAGAATTCAATTTTTTTACAAAGCCTCTGAAGTGAGAACGGCAAATTAAAAAAGCATTCTATAGATACCGAATCACATTAATTTAAAAAATCTATCTTTAAAATTAACCGAATTATAAATATTTTAAATATGAGTGGGCCCTATCACCCAAGAAAACCTTTAATACACCTACACTACACTTCAAAAACTAAATTTTCTAATTATCCGTTCAAAAAGAATGTTACATAAGAAATTCAGAGGCTGCTAAAATATAAATTCCGTGCAATAATTACAAGAACAGTTGAAGAATCTGGTCATTGTGTTCACTTTTAAACATTCGTTTAGTTCTATGGCTTATTATTAAGCTTACCATACTTTTATGTAATTCTTTTCATTACAGAATGACGTGTTAGCCCTCTCAGTACCAAACTTCGCGATGTTTCTCCAAAACCATTGTTTCTGTTAATGTAGAAATAAAATATTGTGATATTCTTTTGAAAGCGTTAATTCATTAAGCTGACCAAATTAGATCATCCTGACTGCCTTCAGTGTTCACTATAACATGCTCCAGTATGTCATTTTTTTTTTTTTTTTTTAATATTACCAAACGATTTTATTTACTTTTCGGCACATGAGTGGAATCAAAATCTCGGAAACTCTGTTAAAATATAAATCGTGCATTGCTTAGTTTTTCACTATATAAAGACCTGAAACAATGGTTTATGACTTGAGCGAATTTATTAAAAAATTTCACATAATAATCAAATTCACTTTACAAATATCTGAAAATAACAACTGATTCCCCAATTCTGCTTCCTCGTCATCGACGATAATTGAAAAAAAGTATAACAATAAGGCTGTTTAGAAGAGTATAAAAAAGGAAGTATAAGAACACAAAAGGTTCAAGGAAAGTATAAAAATACTGTTATTGTTATTGACCCCAAAAATTCAAAATAAATCACACATGCAGGACAAAATCGTAATGTCCTGAATTTGAAAAAATTACATATGGTTTAGATACAACTATTCTAATAACTTATGAGAGAACCCTAGGGCTAAACAGTTTTTCTCAGTTTTAATCATGTTTTCCAGTTTCTGAATGAAAAGTTTCTGGAGCTCCGCTTCAAAAAAGGACCTTCTTCCTTTTCTGTTGGACTTGTGTTTTAAGGATCATTAAGAAAACTGAAAAATTTGTAGCAATTTTTTTTATATAAATCTTTGAATTAATATTAAAATTAGATTAATTGATTTTAAATTTTCGAGATTTTGAAGGTGACAATATTTCACCAATCTTCTAGTTGGAAAAATATTGCATTTTATGTATAGGGACGAGAACAAATTGCCGATAGTAAATATATAAAAAAAAAAATCTACTTGATATCAGCCACTAAACCAAAGGACTAAACCGAAACTCAATGCACCTATATTACCGAAGGAAACTCAAGAAGCTAGCGCACCACTGACAAAAACTAATTCCCATGCTACATTCCTACCTCTTTATCCTCCACCCAGCCCGAACTAGATCGTCAAATCAAGATCCACTTATTACAGCTATGATGTTTTTATCAACGCATAACAGACGATCCCAGACATTACTTTAACACTAAATGGCAGCATGTGTCGTCCTGGGATCGCTATTAGTGTCTTCCTCTATCTGTCTCGGCGTTCTTTACAGGTTCGATAGTGGGGGACCACCCACCTAGGAAAGCGGCTTTTAACGACGAGCCTAGGTGCGTCGTAACTCTCTTTTTTAGAGCCTACCTGCTTCCCCTGCTCCAGTGATATAATCCGCCATTAAGGCTAAAGAGAAGAAGAAAGAAAAAAAGATATTTTGGTGCTTCTTTATTGTTTTCGATGTTTTTTTTTTTTTTTTTTTTTTTTTTTATGTTTTTCAATGTCACCCTCTCGTTTTCTTTTTTCTCTTCGACAACAGATTTGGTGCTGGGTCCGGTAGGCTACTTTAGGTTTATAGGTGTTGCTGACCGTAAGAAATTTTGTGGTAATTGCTGAATGAAGGGAAAGTGAAAATTTTTCGTTGCCCTATTACGATTAAAAGATTGACCTAATTTTTTCTTATTAGGTCAAAACAACTTAATTTAGAACTTATTTAAAATATGTATATATTATATGTATTAAACATTTTATCATTTTTTATATCAAATTTTATTTCCTTTGAAGCAATTCCTCATGTTGCAGATTTGTCTTAGAAACAAAGCTTTTTTCACCATAGAAATAAAATATAATTTATTTTTCCTGCATCATTCCGTTTTTGTCTTTTTCTATTCTTTAGTAAAATTAATGTAGTTATTAAAAAATATGAATATTGGCTCTTTCTAGTGGATTTCAAATTAGAAATTTTAATTTTTTTTTTTTTTTTTTTTTTTTTTTTTTTAAGAATAAGAAATGAAAGAATTTTTATAAGCAAAGATAAAAATTTTAATTTAAAGATGCAGCTTCTATTGAAAACATATACTTAAGTTTAAAATATTAAAAAGTGGTCTGAATAGAAAAGTTTTTTTTTTCCTTTTAAAAACAATATATCATTGATTTTCAAATTTTTCGTTACTGTTGAAAACAAAGAGAACGTTAAATTGGCCACCATGTTTTAATAAATACCATATTATTCAATCGTCGAACAAAACTGTCACATAATTTCCTTGAAGTCTGATAATAACAATGTTAATAAATATTTTTTTTTCTTGTCTAATCTTTATTCATTATCATCGTTTACGGTACAAGTTTATTAGTACTATGTAAAAGAGGGTTTTGTATAAAGAGAAGCCAACTCAAACAAAAAAACTATCACAACAATAACATTACCAATCGAAATAAAACACAAGACAAAATATGAAATGAAAAATTAATTTATTTTTGTACATAAGCTTTGCTCACGCGTCTGCATAATACTATATATAAAACATCCAAAATAGGGGAAATGTACATGGAAACAGATTCGTCGTGTATCTCTCTTGGGCGACTTAGTCGCTTATATAAATTAGGTGCGACTCAAAGCACCACAGCACCAACCGGTTTGTAGCACCAGTCCGTACCCCAGGACCCTAACCGGACAGTATACCACACAATTTTAACAAATTCATAGCCATTTGGTAAACAACATTTCATGTACCGTCATCTGAATGCAAGAACTAGTAAAATTTATTAAAACTGTTTTTGTTTCTGTCTTCTTTTCATTGTTTTATGTAATAGCGGTTTTTTTCTGTTGGTGTGTTACATAACTAGAAAAGTACGCATTTCTTTTGGTTTAAAATTTTTTTTTATTTTCGGAATGATTTTGCTGTAGTGCCTTCCACAATAAATTTCGGATGGAATTTACTTAATGTAGAGCTCCTCAAGTAATATTTCCATGTTGTAAAGAGGAGAAATAATTTATAGCAAAACTAATAAATATTAAACAATTTTAAAAATTGAATTTCATTCCAATGAGTTTGTAAGCTTTTTATGAGTTCCTTTGTATTAAACTATAAAGTTACAAAAAGTAGACTAAAACACACGAAGCAGTTCGAATATGTCAAAACAGAAACAATTGACGCTGAAAGTCGATGTGTAAATGCAAGCGATAGGTTTGTGCAACGACAATTAGCTTACCATCATAAAATGTCTTACAACCAATTACCAATTAAACAATCTATAAATTAACAAAGTTTTTTTTTTTTTTTTTTTTTTTAAATCAAAAAATTTCCAAATTGGTAACTATGTTTGCAAATTCTATTATCGATTAGATTTTAATTAACCCTCTTTGCCAATTATTTACAAATATCCGATAGTTAAACTATCATGAAGACCACTTTTCTTGCACAGTTTACAAGAAATTCATGCTTTAGTTCAACTTCTTTGCAACCTTTATTAGTGTTAAAAGTATCAATATTTCTGTATTACTCAGTTCTTGCGTTCAGAAAACGATTAGTGCAACTAATTCTCGATATAACACCATTCAGTTTCAGTGTTAATCCAATCCAACCGTCAGTTTTTATCACTTTCAACATAAATACACTTGTGATTCTCAAAATGAATTCATGTTTTCTCATGAAATTCTAGTTTTGATGAATGAAGTTATAATGAGGATTAGCTGCATAAGTTCTTCTTATTTTCAAAAAGCAATTAATTTGATATAAAAAAATTTAAATAAATAGATATTTTTGATATTTAGACAATAATTGTACGTTTTATAGTAATATAGCAGGGTATTTTACTTTATATTGTGTCAATAATTAGATATTTTAAATTCTATAAAATATAATTTATTTGGTAAAATATTATTTATTTCATAGATTTTATTTTGTATTCAGCTCTTTGATAAAAATCAGATTTTTATCGAAGAAGTTAATACTTCATATGGGGGGTTCAATTAATGATTTATTTGAAGTTTTCTAAAAATAACATTCAATATTTAAATTTGGCAACTGTTCTTTAATTTTCTTATTGAAGCAAAAATTAATCTTTTATATTTGAGGAAGTATTAATAAAACAAATTCATAACGAGGAGCGACTTTCAAATGAAAATTTAGGGTTAACTATCAGAAAAATATTGCGATAAATTGATTATAAAATATATAACAAATTGATTCAGTAAAGAAGATAATACTTTTTATCAATACAAATCCAACTTTTGCTTGACACACTCGTTTGAAAATTCCATGTAAACGCTGCAATCTCTAATGAAGAAGCGTATTTTCTGATTAAATAAAAGATGAGAATATCACCGGAAGTAAATTTCTAACAACCTACTAAAACATCTCGATACACCGAACACTTGTAATGGATAAAGACACTAAAAAGTTCAATGTTACATTATATAGGAACCAGTTCTTGGAAGATTGCTCGAAGCTCTCCACACAACTTGGACGAATTATTGCTTCTGGAGTACCAGTGACTATTCAAGAGGACTTGGCGATGTTGGTACTCAACAGTTGTTTGCCAAAAGAATAGACACACTTTCCAGCGCAATACCGCAAAACATTTTTTGGGGGAGGTACATGGAATGGCGATTTGAAACGGACGGTGATGAGGTAGCAACTGGGTGAGAATCTCAGGAACTGGTCTTGCTGTGTAAATGTTTGACAATATGTCATACCTCGAATTCGTATCCCTGGTGAAAGGGAGATCACATCATGGCCACTCAATCAGTTGATGCTCTGTTGAAGAAAGAAAAGATTTTGAGAAAACTGTAAATGGCCTGTTATATGTTATTTAATATAACGTTTCACGAATATAGAACCGTGGTTTTATTTATGTAAATTCAGTTCTTTATAATTTCATTCAGTTCTTTATAATTTCATTTCAGTTTTTTATAAATTAGCTGAATCGATCAAAAGTACTTGCTCCAAAACCAAAATGGAGTTTGAGATAAAAGATAGTGGATTTTAAGTAGAAATTTGATGACATTTAGTTTTCTCTCCTATTTTGAGAGTAACGTGAATTTGATAAGCCCGAACATATATTCAATAAAAACCCAAAACATCTATACCTTCCTTAACTATTTTGTTGTGCTTCATTACAATGCAGTTAGGAGTAGTTTCAAAATAAAGAAGTTATTTGAATAAAAACTAACAAGTGGCACTTAGATAATAATTTCGACTGGAACTATGTCATGATAGTTCTATATCTAATTTTGTAAGTGGTTTTGTTTTGGATTTTTTATGTAGTATTGTAACTTATATATTTCCCAGGCATGTTCAAATGTGGGATGACAAAAAAAAAGTATTATCAACTCACCATCAGCATTCTGAGCTAGCTCTGCTATGCGGCGATGGGCTATTGCTTGGTGGTCTGACTAGACAAGGCCTGGTGGCCATATGATGATTGCTACTGCCATACATATCCTGCTGTGTGTCCATCCCTATAAAGTGGTGGTTCTCGGTCGACAACCTAAGCAGATCGTCCCTCCTCGGGAAGTCGTACCCAAGGAAGCGAGCCCTGAAGCTCTGGTCCTGTCCTAGTTCCTGATACATAGGTCCAGACGATTCCAGAAACTGCGACTTGGTGCATCCACCATCGCTGTAAGGAAAGCAATCACCCTGGATAGGTCCCAGATGGTTTTCTGTACCACCACTACCTCCCCAAAGGGAACCCTGTTTGTCCCACTTGGAGAACCTTCTTCGTGGATCGAACTCCACCAAGGGGTACGTATTCCCGTATCGAACGTACGGAATTTCAAGTCTGTTCGCTGGAGATGAAGTACAAAACATGTGCCCACTTCTCGTATCATCTTGTCGTTTAATGTAATCGTCAGAGCAGTTGTCCGATAGCACCCTGTTGCTTTCTGAGAGGACGGACGCTATGGGAAGGTGATAAGAGGTGGGTCTATTGGCCAGAGATATCATGGCCGACACCTCTTCGGTGCTGGTGGGAGTGAGGGAATGTTCGATGGAGTCATCTGCCTCAACCTGTTTCTGGCTTCTAAGGGACACCAAATGGGAATAGGACACGGCTGCAAGAACCTGAGTTGAGCCATAGTAAGCAGATGGGGGCACTACCACTTCAGCTGTTGTTGGAGCCGTATATGCTCTAGTCAGGCCACCAGAACTTGGAGAGGAGGATGAAGCTCTCGCTGGAGATTTACAACTGGGACTGCCGATGGATGTTGGACTGGCGGGTCGTTTGACTGCCGAGGTGGTATTGGCAGGCCAACGGGCCTGTTCAGGTTCTGCCGGCAAACTGGTGTAAGGCACACCACCGTATTGGAGGACTGTTGGCGGTGGCGGGGGTTGAGGTTGGGTCTGGGATCCGTTCAGAGAGACTGGAGGATGGAGGTGGTAAGGTGAATGGGGCACAGCGGCCTCTGTAGGAGACGGGTGGTAAGGCATCATGGGTGAGTAGTAGGTAGGAAGTCGGGATGGGTGGGCCTCGTATGCTAAGCCGTAGTGCATTTTGGAGTGGAGGGAGTAGTACTGGTAGAGCCAGCTGTTGGCGCGCATCACGGCTGCCTCTTTATCACTGAAATAAGAATAGTAAGTAATTAAGTTTTTAGGTTATTCGTTATGTTTTTTTGTTATGCAGAGAAAACGTATTAAATAAGTGAAGTATACTTTTGTTTTAAATTAAATGGCTGCTTTTTCTAATAGGACAATACTTTCGCGGTTAATATGCTATAACCTTAATATCCAGTGTCAACGATCATTTAAAATTAATTCTCACGTGAATGTTTGAAGACTAATAAAGCTAAAGTTTCAAAAAGATGAAAATTATATCGTTGTGAATATCTAAGTTCTTAAAAAAAGAAAGAAAGAAAAATATGTGTGCGTTTTTCTTCAAGTAAGAATTATATAGAAAGTTTTTGAGAATATCTCTCAAAATAATAACAGAAAATAAACTAAAGTGTTTGTTCTAACAGGTTGACTGAAACTGCAGATGAAATTTATATTTGTTTTAAAATAGTTCTCAATATCTTGACATAATTTGTGTCTCTAATATAGAAAAATATTACAATTTTCGAAATCTGCTCTTTACTACCTTGAGAGAGAGAGAATAAATGTAGTCCCCCTTGTAGATGGAGCCAAGCTATGTTCCCTTACCTGAGTATCTGGTTGGTACATACGATGACTGACTGTTGGGTAGTATCGGTCCCATCCTTGATCTGCAAGACCACGTGCACCCATAGCCAACGACCAGCGCTGTCCTGGAGGCGTAGAAGAATAATGCACGAGCGCTCCTGCTCCGACTGAGTAACTGAAGGAATAAAGAAAAGAATATTAGTAATAATTCAGTATTGAAAAAAAAAATCAATATCCATATAAACCAAACTGTCTGGTTATCAGAGATAACCAATACTTTTTTGTCATTCTATGTAGCGAAAACTTTTTACTGCAATGTGTTACGACTCAATTTTAAAAGAGCTCGCTTTTTGATGATTGAAAACAATTGTATTCTTCAACATTATCATACATTTCTCATCCAGAGAAGTGCAATCAATGTAAATATGCAATCAATGATTGTAAAATATTGTTTCTTAAGGTTATAAATTATTATAAAGGGGTAAGAATAAATATTGAATGTGATAAGCATTAGGTAGGACACAAACTATTTGTATAAACAAGAAACCACGTTACAGTTTATTTCGCTTGTTTGAAGAACACCTAAATATATCATGACATTTAAGATGTACTTACTGAGTCTGTGTTTGGACTGTGCTTCTCTCAGGTGTTCCCAGTGGACGAGCTCGTACCACGATACGCCTTGAAGACTGGATTTGGTGTATCCCAGGTGAAACTCTCCTCTACACAAAAAAAAATATATATATATATATATATATATATATATATATATATATATATATATATATATATATATATATATATATATATATATATATATATATATATATATATATATATATATATATATATATATATATATATATATATATATATATATATATATATATATATATATATATATATGTATATATATGAAAATATGAAAAACGCATTCCCTCATAACCATACTTGGATGTCAACAAAAAAGAATAAAAAACTTTCATACTATATTTCATACTATATTGAAAAATAACCTTCAGATTTTATCGGTTAGAGCGCATTGAGTTGGAACTGAACGGAAGGACGGCTATTTATATAAAATTAAAAGTGTATGTATAAAAGCAAGTTTATTGTATAGTACTGTATTTGAAGATTGATAAAATGTTATGCCCTTATTTGATGTTACATAAGGTGTCCTATAGCATGCCAACTCAGTGACTTGCTCAGATAGATCCGTAAATACTTCTAATATTATGCTGTAAAATAATATTACAGCTCTTCAATTCAGAAAGATGATCTTTAAATCTTTCACAACCGGTTAAAAATTACGCCTCAATTTACTAAAGGTGCTGCAGTGTAAAATAAAAGATAGTGGGGGGCTATTAGTGTACAATGTATACCAAAATTCTTAATATGTAGAATTTTATGAAAGATAAAGTGGAACGTCGTTCTACTAGATTTCTCATGAATACAACCCCTGTTTACAAGAATGCTGTGACCCTAATAAAAAGCATATAGTGTAAGAGTATAAACTGCCTTAAAATGTTCCTTGATCGGATGATAAAAGTTTTTATTCAAATCATGTTAGTCGAAATATAACCAGTTTCACAAAAAAATAGATCTCAGAAGGATGAATCGACAGAGGTTACGTCTTTCAAAACTTCAACATCAGCACGAAACAACAAACGCTTGTTCCATTTAATATTTTAGAACAAAAATAATCACAACAATCAATAAACAGAATCGTGAGAACTGGAGGATTTATTAGGCCGATGGCACAAAACAAGCAATCCATCAAAACAGTAAACTCCTCTTCCCGAAATCCAGTAATGCTACCACATCAGACACATAAAACCGCCCTTTTTATACCAACCTCAAACTCCACCTACTTTAATTCTCAATACCTTGATAAATTCTGCCCCCCGGTGACGTCAAAGGTAGAAAAAACAAGACCGACCATCCACCCACTTCGATAACCAATACCTTCATTAATTCCTCCCCTCGGTGACGTCAAAGACATAAGAACGGTCATCCACCCACTTCAATAACCAATACCTTCATTAATTCCGCCCCTTTATGACGTCAGAAGTGCAAGAAACAAAGGCAAGCAACATTGTCCGATACTATTGCAGGCAGGTGTGGGGGCCGTGGGAACACCACTGGCCACCTTGACCTGTGGTCAGCAGATAGGCAGGTGGCGCAGGTGGCCACTTCTGTTTCGGTGGAGGCAACAACAACAATAACCAGAGGGCCGAGTCTGCTTCTGGTCACGACTGGACAGTCAGTGGCTACTGCTTCGGCAAAATCCTCTCTTTTGGGGTGGATGTGAAACGTGATTTATGCTCTGGAAGTGATGTTTAGTCATCAGGAGGCGATGTCTAGTCGAAAGAACGAAGGAGAGATAGGAGATCATCAATTAGATCTGCAATCAGGGACACGTCAAACGCTCGTGAGGGATTTGGAAAGTCTGATCGCTGAATGCATACTTTTAGTCATAATGTTTACTTCGTATGCTTTTTTATGGCGATCAATAATGTTTATATTTAAGCTTAATTACCTTTATGTTTAAGTTAACAACAATTAATAGCCATGTTACGCATGCAAGTGCTTAAATTACGGCGCCATTTTGTTTCTAATAAAATTTCCAAGCTTAGGAGAAAATTAGAGGACTCGATCAGTAAAAAACGTTAAACACTTGCATTCTCAGGAAATAACAATCTTCGGAGGAAAAAATCAGCACATTATGAAAAAAATCTCACAATATTTTATTAAACTAGCAACTTAAATATTCATATCATATTTGAAATAGTGGTTTTAGCAATTAATTGCTGGAGTTGTGTGAATGGTTGTTTTACCAAAGGAGAAACAATAGACAGCTTGACCTGTTGATCGTATTTCAAAACAGAATATCAGAAACAAGAATTTCTATTTAAAAGTGACAGTTATAACATGGTTGTAAACTATTATTTGACGTATCTAGAAGATACGAGTTCACATTACTATATCTGTACTGGAAAAGCAGACCACTGGTCTCACTACATGAAAGTGGGTGAGTACTTACATCCTGTCTATATGGAGAAACTTCATATCCATGGAATGTATGGTGGTGAATACGGAGGTGGAACCCTGGACGACGCATTCCCTCGTTTCAGGCATGGCCACTGGTGTACAAGTGGCCAGGAAAACGGGCTCATTGCGTGAACACAAGGGGAGAAAACTCACGAAATGACCCTCCACAAGCACCACCTGAAAATACACACATTATTACTTTTTCTACAGTCAAAAGCAATTATATGTATAAGGTTCTGATATTCCCTCAAAAATCAAAGGACTGAGAGGTTGGAAAGGCTGTGCCTCAAAAAGTAACTTTTGAGATATATTGATTTTCGTTATTTTTTTGCATGTAATATCAACCCCTTATTCAGTCAAAATGCGTGTTGTTTTACGCATTTTAGGGAGTCGAGGCAAGTATCGTTCATTCATTGTGGAAACTAGCTTTTGTTACCAAAAAAAATTGCCTATCCTTTTCGTACATTTAGTTTTTCAATTAACCAACCTTATTTGTTAAAACAATATATATCTTTCCCTTAAGCCAATTCGCATGTAATCAATTTGATTCGTAACCTCCCAAATTCTTCAGGTTCGTCTAAATGATATGACATTGTCCAATTTATCTCGTGTTGTGTTGTGTTATATTTCGTTCACAAAAAGATTTTAAGTCAGATTTTCGATTCATGCTATATTTCGTACTGGCATAATATTATAACATAATATCTCTATAATTATAAAATGGACATTATTGGGTAGTTAATGTTATCATATATGATTTTTTTGACAGGGAAATATGATGCTATATAGCGAAATCTCATAAGCAGGCGATTTTATCCTATCCCATACTCAAAAAAAAAAAAAAATTAAGCCTAATACTTATGTACTGCCCCCTTAAAAATAATAAATGGGTATCAAAACAAGAACCTTCCCCAGATGATTACACACATAATTCCAATACTAAACAACAAAACAATGCTTTTCCTGCCAACATTCATTTCTACCTCCAAATTTATACTACAAAATCTTTCCCACGATGGTGACTCAGCCCTTATGATATAAAAATCAAGACAAACACACAATGGTAATTGAATACTGAAGTTCTTCTGCGAACCCTTTGTAATGTGGCTTTTGTAGAGAAACTTTGCCGAAAATAGAGCATTACGGAGGAATAGGAGCAATAGGCGGTCACATCAGAGGAATTCCACAAGAGGGTATGACTACTTCCACGGATATATGTATGAGTGGTGGCGTTGAGACACGCGAAGTTCGCTGATCGTCTGTTTTATTCTTCTCCGACCTTTGTTCCGATGTGCCCCTAATGAGATAGACGATTTACACACGGGGGGTTAGGTGTTTTCTGGAGCGGCAAGGAACCATGGTGGATTTATTGTTGAACTAATTGGTAACGGCGCCTTTTCGTTGATGGAAATATGAATAGGATTATTTGTTTCATTGCCTTTTGATAGGTGATTTGGCCACTGCCTCCCACAAGATTTTTTTGGTTAAGTAGAAATAGCAATAGTGGTGATATTTTTTAACGAAATTGCTTGTTTACTTTTGCGATGTAAAACCATGCTTGGCTGATTGAATTGAGGATTTTCTGGTACAAGAGAAGAGTGTGACGAAAAACATCGTTAGATTAATATCCGCAGAAAAGAGGATGTCTTCTGGGAGGTCTTGCATTAGGAAACTGTCCCGCATTTGTGTCTCGAATGGGAAAAAATACTTAAAACTCCCACCTTGTAGACAGATAACCGACACAAGATATTTGTCGTGATCACCACATTGTTTATTCACTTTGAAAAGAGACTGCAGACTGTAATACTGTAAGTTAGTTGCTTAAGACGGTGTTTGAGGTAAAGAGCGTTCTTAATATCGTGAAACTTATTTCTAAAGTATTTATATATCCATTAGGTTAAAACTTTTAGATAACGATAAATTTGGGAAGTTGCATTATAGGATGGCGGGTGAATTTCATGGGTTAAATTTTGACCAATCACAACTTTAACGAAATAAAATTTGGTCCATTATTTTGACACCATTATTTCAACCGATGAAAACCTACTTACTAAAATTATAGGTATGCGAAAAAGATACATGTATTAACTCATAAACATGCCATACCTCTTATTTAATGGATGAATACATAATGTACATACGTATCGTAGATATCAGACACATAATTCATAGTTTTAATCTTGCATACATGTACCATATGTACGAATTATTCATACACCGATTGATGACGCTTTTGAAAAAAGAAAAAGAAACTTACTGGTTCCCGAATATTTTTATTTTTTTTAATGGATGATCAGTACCAGTCCAACCCTCTACAAAAAATCCATCATCATCGGAGTGCAAGAAATACCAGAAACCCTCCAAGCAGTGATGAGCAGATGAGCATCGATTTCCAAAGTACTAAGTGATGGTGGGAATCGACGATTAAATGAAGAAAAGGGCACCTCGTAGGCCACTGAGGTCAGGGGGAGGTTAGAAACCGCAAAGGATGTTTTTGATATCAAAATTTGGTTCTAGGGGTCGACCCCACCCCTTGACCCTTGGGGAGGGGTCGGGCTCGTAAATCAATAAATGCGGAGATGGGTCGCCTGAGGGCACTCCCACGCCACACGGTGACCCCTGAGCGCATCTTCCGCGTTGCCATAGAGATGATGTGCGATATGGATTTGGTCAGATCACGTGGTGGGGCAATTACGCTGCGGCAGATATCTTGGGAATGGAATGCTGTTGGAAAGGTGGGTGGCTGTAGAATCGTTTCGGTTTCTGTTTTTTGTTTTAGAAAAGAAAAAGGGTGTAAAGGTGGAGTGTGGAATGCAATTATTTTATTCCTTGCAGGCAATAATTTATTGTTTCGCTTGTGGAAATTTAAGAGGATATCTGAAAGATTAAATTACTTTAACGAGATGAAGTTGAAGTTAGCAAGATGGGAGAATTTTGGTGCTAAGTTTTTAGGAATGAAATTAAACTTAATGAGGTTGAAATTCTGATTTCTGTCGCCTATTTATTAGGAGACAAGATTTCGAAATATTTGTGAACGGGCACATTTTATTTACATTTTTAAATGTAATGATTTAAATTAATTGAATTGATTCCTTATTAGTGATTCATATAGTAGAGTCTACATTTCCAAGTTCATATAATTTTTTTTTTCTTCACTTTTTTAACTTTACATTTTTATGTAGTTAATAAAATTATGTATTATTTTCTATGGTTTGCAGAGTAAGGTTATTTTAAAACATTATTACTATTTTTTATTGAATTCCTTAAACCTATTTGTTACAGAAGAACCCTACGTTTAAATTGGCTTGATCCTATAAGTGTTAACAACCATTTCTTTTCAAATATCCACATTTAAATTTACAGCAAGACATTTTAAATGTACACAATGATTTTTTTTTTGTTATTTGAAAATATTTGAAAAGTTGATGTAGTTTTTATATAAAAACATAAAATAATATTGTACCATGTAATAAATGAAAACTATTATTGAAATGATTATTTCAATAATCAAGTTCATTCTCATGCATGGTGTTATTAATTCTTAAGCAAAACATTGCAATAAATTTTAAAAACCCCAACTATCATTAGAACCTGTGATTTTTAGAAATGATTGAAATACGAAAAGGAGGCGTACCTTCTGGTCTCCGAACCTCATCTGCCTACGTGCGTTCCTCGACACGTTCATTCTGCAGAGGAACCTGCGTGTGTCGTTGGGGTGGAGCGGATTGAGCGAGGAACGCATCAGCTCGCTTTGGATCGCCTGGTGGTCCTGTTTCTCGATGATGTCGTAAACGCTGTCACCATGAATCAGAAGGTCCTCCTGGAAAAGCAAAACGATTGTCTCTAAGTACTCAAAGATGGATAGGATCAGTACTTAACGTTGGATATGAAGAAACTGGTTGGATAGGAAAATCCTTAGTCTACAGGGAAAGCTATTTATTATTTATTGAAAGTTCTCGTTGCCTTGTTTTATTGTCGATGCTAAACATCTCTAATTTTTTTAATCTGAAATTATGTGCACTTTGTGTCATAAAATTATACATGATTTATGCGTTACAAACGCAAGTATTAGTATTTGAAGAATGACAGTATTGTTTTTTAAATTGCGGGTGCAATACGTGATAAAGTACGTTTAGAAAAGGATTAGACGATATGTTTGCCGAGGCTCTGTCTTAGAAATCTCTCTCTCCCTCTCAAAGTTCGTTTGATAATAAATTAAACTCCAAACATATACCATATACGAAAGCAAAGCATACATATCTCTTATTTAGTAACACAGCCCTCAAATCAAATCCACAATGAAACATAACAGATCAAATTTGTTGCTAAATGCATAAAGCTGCGGGCTAAGCCTGACAGGCTAAAACTATTTGGACAATTTCATCCTGTCAGGTATCACCAATATTTATTATCATGCTAGTAATATATCATGCTTACCATAGAGTGACCTAGGTACTCTGCAGCATTATCGGATATATACAAGAGCTTCCCATTTTGCGTCATCATCATGAGGAAACCGCTCAGGGCCTGCAAAACAAACGATATCAATTACTAAAAAAATAACAATCAATACATATTTTTTTTTAAGGAAACCAATCAATACACCTATAATAAAGTTTCTCAGAAAATTCCCACAAAAAGATAGAGCTAATAACAACAACCGATAAGCCCACGTAAAGAAAAAAATGATTAGGCCCTGTTTACCTGGCAACATCGGAGCAAAATCCATCAAATCCTGGGGTCGACTCATAGCCCCAAGTGAGGTAGATAATCTAATTCGAAACCTTTATAAGGGAAAGATAGCGTTTAATCTATCGGGTGGTATAAAGGGACCTCGGGGTGTTTCTCACGGGGGCAACTGCCCTCGTGGATGGACCACTTTCTAAGCGAGTGATGAGATGGAGAAGGGGGAGGGGGAGGGGGCTTGTCACCTGGAGGCTGATCTGGAGATGTATGGTAAGGTTCCATACCTGGAAGTAGCGGCATTTCTTCTAGAAACCGTTATATGCCATTACGCGTTAAGTAATGGTTTCTGTTTCGCTTCTGGCTGTGGTGGTGTGTAATGTATTTCTATTGGAGGGTAAATCTGTGGCTTTTGGGGAAAGTTAAGTTGATTGTAGGATTACCGATATGGATTGGGAAGGGAAAATTGAAGTTTGAAACGTTATTGATGAATTTTTAGGTTTTCTTTTATTTATCTTGCACCTTGTAACGGTATAGTTATCTGTGATTTATGAATTGGTGTAGGTATTGCTTTGTGAAGCTGCTTTTAATTGGATAATTCCGGGACAAGGATGATTAAGACTAATCAAAGATGTTCGCCAAAACATATCAGTTGTAATTATTTTTGGTGAAAATGTCTACAGACCAGATCCACCTAAAATTGTTTACAAAATGTCAGTTTTCCTATAAACCGTTTCCTATAACCATTCCCTAGTTTATCCTATAAATTTTACAATTTTTCTCCACTTAATTATCGAAATCCTGGCTCCACCCTGTAGGTAGCGTCGCACCTTGAAGGTGACCATGAGAAATGAATAAAATAATGTAGATTTTCATTTTCAACGGATAACATACATGAAATTTGTTACAGTTTATCTTATCATCACCCATTCACTCTTTCGCATAAAATAACTTTAAGAATTAATGTACAAACTACAAAATTTACTTGTTATGATAAAGGTAGAATGTAAAATGTGTCTCTAACTGGCAATTACTTTTCAATAGGAGGGTGCTTTTAGTGATTTAAATGTCTATCGCCGATTTCAGTTCGATGTCGGCAATACTGTAGTATAAGGAGGGAAAGAGTATAAAAGAATATAATAATTTATATTTTTTTCAGAAATGTTTCAGAATCTTTCACAGCGTTTCCATTTGAAACGGAAACATAAAAGTCATTCTATCAGTCCAGTGACACCGCGAAATATTTAACAGCTGCTCAGTGAGCAAGAAAATCTTTCGACTCAGCACCACGTCACAATCACAAACACACACAATACCAGTGCCATAACTTACACGGACAACCATCAAACGAAGCCGCCTTTGTCCAAAAGGGACACATTACAGCTCTCGACAAGAAAACGACTATAAACAAGACAGGTAAATAGGGGGGAAAGAAAAAGAGATATAGCCCCGTTGTGGGTTTTTCCTTCCGATTTTTCACCCCGGTCCCATTGTTTCCAAGGCAAACGGTAGCGGTCAATTGCCATACGCAGAAATCTCCCTCTGTATTGGCCGGAAATGACGCTATTTAATTAAAACCTATACGAGAGAGCGCCACCAAGTGTCGGTTCTTTCGTATTCGATTGTCCATCGAGGTTGACTCATCGCTCGCTGCTTTTATAATGCGAGGTTTAGTGCTTGTTTGTTGGCATCGAGTTTGGCGCGCGTAATTTATATAGAGAATTGTTGAGAACAAGAGGGCAGTATGCAAAGTGAAATGGCTTCTGCTGATATGCAGCTTGTTTTGTGTTAAACAAGAATGGAACGACTATATGAATGCATTTTAACTGGAGCTTTTGTTTTCTTTTATGGATGAGCATTCGGTGCAAATAATAAAATGGGGGATACTGCTATTGGCTTGTGATAAAATAGAAGCGCTTTTGCTGGATGCAAGAATTTCAACGATTGTTGCGGTTGTAAGCTTAATACGTCATTCCTAAACGTTTTTATTATTTTTATTTATTATTTTTTTAATCATTCCATATTTGGTTAAGTACCTGGTCTCATGTGTACAATGTCAGAAATGGACTAGGTACCATCTGAGGAGTACAAGAGATAAGGTCACAATAATAATAAGTTTGTGTTAAAACTGAGACTCTTCGACACTGAGTAGCATTTAATGTAAACTATTAACTTGCACCTTCACTTCCGAAATAAAGGTGCTTGATAATGAGAAAATGGTGGGTTAAATTTGGCTGTATTTGATGGGGAATAGGTTTGCAGTTTGATCAAAGTGAGATTTTTAATGTTCAGTTTTTTGACAATGTGTCTTTCTTCTCAGTGCCCTTCTTATAAAAAGGGGATTTTTTTTATTATTTTATTTTTCATTTCTGTTTAAATACAGATAAGACGATGCGAATAATTATCATTATTATTTATATATGCTGCCTGTAAAAAAAAAATACTGCCTGAAAAGTACATCTGCCTTTAAAAAGTCTAAAATACACATTGTTTAATAGATATTGTCTCCATATGCTTTGTAGGCATATAGAATAGGTCAGACTTTAAAGGTATGGAGAAGCTATGAAGCGATTGTTTGCGAACCTTCCAATTCAACAAACACAGAATACACAGGATGTCTAAAGTGCAATAAATTTGTTCTTTATCACTTGAATTTCTATGTATAAATTGTTTGGAATTTAAAATGTTGCTTTGGCCTAGATTCAATGTTCGGCAATTTTCTTAAAAAACAATTTTATAATGTCCTTATTCATAGTTCTCAAATTAATAAAAAATACTTCAATAAATCAAATTATAATTCTTCTATCATATTTTACATACCTTTCCATTTTCACAAAAATGTCTCTTATTGTTTTTTCGAATTATATTCTAAAGCTACTTGATCAAAATATCATTAAATAATATTCAATTTTTATCATCCCTAACTCCAAATGTTTTGTTTAAAAAAAATCCCCTTTTTCATCAATATTTAATTCCAAAAAATAATAATTTAACCTGAATCACCAAAATTTAAAATGATCAATGCACCCTTCCGTCGTGAATGCACATAATACAAAACCAAAGTGGTCACGGAATCTTAACTCCTGTCCAGGGCACCAGATGTCACTGCCATCGTTCACTACCGGTCAAGAGGGGAAACAGTTTTCCTCCCACGCAAAGCACGGCCGCTTGAAACGCAGCGCAGCAAGATGACGTAAGCTTTAGCGTTTCGCCATCGGTAAATCTCTCGGCGTTTGTATAGAGTAATTACAAGACAACTATATTTGACTGGCTTTTAAATTTAATTTCTCTGTGTTGAAACACAATGTAAAATTGAATGTGTTAGGATCAGAAATTTAAATTGGGTTAATTTTATAAATTTTTAAAGTTAGCTATTATTTTTACACGGATAGAGGAATAAGGAAACCAACTGCTTAACACTAAAAATAATTATAGCAATTACATGGGACTTAATGGGAACTTACATTTTAAATTTTTGAATCTTGTTTCATCTAACATTTAAAATTAATATCCCAAAGGGCCTTTTCCTAAAATCTCAAAAACTCTAGTAGTATTAAAATAATAATAGATATTAATGAAAAAAACGTCCCCGACACTTTAATTTTAAAAATAATCTATTTATTTAAAAATAATAATAGAAATAATAATTGTCGAACTATGATTGATTAGTAAAATATATATATATAGTATATATATTATTTTATTGCTATATCGTAAATTCTCATACGTTAATTTAAATGAATTTACCACTTAAATATCCATAAATTAACAATAGGTTTTGAATATTTCCAAATAAATGAACAAACAATTACACAAATAATATGTTATTACTTTAATTTCAATGTTTGGATTTACAGAACACCTACGGATAGTTTATAATTGACCACCATTAGGGAAACCATTGTTATTTTATGACCAGACCAATGTAATGTACTATACCTAGGATTTGCAGTTTCATATCGTATGGCAGAAAATAACAAAAATCCCCACCATATTTTACAGAGACAGACACTAAGGGTTTTAATTTGTTTTGATCATTTGTTTTTATTTCATAAAACTCCAGAGAATTTGCAAATATAATTGCCATATGAAAAACTCGCGTATGATATTTTCCCCCATTTTCGCCAATATGAGAAAGTTCGTTTTAGAACCAATAACATCTCCTCTTTTTCTCCCCCTCTTTCTCAATTATGAAAGTTATCCAAGTACAAACTGGCAGAACCATTAAAAAAAAAAAAAAAAAAAACATTTTTCAAATATTATAAATCATGAGAAAAAAATCTCATACAGCCAATTATCGAAATATTTCAGAGCGTGAGAGAAAATCTTACGTGGCGAGTTCTTTTTTCTAGACCAAGACTGTCATAAAAATACCCCCCCCCCCCCCACTTGAACAGCAATTAATCTGCCCCAATCGACGAACGGTAGAGTTTCACTCGGTAGAGTAGAGTGATTTAAAAGAGGTAGAGTAGCAGGACTGAAAGGTGATGCGGAAGTTCATCGGGGTCGGGACCTTTCGATGAGCGGAGATGACATCTCCATTGTTGTCCCTGTCTCCCATTGTTGCAATGGTGCTGTGAAAGACCCTTTAAATATCTCAATCCTTAAAAGACCGAATGTCAAACTCACGAACAACTGATCCGTTCAAAAGGGGTTAAATAGAAGGGATTTGTCCGAACTGAAGGGCGGCCTTATCGTGTATGATACTTGGAGAGTTAGTGGTCGCTTCTCACGATAAGATCTCAACGTGTATGTCTGTTTTGCTTGAATGGAAATGGTGTTCGGATTTATATTATAGAAAAGATTAGTGCGATAAGATAATGTTTTTTAACTTTTTAACTGAATAGAATATGTTTTAGATTTATCTTTATTACTGTTAAAAACTGTGCACTAAGAAATTATACTTGTCGTCTGCATTAAAACTAGGTAAAAATAAGCAGAAAGTGTTCATTTTTTCCCCCAAATATATTTAATAAATAGTTTTAGACTTAGAAATACGAATTTATTATGAAATTTTTATTGATATTGAATGCCAATTAACCTAGTTTATTCTTAAATCAGATGACTGCTTGTTTTTTAAATAGGTCACGTTTCAAATTTTCATTTAGTTGTGCTTCAATAAGTATAAGTTAAATGTTCTCCATTTTGTAGATTTTTTTTTTTTAATTTATTTTTTGTACTTAACCAAATCTGAGTATTCAGTCTTAAAAAATAATAATGTGCAACAATAAAGTAAACGTCTTTGTAAAATGGATAATGAAAAGATACAAGTATAATATAAATATAATATAAATAATATAAACAAGTTAAATATTATAAATAATTTTTTAAATATCATGCAAACTATCTAAATTTAATATGGAGCCTAGCACACAAATATATCAAAATAGCAAAAGCTTAAGATTGCTTTATAGATTTCGAACAAATACGTCAAAATCCATTCACTAGTTTTTGAGTAATGACATCATAAACAGTAGATTATCATAGAATAGCACAAATCAGCTCAGCTTTTGTAAAAGCAGATGCCAAAGAAAATGTTCGATACCACTAATAAGCCTTTGACATTGAAATCTAACTTCCGAAATAAAAGGAAGAGAAAAAAGCAAAACATCGAATATGTCACTGTTCCGAATAAGTCACCTTTCAATTGTTCCAAAGCAGATTAACAAAGAACGAAATTCCGATACGATCTCCATCACCATTGTTGGCTGCGGATAGATACCGCTGCAAGCGAATTGACTAAACTACCCTTAACATTGGCCTTATGTGTAAGCAAGTACGCTTAGCGGTTTATAAGCTCAACAAATAGAATAAAATAAAAACAGACGAAGAAGTTAAGCTGGGAAAAGTCTTCGGAGGGTGACGAAAAGAATGGTCAGTTCGTGACGTGTGGGTGGAAAGGGGGGAGGGGGGTTGTAAACGCACCTCAGTGACCCCTAGACGAGCGGCGCATTTGCTTCTGTAGAGCGGAGCTTTTGTGATTTCCGGGTCTTGAGATAATTGTTCTTGGTATTCGTATTGTGCCTGAAATAAGGTTCAAAAATTGTTTAAATGGCTGGCATTGAAAAATGCGTTCTCTATGCTTCAAAATTATGTAGGATAATATAAAAATTTCGCCTTGTTTATGTATTGAGTTAATGGGGAAGCATATTATTTTATACAATTATCATTTTGTTGTAACTGGTGAGCATAAGTACCTAAGACTTTTTACTTTACATCAAGGTTTTTGGTCTTAACTCCCAAAAATTTACATCGATTCAATAAAGATTTAGAAGAATTGTGATGCAGATCAATTCTAGTATATTTAGATTGATATAGGTCTTAGACCATAACGATGTCCGCAAAGACACTTTTTAAATTTGGATTCCCGAATGATCATCATCAACCTTATCAGTAACTTTACAATTATGCACAATCCGTTTCCGAAAGTGGCCTAAGCTTCATTTTCGCTTTGAGTATTAGCAACAAGAACTAATACACATGTTCCATATTTAATGTAACAACTCCGCAAAGAACCTAGCAGAGACACTTTTTAAATTTGGATTCCCGAATGATCATCATCAACCTTATCAGTAACTTTACAATTATGCCCAATCCGTTTTTTTTTTTAAAAGAATGCTATGCTATGCTAAAAAAAAAAAAAAAAAAAAAAAAAAAAATTAAAAAAAAAAAAAAAAAATTAAAAAAAAAAAAAAAAAAAAGAGAGAGAGAGAGAAAGAAACTAGTTCTCGGCGGCTACATTTATTCAATTTTTCAATAGCGCCTTTTAAGGGGGAAAAAACCTACTCTTCAAAGAACGTAATAGGCAACCACCTTTAGAAGACACTTTCTAACTTTTGATTCTCTATCATCCCATTAAGAAGTAGTCAATAATATGTATTCCGAATGTCCGTGTGAGCGGCTTCTGTTCACGACTGCCAAGGACGTCTCTTCCCCCCTTCTAGACTGAACAGAGTTGAGATGTGTGCTTGCTAAGAAGTGGAGAAGGGGGGGGGGAGCTAATTTCGGACAAATCGTTTCCGTAATCCATCAACGTAATTATCGTTTTTATCTGATGAACCGACGACTGAACCCGGACCTACCGCTCGTCATGCAGACGACTCTGAGGATTGCCACAGGGAGAGAAGAAAGTAGCAAACGATCCTGTCAAATCGACCCTCTGTGACTCCCTTTGATCGGTTATTGATTTTTGCGGAGTGGGGAGAGAGGGTAACATTTCAATCCAGGGATCACGATTTGTTTTCCTGATGAAATTGATGAGGCTAAGTTGAACCTGAATGTCGGATACACTCTATATCGGATCAGTAATGTACTTTGATGCACACAGTAGGAAGATGATTTTTTTTGCAACATATATTTAATTGATAGCAGTATGTTAGTATGTTATAAGCAACAATATCTTGAAGAGTACCTTGATCAGATTGTACACTAAAAATAACAGATTTTGGTTTTCATCTGATTTTTCTAGAACTTGCATTCGATTTTGTTTGAGTACGTGGGGATGGGTTTCTTTCTTTTTCTGGGTGTGAGTATCGCGCATAAAGTGTTATCCTTAGAACTTTTTTTAACCAGTTTATTTCTTTATTGTAATATTTCCTTTTTTGTATTAGAGGATGATGGCATTTTATTTTAGATTAGGCCTTTCAAGTTCAGATCATAATTTGAATATATTTGTGTACCATTTTTTTTTTAATATAAAATTCTGAAATCATTGCGTCTGAAACTATATATTTCACTCCAGATTATTGCGCAACAGAAGAGCAAAGTCAAGTACTCACAACAACAAAAAACCTGCCAATCAAATCCATAAAATATTCAGCATGTATAACAAGCATCTCCTTGCCTATCTTCAAGTGCGATCAATAAAACGCCCATACGAACGACAAGTCGACGTCACATGCAAGTCAACGCGCAATAAAAAAGCATCTCTCACTTGACGATTCCTCTTCGGACAGAGAAGATAGTGAAAGTGTGCGCGTAAAAATGGGAGGGGTGTCACTGCGTAGGGCGTGTCTCTGCCCTGGGGCTATGCAGGGGCCGCACCCAGATGATGGGCTAATTGGGGCTGCCGGTCTTACGCATCTCAGGAGGGATGCAGAACAGCTTCCTTCGGCCTTATCATTACACGGGTGCCTACTCTGAGGCGGAGGAAGTTTCAGAAGGGGTTTTGATCTTTGCTCAATTTTTTGTTGTTGATTATCTGCGGTACAAATAGGGGTTGTTGGAGAAACCCTTTCATTTGGATTATTTTTTTGTGACCGCCGTTTTCTTGGAAGTTCAAAGTAGAGTATGTATTTTGTATGGGCCTTTTTTTTTTTTCGTTTTCTTTTTGTGGAAGAATCGCTAGGGTTTATAGGAGAAACCCTTTTTCTATGCCTATTGGGATGGATGTGGGTAACAGTGTTTTCATCTCTTACTTAAGAAGGATCCTCAGCCTATCTCTGCTCCATAGAAGGGGCAGGTGTTGTTGCTTTGATCAATTTTCGCATCTTGAATATTAAGGCTAAATTAAGCTTTCTTATTCTAATCAGTATCATATGGCTTATTATATATAACTTTTTCAGGGTCCTATATACTATCATATGATTTATTATATATAATTTTATTATTTTTTTATTTTTATACAAATATTAATATCGTGGTGTTGTATCTTTGACTATTAAATTTATTATTTATAGTCAGTACAAATAATTCATGTAAGTTAAATGTATACAGGGCATAATAAGAATGTTGCTAATGATAGTGTTTTAAAAGTTTAGTGTTCGTTTATTCGATTTTACATAATGAATTATGAAAAGACCACTCTAAATGACAAACATTCTAAATGTCGAGCAGATCTACTAGTAGTAATAGGGTTCGGAATTTAAGACACAATGTCTTCTATATCAATATCATGCAACTTTTCGTCTTCTAAACTTGTGAGTACCATCAACCTGGTCAAAAGAACAACAACTAATGATGGTCAAAGGTACAATACCACGATAGTGCAAATTAAAAAGCATGCTACAACTTTAGGGTTAAAATAAGGATTTTCAAATGCTCCACGGTATTTTCTAAAGTGTATAGCTACTACGTCAAATGAATTCATTAACAAAGACATAACACAAAAAATATTATTAGGCAAAACTTTTTTTAACAAAAATATTTACATTTTTATTATAGAAATGGATTTGTATTATTCACAAGAATCCTGTATTGTTAAAATAATCGACAGAAGGTTAAACGAGCTTTTTATGAAATGAACTATGCATTAATTTTCATAAAATGATGCTGGAGACAACAGGCTCCTTGATCAAAGAAACAATATGGTCAGAGGTACAACACCTTCCCCAACTAATGCTTTATGTTTAGAGCTATAATCACATAATCTATACTATACTAAACTTCAACTTAACTTGACATCACTAGACAGTAGATCGTCACAGTGCTCATATGCAATTTATCCATTTTGGCGGCTTGAAAGCATAATGCTCGCCAAACCATATAGCCTTTTGTTCGACAAACGGGATGGACAGAAATACTGTATCACCCCATTCCCTTTTCATTCTTCTCCCGTCCCACAAGAAAAAATCAGGCTAGGAAACTCAGCCCAGCAACCCTGTAGAGTACAAAAGGCTATAACGTTTGGCTAGAATTGTGTCTTCACTCTGCTAAAATAGATTAATTGCCTATGAGCACGGTGAAGATATATCGTCTATTGATGTCAAGTTAAGTTGGAGTTTAGTTATAGAAGACAGGCCTACTAGACCCAAATGAATACGCTGCAGGACGAATCCTTCCGAGTTAAAGATATAGTTTCTGGAAAATCGCAACTTATTTTGTAATATTGATAACCTGCACACACAGTTTTGTATTAAACTTAAATATATAAGTTGATAATAAAAAGAAAATAAACGCTTTTAAATTTCAATTTTAATTAATATTTTAATTTTCTAACCACGGATACTATAAGAGTTTTAACGAATCAGCCCAACATCGTTCCAACCAGCCAATTAGAGCTCATTAAAACCGGTTCACTCATAGCTGTAGCGTATTCAATGAGCTCAAGTAAGCTTGTCTCAATGTACAGTAAAGTATGTGAAATATTTGGTATTACATCAGTTGTAAAAACTCATTAACCGAATTTGAAGATAATTTATTTTTAAAAATAATTTTTTTAAAGTTTTTACATCCAATATATTAAAACTTTTTAAAGTATTAGTTTAAAAAAAAAAAAAAAAAAAAAAAAAAAAACAGAGACTGGTTTTGATAGATTTCATCAATATGTCCTATTCATTTTCGAAGGAAAAGTAATTACAAGAAGTAAAATTGTAAATCTGCGTATTGCCCAACTGTCAATCATATAGCTATTGGAATTATTCATAACAATCCGAACAAGCCACATATTTTTTGTATCCTGTCACCAGTAGCTTTTATTTGGTACCAAACACAATGAACTTAAAAAAATAGTTTATCTCATTCTTGGAAAAAAAAATAAAGATAAATATTTAGATTTTCTTACAACTTATACACTGTTAGAAATTTCGATCCACCTTGCATCAAAAAATGATTCCTATTTAACTGCAACCAACATTTGGTGCTTAATTTCACGTTTTAATGGTGCTACTTCGGACCGCAAGCACCATTAAATCGTGAAATTAAGCATCAAATCTTGGTTGCCGCTAAATGGAAACAATTTTTGGTGAAAGGTGGAACAACATTTTTAACAGTGTATGGTACTTCAAAGAGCATGCATACCAAATGGGCGTCTTTGAAAAAATAATTCAACAGTGAAAGAATTACATCAGTTAAAGAACAAATTAAATTGAAGGATAAATTTCAAATCTTCTTACCTTAGAGAAACCGAAATGAGGAATCATACTTTCTTGAGGTAGTTCATGTTTTCTGAACACTGAAAAAAAAAGAAGAAAAAATCAATTCTCTAAATTTAAAAAAAAAAAAATAGTTTACAGAAAAGTTTCCGTCTAAAAAATATTTTCGTGCATTTTGTAATTTTTTTATGGTACCTATTAAACCATTCTATGGGAACTTATCTTGAACGAAAACTGTTCAATTGTTGTTAAAAGCTTTCATTTTTTTATAGTATTCTTTTGTAATCCATCAATCTCTTGTCTATTGTTCGGAGGAGCTGCTCACGGAAGTTATTGTTGCCGGTTTATTGCTATAGATAACAAATTGGGTGTCTTGTCATCGATAGCTTTTTAAGAAAGAGATCGATTGATCAACCTTGATCAAGTGCTTTGATGTCGTTTTCCGTTTTAAGAACATCCAATTTCCGTAAAATTAAATTTTAATTCGATTTTGTTCATCTTCCATACTTTTGATTGCTGTTCAGTTGTAAATTTCAGTAAAAATAAGTACATTGTTTTTCTCTTCAATTTTGTTGTAATAATTTTTAAATTAAATTTCATACAAAATGTTTTGGTACTTGATAGTATTTTATTTGGAAACGGATAAGTGCAATAAACTTGTGGTTCTAAAACTGTGATTCATAGGATGTCCGCAAAGATATTAAAAGTGGTCTGAGAAGCTACTAATATTGGCATTTATGAATATTTTTATGCTCAAGTATTTGAAATAACCTGTATCTGAAGCATCATAAGACAATACCACTACATATTTTTTCTGTGCATTTCTACATCTCAAAGCATAAGCAAGGCTCTCCATTTCTTTTAAAATGAACTTGAATTGATCTTAGTTGTCCATTGTCCAACTTAGTTGGCTTTATTCTTAGTTGGTTGGACTAAAATTTTCCGGGATATGGTTTGAAACTCGGAAATATAGAGAAAAATTTAAAGTTCACATGCTTAGTAGCCTATTTATACAAATATATAAAAACGACTATACTCTGTCTGAAATTTGTTTTTATTAGTAGGGATCGATTGCAAAAATTTTTATGCTCCCCTTTTAAGTCTACTGCATATTTTAAAAATAATTCCGTTTAATTTATTTTATAAATACGGATATTTTATATTTTTCCAACGTCGAACCTCAATCAGAGGATTAGGCTTGATGTAAAAACTTATCAAAAAGCTTTTTCACGAAAAGTATAAAAACTTTGTTTAAAACCCTCATATATATTGAAGTAAACATTTATTGGATACATTGCAAGCGAATCAATCTGGTAGTTTGAACTCCTTGTTTTGTAATTTATCTGCATAAAAACAATATCAATTTTTTTTTCGCCTAATCAAAAAGTAGTAACGGTAAAATCGTAAGCCAAAGTCTGTGCATTTCGGCCAAGTCTGCCAGTCGCCAAAGTCTGTGCAAGCGGGTAAATTGAAAATAAGTATACCAGTTCATCGGACCATACCCGGCATTAAGAAATGGAAAACACCAGCCAAACATGTGCTTTTGTATGAAACTGCACAGATTTATTAAGGAGTTTCGAAGAGATGAATTTGTATTTAAAGCACGGAGACGTTTTCGGACTTTTACAAAAATACTCCACAAACTATAAACTTAAGAAGTTTAAAAGAAATGTGGGAAAACAACGCATTTGTAGGTAAAAAAACAAAACAAAAAAACTCCTCACACCTATATCATCCCCTTTGAAAGGGACCAGCTTATCTCTACCGGACCACCCACCGTCGCGTCTCTGGCTGTTTAGCGGTCTTTAATGGTTCCACAAGCGGCCAGAGATGACACTTTATCACCGGTGAGACTGGAATCTTGGGTCGTTCCGTACGCAGGCAGGGGGCTGGGAAAGTGAAACTGGCGGCGAGGTTTATGGGTGAGACTTGCAACCAGGATCTGATATACGAGATGCCAGGTATCAGGTGTGTTTTGTTGTCGCGAAAAGGACTCTTATTGACGCTCGATTCCGAGTTTTTACTGTTTGTGAAGAATCTGAACACGTTTTTTTTTTTTGTTTTTTTTTTTATTCCCCTATTTTTGAGAAATTTTTATTTTGTTATATTATGTTGTGAAAATATTAATAATAAAAAGCAATATTGAAGTAATTCAATAAATTTATTCGGTTAGTCATCGCGAAAAGATTCCGACAATAGCCAATTCTGCGATTTCAAGGTTTGGGCTGTTCAATGTATCTGGGCAAGGTTTCTTACCAATTTTTTATTCTTTTTTTTTTTTTTTTTTTTTTTAAAGCTATGTACCCACTATTTTGTGCAGTTATGCAGTTTATAAATTTCAAATTAAAAATTTTAAAGTTAATAAATACTCTTATAAATATCACTGCATAAAGTAAGGTAATTTTGAAATTCTTTAATTAGATTCACCACCCTTAAAATGTAAAAAAAAAGAAAAAAGGAAAAAAAAATGATTTTTGGATATTTATTTCAAGATTTTTTCATTTTTCCCCCCTTTCCCCCCCCCCCTTTTTTCCCCCCCTTTCCTTGATGTATTATTTTAGTTTTAACTCAAATTAAAATTATGTAATATTTTTTCTAAGAAGTAAATTATCAGTTATTGACCATATAAGACTCATTTCTCTAAACGTGATATTTCAAACTTCAATATACCTTTTCTAACCTACTAAAACTAGCAGAAGATATGCTATTAATTTTCTTATGAAACTGCATTGCATTACCTACGGATTAAACTGGTGTTAAAAATTTCCCAATTGTTTTCATAATTATTTTTTAAAATACAAAATCTTTGTAAAAAATAGATGTTTTTCTCAAAATATATATATATATATATATATATATATATATAATGTAAGCAATATTGAAATTTAATAACAAAATTCAGGTGATATTTTAAAGATAAACTTTAAACTCCGTTTTATAAAATCTATTTAGCTTATATAAAAATTTCAAACTCATTTGTTAAGAACTTTCCAAGAAAAGGTACATCAAAAATTAACAAATTAACACAACGGGTATAGGTGGTAATGAGCACCCTTAAGAAGTATTTTAGGTAGTCTTTCCTATTTTACTGCATACACTAACAAAAGGTAAAATATGACCATTTTACATAGAATGTTATTTTATATTTAAAAAAAAACAACAACAAAAAACTTGTCAATATACATCACTGCTGAAAGTAGGGTAATTTTGAAATTCGTTAAGGAATGTATTAGGGATACTTTTTCTAATTTATTGCACACTCTAACATGAAAATAAAACTTAAACATTTTACATAAAACGTTTTTTCTTAATAATGATCATATTATGCTAATAGGAATATAAACCTCTCCATAAACAGTACTTCACAAAGTAAAACAATTTAAAAATATATCAAGAAATTTTGGATTTTTATCCCATTCCTTACACAAAACCCTACTGTGAATGATGACCATGTTTCACTAGTTTTAAGTGACGTCAGAATCGACGCAAGAAGCGCGATAAATCGAGTGTGTTTTTGGATTCCATAGTCTAGCAACAGGGTGCTTGAATTATTTTCCTTTTTCAGCGACTTTTCAGGAAACTGCCTTCTTTTATTGGCATTGCAACAAAAAATTTTGCAATGTGTCTAAAGCCGACCATCTCTTTTGTCATACAAACATAAATAACTGTATGCGGACAGTCTTCACCCCACAAAATGCCTGTCTCTTTATTTCAGTTTTTACTTTTTCGTGAGTCAGTCAAAATCAACATTTTAGATATCAGCTCTTAGAAGTGTATTAATGATGATACTTACCATCGAAATCTGTAATGAAATGACTAACACATACTTTTTTTCTATGGTGAAATAGAAGTGTTTCAATCGACTAAATGTTAGTTGAAGATATAGTAAGAAACCAGACATCTTTTTTAAGCCAAATTAAATGCATTAAAATGTCATTCCGTACAAATGTTCAAATTGAGTTTACATAACCTAAGATTTTAGAAGGTTTTCAAGAAGTCAATTTCGTTTATTGAAAAGGGCAATATTCAATGTATATCAAGTCATCGTTTAAAAATAATTACATCTTCGTGCAATGAAACAATTCCTTTATCAGGTTTGCCCTAAGCAATTAACCATTTTTGCTACAAATCCCACATGAGATATGAGCCTATATGGGATGAGGACTCTTTAAAAATTACCAGAAAAACCCATTACCATAAAAAACACAAAAACTTAAGACGATCACACTCGCCAGCTTTGCAAGTAAGTGAAAGAGAAACCAGAAGCATGACCACATTATCCAGCGTATAATTTGCTAATGAGTATATCCATTCAAGTTCATTGTGCTTTTATGTGAGTAAACGAAATAGCTCTTGACCGCCGGTAATGGAGCGGTCACTTCAATGGGCATCATGCTCAGCCTTCCTGATGAGCGAATAAAATGCGGGGGTGGAATAACAATAACAAAAAAAGTCGCCTTGGAAGGGATCAAGGATGGATGTTCGAAACCAGACGAGTCTAACCACCATCGGATCATCCATATTGCAAGTGGGGTCAGGACATCAATTCATAACACGTCGCTTTTTCGAAGTTTTTCTTCCCTTTCTTTTAAAAAAACAACATTATTAAAACTTTTCGGAGCTATCCATCAAAACGGTTTGTTTTCGGCGATGGAACATAAAACAGGATTTTCGATGGAGAAGGCTGAATTGTTTTTTGCTGGTTTTCAGGTGTCAGCTTGGATTTATCAGGATGAGGATATTGATGTGCTTGTATGGACATAATGATGGACTGTATCTTTTTTTACTTTTGTACTATATGCAGTTGTGGAATATTGTAAGAAAACGGAATTCCCAAAAATTAATTTAACGCTTTTTATTGAATTTTAACAAACTTTGAGCTTTAACTTTTTATTGCATGTTTACCATATTGCAATGGGGAATGTAAAAAATGATAGGAAACTTTAGTGTTTGATCCTTTAATTGAAATATCTGTCTCTAGAAAAGGTAGAGCAACTTTAAATTAGTAATTGTTTTACTAAGTTAAAGATAAATTAAAAGTTTACGTAAACAAGTATTAATATTTATAAACGTAAACGGATATTAATATATTATAAATCAATAATATCCTATGTACTACCAAAATTAAATGAAAATTATAAAATTATATACGTAATAGCTGTAAAATTCATCCTATAAGGTCATGGACAAATGTTACTAGAGATAAGATAGTAACTTCCATCTGATGACTCCTGCTATCTCCAAACACTAAAAGTCTCTGAATCATTCTTTTTTTTTTTTTTTTTTTACTTTGCACAATGTTATCTAACTTTAATTGAATATCCTGTTGCTATGTTTTTTTAATGTTAAATTTCATTGTAGTAATTGGCGAACATTGTGCTTCATCAAATTAGTCTTATTTTGCACAAAATGGAATTGAAAAAAAAATCTCAAATTGAGGTTAACTAATATGTGCAATGCTGCAAAGTAGAATTGAAAATAGTTGCAAAAGCAGATATGAGAAGAATTTTTCTCCTTATATGGTATCCAGTTTGAAATATTAAAATTAGTGAGCAATGTTCCCATCGGTTCATAATGCATCAGTTTGTTCGTTTTGGAACACCGATTAAATTAATGTGTCTGATTTTGGAACATTTCCAAAAATATTTCAAGGTTTATTTTTCATGCTCGAAAAAGGGTTAACTCTTCGGTATGGGTCAATTCCAAAGTCTAACGTTTTCTGATGCAACAAAGGCAGCCATAAAGCTTGACAAAAGAAAGGGCGAGTAATCCACCTATAAAAAACAAGTAGGACCTAAAGATAAATGTGACGAGATAGATTTAACCACAGCAGGGGCGTGAGAACCGCTTTTCACTTCCTAGAAATGACTTTGGTGATGTGGAAACCTCCCCCTTTACCTCCGCATTCTTCTCCTTAACGATAAGTAACCATGGACGGTTTTTTTCCTCTCCAACCCTGTGATATACAATCCATTTTCAAGTAGATAATACATACTTTTTTTTATCATCAAAACGACTCCGCCTAATGAGAAAGAATATGGTTTTTGCTTAAAGTATAAAAATATATAGTGAAACAGTGGTTTTAGACTAGTGGGAATTACTTAAAAGAAAGGTAATTTATTCTTCTGAAGGAAAAAGGGAATTAAATAAAAATTCTGGAATTAAAAAGCGAACTCTCGTAAGTTTTTTTCATTTCCCATAAACTAAATTGCAATACTAAAGCTAGTATTCGTAAATTTTATTCAAGTTTGCTTCTTTTTACTCTGTTTGGGGAGTGTATATTAAAGGTCTCAGAATCTATATGATTGCAAATTCAGATGAATACAATAACCAATAGCTTTCTCCCATTCAATTCCTATGCTTCTTTTCACTAAGCAAATTGAATTTACGTCACAACTAAAAATCTATATGCCAACACAGACGATTTTCAACTTTATATTTTTATTTGGTCATTTGTCTTTTCTATTTGCAGAATGTCAAATGCGATGTCTAATGTTTTTATGTTCTATTTGAAGTTTAATTCGACTTTTTTTCTTCAAATTGCTGTCCATTATTTCTTAACTTCTAAAATAAAATGACTTGGAATCAAATATATGTATTGGATTGAATTTCCTCTAGAAATTGAATAATTCATCTGATTATCTAACGTTTAAAAGTTCAACAATTTAAAGTCATTATTTGAAGCTGGAAAAGCATAATTTCGCCAGGGTAAGTAAATTTAAATTTCATTATTAAAATTTATTCATTATTCTTGTTTGATAATAATTATTTTATAAGATTTCCCGATAATATATATATATATATATATATATATATATATATATATATATATATATATATATATATATATATATATATATATATATATATATATATATATATATATATATATATATATATATATATATATATATATATATATATATATATATATATATATATATATATATATATATATATATATATATATATATATATATATATATATATATATATATATATATATATATATATTCACAAATATCGATTCGAAAGAGTAGAGAACAAAATTTTCATTCTTTCATTTTAAGAATGAATCTTTTAAAAGTGTAAATCTAAATGATCTTCGCACGACTTGAAGGGTATGTATAAGGTAAAATCCTTACACTCAAATTACTAATCAAAACCGAATACATAAAAAATACTAAATTTAAACTTTCTCTTTCCCTTTTCCTTGAAGGAAATTTTATCCAAATTGAAAATAGAAACAAAAATTCAATAATAATGAACAATCAAAAGTGTCAATTTATGTAATCAGTTTATAACGTGCTTATTTTTCATTAGAAATCCAATCGCTATTCATTAAGAAGAATACACTTCACGCATAGTGATGTCACCATGAGACTGCCCTTCTCAGTGTCTGACGAAAAAAAATGATATACGCTGTTGTGATTAACTAATGAAAGTTTAAATCTATTTTTAAAATGGTTATAGTGGTTGATCAAACGTCTTGGCAAACAAACCCTCCCCCTCCCCTTTTATTCTAAATACAGGGGCGCACCAGAAAATATCAGGGGAGGGGGATTACAATCAAGTACTAAGTTTGTGTTCTTATATTACTCTGAATAAAAAGCAACGTCTTTGCAAAAAAAATTCAACCCCGTATTAGTCACATATCACCAATGCCGACCAAACGGTATAGTGGTTAGCGTGCTGGCTTCTAGACCGCGAGGTTGCTGCTTCGAGTCCCGTGTTAGGCATGGGTGTTTGTAAATGTATGTTGGCTTGTCTAATGACGAATGTTTCGGCGCATTATAGCCCTCGTGTTGCTGACGGCGCTAGATAATCTGAATACAACCAACCACATATAACCAATATTTTTACAATTCCTTAATCTACCTCCTACATATGTTGAAATATTAAAATGGTTTGTCTAGTATTCGAGTTGTGCTTAACACCCTAATATGAAACTATATATGATCTAGATCCCGTTTTATCCATATTATCTTGATTAAAGATTAATCAGAAATGTTTGTTGTTTGTTTAAATTAAGTTTGCGAACTGAAAAACATCAATATAATATCAAACTGATTTCAATAGATTTATGGTGCTTGAAATATTCAAGGGTTATGAAGCCATGAAACACTATTAATACATTTGAAAAACAAATATTCTCATATTCTAAAAATAACAGTTTATATTAGATGTAAGTAAATCAAAGATGATTGTATAACTATTTTTTGATTCTATGGGATTTACAAATACGTTTTTATTTTTAAAGTTCTTGGCTTGGACATAATAGCTATATTAGTGCGATACAGAAGGCTTAGTTTGTCTGAATAATGGTAAATTAAAACATATTTTTTTTAAATTATTTACATTTATTACGATGTTATTATTCAGTCATAACAAAAGTTCAGGATTTTGGGATTCTTGAAGAGGTGGGGGGTCTTTAGTGTCAGATACACTAAAACCTCCCTCCTGGCTGCCCATCTGTCCAAATAACATCATGCATAAAGTCCATAGTCCTATAACCTTCTTTTATTCCTTCCATCAGCTTTGGCATCTTACATACACATTTCAGAAACAGTTTATCTTCACTATCCGATAAATACATTATTACGGATAAGAATGATGCATATCGAGTGGCGAATAATTTCTTGTACAAACTGTGTGAGCATCACAAATATATGAAACACAGTTTTTGTTCTATTCGCATGCAGCGTATCTGCTTTTCGATGGTCATCATTCATCGTAACCAGTTTCCCCCCTTCATTTTTGGGCGATGCAATCTCTGCAAATGGAGATGCATGGGACGGCTTTCATTAAAATGTAATTAGATACGAGATCACTTATAACGACTCAATACGCCTACAGGTTCCAAAAGGGATGGGGAGGGGGGATAACTGCCCTCCATCATCCTTCACTTCTTATGGTTACATACGGATTTAGTCGAGGATCATTTAGTGAAGTATGAATTTTTTTAATAAATTTTATCCTACATGGCATTAAGGGATATCGTCAGTGTTTCGCTAACGTAATGCAATGTGTTCATTAAAGTCCATGATCTGCAGGAATATTGCATCCAAACATATGCTATTTTTTCCACCTATAATAACTATTCAAAATACAGCTTCTTTTAATACTTATTTAATAACTGTTCAAAGTTTTATATAGGAAAAAAATCATTAGAGATTTTACAATTTTTTTCTGATACAGAGCTCTTCTGTTAATTGGCGAAATGATCAAGAACGAAATTTTCAATGGGATTTAGAGTAAAGAATCCACAAGCAATTTTGCCTTTAAAATTCGTTGAAAAGCTTCTATTGCTGTTGCTAAATCACAAAATTGCAAACGTTTTGAAGAAATATTTAAAACGATCTTAGAAAAAATTTATCTTTGGGAAAGGGAAAGATTGGCAATCCTTCAATCCTTTTTAAATAAGAAGGGTTTTTATATAAAATGGGTATTCAATTTAAATTTGAAAGTGACAAGTTACAACAATATAATCTACATAAAATAAATATAATATGCACCGCGATAGGGAGAAAGGACAATGTCCAAAATACTGATGATTTCAAAGCAAAGCTACAAACAGAAAACTGGTCAAGTACTCCTTTGCGATGCTTTCTTTATAAAGAACTTTGCATGCTTTTTAATATAAAGTATTCTTTGAAGATTGTCAATTCCCCTATATTTCTGTTGTCTCTACAAAGTATATAGTTTTGTTGAATAAAATAATATTTGGTTGAATAAAATAATATTTGGTTGAATAAAATAATATTTGGTTGAATAAAATAATATTTGGTTGAATAAAATAATATTTGGTTAAATAAAATTTTTAACTTTAAAAACCATTTCTCCTTTCTTGGATGTGTTTATTGAAAGAGAAATATGTAAGACGAAAACAAATTCATTTCAGCAAAATGTTCTTGTTTTTATAGTTTTAAACGCAGTTAAAACGTTTCTTTGTTAATACATCTATTTAATTTCTTTAAGTTCCTTGAATTTAACATTCGTATCAATAAAAACAAATCATTCACTTCTCTCTATATATAAGTACAATTGTGTATGAAACCTATTGTAGGGCTTTTAATCAAATATCTCATATATTAGACTGGAGAAGAAATCGTTCATCTTAAATTCGACAGAGAAGAAGAATGTCCCACAATATATTTATATGTCCCTTTTAAATTCACGCATTCAAACTCTCCCTGATAACATTCAGAAGATATCTGAGACTAAATTCAGTCACCAAAACGAGATTTAGCTCTTGCAACATGCGAATCGAGGGGAATGTTACTGTGTAATTATTCCCCGTATTTTTTATTTTTTTTTCCTTCTTTTTTTTCTTTCTTTCTCTCTCTTTCTCTTTTGATGCTGTTTCTTTATTATTCCGGATCTAGATTCCTTACGGTAGAGGGGGACCTTGACCGACTACGGGTGCGTGGGCGGATCGCCCAACCCCACATACATTCCTTTTCGATCGTTTGTTAACCCGTTCGTAACCCCACTCCCCATCCGACATAGTTCGGGTGGTCACTGTAACTGATGTTGGCCAATATACTTTGTCAAATTAGAAGTAGCATTTTTCTAAAACACACTGTCTGCTCCGCACAATTAGTTCAAAACCCATATTTTGTACAACAGTGATATCGATAAATATAATTTAAAGGGATAATAAAATGAAGTTCTTTATTTTCTGTTAATATTTTTAATTGATTTTTTTTTTTTTTTTTTTTTTGCTCTGCTACTTGGTAAAAAGGATCAAAATTTGCAATATAATAAAATTTATTTTCCAATAATTTTTTAATTACCATTGAATTAATATTGAAATTGAAGTCATAGTTGCTTATATGGCTAATAAAATGTGTATATGTTTCGATCAGTATTTCAACGGAAACTCTGAACTCTACAAAATATTGTACATACTATAGGGATTAGAAAAGAAAAAGAGATAACTCTTGAAATTTCCAAATCAGGATTTAACTCAGAATAAAAATTCTAATGCAGTGGGTCGAGTTTGAATACTACCAGAACCTGAAAATGAATTTTTCTACGAGTGTTTTTAGTTATGAAAACAACATGGAACATATATTTCCAAAACTTCACACAAATCAGAGAATATTCAGGTTTTTCTTAGCTATTTTTGCAATTAGCATTGACCATATCATTCTGCACAACGATATTTTAGTTTTCAGAAGAATAACAGAAATGTTTAATCAAGGAAATATATAGAAAAAAAACTTTATCCATAGGGCACCTATATATAGAATAGTCATCTTCACTTTTTTCATTCCACTATCAAAATTGTTATGACATCATCGTTTTATAAATATACAATATAAACACTGTTATGATACACCGCGTCGTATCACTCAAAGTGATACTTGATATTCCTAATCAAAACTTCCAAATAAATTGTCACATTTCTTGAAGAAATAATGTATTAAAGTTTTGAAACAATTGGTAATTACTAGCGAGAAAATCCTTTGAATAAAACACTGACTTATACAAGAGGGAAAAAAAATCATCGAATATTGCATGCAAATAAATAATATTAACATGGATTGATTGGTTTCATCCATCTTTTCATGAAAAAAGTCAAATTTTTTAGGCTTTATGAATCACAAGAAATCGAAATTTACTCGCATTTCAGTCACAAATGTAAATATTGTAACTGTCAATGACTTTAATAATAAAATTTGATTATTAGTAACTAATTAATTAACTTATAGAAATTAAATACTCAAACGTTTAAACTTTTTCGAAAAAAATACTAGGGGTTGTTGCTAGCTTTGAGCATGTTTATTTGAACTCCAACCCCCCTTCCCCAGATCAGCCACAACATTACGTAAAATATAGTCGCAAAACGTGTGTAATTAAACATTTTATTTGCATTGTGTAAAATATAGTCACAACTTTTGTTTGAAGCCTTTTAATCATTTTTATGAAGTCAATAATAAGGATTTACTTGTGGTGTTTTGGTAAAGAAAAGTTGGGTCGCGTGCGGTTCACGTGGAACACAGAACAGAAGGTGATCACGATATCATGCGGATGACTTCAGAAACCGATCGACAGTCTAAAGCCTCCTTAGTACAAGCAGCTATGCTAAGGCTTTTAAGGAATTGTATTAATATCGTAGAACATTACTTCTCTAATCTATCAACATATAATGTAACATTTCGTACATAGAATCAAAAATCGCATCTTTTTTGACAATCTATAAAAGAATGGTTGTTTTAAATTTTTGTAACTTTTCTTGAGTAATTACAATAGTATATATTGTTTAGAAAAGACCCTCCCCCCCCCCCCCCACACACACACTCACTTCCCAGAATCAGGTAGTTTGACAAATGAGCGGAAGCAAACTTATAATAGAGCCAATGATTTTCAGAAAGTAGGGTTTGTCGATTGCCACTGTTTAAATGGCGCCACTACCGTCTTTTACTTCTAAGAGACAGATCATCCGAATTTTTCTACGTCTGTATCTTTTTTTAAACAACTTTGCACTTTACGTTATTGCAAACCACTTCCCAAAACAGTAGCCAAAAAACAACTCTCACATTTTATTGTTATCCGGAGCCTTCCCTCTAATGATCCCGCCTCACTACTTCACCACAAAATTAACTATAAGTGGGGGAATCCAGGCGCCGAAAAACAACGAACCCTCAACGGAGATTAAATACTCCGCCGCCACCGTAAAAAGAGAAATCCCGCGCCGTAAAAACCATTTTAACAACATCCGCGAAAAAGCTTTTGGACGTAATTTTCATTTCACACAAGTCTACCTTTTGTAGACATCGCAGGTATAAATAACATGAACAGAGTTGAAGGGGGGGGGGGGGGGCTACTTGGCGGGTGGGCTGGCGACTCTTCTTTGGCACCGTTTACTACGGTTTTCCTGGGTCTGAGACGTAATTGTGGCCAACACTGTTCTACGGAATAATCATTAGCAAACAGTAGTCGGGGGGGGGGGGGGGGGCTATCTCTTCTTGAGGCGGCGAACATGAAAAGACAGCCTAACTGGAAGAAAGGCCATCTCAAGGTCAGCCACCAAATGGACTTTTTGCTACTGATTTTTCTCGGGGGACTTTTTAGTACCGTTCGAATATCAAGATGAAATGTGGGAACACAAAAGTGGATTTCAAAAAAGTTTGGAGAATGATATTTCAATCCAATTTGATTTTTTTTTATATATATATAAAATGAATATTGTAACTACACACAGATTCCTTTTTGAGTTCCGAAGATGAGAAGAAGAATATTCGTCTACTAACATGTAAGATAATTTGTAGTTATTTTCAATTGAAATCGTTCGATTGTTGTCATCGATTCCAACCCACTTAAATATCGTATTATTTTAATCAACCAAACAATACAACCCTACAACTCACAAATAATAATAAACTTCAAATTATTATTTTAAGTAAAAAATTTCAGATTAAATAATTTGTTTCAAAATTATTATTTGATTGGAAATGTATGCATATAAACTAAATATGTTGAAATTGCGAATTTCATTAGCATTTTATACAGTTTCTTTAAATGGCATTTTAAATATATTATTCAGTTAACGATGTGAAATTTCTAGTTAAAAATTATGCTATTAATTACAGATCACATATAAATATTAAATCAATCACACAATTAATGAAATGCTGCTACCGTATCTTTCCAGTTTGCAAACAAACACTAAAGCTATAAATTCAACAAAAACTAAACTTAAGCAAAGCATATTTAACCACAACAATTATCTTTCAACGTTAAAAAAAAAGGGGGGGGGGGGGGAAACCCTCCTCAAAAAGTTTTTTCTTTTTATTACATTAGATACTACTTTTTAAAGTCCTATTTTAATTATCGTTTTAAATGTTGCTGAATAGATTATTAAATCTATTAAGTATCATTTAAAAAGACAATTAAAATAGCATTAAATAGATTATTTTCTTTTAACTCAGGCCGCTCTTCTATTATTCATTATTAAAAAATAGGAATCTTAAAACCAAGCATAAAAAAAAATAAAAAAAATAAAAATAAAAATAATAATAATAATAAAAATAAAAAATAAAACAGAAGGGGAAAATTATATATTTAGGTTAGATTTTATAACCATCTAGAGTAACAAGATTTAAATTTCATAGAATTAAGCAAAGAACACACTCTTGTTAAGAGATTTCATTCGCGCAAGTTATAGAATCTTAACTAAGAGCTGAGATTAAAAATTAAAAAAAAAAAAAAAATTAAAAAAATTGGCATGATGGATGAACCTAGTGATTCTAAAATCAAGAATTACATCTCCTCTTATAGATTAGATATTCGCATGCAGTAAAAAAAAAAGCTTTGCGTGAAATTATATTTAAAAAATTACTTTGACAAAATTGAAAAATAGCAAAAAATCTTGTTTACAATTATTCTTACAGAATTTTCAAAAATAAGAAGACTTTTTTTAAATCACAAGGTCGGGTGGGCACACACATGAATGGCACGGAAACGGCGCGGCTACAAGCCCTCTTTTGATGAATGTCGAAAGGGGAGAAAATGCACTGAAATCTTAAGGAGGGTGGTATTTGTAAGGGGTTAGAAAAAACTGTCACCTTAATTGGGACAGCTACTCCGCCCCGTTACAAATCTCACGCACCTTAAGATTTTAGTGCATTTGCTCCCCTTTCGACATTCATCAAAAGGGGGCTTGTAGTCGTGCCGTTCCTGTGTGTGCCCGCCTGATCTTTCAAAATTCAAAATTTACAATAGTCGGTTGTACGAAACTTAAACTTCACCAATAGAGAGAAACAGAACAGAAAACTGTGTTACGGCGCCAAAAGAGAACTGATTGGCGCGCGGTCCCTTTCGCCAACCCAGAAAGAGAGAGCGAGAGACAAGTTTCAATTAAGAGAACACAAAAGCCCGTCCGAAGACGTAGAAGAAGGGGTGTCCCACACCCATGTATCATGCAGCCCAAAAGACAAGCGAGAGTGTTTTCTCCGCCAGTGATTACACGCAGAGAATGAGCAGGCGACACGCAACGGAGAGAGAACTTCTGGTTCCGGGATGGGAGTTGCCCTTTCTGCCTTTGCGTGTGTGTTCCATTCTTGCTTAATCGACGGGCCCCTTCATTAACCCCGAGAGTCCTCTTCTTGAGATATCGTTTGCCTGCTTGTATCGTCTGCTGATTCTGCCTCCTCCGACGTAGAAAAAAAAAAAAAAAACATAGTCAGACTAAAAAAGGGGGTAGAAAATACCTGTATGCATAGTGGTCCGTAATTAGTGACTGTGGTACGTCGGGGTGTGTTACAATTGGTAGTGGCTGATATCATTTTATTATGCTCATTATTTTTTATTATTATCACCAATTTGTAAAAGATATAAAAAAAAAAAATTAAAAAAAAAAAAAAAAAAAAATGCAGCTAAATATTTTATTACTGTTCCACAAACACTTCGATTTTTGACTGAAAGGAGCATCAGTTAGAAGCATTAAAAAAAATATGGGTTAAAAATATCGTATGTATAGATAGGTTCAATTACTGAATACTGATAGGACAATTGCTGAATAGTATACCATGCTCAATGTTTCCAAAATTCTGTAGTTTGCTTTTTCTTTTATTTGTGCTCCCCTGTTTTGTTAAGATTTGCATTTGCGTCATCAAACCTCTTATATTTCGCTTAAAAAAAAAAAAGTTTAAAATGTCGATTTAGAGGAAAGGTCGTCGAATTACTAAAAGAAAAAATGTGAAAGATCTCTATGAAAACAGGGTAGATTCAAGTGCAACTCTCACAAATTAGGAGGATGGAGGGGGAATATCCCCTCCCGAAATTTTTCTGTTACCTATTAAAAGAAAAGAATTTTTTGCTTAAATTGGTACATTTATTTGAAATGTATTCAAATTTCTAAACATACATAGAAAAAATACATGTTATCTGGTTTAGTAAAAACATTTGGCATTAATAAAATAAAAAATGGTATGATTTGTTGGCATGTAATTTCATATTTACTTCGAAAAAAGAGCTTTGTCTATGTTCCTGCTTAGAGTCACACGGGAAAAGGACGTAGAAAGATGCAAGGGAGAAAATACTTTCAGATTGTGCATGAGAATAGTTTTACTATCAGTAACTGAGATTCTTAATGAATTATTCTATATAAAGAGTTATCTGAGTTTTTCTTGGTTTGGAAATTGAATTTCGTGATGTTTTAAAACCACTAAATCAACACTTCAGTTGTTAGACTAAAAGGACAATATGTTTGATAAATAAATTTTAACTAAGACCAATAAAATTAACTTAAAATAGTAAGAGGAAAATTAATAACAATAAAAAAAGGGTTTAGGACTGTATCCATTCTATAAACACTCCATTAATTCAAATAGAATAGTATATAATTATATATTTAATTTTATTCTTTGCAAATCTAAATAAAGAAGAAATTTTTCATCAGTTCATTTCTCCATAACAAATAGTATAACATTCTTCTGAGTAGCTTTAGATATATTTTTAATCTTTGAAGAGTTGTGTCTAATTCGGAACATGGACTTCATGAAAAGCAAAATAAACAATTATAATATTTCACCAGAATTCCGCATATTTCGTTCGTTTGCGTTATACAAAAGCTCACTAAGTGCCTATTTCCATTTGCTCAAACAACAGCCACAAGGAATAGCAGTTCTTGTCACAAAGGGTTCCCCCCTCCCCTTCCACCATATACAGCATCTCACAAAAGATGTAATTTCTCTTCCATTTCCCACGCCAGTGTTTGCTTTCACCCACCTTTCAAATGAGACGAAAAATTAAAAAGATACCCACTCTATGTACATCTCCTCATCCCCAAACGAAAATAGCCGCTTCATTATTACTCCAGATATACCTTCTATTCCTCTCCCTTCCCCCCCCCCCCCCTTCATACCCCCACTATTTAAACACACACACTTCGACATCAAAAACTGAGAGTTTACTGCGTTCTGCAACCTCCGACCTCTTCACTCATTATCTCTCTGCTAAAAATAAATAAAATAAAAGAAGAAAATACGCATGAGAAAAAAGAGGAGAGAAGTGCCGACTTATCGATAAACGTGGTATTCGCCAAACTGAATAAGAAAGGTAGAAAAATCTCGCCAAATATTTACCTATGGTTGAATGGGAGTTTTCATTGCAAAAAAGTTAGAATGCAGTGCTACTTACAGTGAGCAGAAACATCGCCGTGTGGACTACCTTAGATTGTTTTTTTTTTTAATATTCTTCCATTTTTCTATTAATTTTCTTTTACGTTAATTCGTCAGATTTTATATTATGAAAGAATTATAATATTATCAAGTGTGTATAAAATAAGTTATCATAAAATTATAATTATAGAAAAAAAAAATTACTACTATGTTGGGTACAGTACCACTCTATATTTCTATCATATTTTATACACTATCTTCAAATTTAATTCAACACAAATACTACAAAAGAACAATATATTCTGCAACTAAATTGAAATTAAAATATCTATACCAAACAGTTAAGTTTCATACCTTGCACAGTTATAATTAACCGCTTATCTAAAGAAATAAACCGATATTTATAAACCGCTTATCTAAAGAAATAAACCGATATTTATAAACAACTTACTTAAAAATTAAGTCATACCCCATACAACGAAGACGATATAACCCAAGAGAACGATTCATCGCCAAACCTGGCAACCACCTCTCCATTACCAAAGAATCATCCACAGGTAAGACGAATAATCAAAAACAAAAGAAAAGGTACGGAGGGGTCGCGGGGGTCGCCGCTTAGCGACCACGTGGTACGCAAGGTACTTAAATGGGGCTATTTACACCCGGGCAAGGGGGCGCCGCCAAGTCTCGCCCCGGGCTGCCCAAATGACCCACGGGCACTTATGGCAGCTTTTTGTTTCGGTTTTCGACGAGATTTATTAGTTCAATACTTTCCACTGTGAGCGCTATTATAAGGCAGTTATTTGCAGCAGTTCGTAATATCCACATCCGCGTCGTGCGGAGCTTCCGATATTGAATAGCGAGATGGCTGGTGGAACATCAATAATAATGCGTACCGGATCGGATTTGTAATTATTATTGTGAAATAATAGAAAAGAAATCAATATTTTTCTATAGCCTTTCCTCTGTAGAATAGAATTTGGACGATATAATTTTGATTTGTGTTTTACTTAAAGCGTTCACCATTAATAATTCTTAATACCTTGCGTGCAAGGTTAGTATGATGTAACATGGTTAATGTTTTGAAAAACAAACATTGAAGTCTTGTCGAAACCGTATTGATAGGCTTATATTTTTTAAATAGTTTCTACTGCAATGTGATTTACTGTAGAATGTAGATTATTATCTGATATATCTTATGCAATGAACTTGACGCTGGTTAACAATGCAATTGAACAAATAGCACGTCATTGATATTATAAAAACATTTAAAAGAAATTTGTGAAAATCATGCCTTTCAAAGCATTCTTTTTTGATCAGTTAGATATTCACTGTTTACGACATAGTCGCAAAATATGAAGTAAGGTATTTATATATGAGAGAGTATCCCGGTATTTAAAATAATTTCATAGCAATTCATATTACCACTAATGGTTAAGTAGCAACTGGAAGGTGATAGCTGAAAGAAATTTTGGATCATTTAAAATTCTTTAGTTAGCAAAATGATTTGTCATATGTGGCAAAATACATATCAAATTGCGCAAACGTATTTTTTATTATTATTATTATTTTATCAGCAATATATGCATACTAAAACAGCCAACGTTATAATCGGAGGGGGGGGGGGGAGGACTCTGTATTCTGATCTTGAAAAATCTACGCATTGAAGAACTGTGACATTTTGTATTATGTTTCAATGATAAGTTGACTATTTAACATTTCAAAGAAAATTTCAATTTCATTTGCCACATTTATAATAGTAAATTTAAAAAGACACTTTCAGGTTTTGATAGCAGACTTTGAAATTACGATGGATTCATTATATAATTTTTTGATGTTACAGTGTGTAAATCTTAGGAAAAGTTTGGACTTACAAAATAGCTCATTTGAAAATATATACGCAGAATATATTATAAAAATATACTTATAGAAAATTTTAGAAAATAATTTCACAATCGTGGAAGAAATATCAAAGGGAATTTAAAGTCATATCTAACAAACAATTGGAAGAAAGTACTTGTTACCTATCCATGCTTAGCAGTACTTAATTAATCTTTTCAAAACATTCTATGTCGCTATTTGAAAAATGAAGTGTAGATACTTCGTAATGCCACAGCCAATAAAATAATCCGAATAAATAGCTGACAAATAATTGTATTTTCTTCAAAAGTCTATCCTTATAATTCAAAAGTACTCATAATAAAATGAAGACAACAATATTGTTTCATGAGGAGCATTGTTGTCTCGTTGTCTGATAAAATCCCTTCCTCTGAAATCGAAAAAGAGCCACATCTTTCACATCATTATGACGAAGAAGTACAACACAAACTTCAGCTGTATAATGATAGACACCAAAGACAATCATAAAAGTGGCGCCTGCGGATGGACTGTCATTACCAACAGGTGGAAGGGATCACCATGGTTACCGTATACGTAACGAGGGGTCAAGAATCGGATCACCGGGAGTCGCAATCTGAATTTCAATCACCCCGCCAAAGGGGACAGTCCCACACCCAACTCTAATCACCCCTCTGGAAATAACACCAAAGCACAGGTTTCCGGAAGACTAATGCGTATCATCAGGGGCTTCCGCAGTAGCTGAAGTCAATTGCCATGCTCGGGTCATTTTTCTTTACCTTAACTCTTTTCGGTTCACACAAGTGGTTTTTGTGATGGGATAGATATATCGCGGCTTTTCTTCATTACCCCTTGGAAGAAGTAGCACAATAATACCATTTTCTTTTATCTTCTTTATATCTTGTTCATCTTATACTCTGTATGTACTTGGTGGTGTATATGAGAAAATGATCAGGCTAGGTTGTTGTCTGGGACGTCTCGAAAGCTGAATCCAATTACTACTCAAAACTAGAAAAAGGATATTATGCGGTAACGAGTAAGAAATGATTCTGACTTGACGGAACTAGTTTTTGTTAGCTAGGCTATGAATAATTTAGCTCTCAAATGATGAAGAATGTGTTTGTGTTGGCCATCGAGGATACTGTCAAGCTATTGCAGTACCCTCGACCCAAAACGTCTGCTTTCTTTAGCAGAATCCGAAAAATTCGTCTGATATTAAAATAATATAGTGTTCTGATTTAATAAATTTCCTCACCACGTAAGAGATACGTTAGAAAGCATTCAGCAGTTGTGAAAGATCAATGCCGAAAACTGCAATAAATAGATTGATGTTTCAATACAGCTATTTTATTTTTTATTTTTTTTATTATTAGCATCAGAAAGGGCAAGAAATGTTAAGATCGCTAGCCTAATCTTAAATCAAAATAGCACTATCTTACTTCGTTTAAATTATGCATAACTCCATAGTCTCGTTTCTTTCAAAAAAAGAATATCATAAAAAAATAGTGTAGCTACCGAAAAGAAGCGAGTGAAGCCAATGAGATGGGCGTACTTCAAGAGGCATGTTATTAAAAATGAATGTCTCGCCCACTGCCTGGTGCGAATATCTCATGAGCAATCCTCTTTTGGTCCAATGGAGGCTTTTGTGTAAGGAAAGAAATTTGAAGGCGACATGATCAAGCTTTCGCAATCTCTTTCATTGTCTTTCCATGTTCCATTACATTGTCTTTGGTGTCATAAAACCCACCTCCTTCACCAATGGAAGCCGAGACTTAATGACTGTGTTCTGCCCAGAATGGCCAAATCACAATTTCAGACAACGAAAACAAATTTGGAATGAATAATTCAAACAAGGAGGAGATAATGATGGAAGCATACGCAATTTTTATGCGAATGAGCCTACTACCTACTATTGGTGACTGGTTCAAGTTCCTGAAGCCATCCACAAATAAACCACCTGAATCAAAGAATTGCGAATACCTGAGATTGTCAAGTAAATAGGAGCGAATTTTTCAAAAGTACAAGCTTTCAGTTAGAAAAATGTTTTTGAACTAATTATGGTATTTTTGACCCAAGAGCCAATGCTTGATATCAAAGTCCTCTTTACAAATCTAATAAAATAGTAGAAATGATCTTTACTTTCAAATATTCAATCTGAAATGTTTTAGTGATCAAAATTATCTCTATAGCAGCTAGTATTCTAGTAAAATGCTTCCTTAACTTTTCTAATTTTATGTAATAGCGCGCGTGTAACTTTTTTTTTTTTTTTTCAATTATAACTTGTAGCGTGTAACTATCTTAATTTCTGATTTCAATGTTTTTGTAAACCCTACTGCTGAAATCTGAAACGCTTTTATTTTTAGTAGCACCAAAATACCTATATATTCCACAACTTGAAACACAACTTTTTAACTCATAACACCATACACCTGATTAACTTCAGATTCATCCCCAAATTCATTTATTCCCGTGGAATGCTTTTGAAAATTTAATTGGCACTAATATATAATCAATTTATCGTATTCATTGACTTGCAAAACAGTTTTCTAATACCTAATATAGGACTTTAAGAATTTTTTTAAATAACCACAAATATTAAATGTGGAGGGAAACGTCATTATCATGACCCATTATTATATCCAATGTGATGTATTGGAAAGTAGCATAATAAATAATGCAATATCTTATTTCTTGAGTAATTCTCTAAATGAGCTTTAATAATATTTCCCTCTTCCCTAATTATGACAGAAAATACTCCATTATTCAAGAGTGGTGGTCCATTACCAGAAAAATAACCCTCCTAATAACAATGATTGACTATATCATTCGTCAAATACTAATATTCCCACCAAAAAAACAGAAGGCATCACCTCAGGCATAGATTCGGTTAGCTACCATATACTTCAACCGTTGGTTGGTCATATAGTTCATATGGAGAGAGGATCAACTCCAACTCCAAAACTCCATCCTAAATTACCCTTCGAACATTCCATCACCCTCTTAACCTCCCCCCCCCCCCTTCTCCCTGTTCCGAAACGGACGATTATTAAGAATCGAACCCTATTGCGGGGTGCACGCAATTAACTCTCAAAAGGTAATAGGCGGTGTGAGATGGCCCAGAGAACAACACAAAAAAAAAATCGACTTCCAAAATATTTGTTTCCCACGCTTGGCGTAATATTTGAGAAGGGAGGGGGGAGGGGTATTTAATTGATGCCGCATCACCGCAAACGACCGACCACAGTCGATCACCTCTGTAAATGGGGAGAGGGGGGGGGGGGGGGCTTGTTTTCGACCATTATGTACTTCTTCACTTCGCTTGGTTGTGGTGTATCATTAATGTTCGAACAAAGTGGTTTTCGTGATACGCAGCTGCCCCCCTCCCCCTTCCTCCCCCCTTCTCCCCTTCTTGACCGAAAGAATCGTGATTGCTGCGGCCCAGTGGTTTCTGCGGTGTGCTACCGGCAGGAGGCGCTCCCAGTCTTTGTCCACCCCACCCACAACAAATTGTGAGGGGCAGACTTTGGTTGGGGAAGAAAAAAATATATAATAAAATGATTCGTATTATCATTTTTGGCCCGGGATGTGAAATAATATGTTCTGTCACATGTCTGGGTATTTTTTTCCCTTTGTGGTTGTCTCCTTCTCTGAGCATGTGTTTATGTGATTGGCAGGAAAAAGAGGGCCAGTGATTAAATGACTTTTCTTAGTCATTTCTATGTATGTTCCATAACATGAGGAAATTGTAGTGGAAAAAACTATAGCCCTCGTGTTGTTTTTGTTGAAGAATAAAAAGGTCAAATTAACGATGATTCGTGTTGCATATTTGGCTGGGGCTATGAAATAATATGTTCTGTCATACGTCTGGAAGAAGGTTGTTGCCTCTGCATTTATTGTGCCATGTTTAACAATTACTTAAAAATAATGCGAGTTGTAAATATACTAGTGGTTAAGTACTCAAGGCAAAAGGTTTTAAAAAAAAGTGAAAATGGCTAGTCTATCAGAAACGATCTCCCCAATCACTTAACTCCAGATGATCCCTTAATTATTTTGTTATTATAAAAATTATCATTGTTAATTATCATTGTTAAATTATCATTGACAGCTAAATCCAATTGAAAATAATTTGCAAGAAATTTGTATGTACCGATGTGTGAAGTGTCCTAATGCAATGAAAATTATCAAAATATTATTATTATTATGTTTTTGCTGTTAACTCCTAGCAGTATTTTCTCACCAGATTTATTTGAGTTCTTTAAGTATTAGAAATATATTCTTCTTCAAAAAACAAAAATATGTTCTTCTAGATGTTATTAATAAAATAGGCATCCTAAAAAAAATGGTAGCAACAGTATCATCATGCAAAACTACAGACTTAACTCATTTCCTTGATTCCTTGCAAACAGAAATATATATGTATCCAATTTTTACTTTCAATTATCCATATTACATAGGGTAATGGAAGTTTAGCATCAATTTTTTTTTCTTCTTTTTTTTCTTCTTTTCTCCACATTTTGGAATACCCTGATTTCAAAAAAGTGGTCTATAAAAATGTCTATTCGTGTGTACGTGGTCAGCATAACACCCGAACAAATTATCTACGATGTTCAAATTTCGTGTGCGGGTTAGTGGTGGGAATGGGACCTACCATTAAGGTTTTCGTCAAAATCGCGCATGCGCCTAGGGTAACTGCCATTGAAAAAAAATCTTGTTTTTCATTAATTGCTAAAAAACGGCTCTAATGATTTTGATTGAAATCTCTGTGATAATGCATCTTAAGATGTTCTAATCATCCCTACCTCCGAAATTATCGTAGAAATGTGATAAAAGCATAAAAAGTTAAAAAATGAGTGCCTTTAACACAGAGCTCTCTGCCCTTGAGTATCGGCCATCAAAGATTGATTTTTTTTCTGTTTCACGCACAAGAAAGGACAATGTAATATCTATCGAATAATGTCGCCAATTTTACTATCTTGGGTCGTTTTTTGCCTTTGTAAAAACTATTGTCCAAAAATATCGCCAAACTGGCCATTTTTATTTAAATGAATGAAAATATGAAAACTATAAATAACACCATAATTTTTAATACAATAACCAATATTATTGCGTGATTGAAAGTTGTGCGATGTTCCCTCCCCTAGTTTATATTAAATTTGGCAGTTTTATTCCAACCATGAAAATTGTTATATAATAAAATATTTCGTCATCAACCCTAGAAATCCTAACATTAGGAAAATTATTTTAGCAAGTCAAATTCGCAATCGGACTGTTTATTCAAATTGCTTTTGATGCCCCATTTTATAACAACTTATCTACAATTTTCAATTGTATTCAAATACATGCAATAATGGCATATTTTTTAAAACTATCCTTAAATCTCATAAGTAATACGAAGGAAGAAAGTATTACTCCATAGATTTCTGTAATATTATTGATGTCAGCCTTAATAGTCCTGGACCCAAAAATCATTTGAAATAGCCATTTTCTTGGTGCACTTGTTATGATGAAGGATTTTCCATATTTTGTTTATGTGGTAGTTTCAAAATATTCAATCAACTCGTTTTTATGGGAAAAAAATCCATAAAAGACAAACAGTTCATTTGTGTGTTCTATAGGAATGGCTGTCTTGGTGAAATTGAGTACAATATTGGGAAATGGTGAATCAGGGCTATTCTTTTTAACTGGTATTAAAATTGTTTCTCTTAATACAAAGTAGATCACTAGAGTAGATTACCTTAGCATTCTAAAATAAGTAGAAGTCTATTACCCTACTTGTATCCGCTCCCCATCTCCACCGATGCCACCAGTCAGGCTTTGGAGCGGAAGGTGGAAACTATTTCACATCGGATAAGTGTTAGAAACATATTTAGAGATAGCCCGCAAAAAACTGTATTACACGACTTTCTGGAAGTATAGACGGTGTACTTAATGTAGATAAAGCAGGTGAGAGCTCTCATAGATGCAAAAACCCCTCCCAAAAAGGATGTTTTCAGAAGAGGCCATCCATAAACAAAGGCAGATGATCTTCTCTTTGAGATCGAGAATCCACGATATTGCACCGGGGCATAATAGTAATTTCCTATCACTATGACGGAATGTGTGAAGTGAACGTGACTAAGGTCCGATGCAGCTGTTTGTAAAGCAAAAAAATCTAATTTATCAGTAGAGCAGATGCTCTCTAGAAATGCGAAAGGCAGATGCAATTTGGTTGAAGTTGGTAAGGCACCCGATAAAATCGTGCAACTCTCAATTTTCTTTGGGGGGCTCTTTTACCTGCGGCTATAATGATAAACACTACGGCAACGATTGCGTGTGTGTGATCAGGATTGCAAAACTCTTAAATCTCACACTTTTACACCGATTTGTAGAGAGATTCCCTCTCGAAATTTCATTCAACAGCGTTTTGTAACAAGCTGAATTTTTGTAACGTAATTTTTAACATTATAACTCATGAGGACCCGTATGAGGTACTGCCGTACTGCCAAATTTTAATGGATTCTACAACTTGGTTAGAAAAGGTCTTTAACTTAGACTCCTAATTTTGGGAATTTTTCAAGGAAATTAATTACAATTTCGAAGAAGAAATAATAATACGATTTAGTAGGAAACAATTTTCACTTTACATAATTGATTAATGGAAATCATGGTTGATTGTAAACTGTAACTCATACTATACCTATAAATTACATCAAGTATTTTTGAGGTATTACAAATAAAATCTCACATAGATATCCATTTCTAAAGCTTAAAAAATACTTTCTGTTATTTACAAATAGGAGAAGCAATGGAATTGAACCCTCTAACAGAACTTTTTTTATCTTCCTCTGAATCTTCCTGACATAAACTTTTAAGGGGGTGTGGTACCGAAAATAAAAAAAAACTTTATTTATGTACATTTTTAGGTCCAAAATTTATTTTATGTATAAAATACTATTTATATATCTTTGAGAAATTTGTTTTTTAAATATTGTGTTTTGTTATTTAAAAAAAATTTGAAAACCAAGAAAAATCCATAATAATTGATGTTTGCGTATTTTGATATAAGTCAAGAAAAAATAAAAAAAATTTCAAAGTGAAAGCTTTCTGTAATACATAATTATATAAAGAAAATTTTGTCTTCACAGAATTTCGATAGGTGAACTAAAAAAAATTTTAAAAATTCTCAAAGTTAAAATATTGAAATTTTTGCTTTTTTTTATGTTATCTTTTACGCTAAAAATTATATTTTAAAACAGAATTAAAAAAATAAAATTCTGTGAAGACAAAATATTTAAAACTATATAAATTAAATGCTCCAAAAATTTGAATAGCCAATTGTTAATGGTTCTGGAGATATATCAATTTGAATATGCAACATCTGTGAAAAACACTAGTGCTCGAAAAACGCACTTAAAGCAGACGCTTCAAGGTGTTACGCCCATTAGTGATGTTTAAATCACAGGTAATTTTGTGGCGTTCTAATCACCGGAGGAATAAGATGAAAACATCATTCTCTTCAGGAATGTATGAACTATTTTTCAAAATCAGAAAAAAAAATTGGGATTTTTGAAGAAATTTCGGTACCATACCCCCTTAAATCACAAGTTCTTTCTGCGAGCTCAAAAACTAGCCTAAATTGAAGGATTTTACAGAACAGTAATTACTATTCTATCATATTATCGAGATTATATAGATTTACTGATTATAATTACAAGTCAATGCCAGATAATTTTTGTGCTATTAGGACCTTTAAGCTAGAAGTCATTTCGGTGACAATATCGCAACGTTGTTTTTTGCTTTAAAGAATGACTTATAAAATTACGAAATAGGTTAATGTCGAGTATAATTCGGATTCTGCCGAAAGCTTTTCTCGCGTACGAAGGTGAAGCTTCCTATTTTTAAAAAAGAGGATGAACAATGAATATGAATTAGAATCGAATGTGATAGAAGTAGTTCGTCTTTTCACACAACACGAACAACCTATGCTATAAGACGTGCACTAGGAAGGAATGAAGAATGGCAAGAAATAAAGAATAGAGGAAATAAAAGGCTGATGGTGAGTGTACTTACCGTGCTGGAAGTAGTTTGCCTTCCTGACGTACACGCAAACCAACGCCATAAGCTGTAATTGTGATAGCCGCTGCCGCGTCGAGGATGGCAAGGGTAGGAGGTCGCGAAGATTGGCGATCTCGGCATTGATGAGATCGCGACGCAGCTTCGACGCCCCTTTCGTCGACTTGTTCGCATCGAAACTGAAAGAAAAGGAGGGTTATTATTAGGTAACAGAAGAAGTGATGAAACGGGTATGCATTTATGTAAAGTAAATTTCAAATTTTTTTTAGATGGAGTACAAAAGTACAGATTTCGCCAACTTTTTGGAATCAATTTGGTATGTATAAATAAAATTAGTAACCCTTTTACTGGGTAACCTTAAATATGCGTTATACACAAAGTGCCCTGTGAACTGAACTAATATAAAGAGGTAAATAATATGCGCAAATTATTTGTCGAGAGGGTGAGACGCATATGAAAAAGAAGTAAAACTTTAAAAATAATTCCGCCTTTACACACAAAATGAAATGTCTTAAAATAAAACGCTAAAATGACACTGGATTCAGACGCCTAATGTAGTCTTAATTTAAGACGATAATATTTATATTACATGTTTATACTCCAAACCTAGGTGAAACATGGTCAACAAAGAGTAGTACCATCATATTGTAGATCATACTGGTAAACATTTCAAAACTAACTGTTCATACTAGTATCACTTTGAAGGTAATACTAAGATTGATAGAATTACGTAACATACAAATAAGTGTTCTAAACAAAAGAGCTTTAGAGCACAACAAGAAGAGTGCTTCCATAAGAATTCTGTGAGAGGTTCATATTTTGTCTTCAAAGAAGATATCAGATTCGAACTTAATAGATAAACAGATTAGAATTTGGCAAAGTTTTTTTTACCAAGATGGTCGCAAAACCCATGAACTTGGCCACATTTTTGTTTATTAAAAACACTTAAAATGATTGAATTTTTGTTATGTGTCGTGAACCTTAAAATGATAGATTTCATTAATTGAATGCCAACAAATTTTACAAGCTTAAGGCATCTAGAAACAAAATACCTGATAAGAAAAGTATGTAGAAATTACCTTTTTGTGACAATGACTGTAAAATTCAAATGAAGTTTCAGAATAAGGAATCTAGAATTATGCTGTTAATTCCATATTTTTGGATTTTACGAGAACAATACATGAAAAACTTTGCATTAAAAGGGTTAAGGGGAGATTACCAAATAGTGCTATGACCGTATGCTCATTTATAGGCTTCACCTTAGAACGTCCCATATTCTTGATATAGCCCATTTAAATGAACAAATAAAATTTTATTTTCTAACATATAATTTAGTTGAGAATGCATTTAAATTTCATCGCTTGTCAGTCTTATATTGAAATTTGTTAAAACTGTGTATTTCGATGGATTATTTTAAATGAATTATGGTTTGTTACACAAAACTTTAATGCGTATTTTCGAATATCAATAAAACATGACTTAAATTTGTGCAGTAATTTTGCAAAAAACTAGCGATCCTTACAACAAGCATATGACCATTTTTGACAATGTAATATTTTTTATAATATACCGTTGATAATATTACATTTATAATATTACAGGGACATATTTTTATAGCGTGTGTTTTTTACTTTCGATTACCCATATGTATACATAGGGTAATAAAAGTAGAGTATTCTGTCAAAAAAAAAAAAAAAAATTAACATTTCTCCACGTTTTGGAACATCTTGATTTCAAAAAAGTGACCTAGAAAAAAAATCTGTCTGTCTGTGGTCAGCATAACTCCGCATAAGGTAGCTGGCATTGAAAAAAAATCACGTTTTCCAGTAATTACTTAAAAACGGCTCTAACGATTTTGTTCAAAATCGCTATGGTAATGCCACTGAAGGTGTTCTAAATATTCCCACTTCTGAAATTCTCATAAAAATGTGATAAAAGCGTAATCGGTTGAAAAACGAATGCCTTTAACACAGAGCTCTCTGCCCTTGAGTATCGCCCATCATCGATTGAATTTTTTACGTTTCACTCACAAGCAAGGACAATGTTTATGTCTATCGAATAAAACCACCAATTTTGCATTTTGAAGGTCATATTTTTTCTTTTCTTTATTGGGGAGGGGGTCTTTCGCTCAAGTTAAAAACATCGCCAAACTGAACATTTTTATTTAAATAAGTGAAAATAAGAAAATAGTAAGTAACACCATGTTAAATCTTACTGCAATGGCCATATTATAAAGTGTAATTGAAAGTTGTGTGATGTTCCACACTCCTAGTTACAACACAGATTATCCAATCAATATGTAATAGCTTTTAATAATAATAAAAATTGTGAGGTACAAATTTCTGTTATTTAAGAGCAGTATAGCAAATACTTCATGGGAGATGTACGAGGGTTGTCTGAAAAGTTTTGAGCCTAACAGGGAAAGACGTATTTTTTCGGCCAAATATAGTTTTATTTTTCAACTAAGTCTCCTTTTAAGTCTATACACTTCTTCCAACGATACTCCAACCTCTTTAACCCTTCTTGGTAGTAGCTGTCATCTTTCTCTTAAAAATTAGAGTTTACATGTTGGATGACCTCCTCATTTGTAGAAAATCTCTTCCCACCAAGTGAAAATTTAAGGTTAGGAAACAAGAAGAAATCGCTGGGGGCCAGATCTGGTGAATACGGTGGATGTGCAACCAATTCGATGCGCAATTCAGGAATTTTAGCCATGGCAACGGTCGAAGCGTGAGCAGGCGCGTTATCCTGATGGAAAAGCACTTTCTTCTTCTTCAAATGCGGTATGTTTTTTGCAATTTCTACCTTCAGTTTGTCAAGTAATGATGCAGTACGATAAACTCTAGTTATTTTTTTACCTTTTTGAAGATAATCGATAAGCACAATTCCGTACATATATCCCAAAAAACAGTCGCCATCACCTTCCCGGCTAATGAAACCGTCTTTGCTTTTTTCGGAGCAGGTTCCCCCTTAGCAGTCCACTTTTCTTATTGTTCTTTTATCTCAGGAGTGTAGGGGTGGATCCACATTTCATCAATGGCTATGAATCGGTGCAAACATTCCGATTTTTTTGTTTAAAACGCTTCAGCATGGCCATAGAAATGTTCATTCGAATGCGCTTTTGGTCCAAAGTGAGCAAACGCGACACCCAGCGCGCGGATAGCTTACGCATATCAAATTCTTGAAGTTAATATATGACAAATGCGTTCTTTTGATACACCCATAGCCTCTGCTAACTCTCTAACCTTTATTCGACGGTCGTCCAGTACCATTTGGTGCACTTTTTCGATGATATCGCTGGTGGTTGCAGTTTTAGGGCGTCCCGAAAGCTCATCATCAGAATGGCTGGTACGACCATGTTTAAATTCAGCTGTTCATCTTTTCACAGTGGCAAATGAAGGGACAAAGCCTCCATATACAACATCCAACTCTGTTTTAATTTGCGTGGGTGTATTGCCTTTCAAATGCAAGTATTTAATCACAGCACGATATTCGATTTTTTTTCCCATTTTCACGAAAACATACACTAGGTCTTACTCAAACGACTGTCAAACAACAACTGAGCGTCAAAAATGGCTCACATTTTAAGGAATACCTTTCAACGAATGCCCGAATACGTTCCTTAACTTTTGTTGATGAGTGCTGCATCTACATGTTGAGGCTCAAAACTTTTCAGACAACCCTCGTAACTCTATATAGGATCTAGAAGCAAATTTCTGACATATGGAATATATGGACATATTTTATAGAACGTCTAGAAACCTGAATGTATTTTATAGTAATACTAAAAGATAAATATTTCTCAATATAAATTTTATCTACCCCTTGCCTTATTATGTTAAAAATTAAGCAAACACTTTTAATGAGACAGATGAAAAAAGTAACTGGCTTATGAATCCAGAGTAAATAATAAAATCCCAAACCTTTCATCACTCTTATAAAACTAAATATTTTTCTGTGTCTCATCAAAAGAACTCATTGTGTAAAAAAGCTTCTTTTCATCTGAAAATGCCGCATTTGGCCATTTTCCCCTTCTTAGCCTTATTATTTAGAAAAAGATCAGGCGTTATTTTAATTATTATCATCTTCGCTTGCCTTTTTTACTCGGGCAATGGTGTTTTCCCAGACGACCCATGGCCATTGTGGCTCAAACACCAGAAATACCAGTTTAGAGCAGCCACCTTATGAAACAAATTAAAACAGGCTCGACCCTCACGGCTACACCCTCAACCCTCTTTTTTTTTTTTTATTTATTCCTAAGGTTGAAAAGATTCTTCTTTTCTGGAATATAAATAAACGAATAATAAAAATTAACAAAATAATAATAATAACTGGAACTCTTCTTTTGGAGCGGTAGTAACAAAAGCTTGACCATCGCCAAAGGACGACACCCACGCTAAAGGAATCGCCCAACAATGAAATAGCTAAATAAGCGAGGAGACCGATTAAACGCCACTCTTTTATTTATTTAATTTTTTTTCTTTTTTTCTTTTTCGCGCCTCGAAAGAACTTTTCGCTCTGTGTTGAATAATAACCCCTTCAGGAACTTATTCTATTGAGGCAGAATGGCCAGAAAACAGGGAACCATTTCCAGGCCAAACATTTTCAGTTTTATTACATTAAACGAAAAAGATGGATGAGAAGAATAAAGATGTTAAAAATGGCGTTTTTTTTTTTTTTTTTTTTTTTTAATTGACGGGGTTCGTGCTACAGCAACAACGCCCAAGTACTTCCGATCCAGAATGAAAAATCGTCTGAAAAGAAGATTTTTCTTTCTTATTTACTCTGGCAAAATGTTATGCGTTTTCTTATTTATTACTAATTGAAATCTGGATTAATCATTTCTGAAGTTAGATGAAAGAAGAATTTAACTATAGAACCAGGAGAAGGAACAACACAAGCTTTTCTTTTGATATCAGAAAATATCAGACTAGAGTTGGTTTTGATGGAAAATAATTTATTGAAATGCCCAATGTGAAAGATTCAAAAAAGATCTTAGACATTATTTCAGACCATACTTTTTTAAATTATAGTTGCTTTTTTGATACAGTAATCAAACGTACAATGTCAGTATACCGTTTAAATTATACCTGCGATTTCTGCGGTAATACTAGAAAAATAACATTATGTACTTTACAATCATTAACTACTACATCGTTCACTTCAGGAAAAGCATAAACATTATTCTTATTTTCGATATACCTACTAGTTAAGGCGCGTATCCATAAATAAACAAAGTAAAGCTCCAAAATTTATATAATACTAGCTGAATATCCGTGCTTCGCTACGAAATTTTAACATGTGCAATATTTTTAGCTAGCTGTAAGGCCTCGCGTTGCGGAAATCTGTCATTCGTGTGTAGGTCCCAGTTTTTGGCGCTTCGCTCGCAGGAAGGTTCATCGCTACGCAAAATCGAGCTCGCTTCTTTCGCTGAAAAGTTCGTTGACACGAAAACACAGGCTTACTTCACTCGTTGAAAAGTTCATTGCTATGCAAGTATAGGCTCGCTTCGTTCGCTGAAAGGTTCATTGTTGCGTAAGCATAAGCTCGTTTCACTCACTAAAATCTAATTTCTACGTAAAGCCTTAATATTAGAAGCCTCTCCCTTGTCGAAAAGAAAGAAGAAAAAAATCCCCATTAATGCAATAATACAACGCCCCTTTAAGATTATTTTAACACGTGTTTGTGGAAAGCAAAATTAGAAGGCCAAAACTACTTATGATGAAACTTTCAGAGCTCTAGGCCTATTAGAATTCGCTTTTTGTGAAAAAATTAATTGAAAAACAAATTAAAATTTTAACATTCTTTTTGTCAATTGTCCAATTAGAAGGCCAAAACTATTTATGTTGAAAATTTCAGAGCTGTAGTCCTATTAGAAATCATTCTGTAAAATATTTATTAATTAAAAAAATTAATTAAAAAAGAACTAAATAAAAATTTGAAATTCTGTTTTTCTAAAGTCCAATCAGAAGGCCAAAACTACTTATGCTGAATATTTCAAAGCTTTAGCCTAATTAGAAGTCGTTATGTCAAAAGATTTGTTAATTAATTAAGAAAATTAATTTAAAAAAATAATTAAATTTTAAAATTCAAAACTACAATTAGGAGGCTAAAACTACTTACGTGGAAAATTTCAGAACTTGTATCTCTGTTTGAAGTCACTTTGTAAAAAAAAAAAATTAATTTAAAAAATTAAAAAAGAACTAATTAAAATGTTAACAATTTTGTTTGCGATGTATACAATTAAAAGGCCAAAACTAATTATGCTGAAAATTTCAGAGTTCTACTCCAATTTTAAGTAGGTTTCTGTAGATCCACAGATCTACCGACAGAGAGACACAGCTTGTTTTATTATATAGATTGATTCGTAATCTGTATTTTAACAGAAACCCATGAACGTATTTCAAGATTTAACCTCTTAGGAAAGGCTGCAATAAATTAAAAATATTCTTTTCCTAATATATGCTTAGAAATGATAAGTATATCTACAGCTAATTGCTTCTGTAGCAAGGTTAAACAGGCAAGGTGAACGTTTGAACAAACACCGATAAATCATTTTTTGGAAAATTTCCTCATTTATGCTGATTGATAGTACTAGCAAAAATTTTATATGACAACTTTTCGAATGCATACAAAACACAAAATTTGCTTAAAAAGGGTTTGATTCAACCAAGTGAGTCTTGAATATATTTTACTTCTTTTTAGACTCAAAAAATATTGACCAACTTTGAATTAAGATAATTTTGTTCCGACGCTCTTCATATGTATGCATAGCTGCTACCAAAACATCTACATTCTTTCATAATTGAGGGTAACAAGAATGTGCTATGATTTCTATAACAGTTTCGTGCATCTTCCCAAAACCATTTATATGCACCCTCCACTTTATGAAATAAATCTGCATAAACGATCCCCCCACCCCATAAAACAATCTACCTAACAGTACAGGAAGTCTATATAATATAGTTCAGTCAGTTTTTTAACTAAAATCCATATCTTCCAAGAATAGCAAACAGAGCAACCGTTGCGGATTTTAACGGTCTCCCCATGCATTCAGCAGCAACAATTCCAGTTGGGCATTTGCATAATTCGAGGCAAGTACAGCCTTTATCTCAGAAACTGGTGAGTTCTCAGCTTTAGCAGCTGAACAACGCCCGGACTTCATTAGTATGCAGTCGCTGCAAACAGTGGCCAAGAGTTCCTTTCCCCCTCATGTTTGCCACTGCCATCAACCGGTTACAGCATCACAGAAATTAAAGAGTCTTAATGATGGAATATAAAGGGCCAGTAAATGGGGTATACGGTAAATGAGCTTGGATCTAGAAATTGAATCAGATGGGCTTCCGACACGAATGGATCCATTGTAATCCCGAGAATCGGGTTTCGCTATACTCCCCCTGCTGAATTGAGTCTGGCTTTACGGTGATTGCGCACGCTAAACTGCCGACTCGATTAGGCCGTTAAACGTATTTATTAAAAGATCTTATCGTAAGTTACGTTTATTATGGTTCGTACAATTTTCTATCAATTTGAGGGATCATCTAAAATGCTTACAGTTGAGCTACCAGAAGATAAGTCAGTGGTTAGGGCTCCATGCTTTCTCAGTATTGTCTGTAAAGATTAATTTATTTTTAGGCTTATTGTTATGTTTGTTTGACATAATTATATTTTTATGCTCGTGTATTACTCATAGGCGCGATATCATTAGAAATTAACATGCTATATTATTTTAATATTAGTTTATGTTCCATCATTTGGCAATATCTGTAGTACACATATTTAAATTTCCAATGTCCCATTGAATATACATTGAGTTACATAATTTGCCTATGAATAATTAGTGAAATATTTCTCTTTTCTAGGCCTTTAATTTAGTTTCACTGAATAATTTGTTCTGTGATACTACAGCAAATTTGAAATAACTGCACATCGATTAAAATGCAATTAATATAGCTTGAGAGAGAAAAGACCAATTTTTTTAAATAAAAATTTTATGTTCTAAAAACAAGTAGACTTTGATAAACTTTCGTATCAACTCCTATCAAACCCCATGCCCTCTTTCAAATCTCTAACAGAAGACTATGGGATTTGTTCCTTAACTTATTATTTTTAAATATTTGCTGTATATTTTGCTTTGTCCCAAGACCCAAGTTCACCTTTCTACGCTTTCCATAATTACTCATTAAGTTCACCTGTGGCAGTGTGATTCAAAGTTGCTCAACATCTGATACTGAATAAGTATCCAATCACAAACACATGAATTAGATTTTCACCACCACCAATTGAAACGGGCAGTGTTCCACTTGCACACGTTGTACACTAAGATCAGGTATTCTAATCCATTGCGCTGATTCCGTGCTTCGGCGATTTGGTTCACAGACGTCACGTTTTGATGCAAAACACAAACTTAACTCTTTACGTCTTGTGGGGACGTTTTCCGGCGGAACCGCATGTCACGAAGGTCGATCATTCAAGACATGGGGATTATGAAGTAATGCTCTTAAGGACACCTCTAAGGTGCGAGAATATACAGGGTGGTCCAAAATTAATGAATGCATTTCATGTTTTGTTTGAATGTTTTCACATCCACGTGTGGAAGTTATTTAACGTTTGAATTTTGTGGCGTAAAACTTTTTTAAATTGTCTTTCCAAGAAAGCAGTAACATGTAAGTACTTAATTTTTTTCCCCTTCATTTTTTTTTAAACATGAAATGCGCAAAGCGCTCAATAATTATGTCCGCTCTAGACCTACAGGCTTACATTATGATTGAGCATAACTTGATATTTATTTTATAAATATGACATATTAAAAAAATTATATTTTTTCACTCTAGAAGCGATAAAGGATATTCTCAAATATTTTTGTTCTTGAGTGGAAATAAGGATAAAAAATATTGATTTTGCTTGGTAAATTTCTGTAATGAGAATTTGGTAAGTGAACTTCTTTCCCCCCCCCCCTCCCATATTTCCATTTTAACTTAACTGAACTAAATGCAATTCCATGCGTGGTTTATCAACAATTTTATTCGATTTATGACACAACACTAAACCCATAAATAATAAACGTAAGAAAACAGCTAGTGCTAAAAAGACAAGAACTTCATTTTTACTGGTATTATATTTCGTGATATATTTTTTTTAACAAAAATCGTAACAATATTCAACTCATCATTTAAGTTATTGACTAGCTAATTCATGTAAGTTATTAATTCACGTGTGAGAAATGTCACCAATTTTTTTTTTTTTTTTTTTTTTATTCCTATACTTTAATAGTACATGAATAAAAAAATAATATTTGAAGACGTTTCTCACACATGAATTGAAGGTCAAGTTTTAGGCCAAAAATAAATATACTTTCTCTTAGAATAATGCAGTTACGGTTTTAAATGCAAGCTAAAACACAGTTCAATGTAAACTACGAAATAATTTTCGGTTATTACGAAAAAATAAACAGGGTGTTTATTTTTGATTCATTTTAAAATATGTTTTGAATTCGTGGACCTTATCTTTTAACGAAATCACAGGCCACAACTTTTCCGAAATGTGTGATTTCATCAAGCATATTTAGGTTTCTGTTTCGCTGAAATTCCAAATTCATTTTTTAAGGTATTGTGATTTGTGGCTTATTTTGACAGTCAAAGAAACCCCATTCCAAATGAAGCCGTGCGTGATTGTCTATTGACGAGTTTATTGGGAGATAAAACATTGCTTGACAACGATTCATAATATAACCCATAAAAACAAAGTTTTTAATATAAGTCCTTTATGTGGGTCGTTCTACGGAAAATCACGAATTTGAATTAAAAAAAAAAAAAAAAAAAAAAAAAAAAAACTTGATACTGACTATTATAAAGGGAGATATAACCAAGAATAATTATACTATTGTAATGGTTAAGATAAAACAAAATATAAATTTTTACTTTCAATTACCCATATGTACATACATATAATAATAAAAGTATAGGATATTCGATATAAGTATACGATTTTTTTGCATTTCTCCACGTTTTGGAACATCCTGATCTCAAAAAAGTGATCTAGAAAAAATATCTGTCTGTGTGCACGTGGTCAGCATAACTCCCGAACAAATTGATCTACGATGTTCAAATTTGGTGAGCAGGTTGGTGATGGCCCAAGGACCTACCATTAAGGTTTTCGTCAAAATCGCACATGCGCATAAAGTAGCTGCCATTGAAAAAAATCATGTTTTTCAATGATTGCTAAAAAACGGCTCTAACGATTTTGATAAAAATCGCTATGCTAATGCTTCTTAAGATATTCTTAACATCCCCACCTCCGAATTCCCGTAAAAATGCTTTAATGGCGTAAAAAGTTGAGAAACGAATGTCTTCAACACAGAGTCATCTTTGCTTGAACATAGCTCATCAGCGATCGTTTTTTCTCCTCTCCTCAGTTTCACTTATAACCAAAGATAATATAGGAGTTTTCGAAACGTATATTGCCAAAAACACCATTTTGGCGAAATTTTTTTTTTTTTTTAAAGACACATATAAGAATTAACGCTAAACTGGTCATTTTTTCTAAGAAAATGATGAAAATATAAAAACGATAAATGACACAAATCCACATCAGTAATATAGTGTAATTGAAAGTTGTGCCATAAAAGGTAGTGTGATAAAAGGTTGTGTGATAAAAGGTAGTGTCCACGTATGTGATATGAGGTATAAAATGCTATAGATAATTATTTAATGAAGTTAAATTTAAATTAAAAAGTTGTAAAAGTAATATTATTTATATTTTATAACTGGTTAAATATTATGCAACATAAAAAGTGAGCAAATGCAATAATTTTCGTGCATATTTTTGATTTTTGTAAGATTTTCGGAAACAATATCTTGATTATGTTTATTTCTAAAAAACAACCTAAATGAAAGTGAATATAACAGTGTAGGGAGTTAACTCTGATGCCTAATAATACAATAATTAGTTTTAAGTTTCGAATCCTCAAAAGATGGATGCAAAAAAAGATATTTTGAAGAAGAAAGTTGTCTTATTTCCCTTCTTAATTGTCTTCAAATAAAAAATAGTAATAACCAAGAAAGTTAGGTGAACACTAGTGATTTAAAAAAAAAAAAAAAAAAAAAAAAAAAAAAAAAAAAAAAAAAATGAAAAAAAAAAAATTGGGTGCAAAGAAGCCAGTTATAAAGCATTTACATAGAATCATATTTATTTAAAAATTCAAATTTCCTAAATTTCAACTTCAAAGTATAATAAACAGTTAACAGTTTAATAGTAAAACTGTAATTCAAACTTCATATATATACAAAGTACAAAAAAGTACCTTTAATTTGTGTTATTTATTGTTTTAAGATGCTTTGGCAATATATTAGGATATTTATATGTTTAGGATTATAAAAATCAAAAAATATAATGTACCATTCTCTTTCACAGTGTCACATTCGTGGATAACTTTATTTGTGAAGAGATTATTACTATATTTAATGCCATAATATTTAATAATAGATTTTTGCACGTAATGAATCCTCATTTAGATTTTATTTCATATTTACAAAACAAATAATATATTGTCTTTATTGCATGAATCTTTAAAATATATTAAAGATTCCAACAATTTTTTTATAAATTTAATTGATAATTTAAATTTCATTAGGTTCCATGGATGTGATACGCTTATCCCAAACTTTTCTCTCTCATGTCCAATAACTTGATAAAATTATTCCTAAATAATTTAGTCAGTGGTTTGTTCTTTGCATCGGAATGTCTAATAAATGATTTCTTTACCAAAACACTAATTATTGCCAACTGCAAGGCATTTATTACACTTTTTTGGGTGCCCATGGATGTGGCCTATTGATGTACTGTGATAGAATGCATTGTGATCGACATCGAATCTGTCTGCCAAGTTTCCTCTTTTTTGGATGACGGCAAGTGGGTTAGCTCTCTGTGGATTCGCACACCTCACACAAATAAACAAACAATATCGAAGCTAATATAAAGCATTTAAAATTTCTCACAGAATTCAAAATAAAGTAACAGGAATGGCTTTTATTGCTAAGATTCCATTCCATCACTTTGCTGCAAAAGAGGAATATGACATTTTCTTCATAGTATGCTTTAAAAATAAAGAAGCGAAGTAACGAAGACGAATGAAGGAAACGTTATATATGATTTACAGAACTATATCTATAATTCTATAGTGCAGTTATTTCCTTAGATCTATTGTACACTTAAAGAGAATAGTTAAACAGAATCAGTTCAATTTAATAGAACCTCTACTTTAGCCTTTCTACAAGTCGATACCAAGGCAAGACGAAACCATATGAATGAAAAGACTAAATTAAAGGATAGCTGTGCTAACAGAGTATCGAAGCAGAAGCGATATTAAAAACGAATACAATTTTACAAATCCGCTGGACAAAGATGCGAATACAGAAATCGTGATGTTGACTCAATTGGCTGAAAGAAGGAGGGTTCTTGTTCGCTACGTATTCTGTTCGCTTGTTGATTTTGCATTGAATATGAAATCTTATTACATGGATGGCAAACCTTTTATGCTTTACTGCTCATTAAATAAGATAATAGGTTGTTTCTTCGTAGGGGAGACGACACGCAATTCTGGGAAGGAAAATACCAAGTGGCGTTGTGGGTTGAAGTTAGTTCTTCATGTTTAAAGGATCAAAGGAGGTCACACGTGTCTGATTATTTATTATTATTATTATTATTATTTTTTTTGTTAATTAGTTATATTTGAAAAGAAAAAAAAATCATGTTAGACACGTTTTAATTAAACTTTATTGTTATTACAGATGATAAAGGCAATAAGATATTTCCTCGATTGTTGACGGTCAAATTTATTTACTTAGGCATCTTGAACAAAACACATATCGTCAACTTTACAACTAGATAACTCCAAAATTGATTTTTTAGATGTGTGCATGATAAGTCATAAATTACAGGCTTTAATTGTATGCCACAAGTGGATAATGGTAGTAAGATCCCATTATATTCTATTTATATCAAAGTCATTTAGGCTGTAATACTATTTCAATGCTTTTAAAAATGCTCAAATGCGTTTTTCTCAAAACTATGGTTTTCCAGTTATCTAGTTATAGCATTAGAGGGACGATATGTACCTTCCAAAATAAATTTCTGTGCTCACGGTAAATATCTGTTATACCTGACACTGTAAATATCTGTCATACCTGACACTGTAAATATCTGTCCCCACACAATCAAAAAGAGATGTGAATCAACTAAACAAGTATACATTTATATTAAAAGTAATTTGGAGGGTAATTAAATGTATATGTGAACTAGATGCGTTTCTATCAAGTCCAAAATAGCAATGAGATATCCAGTAGATAATTCCTGTACCAATTTGCAATATTAATAATACTAATAATACAGTCAACTCGCGATAACTACACTGTAAATGCTGGTGTCTTAAATTTAGACACAAAGTGTCTGAAAAATTCATTTCAGACACATTAAGTGACTTATTTTGCACAAAAGTGGTTTACTTCTTCGAATTTCAGACATCACACGGGTCTTAAATTGCTTTCAGTCACAACAAGTGACTTAAAATAAGACACTTCTAACCAATTTAAGACATTTCGAAATTCAGACGCTTCTCGCTTTCAGACAGTACAGACAATACAGGCCGTAGCAATTATATCATTCAAGTTCATTTACAAAGTAAAAGGAATACCTTTAAATTTTGAAGGATCCCAAAAAAAGTGTTTTTCACAGAAATCCAAAGTTGTCTTATGTAAACGAGCATAGTTTTTAAAATTTAACTATTAAAAGTAGAACTACTTTCCCAGACCTTTTTTCACTCCTATAAGAAACTTTGCAAAACCAAAATTTAAAATCAATAATTTAGAGTTATAAAAATGTTTTTTTTTAATTTATTTTTTATTTATCAGTATAAAATGCCAAAACCAAGCAAAAACAGTCATTAGAATATTATATATAAAAAATAAAACAAGAAAAGAAACTTTTCTTGTATCCTTCCGCCGTAACGTTGTTTGTTTACTTTTAAAACTCGTTATGATCGTGTGAAATCGCGCCTAGCGGAGTAGCGGACATGACGCATTTCTTAAACATCGAATAAAAGCATCTCTAATGTACTCATTTTTGTATAGTTCAGCGGTAACGGATTTGAATTCGCAGTCTTTATACTCATCTGTTTCAAAATTTCTAGATATTCATTTACAGATTCTCCCGTTTGTTGGACTCTAGATGCCAAGCAGTGTCTGGCGAAGATTTCATTTCTCTTTGTAATATACAAAGAATCCAGGATATCGATGGCATCATCATACTTTTCAGAGTCGTTTATGTATAAATAAACATTCGCAGAGAGACATCCAGTGTTGTCTCGTGCTCCCTGGTCTGGGTGCCGAGCCATGTAGGCATCCCGGAAAATGAGTTTGCTGATTCAGCAGCACGCCAGGCTTTATCAAAACCCCTGATTTCGCGCCTCACTTCTCCCGAGGATCTTATCCAGATCATCAAGCGTAACCACATTGCTGAACGATCTCTCGACTGGGACCACTCTCCTTACTCTATCAGATACCCATGGATCTACCCACTGCAGAAAAATTGCTTGTCCTTCTCGCCCAACCGCCAAATGGACATCCTTTTGACCAGACTGAAAACTAAAACGGCCACCGTTAATGAAACCCTTCATCGTTTCAAAATCCCTCTCCCAAGTGTAATTTCTGTGCTGATGTTGAAACTCCAGAGCATTTCATTCTCGTATGCCCTGCGTTCGATATCCAACATGACTCCCTCCGCAAAGATCTCGGCTGCATTCCACTGTCCTTTCTGTGGCTTTTTGACTGGTCACATCGACCCAAAGAAAAGATCAGAACCTTATGCAAATTCATTTCGCTCACGAAAAGATTTGATTAACCTTGATCACTGTTTTATTTACAACCTGCTTCCCGAATGATATAGATGCCAATCTTTTTCATGATTAGTTGTCCTGTAAAGTTCTACTCTTCGCAGAAGACGCTAGCCTCGTACGCATATCTCCTTGGATAATGTCTGGAAAAAGCTCCCTCTCCCCGGAAGCATAATCCAGCAAAACCCCCACCAAATCAAATCATAAATAAACGTTCGCGGATACGTAATTACTTAAGAGCTGGACTAGAAATTCACACACATTTATCGTGTCCAATTCAAACCTTTTACGAGTTTATAATACCTTTAAGAGCGAATGTGAGCTAACGGGATTCGAACGTGGCACTCCTAGGTCAGTAGACAGGCATGCTAACCACTAGGAAAAGTGACCACTAGTGCCTAGGTGTTGTACCTGCACCACCACATGCTTCTTAAAGGCTTCGTGCAATAAGAACAACAAAAGTTTGTGTGAAAGTGTACTATATTTATGCAAATGGCAACAATACAATTATACCTTGAAGAGTGGCAGCGCTTCTTAACTTCTGGAAATCTCTTATTTGAAATGTTACGTTCTATCGTTACGATTCTAGTGTTCTAAACGTACGTCAAATATTAGTTAATAAAAGCTTCGTTTTAAGCTTCATTCTTGCAGTAATGTCATAATCATTTCAATTTTATTAACTAATATTTATTTTGAACTTAAACTCCTAAAAGATGGAACGACTTTTGAAACCAGAGAGATTTGATGTTGATCCTATGTGTGTTGGCGCAGAATCAAAATGGAAACACTGGAAAAGGACATTCACGAACTTTTTAACTCGAGTTAAAGAGGTTATTGAAAAGTTTATTAACTAATATTTGACGTACGTTTAGAACACTAGAATCGTAACGATAGAACGTAACATTTCAAATAAGAGATTTCCAGAAGTTAAGAAGCGTTGCCACTCTTCAAGGTATAATTGTATTGTTGCCATTTGCATAAATATAGTACACTTTCACACAAACTTTTGTTGTTCTTATTGCACGAAGCCTTTTATAAGCATGTGGTGGTGCAGGTACAACACCTAGGCACTAGTGGTCACTTTTCCTAGTGGTTAGCATGCCTGTCTACTGACCTAGGAGTGCCACGTTCGAATCCCGTTAGCTCACATTCGCTCTTAAAGGTATTATAAACTCGTAAAAAGTTTGAATTGGACACGATAAATGTGTGTGAATTTCTAAATGCTCATCTATATACATTTCATTGTTCCGTTCCCAAAGACTATCTATATTGACATAAAGCATAGACAGCAATACGACATTCATTTTCATATGTAATTGCAGTTTTTTTTGCATTTAAAGTGTATTCTCAGCAAAAATTCTATCTATTAAAGGAAACTTTGTCCAAATTGGTTCTGTAGATCATGAGTTATAGGCCAATATTAACCTATTCTTGATCAATAATTACAACATCATTTGAATTCTTCCTTTTGACGGGTACCAGATAAAAATAGCTAATTTGCAGCGATAACTTATTCAAACTAATAACTTCCCATCTGTGATAAGGTTTGGTTTGGCAGTCCCCCAAACTAATGAATAAAAATAAAAGTTCACTAGATCAAAATATTATTTTCGTGTAAACATTTCAGCTTGGCAATAACTATGCCGACTTAACGGTTTTTGGTACCTGTCTAACGGAAAAGTATCAAATATTGTTGCCAGAGTTTTCTCACATACCCAAATGTGTCTTGAGTGTTTTTTTTTCTTTATTTTTTTTAATATTCAATTGGGGGTTATAGGGAAAATATTCCTCATTAATTTGATGCAATAAAAGTGTGATCAGAAGTGTTGGTATCGCTTGCCTCTTCTAGAATTGCTACCACTGCTGAATCATGGACAAACGGCATACACTATGTTCTAATTGCCCTTTAATACTATTACTTCATACTCCATAGCACTTAGCAACATATCCAAACTGAGCATCGTTGCCAAGCTGTTGGAGCAGTACTCTTTGATTGCATGATATGAGAGTAAGTACTATGTCATCAAAAACATAAATTGAACACCGAGAGATATTAATGACAACAGTATTCAAACTTGAAATAATTATGTGCTTGAAGTAGTCAAATGTTTTGATCAGCATTAAAAAGCATTTGTTCACAACAATATATACATGTACAAGTAGAATAGTATTTAAGTGACTTGACAATCAATTGCTCAAACTCAGAAATGATTATTTTGATATGCACAACGGCTTCATTCCTAGTGAAAAAGTTGGTTTATGTATTATTATTTATCTTATTTTCAGTGTTTTTACTACAGTAAATTTTAATTGATCGATTTCTAAATGACCCTCACAGAATTCTAAATTTTCTGTTTTTAACATTCAATTACATTTTTATTGGTTTTGTTGCATATTACAAGTACTAATGATTTTGAAAATATATTTAGCATGATTTGATACAATTTGGATAAAATTTATTGTGTCCTTTAATTTTATTTCATGAATATCTTATGTGTTCCATATTATTACATCTGAGGATATTTATGATATGACCTGCATATTATGGGGACTAGATACTCGATGACAGCATTAAAATCAGAAAAATCAACGCATTTGAAATAAATTGAATATTGGTCAAAATGAAGAAATTTTTTTTTACATATGTTGTTCAAACCTTTTTAAAATTATATTTTAGAAAAAAGTTTATAATAATAGGCTAATAATTTAATAATAATCACTTATTTAAAACTTGATTAAAAAAACAATCTGCAATGAGTTGAATTTGGTTACGTTCGTAGAGGAATCTTCTTAAAACTAAAAAAAAAGTTTTTTTTGCTTATTATTTCTTCGAAATGTCTATATACTGCATTAAATATCATCTTTCTCAAAATAATAATAAAAAGTTTTTTTATGTGGTAATTAGTTGAGCGTATGAAAATTTGCAATTTTTTAATAATAATTAAAAACTAAATTGCATAGATTTGAATAATATTTTTGTTTAATATGTACTTCAGATGTTATATAATTGCCATAAAAAAATTCAATTCTATATTTTGCATAGTCTTTTATATGAGCATACCAAAAGTTGGAAAATCAACGTTTTGAGAAAACGTGAAAGAACTAAAAGTTTTAATAACTTGCATGTTTTCCAAATTTAATGTGCTTCAACTCTGTATTTTGAAGCAGCCATTTTTACAGATATTTCAAATTCCTTTTTTTTTAATTCCCCCCCCCCCCCCCTTTTCTGACATTTTTTTAGGTTTTTTAAATGCCCTCTCTTTAGCTTCTCAACGATTAAAGAAAAGTCGCAGCGACAGGGAAAATTGTTGTAAAAAGGTCCCATCCACAAATTACTGGAATTTTAATATTATTTTAGTTTTAGTATGCACTTAATATGTTATTTAATCATAATAACAAATTTCAACTGTATATCTGGCATATTTTTTTACAAGCATACAAAAATTTGGAAAACTGACGTTTTCAGAAACACAAAATTTTTTGCGCAACTTGCATACTTTTCAAATTTAATATACTCTTATCTCCATATTCTGAAGCGTCTCTTTACAAATACTTCTAATGCCTTCTGTTTTAATTGTTTATCTTTTAATGTTTTTCTTTTTAAAGTCCTATATCTGCTTCAACTATTCAACAATAATTGAAGCATTGCAGTGTTATAACCATTGTTATTAGGTAGTGTTATTATAGGGAAATGTTATAAACAAGTTAAATTCCCAGATGGGGAATAATTAGATTATTACTGCTTGATTCATCATTAAAATAAGTTTATGTTGCCACATAATGTATCTTAGACTTGCCAACTACAATAAGTGTTTACATCACGCTTGTTATTTGATGTTAAAGTTGACTTGTAAAAAGCAACTTAAAACTTTGATACAATCTTGGAAGTCAAACCTTTTCTATTTAAGATTCAGCCACAATACAATGTCCATTATCTCAATACATATATTTACATTAAGTCCTAAATCCCTTGCTTGGATATATTAATAGTTGTGTGCCTATTATTAACAGTTGTGTTGCAGTTTTGCAATCCCATGCTTAAATTTACCAGGAAAGTGAAACATAGTCAACAAAAAGTTATGTGCACATGGTAATAAAACAGTAATTTTGACTTTTCTTTTAATAAAGATTTGTTATTTAACACAAGCTCATTTATTGCATTTTAATTTAAATATACGTATTTTTAGCTTCCCAACATCTGAAAGGTAACATAAACAACCCTTTCAGACACATCAACTGTCTGAAAATATCCCCAATTCAGACAGTCTAAACGTCTGAAAATACCCCATTTTAAGACACTTCAAGTGTCTTAAAGATTAAGACACCATTTTACGTCTTAAAACAGTGCCACTTGTTTAAGACAGTTTTGTGTCTTATTTTAAGACATTTCAGTTTGCTGTGTAGAAGTCTTATAAGTCGAATATTCGTTTATCTCGAATTTTTCATTAGATCCCAAGACAAATTAATGTTTTTCACCATAAAGTTATCTCCATATCTCGAAGTGTGCATCTTTTAAGTCGAAGTTCGTGTGAAATTTTTTTTATCGTAACAAACATTGAAAACACACAAATTAAAAAAAAAAAAAAAAAAAAAAGGATTTTTATTTTTTCCCCTCCTTACATAGTTCTTACAGTTCAACAGGTTGAAAAAACCCTTTGCATTGAAGCGTTTAGAAATTAAACGGGCTTTTATCTTTACATTCCATTCCAGATTTAAAATGTGAGTCAATGGTGTTGGTTTAATTACGTGGGCTCCGAATAATTTCAAAACGCAAGTTGAATACGTTAAGTTCAACTCGAAAGGTTTAAATTAATCAATGAACTGAACAAAATCTGCGATGTAAGAAGAAAGACGTTGCTTTAAAGTACAGAATTCCTTTGAATACTCTTCAACCATTTTGGAAAACAAAAACGATTTTGAGAAGATATGCATCAGAATTCGATCCATCGTGCAAATGAATGAGGGTATGTGCCTTTCCTGGTGTCGAAGCTGCTCTTTAAAATGGTTTGAAACATATCGAGACCATAATTTCAAAATTCCTCTTAGTGGGATGATGTCAAAAGAAAAGGCGAAGGACCTTACCCGTTTATTAAAAGTTGAAGGATTTAGGATTTATAGTAAGTGCAGGATGGCTAGAAAAATTTAAATCAAAACGCAATATTATCTTCTAGACTTCACATGAACGAGCAAAGATGCCTTTGTTGAAATATGCCTTGAATAATAAAAAAATAAAAATTTTCAAGCGACTTCCCATAACTTGAACTTATGATAGCTCGAAGAATTTGGTCAGTCCCTTGAACTTCGAGTTATCGCGAGTTGACTGTAATAATAATAATAATTCAATGCTCAAACCACAATTATGTCGTAAATTTGAAGAGGTATGAAAGTACATGCACAAGGACGGATTTTATCAGTTTAAATCGAACACAAAAAGTAATTCTCGTGCAGTTCCTGTACCAGAATTTTACCATGTACCTTTTTTTGGGGAAAACGTACACAATTTATATGCAAATGTTCAGAGAAATCTCATATTTGAGGATTATAAATGTCCTCATTGGCAGAAATAAGTTGTCATCTGGCTTTAAAAATTTTCAGTGTTACTATTTCTAGAAAAAAAAACTATGCCTCAAAATATTCAATATACTCATTAAAAGAAAAAGCTAATATTTTAGGACTTTGATTCTTCTTTGTCGGTTCCAAGAATCCTAATGCCTTCATTTCCAGAAAAAGTCAGCGTAGCTTATTTAATTTTCCCAAGTCCTAAATCGCGAAGCAGCATCGAGATGAACAAAGACAGTTAGGAAACCACCTAGTTCCTTTCACCGATGAAATAGTTGGACAGAAGACATACCTCTTTAAGAGTGCTCAGGGTTGAACAACGCCCAGAAGCACAGAACTTATCCGCAGAACTCTGAAGAGACAAAGTAACACTGGTGGTGATAAATATTCTGCAGAAAACACTGAGGGCCTTTCATTTACTTCGCTTTCTTTCAAGTTGTTCTTCACCTTACTTTTAAATTTTGCTTTTTTTTAGGCACAGATTATATCCTCTTTTTTACACCAAAATATCGTAATAAAAGATGAAAAGAAGAGACCCGGACGCGTAAAGATGTAGTAGAACGTCTCAATTTTCAGAAACGACTTTTCTTTCCTTTTTTTTTTTTTTTTTTAAGATTATGACTGGGCAAGTAAGTTTAGACCCTAAGGAATTTAATTGTTGTATTCTAAAAAGTCTGCGATCGCTTTTGTTGGGTTGTTTTCAAAGCTTTATAATTTCAAGCCCCTTTCTTAATCGTTTTGCCAAAATGTGGTGTTAAAGTTGTTGTGTTGGGTATTTGAACAGTAAGTATTCTTTTTTATTTCGTTAAACATCCTAAACTTTATAACACAAATATTAATGTACCCAACACATAATGTGTTTTAACTCATTCATTCATTGCTATTTCAAATTTATACTTAACTTTGCAGACATAATAACTTAAAGTACTTATTTTATTATAATGCTGCAAGATTTTGAAGTTTCTAGTGACCACAAATTACATATATCTAAAGAATATTTCTGTCTAAAAGATTCCATCCTCACATTGTTCGATTCAAAAATTGGTTCAAAGTGATTCTGGATTGCTCTAAAACGCAAACAAAAACTTTATCTTCCGTGCCCCTATCCATCCATGTTTACGATATCAAGCATCAATTTGCAAAAAAAAGACTCTTTGCTTACATACAACTCAAAACCATTTATTCTTACCGCAAATCGTTTTTTCTTTCAACCCCAAAATAACCAACGTTCAATTAAAATATCTAGTAGTTATATTCCACCAATCGTGCTATTGTCATAAAACCAAACAAAGAAAACGAAGCAGATTTATAATATACATAGCACAAAAAATACAAATTGAAAACAAGGTAATGGGTTTCATGATATCTATAGATTCAGCCAATCAGAGATCGATTTAGTCGCCATCAGGCAGGTGATTCGTCAAGAGTGAGGTTATTGTATTTGATAAATCTCGTATCTAGATTTGTTATTGGTGATTTATCGGATGAAGCAATATGCCAGAGAGGAATCAACCGAGATATGAAGAAGTTTTCCTAAAAGGATGTTTAGACAGCTGAAACCCTCCTCCATCCGTAAAACTGAGCGGATGTTTCAATCTTACATAATGAGGCCAGAAGAAGATAGAGGCAGATGTTTCCTTTTAACATTATATACTTACTCTGAGAAAAAAGAGGGCATTGTTTTAATATTGTTAGAGAGGGTCAGAAAAATGGTGTAATTGTTATTTCGGGGTGGTTTTCTTTTATGAAATGGGAGACAGATTATTATAGCATTAATTCAACAATGCTCGGGTTCAAGTACTCCCCCCCCCCCCATCTTTTGGTTTAACAACCCGAAATGGTTTCTTGTGAGAATATAAAAAAATATGGACTTTTTAATGAGAAAAAAAATGAGGACAATGAATAAAGGGCAGTCAGGATGGCGTTTGTAGTATTCAATTACCATACATTAAATTACGAATCAAATAGATGTATTCAATTAACAAGCTTAACTAAAAAAAAAATCGTATGTGTTCAGATGCAGGGTTACCAATATGGGTCTCTTTAAATTTTGGATAAATAATATGTTGAAGAAGCAAGAACAAGAGAAAGTTCACTACAAAGATACAATCATTTTTTACATATTTATAAAACTGCTATACAATTAATGTAATATAAAGGCACAATCGAACATATTGTATTTAAAAAAAAAATGTTTTGTTTTTCATGAACTTAATAAATTATTCTGCACTTTTATATTTTACTACTTAAAGCTAAATTTTAAATATAAGGAAGAACATAAATTTGTTGCGAATTGAAAACTCAATGGATCTGTATACCGCTATAATACTATAGAAAATAAACTATTATTTTTACCTGTACATAATGACACGGTGTACATAAACTAGTTGGAGGAAAATAATGTATCATTATATCTAGTTAGCGTTATAAGGCTTCATTTAGATCCTATCGGTCAAATGTATCAACTTAGTATAAATACATATTGCCATGAAATAAAATCTAGAAACATAGAAGTTTTTCAATAAGACATGCTTTTCTTTAAATAAATGTTTTAGAGAAGAAAAAAATCTGTTTGTTACTTAACCCCAATTCAACTTCTCAAGCACGCAAACTCTAATACCGACCGAGTCGAGAAATAAACACGATAGCATTATACGATTAACATGCGGAATCCCTTCCGAATCGATTAATTTTCAGTGTTTCGTTTCGACATTCTGAAAGCAAAGGAAAAGAGGATGAGTTGCGGAGCAGACCCCCTGTCTTGCGGGAATCTTGTAGGCTGTCAATGCGAGCGGCCGGATCATTTATAAAGGAGCAACGTGAAGCCGGATTCGGGTTTAAGCTGGGTTTGATGCGTCTTTTGTTTTGGATCGGTCACTTCAACAACAGAACTCCGGAGACAAGAATGGATTTCTGATTTGACACTCGACAGGGTTGCCCTTTTCGGGTCGGCCTGGTTTGGGGACCTTTCTCAAATTTTATATAGAGCCAATTGAATTCAATTCGATAGATTGCAATTTTCATTGTACAAGAGCTGCACCAAAATATCGTACCAAACAGATTTAAAGAGGGGAATGGTTTCCAGAAGGTCTTCCGAGCTGAAGCTGCATCGCATTTGCGTCTCGAGTAGTAGTGAACACGACAAACAGCCCAACAATCGATTTAAGATCATATATTTTCTTTTTTTAAAAAGAGTTTGAATAGTATCAATACGAAATTGTCAGTCCCGAAACCTCTCACTTACTAGTTACTTGGGGTAATAAGTAAAACTACACAAACTCAAAGTTTTTCAAAATGCACAGATATGCACTTTCGAATTTTTCTTTAAAAAATGCATATTTTTTCACTTCTGTGTCGATTTCAATTGCATTGAGTCCGGGGTTTTTCGTTTGACAGAAAAATATTAGGTAGATAAGCACGAATTAGAAAGTGTATAAATGTACATTGTAAAAATGTTGGAGTTAGAACCTTTGAAGACTGACGAGTATGTAAGCACATTAGTCCCATTGAAGGGTATAGTATACAATTTTGATGTATGATTGTTGTAAAATTATACTTGATTTACAAAAAAAAGCTAGATTATGTATTACATAAATATATCCTGAAAGAAAATTAAGAGCCGAATGCTCGAGTATAATGCATAGTGTCCTAAAAATGATTGACCTACTTTAAAAATGAATTTTAAAAATTGTGCTTTTAGAAATGTTTTTGATATTTAAATTAGATGTTAACACTAAACACGCGTTGTTTACAGAATCGGCACTAAGTTAATGAATACAAAAATTGGTAATGCATATAAAGGATTTATATTAAAAACTTTGTTTTTATGGGGTATGTTATTTTTAATTCATATTCAGGTAAATCAGTTATTTTTGGACACTATGTATCAAATCCTGAACTCTTATCGAGACGATGATCAAAAACTTATTGCTTATATATTTGCAGAGAACGGACTTTGAATTGTCTTATACTCCATACTCAACTGTAAGTATAAACCTGAATCGGCCGACTAAATGGTATAGTGGTTAGCGTGCTGGCTTATAGACCACGAGGTTGCGGGTTCGAGTCCAGTGTTAGTCATGGGTGTTTGTAAATGTATGTTGGCTTGTAAAATGACGAATGTTTCGGCGCATTATAGCCCTCGTTTTGCTGACGGCGCCAGATAATCTGAAAACAACCAACCATAAACCTGAATCGCATTAAAAATATGTGGGATTATTTAAAAAATGTAAATTATTGCAATGCAAAATCATGAATTACATCTCATTTAACAATGCTAAAAACTAATAATGTTTTAAAATAATAATAATTAAAGCAAAATTAATAAAATGGATGATGCCCAAATTGAGGGAAGTTATGCAACATATGAGAAGTCTTTCACGATACTCATATTTAGCTTATAGGTTATTAAAAATTTATTTGTCACCAATATCCCAAAGCTTTTATTTACTACATTATATTTTTTCAAGATCAATAAATGCAGAATTTTGACCATTTTAATCTTCGAACCCATTTATAACTATTTATTTTTTAGTTAATATCTTAAAGTGATCCTTTTCCCATAACCTGTTCACTATTTATAGGCATAAAAAATATCTACCTAAGCATATTTTTACTGAGAAATATGCCGACACAAATTTTTCGACGTAATGAATGAGTTGAAGCTATCAGAGCAACTGCTCAATGTGTGGTGGTGCCCCTTTCCCCCCTTCTGCGGTCTGCTGCCACCTGTCAGCGTTGAGGGAGTGTGACAAGTGCCCCCTGGTGGGACCAAGGAATGGGCATCCGCCCGCACACGTCACTCAAGGACCTTTGTATGAAACTGTGACTACCACCCCCGACTCTTCCGCGTTGGAATTTACTCCTTTCCGCGGCCGAATCAGAATTTTTGACGTTTCGATTTCGGCCTGTATGCAAGTTCTTTGGTTTAAATTGTCCGAAATACAGTGTTGCTAGAAGAGGCAGGATAAAAAAAAGTTTGCTGAATTTTATTTTATTTGTTAAGTCAACTTGTGCATTAAGTACCGGTAATCATGACAGAAAACAATATTTCAATAATTAATTACTTAATCGTGGAACAAATTTGGACGAGTTTGGTAAGCAACACAGAGGATTGTCAAGGTAAGACTACTGCTCCGTGTTGGAAGCATTTGTGTAACGCGCAAACGTTAAGTTTTTGTTAAGCTTGAAGAAACTGCAATGAAAACATGAAAAGCATGCGCTATGCTATATTCAAGTTTAAATTATGTGACCGACAGCATTACCCTACTTTACACAAAAACACTTCACAAATAACACAAAATTATCCAAACTTATAAATATTTCTGGCGCAAGGGCAACACCTGAGCCACACTGAGTCACGGAACTTTTGGTCAAATCTATGTAACGTATAATTGTGAGAATTTTGGGTTTAGTTTGGCATTCTCGCGATTTTGGTCGGGCAATCGTACAATATAGTTTTTTTTTTTATATTCGTTATCGTGCATTATTTTTGTTAAGCTATTTGGCACAATTGCACTCAGCCATGCCTTGTCGATTATCAGGCTATCTGGTGATAGTTCATTCCAGAGAAAATGCTATCCGAGTTTTTCTTATTCTGGACACAAGCACAGGATCTTCTCTTAGACCTCCTGGAATGCATCTCTCCTTGACGCTTGGACTATCCTCAGTAGTCCAGATCTTGCTCTAACAATGTTCCGGTGTAGTAGAGCACCAAACTACGGAAAACTGAGAAAATTCAAATAACTCTTTTTAAAGATCTTAAATATTGTTTCTGTCTAAAATCCTGAAATGTCCTTCATTATTCGATTAGTATTATCTACTTATGCAGTCAATATGAACAAGATAATGCTGATTTGAAAACTTATTCAAAAACCTGCACAATAATAAAATTCTCCTGCGAAACTGGATAACAATTCTAGATATTTCATATATTAAACTTCCTACAAATTCGTCAATGCATTTATTGATACTGAAAAAAAAATATATATAACCCATAAAAGCAAAGTTTTAATATAAATCCTTTATATGCATTGCCAATTTTTATATTCATTAACATAGTACCGATTCTGTAAACAACGCGTGCTTGGTGTTTACATCTAATTTTAAATATCAAAAACATTTCTATCAACAAAATGTGCTGCAAACTACGTTTCAAAATTTATTTATTAAAATAGAACGTATATATATATATATATATATATATATATATATATATATATATATATATATATATATATATATATATATATATATATATATATATATATATATATATATATATATATATATATATATATATATATATTATTTGTTTTTGATTAAAACAATTTTATTATTTATTTATTAAAAAAATTTTGGCAACAGGAAAGAGTTTTAAAGAGTTTTTTCAATTATCAGTTAAATTCTATTTTAGCGCGACTGGGTGACAAAAAGTTGGTTTATTAATTTTTCATAAAAGCGACCTTTTAGTGACAGTTACAGCCCTAAAATTTGATAGAATGCATTGTCATCGACATCGAATCTATCTGCCAAGTTTCAGCCAGATTGGATAACGGCAAGAAAGTTAATTAGGCCGCCGCAAATTTGCCCTCTATCGACAACCACAAACCCACATACATACACACAAAATCGAAGTTAATATAAAGGATTTAAAAATAATATCCACCATGTTACCAAACTTCTTTCTAAGATATATTCTTATTCGATGCCTCTACCACAATAAATAACACGTCGAAGCGACGCATATAGATATCTGATAAACTCGTCATATTTCCAAGATGACGCACACCTCTCTTTTGAAGAAAAGGAGTTCTGACTTCTTGACGGGTATTTCTGATCGGAATTACGAAGCCCCCTTCTTGAAAGAGAGATGTTTCCAATCCGTGACCCTACGGTGACCCCAAACCGTAGGAGGGGTCCTTTACCCCTCAACGACATGAGATGAGACGTCAGCTTTTCCTCTGCAGGGTTTCCCCGATGTAAAAGATCAAGGGAATCAGAGAGCTGTCAGCGTATTGTAGTTCCAATGAAGTTGGCAGGCCGAACGACTTAGTTTTTTGTAATGGTATCCATCCTTTGTCGTGATTTGGAGGACCTCTGTTGAAATTGTGTTACAGTAGGCATTTCAGGTTTACCAGTTTTAGTCAGGGCAATATATGCCCGAAACACCATTTGAAAAAGCAATACTTCATTACCCTATGTTAACATTTAAGTGATTGTAAAGTAATAAAATCTGGTTGGCTGTAGGAGATTTTCTTGCGCAAAAATTACACTGCGTCGGATCATCGATAGAGAAAGATCTAAATGAAGAGGGAAATGCCTCGTGGAAGACCTTTCTCAAGAGAAAAACTGCCTCGCATTTGTGTCTCGAATGCAATAAAACCTAGAAAACTATCAGACATCCCGACAGCTAACACGTGATTGAACGTTACAATGGTATCTACTTTGAAAAGAGAGAATCGTTAGATAAGAGGCTCGATTCATTGCATGATGAGCAATTTGCCTGTAGGATATGAGTTGTGAGCAGTTGAAATTTCAAGTGCCTTCAAGAGGAAATGTATCGAATGTGCGCCTAGATAGGAAGAAGACCGGGAAAACTCTTACATTCATCCTGACAAGCCGAGGAGACCAGATAATATGTTTTTAGTAACGATTGTGTTTAATGATATGAAGAAGTAAAGTATGTAAGCCACCAATAGGGTAAAACATTGTGCATCTCCATTTTTGTTTCATCTCACAAAGAAAGTTATAACAATCCAACAGTGTCGGAAATTGTCACAAACAATCAAGAAAGGTTTAAAAAAAAACAAAAAAAAAAACCATACTTTAGCGGTAGAAAAATTGCCATATCTATCAGTGTTAAGAATAACATGGAAAACCAACAAATACTTTTTGAAATTGATTATCCTGTATAGTAAGGAGAGACAAAAATGGCAATTTTTTTTTTCTTTTTCGAAATCATTTTGGGAATAGCACGGAAAAGTTGCCTAATAGGTCAATTAGAACACAGACAAAATTTCATCAACTTTGCTCAATATCTAGCCGCACCCCTCTGGCATTGAAAATGTAAGAAGTGACAAAAAAATGCACTTTTAAAACATTTTTTGGAAATTTTTGAAAATTATTTTTAAATGGAATAGTTGCCTAATGTATCAGTTAAAACACACAAAAAATCCGTCCAATTTGCTTAATATTTAGCTGCGCCCCTCTTGCTTTGAACAAAAATGTACCTAAATGTAACAAAATCGTAACAGATTGGACGTTAGGGTGGATCAAAAAAATATTTTTTCGAAATCGGTCTTGGAAAATCGTGTTGTCTAATGGGTCTTTTAAAACATACACAAAATTTCGTCAATTTTGTTCAATTTTTAGCCGCGCTCCTCTGCCATTGAATATGTCCAAAACATACAAAAAATGCACTTTTAAGCCAATTTTTAGAAATTTTTTGAAATTATTTTTAAAAACTGGCATTGGCGTAGCATGGAATAGTTGCCTAATGTATAGGTTAAAACACACACAAAATTTCGTCCGTTTTGCTCCATATTTAGCCACGCCCCTCATGCTATGAACAAAAACGAGCCTAAATGTCGCAAAATCGTAAGATTGAATGTTAGGGTGGACCAAAAAGATTTTTTTTCGAAATCGATCTTGACATAGCGTGAAAAAGTTGTATAATGGGTAAATTAAAACAGACAAAACATTTTATAATTTTTTTTTAATATCTAGCTGCACCCCTCTGGCATTTAAAATGTCCAAAACATACAAAAAAATGCATTTTAAAGCCATTTTTTGAGCAATTACTTAATTTTTTTTAAAAAACCAGCACTGGCATAGCACGGAATGGTTGAATAATGGATCAGTTAGGACACAAAAAAAGTTTCACCCATTTTTATCAGTATAGAGTGGCGCCCATCTGAGTAAAAGAGTAAAAACAAGGACGAAAAGCAGCGTACTTTGAATGGGTCAGTTAGAAACCACTTAAAAATGTCGTCGATGTTGCTCAATATCTAGTTAATCCTCCTGGCATTTCAAAAATTACAAAATATAAACAATTTGCGTATTAAAAATCAAAAGTATATTTACTAATATAATACTTATTCATATTTAGAAATCGAGAAATTAAAATATTATAAAGTAAAAATGAGTAGGCCTAATCCTTATAAAGTTTCGTCTTTAGAATAGTACTGTCCCTTATTATCAAATGTTGGAAGTTCTCTTCCTGCTAGAATCTCATAGCTCGTGTATAATCGTCTTTTGCAGCATCACCACAAACTTTCGTTGAAGCTTCAGATATGATTTTAACACATCTCTCGATTGCTTGCGTGTGACATAGAAACTTCTCAAATGGTATTATAGGAACCTGTTCTTTTCACATATCTTCAATTATATATCTTTTATATACATTGTAAGTGGGGATTCTGTTATGGTGTACTTTGACCAGTCAATGAGATCAATGTAATCAACGGCATTAAAGTGTACTTATGATATAATATACATCGGTACCGAAAATCCAACCGATGATCTTCGTATATAATCGTCAAGTTTGTAATTCTGGTTTATGCACCAATGTGGTTCAAGATGAAAATAAAACCACATATCATGGTGGGGCCAGACGTATCTGAAAGATGATTGCTCTTTTAAGGCAATTGCCTGACCATGTCAAGACAAAAATGATTTCAAACAATGCATATTTTGCCCATCCAGTAAATATGCTCGTGGTAATGCTCATGGATTCTCAATACCATATCTGGGAATTAGCAGTGAGGTGAATCCTGAACATCAGAAATAAGAAATCCAAAGAACATGCGCTTCATTAAACCTCCTGAACTCAACTTTAACCTTTAACTGCTGTAAGCGGTCTGACAAACCGCGAGTCATTTTTTGTGGAATGTTTCCATCCCCTAAAATATCTCACCTTTGAATTTTATATAAATTTTTCTGATACTATGTTTTTTAAACTTTAAATTGATGCTCACTAATTTGTTTGGCATAGTATGGATCATGTGTTGCTCTTGCGCAAAGAACCTCAAACCACCCAACCACAGCAGTTAAAGGTTAATGCCGTTGATTACATTGATCTCATCGACTGGTCAACGTACATCATAACCGAACCACCGCTTACAGTATTATTAAAAATGAAGAATTGGAAGATATGTGGAAAGAACAGGTTCCTAAAATACCATTTGAGAAGTCTCCTTATCACACACAAGCAGTCGAGAGGTGTGTGTTAAACTCCTAAGATGATGTGTTAAACTTGAAGCTTCAACGAAAGTTTGTAGTGATGCTGCACGAGATGGTTATATACGGGCTAAGAATCAAGCAAGAAGAGAATTTCCAACATTTGATACTAAGGGGCAGTACTATTCTGAAGACTAAACTTAATAAGCATTAGGCCTACTCTTATTTACTTTACAAAATTTAATTTCTCGATTTCCAAATATGAATTAGTATTATACTAGTAAATATACTTTTGGTTTTTAATATGCATATTTTTTATTTTTGTAATTTTTGAAATGCTAGGAGGAGTAGCTAGATATTGAGCAACTTCAGGGGCGTACTGGGACATAAAATTAGCCTGTTGATTTTAGATTTCGGCCTTCCCAAATTTTCAAAATCATCACTAATAAAATTTCAATAAAATCATTCCAATAATTAATAATAATTAATTTTAAAAATTAACATATTTTATTATTTAAATATTTGTATTTAATCATTGATTTCAATAATAAGTTATTTTTATTTATAAATTTAAAAAATTGAATTGTTTTAATAATTAGTTTAATTAAATAAAATCTTCTCTGTCGCTAGTATTTACATCTCCTTTGAGTGAACTTAGATTCCATAAGTCATTGATAGTTTATTGCAAAAAGAAATATAAGTAGTAAAATAAAGAATGTCCAGGAATATAACTAGTAGGTTCATTAGAAAATGACATCCGAACTGATAATAAATATTTAATCATAAAGGCTATAAAATAAGTAAAAAGTAATATGATAATATATAAATCTTAGTACGTCTACTTTTCTTAGAACACCTTACTACCCCTATCAAACGAAAAACAGCTTCACCTTGAGGGAGTGGGGAAGGGGGGGGGGGGGGGTAATGATTTGCATTTGGATGCATTGGACTTTTCAAAGCAAGAGGGGCGTTTCTAAATATTGAGCAAATTGGACGAAATATTTTGTGCGTTCTGATAGATTAGGCAACTATTTCATGCTATATACCAATGGCAGTTTTTTAAAATAATTTCCAAAATTTTCCAAAAAAATGGCTTAAAAGTGAATATTTTGGCTTTTTTTTTACATTTTCAAAGCCAGAGGAGGGAGGCTAGATATTGAGCAAAGTTGAAGAAATTTTGTGTGTGTTCTAATTGACCCACTAGACAACTTTTCCACGCTATTCCCAAACTGATTTCGAAAAAAAGTTTTTTTGGCCTACCCTACTGTATAGTGTATAATAGACATCGTTTGCTCCTATTTTATACTGGCAGTGGTTAATATACACTAATTACGCATACAATCTACATTTTTAGACAAATTTAAGATTGTTAATTGAAAACTATCTTAATACGTAACTATATGGATTACAAAATAAAGTGCCCAAAGTTGCCTGGTACAATCAGGTTCAAAATGTTCAGTTGATTGCAAGTTATAAGCATGCCCCCTTTATTCCCCAATCCCCGATTTCATCACCTCAACAACAAAACATATTAACGAAATTATGTTCACTATAATCTAGGTTAGTTGAAATACCTATAGTAAGAAACCCAATTCAAATTGGTTCAATTGATCTCAAATTATGATCATACCTTCTTTCCCCCTTATCCTGAATTCCCCTACCTCTTTAAATACAAAACATCGGAATGGACTTACATTTTCCTAATCAGAATTAATCAGTATAGCTATAGAAAAATCCGACTTGAATTGGTCCAGAAGATCTTAAGATATTATATATCTCTTAAAAGGGGTAAAGGGAGAATTGGGAAGGTTTTTCGAAACTACAAATAGCTAGGAATATTTTCTTGTTTCGAAGATAAAGGATGCAAGATTGAAATAGAACTGTATCTTCATATAAGAAACTTGCATACAGACATTCTTCTTTATATGTAGCATAGATTAAAGGCTATTCTCTGAAATCAAACGAAAAACAAAGCTTATACTACAACACAACCTTTTTTTATAACATAAACAGGTGCTAAGATATTTACTGTTGTACCCTTCTCTCCAAAAGCTCTAAGTAAGTAAGCATGCAAAAATAAATCCAGAGAGCAAATATATATATATATATATATATATATATATATATCTATATATATAAGGCAAAGCCCTCACTCACTCACTCACTCACTCACTGACTCACTGACTCACTCATCACTAATTCTCCCACTTCCCACATAGTCACAACTCTGAAAATCGGCACAAATATCAACAATGGTAAAAATAGAAAAAGTAAACTATTCCGATCTCGATTAACACACTTTAAGGGGTCGAAAAGGGGTCAAACGTTCCAAACGGGGGACATTCGAAAATCCTACTTCCCACATAGTCACAACTCTGAAAATCGGCACAAATATCAACAATGGTAAAAATAGAAAAAGTAAACTATTCCGATCTCGATTAACACACTTTAAGGGGTCGAAAAGGGGTCAAACGTTCCAAACGGGGGACATTCGAAAATCCTACTTCCCACATAGTCACAACTCTGAAAATCGGCACAAATATCAACAATGGTAAAAATAGAAAAAGTAAACTATTCCGATCTCGATTAACACACTTTAAGGGGTCGAAAAGGGGTCAAACGTTCCAAACGGGGGACATTCGAAAATCCTACTTCCCACATAGTCACAACTCTAAAAATCGGCACAAATATCAACAATGGTAAAAATAGAAAAAGTAAACTATTCCGATCTCGATTAACACACTTTAAGGGGTCGAAAAGGGGTCAAACGTTCCAAACGGGGGACATTCGAAAATCCTACTTCCCACATAGTCACAACTCTGAAAATCGGCACAAATATCAACAATGGTAAAAATAGAAAAAGTAAACTATTCCGATCTCGATTAACACACTTTAAGGGGTCGAAAAGGGGTCAAACGTTCCAAACGGGGGACATTCGAAAATCCTACTTCCCACATAGTCACAACGCTGAAAATCGGCACAAATATCAACAATGGTAAAAATAGAAAAAGTAAACTATTCCGATCTCGATTAACACACTTTAAGGGGTCGAAAAGGGGTCAAACGTTCCAAACGGGGGACATTCGAAAATCCTACTTCCCACATAGTCACAACTCTGAAAATCGGCACAAATATCAACAATGGTAAAAATAGAAAAAGTAAACTATTCCGATCTCGATTAACACACTTTAAGGGGTCGAAAAGGGGTCAAACGTTCCAAACGGGGGACATTCGAAAATCCTACTTCCCACATAGTCACAACGCTGAAAATCGGCACAAATATCAACAATGGTAAAAATAGAAAAAGTAAACTATTCCGATCTCGATTAACACACTTTAAGGGGTCGAAAAGGGGTCAAACGTTCCAAACGGGGGACATTCGAAAATCCTACTTCCCACATAGTCACAACTCTGAAAATCGGCACAAATATCAACAATGGTAAAAATAGAAAAAGTAAACTATTCCGATCTCGATTAACACACTTTAAGGGGTCGAAAAGGGGTTAAACGTTCCAAACGGGGGACATTCGAAAATCCTACTTCCCACATAGTCACAACTCTGAAAATCGGCACAAATATCAACAATGGTAAAAATAGAAAAAGTAAACTATTCCGATCTCGATTAACACACTTTAAGTGGTCGAAAAGGGGTTAAACGTTCCAAACGGGGGACATTCGAAAATCCTACTTCCCACATAGTCACAACTCTGAAAATCGGCACAAATATCAACAATGGTAAAAATAGAAAAAGTAAACTATTCCGATCTCGATTAACACACTTTAAGTGGTCGAAAAGGGGTTAAATGTTCCAAACGAGGGATATCCGAATGTTCCTCTTCCAATGTAGTCATTTTTCTGATATTTTTTTGCAAATGTTAAAAAAATAAGTCATTCCAATATCGATTAACGAATTTTTAAGGGATGAAAAGACGACGCAACATTGAAACTATACGAGGATTAACTTAATGTCTAATTAACTTAATTCCAATACAGCTACTACTTTGAAATTTAGAACTAAGAGCAAACATAAACACAATAAACTATTCCAGTTTACTATTCACAATTATAAAGTTCGTTTAAAATGTCAACAAAGGAAAGTTCCTATTTTGATAAATCAATTTGTCGGGATCGAAAAGGGAGCAAACGTCTGAAGTGTAGAATACATGAATGTCTTTTGATCGCTAAAATGCTAATGGTAAAATTTCGTAGCGCAGCACGGGTATTCAGCTAGTATATATATATATTGAACCTTTCACACAGAAAGTTGAGAACTAAAAAGTTACTATTTCTGTGTTTCATATCCACTCCCTCAGAACATTTTATTTTGCTCCATTTCAAACACCCTTTCACTTTGACTTTCATAGGCATCTGCAGTTTTTATATGCGAGGTCCGCCACCCCTTTATAAATGGCATTTAAACGAAAACGATTCGCAGCGTGCATATTAACTACCTCAAACCTCAGACGTTGTCTGGCAACAACGCATACCTTCCGAAAGATGAACGCTATGCGAACGTAGTTAGAGTTGGACAGGGATATGGACTACATAAAATAATAAAATTGCGGGATTACAGAGCATTTGTTATTTGCAGCATTTTATGACCAGGGTTTTTTTTTTTTTTGTTTTTTTTTAATAATTCTTGTGATGCGTAATTAATATGTACGTATGTATGTGTTGATTTATCTGTATGCATATTATAAGAAACTATAATTCTTCATTAGTGTTTTTACTGTTAATGTTTAAATTTATTATTTTTATTGACCAAATTACCAATAAAAAAATAAATTTAAAAATAAATTTGACATTTTGGATAATAGGTCAATCAAAAAGTTGCAGGTCCGCATGGTTTGACATTTTTCTGGTTTGAGGAAAATGGAAAGTTTTCTGGTAAAACTCAAGGTCCGTGGAATTTTAAAGGAAATCGTTATTTTGCTTATTACCCATTAAATAGTACATTCAAAATGGTAAAATATTAAAGTTCTGTAACTTCCCATTCTATACTCTATATTCCCACAAATGTTTGTTTTATGATTTAGTTTTAATTGATAAATTACTAAAATATAATTCTTACATTAAAAACAGTATTAAAAAAACATTTTTGATATTTTATACTGGGAAAATTAACCCAATTACAGTAAAATTGTCAAGGAAGAATAAACTAACGCGCACTAAGAAATAATTTTATAAACATTATTTCATACTCGAACACCTTCACACAATGATGAAATGTGTTTGTTAATATCTTTTCATAGCATAATTTGAAAAAAAAAAATAAAGAAGAAATATCGCAATTTAAACTAGGAAAACAAAGGGAAAATTCTGTGCTTATTGTCTTTTAAAGTTCATATTTTATTTATTTTTTTAAATGAAAAGTCGTTAACTATGTACTATAAAAACGCTTGCGTTATTTTGCTAACAAAATTATAATAATACTTTTTACTGATCAATTGGATATACGTGGAATAGTGAAATAGATTAAAAAAAAATGGGGGAAATTTAAATTGTAATTAACTTTATTGGAGCAGCAACATCAAGTTATACAGGCAGTAACTTTAACAGCGATGCAAGAAACTATAGATGAAAGGAAAGATGAACGAACTTATGCAAACCTAAATAAAATATTCTCCTCAAAAATATACATCGCAACTAAATATGGTCAAGATAATTTATCAACGGAATAAAAAAAGGGTACATCACGGATCTCTGTTTCACAACTAATCGACATTTCATCAAGCGTTATCGATAACGAAACAAATTTTCTAAAAACATATTACCTGAGCGTTTAGAACTTCGAATCCGTCCATTAATGGAACTAAGAGTAAAAACAATTGGCTCGGGTCAGAGGTAACAATGCCCCGGCAGACTTAGAAACACGGAACAAAAAACAAAAAAAAAAAACTTCATACATGTTCTTCACCAACGCAGAAGATGTTATCATCAGAAAACAACTGTTGGAATATTCCCCCATCGTGATAAGAGCGGACGACTAATTTATTACAATTTTCCGACTCGACCGCAAGTGTGAAAACGTTTTTTTAAACCGGATCTCAGGCCTGGGCGCATATCCGGAATCAGTCGAGAGATGGGCGATAGATTCTCCCTCTGAGTTGGCGCAATGGAGGCTTTTTGGGAGTTTAATCTAATCGGAAGAAAAAGCAGACGATCCCTTGAGACATCGTAATTTTTCCCCTTTCATTTTTTCCCCGGCGTTTTCAAGAATGGCAACAGCGTGAGATCCGTTTGAACTCTCTTGGAGAAGTACAAATAGAAACTACGTATACACATGTTTTTCTTTCAATTACCCACATTTTTACTTAGGGTAATGAAAGTATTGTTTTCAGTGACTTGATTTTTTTTTTGGGGGGGGGGATTTCTTCACGTATTGGAACAACTTGACTTCAACAAAATGGTCTAGTAAAAATGTATGTCTGTGCGTAGAAGGTCAGCATAACTCGCGAACGAATTGACCAACGATGTTCAAATTTGGTGTAGGATTAGTGGTAGCGGGACCACCCATTAAGGTCTTCGTAAAAATTGTGCATGCGCATAAGGTAGTTGCCATTGAAAAAAAATCGAGTTTTCAGTAATTCAGAAACTTCTTTAAAAATGTTACAAAGACTACAAATTTGAAAAACGAATGCCTTCAACACAGAGTTCTCGTCCCTTGAGCATCGCTCATCAACGACCATTTTTCTCCTATTCTCTGTTTCACTTGCAAGAAAGGATAATGTGAATTATCGAAAAGTATATCGCCATTTTGACGAGTGTTTTTTTAAAGTCTCATATAAGAGTATCACCAAATTGGCTATTTTTTTCTAAAGGAATGGTGAAAGTATAAAAATGGTAAATAGCACCAATCCACATCAGTGTAGTAGTGTAGTTGAAAGTTGTACGATGTTCCACATCCCTTCCTTTGAATTTAATTTGAGATTATGGTGGTGGAAACTGGGAAATTGCTTACTTAAGTTTATAATTATATAGTATTTTAATTAACTAAAGAATAAGAATTGAAAAATCAAGTGATTGAAAGTTTAAAGTTTGGAATTTCTTTGTAACTATAAAATGTAAACAATCGAATGTTACTGAATTAAAAAAAAAAAAAAAAAAAAAAATGCATCGATCAATTTTTTTACATCGATGTTTTAACTATTTTAATATCCCCTAATAGCACACATCCTCCCAGGGAGGTCCCTGGGAAGTCATTCGTAGTCCCGGGGATGACTGGGGACTTCCTAGGGACCTCCTTGGGAGGATGTGTGCTATTAGGGTCTTGGTAACGTAGTACACTTTTTGAGGGACCAATTTTAGAGTCAGCATACCCAAATAAGAGTTGTGTTTAAAATTGACTATTAGACATTTAATGAACATTCTGTCATCAGATGATGGACTGCCACTTAGAAGAGTGAATCAGTTTCGTCTCTTAACTGTAATTGTATAACTTCACTTCTATTGTGTATCTTCCATTATGTAGTTGTGTTTGTGAAGGGCCCCACTTACCTGGTGGTCAGTGTATCGAGCTCATGATCGGAAGGTTGTAGGTTCGATCCTGTGACGGCCACCGAAGATCGGTGTGTACCTAAAGGGGGCTGATGCACATTAAATCTGTCATGTCTTCAATGTCCTCTCGTTGGTGTAGTGGGGTTGGAGAGAGTGGTTTACACTAGAAGATTTCGATCTCGTATTCTTCTAGATGCTCAAAATTACGAGATGTATTTGGCTGTGTTAAGTACTTAAATGTGGCAAAAATAGACAGCCGGAAGTTCCAAACAAACCTTTGTGATCATCCGTAGAATGGTTATGATTAAACTAAAGGTTAAAGTCAATACGACTGCTATCCTTTCTTTAATAATGAAGATTTTCTTTTGTGTGTGTAGAATTGTGTGAAGCCTGAGATTCTAGATTCAACTTGATCGCTTGGTGCAACCCGAAGGTTATAAATAGCATATAGCCATCCGTCTAACAAAGATCCAGGTAAGATTCTTAACTTTCTTTGACCTTTTTAAATTGGTAGATATTTATTTCAACCAGTTTTGAATAAAAGAATAATAATAAAAATATATCTTTCAATTTTCCATTCGCCCAAAATTAAACTCTTCTTTTATCCTTCATTTTTATGAAATAAAATATAAGTAGGATCGCAAAACATTCCACTTTATTCTATCCTATACGAATCGTGAGTCAATTTACATTGTATCCAAACCAATCAAACAAATTAAATAAAGTCGTGGTTATGGGTGCACAATTCGTGGAATACTAATGTAATTTTTAAAAAATATATATATACGCATTTCGATTTTGAGATATCGTATGAATCGGCAATAGATTTCTCAACTACAATCCCCCAATCTAGACCTAGAGTCAAACCAAAACAACTACTGCTAAACAAACGTGTTTCCTTAGAATACTTTAGTCGGTATTTGGAATTCGCTCACAGGTCGCAGTTCCACCCAAAAAGAACTAACAATTCCGAGCGGTCCACAACAGAGCTGAGCGCGAATGGGCGATGTCGTCTTACAGCAGCGATGTGGAACAACGTGATCTGGATACCATACGGTTCACACGCCCTCCTCCCCTCATCCATATGCAAGCAGCAAGCTTTCTCTTGCGGCTCACACCACCCCCATGATATCGCCTTCTGTAAATTAACCACTCATTATTGGAATGTGTTCGACATCGTGCTTCCGGGTTTTGTATCACGTGATTTTACGCCAAGTTCGCCGGTCATAAAAGTACAGTATGAGAACTTATAGAAATTACCACAAAGCGCTGCATCTGGTCTGGACTGAAAGATTATGAGAGAGAGGGTGAACATGAACAGTGCGGTCTGGGTCGGCGGTTTTAACAGACCTGGTTTTAAATACTATTAACCCTTTGCACTCCCGACCTTTTTAGCGCGGAGGTACTAGCAACTCGAGACTTTTCCAGCCAATTTTTGGTTGGTTTGCGGTTACAGATCCGCTTCAAAGAAACTAAACACAGTCATTGGCTTTGCATCGAATTTTCGCATCAAACCTAGTGGTCCTCTAGAGTTGCGGCATCAAATCATGTGGTGAGTGAGAGTCACCTTTTGGAGTGCAAAGGGTTAAAAAGTGGTTGGGTAAAAAAAATGTGAATAGTGTTACTGTTGATGGATTTTATTTTATTGTTCAATTATAAATAGTTTTGTTCAAAATATTCTTCGTGAGAACTTTATGGTGGAAATAGGAATTTTTTTGTATGAATGAGATATATATGATGCTTCTATCTACAGTTGAATATCAAAGCAGAAAAGACGGGAAAAAATGATTTTTGTTAAAAAAAAGTGTATGTTTGCCAACAACAATTTGTGGTGCAGTATGGCCCTCGTGTTGCCCTTGCGCCGTTAAACTTAAACCAACCAACAACAATTTCCCATTAGTATAAGGATTAGAGTGTATTAACCGTTCCGTCCACTCACTGTGAGTCACATAGTCTGAAAACAACGTCAAAATCACCCAATGACACTTCAAAACATTTATGAATAAAATCGAGAACGTCTTGCCCCATGTTAGAAGAACTGTATTGGTGGTTTCCAGTCATTTTTTCCCCGGATGAATTATAAACATATTGATTGGTTGTATTCAGATTATCTGGCGCCGTCAGCAACACGAGGGCTATAATGCGCCGAAACATTTCGTCATTTAACAAACCAACATACATTTACAAACACCCATGCCTACACGGGACTCGAACCCGCAACCTCGCGGTCTAGAAGCCAGCACGCTAACCACTATACCGTTTGGTCGGCATAAACATATTGACAAACTACACACTAGGATGAGAAAGCTTTATAAAAATTCAAATCTGATTTGATAATCTTCCTTCTGAGACAATTGTTGTTCAGAATTTTGGAATTATTTTTATAGAATTTTAACTAATACTATAAGATTATTTCATTAAAATCTTGAATTTTTATGACCGTTTTACGTTCCCCAATTCCCTTGCAATCCCACATAAAATTCTAGCGTAAAATCGAGAACACCTCTATCAGGCTAGAGAACCGCACCTGCGGTTTTTTTTTTTTTCTTCTTCCAAGGATGCAGAGCCCTATTGACAAGCCAACAGGCTACCGATGAAAAGCACCAACAGAAAATAAATATAAAAAAAATCCCAACCAAAAGTGCCAATCTTCTTTCTCCAGGAGGCCATCATTAGAAAAGAGGACTTTATGGATAGAGTCGCTCCGGCCTATTATTGCCCAGTGCTGATGTCTTTCTAGCGGCCGCGACCATCGCATTAAGCGACGAACAATAGCCACTTCATTACTCCGGAGCCCATTTCTCGATTCAGTCACAAACCCCACAATTAGAGGCTGGATCTAGCCCTACCCAGGCTTCTATTTTCCCATTGTGGGACCCACTTCTGGGTTCTCGCCGATGAAAGCTGTTGTGTGTTTCTGCGGCCCTTTTTATATAACCTGGGAAGAAAGTTTTCTTTTTCGGTAGAGTGGTACTGTGTGATGTAGGTGGGTGGTATTTTTTAATAGAGGGTATAAGGAATTTCGACCTTTTTAATGTAGCGCGGGTATTTTGATTAGTATTATTTGCTTGACGGGTTGGGCGAGATTTGAAACATTTTCTAGACCAAGGATCGGAACACGGAAGAGGGGAATCGTTTGGGCTTTTATTCCAAAGGTTAAATAGTGCGAGAATAGTCTGGACTTCATTTGGATAACGTATATAAATTTAGACGTATATTTTAATAAAATGAATAGCCAAAAATATAAACTAAATATACATGGTCATCCAAAAAGAAACCTTGCATTTCAAAACCGCATCATAACAAATAACATCTACACAAATGGTTTTTGTCCGAAATTATTTAAAATAAGTCTAAAGTTAAAAGTACAGTATATTTGATATGTGCTTGATAGATAACAAAGCAAAATGGCAATCAATTTTCTGTCACATTTCCCAAATCATGTCCGTAGTTACCTTTTCGGAATTCGAAGTTAAGCCGTTGTCCGCTTCATCCAATTCAAAAGGTGGATTTCGCATTTTTTAAATTGGGGCATTCTTTTACTATACTAAACTTCAACTTAACTAGACATCACTTAGACGGTAGATTGTGACAGTGCTCAGGTATTTAATCCATTTTGGCGGAGTGAAGACATAATTCTCGCCAAACCTTATAGCCTTTTGTTCTCTACAGGGTTGTGGTTTGGCGAACATTATGCTTTCACGCCGCCAAAATGGATTAAATACCTATGAGCACTGTCACGATCTACCGTCTAAGTGATATCTAGTTAAGTTGAAGTTTAGTATATGACTTATGCAGTTACTTATTGCAAATACGATTTTAACACGTATTTCATCATAATTGAATATTAATGCATATTTCCCAATCCAAAAAGCACTTCGGTTTTTACGTTCTCTTACATTTTATGAATATTTTGTTTTACGCTCTTAAAAAATCCTCTTTAACCTCTTCACTCCTGAAGGTTAACAAAATGATTTAAAAAATATTTAACTGTTTTATAGAGTTATTTTGTTGTCAAGGACTATGAAAAAATAATATTTGTATTTATAAGTTTATTAGGGGGCCTAAAATTTTAGGTACACGTATGTGGACCCTAGTTTTCTATTACACAAAATAACAGGAATATTGCAATTGATAAAATGCTTGTAAAAGAAGTATTAACATGTTTTAATTAAACTTTATTATTAAACACTTTATTTTTTAAGTAATTGTGAATTTTTACTTTGAATGAAACTTTTCAAAATATTTATTTTTCAGCACACATAAGTATATGTTGCACTTGGTGCACATTACTCTCATTCTAGATTTGCACCCCCACCAGACGACATTTGGAGGCATTTTTGTCGTCCATGTACCTGGGTAGGTGGCCTATATTATCAAATTGTACATCCTTTGGAGGACGATGAATAACTTTTAGTTGCTTTAAGGGCACGGGAAATTCTTCTTTAGAGGAGTTAGACAGTTTGCGTGGCCTTCCTCTGCGAGAACTCTCAGATAAATTCCCTTCATACTTCAATGAAGATGAAGCAATTATCATTCTATACTCCAAAAGGGGCATGTATTTTTTTTTATGTCACTGCTTTTGTGAAAGCGCACATAATAAATCCAGCAATTAGATATTGCTAGATCCACAAAATGTGTAAACATACGCACAGTCCATTCCTTTGTTCTTGCAGCACAACGACAGTATGATAAATATCGATCACAGAGATCAGTACCCCCCATCGAAATATTATACATTCGAATTACAGCAGATTGTGGAATGCTAACTTTTTTTTTCTCCTCTTTACTCCACCTCATACAAAATGCATGTAGTTCACTTCCTACACATGTCGATAAAAAAGTAACACACTTGTTGTCTGACAACACACATCTTGTCATCCTCTCGCACGCACGCACTCATCCCATTTCCCTCTTTAGAGTTGTTTGTCACTCTTAATTTTTTTTGCACCAAACCAATTCTGTTACTCTTTACAGTCCCAACTAAGAAAATATTGTGTTCCAGCAGATATTCTACACATTTTATAGAGGTAAAAATCTATCTATGTAGATAATGTGCTTGGAATCCTGGGGAACGCTCTGTGATAAAAGTTTCACTACACCTCCACCCAAACTTGAAATGTCTTCAGCTGAAACGCATCCTCTACCAAAATAAACTTTAAATTGTTAAAATTTTTAAGTGTACAATGTTCTAATATAGTTTTAGAACAAATTAATTGAATAAAAAACAAACAGTTAACATACTCATACATTTAAACAATAGTAACTTACTATTAAACAATAATTATTTACTAATTTTAACAATAATTACTTATTAACACATTTTCATCATATTACAATAAATTCAGCCTAATGGACGAAGGTACACAAATGTGTACCCAATTATAATTCTTGACCCAACTTTTCAATAAAACATTTTTACAAAGAAAACTATTCTAAGCAGATGTTGAAAGATTAACTTAATTAGAAATAATTTTATTGGATCGATAAATAATATTTAAAATACTGAAAATTGCTTACGTTTTTTTGACTTTGCTGAGATGTCACCATTTTCAGAAAATTATTTTGTAAACAAATATTTCTTGAGGAAAATTAAGCCTTTGCTGCCCTCTATGATATTCATTACGAAGCTCAGACATCCCCAAATGTAAAGGCGAGGTTGAAATTAAAAAAATTTCCACCAGTAAATTTTACAAACAAATATTATGAGGTCCACATATGTGGACCTACGGAGTGAAGAGGTTAAGAAAGCGTTAGAATTATGAAGATTAAGTATGAAGCATACAACAATTCTCCGCCACAAAATTAGGAATTGATAAATCAGTAAAATACACAAGAGTCTATTTCTTGTAAATCGAAATCATTACAAAAAAGGCCAATTAACTCCTAATGATTTTTTTTCCAAACTAAGAAAAAAAACCTTGAAGAGCCGAACACAAATCTTCCCCGAGCATTAATCGAGATACAAATCAAGTCCTTGCGTCCCTTAAGAATCGAACGCATTCAATCTCCCATAATAGCCTACAAAGAAACTACTCAAGCATATCCAAGACAACAAACTTCTTCCACCGGTCACCCCATTTGGTTGAGGTCACTCAATGTCCATCGCTTTGTTTTGAAGTTTAGAGTGTCCAAGCCCAATCGTGGGCGAGTAGTATTCGATCCCACCACCAAGTGACACGTCCTCTGACCCAGATCGATCCCTCTCCGCCCACCACACACGGATTAATCGAACGGGTTGTCCATTGTTCTGGTGTCGTCCCTTGGGACAGGGCTGTTTCTGCTTTGCTTAATGGGTGATGAGCGATTTGTGTCCTCTAAATACTCGTTTCCTTATCGCTTTGATGTACCCGGAAAGAATGAGGTGAGCGCCTTTTTAGATGATACGCTATGGTGGGTCTCCCACAGAAGTTTTGAGAATGAGATATCTGAGCTGATGAGGAATGATAGGCAATTTTTTAGGTAACGAAGTGTTTCGTCTTTAAAAGTGATTGGAAGATAATCCCTTTGGGAGTTCGATCTCTAACAGTTGTGAATATAAGATAAGGAAACTTAAGTTCCCTTGCATATTACAATTTAAAGGGTAAAAACGGTAATTTTTCCTTAAAAAGATACTTATCTTTGTAAAGAAGGATCTCTCATAACAGTGTCTGACTAAACTATCAGAAGATAGGGCTTACTTTGCAAATCAATAATTTGTCATCAAGACTGCATAGAAGAGTTTTACTTATAGTACGGGTAAAACAGTACCAAAAACCATAAGAAAAACGACAAAATCGGTCCGTTGATGAAACTAGGCCAAACTGCTTAATTTGTCATGAAACGAATAATCAAAAGATAAAAATATAAAATATTTAGCATAGAAGGGTGTGGATTTTTTCCGGGAGGGGAGGGGTATGGCTGAAAATTTAATTTTGGTACAATCTAGATGTGCAAATGTTTTTAGATTATTTATTTTGAATGGAATGAATAAAAAAGCATATTACAATAACGCATGTAAAAAACGAGGAAAGGTTATATGAAGAAATAAAAAATTAGTCCGTTCATGAAACTTGGCAAAAAGCGTTGCCTTTGTCATGTGAATAAAGAAACAAAGTATGTAAAAATATCTAGCATAGAAGGGTGTTTTTTGAGGGGATGGGGAGGAGAGTTTTCTTTTAAACTGAAAATTAATTAAGGTTTAACCTAGGTCTAGGACACGTGTGTGGAGTATTTTTTGACGCTGAATCGAATAAAAAAAAAAAGCAAGACGATATAACTATACCCTATAAAAGGTTATAGTTCATTTGTCTATTTTATAGGCGAAAATACATGTCGTATAAAATTTCATGTAATGAGCCAAAACTGAGTAGAAAAAATTAATAAACAACAAAAATTCAACAGAAGAAATCCCAATTAGTAATAAAATAAGTAAGTAGTTGTGAACAATTGAAATAGTAAGAAGCAAAAGTATAAAGGATAAAGAATAATACATTGTACACTTTTACATGTATTTTCGTTAATAAAAATAGCTAACTTCTTATAGGAGAGTTACATCGTCTTGTTTTTTTTCTTTCGATTCTGCCTTAAAAAACACTTGGCAAACATGTGTCGCATACCTAGGTTATACAAAAATTAATTTTCAGTTAAAAAAAAAACTCCTTCGCTTTCCCCACCCCCTCCAAAAACTGCCATCTTTGCTAGATATTTTTATAGTATCTTTTGTTTCTTTATTTTCATGACAAATAAACTGCTTTTGCCAAGTTTCATGAGTGGACCAACATTTTATTTCTTTTTGTCGTACTTTACTTTTCCTCGCATTTTACATGTGTTTTTGTTTATTAAAAGGACTGTAACTTTTTCTAGATTGATTATATCGTCTTGCTTTTTTTTTTTTCATTCGATTCAGCATGAAAAAAATACTCTAAAAACATGCGTCACATGATCAGATTGTTCCAAAATTAATTTTCCTACCCCCACCCTCAAAAAACACTCTTCTATATTTGTATAGGCTCTTTGGATTATTCATTTTTATGAAAAATGAAGCTTTTTTGTTAAGTTTCCTGAACGGACCAATTTTTTTATTTTTATATTCAATTTTACTTGTACTATTAGGAAGATAGGTATTCCAAAGAAGTTTTTAAATTTAAAAATTACGTATTTTATAATTTTAGAAAAAATTATGTTGCTCGTCCCATTAGTTGAAGAAGAAAAAAATGCAGAAATTGGTGGTTAGAAAATGTGGGGATTGGATGCCAAAAAAATGCCATAATTGATCGTCAAAAAAGAACAAAATTGAGAAAGAAAGTCATCTGCAAAATTTAGACAATATCATTGTAAAAAAACTCTAAACTCTCCCCAACCCAATCGCCATCACTGGAGGCCCAAGGACAGCAGAGCAATTCTAAAATAATCAAAAAATTTAAAGTAAGTGAAAGCTGTTATTTTGAATCTGATCTACTATCTTGCATCTAGCACGAACAAACATAAACCCTATTTTATTAAATTTAGCACATAGCTATGAATACCACCAAAACAAATTAATATTTTTAAAATAAATAAATTAAAGGTTAAACACATGTTTTCCATGCTATTAGACAGTCTATCAATGGGAAATTATTTATGTAACTCCAATTTAATCAAGGTTAATCCTAAAAAAAAAATGGGGATAAACCTTTGTAAACAATATGATCCATGTCTGCGATCTAGAGATTTAACGGCCCTCATCGCTCCAATAACTTCTTTCCTCACCTTTTCCCAGTCCTAAGAATGAGATCGGCCTTGCGTGTAATGCCGACTTCTCTCTGCCGACCGACCGGCCGGCAGCAGATTCGACTCTCATTTCTGACCCTCACCAAGTGGCCAACACAATGAGGAATTACGTGAGAACGAACTGTCCTGCGACGAGAATCCTATAATAATCCGCAAGACAACAGTCCGTAACTCTTAAAGACTGGTTTACGCGGTTTTATTTTTTACAACTTTTTCATTTTTAATTTCACATTCGACGTGAAATTGGACCCAATTGTAATTAATAACGCGTTTACATTTACACAGTGCAACAAAACCTGTTGCATAATATTCTACAAAACCTGTTGCAGTTGCACAACAATATTCTACTCTTTATTTTTAAATGGGGCATAGGTTACCTGTATGGCTGATTAATCACATGGCTGTAAATAACAATTTAACTCTGCGATTGTCTTTGAAATAAAATACATTGTGTGTCACATTATTTCCACTTATATTTGGGTGATGGAAGTATCCCACACTAAATGCATATTTCCAGCTTCTATATTAACGGTATAGTGGTTAGCGTACTAGCTTCTAGACCGCGAGGTTGCGGATTCGAGTCCCGTGTTGGCATGGGTGTTTGTAAATGTATGTTGGCTTGTCTAATGACGAATGTTTCGGCGCATTATAGCCCTCGTGTTGCCGACGGCGCCAGATAATCTGAAAACAACCAACCAACCAACCAACCAACCAACCAGCTTCTATATTAAATTTTAATTAGCTATTTACGTCCACTTCCGAAAAGTAATTTTATTCGTTAGCTTCATTCGTAACATTTCTTTGTTTAGCAGTTAAAATACTTTACTATAACTCTTGGAACTATTTGATGCCAAAGGTGCCGGATTCGAATCCCGTGTTAGGCATTGATGTTCGTTGTGGTTCGTAATCCACGTTTAGCTATAAGTCCCGGCCTGATTAGCCGTTATTGTGCAAAAGCATAGGTCGTTGATCGCACAAACCAACCAACCAACCTTGGAACTATTTGAAATATTTTATTTCAGTAAATATACATACATATACGCAATATACATAAGTATACGCAATATATTTTTTGTATGTAACTTACATTTTCAGATTTATCATTAAAAATATGAGTTTAGTTATGAATTATGGATATTAATTACAAGCAAAGATATAGTTAAAAAATAACAATATTTCATGCAATATCATGCAATATCACATGTAATTTATTATGCATGACTTATACAATAACCAATTTTGCGATTTTTGTCGGGCAATTTAGCGACATCTGTAAGCAGCAAAAAATTGATGTGCATTCAGGTTTGATTGTATTGCACATATTTTGTAAGTCATACTTTTTTTTTTTAAGAGGTTGAAAAGTACTGTTGCGAAACATTTCCTATTGCATTAGAAAAAGTTGACCAATAAATTTCGAATAGCCTAATTGTATGTTAATATCCGACTCCTGTTTGATAAAGGATTTTAAAATATTGTTCGTACAGTAAAGTAACTTAATTTTTTGTTGTACAATAGAAATAAAAGTGTATTGTATATAATCTGTAGGAATTTCAATAAACATTGTTTTGAAATGTTCAAATTTTCTTGCAGTGTACAGGCAATACTTTGTGGTTATCTCTGTTTTTATTATTTGTTTATTATTGAGCATATTTAAAAGGTTAAAAGTTTCCGTATGATATTATATAAATTTAAAATTCAAATCTATTTTTATTGAACTTTTTTCAAATAAAATTATGAGATGGATCTCAAATGAAACCGAATGTAAGAATTAAGTATTGAATATGATGCAACCAGCTAATTGTTAAATCTTCATTAAAGTCAGAAGTTATATTTCTATAAATTTAAGTTAATTTCAATGTAAGAAGGCAAATGATAAGGCTATCATAGAAAAGTCAATGTATATACTATATATAGTAGGTTTGTTGTGACATTTAATTGCTTTTACGATTTGAAATTGCAGTACTGTTTTAAACTAATTTTACGAGCCAAATATATTGCTTCTGAATTTAAACCTTTCAGTGTTGAAATCGTAATAGAACATTTTTAAAAGTGCAGTTTGCATGTTAACGAAAATAAAAAGTGGAATGATATAAAAGAGCCTCCCAAAATGACGATGGAACTCACAGCATTAATTTTTCTCAACCCTTAGATCTGTATAAAAATAATTGTAAATTAATGCTGGAGTTGATTTATATTTTTCTATGTAGTGCATTATAAATTTTATGTAGCTATAGTTTTGTATGAAGTATAGTAACTCCCCATCAAAGGATTTTCTAGAATAAAGAGCTCTTTTGGCTCGCTTTCCAAAGATGTCGGGTTCGAATCCCGGGTTAGGCATAGATGTTCATTGTGGTTCGGAATCTGCACTTAACTGCAGGTTCAAGTCTGATTAGCCGTCATTGTGCATAAAAATTGGTCGTTGAACATACAAACCAACCAACTCAAAAAATATAACTACCTTCAATTCAAGTCAAAATATTTTGAAAATGGACCTAAAAAGCTAACTATTTAACTTTAATTGGGAGTTAATCATCAAGGTAAGTTGCAGGTCCTAGTTTATTAGAAATAGCATTTTTGAAGGCTAATCGAAAACTGTATAGTTAAAGTGGTGATTTCGACTATAGGTAAAAAGTATGAAGCAACAGGGTATATCGCCAGTAAGAATAAAACACTGAAAGAGTTAAAACCTTAAATCAATCAGGGCACAGATTACCGCAGACTCGCAATTACAATGTAGAGGAGAGATCACAGCCAGTTTAAATTGCCCAATTGAGTTAGGCCCGTCGAAATAAAACGAAGCCAAAGGCCCATGGGGTGTGGGAGAAGGTGTGTTGTATCAAGCAAAAAGGGTGTGTGCCCGGAATGCTTAATAGGGGGTGATATGCGTGGGCGTGTGGTCGAGAAGGGAGATTGCCCGGGCAGTTCCGGTTGCGCCACGCGCCTGCCCACGTGGTGCCACACCTCTTTTGACTCGGAGAATGAAGCGGCTACCGAACAATGAGCACAGGTGCGTGGCGGCTAACAGGTGGGGCGATGGGCAAATGAAACTTGTGGTAGAATAGTGTTGGGATACTTGAGCGCACTTGTTATTTGGTTAAATTGGCACTTTTAATTCTCACTCTTTTTGAGTACCATAAAAAATATTTCTCGTTTTAACAAGTAGAAGTCACTCCTCTCACTAGAAAAATGGATTCTTATCATAACTCCAAAAGCGTTTGGTTCTATTTTTGTTATTCGCGTATTCAATGGCAAGTACTTATTTTTATTTAACAATTAAGCTAAAAATATTAAAGTTATTGAAATTATTTAATTATAAAAAAATACCCTACGGTATGTATGCAATATAAGTCTAGTAATTTAAAAGTTTCCAAAATATTTATCATACCCACACGCGGCGCTGAATTATAACTCTGACTTGTTTCTCAAGTATAATAGAATATATTGCTATTGCTAGTTTTTATTTCAAAGTACAGATATATTGGATGTGGTTGCACTTGTGATTATATTTTGGTATTTTAGGAGTTAAAAAGAAGACTGTGGCTCTTGCGTACAACCACTCTCATGCATATATCGATCGTGTGGACAGTGGTGGGGTTTGCTAGAGTTTTGGGTGCCTGAAAAGTTGAGGGAGGAGATATTGCACTTGTGTATCTATATTTAAATTTCATTGATAGATAATTCTAGAGATAATTCATTAATAGATAATTCATTGATATATAATTCTGAGATATTTATTGATAGATAATTCTGAGAATAAATGGTATAATTCTTGCTTACAGTCGCACTCAAGTACATTTTAATTACGTTCATGGATATTTAGAAGTTCTACTGTAATGAAACAAGTTATTTATCGAAATAGCGTCTATCTGAACGATAAACTGAATTCTGAAATACAAAATAAAGCTTTCCTATTTAAAACTATTATTTTGATCAAGCTGGTGTGGAATACTGGGGATACGAGTACTTGTTTAGTACAACAAATGATAAACATATCATTCTACTACTCCCGTAACTACCTTTAGCTTAAAAGGCTGATAATCTTAAGAAATTGTCCAGCTGCCTCGAGGTCAAACTTCGCTTCTTTGACGTGCTGAGTCAGACCGCTAACAGTGATGCCGGCCGATAAAAGATTTTATTACATTTAAACAAAGTACATTTGATTCTAAATAAACCCTCAGCCATCCACCCAATTGCTGAGAAACTGTAGAGGTAGGATATTATAGCAATTTAGGAACACAAAGAACAATTAGAAAAACAAGTTCATCAAAACAATACGCAATCCCAATTACACCCCTTAGCATGGCTTTTCGGAAAACACGCTCAACATCACCCCCCCCCCCCCTTTACTCTAATCCCGTAATGTTGTAATTAAGGCATTTTAATCTTGAAGCAGAACCACATTCTCTCAGAAAACAAGACAAATAGGACAAAAGCATCGAAAAAAAGCTCTTTGTCGGCCAGTTCGAAAAATTAATTTGCCGCTTTAGATATATTTACGACTTATGCTATGATGCGATTACATCGATTTGTGCCTATCGACAGTTTCGTTGTTTAGTCGATGAACTTTAGTCAGATGACTACATGGACGTGTTTTTTCGTCACTGACCACAATAATTTTATCTGTATTCATTTAATTGGTGATGAGGCAAAAAATTGTGTATTTAACACTAAACTTACTGACATTTTATATACACTACCTATTTCTACAAATGGCGGTCATATGACAGCTTTTCAAATAAACGCTATATTCTTTTTCAGTTAAATTCAAATAATACAGAATTTAGCATAGGCAATAAAACACAAAAAAATTATTATGTAATAATTAAAAAATATTTTAAAGTAATAATATTATAAGAAAATGAAAACCTGGAACTTAACTATTTTGATAGAAGCCTCAAATTAGTCATTTGACCACTCTCTGGTAGATTGAGTGTTAAATTGCTTCGCTACTTATAACAATAAAAATTAGTTTCAGATGTTCTCTTTGCTTGATGAGATTTTAAAACAAAGCATCCTTCAATTTTTTTTTTAAATGTAGTTTTACAAAGAACCAGATTATTTTTTTCCAGAGCATTTTTTAAAGGTTTTAAAGGATACTTAAATTTTAATTATTCTTTAAATAAAGTTGCTTTTTTTCGAGGTTTTATAATACTATAGTGTGTTCTGATTCATTGACCGGTCAGTTGAAACTCAGAATAGCAATCACATTGCAGTAGGAAGATGGTAATTTTTTAGTTTAAGATTCCTATATTATATCCAATAAATACTATATGATCTGACATTTTCTCATCTTCGGATTATATACACTGTTAAAAATTTGTATCCTCTTTGCACCAAAAATTGGTTCCCATTTAGCTGCAACCAATATTTGGTGCTTAGTTTCATGATATAGTGGTGCTACCTCGGACCATGAGCACCATTAAATCGTGAAACTAAGAACCAAATTTTGGTTGCAGCTGAATGGGAATCAATTTTCGGCGCAAGGTGGAAAATATTTTTTAACAGTGTAGGGTACTGGACAAAATCAAGCCACAGAGCTAGAAGGTAAAAAGTTAGAAGTTCTAAAACAGCGACACCATGATTGATAAAAAAAAAAAATCTCATTCTTTCAAGAACAGTTCTCCGAGAAAGATTTTTAAGGTAAGGTTTGCCTCAAACGAATTTTACCTGTTTAAATTTGTGGTTAATCCACCGAATATCTAGATAAGTGCCACACCCTGTAAAGATGCCACTCTCCATTAAGATCAGTTACTTTAAAGGATTCTTCCCTCAGGGGACACGCCCCTCACTGCGCAGATGAATAGGAGCATCAAAGAGGCTCAAGAGTGGGATTTTTGTTTGAGAGCATTTTCTGCTAAACCCCCAATTTGACGATAATTGAATGTCAGCATCAACCGCACTCCATATACAGCCAATTTTAAAGTTGTCCAATTCCTTACAATATGACGGTGCTCAATGTGTGACAAGATCACACAGTATCATCTTGCGCGAGTACAACTCATTCTGGATTGCTGAGTTTTAAATGGTCTCCACTTAGTAAAAAAAAGCACACACACAAAAAAAAAGACATTAAGCGTGATAAACGTTATTTAATATTAGTTAAAATCAATAATACAATGTCTTATTTTGAGTAATTAAAGAAATTCTAATAAAAATAATTAGGCAGAAATCGATTGACAAAAAGACATTTTTAGCACATTCCTATAAATCTATTTGCGAAACCAATAAAATGTATCTAAAAATCTAGTAATATTCATAGGTATCTTTTGAGAAAAACAACCTTTCCGATTTCATATAAAATATTTCTAATCATTTCAATGTGTTCTACAATCTTTACTTGGAATTCAAAAGGAATGCTCATGACAAAAAGCGAACAGGAAACGGCGGCCATTTCCAACAAGCCAGAAATTGTCAAATGTCCACCGCGTCATCATTATTATACCGCGAAACTGCAAACCGCAATTGTCAAGAAGGAGAGGACATTGCAAACCCAAAAAAATAAATCTCCCCACTAGTGGTGGACACCCGAAGAAGGGTTCCGATGATGTTATTAGGGTAGACAATGGCGCATCTCACAATTACGCGCTCTTTTGGAATATATTGAGTCTTTGAGAACGCCGACTCATGAATACCAGAAGAATATAAGCCGCCTGTCACTGCCACTATCAAATCGTAAATACGACCGGCCATCAAAAGGAATAAAAAAAAAAAGTCCCTCTACCTTCCTGCTTTGTTGCGAGCGCCTTCTTTTATTCTTTTTAGTTTTACCTTCTTTTAAGTAAAATAGGTGAATTTCTTCTTTTTTTTTCTTTTCGAAAATGCCTTGTGAAAGACATCGCTTATGTGATTTGGATTTTTCGGGAAAGTGAGGTGATCGTTTGGGTGAGTTGAGAATTCAATCTCTCTGGAGAAATTAGAATATTCGTCGTACTGCGTTTATTGCGTATAACGAAACCCGCTTAAACGACAATGTTCCACATTATAGTCGAACCCCGTTATGACATGAGCACTAGTTTATGACAAATTGTTTAGGATTTGATTTTCTTATTATTATAACATGAACATGCTTAACATAAAATTGCATTCAAAATGGTAAGAGATCATCGACCCTTTACTTTTTCTTTTTTTTTACAATATTTCCCAACATAAAAACTTTACTACCAAAACTCACTGGTGTTAAAGCTATAAAATTCTGAATTATAATTACATAGTTAAATACTATTCTATGCGTTAAAACTTTTACAAAATGGTACTAAAACCATATTTGGAAAAAAAGAAACACAAATTTCATATTTTTTCATGAACACACAATAAATGATAGAAATTAAGAAAAATAACTCGTACTACTAAATATGTGATAAAATTAAAATGCATAATAATAATAAATATATATATATTCTATCTTGATATATTCATTAAAAATAAATATCAAGATTGTCTTTAATATAAATATATATATATATATATATTTGAGATAAAGCGAAACAGTATTCTAAAAATAAAAAAAATCTCGTTTTGTAATATGTTTACATTAACGCTGAAAAATAACGAAATCCAAGTACATCCAAAATCCAAAACCATTTAGCCCCTGCAGACAAGCGAAAAAAAAATTAGGGATGTTCTTAGGATGAGGAGGTTTTCACACAAACAAAGATATCTTGGAAGCTTTCGATTTCTAGCGGATTCAAAATCCGCTCGTGACTCACGAAGAAGCACTTCGTCGTGCGCGCACTTGCAACAACTTCGCCGCCTTGTTAAGTCCACTAATTAATTGAGCGACGGAATCGCCCGATTTAATCACTCCCGAATTAGTCGATGTATCCTTGATCAACTCGTGGTATGCTAATTAAAACGAACACAAGAGAAGCAAACACAATCAGAGATAGAGATAAAAATAGATAATTGATCCAGAGGTATTGAATTCGATTTCGAAGAAATTATCTTTGATGAAATGCGCGAGGGACCTTCGGAATGGTCGGGAAGAAGTGGTTTTGGATTGCGTGGAATGTTCTTTGATGTATTGTTGATTATGTTATAGGTGGAGCTGGAAAAAATTGTGAATAAAAAAAATATTATTTAACCGGTCTTGTTTAGGCTGGTTATTAATTGCAGGTGGAAGATTTAAATGTTATTTTTTTTTATGTATTTAAAAGGATGCATTTATGAGTCATCTTTCGGTTTATAAAAAGTACCTCAAATCTGTTCCACCAGCATTATTTCTGCACTTGCCTGGGAAGGTGGAATAAATGCCGAAAAATTGCAATTTTTGGTTCTGCTCTTTAAATGCTTAGAAATACTGAGAGTTATAATAGAATCGACTGAAGACTTGATTATTCATTGTAATATAACAAGGACAACGAGAAGTTAATCATTGTTATTTTAAAGTTCTTTGAAAGCACTGTGGTTCTTTGTACCTAATGCAAGTAAGCTTTTACACGTAAACACTCTTAATTTAGATGATTTAATAGTATATCCAATAGCTATTGCAAAGTTTTCCAAAATATGTATTCTTTTTGCACCCCATTCATAAATCACTGAAGATGTTAGACGAGTGAATATCTTGTACAACACGCCAACGATTTTTCATGGTTCCTCGTAAAATAAAATATTTTTAAGGAGCCTTCTAGTAACATAACTAGCAAAATCTCTGATTTGATATGAATCTATGCGTAAGACATTTTATTATACACTATATACATTTGTAATAAATCTTTCCTATTTCGTAGTTTTTCATTTATCAATTAGCACAAAAGCTGAACCCAGGATTCAGATTTTATTAGTACTATACACATATGGGTTTAATCAAAAATAAACCTCGGAATATGTGGTACTGGGGTTGAAACGGTTCTGATAATGTGCAGCAAAAATGGTTTTCAAACATGTTTAGCACTGATAAAAATTGAGAACCCATATTCCCTAAAAGAATCTTACTTTTGATGTAATTTAATTTTTCCGGACACACTCCGTTTCTTTATTTTTCTTTGTTTGATTTATTTCTGATAATATTTTGTATCAAGAAACAGCATTTTATTTCTCCCCACTTAAAAAAAAAGGGTAAATTTTCATACTTAATACTCATACATATATGAGTTTTAAAGATTTGTCATTTCTAATTTTTAGAGTGCTCAGTTAGAAAAAAAACAACTTCATATCAAAGCTTCGAAAATTCATCAAGGAACCCCAAGAGAAGTTCTGATTGTTAGCTTCCTTCGTTTTGGATATTTTGGATTTATAAGTATTTTACATTCACCTTGAAAGGCCTTATTTGAATGGTATAAAAATAACGACTAAAAAAAAATACTTAAGACCAAAAAGACCAGGATTTGACATTTGCAACTTTTATCCAATCTTCTCTACCTCCTGCACACAAAAACCCGATTTGTATTCCATTATTGTTCGTGGATGCCATCTACAAATTGTACTTTGGGATTGATGAGGTATCAACAGAGGCAACTGTTGCACATCAACCTGCTCTTGCTGCAAGCAGGGTAGCGGCGTCAACAGGTGACGCTTCACTTTCACCTGATCGCACTCCCCCAAATTGCCACCTATTTCAGCCCTCCTCGTCGAAACAACAGGTGGTGCACCTGATGCCCCCTCAGAAAAAAAGAAGAGAAAAACAACGGCGCCCGTAACAAAAGCTTTCAACTGCAATTAAGGTGCGCAGGTTAGAAGTATTGGTAGAACTTCATTTGCGGTGAAGAACACCACCAACTTTTGAATTTTCGTCTTTTGGTACAACTTTTAAATACTAGATAGTCATTATTAAATTATTTGGACAGTCGTGAGCCTGTAGAAATAATCAAATCTTCATTAAAACTTTGTATATCTAAACATTTTTATTTGATACACACTGAAAATTGGGAAATTTGGTGAAAGTAACCATTTTTTGTTTTTTCCTCTAAAATAATCTCGTTTGCTTTGATAGCTTTAAAATGGTACTATGTTCTTTATGATATTCAAAATATTTTTTAAACTGTGTACATTTTTATGAAGGTAAGCAGTGTTAAAAGATCACCACCGCAAACTTGAAACCCGATTTGTGCGGAAGTAGTTTTTGACAGTGTAAGACTTTTTTTCTCCAGAAATAATTTCAATATGAATCAACCAATTAAAAAAAAATTAATTTAATCGTAAGTGTATAATGCAGTGCAAGGAACCTACACAAATCTAATATTTCCTTGCAATAATTTTTTAACTTAATTTTGAATTTCGATGTTCTTATAAAAATTTGATAATTTTAAATACTTTCAAAACAAAATTCTATGTGAAAAAAGCTATTTGAGTGTTATATTTACAATTCTAGAAGGGGAGGGGGGTGTCCCTAAAGCGAATCATTGTGTTTCATTTGCAATTAAAATTTAAGTTCGAAATAAATTTCAAATGGAGTTATGACTGATGCAATTAGACTCTAATTTTGTAATTAAATTTTAATTAATTGATACCATCAAATCAAAAAAACTTTTTGTGCAGGTATGCTAGTTTTTAAACACTTGTTAAGTGTGAAAAACATTATGAGTATAGTCATTAAAAGAAAAAATTTCAAAGTGAGCTAGCACCTTAAAAATGCGAAAATTTTAACTTTTTTTCAGCAAGTGCTTTATCAAGGACAAAGTTTATAAACCATATCATTCAAAAGTTTTATTGAATAGCTTTTTTTTATGTATTAAACTCCATTCACAACTTTCCGGAAAAGATTCCGCCTGTAAAGTTAGCTTCCATTTTAGTCCTTTTCCATTTAGAGGCGAAATTTTAAACTGACTTTTTTTCTCCCTCAGAAATCTGTTTACCATGATCTAAATAGACAAATTGTATAAGGATATGTTCATTAGAAATAGCATTAGATAGCTGTAAACATGCGCAGTTTCATTATGATCACCCAATACATCACATTATAATATTGTAAGAGCAACCATCCTTAGGATGTAGATTTTTCGAGAAGGATCAACAAAAGTTACTTAACTTATTAAAGATCAACTTACAAGATCCTTCAAATTTTTATCCATTCATTATGGAAAGTTATTCCTACCATGCTCTACGCTCAGTAATTAAGAACTAGTTGATTACACCTTCCTTTTTCGAGAGTGCTTTTCCTTAACTGTCGTATCATATAATCTTTAGAGTAATTTTAGTCCATAAATAAGTGCTTTACATGGTTTTAGTAATTAAGGTCATGCGTATTTTATTTGAATTTCCTTGGTATGACAAAGTTAACAAAGGAAAAAATTCCTTGGAGAACACATTTTTATTCTAGGATATAGTGATAGTACCAGTAAAATAAAAAAGTCTTCAATTTAGTATCTAAGACAATATTTGAAAAATAATAAATTTTGAAAAATATCACCAAATTGGTGAGTTTGGCGTCCTTTTTGCAACTGAAATAATATGTTTTTGTTTTTTAAAAGAAATTTTAACTTGTGAAGACAGATTTCTCATTAAAGTGTATAACGGTTGACGGCAACACAGTACCTTTTAAAGCTATCATTATAGCGTAAAAAAACTAAAGAAAAATACTTTTAAACAAATCAGATATGTTATTGAAAAATTATTATATTCTATAGATAAATGAAGACTGATTAATGAGTCGTTACTTTTATTAAGATTTATGAGAGCTGACTAATTTAATCTTTTGTAAAGATGGATGATGGCGACTTTCAATTTTCATCTCTTTACGTCAATTTCAATTGAATTATTTCAGTGGCGAGTACATTTAAAAACTTGAAAAGGCATTACGAGAAAGATATTATATATATATATATATATATATATATATATATATATATATATATATATATATATATATATATTATTGGTGACGTTTTATGACTAAAACTGAAAAACCCAAATTTTTCTGGTACATTCTGTGGAAGTGCAATTTTGAAGAAAGCCTTATTGTCACGTCTCATAGATACTAGTGACTTGCAAACACTGATCTCTACTACAAGTTCTGGATAGTGCATGCTTGCCTACTGACTCGAAGTTGAAGAAGGCTTAATAATCACCATAGAGATATATACTTAAAACTTCCCCCAAAACTAGTTCAAATTTGTTTGTTACTATGGGCAACCTATTTCAAAGCATTTTGGGGGGAAGTATTCAAATGACTTCATTTGTTTGCAGAGCAGAAACCGCTAATAAGTAATCCAGAAGTTGTAGTAGAGATCAGTGCTTGCAAAAGATATTTTTAACATCGTAGCTCAATCCGTTTTGGAGATATGTTGACCACACATATACAGACAGACTAAAACACGGACCTTGAAGTTTTCAAAGAATGCAAACGTGTAATATAATCCTATACGTTATGGCTATAACGACATTCATAATATCAACCATTTTATAATTCATTAATAACTGTTTATTTTAGCAGTGCTGTTTATTTTCCCCAAAGTGTATCCGCGTTTTAATTAAGTGAAGCCCATTGGTTTATACACCTAAAACAATTTTTTTTAATGTTTATCATTATATGGTTTTATATAACATTAAAAAAAAAAAAACTGTCAAGAAACTTTAGGTTAAAAATAATACTTTTCTAATTCAAAAAGCTGATCATCAAGGAACATTTAAATGCGTGACTCGGAAAGTTTATTCAAATTTTATCAGTATTAGTTCAAATAGTTAGCATAATTACTTAAAATAACGCTGACTGGTTAGACTTTTAATATTCAACCGTAACGAAGAGGCAATAGAAAATTTTGTAACAGACTAACGATTTAAGTATTTTTATTTGATAGGCATGGGATTTAACGAGATAAATTGTAATAAAATCTAAGATGTTAAATTCTTACAAAAACAATATTGTTATGAAAATAAAACTATCTCCTTTGCATATATAAAGCATATTTTATCCAAATGGTCACAAAATATCAAAGTGTTTGTCTGTGACTGCATATAAAATACGCTGATATATGTTGAAAAACATTTTATTCTCATCTCAATATTGTTTTTACAACAATATCTATAAGCAAAGACAGAAACGATTTTATTTAAAATTGAACCTCATTTAATCACTCGATTTTAAAATAAAAGTAATTCGAAAAATAAAAATTTTTACAATAAATCCTTTTTATGCATCGCGAACTTTTATTTACGATAACAATTTATTTACGTGATTTTATTCTCAAATAGAGTTTTCATAGTATGTGACAACTACAAAGAAAACATCCATTCCGTCCCATTAACTAACTTTTTTTTTAAATCCTTTATATTAACTTCGATTTTGTTTGAGTATGTGATTGCTGGGCAAATCTGCAGAACCCTAATTAACTCCCTTGGCGTCATCTGATCAGATTGAAACTTATTAGATAGATTCGATGCCAATGACAAGGCATTATGTTTTGGGGCTGTCACTGTCGCTAAAAAGTCGCTTTTATTCACATTTCTATTATCGTTTTGGTATACTAATAAATCTTATTTAACCCATCATTGTTAAAAGTCTTTCCCCTTTGCCAAAATTATTGGAACCTGAATAAATAAAACTTAATTGATGGACGTGCGTGCATTAATTTATTATGGAGTGTGATCCAGTCAGTTTAACGTTGCATTGCATAGTAAAATAAATAAAAGATATTTGAACGTGAATGCATAAATTCATGTTCATTTTTAATAAATAAATGGTGAAACTTAATTTAAACATATTTTGATGTTAGAGATGTTTTTAGTATTTAAAATTAAATGCAAGCACCACCCACTGACAACAGAATTAGCACTATGTTAATGAATATAAAAATTGACAGTGCATAGAAAGGATTTATACTAAAAACTTGGTTTTCTTGGTCCCATTCAATGGCGTAAGTGATGAACAAGTGAGCAACTGAAATGCTACAGGGGAAGCTCCCTTACAGGGACGGGTGATGGCGATGACTATAACTGTGGCATCTTAAATAAAATCCTAAAAAATGTCATTTAATAACAATTTTAAATAACTTTCTTTCGGTAAAAATTATAAAATATCCGAAAATAGCTGTTTTTAATAAGAATTATATTCGGACTCTGAGTCAGTGCTGTTGATACATAATAAGTTATAAGTTATAAAAGTCACGTAAATTATTATTTTTTCAATCCTCTATTCGCAGCTAGTATAACTACAAACATCTATCTTGTTGGAAATATTTATGTAAAGGGGATATTTAAATGGGTGTAATAAATACTTTATTCCATATTTCATTATGAATTACTTCATATTTTATAGAGTTTGCAAGATTTATAAGGGGAAAAAGGAATGATTCAAAGAAAGAAAAAACCGACACTTGCAACTTTTGATATATTTATCTATTGGCTATGAATTAAAATTTTCTTTGCACATGGAAGGATTAAGTAGTTTTTCAGAGGTTGCTTTTTGCAGTGTTTTTCCATTTTTTTAAAAATTCGGTTTAAATTCTGATCAAACTCAGTTTTTTTCTTTAATAGAAACTCTGTTAAACTCACGTTCGAGTTTTAACCTTAAATTCAATTTGCACAAAAATTTCAAAAAAAAAAAAAAAAAAAGAATCCTGGCGTAAAAATGGATAGATAAGAGTTCCTTCTGCTCTTAGAAAAAATAACAGACTTTTGTTTGAATTTATAAATATTCCACCTGGTATTGCATCCCCTATCCTAAGATTTCAAATGATTCGAAACAAATATTCGCTTACAGTTAACCTTTCCAATCGAAAAAGAAAGTTAGCAAAATATTTTAACAACATATAGATATTTATAAAATGAAATAAAAAAGTATGATTTGAAAAATGTTCAACTTCTTATTATATTGAATTTTATTTAAGATTCAAAACCTTGTTGTCAAAGTCTTGTTTAGAAAAAAAATAGAAGGCATTATTATACTTTTTTTTAAGAAAGTTAATAGTTCAATTAAACTTCTTTTAAACAACGAATGTTATTCCCTGAGTTGAAAATCGAATAACCTTTTAAAAATGGTATTGAACTTCAGTAGTCAGCTCGTTACAATAATGTTTAGTTTGTTTTTATCTCACCTACTCTATGGATGGGAAGAACAGCATAAAAGAAAAGAAGGATGAGAAAAGAAAAAGAATGTATAATCGTGGTTTTCTCAACTTATGCGGAGTGCAATAATTGATTTTTTCCGTTCAAATTTTGTCCTTATCCCAATAATAATTCAAATATATAACTTTGTAATTAAATGATTACTTAACAAACATCATTGGTTTTAAAAAAATTAAATATCGTGTTTCGTCAACTTTACTTCCCTAGTAATAAAACAAAAAATAAGGCAATTTAAAAGTAATTAATGTCAAAAGTGTTTTTAAAAATCCTTCGAAATAATGACTTTTTTCACTTTAATTATATTAAAATTATATATTTTTTAATTAAATTCTATGTAAAAATAGTTTTTAATGCATGTGATTATATTATATAGAAACGGTGATGCATCAAACGAAATATTTAGAAATCTCCATCTCTTTAAAAAAAAATCTCAGCTTCTAACTAAGATATCAGCATAAAAAACAAGTTTTAATGAAATATTTAAAAAAAAAATATATAATAGCAAGCGCAAAGAAAAATATAATTACTTACAAATGTTGAAAAAAAAAATATGCAACAATATTTAATTTTTTTAATCATTAGAAAAAAAATTCTTAATATTTTAGTTTTACGAAAGGCAGCAGTGCGGAGATGGGACATAATTAAATAAAAGAAATTATTTATTCCTTTCGTCATGAGAGGGATGCATTAGCTGTGGAGAAAGGGATCTGTTACACACGAAGTTTCAAAATCAACAAGCAAACACAGAGAAAATAAAGACTTTTAACACGCCGGGCAAGTGAGCAAGTAAACGCATTGAGTTGTGTCACGCTCGTCGAACCGTGAAATCACGCACGGAGGCAAAGGGGGAAGACGAGGAAGTCACACACCGGGATAACGGAAAAAGTTACGGTGCGAAGCTACCTGTTTCATCCGTCTGTTAACCGATACGACGCGTCCAATTACAGGGTGCTCATATTTAAAGTTCTGTTAGAAACTCTGTAATAATCAACAAATCTCCTTAAAATTTTGTGTACGTACTGCAATTCAACGCGCCCAATTACAGGATGCTTTTACTCAAAGTTCTCGGTAAGGAACTCTGTAATACAACGCGTCAAATTACAGGGTGCTCATACATAAAATTCTCCTCTTAGAAGCTCTGTAATAATCAACAGATCTCCATAAAGTTTTGTGTAAGTACTACAATACAGCGCGTCCAATTACAGGGTGCTCATATTTAAAGTTCTCCTGTTATGAAGATCGATCTGTTGATTATTACAGAGTTTCTAACTTTTTTGTTTACGTACAACGAAGATCATGCAAAAATAATGTCTCTATTATAAAATTGTTAAAATTTTTGCAAATAATATTTCAAGGATAACAATTTTAGAAGAGATATTTAAAACTTTATTTTATTGTTTACGTCTTTTCCTCCACAACTTTCGTGATGAGTTCCAGCCTGTAAATTTAGCTTTCATGCAAGTCCTTAAAGTGCTACAATACCATTTAAGAGCAAAATAGCTGTTTTTCTCTCAAGATATTACTTTTCCTTATCTGAAGAGTACATTTACACAATTTTATGAAGATATGTTGGTTACTACAGGCACTAAACATGAGAACTTTAATGAGGAAGAAGTTCAAAAATAATTTATTATTACATGCAAAAATTGGCAATCATTTAGAATTATTATAATGTATTATTTTTGGACGCTTATAATGAAAATTCTTTCAGTAAAATATTCTTCACATACCTATATCTGTAGATGAAAGTAATCTTGTAAGTAAAAGTAATATTCCAATAATGTAAATTAGAATTCAATCACTACCAAAATCACGTTTTATAGTGGTAAGTAACTTAACAAATGTCATTTTAAATATGCTACTAATCTTAAGACCTACCCAGAGGTTTCAAATTGAATAGTTCAAAAACAAAATTACATACATCATAGCTCAGACAAAGTGGCCATAGTTGAACTAAGCGTCTAAGGTCTTTTTTAATCAATATATCTTCATAAAATTTGCTAGCAATTTGCAAGGAGACAAAGGAGAAATGGTACTTTAAGAAAAAAGTAAACAGCAATTCAAATTTTCGTCACACTTATATTGAAATTTTGGCACGTATTCAAAAATCTGCAATTGGACACGTTGTATTGTAGTAAGCACTCTAAACTTTATGGAGATCTGTTGATTATTACCGAGATCCTAATTTGCGATTGAAATGGGGAAATATTTCAATAACAAAATGAAAATTAGCGTTACGGACTGAAACTGGGAATATTGTGAATGATGTTTTAGACCAAAAGAAAACGACTTTTTAAAGTTTTGTATATCTGTCATTGAAGATTCATTAGTGAAATTTGAAAATCTTTTTTTTTTCCAAAGTTTTTTGGGGATAAGTACTACTGGAAGACCAAGAGAAAATTATCTTTAGGCTCCAGACTGTTCTATATAGTATAAGTTTATTTATGATCACCCTGTACTTTCAAAGTACCTTATTTCTTTTTCTTTCGAATCATTGAGAAAATAGGGCTGAATTGCAATTTAAAAAATGAATTGCAAAACGAGGAGGTTCGGTGGGCACAAAAAATGTATTAGAAAGCTATACATCAGAATTGTTATATAGAGAAAAATAAAATTAAGGAAAAGTTCTGTTTAGAAATTATAAATCTCAAGCATATTAGAAATTTTTTATAAATCAAATTTTGTAATACAAATAATTTAAAAAACGGTCCTATTTATGTGACTTGATAAAAAAAGAAAGAAATATATATAGGTACAGTAAGTGAATAATTCTAATTATGGCTAATGTATTGCAAACAACCTTTTCCTAAGAACCGCAGAAACATATAGCTATCGCCCAGATTTCTTTATTACATTATAAAATGCTTGTTATGTGTTTTTTAATAACGTTTAGTATAATTGCATATATCTTACAAATTGCATTAACAAAAATATACAAATTGAAAGCGTGTTTATTATAACTGGTCAATCATGGCAATCACGGTTTTGATTTGTAGAAAACAGCGCGTTTATTTATACCTAAAGTGTCAAAAGATTAATCCATTAGCCAAGTTCACAGTCTTATAAAAATGCATAAAATACTTGACAATTATACAAGATATGTGTTTTTTTTTTTTTTTTTTTTTTTTTTTTACAATTATAGTTTGAAATTGAAACCATTTCAAGATTTTCTTTTATTATAATTACAATGAGACCTTTGATAATGTCTTAGGTACTATGTTTGTCTTTGCGTTTCTATTTCTACATTTTCGTATTATTTAACCCCAAAATAAATTTTTATTTCAATGCCCCCTCAAATCAATAATTTATAAAAATTTGAGTTTGAAAGAACAAAAAACGAAATTTACTTTTAAACTTAATTATATAAATAATAAAATATTCACATAATATGTTTTCACCAATATGTTTTTTTTCTTTCTTTTTTTTCTGTTTTTTTTTCTTCTTTCTCGTTATTTTTTGAGCCACGGTATAAATTTTTTAAATATTGCATTCTATTGTATATTAACTATGCATTGATACTGGATAATTTCCCCATGGGAATTTAAATAAAAAGAATATAAAACCTGATTAATGAACAAGGCTTAAAAAAAAAAAAAAAAAAAGTCACAACATGAATAATCGTCTCACATTGAAAATCTGATTCAAAAGCACATCCCAATAATTTCAATGAAAAAAAAAGAAAAGTGCATGACTTCAGTGAGTTTTTACAGAATTTAAGTTGGGGGTAGAGATTCGAAATTGTTTTAAATCAAGAACACATATTAAAAAACGTTTTTGAATCAGAGATTTTAATTTTGATGATATTTCATTTCTCATTTCTCAAACTTCCTGGGTCGTATCTATAAAAAAACTAAATATTTTGAACTATATTTGTGCAATCAAATAAAAAAAAAAATCATAACATACGTCAGAGTCACTGGAATACATGCATTGCCATAACAAGACAAACCTCTGCGTAAAAACATGTGTTGCCTACTAGACTTTCAAGTTTGAGTAATACAAAAGTTGAGAATAGACTTAAAAAAGAAAATTCTTATTAAATATTAATATTGATTGTCAATATCAATATTGCTTGTCAATATCAATATTGATTGTCAATATCAATATTGATTGTCAATATCAACAATTTATTGATTCGACATTATTTATTAATTTGAAAAGTTTTTCTAACTTTACGTAGGAAAAATACAAGTAGCTATGTATTAACTGAATACATTTAAGTATTGATTGATTTTATGGCTTCGTAATCATAACACCTACCCCTCCTATAAGTTACGTTGTAATAAGCAACTGCCTCATTAATATTAATAACTTTTTCTACTTAGTCAATAGTTAATAAACATTTTTCAAACGTGGCTCAACCTTTCTTAACACCATTGTTTTATTTAATTAGATAAGAAGAGAATTCAATAAGTAAAAATTTGCAGAAAAAGTATTGCAATAAATCTTGTTACTTGGTGTCCAAAATAGGTAGTTACTGGGAGTTCAACAATTAATTATAGTTCAATTTATAAAAGTCAATTTTTATCTTGTTAATATTTTGTGTAAACAGAGATAAAATGGAGAATTTATAATTTTTCTGTTAATTCCCATGGCTATGAAGTAATAACTATTTTTTCTTTAAAACTAAATATTTGAATGTGATTGGTATTTTTATGTACTAACCTTTTAGTACAGTAGTTAGTTTAGCATTTTTAGAAAACTTATAAAGAATTATAAGCAGTACAGAGTTGGAACAATTCCAAATATAAAATAAAATCTTAAAAGTTTTCAAAAATAAAGCTCAATGATCCACGTTACTGCCGTACGATTTAGACAAAGAAAGTGTTTATACATGCCCTAATTTTTTTTTTTTTTTTTTTTTAAATCGTAATAAAAGTGAACGTATTATATTTTTAAAGACGCCTCGTAAAAATAATGCCAACTGAAATTAGAAAATAAAAAGCTTATTCAAATTTAAGGTACAGATACACTTTAGGAAAGTGCCAATTTTCAGAAAACTTAGCTAAGAGGGGTGATAAATCAGCTGAACACTTTTAATGATTGCTATTATTTATAGTATTACATTAAATTTTATATCATTCATCTCTTAAGCAAAGAAACGAAAATTCTCCAAAATCAGCAACCCCTTTTAGTGCATCTGTACCAAATTTAACAATAATTGGGATAAGTACGCGGTGAAATGTCTTGAGAAAAAAACACATAAATCACATACCTGCACATCTGTAAGATGTTGTTGGTATTGGCTAGCATCTGAGTTTCGGCTATCCACAGATCATGAGTCAGCACTCCAAAATCGGCGTCTGTCAACACACGTGGTCACAATTAAAAAAAAAAATGTCAAACAACAACAATAACAAACACGGCGACAAACAACAAAGGCCGATCGCACGCACACCTTCACGCTCCGAAGGCCAAGTGAGGCACTGAGCCCTATCTGCAGTTTACCTCTCAAGCCTGAGACTCGAATTGCAACCATTGGTCCGCCATCTATGTGACGTCATGTTAAAGGCGTGACCTCTTTGGGCTTAGTCCCGCCTTCTTGTTTGCTGTTCGTTGCTTGAGAGCTTTACGTATCCGTCCTGTTGCTGAAGATTTCTGCTTGTCGTTGTTTTTCTTTGAATGAAAGCGTATCAATTTGCGTACGGCTTATTTAGACGTCAAGTCATTTGACATTTTTATTCGTCGTTCAATTCGAGCTGCCATTTTTTCTCGGCGATGTCGTTTCGGGAGATGCGTGATAAATTGCTTAGACGAAGATGGATTGATGCAATTTTTGTTTATTAAATCAGGATAATTTCGTGGTTTCCGATGAACCTCACTTCGAAAATCTTGCTTTGATATTTGTGTGGTGTTTATGACCTTATTATTTTGAATGTCCTTTTTCCCCCGGAATTATACAAGTAGAAGAAACGAGCATGTATATGAAATGTATTGTGTGAAAATCTAAAATACCATTACATATCATTACTAATTCTGAAATATAGAAGAAATCTTGAAAAGTTTAAGATGGAGGTATACATTTCTTTAGTTTCATGCATGTTTATTTAAAGTAATTAATGACATTTTAAATTCCTAATGTCATTGAGACATTGCTTAAATTTTACTCCAATGAAACTAATGCTATTTGAAATATTTAAATAATAAATATCATTCCATTCACCATTTCTTAATGATTGTGCATTCAGCAGCTTCTTTCCTATTATAATGAAATCTTAAAAATTTTAAATCTTTGTTCAAAAAACGTGTTATTTCAATAATTATATCCGCTGTACTTTCCTGTGATAAAAATGTATCTCAATGAAAAGTTGCAGTTAAGAATATTTCTTTATAAAAGTATTTACCTCAGATAGTAAGTTAATTTGTTTACATTTCAAATAACACTTCCTTTTTCTACTCCCTACTAAATGAATGGACTCGCATAACAAGATCCTATGTTGGAATAATTTTATGAAATAATGCCCCTTGTGAATAGTTATTTTCTAATTTTTAGGATATCTGCTTTGCCATAACAAATGACTCTCAAAACAAACTATCTTACGATCTATCCTTTTCCTATTACAGTATATTCTGTGCACGCCATTACAATATTTTTCTCATTGAAAATCTTACTATTAAGAATATTTCTCATTTCTAAAAATGTGTATTTCACATAAAACTTTAATCTCAAGCATATATTTTGTCATTTCAGATAAATTATCTTTTAAAATAATAGTATTAGTACAATCTAAAATCCTTTTTTTAAAGCAATTTTTATTATTTCATGAGTTATAAAAACATCATGATGTGAAAACGATATCCAAATTAACACCTCGCATTGGGCAAAGGTTATACCATTTAAATTGAATTACTTTTTAAAAAATTTCCACTTAGACATTGATCATCCCTTTCACTACTTGCGAGCAAGATCCCACAAAAGCTCTCTGCTGACTAAATGAACTAGAAAAGCGCTATATGATATTCTGGTTATGTTGAGGAATTGTTGTAAATATTATCAAGCTTGTCAGTATTCTATTAAAACTAATACAGCTAAAAATTGAGAAGAAAAAAATACAAACTAAAGTTCAAATATGTTCACCCTCTCCCCTAATATGCGAATGATAAAAATATTTAAAGTAATTATATTCTAAAATTTTAAATATTTTTATAGTTCGCATACTAAGGGGAAGTGTGAACTTATTTGAACTTTAGTTTGCAATTTTTTTTCTTTTTTCAATTGTTAGCCCTATTAGTTTTAATAGAATACTGATAAGCTTAATAATTTTTACAACAGTTCCTCAACATAACATGAATATCATATAATGCCTTTCTAGTGAAGCCCATTTTACTTTTAATTACCCATATCTTAACATAGAATAATTAAAGTATTGTTTCAAAAAGATTCGGTCAAAAAAAAAAATCACTTTTTTGTTTTTGTTTTATTTCTCCACGTTTGGGAACAAAAAAGTGGTCTAGTAAAAATGTGTGTCTGTACGTCAGTGGGTACTTGGTCAGCATAACTCCCAAACGAATTGACCTACGATGTTCAAATTTGGTGTACGAGTAACTGGTAGAAGTTAAGGTTTTCGTCAAAATTGCACATGCACATAAGGTCGAAATCTTGAAAAAATCATGTTTTTCAGCTATACCTAAAAAACGGCTCTAACGATTTTAATTAAAATAGCTGTGTTAATACCTCTTAAAGTGTTCTAAACATCTCCACCTTTGAATTTTTTGTAGAAATGCGATAAATGCTTAAAAAGTTGAAAAATGAAATGTCTTTAACATAGAGCACTCTGCTTTTCATCCATTAAGATTGATACTTATCTTTCACGCACAAGAAAGGATAATGTAGTATTTGCCGAATAACATCCCCAATTTCACTTCTTTTTTTTGTCCATATAAAAGTTATTGCAGTGAAAGTGAAAATATAAAAACGGTAAATAAGACCATTCCATTCCAGATTTGAATGCAATGGCCATATGATCATTATTATAGTTTAATTGAAAGTTGTGCAATGTTCCACGCCCCCAGTTGCATTTTTATTTAAATGAGTGAAAATATGAAAACCGTGAATTACACCATACATTTTATTGCAATGATCAATATTGTAGTGTAATTGAAAGGTGTGCGATGTCCCACACTCCTAATTTTGATATATATATTTAGAAACAGGAAGAGAAGACCAATCGATTAGTTAAAGCTGCAACTTGATCACTGATATAAATTTGTGGCAAATGAGTGATGTGTAAGAAGCACTAAGCTGAAATTCAAATAACACATCGGAAGATTTCTTCACTCTCCTAAAAACCTTGACAAATTAGACTTAACACCTTTTCAACCGACGTAAGGAAATTAAATGTGTAGTACTTTTTTTTTTTTCCTTCTTTTTTTTTTTATAAATAGCAATTAACCCCTTAGTAAACTTTACTTAATGTTGATGGCATACAGTGTAATCAAAAGCGGCACTTGTGGAACTTTCCAAAGGTTTTTACTGTTAATAAAAAACCTTCATAAATGTAATTCTATTCCAATAAGAAAACGACATATTTATCAGTATAATAGTTTCCTCGGAATTTTATTACTATTATTATTCGGTCAAGATTCCCATAGAAGATGTGGTTTTTCCTCACATATTTAGCAGAGGAAGTTTCATTTTAATGTCACCCTTCTACAGATTTTCTTTTTAAGCCTCAGTCAATTGCTAATATCAAAATACCAATAATATCTAATACCAAATTGCGCAGCAGATATAGTACTTTGTTCTTCCACCCAGAAAGTTCTATCAGTTCAAAATCATTTAATTGTTTTCTAAGTATTAACAGAATTCTATAAATTCTCTAAATTTTGATGTAATAGAAATCAAATACTATTACAGATCTGGGCATTCATGTTCATCTTGTTAAAAGCTATATAACTCAACCACCACATAAGGATTTATCGAATAAAATTGTTTTGTTCATATTCAACACGTATTACACATTAGTATATAGGTCTAGTATTAATACGTACGTAAAAGTTAATTAGTTAAAACAAGTCTTTTAAGATTTACAAATTAGTAGGCCTACCTATTATGAGCTACAAGGTGTAGATAGCAAAATAATTAAAACCAGATATAGGATGTCCCTGTTTCAAGGTTCATGTTAAACGCAGTGCTAAAAGTGTGGGTAGACGTAGGGTGACTCGTGCCCCTTTTTTTAAAAACACTCAATTCGTCTAAAAACTACTAATGAAAGATAACATTAAACACTTTAAATGTAGTAACACTGAATTTTTTTTTTTTTTTTTTTTTTTAAACATTTGAAAATTTTAAAACTATACATGGTTTATATACCATGCTATTATAAAAATGCATTATACTACTATGAATAAAGATATAGGCATTTTTTTTTATGTATTAACAAATACTATTACACTTGGTCAACTTTCAACTTTGAAGGAACTTTCTTTTAATTTAAATTTCTATTCTTGTTTCATATAAAGACAAGCTATTAAAAAAAAAAAAAAAAAAAAAAAAAAAAAACATTTTAGACTTCTCTATTAATTAAATTTCATTAAATTATGCACATTTATAAACACTATTTAAATATAAATAGACAGTTATGTTTATAACGTTGAATTATTACTTCATTTTGTACCTTACTTCCAAGTAAAAAAATTAAGTCACAAAATATTCATTAAAACAACAATAAATTTTGAATCCTTGTTCAATGTTAGTGTTAGGAAGTATAAATTATTTTCTTACTAGTTAATATTTTTTAATATAAGTTAAAAAATTATAAAAATTTGTCTTTGAAAATGGGAGAGGTGTGCACTTGTCACCAACTTTTGGGCATCTCCCACTTTTTTTTTTTTACCACTTCTATCACTGGTTAAACCGCTAAGCATACTCTAGTAAATAAAACAAGGCAACCACAAATAAGGCCCCCGTATAATAAAAGGAAAATATATAACCAATCAAAAGTGATGAAATCAACCCCTGAAGTTTATTAATATCTTCTGCACTTGGCTATATTAAGATTGTGGTATCGCTCTTTTAAATTAAGAGTATCATATTCTTAATAGTATATTTATACGCAATAGTAATTATGTAATTAATTATATAATAATTTTTTTTAAAAATAAATCACACTTTTCTCAATAAATGTCATGTAGAAAAAATTCTTTGTTAAAAAATTTAAGTTTTAGCTTCTACAGTAGGGGAAACTAGGGCTGGTTGAAACACTTTTCAAATTTACGTTTTTTTTCCTGGTAAACAAATAGAACAATAGACAACTTACAAATACTACTAAAACTTAGTTTTACTAGTATTGGTAAGTTATACTTTTGGTCTATTACACTGAATTTTAATATACGATACTTGAAACTGTGAAGAATTAAAAAAAATCAAATCTAAAGAATCTCGACGTATGTTTCAACCAGCCCCTAGTAAATGGTTGGTTGAAACACACGCTGAGGAAGGTTGAAACGCACACTAGGACCAGTGGTAGAAGAGGGTAAAAAAAAAATGGGGAGATACCCTAAAGTTGGTGACGAGTGCACCCCTATCCCCCCCCCCCCCTACCCAACGATAAATTTTATAATTTCGTATTTTATAATAAAAACATTTACTTGTAAGGGTATAGTTTATACTTCCTAATACTAACATTGAACAAGGGTTCAAAATTTATTGTTATTTTAATGAATATTCTGCGACCTAGTTTTTTTTTTTTTTTTTTTTTTTTTTTTTTAACTTATAACGTAAAGAAATAATTCAAAATTATATGTATAGTTGTTTATTTAGATTTAAATTGTGCTTCTAAATGTGCATACTTTTATAAAATTAAATTAATAGAAAACTCTTAATTTTTTTTTTTTTTTTAATAGCTTATCTTTATATAAAACAAGAATAGAATTTTAACTTAAAAGAAATTTCCTCCAAAGTTAAAAGTTGACCAAGTGTAACGGTATTTGCTGATAAAAATAATTATACCTTTAAACAAAGTGACATAATACATTTTTATAATAATATGAAATGCTGGTATGTACACATATGTATATACCATAAATGTATATACCATAAATAGTAGTATTTTTTTTTTTTTTTTTTTTTTTTATACTTGAAAACTTTAAATTATTTTTTCTTAGTGTCACTACATTTAAACGTTAATGTTATTTTTTTAGTAGTTTTCAAACGGATTGAGTGTTTTTAAAAGTGGGGGGATGAATTTCAGTGGTTTTAGAAGTGGGGAGACGCATGGGTATTTTCTTTAACACAAGATCGCACAAGGAAGTCATTTTGACTGCTTTTAAATTTAAATTAGAAAAACAATTATGTATATAATGACATAATTTCTTAGAATTTTGTGACTTTTTGTACAATATATAAATGCATTTATTAATAATTGTAGTTACCTCCCCCCTCCTTCATTTCCGGTTTGTATATATGTGTTATACAAATTTCTTTACACATTAGTTATTCATTCACAATGCAGTCATTTTGACTGCTTTTGGGCAATATAGGTATATACTAAGTTTCAGTCATTCTAGTGTTAAAAGTGGGGGGGGGGGGATGCGTCACCCCGCGTCTACCCACACTTCTAGCACAGACCGGGACAGATTAAAACATAATCATTTGACTGCTTCAAACTTTATTGCTGCTACAAACATAAATACTTGACTACTTTAAACCTAATTATTTGACTACTTTAAAAGTAATTATCTGATTACCAAAAACATAATTATTTATCTATTTTAAACGTAACTATTTGACCATCGTAAACATAATCATTTCGCTATAATTAATATGAATATTGCTCTGCATAGCTTTATTATAAAAATTGATATTTATAGAGTTCCTAAAAACGGCTAGAATACTCATTGCTTTTACAATTTTTACAGACATACATAAAACAATTTACCTTTGATGCAAGTCTCATGAGCCCATCCTTTACAATCAATGCAATGAATCCAATTAGAGTTTAACGAGGGATTGCCCGAAAAAGACATTTAAAATTCCCGTATTGCAACCCTTTTGAAAGCCATTTCCTGCATGCATCACCCCTATCGACAAGCCGTGTTTCAATTACAACCGCCAGAATCCAGATTATCTGGCAGGAGCTATAAAAAAAATATAGACAGTAACACTGCCAATAGAGAGAAAAACAAACATATATGCCCAATATTGAAATATACCTCCTCTCAGTTTTTTCCAACTTATCGTTCTGTGATATATTAATATTTATGAATGCATAATTTAGCTTTAGAAGAAAGAAGCTTTTTTTTTTTTTTTTTTTAAAGAAACCGAAATTTCTTACGCAATAATTCTCTGCGTTGCAGCGCAATGTTCGAATATTTTCATGAAAATACATAGTTTACACAATAAGCGAATCCAGTAACGGATACTCCGTGCCCGTCTGCTTCAGTGGAAATTAGGCACAGGTTCTGGCAATTTCTTGGTAGAGAGAGATTGTTCTTAGGCAAAAGAAATAATGATAATAATAATCCTAATGGTGATTAAATCACTGTACTAATTGGTAAAGGGGGGGGGGGAGTGAAAGTGCCATTTTAATTCTTGGAGTGACCTTTATATAATTGTATATAGTTTTTTTCCCCCATCAGGGAGTATATATATATGGACCATATTCATGTTACAGTCAAATCCCGTTAACGAGAAGTCGACGTGACCGCTAAAATTATTCGCGTTAACAGAATTTCGTGTTAAACGAATAAATTAACGTTAAGTTTTAAGAACGAAGAACTGCTTTTATTTTGCGTTAAACGGGATTTCATGGTAAGCGATTTCGCATTAACGGGTTTTGACTGTATTCAAAGAGGAGTTTTGTAGTTTTGCAACGCTACGATTGTGACTAATCAAATAAGAAAAGGGGTAAATTCGTATGAAAAATAAGTATTTTATGAGAGGATTGTGTTTAAATTATGGTAGATTCGCTTCAATTTTACAAAAATATGTTTTGAATTTTGATTGATTTTTCTTCGATTTAAAGGTAAAACCGTGAATAACTGGGACGTTTGTGTTGGTGCACCGGAATGATAACTTTGAAGGGCTGTTAGATCCTAAATATACTGTTTTCAGTTAAAATATTTCACATGGTTTTCAGGAGCATAATATATAATTTATTAGATGAAAGTTTGATTCAATTATAAAGTCTAAAATCAAACAACAGCTCCAGCAGATGCCTTGATGGTGGCGCTCGTTATAGAAACAAAACTCGTCAATTTATAATAGGTGTGATACATACAGGAAATTGGAGTTTAAAAATGTTACAATAATGCAATTGTAAATGTCTTTCACCTAGAATTCCCCGTAGAAGGGTTTAGTTTTGTTTCCATGACTATAGACAACGCTAGACATCTTGCCGAGAGCTATTCGTGAGACAGGTAAACATTAGCTACATAATATTTTACATCATTTAAAAATAATGTTTCAATCAGGTTATTAAAGTCAGAATTTGAATGATTTGTTGAGAGGAGTTATTTTTGTCTTTCTCATTGCATTTTGAAATCCATTTAATGATTTTTAATTTATCACTTATGTTTCATTACTTGCCCTAATTCTGTTTTATTCTAGTAACAGCTTAGGTACACATTTCCCCCCCCCCCCCCAATAATTCCCCTTTTGACCGTCTCCACTATGGCCGCATCTACCTTACGTTCGGGGTTGATGGGCGAACGTTTAATTTGCTCTTCTAAAGAGAAGAAAACAAATGATACTCTACAATGGGAGTAGAATTTCGACTAAAAGTAAAAAATAACTGCCAAAGAGAAAACTTTGTTGGAATTCTGATACCTCCCGTCAATAAAATTTGACGTAAAAGAAGCACCGAAGTTAGTTTATTGAATGGATGAAATGTAAGATGTGTCGGCCTCTCCAAGAATGGAGAGTTCATTAACGGTGAATATTTCACCTCTTCTGCAACATAAAGCCATTCCCAAGTTTTATTTTTTAAATTTCCCTTCCGTATCCAAGCAGTTAAAAGATACACGAAACTTGTAACCGAGTCCAATATAAAATGTGCGGCTAAGACATCAGAGATGGGTACATAAGAGTAAATTGACATTCAAGATCATCGATTGACAAATTCGACCAAAATTCCGAATTGTTTATTTTTTTATTTTTATAGTAGATAACTAATATAATTTATCATTTTTTGAATGAAGCTTGGTTAGGTAGGGTCATGGACGGACACCACAGCCAGGTAAATACTTGCACCACTTGGCTTTTCAAAATAACAGATTAAGTAGATTAAAGTAAACCAATTTACAGGAATAAAGAGGGCAGGCTTTCCACCCCCCCCCCCCCCATTATTCTTTTGAACAGGAGATTAATGTATAGCTTCAAATTATACTTCCATAAGGAAATTCAATTCGCATTTTATTTTTGAAAAATCAAAGTTTAAACTAAATTTTTTTTTCTATTGCATACAATCTGCGTTTCGCTGGAAATAATCCTTTCTGTGCCTATGGGTCGGGTAGTACGCGAAATTCTGTTACGGTCATGTAATGAGTTCTAGGTCATTTCAGTATTAAAAAAAAAAAAAAAAAAAAAAATGAACAAAAAGTTGCGCGGATGAGGTTTTCGGGTGAAACTTGAATATATGTATTACATCATTTACTGAATACGAGTAAGAGGGATTTTTTTTTTTTTTTTGCTTCTCGTACATTTACTTCCAATTACCCTGTGTTTCATTCGGTTAAAATAAATTCGACTTTTTTTTTCTTCTTTTGCTTTACATTTCTTCATGTTTTAGAGCATCCTGAGATCCGAAAAACTGTCAAGAAAAAATTTCTGTTTGTGTGTCTGTAATCAATATAATTCCCGCATGAATTGACCTACGTTGTTCAAATCTTGTGTACGACCTAGTAGTGGCTATCAGATCTGTCGTTAAGTTTTAGTCAAAATAACGCATACACATAACGTAGCTGCTATTGAAAAATTCATGTTTTTCAGCAATTGCCAAAAAACGGCTCTAATGATTTTGATCAAAATCGCTACTATAGAGCCTTTTAACGGTGTTCTAAATATACCCACCTATGAAATTTCCGTAGAAATGCGATAAGGGCGTAAAAAGTTGAAAAAAAGAATATCTTTAACACAGAATTCTCTTCCTTTGAGCATCGTTCATTAACGAATGATTTTGCTTTGTTTTCTTACATGAAACGATAATTTAATATTTATCGAAAAAAATCGCATATCCCACCCTTTAGACGATGTTTTTTTGTTGTTTTTTCCCCAATAAAAGAATTATTGCCAAAATATCGCCAAACTACCCATTTTTTTAAATTAATGAAAATATAAAAAGGAAAACGATAAATTACACCAATTTATGGTGAATATAAATGCAGTTACAGTGACCAGTATTAAGTATCATTGAAGGTGGCGCGATGTTCCTCACCCCTGGTTTCAATATGATAATGCGTTTATTTGTGAAAAAGTGTCAATTTTTCACCTAAATTCGCAAACTCTAGGCTCTATGCATTAACTCAATAGAAAGCAAGCCATAGCAACTAAACAAAATACTTTCATGTGCTATACTTTTCAAAAAACTTAAACTGTAAAATTTTAGCTTTGAGGTAATAGTTTAACTATTTTTTGTCAGTTTTTTCAACTTGAGCGCCCTTTAAAAGATCTCCTGATTAGATTTTTTCTAAATCCCTTTCTCCATTTATTAGGATGCGATTAAACAACTTTTCCATATACAATTATAATTCGATTCTTGAAAAAATTCTTTTATTTTCGACCCACCCTACTATTCAGGGGTTCATAAATGACCACTTAAACACGCTTTCAACTGTGATCAGATGACTGATCTATCAGCACCAGGTTTGTTTAGTCGGCAAATGCATTTGAAAGGCGTCTCACACGCAATTAGCACCATCAACGACAGAGTGAATTTCGGAAGAAGTGTTGACAGAAACTGAGGTAATCACTGCTATTAGCCTGTTAGGTGTTTGGCAATCGGCTTCTTTTTCTTAAGCAGTGGAAAGTGGATCCAACTTTTTATTTGTACTAAACCATTAAATATATACGAGCTTAGAACAAATGGCATTCTTTTGAGCGCAACGTATTATTACGTTTTCAGCCAGAAAAGGGTTCAAATAAGAAGGGGAGTACCTAAATTAGTATCTAATGAAATATTTTTACAATCGTAAGATAAAAGGAAATAGCTATTGAATTATAATATTTGTTGGTTCAAAAATGAAGTGATTTCTTTTTGTTGATCCGAAACTTTTATTTTAAATCTCGAGATTTTGACCACTCTTAAACTGTGCATGCATAAAAACAGAGTTCACATGTCAATGTGATGTGCTTTTCTTGGAAAGCTTTGTTGCATGGGGGACGCCAAGAAAATGCAAGAGTGTGCATTTGCACCCCCTGGATTATGAAAATTAAAACTAATGTGGAGAAAGTGGTATTATTCGCTGGTATTATAAGTATGATATAGGTTTTAAAATATTCAATGTAATGGAAAACAATAAATTAAAATTCCATACAGATAGCCAATTAAAAAGAGCAAAGTTAACACAAAAAATTAACTACCTTGCTGCACCTCCTTGGGTACCATCTGCGCCTCCATTATACTGCCGGCAACCATGCTTTGCTGAAAAGCTTTGATGAAAATTATTACATTTTAATAACCAAACTTAAAATGAAAAAGCATAGCTTCTGGGACACTTTGAAGCAATTCTTTAAGGATTGAAGTCGTAAAATAAAACGCTTCAAGATGCTATACGTGCCGAAAACATTAAAAAAAAACAGAGACAGTAAAGAAAAAAAAAGACCATAAAATGAAAAAATTTCTTTTGGACGACGGTTTTCTCCCCCCCCCCCCTTCCCCTTCTCTTGTTACGCCTTTTTTCACCTTTATACAGATAAATTAATAAATGATATTTCAATTTAATTGTGTTATTTGTTTAAAAGTATAAATTAAAAAAGTCAGAAATAGTCCAAAATTTCTTGAAAGTTGTGGTAGAAGTGCAGCATAGTAGATGACTACAATATAGAAAAGAGAAAATCGCAATTTTAGCATGTTGTGGAACCTTAAGGAAATTTATATCTCTCAGCAATAGAATGCAATATCTAATTCTGATGAACTTCCAAAAAAGTAATTCTTCGAACCAATCTAAAAAGTGAAGACTGCACGGGCCCACAATTAAAAATAAATGACAGTTTACGTATTAGTGTAATTTGTTATAAAGAACCATGTACAGAAGTCCGCATGAAGATTTGATTGTTAACTGATAACTGGTTATTGACAATAGGTTTAAATTTAGCGCTTAATTTATTAATTAATGAAAAGTCACTGAAATGAATGTTTTTAGTTTATTCTCTTGGGGAGCATGATCATAATTTCTCAAACATCCCGAGAACAATTAGAAATCGTAACTCTAACCATCAACTTCGATATTTCGAACAGTGATCGATTTTCGGGAATCAGGTTTGGTTGCACCCCTTTAAATGTTGCACAATGAAATGAATTACTACAACTAAAAATGTAGCAAAAAAGAAGTCAAGAAAAAAAAAATTGGTGCCTTGAGAAACTCAGAACTTTTTCACATATCTCGCTATTGGAGATAATTTTCTACAAAAAATAAAGTTAAATTGACTAGAGTGAGGACACTGTGGCTGCAAAATTTGCTGTCAATTTCTAGATATTGCTAAGAATTCTGACTTCGCACAGACAGACGCCTTTATATAAGTGTGTCTGTGTATTAGTGAAGAGGCTATAATACTAAAAAAATAAATTTCAAATTAATTAAATTTATATAACAAATCAAACTAGGGGTGTGGAACATCGCACAACTTTTAATTACACTACAATAATGACATGGATGTGTGTCGTTTACCGTTTTCGTAATTTCATTATTCACTTTAGCAAAAATGGCCAGTTTGGCGATACTTTTTGCCATAATTCTTGTATGGGTCTTAAAAAAAGGAAACCTGATGATTTTGGTGTTATACATTTCGATAATTCTTAAACTATGATCCTTTCTTATAAGTGAAACTGAAGAGAGAAGAATAAACAATTGTTGATGAGGTATGCTCAAGGAAAGAGAACTCTGTGTTAAAGGCATTCGTTTTTCAACTTTTTAAGCCATTAAAGCATTTTTACGGGAATTTCAGAGGTGCGGATGTTTAAACACCTTAAGAGGCATTATCACAGAGATTTCCAACTAAATCTTTAGAGCTGTTTTTTTGCAATTACTAAAAAACATGATTTATTCAATGGCAGCTACCTTATGCGCATTCGCGATTTGATGAAAACATTAATAGTAGGTCCTCGGGCCATCACCAACCTGCATACCAAATTTGAATATCGTAGGTCAATTTGTTCGGGAGTTATGCTGACCACGTACACACATACACACAGACAGACTTTTAATTCTTTTAGATCCCTTGTTTGAAATCAGGATGTTCCAAAACGTGGAGAAATAGGGGGGGGGGGGGAAAGATTTTTTTTTTTTTACATCAGAAAATAAAATTTAAACTGAAACTTGAATCATTAAAATTTCTAGTTTTTCCGCGTGATTTTTTTATTTTTTTTTTATTATATGCTAATCATTGTCACTGCAATAATTTTTCTTCTTTACCAAGTTAAAGCTTGGCGTCCACTATCGCTAAACAGAGCAGAGCAGATCAGAGCGGAGTGGATTAGAGCCAATTACAAGGCTGCCAATGTCTACTATAGCACAAACCTCGAGCTACAATGGACGTTGACAGCCTTGTAATTGGCTCTAATCCACTCCGCTCTGATCTGCTCTGCTCTGCTTAGCGATAGTGGACGCCAGCTTAAAGGAAAGAAAATTTCTTTTTCAGAGAGTAATCTTTCAGGCCATTGCGCATAACAGATTTTTTTTTTTTTTTTTTTTTTTTTTTTTAATTATGATTTTCAACCACATATATGCTTCAAGTTTCATTAGATTTAATTTGGTATTTTTAGCAAAGTACGAACAAAGAGATTTTCCCCACAAAAGAGAAGCTGTTATGTCACGCAAGGGATTTACCCCCCCCCCTCTCCGCTCCCTTCCCCACCTTTTCTATGTCACTATCCATCACGTTGGACAGACCCTCTCCTCGGCGCGTGACATAATTTAGGTATATTCCAAACTTATTTCATCTGATGTTAAAGCCATAAAATTTGTGTCCAAAGGGTTACAATAGGAGTTACAATTGATACGCAATACTTAAGTAGTGAATGTGTTTGGGATTGCGATTGAAATTGAAAGGATACTTTGCATTGACACTCGCTCGTGCCTAATGAATACTCGTGCCTAATTGATATTATATGCTCGTGCCTAATTGATATTTTCCCCAGCTAAAAACTTTAAATTCTTCTATTTGTCACGCATAGTTCTGTCATTATTTTTAGACATTTATAAATTACAATTTCGATAAATCATACAAATTAATTTGAAATATTTTGATTCCTGTTTCCCACTTTTACTAATGCATCGCAAACCGACACTTCCCAAGATCCTAAGCAAGAATACTATGTGCGCCATCTAGTATCGAAAAATCGAAAGTTTTATTCCTGTTAACTTTTCTTCCTCGAGTGCAACACTACGCATCGATCTGAAATAGAGCTTCCAAACGTTCTAATAGGAAGTTTTAAAAGTGAACTGTAATTTGCGCCTGTATGGTGGTTGCTATCGCCGATATTTACGTTAAAGTGGTGGTAATTTTCACCTAGGAATAAAGCGTTTTTTTAGAGCAGCAGTGGCGGCTCGTAGGTATTAAAAGTGAGGGGGCCCAAATTAACAATTGCATGTCATGGGGGGAAGGAAACATGCAAGACACATGAATTTCATGTAATTTTGTAAATGTTACTTAAATATAAATGGGAAAAGACAACAATATTAAACAGTTAAATTATCTAAGCATACTGATATCTGATAAAGTAAATATTTCAATAAAAGGAATTATTATTACAAAAACGACGCGACGTTTCGTTTGAGAATGGACGACGTCAGGAAGGGTAAAATGAATGTACTCGTACCTTTTGCTTTTGAAAATTAAAAATGAAGCGAAGAATTCCTAGGCAAAAAAGTAAAGTACAGGCCTCAAATTATTCAATTGAACGTAAAATTACGGCATATCTATTTATAAATTGTTCCGTAAGAAATCCGATTCTCATTTACGGTTGAAAATTCCTGGTATGAAGCTTTAGCCGCTTTGCACCCTTTTGTATGCGATCTGCACCCCCTTGCCACTGTCTATGCGTTTGAGGGTTTAAATTTTTTATTTATGGAGATTATTTTAAGGATCTTCTGGTCTTCCGGGAAGTCTACCAAGAGCTGGACGCTATCTCAATGACCAGTGGTCAGTGATTAGGAACAGCCATAAGTACAATATTATCGGGACTCAATGTAAGATTTAAAAAAAAAAAAAAAAATTACATTTAAAAAAAAAAAAAAAGTGTTAAAGTTTACCTTTTTGCTCCCCCCCCCCTCCCCCCGTTAAATATAACTAGTTACTCCTAATCATATAATGAAAAGCATGTTATAATTAATAATTTTATTAAATTAAGAATAGAGAACACATTAAAATGAACTCATGTCGATTGGACGAAGTGTAAAAGCTAAACAGCTTTGAAGATAAAACTTTTTTAATATAAGAAAAGTTACCAATATTTTCAACAATATAAAACATTTTATGTACAATACAGGTGGCTGGATTAGATACCAAAAGTGTAGGAAGCAAAAGCTTTTTTATTTTGTTTGACATAATAATAAATTAAAATACTAATCACAAAAAAATAAGTTAAAGTATGAAAACCGATGTCACTCAATTTCTATTCTGTATTTAAGAAAAAGAAAACAAAGAGTTAGGGAAGAGTTATAAAAAAAATAAAGTCAAAACCGTGGTTAAAAATTATGTAGAAATCACAGGGGAAAATTTTTTCATCAAATATTACATGAATCATAGAAAAAAGAAACAAGAAAAAAAAAATGCCGACAGCAACAATTTCACTTTTCGTAACTTTAGAGTAAATACTTAAATAAATAATTTTATAATGTTTTAAAATAATTTAAATAAATCATTTTAAAGACATCGGTATTGCTCCTAATATTCAAGTCAATGATATTTTATGAATCAATTCATGCAAAATAATTTTGGCTTAACATTAAAACTAATGAAAAATGCCATTAACTTAGAATGGGCAATATTTATAAATTTGCAACCAAAGTCAAAGGTATTGTTATATTGATCAGTTCAACAGTTTTAATTTAAATTCATGAAAAAATGAATAATTACTTGATTTGAGGATGAATAATTACTTGAAAAATGCATTGCATATGCATCTCAGATTTGTGATGTCTACTTACATTGAAACCAACCTGCAAAACATCCGATGGGGCTCGATTCGACGACATTTCACATGCGAATTGAATACATTGCCTCTGGTCAATGAGTTTTGACATAGCGATAGTTGAAAATAGGTATTTTACCATGATTCTTGATATTTTGAAAAGAAGTTGAGCAAACATGGAACTCGTTTCAAATTTTAATATTTTATTTAATTCAGAATTTATTTTGAGAATTGGATCCTACCTGAGTTAAGAATAAACATCGTTTCTTCAATTTTAAGAATGCCCAAATTTTATTTGACAATTTTAAATTGCTTGTATCATTTTGCTTTTTAAAGGGTGTAGGTTCATGACTCAGATTCTTTACTAAACGCTCATGATTTTTTTTTTTCTGGTAACAGTAACTAGGTTTGCTTTATCTACATTTTACATATTATTTGGGAGAGAGGAAGAGGGGGAGGGGAGTTTAAACATTTTTCGGGAAAAAATTAAATTTCTAAATAAAAACAATTTGCAGAGAAAATCTTACTCTTAAATTTTGAAAAACAAAGTGCGAAAATGAATGCAATAGATATTTATTGTAGCCACTTTTTTCGCACCGTCATACTAGATACTAGAGGACCAACGTGCAATCGCCGTCTCTACAAAAAATGGCCATTCCTTTACAGAGATGTCCACCCCAGAGCAGAGTTATCAGGGATGTTTTAGAAATGTTGTATTTATGCTTTGGCAAAACAGGATGTCACGTGAAAGTTGCAATCTTATATGCCCTATCGGTTTCAAATTCAAGGTCGTCCGAAGAAGGGGTTATTTTGTCCCCAGGAAAACTAGCATCTTTAAGTCTTTAAGAGAAGGGTCGCTTTTTTGTAGTAATGATTGTGATTGATTAACATTTTTTCGGGTTTATTGCAAGAGCTCCCTTCACAATAGTTAATGTCTAATGACAGAATAAATAAGTTTAAAGCTTTTTTTTTAAAAATATTAAAAAAATCCCACAACAAAACAATATTAACAAGCATATATGTAAGTGGGGCCAGGGTCCAAAAAAGTGAGGGGGCCCAGACCCCCCCTGGCCCCCTGCACCAGCCGCCACTGTAGAGCAGTTATTGCCGACATTTTTAAAGCAGTTTTGGTGTCATTCGCCTAGGCTTCCGTTGATATGATAGCCGCTATGTCTAGGATTAATGTGTATATGATGAAAGGTTTCATCGTTTAGTTTTAATCAATGCAGAATGATTAGAATTTTAATTTAATTTTGTGTAAGAAATTTCTCCCAATTTCCCAATTTTACTGTATATTCTCGTTTAAAATTGTAATTTTAACTTCTATTGTATGTAAAATTGTTTATTTTAGCTTGAAAAAAAGTTTTAAATTTTAATTATAGGTATAACTAGATAAACCCGTGCTTCGCTACGAAATTTTAACATGTGCAATATTTTAGCTTGCTGTAAGGCCTCGCGTTGCAGAAATCTGTCATTCGTGTTTAGGACCCAGTTTTTGGCACTTTACTCGCAAGAAGGTTCATCGCTACGCAAAATCGAGCTCGCTTCTTTCGCTAAAAATTTCATGCACACATAAACACAGGCTTATACACATAAACACAGGACTCGTTAAAAGGTTCATTGCTATGCAAGCATAGGCTCGCTTCGCTCGCTGTAAGGTTCATTGCTGCGTAAGCATTAGCTCGCTTCACTCACGAAAATCTAATTGCTACTTAAAGACTTAATATTAGAAGCCTCTCCCTTGTCAAGAAAAAAAAATTCCCTGTTAATACAATAATACAACACCCGTTTAAGATTATTTTAACACGTGTTTGTGGAAAACAAAATTCGAGGCTAAAACTAGTTATGTTGAAACTTTCAAAGATCTAGGCCTATTCGAAGTCGCTTTTTGTGAAAAAATTAATTGAAAAACAAATTAAAATTTTAACATTTTTTTTATCAGTCCAATTAGAAGGCCAAAACTACCTGTGTTGAAAATTTCAAAGCTGTAGCCCTATTTGAAATCGTTTTGTAATATATTAATTAATTAAAAAAAATTAATTAAAAAGAAACAAAATAAAAATTGTGTTTTTCAAAAGTGCAATTAAAAGGCTAAAACTACTTATGTTGAAAATTCCAGAGCTGCAGCCCTATTAGATATCGTTTTGTAACATATTAATTGATTAAAAAAATTAATTAAAAAAGAACTAATTAAAATTTTAACATTCTGTTTGTGATGTATACAATTAGAAGGCCAAAACTACTTATGCTGAAAATTTCAGAGCTCTACTCCAATTTTAAATAGGTTTCTGTAGACCCACAGAACTACAGACCAGCTTGTTTTATTATATATAGATAAGTATATAATAAGTAATAGTTTAAAAGTTAAAGCAATTTGCTTTATATAATTGTTTACAATTATGTTATTTGAAATTTGCACCTTTTTGTAAAAAATTTTCTTGGGTCGGGAACCTTAACAATGCCTGCAACTGAATTTAAACAAATGAAAAAAAGAAAATTGCAAATAATGCAAATGATGAAAATTAAACAATTTGGACAATGAAACTATACAAACTGAAAATAAAATAAAAATGGTGTAACTCCTCCAATCCAACCACATTCGAAGACAGTTTTTTAACTACAAAAATTTATATTTAATTTTTTTTACCAATTCTATTTGGTGCATAAAATATAAAAATAAAAGATTTACATTACGAAACGTTTTTAAAGTAATTGATTTTTTCAATTTTTATTAAAATTTCACGTATTAGAAAACAAAAATAGTTAATACAATACAATATGGAATATTTGGTGAATGTTTTATCCACTTTGTCATGATTTATGATTTGTCTTTATTTTTAAAAATTTTACTTAGAAAATACCTTGTTAAATCTAAAATTTAATACTAGTCTTTTTTTCTTGAGACTAGATTGTAAGCAATGAAAAAAGGTGGGATTTTAAACTATAATTGCACATGCCCGTATATGTATCATAATTTATTTATGACAAGTCTGAATGTTTTTTTACTTAAAAGTTTATAATATATATATACAATACAAACCTACAATACACACATATACCATATACATATACCTACAATACAAACACATGGTATCAAAAAAGGCCAGCCTCTGATCATAGCTCTCGGTTGTGACACGCTTAAGAATGTACGATATTTTTAAAATGTAAATACCGCTCCCATAAAAATTTACGTCGCTTGAGGTTGGCGCCCGTCATAGGAATTTTAACAATGTTTGCGTCGTAACTAATTTATGGCTGTTTGCGTGTTTCTCGAAAATTGGAGGAGATATGATTTCATTTGGATGGATAGGAAATACAAAGTAGTGTAAATTTTCGTGTTGAAGTAGGTGTAATTTTCCAAATAGTATAGAGAAACTGTGTTCAAAACGTTCGCATTTGAATCTTTATTAAAATATTTTAATTGTAGGAAACTGAAGTGTTTGTGGTAAGCTTTTTTTTTTAGTTGATACATACATTTTGGAAAGTTTTTATAGTGTAGAGGATTTTAAAGGTTAGTTATTAAAATGGGCGGCAACTACAAGCAGCGTAAATTTTTATGGGAGTAGAACTTAAATGCTTTTTATTGAAATCGTCGTGCATTTCTGGGACTAAGAAAACGTTGTTATTTTTAAGTGAAAATTTAAAGTGGTAATAAATTTCAAAAGTAAAGAAGAAACAATGTAGAAAACAAGTAACAAGTAAAGGTATAGTAAAGTGCAAAGTTGAAAACAGTATATAGACCAGGGTGTCCAAAGAAAAGTTATTTTAAAATTCCCTGACATTTCCCTGTAACATCTATTCTCTGATTATAAGTTATCGTCAAAAAAAAAATTATATATATATATATATATATATAATTACGTGTCACGTTGTTTGTTCCCTATGGACTCTTAAAGTACTTAACTGATTTTAATCAAATTTGCACACCGTGTGCAGTTTGATCTAACTTAAGAGATAGGATAGCTTACATCTCAATTTTTATAGCCGCAATATTATTTTATTGCAAATTATTTGCTTATTATTTGACAGTCACAATTATCTGTTAGCTCCAAATGATTCTAACAGATGGCGCTGTGTTGAAAGTACCAACGTTTCACATAAGCTACAATTTAATGGCATGTGATTTATTACCGCATTATTACCGCAGTACTGAAAAATTTATTTTTGTGAAAGGGTTTAGTTCTTTATTTCAATATTAATACATGCTGCACCGAGGAAGTGAGCAATTTAATGGCATGTGATTTATTACCGCAACTGATTTATTACCGCAGTACTGAAAATTTATTTTTGTGAAAGGGTTTAGTTCTTTATTTCAATTCTGTCTGCCTGTCTGTGGCTCCCCCCCCCCCCCCAACCTGTAGATCAATAGAAACCTACTTAAAATTGGAATAGAGCTCTGAAATTTTCAACATAAGTAGTTTTAGCCATCTATTTAGACTTTTGAAAAACAGAATGTTAAAATTTTAATTAGTTATTTTTTAATTAATTTTCTTAATTAACAATTTTATTTTTTACAAAACGACTTCTAATAATACTACAGTTCTGAAATTTTAACATAAGTAGTTTGGGCCTTCTAATTGGTCTTTTGAAAAACAGAATTTTAAATTTTTATTTAGTTATTTTTTAATTAATTTGTTTAATTAATTAATAAATATTTTACAAAACGATTTATAATAGGGCTACAGCTCTGAAATTTTCAACATAAGTAGTTTTAGCCTTCTAATTGGATTTTTGAAAAACAGAATTTTAAATTTTTTTTTAGTTCTTTTGTAATTAATTTTTTTAATTAATTAATAAATATTTTACAAAATGATTTCTAATAAGGCTACAGCTCTAAAATTTTCAACACAAATAGTTTTGGCCTTCTAATTGGACTTTTGACAAAAAGAACGTTCAAATTTTTATTTAGTTCTCCTTTGATTAATTTTTTAATTAATAAATATTTTACAAAACAATTTCTAATAGGGCTATAGCTCTGACATTTTGAACATAAGTAGTTTTGGACTTCTAATTAGACTTTTGAAAAACAGAATTTTTAAATTTTATTTGTTTTTTAATTAATTTAATTAATTAATTAACAAATATTTTACAACGGGATTTCTAATTGCGCTACATTTCTGAAATTTTCAACACAAATAATTTTGGCCTTCTGATTGGACTTTTGACAAAAAGAACGTTATAATTTTAATTTTTTTAATGAATTTTAATTAATATTTTCACAAAAAGTGACTTCTAATAGGCCTAGAGCTCTGAAAGTTTCAACACAAGTAGTTTTGACCTTCTAATTTTGCTTTTTAAAAACATCACGTGTTAAAATATTCTTAAAGGAGTGTTGTGTTATAATTATTAACGGAGCTTTTTTTTTTTATTGTTTCTCGACAAGGGAGAAGCTTCTAATATTAAGGCTTTCCTTACAATTAGTTTTTAGTGTGTGAAGCGACCTTACGCTTACGCAGCAATGAACCTTTCATCGAGCAATAGCATTGCCAGCCACGTGTTATTTAGACTGAAGTATAAATTGAATTCATATTATAGTAAAAGTAATACAGTGGAATTCTTCTTGCTTTTTAATTATTAGTGCTTCATTGTTCAAAAATCTTCAACTAAAATATATACATGTAAGTATTATCACATAGTTAATACCTGGAATGCCACCACATAATCTTTGATTAAATTGATTAATCTTTGATTAATTTTGATTGGTTCACCTATTATTCTCCTGAGTAATTTGAATCCACCTTGATTATGCAACGGTACGCGTTTGGTCATCAAAAAGATCACCGGAAATATACTTGAAGCTACCATTTTAACTGGAAAGTTTAAAGGAGAAGTAGTCCTGTTGCCACGTATTCCAATGATACCATCAGAATCTACGATACCCTTCAAGAGGTTACAGTTTCCAATTCGTTTAGCTTTTGCCATGTGGCCATGTCTATAAATAAGTCTCGAGGCCAAACAATGTCCATTTGTGGTTTACATTTGGAAAATCCATGTTTTTCTCATGGGCAACTATGTGTTGCATGTTCACGTGTAGGAAGACCGTCGAATCTATTTGTGTTAGTTAAAGACAGGTTAACCAAAAATATTGTGCACCGATTAGTGCTAAATTAAATTGAAATTAAGAGTATTTATTACTATCTTAAAGATTAAAACTATTAAAGATTACTTAAGATTTACTTAAAGATTTACTTTAAGATTACTTAAAGATTTAAAACTATCTGACCTACCTACCTCATTTATAAGTTGAAGTGTCACGTGTTATTTACTAACAACTTTGTAATGTATTCATTTGTTACAAACTTGAATACAAAAAAATAAAAAATAATTTTCTTTATTTCTTTTGTATTAATTTTTGCGCAATATCAACGGTTGTAGAAAATCAATCATGGAGGTCGCCATGTTTTTTTACAAATGGCATTTGTGTAAAAAAGCATGGTGGTCCCCATGACTGGTGTTCTCCTACCATTTCCCTTGAATAGTTTACTACTATGTAATATAACAAAAACCACCCAAACAGAAGACACCGCAAATTTATATATATTTTTGTTTGTTTGTTTTGTTAATTGGCATTCATTCCCTTTTTGAAAAATAAATGTTTGAACAAAAACTTTAGCAGCCCTGCCCCTCCTCTTAATTATTAATGCCAGATCAGGAAGAACGGAAAGTACCGTTATAAATCGTGGATTACCCCCCCCCCCCCTTTTTTTTTTTTTTTTTTTTTTTGAAAATATTACGAGTAACGTATGAAAGCCGATATTCTATAGTGTATTATAAAATACCTAGGCATTTTATAGAATTCCGGGCGTTTTTATGCAAAGTATGCAACGATTAATTATTTACACATTTTCTAGACTTTATATAGAATGCCAATTGGCAAACCGTAAAGTATGAAATGCACTTACTTCCAAAAGTTAAGCACGAAGAGGAAAATGTTAATTTCCGTGTGCATTCTGAATTAAAGAAGCTGAAATTTGCTGCAAAGGTGGAAGAAAGTATGCAAATATGTTAGGTAACAGTCAATCACGGTTTCGCGTCGAAAAATATGCAAAACAGAAGTCGCCATTCTGAAGGGTTACAGGAGTTGCATGTAAGTGCTGATGAAAGATGTCTAGAACATTCGTACGATTTGTTTTCAAGTTAGACGTGTTTCTATGGCTTCCAGAAGACGAATGGAAGATTCTGAGCCCTGGCTCGGATGCATTGAGGCAGGACAGTCTGTCACAGAATTTGCTCTTTTCTTCAGCTTTCATCATTCCGTCATATCACGATTATGGAAACAATTCCAAACCAGCCAAACAGTTGTACGAAGACCTGTTGCCGGTCGCCCATGGGTTACGACCCCCCACGGAAGATCGATATATATAGCTGTTGTAGCCAAGTGGAGTCGAAGATCGCTCTCCACACGTGTGACATCTATGGTTGCAGAGGCCATTGGTAAGACGATATTTGCCACTACTGTTCGTAAAAGGCTACATATGAATGGTCTGTACGCCCGGGTACCACGAGTTTGTGTTCCTTTATCCATCCAATCCAAAGGGGCACTATTAAAGTGGTACCGCCAGTATGGAATTCGGACTGTATCTGATTGGGTCAACGTTAAGTTCCCAGATGAGTCCAGATTTGCCCTACAACCCGATGATAAGCGTGAAAGGGTCTGGAGGCAACAAGGCACACACAATTGGCCCCAGAACATCTCGCATTCCGAGGAAGAAGCATTTTGGTCTGGGCAGGGATTTCATTTGGATATCGCACCGACCTGCACATCTTCAGGAGAGGTTCTGTGACGGCTGTACGGTATCGAGATGAAGTCTTAGACCCCATTGTGAAGCTGTATGCTGCAGCAGTTGGTCCTTCTTTCGTTTTATTGGACGATAATGTGCGTCCCCATAGAGCTGTCATCGTTGACGACTTTCTGGAGAGTGAGAGGATTGCTCATATATTGAGTTGCCGGCTTACTAAGCCACTCTCACCCAGTAAAAACACTAATGCTGGCCACTTTACGGTTGGATGCTGGCAGTGGTGGATAAGAATAGGCAGCGTTTTGCTAACATTGGAAAATGTCAGCCTATTTCTGGCTTGCCAGCATTCTGTTGCAGCCATACATCAACGAACCAGCAGTGAGTTTTTGTTGAAGGTGAGGGGTGCTCACATACCCAATTAATGTCACTTTTTGTTGTTTGCTTTGAATTTAAACATTTTGTTAATGACGCAAATATGACGTCATCTTATTATTTATGATTTTTTTTTTATCTATCTCCATTTGTAATTCTTTGTTTTGTTTCATGAATAAACATAGATCTACTTACTTGAAGCATTTCATATCAATCAAAGCAGTATTTGTTAATTTTTTCTCATTTTACCGCTCCGTGCTTAACTTTTGGAAGTAAGTGAATAACTCCGATTCGTTTCGACTATCACGTGGAAAGGTCGACCAAACGGTATAGTGATTAGTGTGCTAGCTTCTAGACCGCGAGGTTGCGGGTTCGAGTCCCGTGTTAGACATGGGTGTTTGTAAATGTATGTTGGCTTGTCTAATGACAAATGTTTCGGCGCATTATAGCCCTCGTGTTGCTGACTGCGCCAGATTATCTGAAAACAGCCAAACCAATCACGTGGAAAGGTACGGGACTTTTAACGGTCATAACCTCGCATTGGAGATATTCTTAATCACGAATTTCCACTCCGTTCAGTTGCAATGAAGAATTTTAGTTAAGAAAATATGAGAGTTCTGCGCTAATTCTGGATCTATAGAATATAAGATATCTTGAAAGGATACTGTAGGTTAAAGCTAGATGGTTCCATGAATGTTATCAGCCTGTTGTAGGGTCATTACGTGTCAAATGAACCAACAAAAAATACTTTTGAACCTTTAAGGTTTCGATTTTGCTAGTTTCTTGTGAATGAATTAAACACATTAAAAGAACGTAAGTACATGTAACGATTACCCCTATGGGTTCAAACTATTTAAAAAAGCATTATGTAAGTATTTAAAGAAAAATTAGTCGACGAAGTAACTTGTGACCAGTGAGTTTCAGAGGACAGATGTACCTTTGTGAAAGTAATTGAAAGTAGTGGTGATTTCATAGAATATTTTTTGAAAACTTTACTAAAACTTAAAACTCACACTTACAAATCAATGGCCAAAAAAGGAATTTATATGGATTTTAAAGAAAGATGAATTTAAGACCAAGAGGTATTTAATTATGATTTTGCAGAAAACTATTCATTACTGGTTCAAGATGGAGGATCAGTAACAACGCCACCCAGCACACATTCCTTATGTATACAAGTGGATGAGAGGAGTCAAGCATCCGCAATATGTATTTGATTGTTTGGACCACAATAAAGTGGCATTTTCCCAAAGAAAGTTGATTTAAATACTAAAAGAAACTTTACCTCTAGAAAACCTTTTTTTTTTTTTTTTTTTTTTTTTATAGCAGTTCGGAATATGAAAAAATTACGAAATATTTCGAATTTAAGTAATATAAGTTAGTACACTAAAAATAGCCTACTTTGTTGTTACATCTATGCACACGTTATCCTCTCAGTCAAAGAATAATCGAAAGAAAATTATAGTAAACTTATTTTATGCATAAGCCAATGCATGTTCGGCACTTATATTTCAATATGTAATTAAACCACTTTGATAAATAAGTAACTGAAAGATGGACTGAATATTTTATAGAAATGCTAAATAAAGAAGAAAATGTTACTGAATATGAACCAGATCTGGAGGATCTAAAAAATACAGATGAAAATTATACACCAACATTACAGATGCAACTAATCTTAGAAATTTTTTAAACAGAATTAAAAAAAAATATTTGGACAGAAATGACCGATGGAGAATAAGATATAATCATGAAATTGAAAGACTAATTAAAAGAAAGAACATTGTAAAATTTATTAAGGCAAATAGAATACAGTGGATGGGGCACATTGAGAGAATGAAAGACACAGATATGCATAAAAGAATTATGAAAGGTAAACTTTATAAAGCAAGAAAGAGGCCGACCAAAATTGAGATGGTCTGACCAAGTCGAAGAACATCTAAATATTTTAAAGATAAAAAATTGGATAAAGAAATCCAGTGAGAGAGGGATTTGGAAATCTATTGTAGAGAAAGCCAAGGCTCATCCTGGGCTGTAGCGCTGGATAAGAAGAGGAATCAAACCACGTTATATTTGATAAACATAGCTCTCATATTTTTAAAACTATGATGTTGCTTAATTTTTCATGTGTAGCAATAAAACTTTCAGCGAGCGAAGCAAGCCTGTGCTTATGTGTCAATGAACTTTTCAGCGAGAGTAGTGATCTTGGTTTTGCATAGCAATGGACCTTTCAGCGAGCCTGTTCGATAAGCGTCAAAAGCTGGGACCTATACACAATAGCGGGTCTGCAATGCTGGACCATGCAGCTAGTTCTTCTATAAAATCATCACTACTTTTAATTACTTTGACCAGGGTGCACCTATTCCCTGAAGCCCATCGTTTATGAGTTACTTCATCGATAAATTTTCTTCAAATACTTATATAATGCTTCTTTTAGTAGTTTGCGTCCATCGGAGTACTAGTTGCATTAATTCATGTAGCAATTGGGTGAAGGTGGAATACATATAATTTTATCCTACACAAACACTATTTATCATTAGTTTAATAATTTCATTGAGAACATAAACCAAGGCATGTCCTACAAGTAACTTTCAATGTGTTATGTAATTATGCTGTATTTGATTAATATCAGGCACTATCACAAGTTTAGAACTAAAAAATAAAAAATTGTAAATACATTTTTAAGATTTTCAAATTTTTTTTTCAACAAAATAATTTTTATGTATTCAAACTACTGTAATTTTAAAATTATTAAATTTAGAGAACAAATTTATGTATTTCTCTTCTAGATAAGCTTTTTTATGATACTTTTATAATAAAGCTTATCTAGAAGAAAATGACATAAATTTGTTCTCTAAATTTACTAATTTTAAAATTACAGCAGTTCGAATTCATCAAAACATTTCAAAATGTGTTCTTTTTTACCTTTTCAAAGGTCTATATCTACAAAACCATAACCCACAAAAAATCAAAACTTAAAATTTTTATATAACTTTACAAAGTTGTGGGGGGGGGGGAGGTACTTTTCGACAGTAAGATATTTTACTAAAATAAATCTAACAGGCTACAAATGTTACACATATATCTTTTTTTAAAAATCATCACATATATAGCATTCATTTAGTATCAGATATTCAAGAATAAAAAGTTTTTTCAAACATGAAAAATAGTTATAAAATAAAAAATATTCGTGATTGTTGAATAGGTATGAAATGGCTGTGTATCAAATTTTAAGTTATCTAACTTTTACTTTTTTGCCCCGACAAATATTGAAGTATTTCTACAAGTGTTCCATGTTTGACCTTCGGGTATGAGACACTAAATGTAGAGGAAAGTATGAACTATTCAATTGGTCTGCAACAAAACATTCTTACCTTTCTTTGCTTACCAAAACACATTATTGCTTCTTCTCGCAACGAAGACTGTGAGAACATGCTGAATGTAGACTATTTTAAAGGGGTCTGGGACTCAAAATTTTTTGAATTCTAAAAAAATTATTTTACAATTGTAAAAAGTAATACAAATATTTTTTTAAAAAAATGGCATAAAATTTTTGTTTCTGTCATTATTAGAACTTGAAATATTTAAATTTTTGTTACATGACAACTGCATCTCAGACACGCTGTCATGAAACTTTGAAACTGTTTTTCTCGGTGACAGCTTTTTGTCCCATTTTTGAGTTTAAATTGACATAATTTAAAAACTGCTCGCTATAAATCTATGAAACTTTCCACAGTTATTTTTCATGTATATTTCTTTAATTTGCCTTCAAGAATTATGTTTTTTTTTTTTTTTACTTTTTTTAAAAAAGTTTTTGGAGCTTAACATACTATGGTTTTTATACAGTTTTTGCACAAAATATTTTAAACAAATTTTATAATTACTTTATTGAAAAATCATGTGGAATTTTTTTTTATGAATAATAAGAATTTTATGCAAAAATGAATTAATTTTTTAGAAGTTTTTTAGATAAATCAAATTTAGGTATCAAAATTTTAAAGTTTTTTAACTTTCAAAAAAATATTTTTTAAATTTGAAAATTTAAAATAGTTTTTTAAGTTTCAAAGCATCATACATTACTGCATAAAATATTTCAGAAAACTGAGTCCCAGACCCCCTTAATATTTTCCAAACACCCTTTGTGAAAATAATAGACAGAAAAGACTTCTTTGTAATTGAATCATTAAATATAAAAAGGGGACACGATCTATAGGTTACCAATAAGGCATGACCTCTTTTTACAATTAATGATTCAACTGCAAGTGTAATTGCAGAATATAAAAAATCATGAATAACTTTGTAAAATTAGCAAAACAAAATTATTTTATTATATACAGTAGTAGATTTAAAGTTATTTACAAATACAAAATAAACAACAATAAACTTTTTTATAGCTAAATGCTTATTTGGTTAACAATGAATAATGTGTTTACATATTCCTGCCAGTTTCTAATATTGTCTCTAGGTAAAGCTGAAAGTGTTCATCATACATTCTTTGAAATTTCTTTCTTCTGACCATCTTTGATACACCTGCAAATCGAGATTAATAACAAAATAAAGAAATCAAAGGAAGCAAGAACAATGCATGATAAAATAAATATGTTTCATAAATCAAATGATGAGTTTTAAGAACTATTAGTTTAAAATAAAAGAGCAAATTAAAAAACTATATTCGTGACAAATTTAATAAGAAAGTTTAAATTTTTGGTGTTCCAACAGATTTTGAGGAGTGTATAAATAATATTTGCAGTTAAAAAATAATATCAACACCACTATATAAGTATAATAAATACAAAAGCAACTTTGAAAGAAGTGATGACTACTAAATACTTATAAGTTACAAGTTGAAAAATAAAAATACAGATTTAATAAAAAATTTCTGGATTATAATAGTTAATTTTAAATATTTATATCAATTTAAAAAGAAAAGCACACTATTTTCAGAAATGTTGGTAAATTGTATTTAATATGTGTATTTTCTGATTATTTGTATTAAGGAAAAAGTAATAATAAAGAAATTTTGTTAAAGGGGATAGTGATTTAAATACCAGTCTTGTTTGTGTTGAATTAAAATGGGGCAATCAAAAACATATTCCAATAAACATGATGTAGAAATTTAATACTTTGTTTAATACATTTTAATATTGCTTAGAAATATATTTTTGAGATGTTTTAAATGTATATAAATTTAAATGTTGCATTTATTGTGAACTAGATAACAAAGATAGAAATCTGGTATTACTAACATTCATATTCAATTAGCGTAACCATGGCATGTTGAATAATTGACTCAATTCAGTAGCAACCATGAAATGGAATGAAGTATTACAATATGTCAGATTGAAATTCATTGTATAATTAGAAATAGAATAATTTTGAATAAAAAATCTATATAATTTGTCATGAATTTGTCATCCTGGACTATTTTAGTATACAGGTGATACTTTATTTCTGAATCAAAAATTACGATGAGCCAGACTTTAATTTTTTCTCCAATTCAGAAGTAAAGAATCATTTTTATTTAAAAAATTGACAAGCAAAAACATCGCCAAGAGTGTGTCTCTATTTACAATGAATCTTTTTACAATATACCTGTTTAGGAAGACATCTGCAACCAAGCTGGTATCCAGGCAGGTATAAATTTGCATGAATATATAAACAGATATAGAATGATAATATGAAATAATACATTTATTTCTGGACAAATAGCCATAACTCAAAATATAATAGGCTATTTTGATACTAAAAACCTATTCTAATTCCTTTTAGCTAAAAGAAATGAAAAGAGGCTTTTAATTCTGCTATTAAAGTATAATCTAATATTTTACTTTTTACAAATTTTTCATCCCATGCAGCCCAATAACACCTCCATACATATATTTTATATAAATAAATATGAATCAAAGGAAACAAGAATATATAACAAATTATTGCACAATTGATAAAGTAGTACATAGTTGATAAAGCAGTACAATAAACTGCTAAAAGAGGCTAACTACTTTATATCTGGGATACATGGAAATAGTTTGGGGCCATAAGAGATTTTGAAGTTGTTTTCCAACAATTCTCTATAATCAGCCAAAATATTCCTTCAAATTATACCTGGTAAAACAATTATTGAACATAATTAGGACAATTTGATAGGATACAAAAAGTGAAGTTATTTACTGTTGGCACTTTAAAATTAGTTTCATGATTTGTCTCTGAGTCAGTGTCTCCACCTGTTGGAAACGACATTGAAACTAGTCATATATATTTTTTTAATTATAATTTTAAGATACAGATTTTAACTGTCATTACATTATTACAATCATTGAATGCACTGCATTTAATGTGTGTTTAAAATTTCATATAGAATTCGAAGCAATATTTTGGAAATGTGTTTGAGAAAGTGGTGCTTTAGGTCTATGGGGCAGCATAACAATGATAATAAATCTTGAAAATTATGAAAGAGGTATTTTAATAAGAAGTTTAAGATATTTCTCAAGCAGTTGTCAATCTCTTATCTTAATAGCACATATCTACATGTGGGGACGACCAACGGTATAGTGGTTAACATACTAGCTTCTAGACCGCGAGGTTGCGGGTTCGAGTCCCATGCAAGGCATGGGTGTATGTAAATAATTGTTGGCTTGTCAAATGACGAATGTTTCGGCGCATTATAGCCCTCGTGTTGCTGACGGCGCCAGATAATCTGAATTCTACATGTGGGGCCAATCGTAAAATTGTCCATTGCGGAGGAATGTTTTACCTCTTGCAGCAATATCTAGTTAAAGCAGTAGTAAAGTAAAAGCTAGAAAAGACTACTCACGTTCATAAAAGGTTTCTTTTAGCTTTAGGTACTTTGAATAACAATCGGATAAAGTTTCGAATTCAGAAGATTCAAAATAATGGGTATCAGGATTTAACTCCCAAGAGCAGTCGAAGGCTGCACGGCAGAACTTCTCCACTTGTTGGAACAGAAATTCCAAGACATCATAAAGGTGAGCAGTTTCGTCGGTGAGAAAACATCTGAAAAACAAAACAAATTTTGCATTAGATTAGTGGAACTTAATATTAATTTTACGAATAAAGAGCAAAAATAAAGAATGATTTAACGGCTGAAATTTTGAATCATGTAAAATAAAGACATACTTCACATTTTTTTTTCATGACTTTTACTTTTTATAGTTAGGTTGGTGTTTCCCTATATCCATTCTAAGTGGTTTCCAAAAATTGACTTTTTAACACAAGTGCACTATTCATAATTTAACTTTTTTAGATATATATATATTTAAAAAAGAAGAACGTCTACTTTCAAACAATTACTATTAGTAAAGATTTCAACAATTACTAAAAAACAAGATAAAATATATGTTATATCAATACAGACAAAGTAATTATAAGCAGACAAGTAAAGTAAGTTTAATTTTCCATGCTTGATATCATTCTTTGAGTATTTTGAGAGAGAAAGTTGGGTAAACTCGACATGAAAAATATATCAGTAGAATCTGTGAAGGATCTAGATTCGCGTAATGATTTTTATTTTTTTTTAATCCGATGTTGAGTTTGCCCTTAGTATCCACAACAAGTCATTGTTCTTTATTAAAATTGTTGAAATACTTTTTGGTTAGTTATATTACAGTTTTCTTTGATCAATAGCTATTCAATGGTTACATTGCATCGTCATTGCAACAGAAAGATTCCGAATCTCAAGAAGAAGACATGTCTTCCATCCATTTGAACAGACTTTCTAGAGGAAACAGCGTCCCATTTGAATCTAGAGCGCAAGCAAACTCCTATCAGGCTAGCCTGGTAATCAACATGAGCTTACCTATCCCAGGGTGGCCACAAAATTCAGGAAAAAAAGTTTCCCAATTGATTTCTAAAAAATTCCCTGATTTTATGGCAAACTTTTTTTAAAAATTTCCCAGTCTTTTCCAGATGTGCAGACTGATCAAATTGAACAAGTATGCTAAAGAGATAATCTGGCAATTTTTTTAAAATAGTTTTGGCGGTAATGAAAAGTTTAAATTATTCCGTAACATTACACTTTTAACGATTACCTCACCACAAATTTCCGGGAAAATGGCGCCAAAATATGGATGAACCTTCAGAACAAAGAAAATTTCTTGGATTTTGTCGAAATTGTGAAATTTTAAAAAACTCTCTAACATTTCCCTGATTTTTTCCAGAATCAGATAGCTCCATGACATTTCCCCGATTTCCAGGTTCTGTGGCCACTCTGTAGCCTTTTTACTACAACTTGTTGTGTTACTCAATATACTTAGTTGCTTGTTAAATACCTGTTTTTAAATGAATTTTTGAATTTGACCGGATCATTTTTAAATACCATTCACTTTAAAAACACTTATTGAGTTTGAATGCCCCAATTTCTACCTGACAAGAGCCCTCTCCAGGTACTGCACATGTATGTCTTCCAAGGCATCGATGCTAATTTCTTCTGTTTTCAAGGTCTTCTCCAGGTACTCCCACAATGGGCCACCCAAGTCTTGGTGGATGCAGTTACGGAGGACACGGATGAATTGATGCATGTCAAACCTGCAGATAAATTGTTTAAACTTTTTTTTCTCTTCTTAAAACTTTTAAAGAAGCTAATCTAACTTCCATAAAAGTTTTGGTTATTTTAACCAAGTTATTAGAGGTCACATTGAAAGAAGTAATGCCTGTTCATAAGCCTACTAAGCACATTTGTGCTGATTACAATTAGGAAATGTTTTAAATTTATTATAAGTAAGTTTAAATAGGTGACTTAAGTTTAATGGTTGAAATAAGTTAAATGATAGGATGAACATTACAATTTTAAAGTTAGATTCTAGGGATTATACTTTAAAAAAAAAAAAAGTTTTCTGGGTTCCAGATTAATATGTATTACCTTCTATTGTTCTTAATAGTTTTACTGTAACTTAAAAAAAAAATTATATTATAAATAAGTCAAAGATATATTTTTTCAGTCAAACGATGAACACATAAAAATAGTAAAAAGTCATTTTAGTTCAAATAAAAGGTATGAATATATAAGTTAAGGATTGAGAAGGCTTACTGTCGCCAAATACAGAATAGGAAAACACACTGCCCTATCCCAATAGCTTTCAATACTAATCTTCTGTAAATTAGATTAACTTTACTGTGTTTCTGTCCTAAACCTTTTACCTAAACAAGATTTTACTGTCCATCAGTATTTTACTTGATATTATCTTCATTTTGATACCTCCATTATAATTTTACATATAGCAGCTTGGTATAAAATTTTACTGAAACTAGGAAGTAATTTTATATTATTGTCTTACATAAATTAAAACAGTAATACTTAAATGTCAAAGTATTGGTACAAACAAAATTGTATTTTTTACAGTTTTTGAACCCTTATAGACATGTAACAATACTTTTTATAAAACAAGACAGTACATATTCTAACAGCAAAGCAGCCAATATTACTACTCATTTAACAACTCATCGACAATTTAAAGTTTTAAATTTGAAAAAAAAAAAAAATGAATTACAAGATTTTGCTCCAAAATACGGCGCCAATGTTACAGAAAAAGAATAAATTTTTTAATGTAAAAAAAGCATTATTTTTTCTTTTATTGAGAGTAATCTACTACTGTTATTGTATCTACAAAACAAAATAGTAAATATGTCGAAGGACTATTTTGCTTTTCTGAAAGTAATGAATTAGATCTAGTAGATATGATTCACTAAAGAGATTGGCCTTTTCTACTAAATACAGATAAGATTGGCTTTGTAAAGTAATACAAAAAAAATTTGAAAGTAAAATGATAGATTTACAAATACTATATATAAATTTATGTATTACCTATCCAACATCAATTTTCTGTATTGGGGAGAGTTTTCAAGTTTTTTCTCTTTAGCTGAAAAAAGTAAAAGACCACCACTTTAGCAATGATAAATTGGTACATATTACATCACGAAAACTAAAAATGAAAGTTTTTACCACTAATAAGTAATGATCTCCATATCTTCCCAAGCATCCAGCATAAGAATTCTATTTCCAGGATAAATGAAAAAATTCTTGAATAGTGTGTAATGCAAGCTTTGTGGATGATTATGTTGAGAGGCCAGTCAATCTATATTAAAGATAAAATTAAATCATTCGAAACACACTACAAAAATAAGGTTATATATTAAAGTATCTTTAAGCAAGTTTTCATTAAAATGAAAACAGTGAACAGTTGTAGTGCATGCAAATGTATTAAATTTTTGAAAACTGAACAAATAAGTTTCTTTCAACCTGAATATCTGTTAAATGATTTTTAAACTAAATATGAATGAAATCGTTCAATGCTTTTCTAATGTACTTCATTCACAAAGGTGAAATTTTTAAAATTTATGATGGTGTATTTTCACAAACTAATGGTCTTATGCAATTAATAAGCACAACTAGTTTAGTTTAGATTGTGGTAAGCAATAAGTAATTTTTCCCTCATATACTTTGTTTAGTAGGTTGCATGGAATTGTTTTGATTAGTGGCATATTGCATTAAGCACTATAAAAAAAATTCATAAATTCAAGAGCCATATATTTTGAAGATAACCTACACACAATAAAATGTGCACAATTTGCGTAGATGAAAAGATTTAAAAATGATTAAAAAGACTAATTAGAAAAGGTAATTAACATTTTCAATTAATTAAAACCAGAAAGCTCACCTCAAATAGAGAAAGTATTTAACACACAAAATAAAAAAGGACTATTCTACAATGGGAAATTCATCAATGTTGCATGAAATTTACTAATGTTATTCTATAGATTTCTGTTATCTCTTGCTAACTACGTAAAAAATACTTAAAAAAAAACTTGTAAAGATAAAATGCTTTGTGTTATAGAAACTGCATTGTACAGCTACAGAAATAATATCTAATAATTGTTGAACCTCTTCTTTGCTATTATTTTGTTCACTTAACTATATTTTCTTTACTAACAAAGGTTATTTAGAGAATATTTAGATTTTTAAAAAGTATAGCATAAAATGCATATAATTATTAAATCATACCTTAAATTCAAAACAGAAGAACTGCATGAACTTATTCCCTAAAAAAGTACAAGTTTAATAAAAAATAACATTTAAAGAATATTAAGATACATTTTAAATAATAATGTTGACTTTAAAATCAAATTGTACAAATATTTTTTAAAAGTCATATGATTTTATAGTTCAGTTTTAAACTTTTAAAATTTAAGTCAGGTAGAAATTTGACAAAACAACCTATTGTATTGGATTATTTCTTATTAACAGGTAAAATGGATGTAAGCATAATAGCTAAAACATTTGTATTGAATAAGTTTTATTTGCCTAATTTGCACAAAAAAAAAACTGACAAGAGTGAATAGTTTTTTTACATGTGAAGTTTTTTTTATTTTTTTTATCATTAAACACCTCAATTGCAATAAAATAAATGTACCTCTGAATGTAATTTAGAATTATATATATATATATATATATATATATATATATATATATATATATATATATATATATATATATATATATATATATATATATATATATATAGAGCTAAACCAAAAGAAAAGAAAATGTTTACATTAATACTTATTACACATCAATGAAAAAAAAAAAAATTCAATATCAACTGCATCTGAAACAAATTAAAATATGTTCCTTGAAACCTAGTCCTTTTTCTGTACTGCTCATCTTTTCAGGAATGAGATTGACAAAAAAGCAAAAAGAGTGAAATCATAGGCAAACACAAAATGTGCACCATAATTTAAATGCAAAAGATATTTTAAGAAACCAAGAATGAGATTGGCCAGAGAGCAATAAAAGAAGAAATCCAACTAATCCATCAAAAAAGTATGTTGATGGGACGAAATCCAAAAATTCAGCAAAAAAAGCTTGTGGAGGCGATGATTAACAAATTTCAAAGATAAAATGAAGTTTCTCAAGCTATATAATAATTACATTTCAAATATTTAGGAAGAAATTAGTATGTGCAACATATTGTTCTTAAAATATAATACTCTAGTCTCCAAATTTAAGTTACAAAAAAGAATCAAGAAACTGCCATCCACACAGACTATACATAAAATCGACTAATTTAAAAGGTGCATAAAACTATAAAATCTGCTTTATTGCTTCAGCACTAAGATATCAGTAACCAAGATACATGTTGTGCGATTGGATGTACAACTCTTGTACATTTATTAAGTACATTTCGGGTAAATTCAAATATCAGTAATTGAAAAACAATACAAATGTGCCGTTAAACAAGTTTTTTCCAATTATATACTTTATAAACTTGAAAACATTTCAACTTTTTACGTTTAGCGATATTGTAACACTTTGACATCGATCAACATCTGTGTATATTTTGGTTGTCTGTGCATACCCGCAGAGCCCCAAAACACTGAATTGGTCATATGACTTCAATAACCAATTGTAGAAGGGCAGTACCATTTGCAACCAAAGCAGATCCCAATTGCCAGGTGATTGTAAAGTAATCTGCGAGGAGAAGGGAGCAAAGAAGGAAAATCTTTTGCCCAGGCAATGAGAAAATTTCATAGGAAAAACTGGTCCAGTACAGAAAAAAAGAGGATTTTCGAAACAGGGACAAAAAAGAAGAAATCTGCTAAAGGCAAAAAATATCATCCCTGTCTTTTAGAACTATGTATTTAAAGAAGAAAACGTTTTTTCTAAAGTTTGCTTAGTTTTTTAAAGACATTTTAAATTTTTTGTAAAGCTAACAGTTTATATTTAAAATGCTCACCGACTGTCTATACATTTTACTTTAAGTATGTTGGATAGACAGATATAGCTAAGTGATGCTATAATCTTCTGTATTTTGTTGTGCGGGTTCAGAACATTAAAACTGTTTTTCATAGAAATTAAGTATTCAGATGTATCAAACAGTCTGAGACTTGAAGACATCAATTTTATTAATAATCAAAATTCAGGCATTAATAGTAAGAGACTTTCGTGCTTAAAAATTACAATTAAAAATAAAAAATATATATAAAATATAAAATGCTACAAATTTGAAAACATTATAATAAAAATCACAAATACATACTTCTGGAAATATATTCTTCAGGCATCGTTACAAAACTCACACTTGCAGTTTCAAGAAAGGAAATACTGCTGAGACTAGGCACTGCAACTGATCTAGTTAACATTTCGTTGAGTGTGGACCAATCAGCGAACTCATCTAATGAATCACACTTCATAGCCTAATGAGGTAAAAGTAGAATAATATTTTTAAAAGTTGTTTTGAAGCATTTTTTTTTATGAAAGAGTTATTTTCCATAGAAGAATTTAACCGATTCACTAAATTACACTATTTTCTTACAATAAACTTCATAGTTCATTAAAAGTTTAAACAAGTAACTCATGTTAAATGCTTTTGGACAACAGTGAATGTAAGCTATATTGTCTTAAAAAGCATTTAAATAGTCATATTGATTATGTCTAAATTCACTCATGATTATAGAACATATTTAAATTGTTTTTAAATGAAACTGTCATTAGACCATTTTGTAATGTCATTTTAATTTCCATCAGAATATATTTAGGAATAAAACTATGTCATTTCCAAAATTTAAATTATACTTCGTACTTGCATTTATATTTCATAGAATTTCTTTCGCACTTGAAGTAAATAAGGAAAAAGAAATTGGTTATATTTCGTAGATAAGAATAATACAATGCATCCAAGGTGTTAAAATCATATATCCAAAAGTAAATTTAGACAATTTATAATACCCAAGCTAACTAAACTTTTTGTTTATAACTTACAAAAAATCAGAAAATTATAGGATGGTTTCAGTAAAGGTAAATATTCAATTAAATAATAAAAAAAAAACTACAAAAGCCTTAGGAGCATGTTGACTTTGAGCATCTTTAACCCACAGGCGGTCATGCATGATAATATGCATCATTTGAACCTTAGTTTTTCCAGCAATACAACAACATTTTTAAATTTATAAATAAAATTTAAAATAAAATATTTTTATTATGATAATAGTTTATAACCTATCTAAAACAAATGAATAAAAAAAATAAATTATATATTTGAATTAGAAATAAAATTTTAAAATTATTGCAGGGAAAACTGTTGAATTTCATCCATTCCCTGACCGTCAGTGGGTTAATGAAAAGTACATAATTTGAATGCTTACAAATAAAACAATGCCCATTTATTTATATTTTTCCAAAGCTAGAAATGGCAGGGAAAAGCGGTTCAACTAAATAACACAATATTTAAAGAAAGAATACAAACCCATTTAAACAATCTTTTACATAAACTTTGACTAAAGCATTCATCTTGCAGAAAGTAGGTATTTCGTAAGCACAATAATAAATCTTTAAGTCCCAATTTATTTATGACATAATCCACAATTGTTTTCTGAATGAGATGCATTCTAAACATAAAAAATTATGAATTAAAAATCAAAAAATTATATCCTTTATAAAGTTAAGTATAGAAAAAATATGGAACCAAAGTATGAATACCCAAGTAGAAATATGCCTACAAATATAATTTAAAGCTGAGTGTTTTACCTCATATTCATTACAGCACTAAAGTTATACTGCATAAGATTTTGCAAAGAAGTCATCTGAACACAGGAGCATATGTCATCTTTCGTGTCTCCATATTCAGACAACAGTAAAGAAGCTAGGGAATCCGTAAATGAGCCAAGGTCACCTTAAATAAAACTTTGAAATTATCTGTAGGTATAAAAAAAAAATAAACAACTCCATGAACTGAAATTCTCATTTAACTAAAACTGCTTTTCATAATAAGTATCTCAAATAAATAATAACAAAAAAAATTGTAAGCATTCCCCCCCCCCCCCGCTTTTCACTTTTCCTGCCAATCACATAAAACCCAGATTTCTCCTGGTGTCAATATGTTAATTTATAAGAAGATATCTAATGCACACTTCAAGGTAATTTAATACCATTTATGAAAGAGTAGTGTCAATTGAAATAGAAATTATATTATTAGAAATGCAATTTTATTGATACTGGATATGTAATAACGACTATACACCCTAAGAGGTAAGTTTTATGGTCTGGACAACAAAATTAGCCCTACAATCATTAGTAATAAGTCTTATAATCACTAATAACGTCTAGCTCATTTTGAAATTCTGTTTTACTATGGTTTTTGTTTTAATGAATGGATATCTAAACCAATATGCTTACATTGATTATGAACACAATTATCTCCTAGTAGCACATCATCTTGCTTGTATTCTACTTCAGACTTAGCTATTGTTGAGTTAAGAACATACTTCTTGAAGTCTTTATTCTGGAATTCTTCAGAAGAATACGGAATGGAGTGAAAGTAGGATTTTAGATTCAGATGATGGTTGAATTTCCCAGAATGTAACATTGAGATCTTTTTCTGTTCAAACTTAAAAGCAGTGGGATTAGAATCAAATGCATTACAACTATAACCACAGGAGCTAAATAGTAGACCAATACACTTGTGGACAATTCCACTGAAATCATTATCCTTGCATTGTGCTGCAATATCAGGAAATGTTTGACACCTTTTAAGGGTTCCTTCTTCATTTCTATTTACTTTTGTAGCTCTAAAATGACAGTAATAATTAAAATTAGAACAAATATATCAGATATTTAAAAGTACATTCAAATTAAGGCATAACTTAATCAAGATTTAAGTAAAGTGTAACTGAATTGAGATTTATACACTTTAAAATCGGGAGAAAAAAGAATGATGCAAGAAAAAGTCCCTTCAAAACAAAATTCACACTGGAAAATTTTAAGTCCAAAATAAATCATACTATATCCATGATAAACTGTATAAATCTATGATAAATCATAATTTTTTTGATTTTGTATAGATTTTCTCAATTTTACTATGTTTGATGACAGTAATAATTATAATTGTGAATAATTATAAATATAATTTGCGATTTGGCATTCAATAGTTGTTTAGCTACTATATTATGAAAAACTAATTAAAGAAACAAAATACATCAAATATAATTTATTTTCAAATAAGATTTTATTGATGAACCATATTAAAAAGTGTTTATTTTATTCAATGCAATTGAATACATAAATAAAATGTTAAAGAAATGGCATTATAATATATGTAATGAAATTTAAACCATATTAAATACAAATGCACATTTGAATTATGTACAAAACAGAACTTTTAAATTTTGAAAATATTTATTTAAATAAAATAGAATTCATTGAAAGAAAACATTATTAAACTGAATTCTTTGAAAGAAAATATTATTAAGTATATAAAATTCAATAGCTTACAGTTTGGTTGCAGCTTGAGAAAATTCCTTCATTTTATACCACCTTCCTAAAAGTATTAAAATACCCTACAATGAAATCCTACAACAAAAGCCTATAGTTTAAGTCTATTAAGTTAAATAATTCTCACTGTGTATATTATGTTTATCAAAATCAGTTATCACTTCTGAAAAGTAATATTGAGAATCTTTGAGCATAGATAAAACAGCAGGTTTTTGCAATCCAACCCAAGAGGTCCACTTATGAAACCTGCTAAAAGTATTTCAAGAAATTCGTCCCCATTGTTGAAAAGCCCATAAATATGGGAAATTATTTAGTAAATGATTTTTTTGTGCAGAATTTGTCAACTAAAATTTACAATTGTAAACACGCAATGAATAAGTTATTCAAATAATTTTCAATAGCTATGAAACAGACCTAATCTGAATAGTTTTTTATATCAATTTCACTCATTTATTTGGTTTTTGTCTAAATTTTCCTGACAATAATACAATTAACTTAGGTATTTGAAGTAGAATCATTAACAGGATGAATAGAATTATTAGGATGTTTAGTAGGAAAAATTTTACATATATCTGGCTGTCCCTGGATCCCTTTTCTTATATCATATTGCAAAAGTAAACCATTAAAATATAACTTTAGGGAATTTTTTGCACAAAGAAATTTGTTCATAAATAAGTTTACACCCAATATCGCTTATATCGTTTCCTATATTATGAATGAAGAAAATTTTTTAAATCCTTGGTTTAGTTACAATTTACGAAAAATCCCTAATACTTTCGAATTTCATTTTCTTGATATTTTCAGAATTGCCGATTTCTTTGAAAATGTTTGGTTAGTCATATTTTCCTCTAGCTGGACCACCTTGTTCATACACACAAACATTCCTAAAATAACACATATCTTACTTTGAACTTGTTTCTCAACAGATCTTCTTTCTACAGTCAGTTGCTTCTCAATGAGAGAGTAATCTTCGGACATGACAAAGTCCAACTTCTTTTGTTCTAATTCAGACATTTCTTTGTGCCGAATGTAAGATGCACACTCCTCTCTCTTGACATTAACCGCATGATATGAAAATACCATCGAAAGGGCAGGAGGTGGATTGCAACACATGTATTCTAAACTATACAGCTGATAAAAATGAAAGGAAAAAATATTTTTAGTGTTATATCTAAAGTAGTATGATGATCAGTGTTTTTTTTTACCATACCAATGCAGCTGATAAAAGAAAAAATTATAATTTAGAACAAATGAACGGACAATATATTTAAATTAGTTCAAGAAATGCTTTGTTTGTGAACTCATTCGCAACCAAACAAAAAGTTCAGTTAGAAAAGTTCAGCAAATGTTTGGGTCTGTTGAAATTTTGTGAAGCTACATCCTGCCAAATTCTGAAAGGGGGATCATAATGAATCGAAAAGTAGCCCAGTGAGAACAGTTTCTAATTTATATTTACTTGAAAAAAATAATGCTTGATAATACTTTTGTTATAATGCGAATAATGAAAAACCAAATTTAAAGAAATTTTTCCACAAAAAAAATGAATGGATAAATTCTCTAAAATTTTTATAGTTGTTGATTAACAATAATGAAACTAAAAAAATCTAATTAATAAAATTTCATAAAAATAAAACTTAAATGAAGTAACGAAAAGAACTGAATAATATAACTATGATAATAGGATTTCTTACTCCCATGTATATTTTTTTAATCTTTCTTTTACTTTTGAATGGAAAACAATTTAATTAATTGCTTTGCTGAATTTTTTAAAAATATCCTTATAAGAATCTCTGATATTTGCAAAATTTCCAATTTCTCTGATGAGTTCATGTCTTGAAATTTTTTATTTAAATTAGGTTTTCTTTCCCCTGCATAAGTTTGTATTCTGGGTTCCCTGATTAGAAATCTTAGATGTATGTTACACCTGCACAGAAAACATTTTAAATATAACTTCCTAGCTATGAAAGAGAAAGAAAAACTGTTTTCTTAAAATTATACCTCTGGGCAACAGTTCTGCAAAAGTCTCATGCTTTTCCCACACTGCAGAATGTCATGCGAGTATTTTTCAAGTTCAGGTGGAATGCTCCTCAAATTATCATCTTCAATATTCGTATAAGCAAACTTCCAATACAATTCATCTATTAAACAAACTCCCATAAAATAATATCACAGGAAAATGTTATTCAATGTCAGTAAAAATGTAAGAGATCTAAAATTTACTAAGGTATTTGAAATACAGATAATAAGCAATAAAATAGTTGCCATCTGATATTCATTAAACCAGGTTAACAATTTCAAAATTATGGAAGGTGGAATATTCGAAAGGTACAATATTCATATCATAGATAATAAATATCCAGATTTCTACATTTTTAAATAAAGTTCCATAGTAAGAAAAAACATCTAGAAATTTTTTTGCTGATTAAATAATACTCTCTATTTGAAAGACAAAAACTGCCTTTTAAAAGATAATTCAAATGGAACTTGTCTAGATTCCTGGGTGAATTTAGTTTAATTTATTGAATCCAACTGTAACTACAAATGTGTAGCTATGAAAGAACATCTTAATTAAATAAATGAAAAATTTAATTGATCATATTACCTTTTCTATTCAAATATATAACGTCTTCTGAAATTTGAAATTCGTTAAATGGATCGTAGCATACTCCTTCAGTCATCCATTTGTTGAGAAAGCTTTAAAACAATTGAACATGATAAACACAGAATATAAAATTAAGCATAAAGGACTGTTTAAGAAAAACCTAGTTATAAAAATAATATTTTCCTTAAAATTGAAATTTATAATACAAGCTCAATCATTTTCAAATGGCTTGTATAACAGATCAATCCAATTTTCAAAAAAAAAAAGAAGGGGAAAAAAAACTACATAGGAAAGCAATTTTAGCAAATCGAAAAATAAGAAATTAACATATATGATATCTAAAACCAGTTATAACAGAGAAACACCATTACTTCAAATAGGTAAATCAAAATTTTAATTTTAAACAAATAAATTTGGTATGGAAAAATGCCAAATTACCTTTATAAACAATGTCAAGATTAAATAACTCTTATAAATTACAAAAAGATAAACAAAACTGTTACAACTACCACTCATGATCAAGCAAGTTGATATAGAATGTCGTGCATGTTCAGGTTAATAGCCAACATTTTTTTTTTATTAGTATTATTTATTTTCATTTTGCTTAATTGTAAAACAAAAATGATATTTAAATTATATTTTTAATGAAAATTTTAAAGAATGAAATGATTAAAATGTTATATACTTAAAGTAAGGAGAATATGCAAATTTCAACACAACTGCAACCATAATGGCATTTCCTTTACTTTTGTACGACCAGGATGCTTTGTTCAGGAAGTTGAGTAAACCCAAGCCCTAAAAAAAATGAAGATTTAATAATTATGCAAATTAAAAAGAACAGGGTAGTTAATACTATAGTATTATTAATTTTAGTTTTGTCCAAAACCAAAAGTTTTTTTTCTCAATAGAGAAAAGATAAGTTGTTTTTACATTTGTAATGAACACTAAACAGATTAGTGTTATTCACAATTCAATGTAAAATAACATTATAATTACTGTAATGTAATGATTATGTGATTTTAAATTAGTTTATAAAACCTAAACATTAATATCACTGAGAACAAATTTGAAATTAAGTGAATTTATAAGATTTGTTCATCTTAGAACTTATGTTAAAGTATAAAATGTTTGGAATAAAAGATAGAAACAAACTCACTAAAGTAATTATGATTGTAAATGAAATATAACTTTTTAAACAATTTTATTCTTCTTCAAATTAATGTTAATGAAAATTAGAAACAAAATGTACTTCTTCTTGACCTTTGGTAATGAAAAAACAACTTCATTTCCACCATAAGTAACCCCGCAAATTACTCCCAAGGTGCTACAGGTAAAAAAAAAATATTTTAACTAAAAGAATATTTTTTAAAAATTTTAACAAGCTAATTACAATAATTAATCAAAATAACGTAAAGAAAATACTGAAACACTTATAAGTAAAACAAATATAAAAAATAAATAACCAGCATTTAATTGATATTAAATTTTCTTTTAAGAATTATTATACAATAAAAATAAATGGGTAGAGTCATTCCAAGCCAGATCATCCAGGCTTGTCACCCCACCTTCTCATATTTGGCTGAAACTTGGTGCATGGTAACTTTAGACAAATATAAGAACCCTTATTTTTCATTTTTTAAATATTGACTTTAATTTGGAAATTAAAGAATTTCGAAAATTTTATGTATTTGAGGTATTACCTTTCGGTTACACTGCATACACAATGATGCGTGTTTGCATTAATCTTGCTACTTACCACAATTATCGAAATAAAAACCTAAAATTTTTCATACATGCTCAGAATTTAATGCAGATTCCAAATATGGTTTGCAAAATATAATTGAGTTCTTCTAAAGGGGTGGAAATTGAGCTAAAAGTCAAAAAAGTACATGTGCAGAAATCATAAAACATGCTTGATTTATACTCTTATAACTTTTTCTGCCATTTTTAAATTTTTTTTGCTTTATGTCATTTTAAAGAGCAAATTTCCTATAAGAATGTGATATTTTTAAAGTGGGTTATTTTGTTTTTAACCCCCCCCCCTCTCCCAATTCCATATTTTACTTCTATGCTTCATTTGATGGGTGCAGAAAATTGTTGACTACTACCACAGAAAAATTATTTAAAAAAAAAAATAATGATTTTTTTTAAACAGATACTTGCAAAAGAAAGAGATATACCATTTTATAACTAATTAGAAGTATATTTAATGCATTTTAGGGAGGGTTATTTGATCACACTTTTCACAGAAATGATTTTCAGTGAGAAAAATTGTGTGGTAGGTACAATAAAATAAATTATATTTTGTAAAAAAGTAACTTCCACATAAATAGAAATTTGTTAAAGAACAGTTAATTAGAATCATATATTTATATCAAGAAAAATATAAATTAAAGTACTTTGTTTACTATTTGATAGTTATATTAAGAAGTCAAAAGTACCTCATTTGTTAAGCCACTTATTCCGTTTAGACATAATTTTCTTTTCACTCTTAGATGTTACTTTATATTGTATTCTTCCAATCTGAGTATTAAGTTCTGGAACATCGACAGTACAAAGAATGTTTCTGAATGGAACCCAACAAGCATTGTTTTTGCTCATCATCACTTGAACTATTCTCAGCATTTCCTAAGTCATCACCACAATAACCTATGAGTAGTTTTTTCCTGCAATTGGAGCACAGTTTTTGTCCAGGAACTAATAGAATACCAGATAATACTTTTACATATCTAGCCATTTGCAAGGAAACAGTGTATAGGCAAGTTTTAATAGGCCTTTTATGTATGTTTCTTGGATCAGAACATATTCTAAACTGATTGCCATAATACTTGATCAGTGTTGAATAGTGGTGTGAACAAATGCTCGTATTTGAATGCAGAGTAAGTCCTTCTGCCCTCAAACATAGTATCTCACGTTCTTCATTAGAAAGTTCTTCAACAATATTGTGAAATATCTTTTTGTCAGTGCATCTTTTTGTATGACACTCAGAATTTTTAAAAAGACCCACACTGCACTTTTCATAAACGTTTGAAGACATGTCTTTCCAGTATAACATTCCTACAGAAAATGAAGGAGATTCTACTAAAATCTCAAGACAGCAAAAAATAAACATAGTAGCAAAAAAAAACAAAAATCATGGAAAACAACTGTAGCCTCTCAATCAGGTGGTACCATAACTTTTTTTTCCACACATTCTAACACCCTTCCCACTCTCCCCAAAAAATAGAACCATGATTCCAATGAGAAAACAAAAAGCCTGCTCTAAGTAATATCCCACCCAAGGTTGTTCTTTGAAGAAGAGGGGGGGGGGGGGTGAGTTATGGGTTTATTCCCCTTTCAGGGATGGGGTGGTCAGAGATAATGAGACAAATCCTCACTTTATATTTCTCCCCTACAGCAGTAAGGGGAAAATATGCTGTTTGTGAATTACCCTGCATTGCCATGCCTTTGTAGGAAATGGATAACATTACAAAGGCTAACTATAGTGATGACATAAGAAGGACAACTTGGAACAAGAGAAAACAAACATAAGTTGGTTACTAAAGCGCAACATTGTATTATTATTATTAAATTCCACAAATGGAGCACATCTGAAATTATTTATGAAAATTAATAAAGGTAACACTTCTATTAAAATATTGCATTGAAATAATTTCAGATATCCCAAAGAAACATACATAAAAGGCCTATTAAAACTTGCCTACAAACTATTTCCTTGCAAATGGCTAGATATGTAAAAGTATTATCTGGTATTCTATTAGTTCCTGGACAAAAACTGTGCTCCAATTGCAGGAAAAAACTACTCATAGGTTATTGTGGTGATGACTTAGGAAATGCTGAGAATAGTTCCAGTGATGATGAGCAAAAACAATGCTTGTTGGGTTCCATTCAGAAACATTCTTTGTACTGTCGATGTTACCACTCAGATTGGAAGAATACAATATTGTCACGTATAACAAACTGTACACAAGAAATACAACGTTGGTGCTATGTCTCGTAAGTATTTATTAGAAAGAATTCTAGAGCAACGTTCAGTAACCGAAGAAACTATCCTCTGCCCCACTCAACTCGAGTGACTCTTTTATAAAGCCAGATCGAATGTTCCAGAACATTCACCGGAAACAAGTAAAGTTGGATTTGCATAGAAGCACTAATACATCCATCCGGAAACAAGTCGTACCGGAAATGATAGAACGTTCTAGAAGGTTCTTCTGGAACAAGAAATAAATAGAAATTAAATTTTAGTAAAGTGGGTGCCGGTGGTATTCGAACCACCGACCTATCGATCACCAGCCTCATGCGCTACCTCTCGGCTATAATGCCACATGTATAAATAACCAAAATGCGGCATTGCTCCCTTCTTAGGAGAACAGCGTCCCGCTGTTACGGTAATCTATCGGCTATAATTTGTCTTTTCCGAGCCCTCGTCATCGGTCCAGTGTATGCGGCTGGTATTTCGTCAGTGAAAGTATCCTCATCTCTTCCGCGGTGAACATGGTCCTCTTCAAAGTCAGTAGGATGGTTTCTTAAGAATTCATCTTGAGTCTCGGGATCGTGATAAGGCTTCATTCGAAGGACATGCACGGTGTCGATTGGTTTGCGTCTTCTTGACGTTGGATCGAAATCTTGTACCTCGTAGGTGACATCTGACAACCTTCGAATCACCTGGTACGGACCGAAGTACTTCTTGAGAAGTTTTTCCGACAAGCCCACTTTACGTACCGGTGTATAAACCCACACGAGATCTCCTGATTCATAGTGCACCGGCCTGTGCTTTGAATCGTATCTTTGCCGATCCTTTTCTTGAGCCTCAGATGTTCGAAGTCTGGCCAGCTGCCTAGATTCTTCGGCTTGCGTTAGCAATCGAATAACATAATCACCTCCTTGGTCGTCGTTGCAGTAAGGGAACATCGTGTCAAGTGTGGTTTCAGCTTCTCGGCAGTGTAGGAGATAGAAAGGTGTGAAGCCGGTTGTTTCTTGTTTAGCCGTATTGTAGGCAAACGTTACAAAGGGTAGTATCTCGTCCCACTTCTTATGTTCAACGTCCACATACATCGAGAGCATGTCAGTCAATGTTTTATTAAAACGTTCAGTAAGTCCATTAGTCTGTGGATGATACGCTGTCGTCATTCTATGGGTAATACTGCACAGACGATTGATCTCTTGGACAAGTTTCGATTGAAATACTTGTCCGCGATCCGTTATTATAACTCTCGGGGCGCCATGTTTTAGAAGTATTTCTTCGACTATAAATTTTGCAACTTCAGGTGCTTCTGCGGTTGGAAGAGCTCGTGTAACTGCATACCTAGTTAAGTAATCAGTGCAGACTATAATCCATTTATTTCCTTGAACTGATTTAGGAAATCTCCCCAAAAGGTCTATTCCAATGCGGTGGTAAGGTTCCGTGGTGGGAGGAATGAGTCTTAGCTGACCTGGGGGTCTCATAGGAATTGGCTTTCTTCTCTGGCATTCTCGGCAGTGCATGATGTATCGTCGAACATTCCGGTACAACCCTGGCCAATAGAATCGCTTCCGTATTCTGTCATAGGTTTTAGCGAAGCCCAAGTGTCCTGCTGTTGGTGCGTCATGGAAGTGATTTAAAATTTCCAATCTTAATTGCCTTGGGATAACTGGTAACCATTTCTTTCCGGTAGGATCGAAATTCTTTTTACAAAGTACACCTTTAATGAGTTCGTATCCCCTTTTAAGTGGTTCTGTTGTTCCATAGGCACGAATTATTTTGACTAAATCCTCGTCGTTCCTTTGTTCTTCTGCTATTGTAGTCAGGGAGGTGATGGAATGATCCGCTTCCAACGTCGTAGTAACTTCGGCAATTGGGTTTCTTGACAAACTATCAGCATCTTTATGCTTCCTCCCACTTTTGTAAACGATTGAGATATCGTATTCCTGAAGCCGAAGAGCCCATCTCGCAAGTCTACCAGAAGGATCTTTTAGCCCAGTCAGCCAGCATAGAGAGTGATGATCCGTGACAATAGTAAAAGGCTTACCAAACAAATAAGGACGGAATTTATTTATGGCCCAGACAGCAGCAAGACATTCTCTTTCCGTAGTAGAGTAGTTCCTTTCGGCCTTTGAAAGAGTCCTTGAAGCGTAAGCTATAACTTTCTCCTCCCCCTTTTGTATTTGGACCAGTACAGCTCCAATTCCGTAACCGCTAGCGTCGGTATGCAGCTCCGCAGGTGAATTCTCATCGAACAAACCTAAAACAGGATTTGAAGTCAAAGCTTTCTTCAATTTGCAGAAAGATTCTTCTTGACTTTTGGTCCATGTAAATTTAACATCGCCTTTTAGTAATGCTTGCAGGGGTTGGGCCTGATGACAGAAATCTTTGATAAATCGTCGATAATAAGAACATAATCCTAGAAAGCTTTTTACATCGTGAGTGTTCGTGGGCACAGGAAAGTTATTTACGGCTGTTAGTTTTTCAGGATCGGGTCTAACTCCTTCGCTTGATACGAGATGGCCTAAGATCTTGATTTGTGTTGCGCCAAAGTGACATTTCTTGGGATTAAGAATTAGACCTGCGTCTTGAATGCACTGAAGGACAACATTTAACCGGTCTAGATGGCTCTCGAATGTATCTGAAAACACTACTATGTCGTCTAAGTAGCATAGGCAGATTGACCACTTCAAGTGACGCAATAGATTATCCATCATCCGTTCGAAGGTCGCTGGCGCGTTACATAATCCAAACGGCATGACTCTGAACTCGTACAGACCTTCGCCGGTGACGAATGCCGTCTTTTCACGGTCCCTATCGTCTACCTCAATCTGCCAATAGCCGGAGTACAAATCCATTGATGAGAAGAAATGAGCCCCTTTTAGACAGTCTAACGTGTCATCAATTCGAGGTAATGGGTAGACATCTTTCTTGGTTATTTTATTGAGGCGGCGGTAATCGACGCAGAAACGCCAACTTCCGTCTTTCTTTTTCACCAAGACGACCGGGGACGACCATGGGCTTTCCGAAGGCTGAATGATTCCTCTGTTCATCATCTTCTCAACTTCGTTCTGTATGAGACGGCGTTCTGTTGGCGACACTCTGTAGGGTCTTTGGTGAAGCGGCTCGTGTTCTCCAGTTACAATTCGATGTTTGACGTTGACTTTGCTTGCTCCGAATTTCTTCTGGTCAAACGAGCTACCATATTTTTGAAGCAAATTTAGCAGATCACCATGTTGTTCGGGGTTCAAACCAGGATCTATCATCTGTTCACAGACCATCGGTAGCAATTCGGTTCTTTTACTCAATTTGACGGGCGCCACTGCCTCGGCAATCGTGTTTAGTTTGCCTTTTCCCAGTTGCTCAGCAGAAGCTATGCACATTCCCTTGGGAATAGATCGAGCTTTGTGATGTCCGTTTGCTAGCCAAAGTTCTCCACATCCGTTGTCAAGGGTGATGATAGTTGAAGGAATCACTATTTCCTTGCACAAAACCAGGTCTTTCTTACCTTCTACAATGACGTCAAGAGACGCGTTAGCTGGGGCACCATGAACCATAGCTCGTTTAATAGAACGTCCAGGTACCACATAATCTTCTAAAGCGTATAAATGCCAGGAATCTTCGTTCGCCAGTGTCTCTTGAACGGCGTCTTCAAGAACCAGTTCAGAACGACCACAGTCAATAACTGCTTGAGAGGCTTCTAAGAAATCCCAACCTAGGATTATATCATGGCTGCATTGCGGCATAACAATGAACTCAAAGGGTTGCACTCTACCGTTAATATCGAGGCGAAGTATGCATCGTCCAGTCGGCTGTACATAAGAGTCATTGGCTACTTTAAGAAGTACTCGCCGTGTGGTTGGCAATTGCACTTTTCTAAGTTTTCGGCGATATTTTTCAGATATGACAGAAAAAGAGGCCCCAGAATCCACAAGTGCCGTCACTGGCGTATTGTCGACTATGATTTCCAAATGATTCCCGGACATCTTAGCGGCAGTCGGAGGGTTTCGCATAATAGCGGCTTCACCTCCACAGAAGCTCGCATCACCTAGTTTTCCTCGACGCGTCGACTAGGAGATCGACTTGAGGTTCTATACGGCGAAGGTGATCTAAAGCGACGTGTTGGTGATCGTCCTCTGTTTGTGAGCGGCGAGGAAGTTCTGGTGTTTGGTCGTAGATAATCGTCGGTTGGTCTTTGGTAGCTATCGGCAGACGGTGTGGGGGTTGGTTGTCGACGAAAGTTGTTTCCCCTTTCGTTGCGGCAAGTGTCAAAAACGGATCGCCTTTCCCGGCAGTAGCGGACGACGTGTCCTGGACGTCCACAGTGGAAGCAAACTGGCCTGTTGTCTTCCGTTCGCCATAGATCAGTTTTTCTGGTAGCGGGTTCTATTGTCCTTTCAGGTCTTCTAACATTATTTGGTTGATACGCGTACTGTCTTTTCTGGTTCCATGTAGAGGGCTGCGGAGTCCTTGAAACCGAAGCCAAGACACTCTCTACTTCTTCGCGAATGACATTTTCTAAAGACTGATACTGGGGTTGTTGGTCTTGCAGGTTACGTGTTAGTTTCTGAACTTCCTCTTGAACTATTTGTCGTATCATAGATGCTAAATCAGCGTTTTCATCAATTGGGGCCATAGAGACTACATTTGGGAGTCGTTGGTATTTTCGTTGAGCAACTCTCTTCTTGTGTTGGTCTTCGATATGCTGACACTGTTTAATAAAGTCATCGGCTGTAGCTATATCCTTAGCTAATAAGGCTGCGTAAACTTCTTCGGCAACTCCTTTCATCAAATGAGAAACCTTTTCTTTCTCTTCCATTCTGGAATTTACTTGATGACATAGTGCTAGTACATTCTGGATGTAAGATTGTGTGCTCTCTCCCTGTTTCTGTGCTCGGCATTTAAGTAGGGCTTCTGCTTGTTGGACGTGATGCCTAGTGTCTCCAAATGCTTGTTTTAGTCCTTCTTGGAATTTTTCCCACGAACATAATTCATCCTCATTATTTTCAAACCATTGCTTTGATGTGCCATCAAGAAAGAAGTATGCATTAGCAAGGCACTCCATGTCGTCCCACCTATTAAATTTCGCAACCCGTTCGTATTCTTTCAGCCATTTTGTAGGATCTTGACCAGCTTCACCAGCGAAACTGGAGGGCTGTCTTATTTGCTGATACAGCCGGGAACCAATTTCAGGTTTAGTTTCGGTCGATCCGTCTGGCATAGTAATTTTACGATTTTTCCTTGGAGGGGGAATGTAACGCCCGTACTCCGGAGGCAGTCCTTGTAGTCGACGGCTTTTGCGGCCACTTTCTTCCTCCACGATCGGTACCCGGCACCTCCACCAAACTGTCACGTATAACGAACTGTACACAAGAAATACAACGTTGGTGCTATGTCTCGTAAGTATTTATTAGAAAGAATTCTAGAGCAACGTTCAGTAACCGAAGAAACTATCCTCTGCCCCACTCAACTCGAGTGACTCTTTTATAAAGCCAGATCGAATGTTCCAGAACATTCACCGGAAACAAGTAAAGTTGGATTTGCATAGAAGCACTAATACATCCATCCGGAAACAAGTCGTACCGGAAATGATAGAACGTTCTAGAAGGTTCTTCTGGAACAAGAAATAAATAGAAATTAAATTTTAGTAAAGTGGGTGCCGGTGGTATTCGAACCACCGACCTATCGATCACCAGCCTCATGCGCTACCTCTCGGCTATAATGCCACATGTATAAATAACCAAAATGCGGCAATATAAACTAACATCTAAGAGGGAAAAGAAAATTATGTCTAAACGGAATAAGTGGCTTTATAAATGAGGTACTTTTGACTTCTTAATATAACTATCAAATAGTAAACAAAGTACTTTAATTTATATTTTTCTTGATATAAATATATCATTCTAATTAACTGTTCTTTAACAATTTTCTATTTATGTGGAAGTTACTTTTTTACAAAATATAATTTATTTTATTGTACCTACCACACAATTTTTCTCACTGAAAATCATTTCTGTGAAAAGTGTGATCAAATAACCCTCCCTAAAATGCATTAAATATACTTCTAATTAGTTATAAAATGGTATATCTCTTTCTTTTGCAAGTATCTGTTTAAAAAAAATCATTATTTTTTTTTTTAAATAATTTTTCTGTGGTAGTAGTCAACAATTTTCTGCACCCATCAAATGAAGCATAGAAGTAAAATATGGAATTGGGAGAGGGGGGGGGGGTTAAAAACAAAATAACCCACTTTAAAAATATCACATTCTTATAGGAAATTTGCTCTTTAAAATGACATAAAGCAAAAAAAATTTAAAAATGGCAGAAAAAAGTTATAAGAGTATAAATCAAGCATGTTTTATGATTTCTGCACATGTACTTTTTTGACTTTTAGCTCAATTTCCACCCCTTTAGAAGAACTCAATTATATTTTGCAAACCATATTTGGAATCTGCATTAAATTCTGAGCATGTATGAAAAATTTTAGGTTTTTATTTCGATAATTGTGGTAAGTAGCAAGATTAATGCAAACACGCATCATTGTGTATGCAGTGTAACCGAAAGGTAATACCTCAAATACATAAAATTTTCGAAATTCTTTAATTTCCAAATTAAAGTCAATATTTAAAAAATGAAAAATAAGGGTTCTTATATTTGTCTAAAGTTACCATGCACCAAGTTTCAGCCAAATATGAGAAGGTGGGGTGACAAGCCTGGATGATCTGGCTTGGAATGACTCGGTAGCAAAAATTTCATTAACACAAAATAACATTATTGAATATTAAAAAGAATAATTTTCAACAGATACAAATATTTACTAAAAATATTACACAAGTGAAAAATATCAAAATGTTCAAAATTACAAAAACATCATACTTGAGTAATTCTGCATTCTCTGATATGTCAGTCCTTAACATATACATTGAGGGATTATTCATCTTTACTGAAGCTATATACTCCATGTAAACTGATAAAATTTCTTTAATGCCATCTTTCAAACCTTTTAATACCAACCCTATAAAATCGTAAATTGCTGCTGTAGCAACATACACAACTAAATTGGAAAAATATTTATCTGATGTTTAACTGGCAATGATATTTGAGTATGGATTCATTCAAAAAAAAAAAAAAAAAAAAAAATTAAATACATGTTGCTATAATTAACAATAGTGATAAAACATGCAATGTTTTCTTAAGGTATTCATGTTTCCCAATTTATAGGGAATACTTATTAAAGGGTAACAAAAACAATATCTTAACTTAACCAGGTTTGCCAGATGATTTAAAAAAAATTTCAAACAAAAAACAATGTCCTATTTTTGGGTTAAAGGGCAATAAAACAATACACATTTAAAGATTAATATTTCTATGTACTTACTATACTAAGGGCATTTTATTGTTAGCCCTTCTATGAGGAAATAAAATTTTGTCACTTGATGCAGGCGCGGATTTAGGGGGGGTGCGGGGGGTGCGACCGCACCCCCCATGAAGTATCTCGTCTAAATTATTTTTAAATAGCAGTTTCCACCGAGTTCAAAGTAAAAAAAATTTGAAATTTCATTAATAATTGGAAGATATATTTTTTATTTGATATCAATATCGATGGGAAATCAGCAAACAAAACTAAGCTTTTTCTGATATTTTTCATGCCTCATTAATACAGATTTTTAAGCCACCTAACCGAGTTCCTTATTTCATTACCCGTAGAAGGAATGGGCTTGAGACTTGACGAGTAGATCGGGATTGTAATGACCTGCAATGTACCGGTCAACGAATCTTTACACCTGGTGTGATTCTCAAATTAAAAAATTTCTCACAATACCATTAAAAAATTTCTCAATTTCAGCACGATTTTCTCATTTGGGAGTATAGAGTATGAGATGGGACCAAAGACTGACAAGTTTTTGATTGCAATTAGCATTCTGTAGGTTTACTTCTTGATCAGAGGTCAATTAATTATAAAGGTTTAATATCGGGGTGCCATCGCACCCCCTAAACTTCATTCTATGTACAAAAAATCGTGCACTAAAATAACTTTTGAAAAAACCTGTGATTATAATTGGAAAATAAAATGCCTAATTCGTAATTAAGAAAATTTCTTTGATCAAATCGGTATATAGCATTATTACAATTCTACAGAATATTGTAAGAACTTACAGTTCCGATAAAGACGCTATCACTAAATTAGGACCAGGAAGTTTCCCCTCGTTCTCTTCAAAAAATCTTAAAACAGCTCAGGGAAGGGGGAAAAAATGACCCCTTCTTTGGGTGACCTTGAAACTAAGGACAAAGCAATAAAACTTGAGGGGTCATACTATCCCTTCCCTTGCACGTGACATTGCACCATTCACATGTGCTTTGAAAATTACTAAAAAGCCTCGACTCTGAGGTGGAAGTGATGGAATGGTCTTTCTTGCTTGAGTTGGAGTGTGCTTGCGATGTCTAGACCTAGATTGTTTGTTTCTTCGATTGGTATGGCAGTGCAAGATAATTGACAGTAATATATAACCATGATAAGATATTTTTAGTGTTACTATTTATTTTACAAAATGTAATATCATTAACATTTTGTTTTAGTTTAGGCATTTGCTTTTTTTTTTTCTAAATATGTTTGAATATTTCATTTTTGACTGAATGATCAGAAGTAGTGATTTATCCCACATTCTCATATTTGGTATTTTGTACAATCATCAACGTAACTCTCAATTCAATACCATCAGTATATGAATAGATTATAATAAAATATTCAATTCTTATAAAAATAAACTGATTTTACTGGATTAACCCATTGTATATGCACCCTTTCATATGCAAAATCATAAAAGTCTTTTGATAATGTCAATCAAAATTACTTTCTTAAATTATAAAAATGTAATTTATCCTTAACAGTTTAAAGTGAGTTCCATAGAGTTTTTAGCTTCTTTTTTTTTTCAATAAAACAAATATTGAGGATCCTAGCCAAACAAGTTTTTAAATATTGCTATGCTCCAATCTCTCTCTCAAGATTCATACTCGCCTACCATGCGAAATGTCACCGGATCGAGCAATATTTGGTGCTCTGTAGTCTGTTTTCAGATTGAGTAAACACTCTAGAAATTTTGACTAGTAATCTGACGTCGATTGTTGAGCTATTTCTTAATAGTTTTCCGAGGTTTCTCTTATTTAAGATGCAAATGAAGTCCATTTTCCCCTTGAAAGACCATCTGGCATATGTTCCCTGCTTTGTAAACAAATTAATCAGAATCTAAAGTTGTCCCGGTGCATTGCATTATCTTGTAGTTATATTCTGTATTATTCTTGATTCTGTATTAGTCTCCCCCCCCCCCCTTTATTTTTAATATGAAGATTTGTGTGTTGACGGTTTAAGATGGGCTTTGAGTACATTTTCTTAATTTAAGTTCTCTGTAAATCATATTTGTAAGAGAAAGCATACATCAGTTATGTTAAACCAATCTCAAAACTTATATTAAAGTACAGGTTGGGTATAGTTAAAATCCATCTATTTAGAGCATTTTTGGTAACTTTAAGGTAAAAAGGGCTTATATGGCTGTTAGCTTTACATGCTATTCCTTATAAATTAAATATTAAAACAAAATGAAATCACTCCAATGAAGTTTTAAATATATTGTTGTTCTTGGAGCGTAATTATCAAAATTCCCAACAGTTATTTCTTTAAGTTTTCATTTGAAAATTTTTATGATAATGTTTATAAAATGTTTCCAGATTTTCCCAGCAGTACTAATACAAAATTTCAAAATTATTTACTAATTTCTACAGACTCCGGACTGATCTAAACAACACCAGTTTTACTATGGTCCGCCTTCACATAAAAAACTTTCGATGCTGTCATAAATAAAGCACACATACCGTTTGATATTAGCAATCTTCTAACCAAATTAGAATCATATTAAAATTTTAAAAGAAATTTATTCTGGATTAATATAGAAAATCTTTGTAGATTTTGATACTAATATTGTTGATGCGTATTTAACCAATAAAAAGAAAAGAAAGTTTACATGATAAATAAGAAAAAAAAATCTTGTAAGAGCCATAGTAAAAACTATCTTGTATTCGAATATAATTTTTTTATTAAAAAACTGTACACACACATTGAGGTGAACGGACTCACTCTTTTTTTTTTTTACTCTAAAGTTCAAATATATATTAATTTAGTTAAAGCAGTCTTAGTGCATCAATATATGTATAGTGTTAAGGTAACTAAACCTTAATTAGATTTTTTTTTTTTTTTTAATTTTATTTCTTATTTTACAAAATGTGATATTTCAGTAACAATTTTGTTTATATATTTTTTTTTCCCGAAAAATGTTTAAATATTTCATTTTTGTCCGAATGATTCAAAGTATTTCATTCTCATAAAAATTAACTGATTTTGCTGGAATAAGCATTGTATCTGCACCCTTTCATATGCAAAATCATAAAAACCCTTTAACAATATCAAACAAAATTACTTTCTTAAATTATAAAAAAGTCATTTATCCTCAACAGTTTAAAGCGAGTTCCATGTTGTTATGTACTTCTTTTCAAAATATTGAGAATCATAGTCAAACACGCTTTTACTTTCAATTACCCATATGTTTACATAGGGCAATGAAAGTGTACAGCAGTCAGTAAAAAAAAAAATCGACCCCCCCCCCCCCTCCCTTACCATTTTCTTAAGTTTTGAAAGATACTGATTCCAAAAAAGTAGTCTAGTTAAAATGTCTATGTGGTAAGCATAACTCCTAAACGAATTGACGTACAGTATTCAAATTTGGTGTACGGATTAGTGGGAGCCATGGGACCTACGATTAAGGTTGCGCATTCGCATAAGGGTGAAATCAAGAATCTAATGCCTCTTAAGGAGTTTTAATCGTCCCCACATCCGGAATTCCCGAAGAAATCTGATAAAAGCGTAAAAATTTGAAAAACGTGTGTCTTTAACACAGAGCTCTTTGCCCTTGAGCATCGTCCATCAACGATTGATATTTTTCTGTTTTTCGCACAAGAAAGGACAGTGTAATGTCTATTGAATATCATCACCAATTTCGCCGTTTTGGAGTTTTTTCTTATCCCATGTAAAAATTATTGCCAAAAATATTGCCAAATTCTCCATTTTCATTTAAATGAAGAAAAATATGAAAACAGTAAATCATACCATATCAAATTTGAATACAATGATAAATATTATAGTGTACAGTTATAGTGTATAGTCTCAAGTTTATGTAACTTATATTTTAATTTACTAATGTGATGTCAAACTGAGTTGAAAAGCCTTATTTAACTTCGGAAATTATAAAACCTTATAAATAAAGAGTTTTGCGTACCTGCAGTGTTGTCTAAAAATGTGAAAGATCTGCCGTCTTTTTCTGCACTAAATGATTTATGATGTTGAATATATTGGTAAATTAACTTGTATAAAAAAGTTGAATTTTCAGGGTTGTTGAACTTTTTACACTTCACCTGAACTGCATAAGATTTTTTTTTTGCGCTCTTAAATACTTTCCTCTAATAAAAAATACTAAATATTTATAATTTTATTTTGTATTAAATTTTCGGGGTAATTTTTTGTATGGGGTGCAAAAGAGGATAGTTAAACCCTCTAATTTTTATCTTTCATTGAACCCTTGATGATACCCCTCCCCCCTGTCCCCCAAGTTGACAAACTATCACCGCCACTGTAAACACTCATGGTCATAATCGCACCCCCCTTGATTGACCTCTAAATCCGCCCCTGACTTGATGTGGCTATAGTTGCTTAATATGCAATAATCACATAATAAGAAAGTGTAATATTCAGATATCCTTTTTAGTGGTGTAGCTTTTGAGTACATTGTTAATTATTACCTATAATAAAATTTGAAAAGTGATACTGTAAAAATGTGTAAGTCTTACTTTACCTTCCGGTGATGGTATACATTCAGTGCAAAATGATTTCAGTTTATGGAACATGGTACCAGCTTCCATAAACTTTTCAGAGAACTTTAAAGTGCTTTCATGAGATAAATTTAAAAGACGCGAGTGGGATTTCATTTGAAATTTCTTTTGAACCTGAAATATAAATGATTATTATCTAACTAATAAAACCACACAGCAAAATCATTAAATGAACATTTAAATAAACTTTAGAAACTTATAAAACTCTGTAATATTTTACGTATTTTCAACGAGAATAATTTAGCAGCTAAAGAGTAGTCAAAAACAAATTGAAGTGTTTTCATTATAATTATACTAGCAATTAAAACCAATAAAGATATTTAATACTTATGGGTAATTAATAATATGAAATACTAACTAATGTTTTCATCCTTCAAGCCTCCCAGTGGATTTTGAAGTTTAAAAAGTAGGAAAAGTAGGACATTTTTGCTGAAAAGTAGGAAAAGTAGGATTCGTTTTCCTTAAAGTAGGAAACAAACAAAAACGTCTATTTCAAATGCATACTAATTTGTTGACAATATTTTTATTTTAAAATGAACATTCTAGAGATCAAGTGAAATGTATATTAAATATAATATTTAAAAAAGAATTAAATGCAAATCTCGTACCAAAAGCGCCCGTTTGGTACCAGTTGGATAGATTATACTAGTTAAATATAAAATTAAGCTTAAAAATAAAAAACAGGCATGGATGACTTCTGAAAGAACATTTAACGCAAAGCAAACCCTTAGTAATCTATAATATTAAAACAAGCTGTGTGTCTGTCTATGGCTCTGTAGAAACCTACTTAAAATTGGAGTAGAGCTCTGAAATTTTCAACACAAGTTTTGGCCTTCAAGTTTATGTATGTTAAACAGAATGTTAAAATTTTAATTAGTTCTTTTTTAAATAATACTTTAATTAGTTTTTTTTTGCCAAGTGACTTCAAATAGAAATACAGCACTGAAATTTTCAACATAAGTAGTTTTGGCTTCTAATTGGACTTTTGAAAAACAGAATGTTAAATTTTTATTTAGTTCTTTTTTAATTAGTTTTTTAATTAATAAATATTTTACAGAACGATTTCTAATAGGGCTACAGCTCTGAAATTTTCAACATAAGTAGTTTAGCCTTCTAATTGGACTTTTGAAAAACAGAATTTCAAATTTTTATTCAGTTCTTTTTTAATTAACAAATATTTTACAAAACGATTTCTACTTGGGCTACAGTTCTGATATTTTCAACACAAGTAGTTTTGGCATTCTAATTGAACTACTGACAAAAAAAATTTTTTAATTTTAATTTGATTAATTTTTTTAATTAATATTTTCACAAAAAGCGACTTCTAACAGGCCTAGAACACTGAAAGTTTCAACATAAGTAGTTTTGGCCTTCTAATTTGGCTTTTCACAAACACGTGTTAAAATAATCTTAAAGAGGTGTTGTATTATTGTATTAACGGGGGGATTTTTTTTTGTGTCTCGACAAAGGAGAGGCTTCTAATATTAAGGATTTACGTAGCAATTATAGATTTAAGTGAGTGAAGCGAGCTTTTGCTTATGCAACAATGAAACCTTTCAGCGAGAGAAGCAAGCCTATTCTTGCATAGTAATGAACCTTTCAGCGAGTGAAGTAAGCCTGTACTTATGTGTCAATGAAATTTCAGCGAATGAACCGAGCTCGATTTTTCGTTGCAATGAACCTTCCAGCGAGCGAAGCGCCAAAAACTGGGTCCTATACACCAACGATGGATTTCCGCAACGCGAGGTCTCATAGCTAGCTAAAATATTTCAGACTTTAAAATTTCGTAGCGAAGCACGGGTATTCAGCTAGCCATACAATAAAAATGTTATTTTTACTTCTTTTGTTTTTAACTTTGACTAGAGTAAAAAAAGTCTATAACATTGTTCTTTTAGTCTTTTCAATTTCCTTTTGCTCATTTCTGATTTGGTTTAAATTTGAAATCCCTTCCTGAACTGTTTTGCAAGCAACCTCCAGCATTGTTTGTCCAATTTTCACACCCTTTAAATCCTGATTTTTTAGTGCGTTTTTTACTTTCAATTACCCATATGTAATACATAGGGTAATAAAAGTATAGGATTCGTTAAAAAAAATTTATTTGTTTGCATTTCTCCACGTTTTGGAACATCCTGATCTCAAAAAAGTGATCTAGAAAAAATGTCTGTGCACGTGGTCAGCATAACTCCCGAACAAATTGACCAACGATGTTCAAATTTGGTGAACAGGTTGGTAAAGGCCCAATGACCTACCATTAAAGTTTTCGGCAAAATCGTGCATGCGCATAAGGTAGCTGCCATTGAAAAAATCTTGTTTTTCAATGATTGCTAAAAAACGGCTCAAACGATTTCGATAAAAATTGCTGTGCTAATGCCTCTTAAGGTGTCAAACATCCCCACCTCCTAAATTCCCTTAAAAATGCTTCAATGGCGTAAAAAGTGGAAAAATGAATGCCTTTAACACAGAGTTCTCTTTGCTAGAACATAGCTTATGAATGATCGTTTTTTCTCCTCTTTTCAGTTTCCCTTATAAGAAAGGATAATTTAAGAATTATCGAAAAGTATATCGCCAAATTGGCTATTTTTTCTAAACGAATGATGGAAATATAAAAACAGTAAATGACACAAATTCACATCAATAATATAGTGTAATTGAAAGTTGTGCGATGTTCCATACCCCTAGTTATTCTTTCATTCACTTCATCAACTAATGTTTTGTAAGTGTCCATCTCAATTGTTGCTTCCTTTTTTTACTTTTTCTAATGACCTTTCTTTAAGAATTGCTTCCTTAGCAGTTAGTGTTTTCTTCTCCATATCTACCTTCTTCCTTTCAAGCTCTTTCTGGTCTCCTTCCTTTTGTTGTTTTAGTTCAGATGCAATCCTCTAATCTTCTTCAATTTTTTCCATACATGACTTATATGCTGATGCACCCTTTTTTATAAATTCTCTAGGAATTCGGACTAAATGACACTTATTGTATACCGTTAATCCATCTTTTGTCGTTTGTAGTGCACTTATTAAAGCTTGAGTGAGACCCGTTCTGGAGTCTTTCAAGAAGTTTGATGTTTGAGAAAACCCTCGTTTCATATCTGCATTTCCATGCGGAAGAACGAGGATAACCTTAACCAATTTTGTAAGCTCAGGATATTTTCCTATCCTAGATCATTCCTAAGAGAGAAGATGTTATTAAAGAAGTAATCAATCCGTCTAAGAAATACTTCATCTTCAATTTTGCACGTGTACCAGTCTTTTGGAATGTTCTCATATTGCAAAACCCTCCACTCATCACCTATTAAGTCAACATTTAACGGAGGGCTTAGGTGAACATTGGATGAAAGATTTTTAACTGCTTTTAAAGACCAGGACTGGGATATATTTTCTGGCTTCAGACACCTTGCTTCTTTCATCACAATATTAAGTGAAAGGGTTTTCTCTAGAAATTCTTGAGCTACATTTTTTAGACATTTTCGCATTAATACCGTCAACTCTTTTTAAAGAGTTTCCTTAACCTTTGTCAAATACTTTTGAGATTGAACACCAATTTCAAGTTCATCCTCGTCAAGTTCAAAGTCTATTGCCGGAAACTTTAACAGCTACAGTTCTTGTAGACTCATTTTTTTTTTAAATTTCATTATCTTTAAGAAATGGCCATACAACTTTCTTACTAAGGAATCCATCCTTTCATACATAAGATGTATCAAAAGTTCTTCTCATTGAAAAAGAGCTAAGAAAGGTTGCAGGGTATTTGCCAAGGAGAGAAGGAAGTGTACTTTCACCAAAGTAGCATTGGGCCTTTTCAGACACATCACAATCCTCAAATAACAAGCGTTTTCAGAAATCTTTAGGTCTCTTTTGGGCAACCTTTTTAAAAAATATTCAGAAACCACGGGCCAAAAAGACAAGCCTGTCTAACGCAGGACCAAGATTCAGCCACCTTCTTTCAACAAGCTTAAGATTCTTGAATCCAAGTTCAGCTTGCAAATCTTTTAATTCCTCAACTCTGGCAGGGGACTGTTTAAAGAAGTAGTGCAAGTCTACAATGAAATCATTTACTGCTTTTCTGAAGACATTGTGGACCATGTGTAGATTACAAAACCCAATATTTACTGTGTGTAGATTGCAAAACCCAGCTTTCAGGGAAACCACAAGCAAAAAAAAAAAAAATGGTGCGCGATTGTTACGTAGTATAAATTATATAAAAGAAATTTTGAAAAAGTAGGAAAAGTAGGACTTTTTTTCCAAAAATAGGACTTTTCCTATTAAAAAGTAGGAAAAGTAGGACTGCTGGGTACCCTGATCCTTCAACAAAATGCAGAAAAAAACCCCGAAAAAAACATGTTTTTGGAAACTCATTTAAAATGTTCACGTATTTGTAACAATTCATCTTGCTTTTTATTTGCTCAACATTAATTTTAAAACTTTAAGCCACAATTTGTCAATATTAATTAGCCGACTAAAAAAACATAAAAATTCATTTAACTGAATCAGATCAAAGAAATAAAGCTGTGTACAAAAGTTCATAACTAGACATCAGATTAAAATAGAAATGCATCTTCAGCAGTTAGTGTTAATAAGTATTTAGGTCTGGAAACTGTCAAAAAATTTTTTGGTTAAAAAAAGAAATTATCCGATCATTGAAGCATATAATTTGACTTTAAACAATATGAGACTGATATGGATGACAAAAACGTGCTAAAATAGAAATTGTTTACTACTGTACTTTGGACCAGCTTGAATCTGCCTATTGACTGATTTTTCAAGGTGCTAAATTACGATTATTTGGCCACAACATTCATATCAAGAATTATAAATAGATAATTACTATTTAAAAAAATACTTAAAAAATAGTAGTGTTGGAGATTTCAATGACTAATAAATTTTTACACTATAATTACAAAGTTAAACTATTAATAATTAAACTATATGAAATATAAAATACAGTTAACTATTTAATTGAATGTAAAAACTTCTCAGTAAACATTTATTAAAGTTTTGTATTTTTACCTTATCATACAAAAATGTTGTGGAAGGAATCCCAATAAGCAAATCGAGAATATCACGAATAAAGTCACTTTGAGATAAAACTCCTGACGGATCGTGAAGAGACCGAAACATATGTGGGTCCTCATCAATAATGTTCATTGGCACTTCTTTTCCAGATAATTCAGTGGTGTACAAATGGCAAGCCACAGACTGCCTAAGATATTTTTTAAATAAAGACAGAAACATTATTGTTGTCTCGAAATAAGTAGATATTGTCTGACAGATAAAGAAAGCAATTTAGTTATGAATAATTTAAAAAATACATGGCAATAAAAGTAAGACCACAAAAAAGGTTGTTTAGAAAAGTATAAAAGGCTGCATACTATGATCAAACTCTAATTCCCACATCAATTCTAATCGATCACCACAAAATAATATATTTATATAAATAGCACTTTATTTAGTTACCTAAGGAATTTGAAGAGGAAACACAAAATGCAATAAAAATTAATATATCCTACCTCCCTGCCCTTTCCCAGCTAAGATAAGAGGGATATGGCAAACTATTATCAAGAATACTGTTGAATTTTTCTCTTGATGTTTCTCTATATTGTAGCCAGTCTTCAATACTAACTGAAACAATATTCTCATCAAAAGTTCTACAGCTACCAATGTTAGCATGCTTTTCTTCAGATACAGAACTCTCCTAGAATTGGAAACATATTGGAGTATTTCTTTCAAATAATCAAAATTGGGAATAGTACGTATGGAGCATAAATAAGATAAAAATGACATTATGCAATAACATTGAAACAAAAATTATATGACATTAAAAATAGTTTGATTTTAAATTAAACCTTCTTTTTTAAAAAAAAATGACATGCGTGGAAAACATTTACTGAAGCAGAGGAATTTATTCCTACAGTACAATGATCTGTAATACAGGGATGAGAGTGATCAGAGAGCAAAAAGGAGGAAATTCAAAAATTCTTTAAAAAAGCTCACGGATGGAATACACAAAAATTCAACAAAAGAGTATGCAGGAAGGATGATTCAATAATTTTAAAGATACAATGAAATTTCTCATACTATATAAAAATTACATTTCAAATATTAGGAGTTAGTGAAGTAATCTGGGAGGAAAAGGGAGCCAAGAGTGAAAATCTTTTGTTTAGATATGAGGAAAAGTATACTTTTTGAAGGAAAAACTGGTTCAGATCAAAAAATGTGGATCCTCAAGACAGGGACAAAGAGGAGGAAAATGTTACATATAAAACCAAAAAGGAGGAAATCCTCCAAAAGGAGGAAAACTGGCATCCCTGGTAATAGAATGCTCATTGTCAAATTATTTTCTTTTTAGTTATTATAAATGATTTTTTCCAATTACTGAAGACAGACAGTTTAAAATATTCTAAAATCATTGGTGTTTTTTTTTCCTTACTTTATAAAAATTCTCATTAAGAATCTATTATTCACATAAAAAAGTTTTAATTAAACACAAATGCATAGATAAGTGTAATATACAAGCATTATAAAATAAAAATAAACACTTCAAGATACAAAATTTTAATAAAAAACTAGTAAAATTAATTTTTTTATATAAATATAGGTTTTTAACTCACATCATTCAATTTTAAGTTTTCATTTGAAATTCCCATGCCTAAGGTGTGCCTGAAAAACAAAACATTTTGTTAATTTTCCTGGTTCATATAAAAATCATCTTATTAAACACGATTATATTTCCAATTTATTATGAGAAAATAAAACCAAGAAGTATGAAGAGATACTTATTCAAAAGCACAAAAGAAATTTAATAAGCAATTTTACTAAGAAAATATGTTAAATTAATAAGATGAAACTGTGAAGAAAAAATGCTTAAAACATTGCAGATGGATATATTGGATTGGCCAGATTCCTCTTTACTTCAAGATCTGGACTGCTAAATGTGGTCTGAGTGTCTATGAATCAACACCTTTCAGAAGTACTGTCAAAGGGAAATTTAATCTGCATTTGGGACTCAAATGAAAGTACAAGTAGAAAACTCCCTCCAAACAAAAGAAAGACAATCACAATAATTTTTGTGTTCGTTAAATTTTGAAATCAGAGATGGCAGAGAACCGAATTAAGCATTTTGATTTTAACAATGTATATTTAAATGTCCCTATATCTCTTTGTCTGAAAGGGCCATCAAATAAGTTGGAAAACACCCGATTGTTTGATAAACACATAATTTGAGAAAACTGCAGAATCTTTTGGTATTTCTTAATCTAAAACTTTGAATTATTATTAAATTAAAATGACCGTCACTGGTGTTTCTAAGAAATTCAGTTTATATAAAATGTAAAATATACCTACTTTAATTGCAAGAGTTCATTTTCAAAAACACTCTGTGTATTTTCAAACTGAAGAGACAATGGCGGACAAGTATCACTTAGGTCTTGGGTTAACGAATCAATGTGAGATCGAAAGAAAGTACTAGATAATGAGTCCTCTTCTAAAGAACAACTTGAAAGAAAATGCTGGATAAAAAAGAAAAATTATTATTTTAATCTTTAGAAAAACTTGAAGTACATGCTTTACGTAATTAGTAATATGAAAATTAAGGAACAATTTTCAGAATTTGCTGTTACTACGTCATAAACTTCCAAAACGTTTTTGAATTAAATGGAGAAAATTATTAATTACTATAGAATACAGCTGGGTAAATATTTTTAATACTAATTGTAAGATGAATCTTTGAGAAACAAAAGAAAAACCTTCATTAAAAAAAGTTTCTACATTTCAAGACATAATTAATCCTAATAGAAAAAAAGATTAAAATTAGTATAAATCAACATTATAATCACCATTGGAGAAGGTAGAACAGAAGAACAGCCATTCACACAGCAAATGTAAAGTATATTATGAAGATCATCTAAAATTAATAACTAGAAAATTACAATGTGCAAATATAAAAAACACTTCATTCCATGATTTAATTTAATTTTTATATTTAAAATTTTTATCCTAAAAAGCAAAAATGTAATTCTCCAGATGATTGCAACAAACACTGCTAAACTTTCAATCAGAGAGATCATTAGTTTTCTCATCAGTATGATATTACAGCCTACAGTAGAAAGTATAAGTATTCATATACATTGCCATAGAGATTTTGACCCATAATTTTCTTGGCTACTACTCTCACTAATTCCTTGACAGATTTAAGCCTTTTTCTTCTTCTTTTTTTTTTTTTGTAGTTGCAAGGTAACTTTGTACTCTTCCGTTAGATGGGTACCATTAAGCACCTAATCCGAAGGTTGATGCAGTTATCGCCAAGCTGAAATGGTTATACGAAAATAATATTTTAATCTTGTGGATATTTATTTTTATTAGATTTGATTCACATAGCAAGCATGAAATTGTAAATATTGTTTACAATTGTTAAAAATAAATTTGTCTTAGCATGTAAATGCTTGCAAATAAATTAAATTAAATAAGACTCTATCTAAATGGCAATTTTCATCTTAATTTTTTATTTTTAAAAATTCAGTTTTATTAAAAAAGAAGTTTATTTAGTGGTTGCTATGGCCATCTAATCAGAAGGTTATTAGTTTGAATAACTTGTTGCTGCAATTTGGCAATTTTTTTATATAATACTACCCATCTAACGGAAGAGTACCGATAACTTTAATGGCAAGTGAAACATGATGAACAAATTTCTATCTGATATGAATGATACTATGCTTCAAATAGTATTGGTAATTTTTTAGTTTGATCTGTAAGAAATTCTTGTCTCTAAAGAGTTTTATGATTATTTTTATTTTGGGTTAAGTTCAGATTAGTGCTGGTATCATTTTACTTTCAATTACCCATATGTATATATACATAAGGTAATAAAAGTATAGCATTTAGTAAAAATTTTTTTTCACGTTTTGGAACATCCTGTGATTTCAAAAAAGTGGTCTAGAAAAAATATCTGTCTGTGTGTGTGTATGTGTGTCTGATGTCAGCATGACCTACGATGTACAAATTTGGAATAAGGGTTAGTAGTGGCCATGGGACCTACCATTAAGGTTTTGGTCAAAATCCTGCAAGCGCATAAGGTAGCTGCCATTGAAAAAAGCATGTTTTTTAATGATTGCTACAAAAACGACTCTAAAGATTTTGATAAATATCGTTGGGGTAATGCCTCTTAAGGTGTTCTAAACAACGCCACCTCTGAAATTCCCGTAAAAATGTTTTAATGGTGTAAAAAGTTGAAAAATGAATGCCTTCAACACATAATTCTCTTTCCTAGATCATACCTCATCAACGATTGTTTTTTCTTCTTCTCTCAGTTTCGTTTATAATAAAGGATAGTATAAGGATTATCAAAAAGTATATCACCAAAATCACCATTTTGGCATTTTTTTTTAAAGATCCATACAGGAATTATCGCAAAAAAATATCGCTAAACTTGCCATTTATTCTAAATGAAAGATGAAAATATACAAACGGTAAATGACACAAATCCATGTCAGTATTATAGTATAATTGAAAGCTGTGCAATGTTCCACACCCCTAGTTTAATTTACATTATGTGAAGAATTTTAAAGTTAATGTAACCCTCTTTAGAGTTTAAAATTCATCTATCCTATTTATTTATGTACATCTATAGTTACAACATGTGTGATGTTTATATTACATACCATTTGAAAGATGTATATTTCTAGAGGCTTCTTCAGCGATTAATGCACACTCAACTAAATCCTGCTGCAAAGTAGTCGTGAATAAAATAGCAATTTTTTTCTGGACTGCTTCCTCAGAAATCGGAATATCTATTTTGGAAAAAAAAAATCTTTTATTAACATGTTGCTACAATTTTTCCACTTATTTTAATTAAAGCAGATAACTATTTAAGAAAATATATTTATTTAACTATACAGTATGCACCAGCTGCATTTACTTTATGCATCCCCAAGTACTCTGTAGAGTTTTGCAGACAGTGTAATGCTACATGGCTTCATTTCAGGTGTGGAAAAATATATAGTTGAATCCATTGTAGTTTTTTGGCATAAGAGACAATGTGAAAGGTAGAACGGCACTGAAACATTATAACTAAATCTGGGTAACTAAGAAGTTCGAATTTTAAGAGACGAATACCTTATAGGAGAAAGAGTAATTGTCCTACATTCGCATCTTAAATAGGAAAACCTGCACAAAAAACGTCTACCAGACCATCCATTTATCACAATCGAGTGTGTGTTCTTATTTTTAAATGAGAGTTTACAGACTGATAACTTTCTAAAAATAGAACCTAAGCTCTTGCCAAAGTCAGATAAAATAGAAGTACTAGAAGTCAGATCCCACAGGAAATTAAAATCAAATAACAAAATTTTTTCTCCTTTGGAATTACAAGAAAAGGACCAAACAGTTCGAGTGATTCACATTCCGGCAAAATAAACATCGTTCAGCAGGGTTGCTTCTTCCCCTATTATATCAGCTCCTCACTTGCTACTTCAAGAAAGGAGAAATTCCACTATCTCTGGGAAAAGAGGAGGTTAGGGATTTCAAACCTCTCTCCATAATACAACCACAACTTTCAACTTCAAGGAGAATTTTTTTTTCGGTATTTCCGGGTAGGGTGAGGGTCAGGCAGTTTTGAGAGTGACTTCATAGTGTTTGGATTCCGATAATGAAGAAGCTTATAATTTTAAATTTCTTTTACTTTACTTTTTTAATCTACATTCACCCTTGGCGATTTTGCACTTGGAATTTTTTTTTCTCCCCCTCCTTCATTCTTCCTTTTGATTTGAAAGAATTTTTGAAATTTTTTTATTATAGTAATTTAGAAAAAAAAACATTTTTTTTTAAATGAGAAGGTTCTTTCCACGCAAAACAAGGTTGGTTAGTTAGTTGGTTCGTAAGCTTAACGACCTATTTTTATGCACAATGATGGCCAATCAGGCCAGGACCTACAGCTTAATGTAGATTCCGAACCACAAAGAACATCTATGCCTAACCCGGCACCTTTGGCATGCGAGGCCAGAGCGCAAAACAAGGAAAGTAAAATACTATAATGCTAAGAAGAATTGATGAAGCAAAATTATTCTGCCCATTTCAAGTTAAATTGAAAATATAAAGATGCAAATAATTCTGAAACAAACATCCTGGACAAGCATCAATGATTGCTTTGATTTCTCCATCTCAATTAACTGTACATTAGTTTTAATGAAATATCAAGTAGTAATCTAAAAATTATATTATTTAACCAATAACTTATATTTATATATTGTAAAAAAAAAATAGGTACTAAGATGGTTTTGAATTAAACAACAGCTAAAATTTTAAACAGTATCTTTTATTTTTCCTCTACAGTATAATTTAAAATGGACAGACTTGCAAGAAATTTTTAGTAATGACATTTGTGTACACAAGAAAAAAAAATATTTTTCTAGAACCCTGGCTATTGTGCATGATAAACAGACATTTTGCCTTCGATACATAGTCACGCATGTAAGGGTCAAGAGGTACTGCAATATCTTCAAATAATTGATAATATCCTCGTAGCACAGATTTAAAACTCATCTGAATGACTGGTCTAAAAGCTTTATATTGGCAACTTAGACAAATTGCATTATAGTAAAATTTGGGTTTTATTTAAAATTCTACCTACCATTAAAAAAACTTAACAAAATCCCTACGTTAGACAAAAGAAAGATTGGAACACAAAGCTGTTTTTGAAATAACCATTGCTCACATGAAAATACATGTGCTTTTATTGATAGATTAAAACTTAAAATAAAAATCTGAAAGCAATCATTATAATATATATACACAATGAAACAAGAAAACATGAATGAATCAAAACATACCTGCAGTATTATAGGATGTAAGAAATGTTGAGGCAACAGCCATTATTTCTTGAGATATAGAAGAACTCCTTTTGAGAACTTCAATAAAAATTTTATTTTTGTCCAGATTTTTTTCCTGGATGTACTCTTCAAACTTATTGATGAATTGTTCAATCAGAGGATGTAATACTTTATGGAGATGCATCCTTTCTTCCATAGCCTTTGAAAATCAACAATAAAGAAACCAATAAATACATCACATATTCAGACATTAAAAAGAATGTCATTTCTAATATTTATTTCAGCATTAGTTCTATGTACTAAAAATGTCAGTGTCCTTTTTTTGACAATTCATGCATATTAAAAAGAATGAAATATTTGCCTTTTAGTTAAAAGAAAAGAATTAATTTTACTTTTAATTACCTGATATATAATAAAAGGCAATAAAAGCATTGCATATTGGTGTCAAAGAATCGCTTATATATTTATACAATCAATTTGGATAGGAGTTTTTTCTATCGTGGTCTTGATAGTAACAGAATATTGAAACACCATTTTAAATTTTACACCATCCCATAGGTAGTAGAAAATAATAATGAAAATTTCATCTAATGATTATCATAAATTTTGTTCTTAATTATTTTGAAGTTAATAATTTTTGATATACATAAAAAAAAGTATAAGCTTAAATTTTTTTAGATTTTTGACATTCATAATATTTCCCCTTCCCCCCATCCAATTTTGTGTTTTTACTACCACCCTGTACAAAGAAGTGGCTACCCCCTTCCCTTTCGGGTTCCACTACTGGTTGTAAGTGCCACCCATGGGGATGCCTAGACAACGACTTGGAAACTAATTTTAACCTCTTTTTTTTTTTCAATTAAAAATGAAAAAAAATTAAATATCAAACATAAAAAAAACTGCAATGGAAAAAAAGAACTTACTGTGACAAGCTATCAAGAAACAATATCAAGATCTTTTATTCAATTTTTGACTTGGGGCATTACAATTTCTCACCAAATCATACTAACAACTTAAAAAAAGTGATGAGATGTCCTTCTATTTAAGGTGGATTGGGCTGTGGAAGGACTTTATAACCACTATTCAGCTCTTAGTCAAATATTTTTTAGAGTTTCTTTTAAACTTATGTCATTTGCAATTTTCAGATTCAAATAACTACATTTTCTGAATGCAAATGCAATATATAAATATAAGTATATTAAGGTGTCTCAGATTGGTCAGTTAACCTATTTTGACAAAAAAGGTAAGTGTGTAGTATCATAAAATTATGCTAGCAATATTATGGAACGTGATGGAGGATGTAAAATAGCAAAATGTTCAGTATTTACAAGCAAACAGTTTCACAGACTTCCCCCCTTCTCATATAATAATTGAGAAATTTTCCCAAACTACAAGAATCGCTAACTTTGTACTAATTCAAATTGATATTGAAGACAAATTTTATTTTTGCTATTGAGTTAGCAAATCAAATATTAACTACTAAAAATAAAAAATATTTGATTTCATAATAACAGCGCCAAAATTTAAAAAAAAAGCAAAACATCTTAAAATTGTTTCAATAGATTGCTTAAAAAATGAGTAGAAACAATAGCAATTGTACCAAAAGTCTCATGTTGATTGCCATGGTGGGAGTTTCCATGTATTCTTCCATCTGAGACACAAATATGGAACAGTTTATTTTGGTTTCTCTTGGAAAATCTTCCAACAATCGTTTCCCCGTCGACACTTAGTAGTCCAGATCAGATTGAAACTATTTTTAGGTGCAGAGTAAAATTGTGAAGTTCTTGCATGAAAAAATAAGTTTGGAAAATAGTGATAAAACATAGTTATTTTAAAAAGTATCACAACAATTTGAATAACTATTTTTGGTTGGAAACTTTGAATAGTCTAAAAAAGCAATGATTGAATGTACTAACCTAAAATACCAAAAAAGATGAACAATGCAAATAATTAAAAAACAAATGTAATGGTTATAAGGAAATGTTTTGAATGAAATATCCTCTCTCCTAAAAAGAAAAAAGATATTAAATTTTGGACGATAATTAATCCAAATGCTTTATTATTGATTATATGTTCTGAAGTATAGGTTGCGTCAAATCTATCTAACTCAAATTATATAGAATTACATTTTCCTTGTATTGATTGAACTTGTAAGGTTCTGAAATAATAAAGGTTTGTGTAAATTTAGTTAAATGAATTGATCTTATGTAATCAATAACATTTTGATTTAAAATGTTTACAGCTCAAGTTAAATTTGTGTCTGAAGAAGTTACAATATAAGACAAAACTCATAAGGTGAAAATGTATTTGGGTGCCCTTGCACTTAGTATACTTTTCTGAAAGAATGTAACACTATGTGGCTGGTTTAAAGGTCAACATAGCTGGCAGTCATATACTTTATAAGGATCTCAGATAGCATAAAAAGTATTTTAAACAAAGTTTGGAAAATCTGTGGAAATTCTCAAATAACCAGTGAACCATAATTGAGTTTGAAGAGATCTACAAAACAGATTATAGTCTTAGTTACAGGGTTTCATTAAAAAAAAAAAAAAAAACACTTAAATAAATAGCAAGATACACAAACTCACCAAAAACCAAGGAGTTACTGTACGAATTGTAATCTACTAAACAGATTATAGTTTAATTCACAGGGCTTCATAGAAAAAAACACTCATATTAACAGCAGGGTTCTCAAACTCACCAAAAACCAAAGAATTACGGTACGAATTACAATTGATATCCAAAAAAGCGTCTTGTTGAAGCTATCCGAATCCCTTGCCAAAGCTAAATAAATAAGTCAAACATATTTTCTGGTTTTGAATGCGAGTTTTCGGAGCTGTGATGCGCGCCAACAAACGTCAAAAATAAATGAGGATTGTGCACGTGCGCCAAATTCAACTCCTGGTGCACGTCACCATGATCATGTTGGTTGGTATCAAGCAAATTAGTTTAGAATTTGTGTTATTCAGTTTTTCTTTCTTTATGCATTACTCACAGACGTAACAATTCTAGAAATGTGCACCATTTGGTAGGAAAAGTTTCCTTAAAAATGTCCACTCAAAAAGCAACCTAATTTATAGTTCATGAAATATGAAATGGATGATTAACGTCACATTTCGGAAGGGTCACTCGGGCTGGGGTGACTTCCCAGAGGCAAAGCTGCATGCTACCGAGCGGGTCCCCAGGTTGCGGATAGGGGAATGGCTTCTAGATAGTAGAAGCTAGCCATCTGGTCCCGGACAGGCAGCGGAGTTGCTAGCAGAATGAGGTGGGATCAGCCTGGCAAACTGATTTCTACAAAATGTCTCATATATTCTAAGACAGCAACTCGACAATGGCGAGTAGTGCCGCCATTTTAAATAAAGCACTTGCCTGGCTGGGATGTAGTTCACTCCTTTTCGCAGCGTCTGTATCTATGTTAAGATCGGCTGTTAGGACGCCTGTTCTCCATGTTAGGAGCGGTCAATTTTTTTCTTCTTTTTTTGGAGCAATGACAGTCTTCTACCTTCTAGGTGCTCCAGTCTTCGGACAACAGAAGCTGCTTTTTCCTCCCATGAATACGTCGGAAGGAAGGATACATTTTGGAAGAACACAAGCACACCAAACTTTAACACATTTCTAAGAAATGTTGTTTGTTGCTGTTATAAAAATATAAGCAAAGTCACAAAAAGCAACGCTATACCTAGTATTCATTTCCACTCTAAATTAGTTTTTCCTCTTTCAAGAGCGGAGTTGGAACCCCAAGCATGGCAATTCAAAAACTTCCTCAATTTCATTGTTCTCCTTCCGGCTAGTGCATCCTTCTCTGTTGTCTTTCCCTCTGCTATGAGATTTGATTTTGCTAACTTTTTACTTTCAATTACCCAATGTATACATAAGGTAATGAAAGTATAATATTTGGTCAAATTTTTTATTTTTTTGCATTTTTCCACGTTTTGGAACATCATGATTTCAAAAAAGTAATCTAGAAAAAATTCCTATGTGTACGTGATCAGCATAACTCCCGAACTAATTGAGCAACGATGATGTTCAAGTTCGGTGTGCGGATTGGTGGTAGCCATGGGACCTACCATTAAGATTTTCGTCAAAATCGCACAAGCGCATAAGGTAGCTGCCATTGAAAAAAAATTATGTTATTCAGTAATTGCTGAAAAACGGCTCTAACGATTTTGTTCAAAATCGCTTTGGTAATGCCTCTTAAGGTGCTCTAAGCATCCCCGCCTCCGAAATTCCCGTAAAAAGGCTTTAAAGGCGTAAAAAGTTGAAAAACGAATGTCTTTAACACAGTAGAGTTCTTTTCATTGAACATACCTCGTCAACGATCGTTTTTTTCTTCTCTACTCAGTTTAATTTACAAGAAAAAATAGTTTATTGCAAGAATTATCGAAAAGTATAACGCCAAAATCACAAGCGGCACATTTTAGCGGAGATTTTTTTTTTTTTTTTTTTTTTAAAGAGAGAGATACCATACAAGAATTATCGCAAAAAATATCGCCAAACGGACCATTTTTACTAAATGAATGATGAAAATATAAAAACGGTAAATGACACAAATCCACGTCAGTATTACAGTGTAATTGAAAGTTGTGCGATGTTTCACACCCCTAGTTTTTTCAAGTATTTTCTACATTATATCAGCTATAATATATGTGTTTTATGAGTTCCCCATCGCATTAATCAGACCCTGGAATCAATTAATTTTCTCAATTGTAATAACTTGATATTGTCTGACAAATCCTAAATGTCATTTCTTTCTATAATAAGAAATGATATATATATATCCTTCTTTTTTTTTAGTTAGTAGATTTGGGGAAAATATCACTAAACTCGTCACTACTATTGGAGAAAATACCATTTACGAACAAGTCTATAGTTCTAAGTTTTGGAGAAAATTCAAAAAGATTGATTGGAACCACTTTAAAAGTTCTAGGTTCCAACCAAGAAAACAATTTGAAAATGTTCAAAAGTTGTGTTTCAAACAAGTACTCAAGGTTTCTATTACATACAGAAAACTCAACATTAACTTTAAATACAACAGTATTGCAATATAGAAAACAAATAATGATTCTGTTCACTCATTATTATTTTACAATTTTAGGTCCAGGTAGGCAAAAAGTTTAAATTTTTTCCAGAAGAGAACACATAAACAGTAATTGTCAGGGGCGTACTGGGACATAAAATCGGCCTGGTGATTTTAGATTTATGACGGCCCAAATTTTCAATACGATCTTTGGTTAAATTTTAATAATTAATATATTTTATAATTTTCATATTTTATAATTTAAATATTTGTATTTAAGGATAAATGGCAATAATTAAATGGTTTTATTTATTAATTAATTTTAATAATTGAATTGTTGTAATGATAATTTTAATTAAATCAATTTTTCTATGACACAACTATAGTTATACTTTCTTTGAGTAAACTTGGTTTCAAGAAACAGTTTGTTGTGAAAAATTAAATCTAAATTGCGAAGTAACGAAAGTCTTATATATAACTAGTATGTTTATTAAAAAATTACAACCAAAATTATAGTATGTAGGTTGTTCACAGTTAAATATCAAATTTCGAAGAGATATAAAAAGATACTGCTTAGACAGGGGCGAAGAAAAGAGAAATTTGATATACTCGATGCAGTGGGAAGCGGTGAGGTATAATAATAATAAAATAAAAAATAAAAAAATCTATTTCGAACTATATTTCTTATGTCATACCATCGCTTTCTGAAAGCCATGATTAGGCATGAGAAATAATGCCATGCATTTGAAATCATGTTTTTTTAGAGTTGATTTTTTTAAACATTTTTTTGAAATTTTGACTTTTAATATAATCACACCTGAGTGATTATAATTAAATACTTCAGAATTCCCAAAATTTTAGCTAAGTATACGTGAAAACGGTAAAAAATTATATGTTATAAAAAAAAAAATTGTTTAACATATTTTTTATGCCATAAAGTTTGACCCTTCTTTGAGTATGAATTCAAGTAAAATTTCAGTTCGTATTCTGATCAGTGTGTTTTTACAGTTTTTTGAAAGTTGAACTTCAATTGAGGACCCGTTATATATTTAACCTTAAAAGTGATAAAAAAAAAAAAAAAGACGAAGTAAAATGAGTCATAATACAATAGTGAAGAATAGGGGTCGGTGAACCGCTTGTCCGGAGCCGTATAAGGCTCTTCGCATGAATATCTATGGCTCTTTAAGCTCTAAAGTAACTCAATCTAAGAATAAACTGATTAAGAAATATACGGTAGTAAATGTGCGTTTTATTCCTGAGAAATAAGGAAAGTGCGACGAAACACAGAGAGTAGGGGGGACTTTTAACACTGTTCTCAAATACCAATTTAAAATCAGCGTCTACAGTGCTCCCTGGTATTTTCTCAATCTAAATACTGAAAATAAAACAATCAGAATGCGCAAAATAGTGCGTCACTAGTCTCAGTTGCATCGAGTTTTTGTTGACGTTCGTTGTTATCTCGTCTGTAACGCACCTTTCGTTATAGAGCATCGGTATAGAGCACCTTTCACTGTAGACTTTTCACGGCTGCGCACTGTTAAAATGCATTTTGCTTGTTTGATCTCCAGTATTGGAAACACATGACTTCGACTTCGTCTAAGATAAGAAGAAAAATTGGTGAAGAAAAACGTGAATTTAAGAAAGAATGTAATTAATTGTATGCGTTCATTCCAAAGAGAAATGGACTTCCAAACTGTCTCATCTGCAATGATTTTTGTACTATAAAAATGGAATAAAAAATTTTGTAGTTAAAAGCTCATATTGGTATTGCATATATTTATTTTGCGACTCTTTAAAAACTTTGCAATTCTGATTACTGAATGTTTGACTCTTAGAGCAGAAAAGTCTGTTGTCCCCTGACTAAGAAGTTGGTGGATTCGGATTTAATACAGTGGGTTTTTTAAAAGTACTTTTAAGAAAGCAACTACTTATATTATATTAATGGAAAAAAAAAAATCTGTGTGCCGAACCAGCCCATTTTCTACATACACTGACCGGCCCGGTGATTGCACCGAACAACCCTATGGCATTGGCGGCTTCAAGGGGGGGGGGCCATGGCCCCCTCCTTGAAGGGTTCCCTCTTCCTTCCTAGCCCTTTCAAATATCCCAAAACTCTTTGAGAATTTCCAGTTTAAAAAACGGTGAAAATACAGATTTTTAAGCATAATTTCATTAACGTAAATTTTTTCTTTACAGTACAAAAAATTATAGCCCCCCCCCCCCCCCCCCTCAGAAAAACCCTGGTTTTAAATATATTTACGTACACAACACACGACAAAATACCCGGTACACAACACAAGTACACAGGTAGTGACCATCCCCCTCCTAAACGACGATTTCCTTTTTCCCGGGGGCCTCTGCCCCTTTTTGGAACAACCATGCTCTTCTAAGCAACCATGGCGCCGAGGGTAATTTCAACACGTGATGTCTGGACTAGTGTGTAACTTTTGTCACTTGGGCATGGAATCGGTACTGTGTTATTGTTATAACTAGTTTAGACAGGCCATTTATTGTGAAAATATCTGTTGAACTAGCAACACTTTTATTCGTTGTTTAAAGATTTCGCGATCATTTTACCTCGAGTAATTAGTGACGAATATCTACAATATGTCTTCAAAAAGAAAAAATGAGAGCATTTTTAAATACTTCTCTAAAAAGAAATACTCAAATACCAGAAGAGTATTTTAGAATTTCGGTTTACATACCTTTATTGGATAATATAATTGAAGACCTAATAGGAAGATTTCCAAAAGAAAATTTGGATTATTTTGGCTTTCGATTACTGATCCAACCTCCGATATGGAAAAGCCAACAGAATCAGAAAGCAACGAGCTTTAAAACTTATTAAAGAAGTTCATACCAATTTTAGGACTGACACAAATGAGTGTTATTCTGATTGAAAGTGAGCTAGCACTATGGAGAGAGAAATGGAAAAAAGAAGAATAGCTCCCCACTTCTGCCATAGATACAATGAGAGCTTGTGACAAATATGTATATCCTACTATTTACGAGTTACTTAAAATTTTGGCAACACTACCAGTTAGCGTTGCCTCTGCTGAAGAAGCTTGATGAAGTTGCTGATGAAGTTTCTCTACCCTTCGACGCTTGAAAACGTGGCTAAGAGCTAGAATGGGGGAAGAAAGGTTAGCAGGACTTAGCTTATTGTTGCATACTCACAGAGACATAAACATTGATGTGAGCTGTGTCATAGGCAGATTTGCCAAAACAAAGCAGAGGAAATTGGATTTTGTTCTTTAGGCTTTCAAAGAGTAAAGAAGTGTGATTGTAAAACAATTATTAACTATTTTTATTTTTTGTAATTTCTTTGTTTTACTCTTTTCTTATTTTTCAGGAGAGCAATTCAAGCTTAAATTAACTTTTTTAATTCTGCATCAAATGAAAATTACTAATTTAGAAAATTCTACACTTATCATTGCAATCAAGCATTTAATCAGCAGTTAGTTTATTATAATTAGGTTACATAGTGCATACATTTTATGAACTTAAAGTTTAAAATGGCCCCCCCCCCCTGAAAAATGAACCTAGGGCCGCCTTTGCCCTATGGCCAGTACGCCCCTGGTAATTGTTTAGAACTTTGTTTTATTGCGAAGTAGCAAACATACTTTTCAGGAACCATCCTATTAACAGGGGTATTCGTCACAGGTTTTGGTAGCCATTATTTCATCAACTCGTCAGATAAGAGAATTTTCATTTTCATCAAGTTGTAGGAACAACGAATTTCTATCTATAAACAGTTGAGCCGGACTCAAATCGCGGACATGGAATTAAATGGCCTTTCCTGTTCTGGTGGCAATTTTTAAGTAAGAATTATTTCCAACACTCTAGATAGAATTGAATAATTTCATCTGACATCACAAAGTAAAAAACCAGAGGTGTGGAACATCGCATAACTTTCAGTTACACTATATTACTGCTGTGGATGTGTGTCATTTACCATTTTTATATTTTCATCATTCAATGAGAAAAAATGGCTAGTTAGGTGTTATTTTTTCGAAATAATTCTTTTATGCATGTTTAAAAAAAACAAAAACACTTTGCCAAAATGGGGATTTTGGCGATATTTATTTCGACAATTCTTATAAGAGGACCTGCGGAGAGGAGAAAAACGATCGTCGATGAGACATGCTCCAGAAAAGAGAACTCTGTGCTGAAGGCATTAGTTTTCCAACTTTTTACTCCATTAAAGCTTTTTTACGAGAATTCTGGAGGTGGGGATGTTTAGATAACACCTTAAGACCACAGCAATTTTGCACAAAATCGTTAGAGCCGTTTTTTAGCAATAATTGAAAAACATGATTTTTTCAATGGTACGTATAAGGTAAAATACGTTCTTCTTTTATTCCTCTCAGATTGATTAGAGGAAGTGCCTTTTGTATGAATCAATGCATAAGAGGGTCTGTCCTCCCCCCCCCCCCCCCCCGAAATGATCTCGGAAATTGGGAATTTTATCACGGATATTGATTGATTAAAACAGATCAATGGATTTCGCATATTCATCTTTTGCTCAATTTCAAGAAGTGACTTTGATACTTGAAGTTGAACTATTTAAACAGTGTAAGTAGAAAAAAGTAAAAATTACTTATTGTTCATTACTGAAAAACATATTGAAAATTTCGCAATCTTGGCAGTGTTTTTTTTTTTTTTTTTTTTTTTTTTTTTTTAATGTAATTATTATTACCAAAAATACTGCCAAACTGGCAATTTTTTTAAGTATTGAAAATAGAAAAACATAAAGAGTAAATTACACTGATCCATGTCAAACTTAAATGCTATGAACAGTATTAAAGTGCAATTGAAAGTTTGGCAATGTTCCACACTCCTAGTCTTTGAATTTTTATGATCAAGTGTGACGTTATTGCGTATTAAATATGTTGTGAGGAGATTACTCAAAGAGATATTAGTCGTATGATGGCAAAGTGGTAACATTATATTGTAGTATTTGGCGAGGGTTAAAACCGAATTTATGTGAATAAAATGCAACTAAGCAGTTTGGGAAAAAAAAGTATTTTGACTTGCTATGTGAGTAACTGAAAACCTTGGTAAATTTTTAAGGGATGGTCATTTAATAAGAAAGATTAATGGAAAGCAGGGCCCGACTGCAGTTAGGTTAGCAAACGCTACAAAAAGAACTGATATCTTCACAAGAAAAAAAAACAAAAAAAACCTAGATGTTGTAAAAAACCCGCCAAGTCAGACAGAAAAAGTTATGAAATCTAATGTTCGCCGCCAAGCGGCTGCGTTTAGTTTCTTTGGGGTACTTGTACCCCAAAGAAACTACACGCTGCCGCTTGGCGGCAAACATTAGATTTCATAACTTTTTCTGTCTGACTTGGCTGGTTTTTTACAAAATCTAGTTGTTTTTTTGGGAAGATTATTCTTTCTTATAAGCGAGACTGAGGAGAGGAGAAAAAAATATCGTTGATGAGCTATGTTCAAGCAAAGAGAACTCTGTGTTGAATGCAGTCGTTTTTCAACTTTTTACGCCGTTAAAGCCTTTTTACGGAGATTTTGGAGGTGGGGATGTTTAAAACACCTTAAGAGGCATAACCGCAGCTATTTTGGTCAAAATCGTTAGAGCCGTTTTTTAGCAATCATTGAAAGACATGATTTTTTTCAATGGCAGCTACCTTATGCGCATGCGCGATTTTGACAAAAATCTTAGTTTTAGGTACTTGTGCCACCACCAACCCGCACACCAAATTTGAACATCGTAGGTCAATTTGTTCGGCAGTTATGCTGACCACGTATACACATACACACAGACATTTTATTTAGATCACTTTTTTGAGATCAGGATGTTCCAAAACGTGAAAAAATGCACACACACAAAAAAAAATTTTTTTTTTTTTTTTTAACCAAAAATTTATATTATTACCCTATTTATTACATATATGTAATTAGTAAACATACTTGGACGACATGATCACAAGTCACTATAGGTGATGCTGCATCGAGTTTCCAGACGAAATAAAATTTACAGAGAACTCAAGAGTTATTTGAATTATGGAAAATAGTTTTATCATCTCTCATTATGGGAAATAGATTTGCTATTCATATTCATAACTAGGGGTGTGGAGCATCGCACAACTTTCAATTACACTATATTACTGATGTTGATTTGTGTCATTTACCGTTTTTATACTCCCATCTTACGTTAAGAAAAAATGGCCAATTTGACGATATTTCTTGCGATAATTGTAATATGGGAAAAAAAAAAACCCACTTCCACTAAATGGAAATTTTGACGATATACTTTTCTATAATTCTTAAATTATCTTTTCTTATAAGTGAAACTGAGAAGAGGAGAAAAAATGATGGTTGATGAGCTATGCTCAAGGAAAGAGAGCTCTGTGTTAAAGTCATTCGTTTTTCAATTTTGTACGCCATTAAAGCATTTTTACGGGAATTTTGGAGGTGGAGATGTTTAGAGTACGTTAAGAGGCATTACCACAGCGATTTTTATCAAAATCGTTAGAGCCGTTTTTTAGTAATAATTGAATAACATGATTTTTTCAATGCCAGCTACCTTACGCTCATGCGCGATTTTGACGAAAACCTTAACGGTCATGGTCGCCTCCCAGGAATATTTGCAAGGGGGTGCAAGACAAGATTTTCATCAAAATAATTTTTTTTTCTTTTTTTTCGAAATGTTAATTAATAATTATGCATTATAAATTATACTCTTTGAGAATAGTTAAAATTCCTGGTATATATTTTTGAAAGCGCAACCCTGTTAAAGAGAAAAAAAATACAAAATATTAAAATATATATTTTTAACGATTTTTTTATTATCCAACTAGATCTCACGGCATTCAATCGATAGTGTTTAGAATAGAGGAACTCGAAGATGCAAAAATACGGAAGAAGAATTTTTTTTTTTGTTCTTTTAAGTTTGGGATATAATGAAAAAAAAAAAAAATCAAAATGAAACATGAAGGCAGTAATAAAATATGTTCAATTGAATTCTAAAAATAGATTTCAAGATAATATATCTGGTGACTTAAAAAACAAAACATTTTCCTAGAATTTTGAGAGCTACACAGGAAATGATTATTCAATAAAAGCAATAAATACTTCTACTCATCAGCCTCTAATAATCATAGACATAAGCAACAGAAAATCGTCATGGAAGTAGCTATAAAAAACGACATAGGAAAGAAAGAAGACTAAATTAATAGAAAAAAAATGCTCATTGTAACATAAAAGCATAAACGGTATATCTGCTTTTTTTAATTTGGAATTTACATCTTTTCCCACATTTTTAAAAAAATTTCAATAGCCAAGGGGGTGCGAGTGCACCCTCCTGGGGGCGCCCATATTAACGTTAGGTCCCATGGCCACCACCAACCCGCCCACCAAATTTGAACATTGTAGGTCAATTTATTCGGGAGTTATGCTGACCACATACACACATACATACACACAGACAGACATTTCTTCTAGATAACTTTTTTGAAATCAAGATGTTCAAAAACGTGGAGAAATGCAAAGAAATCGATTTTTTTTTTTTTTTTTTTGACGACCGAATGCTATACTTTCATAACCCTATGTATACATATGGGTAAATGAAAGTAAAAAGTACATAGTAAAAAGTAACATTGTTAAATATGTATTATTAAAAACACTTAAAATTTTGTGCTTCATGCTATCACAACGAGCGGAAAAAGTCAAGTTTAAAAGTGTTTTTTTTTTTTTTTTTTTTACAGGTGGAAATGGTGGATTCCCAGTAAGCATGGCCTGTTGACATTTCTATTTCAGTCTGTGTAGAACAGTTTGCTAAGCATGTGTGTCACTAACAACACAATCCAAGCAGGTTACTGATCATACGTGGGCCATTGCCCCGTCAGCTGCAGGACATTCAGAGTCTATTTTAATTTATATTTGTTTGTAGATCTTTTTCGTAAGAACGAAGTTTTAGAATTTGTTATGGTCTGATGATAGCATATGAGTAAGGTGATTTTTTAAGCACAAGAATTTGTTCATAAAATTTTTAAATCCCAAATTTTTTAATTGAACCTGTCACGTGCAGGACACACTATATCCTGTTTCAATGAAATGGCTCTTATAAGGAATGTTGTCTCTCCTAACATATGCTTTGTGACATATACACTAAAGCATTCTCTAAGAAATGACCTCTTACTCACTATGAAAAAAGCCACATTCTTGCGAATAGTGCGACACAGCATTATCCTATAAAGGAAACATCACAACATCTAATAACAATAATAGACATGTTGTACAACAAGGCATTTTTTCACAAAGATTACTACAAGACACCACATTAATGGTGAACAGACACTTATGAGGGACATTTCCTTAAAATAGGAGCTTAGAAAGCGTTTTTCTTATTGGAGGAAAGCATGCTTGAGATGTTCGCTAAAGCATTTTTCTCTAAAGGGAACGTCAGTAAACCTCTTTTACTTATAGGATCGAATAGCTAAGATTGTTCAACGAGAAATGTTTATGTTTGGATAACAAATTATGGTTGTGAAATATAGTCCCTCACTACATTCGCAAAATTGAAAAGGTGTAGCTATCTTTGTTTTCCTTGCGAGGAAAGAAATATACTCCCAGCAACAGGGGTCACAGACGTCCTATATGTCCTATAAATCCTATATTTTTTAAAAAATTGTCAAAAACGTCCTAAATTGTCCTATATTTTACAATTGTCCTATATATCCTATATTTCTATATTGATTCGATCTATATTTTCTTCGAATTCGTTATAACGGTGCCGATCGTTGCCATTTTTTAAATTTCGGATTCTTTGGCGCGATCGTAGGTGAAAAAGACCTGACAAAAGCGATGTTTGTAACGGCTGCGTTTTATCTCTTGTGACGTCACGTGCTACATAACCTACAACTCAACTCTACAGGACCGGCGGGAGTTGTAGAGTGTAAACATATGAACTTTTCCATATTTTTCATAGCATGCGGTCTTGAATTTCTGATTTGTTTTCTCCTCCAAAGCAGTAAATTAATTGGTCATAATACATAGAGAGATGCAGCAACAAAACTCTGCCTCGAGAAAAACGGATGAAATCAATTTGTGATTAACTTGCAGGACTACTATAGAACATTTTGAGTGCTCGGTCAATAATTGATGAAGGAAACAAAAGGGTTAAGATTTAATGTATGATGTCGGATGGCGATTTTTTTATTCCAAATCCGATACGGATTCTGCGCCACGAATTGTTTACATCAAACCGTGCCTACTTATGACAACCATAGGCAGTTCTCTTGCTCTTAAAAAAATGGCAGGGATGCCATTTTTTGTCAATCACCGTCAAATCACCGTGGTGCAGAATCAGTACCGGATTCGGAATATTAGCCATGATTTTTTCATAAAAGTCTTCAAAATTGAAAATGACGTCAATACGTTGTGTTGTCAAATCCAAACGGTCACTAGGGTTTCTGGAAAACCAAGTCCCCGGTTCGCCACATTCGGCGCTTAATCTCCTAATTTTCGCCGCCAATCCAACCGACACTGAACAATAAATCTGAACCAACTAAAGACTGCAAACAGGGATGAAACAAACAGAGAAAAAGAAAATACTTAAAGAAATTGGAGCAGTTCAAGCAGTTATAGATGCTGGAAGCAAAAGACTCAAGATTGCAAATAATGTAATTAATAAAACTTTATTTAGGGATGGAATATTGAGACAATAACGGATGACATATTCAGGATCAGGCGATTTTTTTTTTTAAAGTGTGTTTTCATTCTCTTAAATACAATATAACACGTATATAAATGTATAACGAGTTAATTTTTAAGTTCAGTAGATACTGTGTGCAGTTATTTGATGTTTTAAATTGTCCTATATATATTTTTTTTTAAATCCTATATATTCTTATTTTGTCACTTTGACCCCTGCAGCAAGGAATCATCCCATGTTAATACATTTAGATTTACCTCTTTGCTTCTTTAATATAATATTTTTAAATTATTGTTTCTAGACCAATTGTTGGACTTACTCTTTTTTCTTTTTATAATTACTTAAGAGTGAGTTGGTTTTGTATAGTTAACTTTTAAGTTATTATAAGCTAATAAAAATACCATATAAAAAAAATTGAGTGTAATAGTAGCTAAAGGTATGGAACATCGCACAACTTTCAAATACACTTAATACTGGTCACTGCATTTATATTTGGAATAGACTGGTGTAATTCACCATTCCATTACTATTATTATTTTCGTTTTAAAATTTCCAATATTTAATTTTTTTTCCAGTTTAATGATATTTCTGGCTATAATACTTACATTAATGGGAAAATAATGGCGCCATGTTTTTCAATAAACATTGCGCAATCCTTTCTTGTAAGTGCACCAGGGAAGATGCAGTCGTTGTCATCGTTCTCAAGGGAAAAGAACTCTTTGTTAAAGACATTCGTTTTTCTCCTTTTTACGCCTTTATCGCATATCTACGGAAATTTCGGAGGTGAAAATCTTTAGAGCGTTAGTATTACCATAGCAATTTTGATCAAAATCGTTAGAGACACTTTTTGACCATTGCTGAGAAACATAATTTTTTTCCATAGCAATTACCTTATGCGCATGCGCCATTTTGACAAAAACCTTAACGCCAGGTCCTATGGTCACCAGTAACTTGTTTACAAAATTTAAACATCATAGATCAATCCGTTCGGGAATTATGTTGACCATAGACAGACACACATACATTTCTTCTAGACAACTTTTTTGAACTCAGCATGATCCAAAATTGGAAAAAGGCAAATAAAAAAAAAATCGATTTTTTTACCCAAATCCTATACTTTCATTACTCTATGTTAAAATATGGACTCTCATGTAAGCGATCTATCAAACAATAAAGGAGCTAAATCTTACTACAGTTGAGTATGAGTAACAAGTTCTTGGTAAGATGTGCACCAAAACATTATCACAAAAAGGTCACCTTTGAAGACTCCTCACTTCCACGCTAGAAAAGGTACATTTTTGCGAGATTCGCACCAAATGTTTTCCTTGAAACAGTCTTCCAAGTCACCTCCTTACTCACACTGGAAAAAACCTACATTCTTGTGAGATGGGCGACAAAATATTTTGATTGAAAGGTAACCCGAGAATTCACCTCTTCATTCGCACTGAAAAAAAACAACTTTATTCTTGTAACTTGTGCGTAAAAACGTTTTTCCGGAAATATTCTCACAAATTACCTCCACACTCACACTGGAGAAAAAACCACATTCTTGTGACATATGCATTGTCCAGTGAAACATTTGCACTGGTGAAAGGTGACCAGAAAAAACACCTCCTCAATCATACTGGAGAAAAGTCACATTCTTGTGAGATGGGCAACAAAATATTTTTACTGAAGGGTAACCTGAGAATTCACCTCCTCATCCATACTGGAGAAAAGCTTTATTCTTGAACCATGTGCGCAAAAACGTTTTTTCAGAAATAGTCTCTTTAATCACCTCCGCATTCGCACTGTAGAAAAGTCACTTTCTTGTTAAATTTGCAACACAATTTTTTTTCATATAAACATATTCTTCTGAACCCCCTTCTCACTCACACTGGAGAAAACGTTTATTCTTGTGTTATATGCATAAAAGCGTTTTTCCAGAAATAAAGTCCCACAAATCTTCTCCTCACTCAAGCTGGAGAAAAATCAAATTCTTGTCATTTGTGCACCAAAAGATTTTCCTAGAAAATTAGTCTCGCATATCATCTCTTCAAACCTTTTTTTTTTCTTCTTTTTTTTTTCTTTCAAATATTATACAATTATCACCAAAAATATAGCCAAACTGGCCATTTTTCAGAATAATGAAAATATGAATACTAAAACGGTAAATTACACCAATCCATAAGGCACATTTAAATGCAGTGACCAGTATTAAGTGTAATTGAAAGTTCTGTGATGTTCCACATCCCTAGTTATTCTTTACAAGTTAGATTTACCTTATTTGTGAAATCGTATCAATATTTCGCAACTTGTTTTTTTTTTTATTTAAGAGGATACTAATTTATGATCATTTTCGCTCATTTTTGCCAATTTTGCATCTGTTTTTACCATAATCACTCGATATTGCACGGGTTAATACAAATGTATTAGAATGCAATTTGGTATACTCTCATAATAGGTTAAATGAAAAACATCAGGGAGTGTAAATTCAAATCCAAAGAAATGCCATTTTTTCCAAATTTTTTAATTTTGTTGTATTTCAAGCTCTGGCTAATATTTAACTGAAGGAAATTTGGTACACCATCAAAATAGATCGAAACAGGAAAAAAAATGAAGGGTGAGAGTTAAAATCGTATAAAATTTCATTTTTGACCTCACAAAAGAATCACCCGATTGTTCATCTATCAAAATATAAAATATATCATTAAAATAAATATCGCCGTGCAAACATTGCGTGACCTACCAAACCAAATGTTTAAGCACAGCAGTCCAAAACAAAGTGTCTCCATGGTATGTTTGCGGCGAGGATTATTTTCGTAGTTATCACGAGAACGGTAATCAAAATATACAAATATTCGTGTTGAAATCACAACATAAAAAATTTAAGCTTTCCAGAATGAACTCGCTACTGACATGGGTAGAATCTGTTAATGGAGTAAAACACTCTCACCAACTTTTGATCACATGCTTTTCATTCCGGAATTAGACAATTGCTTAGGTTTAAAAAGTGCGGTTTAACAATGCTTTTCAACCTGGAACGTATTTCTGATGGAATTTATTAACTCTTCGTATTCCTAGTTAATATAAAAAAAAAATTCCCAGTGCTGAAATTGATTAGGCCCTTTTTTTCACTTAATTTATCTTGATCTGTAAAACAGTACAATCACCCCTTTCTCCCTGTATTCTCAATTCCATCGTGGTTCTCGAACCAGACAGCTAATGAAGAGGGATGATTTATTTTGCGTTATTGGTCTTGTTCCTTGCCTTCCACAATTTCAGAGCAGAACAGTACCAGTACTCTCTGGACATCCAGGACAAGCTGAACCCAGAATGGATACAATCTGACTTATCTTCAGTGTCCAGAATTGAGTGCGGCCACCTGTGCTTCAAGCAAGAATCTTGCAGATACTTCGGTTACAACGCCGGAACCTGCCACTTGCTCAAAGATTCTGTGGACGAGCAGCAATGCCCAGAAGAGGCTTGTATCAATCCAGGAATGAAGATCTATAAGGTGAGAAAATAACAATAGTGGTCCGGGGTTACTTATTAGCTTCTAAACTGAAACGAGAAGGCTATACAAATAAGGCTTTGTCGGTACGTTTGAGGAAAACATTCCCAGGTAAAACTCCATGATATATATGTCAGGTAGAAAGTCTCGTCAGGATAAGTTCCCATTCCAAATTTCAACTAATCGTAAGAGAAACTAAAATTGCAACCATATACTCAATCACAACAGATACAGTCGGACATCACATTCTAGGTATGTATAAGATATCAATTTACTGGTTAACGAGATAAATAGTAGAAACTAAATTAGTTGGAATTTACTAAAGTAGTAGGAAAATAATTAAAAGGTTCAACAAGAGGTATAGACCGGAAGATTGGAAAATCGTATATTGGTCTTAATTAATACATAGGGTTTGAAATTGGATTTTTGGCATATTGGATTGCTAAACACGACTAACTATAATTTTGCATTTTCACCAAAATTGGCAAGATTTTTTTTTGTCATAGGCAAAACTAGAGTTGATGAATGTGGGGGGAGGTTAATTTCGAAAATTATGTACTCGTTACACCAATGAAAAATTCCTTTTCCAAACCTACGAAAGAAAACCTGTAAAGAAAATTTCTTACGAATTCTTTTCTTAAAAAAAAATAAGAAAAAAGGAGAAGAGCAGGAGCAGGAAAATGTTCTTAAATACATGGAAATTGAAAGGGTCTGATATAATTGTAAAATATATGAATGTAATATTTTCAGAGAAACTTTTCCAGGAGCAGCAAACAAGATAGGATCAATGGCGAGTCCCTCGAAATATTTCGAACATACACTGCCAAAAATAGACATTAAAGAAACTTCCATAAGTACACTGTTAAAAATTTTGTTCCACCTTGCACCAAAAATTGGTTCCCATTTAGCTGCCACCAACATATGGTGCTTAGTTTCACGATTTAATGGTGCAACCTCGGACCGTAAGCACCACTAAATCGCGAAACTAAGCACCAAATGTTGGTGGCAGCTAAATGGGAACCAAATTTTGGTGCATGGTGGACAAATTTTTTTAACAGTGTATTTCAATACATATTTTTCTAAATAGATGCGTCTTTTAATGTTTATATTGCCTAAGGTATAACCAGCATCGTTCGCGTTTGTAAATCTGTGGATAAAATTGTTATTTTGCCTCCTTCAAATACGCTATCTGTGGATTCTTTCTCAACTTGAATAGTAATCTTGCAAAATAAAAACAGTGTTTCACATTGAGTTTTTCGTTTACTACCTGCACGCATTTTAATTACTTTCAATTATCCATATGTTAACATAGGGTATATAATGAAAGTATTGTTTTTGGTTAAAAAATGCTTCGAATTTTTTGCATTTCTCCACGTTTTTAGAACATTTTGACTGATATCCTGATATAGAAAAATGTCTGCCCGTGTGTACGTGGTCAGCATATCTCCTGAACGATTTGACCTACGATGTTTAAATTTGGTGTACAGGGTAGTTGGGGCCAATATTGCGCATGCATAAAACATGAAAAAATCACGTTTTTTAGCAGTTACCAAAACATTTTTTAGCAATTACTATTTTGATCAAAATCTCTATAGTAATGCCTCTTAAGATGTTCTAAAGATCTCCATACACCTCCGAAATTCCCATACATATCCTATAAAGGTGTAAAAAGATGAAAAACGAGTTTCTTCAGCATTAAGTTCTCTTCCCTTGGGCATCGCTCATCAAGAACCGTTTTTCTACTTTCCTCTGTTTCACTTGCAAGATTTTAGAGATGTTTTTTTTTCTTTTCTTCTTCTTCTTTTTTTTTCTCTCTTTAAAAAAGTACCAGTACTTTTTCGAAAGAAGGTACGGCTTACCATCTCTCAAAAAAGTACTTTTAGAAAGCCATTTCGGAAGCATTTTTAAGATTTATTAATTATTATTAGAAGTCTCTTGAAAATCGATAATTCTCATACTACTGTCAAAGAGAACATTGTTTCTGAGCTTTCTTATTTGGGCCAAAACAGCTGGCCAGGTGAAATACGTTCAGGTTTTGGTAAGTATGAACTCAGTTCACTGTGCAGACGATTCTGTTTGCCATGTTCAAAAACTTTGTCTGCAAATCGATATTTTCTGTACAACGGCGTGCGAAAAGTTCCCGAAGATTTAATTCCATTGATGAACTTCTCCACGTCATTCCGGTAAGCTCTTCAGAATGTGGCCGAAGGTTGGCGAGCGTGAGCTAGCAGGGTGCGGAACCCCCTAGTTATATCCATAAATCAATGGTAGGCGTACATCTATTGTATATCTATAATGTCCACCATGACTTAGTTGGATAACGCAAAATGTTTATGCTTCACAGACACATGGGCATCATTATTGACGTAGAAAATATAAAAATGATTATAATACTTCAAAAGAACTAGGGTGTGGAACATCGCACAACTTTCAGTTACACTATATTACTGATGTGAATTTGTGCCATTTACTGTTTTTATATTTCAATCATTCGCTTAGAAAAATTGCATAGTTTGGCAATATTTTTTGCGATAATTGTAATATAGGACTTACAAAAAAAAAAAAAAAAAAACTTTGGCAAAATGAAAATTTTAGCGATATACTTTTCGATAATTCTTATATTATCCTTTCTTATAAGTGAAACTGAGAAGAGAAGAAAAAACGATCGCTCATAAGCTATGTTCAAGCAAAGAACTCTTTAGAGCCGTTTTTTAGCAATCATTGAAAAACATGATTTTTTCAATGGTAGCTACCTTATGCACATGCGCGATTTTGACGAACACCTTAATGGTAGGTACTTGAGGCATCACCAACCTGCTCAGCAAATTTGAACATAGTAGGTCAATTTGTTCGGCAGTTATGCTGACCACGTACATACACACACAGACAGACATTTTTTCTAGATATCTTTTTGCAATCAGGATGTTTTAAAACGTGGAGAAATGCAAAAAAAAAAAAAAAAAAAAAAAAAAAAAAAAATTTAGTAAGTTTCTTTTTGACCGAAACCTATACTTTCATTACCCTTTGTATTACATATGGGTAATTGAAAGTAATAAAGTTAAAATTATTAGTGCAGCAATTCATAATAATAAACTAGTGGTGTGGAACATCGCACATCTTTCAACTACACTTTATTACTGATGTGGATATGTGTCATTTAACGTTTTTATATTTTCATCATTCGTTTAGAAAAAATGGCCAGTTTGGCGATATTTTTTGTGACAATTATAATATGGGACTTTAAAAAAAAAAAAAAAACTTCGCCAAAATGGACATTTTGGCGGTATATTTTTCGATAATTCTTATATTATCCTTTCTTATAAGTGAAACTGAGAAGAGGAGAAAAAACGATCGATCATAAGCTATGTTCAAACAAAGAGAACTCTGTGTTAAAGACATTCTACTTTTTACTTTTCTTTACTTTCTACTTTTTACGCCATTGAAGCATTTTTACGGGAATTTCGGAGGTGGGGATGTTTAAGAGAATTTAAGTTACCACCAGAATTTGCACTCGAATTTTGTGCAGGGAAAAAGTGTCATTTTACTTTATTGGATACTGTGGCTTAATATTTTAATATTTGATAAATCTACCTTATTATTTGAAAATTTAAAAACGTATTTTTTATCATTTCAGCTTAGAGAAATTGAAATCCCAACAACTACTGAAGGTACAACAACCACAACTAAAGGTATTTTTAAGCAAGATTTAAATTTTAAGAGTATTTAGTTAAAGTAATACAAATTATAATTTTGTTAATTAAAAACTGATTTTTTGTTATTTCTAAATCTTTTATATTTACTTCGATTTTGTTTGTGCTTAAGTGTGGGGCAGGCAAAGCTGCGGAGCATTTATTAACCCTCTTGCCGACATCCAATCGAGATGAAGTTAGGCAGATAGATTTACTGTCGATGACAATGTATTCTATCAAGTTTGGAATTTGTCACTAAAAGTCAGCTTTATACTTACTCCTATTGACACTAAAGAGGATAATTAATCTACTTGCCGTAATCTAATTCAGCTGAAACTTGGCAAATGGAATTGCTATTGATGAAAATACATTCGATCAATCTCTTCTCTTTTTTTTGGAGGGGAGGGGGGGGGGGGAAGAGAGAAATCAGACAATAGTATGAAATCGATAATCGATAGGTTTTTTTTTTCGTAGAGGTCAAACACTATGAAATCTCGGTCCGAGCCTAATCGCTTATAGATAAGTTGCAATTGCACATAAAAGTTGGCAATGCATATAAAGGATTTATAGTAAAGCAACATAACTTCTCTTAAACTGCACTAATTTACGATTTAGAGCAAAAAGTTAACGTTTTTATTTGATATGTATGATCTAATAATAAAGTAAATCGCATTGTAATTTTGAATTTTTGTATTTATTTCTAAATCTACATAATTCCACGTAAAAATATAATTGCTATATTTTTTACAGAAATTACAACTACGAAGGCTACAACGACGACCACGAAGGAACCCACGACAACTACGATTGAACAATCGACCACGACCACGGAGGAGGAATCTACAACCACGACTGAGAAACCGACAACCACAATGAAACCCACAACGACAATCACAAAGGAACCAACAACGCCAACTACAGAGAAGACTACAACGACAACTACAGAGAAACCTACAACGATAACTACAGAGAAACCGACAACGACAACTACAGAGAAACCTACAACAATAACTACAGAGGAACCCACGACCACAGAATCCACTACGACGACAACGCAGGCGACAACGACCACTGAAGCAACGACGACAACAGATAGCACTACAACTACTACTGTGTCTCCGACAACAGAATCTCCTACAACAACAACAACAGGTCAGAATATTGTTTTACAAATTACACTCATTGTTGTTAATTATTGTAATTTTTTAAGGTATTCAGGAGTTACATGCGTTTTAACAAGATCAAGAATGGAGTGACAAAAGAATTTTCGTTTACAATACATTATTATTGCACTTCCCCAGAGAATTTATGCTCATGACTTCACCCCTATCAATCATAATCAGATGTGCTTTTCCAACTCTGTGATGTTGTAGTCACATTGAATAAACCAGTTTTGATTGATGGGTCATACAGAGTCCGATTAAAATTTCCTTAATTTCAACAATCATTTGAAAAATATCTCTTACCTATACTTTGACGATATAAGGCAAAATTGGCTGATGAATTTTTAGTTTTTGGTGACAATATTTATTTTCCGGCACACGATTCCATACGCACGGACCCAATTGTCTGGCCACCAAGATCTCTAGACGTCACTTGACTGAATTTTTTCTTTTGGAGCTACATCAAAGAAAACGTCTTCTCAAGGAACATTCGTGATGTTGAAGACCTTTGTATCTTTAGAGGAAGTCTTAGTAAGCATTATTACCTATACTCGCTATGTTACAGTCTTCTAGCCCAGTTCATTTAGAAACTACTTAGTATGAAACCTTGAAATTTGGTGAGTAGGTTTGAGAATGATCACTTAATGAAATGACATAAATTAATAACTTGGAAATAGCATCTAATATAATTTATTTCATATTGAAATCCTTACATCAATGCCTATAGAGTGGCTCCACCTGCTTGGGGCTTTTTTAATTTTCATTTATAAAATAAAAATATTAGGCCAATGGCAGATGCAGCTAGAAGATAACGAGGGGGCGATCGCCCCTCCTTTATTCAGAGTTAAATAGAAAAAAATATATATATAAAGATGACAAAGAATATTTTATGCGTTATTTATCATGAGTGTAATAAGCAAAAGGCTAACATTGGCGTCTAAAAGTAACACAATTATTTAATTTATAAACATAATAAGTGAATGAAAGTAGTTAGAAAATGCCGATCCTGAGCCAGGGCGCAATGCGCAAGGGATGAGGGATGATGACGTCACAGGAAGGGGCGTGACCGGATATGACGTCACAGGAAGTGACATCATAGGATATGACGTCATCGGAAGTCACGTGACCGGAAGTGGAGTGGAGTTGTTCCCCTCCTGCTGCTGTTTTAGTTTCGGTTTCATTATAAGCTGTTTGTGTATGACGTCACAGTGGGAATGACGTCATAATGTGTTTTATATCAAAGTTTTGAGCGGTGGCAACACTTTTTAGTTTTTGTTTCCAGTTAAATGGGGTTGAGTTGTTCTAGGACTGCTTGTAAACGAATAAGTTAGAGTGATAGGCTTTTATTGAGTGACGTCACAATAGGTATGAGGTCATAATTTGTTTTATATCAAAGTTTTGAGCGGTGGCAACACTTTTTAGTTTTTTTTTGTTTCGATTTACATTTAAGATGGAATTGAGTTGTTCTAGGGCTGCTTCTAAACGAATAAGGTAGAGTGATAGGTATTTTTACTAATGACGTCACAGTGGGTATGAGGTCATTCTATGTTAAGATTTACGTTTTAAGTGGTGATAACATTGGATATATACCAAATTTAGTTTTCAGGTGTTGGCAACGAGTTCTGATCGGTCAGCTAAATGCTCGCTTGTGACTGATAAGTTTTAAACATGTGACCAAAAGTTAACTCCTGATTGACTGTTTGGTTTTCTAGCGAGTTACTTACATATCCTTTAGCCAAGTTAAAATACCTGCAACAAAGTTACACAAAAAAAAAATGTTAAATTTGAAAAGTTAATAAAAGGAAGGCCATTTGCTAAGGGTCTAAAAAACCCTAACCCCGAGCTACACGTGACATTTCAATATTTTACCAAACAATTGTTAAAATATCGACTATCGGACGTTGCCTTCATGGTAACTCATCTACCCACCCCCCTTCCCTAACCAATTTTGAATAAGTTAAGACTTTAGAAATTACAATTAATAAATTTTGAAAAATTATTTATTAAAGGTGAGGACCCACCTCCAGCCCGATACCTCTTTTAGGAAGAATTGGTACCGCCTCACTCCACCCTAACAAAAAAAAAAAAAATCTGTGAAAAAAAAACACGAAGTATTAAACACGTCTTTCACACTCAGGTATCTAAGTAGAAATGGCGAGACGGCAACCGGTAGCGTCTATATATGAGGGGTGATCACGTGACTTCACCGACCAATCAGGTTTCACGGTAGAGGATGCTACTGACTATCGACCCGTCAGAAGGGAGGGGAGCGAGACTAGGGATGTTTCAACACGCTTCAACGCGTTTGCGAGTTGAGTTGTTGTGTAACGATCTTGCTTGAAACAGTTAAAGTGATAGATAATTTGTTCGTGACGTCATAGTGTAGCGAATGGGTTTTTAGCGTAGACAGTTGTTGCAATTGGAGTAATTATGAAATTTATTAAATATAAAGATAATATTTAGTAATAATTATCAGATTTTATTATTATTATTATAAAAAATAAACTTATAAAAAAAAGTGAACGTGAAAATTTACTTTACGAATAAAAATCATATCTTTAAAATGTGTACGAATATCACTAAATAAGAGAAAAAAGTAACATACTTAAACTCTTTAAAATAAATAACTTTAACATTAACGTAAAAAATTTACTTTTCACATAAAAATCACTTTAAAATGAGTAAAAATATCGCTAAATAAGAGAAAAAAAGTAACTTACTTAAAATTTCTAAGATAAATATTTAACCTTTACTCGAAAATTCCCTTCATATATAAAAATCACGACTTTAAAATATGACATGCAAGAGAAAAGTAACGTACTTAAACTTTCTACGACAAATAACTTTAACATTAACGTAACATTTTACTTTACACATAAAAATCCCGACTTTAAAATATGTAGAAATATCGCTAAATAAAAGAAGAAAAAAAAAGTAACATACTTAAACTTTGTACGACAAATAACTTTGACATTAACCTGTTCAGGACCGTGATCGCGTATATGTGATCAGACGATTCTTCCCTCACGGCCCGCGATATCGTATTTGTGATCAGTGTTTCCGTGCCAGCCGGCCCATCATCACACAGACGTGATTTCAGATTGGAACGTTTTATTTGAATTTAAAGGGGCAAAATGCTTAACCGGGAAAAATGCCCGGTCCCGTGCGTGCGTAGTCTCTTTGAGCGCGCGGGCCTGGGGAAGCGCTTCTTTCTCCTTTCGCCGGTCCTGAACAGGTTAACGTAAAAAATTTTCTTCACATATAAAAATCACGACTTTAAAATGTGACGTGTAAGAAAAATTAGCATACTTAAAATTTCTACGACAAATAAATTTAACCTTTACGCGAAAATTTACTATATACATAAAAATCATGTCTTTAAAATATGTAAAAATATTGCTAAATAAAAGAAAAAAAACTAACATACTTAAACTTTGCACGACAAATAACTTTAGCATTAACGTAAAAATTTACTTCACATATAAAAATCACGACATTAAAATGTGACATGTAAGAAGAATTAGCATACTTAAAATTTCTACGATAAATAATTTTAACATTTGAGTGAAAATTTACTACATATATAAAAATCATGTAATTAAAATATAGCTGAATAAAAGAAAAAAGTAACATACTTAAACTTTCTACGACAAATAACTTTAACATTAACGCAAAAATTTACTTTACACATAAAAATCACGACTTTAAATTTGACATGCAGGAGGAAAGTATAACATACCTATAATTTCTACGACAAAGAATTCAAACATTGCCATTCATGTCTTTAAAATGTATAATGACAACTCTAACTTTTAGAAAAAAGAAACACTAAAAATTTACAAGGCAAAGAATTTAAAATTGAACGTGAAAATTAACTTCACATGTACAATCATACTCTTATATCAACGATAAATAAGATAAAAAAGAAGCTCTAAAAATTTATAAGGCAAATAATTTAAATAATACGCGAAAATTTACCACACATATAAAAATTATGTCTTTCAAATGTGTAAGAATAACGCTAAATTAGAGAAAAAGAAATACTAAAAATTTATAAGGTAAGGAATTGAAACAATATGCGAAAATTTATTTCACGCATAAAATTTTTATCTTTAAAATGTGTAAGAATAATGCTAAATTAGAGAAGAAAAAAAAATAACATACTTAAACTTTCTTCGACAACAATTTAAACAATACGCGACATTTTCATACACAATTATTTTCTTAGGTTAATGTTAAATAATGGGAAATTTAACAGAATAAAAATTTCAAAGATAAAGAATTTTAACCTTTACACGAAAATTTACCTCACAAAAATATCATATCCTTAAACTTTAACGTGACAATTTACTCTTCATATACAATTAAACTCTTAGATTAATGTTAAATAAGAAAAAAAATAATATACTTAAAATTTCTAAGATAAACATAACGTAAAAATTTCGTATCATGTGTTTAAAATGTAACATATAAGAGAAAAAAAACTAACATACTTGAACTTTCTATAGCAAAGAATTTAAGCATTAGCGTAAAAATTCACTTTACATATAAAATTCACATCTTTAAATGGGAAGATAAGCAGGTGACGGTAATTAGCCAATCAGGGTAGCGGTAGGTGATACGCCATTCGCCGGCATTTTTAGATCGGAGGATGAGTCACGCTAAAACTTGTTGGAACAGGTCGGGAGATTTGTACAGCAAGAACAACAGCATCGACGCGCAAGCAGCGGGTGATGCTGTGATGTGTCAGCAGGTCTTTGAGATTATCGTTTTCCTACTTTGCCGTTTTCATAATGAAATGTTTGTGAAAACTTGGAATGAATAAAGTGGATTTCAAAGACATATTAGTAAGTGAAGGTAGAATTCGCATGGACTTTCTTCCAAAAAGTATGATTCACTTGGAGAATTTAAGATCATTTCTACTTGAAAACTTTTCTATTATTTAAAACATTGAATATTGTTCAAACTCAGTGGGATTATATGCTACAATACGGGTAAAACTTAACAAAATTGTTACATAGAAGAAAAATAGTAAGAGATTTAAAATAAATATTAGTTATAGATACTCCAAAGAAAAAATTTCACCTCTACTTTTCAATCGGAAAATCAATACAAGTTGGAAATTTATGTTACTTCAAGAAAGACTTAGACAATTTACTTTGTAATAATATACGTTAAGGTGTCGTATTAACTCGTGCAATACATGCTGACTAAGGTTTATTTTACTTGAAAGGTGAATTGGGGGAAAATATTAAATAAATTGTAGATATTAAATACATTGTAGATATGCATTCAAGTTTTGAAAATCACCTGCAAGACTTTTAAAACATCTTAAGATAAATTGAAAGAAACTTTTTATACTCTGAAAGGAAATCACAAGTAATTTAGTTAACTTTTTTCATGGTAACACTCATATTCAACGACATGTTTTTAAAATTTAACCTTCTTTACATGATAATAGTTATAAATTTTTTCAATCTCAGATGCGATATACTATTATTTCTAACATATATGTTACGAATTGTGTAAAGTTTTTAAAAGAGTATATGCAAATCACCAATCAGAAACATAAAAATCTAACATCAATCAAACACACTAAAATAATAAGATATTTTCCTTAGTGGAAATAGTTAACTACTCATGTGATGGAATGTACTTAGAAAATTTAAATACTGAAAAAAGTTTGCTAGGCAAACTTAAAGAATATATATTTTTTTTCTTGTGAAAAACTAGCATAAATTTGAAAAATATAGAGTTTGTTACTACGTAAAATTGAACATCATCTGGACAAACTAAATTATACATGAATTTTTTTTATTTGAGAGGTGCTGACAATATATCATTAATACAGAGATTTTTAACTTCCACCCATAATTTCTAAATAACTTATACATAAATTTCAGAAAACTGAAACGGAATGTGTTTTACAAGACGCTTATTTTGTAAGATGAATATTCAATATTAATATAACTGAGCAAAGTTCATTACGGAAAAAACTTGTAAAAGATACTTATATTTTGAAAATAGTTTGAAATATCCTTTTAAATTTATGAATGCTCGCTTTCGAAAGACACAAATAAAACTGATATTACACATGATAATTAACACATGCATAACATTAATCAAACAAAGTGGAATTTTTATTGCTTGTGACCGATAACTTTTCAGTGAAGCAGAACTTACATAGGAAATTTGTGCAAACTTTTTCAACTTTTAAACCAAGTATTATGTAAAATTATAAATTACGATAGGAAATAGCACACTTCAGAATCGGAACAAGTCTTCTAGTTAAGCTAAATTTATTTCTCAAGGAATTGAAAGCATACCAGACAAGTCTTTATCATTTCGCATCTTTTCTCATGTTGCAAGAAGACATACTTTGTAAAAGATCGTCGTTGCACTTAACAAAAATCAGTAAAAATAAATGTATTTTCTATGGCAAAGATAAAACTTCACAACTTAATTACTGAAATTTAGCTAAGTTGCATATGGTTTATTCACATAACTCGCATATGCTTCGAATGTCGACATATATTTGTCAGTTGAAATCAAACTAATCGAAAATAAATGCTACCTACATTTTCAAGTCGGAAATTACTATTAAATAAACTTTACATGTAAAACATTGTCATGTTAAAAAGAAAAATCTACAAAAATGTAAATGATAATTTTACTGTTGGTACATAAATGATGAATAATTTATGATTTTATTCTAGGCAAACGTTTTATTGTCTAACAGAGAACTTAAACTTTAGCAGAAAAATAAAAAAATACAATTTTTATATCCTATCATACTTGTCGAAAATTGAATTTATTAGCTGTTGTAATAGATTTTTATTGTCCAAATTTCTATAGTTTTTCTTCCCGGTGCAATAAAATTAAGTTCATGTGTAATAAGTAGGTTTTTTGATGAATCTTATAAATTTAATGAAATTATTATGACCTAAGAGATTGAGTGAACTGAATAAATCAATGATGTAAATTTAAACAGTGACTTGAACTGATACATACTATAATTGTAAAGAAGTATGACAAAGTGATAGATGAAGTAAAAATAGAAGTTGAATGAAATGTGTTGAAAAAAGTTGAAGACGACAAGAAATTCGTAATTGAGAATTATCATTGACTTATATTAACTTCGTTTTTCTTGCTTATGACAAGAAAATACACTCTTTCTTATTAAGAACCAACTTGATATCTTATCATAGAATGACAATGATGAAATATCTATACATTAAAAAAAAATAAAAAAATACCAAACTTAGACATAGCAAATTTCTTGAAATTCATGTATAATGCGAGAAGTTTTACTGGAAATATAGAAGATACAACATTGAAAGATGTGAATGTTTCGAAGTACTTTATCAGAAATAATAAAAAAAAAATGCGCTGAGATTCGCTATAAAAAATTTTAGGAGAAAGTTTAAACAAAATTTAAAATCAAACATGCTTTTAAATGGGAACACAAATATTAAAACTATAGCACATTAAACAATTTATATTACGTCATCTCAGTTGTATCAAACTGAATAACATGAAAAACAACCACAAACTGAATAAACATGAAAATTATCATTATATGTGGAAAAGTTTCCTTTTTTCACATATAAAAAAAAAATAACACATTGACGTACGTTAAGATCACGAAACATGCATAATCATATACCGATAAGAGCAACCAATGTTGCGGGGAGATATTCACATGATGGTCAATATCCCATGAATAAATTGATTGATTGAATTTATAATGCTAATTCCAATAGTATTCCACGTAACTTCAACTTCATATGTTACACTATAGATATATTTATTTTTCAAATATATTGACTTTCGAAAAATCATCCTTCAATACAAGAATGATCATAGTAAGAATAAAAGAAAAGATACTAAGCATTGATTTAAAGTGTATTTATTTCAACGTAGCAACAAATCATATGCTTGAAACGAAAATTGCTTCGAACCAAAGTATAACCATCCAATTTCATTGATTCCTACAAGGACATTTTTCTCATCTAATAATTGAATTTTTTTTTTTCTCATACACATTATAAGTGATGTCCAATCAGGTGTAGAATAGTTGAAGATATCCGACCTCTTTCTAAATATTAATAAGTCACTGTTGAAAAACTTATAAAAATTTCAATTTACACTTAAAGTTTTTTTTTTTTTATATATATATTTCAAAGAATTTTTTCAAATCAATATGTATATTTAAATACTGAAACTTATTCACTTCAATAAATGTATGTTTAAGTTATAAAACTCTTCGTATGTATTGAAAAATTGTAACTTTTCGTCTTCTTCGTATAAATCGATAACTTATACACTAGTTCTTCATCAATTAATCTTCTAAGTAAATCTTTCAAAGCTAAAAACATACTTATAGCTTTGCATTTGTAACATGTTAAATTGTACATGTTTCTCGTGAAATTAAAATTTTATATGTTTTCCATGAAAATATCTGAAATTTTGTAACTTTCACATGAAACATGTACAATTTAACTTGTTACAAATGCAAAGCTATAAGTATGTTTTTACCTTTGAAAGATTTACTTAGAAGATTAATTGATGAAGAACTAGTGTATAAGTTATCGATTTATACGAAGAAGACGAAAAGTTACAATTTTTCAATACATACGAAGAGTTTTATAACTTAAACATACATTTATTGAAGTGAATAAGTTTCAGTATTTAAATATACATATTGATTTGAAAAAATTCTTTGAAATATATATATAAAAAAAAAAAAAACTTTAAGTGTAAATTGAAATTTTTATAAGTTTTTCAACAGTGACTTATTAATATTTAGAAAGAGGTCGGATATCTTCAACTATTCTACACCTGATTGGACATCACTTATAATGTGTATGAGAAAAAAAAAATTCAATTATTAGATGAGAAAAATGTCCTTGTAGGAATCAATGAAATTGGATGGTTATACTTTGGTTCGAAGCAATTTTCGTTTCAAGCATATGATTTGTTGCTACGTTGAAATAAATACACTTTAAATCAATGCTTAGTATCTTTTCTTTTATTCTTACTATGATCATTCTTGTATTGAAGGATGATTTTTCGAAAGTCAATATATTTGAAAAATAAATATATCTATAGTGTAACATATGAAGTTGAAGTTACGTGGAATACTATTGGAATTAGCATTATAAATTCAATCAATCAATTTATTCATGGGATATTGACCATCATGTGAATATCTCCCCGCAACATTGGTTGCTCTTATCGGTATATGATTATGCATGTTTCGTGATCTTAACGTACGTCAATGTGTTATTTTTTTTTTATATGTGAAAAAAGGAAACTTTTCCACATATAATGATAATTTTCATGTTTATTCAGTTTGTGGTTGTTTTTCATGTTATTCAGTTTGATACAACTGAGATGACGTAATATAAATTGTTTAATGTGCTATAGTTTTAATATTTGTGTTCCCATTTAAAAGCATGTTTGATTTTAAATTTTGTTTAAACTTTCTCCTAAAATTTTTTATAGCGAATCTCAGCGCATTTTTTTTTTTTTATTTCTGATAAAGTACTTCGAAACATTCACATCTTTCAATGTTGTATCTTCTATATTTCCAGTAAAACTTCTCGCATTATACATGAATTTCAAGAAATTTGCTATGTCTAAGTTTGGTATTTTTTTATTTTTTTTTAATGTATAGATATTTCATCATTGTCATTCTATGATAAGATATCAAGTTGGTTCTTAATAAGAAAGAGTGTATTTTCTTGTCATAAGCAAGAAAAACGAAGTTAATATAAGTCAATGATAATTCTCAATTACGAATTTCTTGTCGTCTTCAACTTTTTTCAACACATTTCATTCAACTTCTATTTTTACTTCATCTATCACTTTGTCATACTTCTTTACAATTATAGTATGTATCAGTTCAAGTCACTGTTTAAATTTACATCATTGATTTATTCAGTTCACTCAATCTCTTAGGTCATAATAATTTCATTAAATTTATAAGATTCATCAAAAAACCTACTTATTACACATGAACTTAATTTTATTGCACCGGGAAGAAAAACTATAGAAATTTGGACAATAAAAATCTATTACAACAGCTAATAAATTCAATTTTCGACAAGTATGATAGGATATAAAAATTGTATTTTTTTATTTTTCTGCTAAAGTTTAAGTTCTCTGTTAGACAATAAAACGTTTGCCTAGAATAAAATCATAAATTATTCATCATTTATGTACCAACAGTAAAATTATCATTTACATTTTTGTAGATTTTTCTTTTTAACATGACAATGTTTTACATGTAAAGTTTATTTAATAGTAATTTCCGACTTGAAAATGTAGGTAGCATTTATTTTCGATTAGTTTGATTTCAACTGACAAATATATGTCGACATTCGAAGCATATGCGAGTTATGTGAATAAACCATATGCAACTTAGCTAAATTTCAGTAATTAAGTTGTGAAGTTTTATCTTTGCCATAGAAAATACATTTATTTTTACTGATTTTTGTTAAGTGCAACGACGATCTTTTACAAAGTATGTCTTCTTGCAACATGAGAAAAGATGCGAAATGATAAAGACTTGTCTGGTATGCTTTCAATTCCTTGAGAAATAAATTTAGCTTAACTAGAAGACTTGTTCCGATTCTGAAGTGTGCTATTTCCTATCGTAATTTATAATTTTACATAATACTTGGTTTAAAAGTTGAAAAAGTTTGCACAAATTTCCTATGTAAGTTCTGCTTCACTGAAAAGTTATCGGTCACAAGCAATAAAAATTCCACTTTGTTTGATTAATGTTATGCATGTGTTAATTATCATGTGTAATATCAGTTTTATTTGTGTCTTTCGAAAGCGAGCATTCATAAATTTAAAAGGATATTTCAAACTATTTTCAAAATATAAGTATCTTTTACAAGTTTTTTCCGTAATGAACTTTGCTCAGTTATATTAATATTGAATATTCATCTTACAAAATAAGCGTCTTGTAAAACACATTCCGTTTCAGTTTTCTGAAATTTATGTATAAGTTATTTAGAAATTATGGGTGGAAGTTAAAAATCTCTGTATTAATGATATATTGTCAGCACCTCTCAAATAAAAAAAATTCATGTATAATTTAGTTTGTCCAGATGATGTTCAATTTTACGTAGTAACAAACTCTATATTTTTCAAATTTATGCTAGTTTTTCACAAGAAAAAAAATATATATTCTTTAAGTTTGCCTAGCAAACTTTTTTCAGTATTTAAATTTTCTAAGTACATTCCATCACATGAGTAGTTAACTATTTCCACTAAGGAAAATATCTTATTATTTTAGTGTGTTTGATTGATGTTAGATTTTTATGTTTCTGATTGGTGATTTGCATATACTCTTTTAAAAACTTTACACAATTCGTAACATATATGTTAGAAATAATAGTATATCGCATCTGAGATTGAAAAAATTTATAACTATTATCATGTAAAGAAGGTTAAATTTTAAAAACATGTCGTTGAATATGAGTGTTACCATGAAAAAAGTTAACTAAATTACTTGTGATTTCCTTTCAGAGTATAAAAAGTTTCTTTCAATTTATCTTAAGATGTTTTAAAAGTCTTGCAGGTGATTTTCAAAACTTGAATGCATATCTACAATGTATTTAATATCTACAATTTATTTAATATTTTCCCCCAATTCACCTTTCAAGTAAAATAAACCTTAGTCAGCATGTATTGCACGAGTTAATACGACACCTTAACGTATATTATTACAAAGTAAATTGTCTAAGTCTTTCTTGAAGTAACATAAATTTCCAACTTGTATTGATTTTCCGATTGAAAAGTAGAGGTGAAATTTTTTCTTTGGAGTATCTATAACTAATATTTATTTTAAATCTCTTACTATTTTTCTTCTATGTAACAATTTTGTTAAGTTTTACCCGTATTGTAGCATATAATCCCACTGAGTTTGAACAATATTCAATGTTTTAAATAATAGAAAAGTTTTCAAGTAGAAATGATCTTAAATTCTCCAAGTGAATCATACTTTTTGGAAGAAAGTCCATGCGAATTCTACCTTCACTTACTAATATGTCTTTGAAATCCACTTTATTCATTCCAAGTTTTCACAAACATTTCATTATGAAAACGGCAAAGTAGGAAAACGATAATCTCAAAGACCTGCTGACACATCACAGCATCACCCGCTGCTTGCGCGTCGATGCTGTTGTTCTTGCTGTACAAATCTCCCGACCTGTTCCAACAAGTTTTAGCGTGACTCATCCTCCGATCTAAAAATGCCGGCGAATGGCGTATCACCTACCGCTACCCTGATTGGCTAATTACCGTCACCTGCTTATCTTCCCATTTAAAGATGTGAATTTTATATGTAAAGTGAATTTTTACGCTAATGCTTAAATTCTTTGCTATAGAAAGTTCAAGTATGTTAGTTTTTTTTCTCTTATATGTTACATTTTAAACACATGATACGAAATTTTTACGTTATGTTTATCTTAGAAATTTTAAGTATATTATTTTTTTTCTTATTTAACATTAATCTAAGAGTTTAATTGTATATGAAGAGTAAATTGTCACGTTAAAGTTTAAGGATATGATATTTTTGTGAGGTAAATTTTCGTGTAAAGGTTAAAATTCTTTATCTTTGAAATTTTTATTCTGTTAAATTTCCCATTATTTAACATTAACCTAAGAAAATAATTGTGTATGAAAATGTCGCGTATTGTTTAAATTGTTGTCGAAGAAAGTTTAAGTATGTTATTTTTTTTTCTTCTCTAATTTAGCATTATTCTTACACATTTTAAAGATAAAAATTTTATGCGTGAAATAAATTTTCGCATATTGTTTCAATTCCTTACCTTATAAATTTTTAGTATTTCTTTTTCTCTAATTTAGCGTTATTCTTACACATTTGAAAGACATAATTTTTATATGTGTGGTAAATTTTCGCGTATTATTTAAATTATTTGCCTTATAAATTTTTAGAGCTTCTTTTTTATCTTATTTATCGTTGATATAAGAGTATGATTGTACATGTGAAGTTAATTTTCACGTTCAATTTTAAATTCTTTGCCTTGTAAATTTTTAGTGTTTCTTTTTTCTAAAAGTTAGAGTTGTCATTATACATTTTAAAGACATGAATGGCAATGTTTGAATTCTTTGTCGTAGAAATTATAGGTATGTTATACTTTCCTCCTGCATGTCAAATTTAAAGTCGTGATTTTTATGTGTAAAGTAAATTTTTGCGTTAATGTTAAAGTTATTTGTCGTAGAAAGTTTAAGTATGTTACTTTTTTCTTTTATTCAGCTATATTTTAATTACATGATTTTTATATATGTAGTAAATTTTCACTCAAATGTTAAAATTATTTATCGTAGAAATTTTAAGTATGCTAATTCTTCTTACATGTCACATTTTAATGTCGTGATTTTTATATGTGAAGTAAATTTTTACGTTAATGCTAAAGTTATTTGTCGTGCAAAGTTTAAGTATGTTAGTTTTTTTTCTTTTATTTAGCAATATTTTTACATATTTTAAAGACATGATTTTTATGTATATAGTAAATTTTCGCGTAAAGGTTAAATTTATTTGTCGTAGAAATTTTAAGTATGCTAATTTTTCTTACACGTCACATTTTAAAGTCGTGATTTTTATATGTGAAGAAAATTTTTTACGTTAATGTCAAAGTTATTTGTCGTACAAAGTTTAAGTATGTTACTTTTTTTTTCTTCTTTTATTTAGCGATATTTCTACATATTTTAAAGTCGGGATTTTTATGTGTAAAGTAAAATGTTACGTTAATGTTAAAGTTATTTGTCGTAGAAAGTTTAAGTACGTTACTTTTCTCTTGCATGTCATATTTTAAAGTCGTGATTTTTATATATGAAGGGAATTTTCGAGTAAAGGTTAAATATTTATCTTAGAAATTTTAAGTAAGTTACTTTTTTTCTCTTATTTAGCGATATTTTTACTCATTTTAAAGTGATTTTTATGTGAAAAGTAAATTTTTTACGTTAATGTTAAAGTTATTTATTTTAAAGAGTTTAAGTATGTTACTTTTTTCTCTTATTTAGTGATATTCGTACACATTTTAAAGATATGATTTTTATTCGTAAAGTAAATTTTCACGTTCACTTTTTTTTATAAGTTTATTTTTTATAATAATAATAATAAAATCTGATAATTATTACTAAATATTATCTTTATATTTAATAAATTTCATAATTACTCCAATTGCAACAACTGTCTACGCTAAAAACCCATTCGCTACACTATGACGTCACGAACAAATTATCTATCACTTTAACTGTTTCAAGCAAGATCGTTACACAACAACTCAACTCGCAAACGCGTTGAAGCGTGTTGAAACATCCCTAGTCTCGCTCCCCTCCCTTCTGACGGGTCGATAGTCAGTAGCATCCTCTACCGTGAAACCTGATTGGTCGGTGAAGTCACGTGATCACCCCTCATATATAGACGCTACCGGTTGCCGTCTCGCCATTTCTACTTAGATACCTGAGTGTGAAAGACGTGTTTAATACTTCGTGTTTTTTTTTCACAGATTTTTTTTTTTTTTGTTAGGGTGGAGTGAGGCGGTACCAATTCTTCCTAAAAGAGGTATCGGGCTGGAGGTGGGTCCTCACCTTTAATAAATAATTTTTCAAAATTTATTAATTGTAATTTCTAAAGTCTTAACTTATTCAAAATTGGTTAGGGAAGGGGGGTGGGTAGATGAGTTACCATGAAGGCAACGTCCGATAGTCGATATTTTAACAATTGTTTGGTAAAATATTGAAATGTCACGTGTAGCTCGGGGTTAGGGTTTTTTAGACCCTTAGCAAATGGCCTTCCTTTTATTAACTTTTCAAATTTAACATTTTTTTTTTGTGTAACTTTGTTGCAGGTATTTTAACTTGGCTAAAGGATATGTAAGTAACTCGCTAGAAAACCAAACAGTCAATCAGGAGTTAACTTTTGGTCACATGTTTAAAACTTATCAGTCACAAGCGAGCATTTAGCTGACCGATCAGAACTCGTTGCCAACACCTGAAAACTAAATTTGGTATATATCCAATGTTATCACCACTTAAAACGTAAATCTTAACATAGAATGACCTCATACCCACTGTGACGTCATTAGTAAAAATACCTATCACTCTACCTTATTCGTTTAGAAGCAGCCCTAGAACAACTCAATTCCATCTTAAATGTAAATCGAAACAAAAAAAAACTAAAAAGTGTTGCCACCGCTCAAAACTTTGATATAAAACAAATTATGACCTCATACCTATTGTGACGTCACTCAATAAAAGCCTATCACTCTAACTTATTCGTTTACAAGCAGTCCTAGAACAACTCAACCCCATTTAACTGGAAACAAAAACTAAAAAGTGTTGCCACCGCTCAAAACTTTGATATAAAACACATTATGACGTCATTCCCACTGTGACGTCATACACAAACAGCTTATAATGAAACCGAAACTAAAACAGCAGCAGGAGGGGAACAACTCCACTCCACTTCCGGTCACGTGACTTCCGATGACGTCATATCCTATGATGTCACTTCCTGTGACGTCATATCCGGTCACGCCCCTTCCTGTGACGTCATCATCCCTCATCCCTTGCGCATTGCGCCCTGGCTCAGGATCGGCATTTTCTAACTACTAATGAACTTGGTAAAGATATGAATTAAAAATCAATGTACTAGATGATTTTTACCGCTCACGTTTTAAAGAACTTCTCTCAGCCTATGGATGTAGTCAATCAAGATTTGACGAATCCGTACTGAATATCCTAACAATTGGAAATTAAAAAGCCGAGGACAAAGCGAGACAGCAAAGTGATCTGCAAAATATTTCAGACAGATTTGGTTAAATTCTTGATGATCATGGAGCACGGAACTAGAAATTTGTTGAATAGTGCACCTCAAGGAAAATATGAAGATTGGTATACGTTTCGAAAGAACGTTTTCGTAAAAAAAAAAAAAAAAAAAACACACACACAAAATTCTTTTACTATGCGCTTTTAATTTAAAAAGTTAATTGCTATTAAAAAAAAAATTATAACGTTTTTGAAGTTTAGATATAAAATTATTCAATTAAATATATTGTAAATTATTCTTTTGGAATCCCATGGTATAGTAGTATAACTTAAAAACAATAAATTTTTATCTAAACTCTTCAAAAGCACAGAACTAAAAATTTGTCCGCCTTCTCCGTAATAATATTACGGATCCGCCCTTATATTAGACACCATTTTCGAGTTTTTAATTTTTGTCATTTCATTAAGTGATCATTTTTGTACGACTCATCAAATTTCAAGGTTCTATACGAAGTAGTTTCTAAAGGAACTAGCCTAGAAGATTGAAACTTAGCTAGTATAAGAAATGATCATTCCTAGGACTTCCTCTTAATAACCGCTGCTATTGCTATTGTGACTACAGAAATGCTACAGTCAGCATGTCTGGAACTGACTACCTGCTGTATAACCTCCGGTGAGGAAGCTCACGAGGAAAGGAGTTAGGTTTTTTTCTAAAAGTTTAGCGAGTCTGTTATTTTTACATTTTTTTGTAGCTTTTTAACATTCTGTTAAGTATAGCGGCCTATCCAAATTAAGGACATTTGATTCAGACACCCTAAATAGTTCCACAGCTTTCGTGATCTTGAATTAACTCCATTGCCGTAATTGTTCGTGGTTTTCCAACGGAACCACTTTTATCAATTAGATAATTAAATCCAAGTATACTAATTTAGAGAATAGAAAATCTCTAAAATAGAGTGGTTGATAAATAGAAATATCTGCCAGACCACATTGTGAATTGTATTAGAATAAATACAAGGTGAGACCGAAAAGTAAGGTGACTGATGTCATAATAATTACTGTATTATATATTTGCAGATAAATACATAACTGTCCTTCAAAGTAGTTCTCGCCGTCTACAATACACTTCTGACAACGTTCATACAAGTTCTTGAAACTTCTGAAAAAGTCCTCCTTTGAGACTGTCTTAAGTTCCTTGGTAACAGCAGCTTGAATGTTTGAGATGATTGAAAATCGGTTTCCCTTCAGTGCCAATTTCAGTTAAGGTATTACACTTTCCTTATTCCCCTGATCTAGCACCAGCAGATTTTTTCCTCTTTCCACAACTGAAATTGGCACTGAAGGGAAACCGATTTTCAAGCATCTCAGACATTCAAGCTGCTGTTACCAAGGAACTCAAGACAGTCTTAAAGGATGACTTTTTCAGAAGTTTCAAGAACTTGTATGAACGTTGTCAGAAGTGCATTGTAGACGGCGGGAACTTCTTTGAAGGACAGTGATGTATTTATCTGCAAATATATAATACAATGATTATTATGACATCAGTCACCTTACTTTTCGGTCTCACCTTGTAGTTTCAATAGACAGTTGGATCTCTATAGGGGGATTACCAAGATGTACCTTGTATCTGTCTATAATCTGTAGTTAATCGCTTTTGCATGTATGTATAACCTTATCCATGGTGATGGCGCCTGCGCTTGGTAAATCTCTGATGTCGTGAGACTAGACAGTTTCGTTTTGACAGCTGCCGTAAAAATTTCTTCATGAAAGAATATTTTCATTCGAATTGTAGCTATTTACCCTAGATAACTATAACATAAATCAGTGTTGCTCTGTGACTAATTGTTCGACTTGTAGACTACGAATTAAAAACCATCAAGTACACAACCCAAATTTAAAATAATAGAATAACAGAACTTTCTGAACAAAACTTGGCAATGAGTCGTGTAAAATGAACATATGCAAATTAAAAGAGTGGCGTATGTTATTCGGGAATTCGCAAAACAATTTTCAACAACTATACAGATATTATTTTAACAATTTAAGGGTCGTTAACACATTTAATAATTATGTTGATTTTTTTTATATTGGTCAAAAAATTAGAATAATCAATTTATTCAATATGAATTTGAAAAGCAGATGAAATATGTGCATACCTGTTAACCGATAGGTTGGGATAAGTATAAAGCTTTTATCTCAGAAAATCTTACATTAGTCTTTTGCGTTAGTATTTTATCATTATTCGAAGTTGGGAAAAAAAAATTCATCTCAGATCAAATGAATATTTCCCAATCCATGGTTTTGAATATAGATGAGAAGAACCGGTCAACTAAAAAGTAACCGAAGTAAATGTGGTAGAAATCTTGTAACAACTGTCAGAGGTGAACGCAAACTAAAACGAATTACCCTAAATAAACACTTTAAAACTGTCTTTTATATTAAGAAGTGTTGGAAAGAATCTGGAGTTGTCATGTCAAAGTCAACTACACTTAGGCGATTGCATAAATTTGAGTTTCAATCATTGGCCCCCAAAGTAAAACAAATGATGAACATGAAGCAGAGACGTGCAGAACTCTTCTGGTGCAAAGAGAAACTCATCTGGAGTCTTAAGGTATACGTATAGGCATCAAATCGCAAAAATAGGGGAAGATTTGTAAGGCCGTAAAAAACAAAAGCAAAATAAAAACAACACAAAAGAAGGAAACCCTTTGATGGAGGAGCATACTAAAAAGGAAATATATAATAATTAGTATAATAATAACAGTTTTTATATAAAAAATATTTTTAAAAAAGTTATTCTCAGATTGTAGTTTTTCTATTTTGCATTTCATTCAAACAGTAATAATTCCAGTTTAAATAATATTTTTTTAAATTTGTTTTTTGTTATATAATCTGTATACATTGTTGAATGTTTTGACTCTAAATACTAAGTAATTTGTAAATAAATATTTTTTTAATTGAATTTTAAAGATAAGATTCCGTATAAAAAACTTGGATTTTTCTAATAGATTCACTTAAAGCCAGATATCGCAAAATATACACATTGTAAAATTTTGTTAATAGGGTCAAAACATAGAGCAGGGTATTCCGCATTATTGAACACAAAAATTGTATCTGTGGGTGAAATAGAATTTTTGTCATTACCGTTCGAAATTATCCTAATTATGTTGATTAAATGTTAATTAATTATTAAAATTGAAGAATTTTTAAAAAAAAAATTATTGGAAACAGTTTAACAAATAATGTACTTTTCAAGGTGCAAACGTCTAATTTTTAAATTGAAAATTAAAAAAAATAAAATTTTGAAACCTATACGTATACCCAAAATTTATCAAAGGCAACACGTTTTAAACGCCAAACCCTAACACTTCCATCGTCAACAGATATTTGAAATAAAGATTCATCTCTGAATAAAACACTTTCCCAGTCTTGTTGCCCCTAGATGAACTTCTCTTTGCACCAGGAGAGTCATGCAAGTCTCTGCTTCATGCTCATCTTTGGTTTTACTCTGGGGACCCGCGATTGAAACTATTTATTCAATCGCCTAAGTGTAGTTGACTTTAGTATGACATCTCCAGATTCTTTCCAACACTTATTGATGTAAAAAAGAGTTTTAAAGCGATTATTTTGAACGATTCGTTTTAATTCGCGTTCACCTCTGGCAGTTGTACTAAGCTTTTTACCACATTTACTTCGGTTACTTGTTAATTGGTCGGTTCTTCTGTATTCCTTAAAAATCTTTGAAACCTTAGATTGTGAAGCATTCATTTGATCCGAGATCAATTGTTGTTTCTTTCCAACTTTAAGCAATGATAAAATACACGATTTCGTTGTTTCAGAAATATCACACTGACGATAAATTTTCTGCAAAAGACTAGCGTAAGATTTTCCGAGCGCCAATTTGTCAACATGTATTTGTCGCAACCTATCAGTCAACATGTATGCAAATATTTTGTCGGCTTTTCAAATTCATATTGAATATTCCAATTTTTGACCCACATAAAAAAACACATAATTTTTAAAAGTGTTAACGAACCTTAAATTGTTAAAATAATATCTGTGTAGTTGTTTAAAATTGTTTTACCAATTCCTGAATAACATACATCACTCTTTTAATTTGCATAGGCATATTTTACACGACGAATTGCTAAGTTTTGTTTAGAAAGTTCTGTTATTCTATTATTTTGAACTTGGGTTGTATTTTTATACTTCCTTAATTTATTAAAAAAAAAAGTCGCGAACCTTAAGAGAAGTATTACAATATTTTAATTAATAAATAGGAATGTGTAAAAATTAACGTTTCAATGAGTGAGAAAAGAGTTAGTACTATGAGAACATCTATAATCCGCTAAACTGAAAGTTCATTAGTAGTAGATAATAGACGAAAGTTTAGTTAACTAGGGTTAGGTGGGTTATATCGGTAGATGATGATGATTAAACACTGATCTTTAAAGAAACTTCTGGCTTATAAAAGACCCTTTTGAAACATTCTCATCTCAGCTCTAGCTAAACTGGTGAAGTGTCAATGGATCGGATCGTGATTTTTATTTTTAATTGACTTTTCAGAAGTTACGACGACGACGACGGAGGGGTCGCAAACGTCGACGACTGAGGAACCTTTCAATTGCGATCCACCGGAAGGAGCAGAGGCTGAATTGAACTGTCCCACCGAATACATGCTACTCAATGCACTGGGATCGTGAGTATACCAACACTGTTAACCAATGAGAAGAGTGAAAGTTACTCATATCTATACTATTTTCCTGTATAGTCCTGATAGTAGAAAAACATTAGGGTTGTACCAAAGCCACACGTTAACATTTCTTCTGATAAGATATTCTTATAGATAAAATAAAATAATAATAAAAGTAAATAAAATAATAAATGTTTTTAGTTGTATAGTAAAATCTTAATAAATGTTTGCTGTTTCCATAAATTTAATTATAAAATCGAACATCAGTGTATTTTTACTATTTAAAAAGCATCTATACTAATAAAACAGATAATGTGGCTAGTTAAAAAGTAACTTCTAATAGGTGGACTACTCGGAAATTTTAAACAGTATAACTTTCTTCTAGCCTTGAAACTTCTAAGTAATTTCTTATAGCCTTTTGATTTTGCGATTTACAGCCAGAATGTTAAAATTTTAATTAATTTTTTACGAGTTGCGAAGCATCAAAAGCTATGAGCTATATACATTGACAGGCCTCCGCAACGCGAGATCAAGCAGATAGTTCCTTAATAAACTTAAACATTTATTTTATGAAAAAAAAATGTATATTGGTATAAAAATGTATTATACAAAAGTTACACAACTGCTGTGTTGTCAGTCCCATCTCATCTCTTTCTGAAGAAAAGATAATCGCAAAAATTGCTTCAGTTTCTGTTTTAAGAGGGATCGATTCTTCTTCTTTAGATCCTGTAAGAGCAATCGGTCCTTCCGAAAAAAATACAATTTTTCTTTAACCCTTCAAAAAATTGAATTGGAGCCAATACTACAAGGATAAGGAGAGAAATAATAAGTGTATCTACAAAAGTGCACACGGTAAAATCACTTTCTGATCTTGAATCCGTACAGAAATTATGGCATTGACAGAGATACAGCAATAGATTTTCTGTTATTCTCTTACCGTTCTGAAAAACCGTGGTTGAACTTTCTAATTTCTTCTTTCCCAACAAATTACGTTAGTTAATAAATTTTAAAGATTGTAGAATTTATCAATCTACATTTCCTAAATTTTAATCAAATTCGTAGATAAATTCAATGTCCTTCATCGTAAAGCTCTCTATATAATAAAAAAAAGTAAGGATTAAAATTTGTACTCTTGCGTGACGGTTAGGATGGGTTGTTGTAAACAACGAATTTTGAAAGTCCAAAATGTGATAGTGCGGAAAAGTTATCTTTTGACATCAACAGTAAGTACATAAAATCTTACCAAAATTAAAAGATATCTTCTGGTACCACAACGAACGTAAGGTTTCGAAAAAAGAATTAAAATCGGTAATTGATCGGTTAATTATAAAGATTAAAATCAATTTTGAAAATGGTAACGTCATAGTGCAAAAAAGGTTCGCATAAGGTACTGTAATAAGTAAAATTTCAGTTCAATAAAATAGTAGCTTCCATTGCCACAAGATTTTTAAATAATCGTATAAGCTTGCTTGGTGCTGAGACGCTAGAAGTATAAACCTTCGATAGAAATTTTTAATTCCCAAAAATCTTCTAAGTTGTTTGACGATTTTGAGTTTATTGAAATCTTCAATGACTTTGATTTATTCTTCCGTTGGGCAAATTCCTTTTAGAGACACAACGTGACCAACAAAAGTTACTTCAGGCTGAGCGAAGTTGCGTTTACTGAGATTTAATGTTAATCCAAATTGCTGTAATTTTTCAAAAACTGTTCCGAGATGACGTAAATGCTCCTCTTAAGTGTGAGATGCAATTAGTATGCCATCCACATAGACGAAGCAGAATTCCAGGCCACGTAGTATGGCATGCATAAATTTCTGAAAAGTCTATGGTGCGTTCCGAAGTTCCAAAAGTCATCAAAGGAAATTCGAACAGCCCAAACGATGAACAAATAGCTGTTTTTCTATATTTGATGATTCCATGGGAATTTGATGATAGACACAATGAAGATCTAATGTGGAATACACAGTACAGCCTTCTAATTGGTGCGTAAAATCATGCAGGTGTGGTATCGGATACCTGTCTGGTAGTGCAGTTGCATTTAAAGCACGATAATCCCCGCATGGCCTCCATTCTTTTTCTTGACCAGGTGCAATGGACTAGACCACGAGCTGCTTGATGGTCGGCATATGCCATGCTCAAGCATATGTAGTCGAATGCCTTGGCGATTTGTAACTTATCTGGATCTAATCTACGCACTTAAGATGTCAAGGGTGGACCTTTTGTAACAATAGCATGGTTGACGTTATGGCTGACATTGACTTTATTTCGTTCTATCTTTTCTGAAGATAAGCATTCGTATTCTTGCAGAAGAGAATTAATAGCGGACTCAAAATGACTACTATCGAGGCCGGGTGTTAAAAATGAAGATGGCTAATGATTTTGAAGGATCAATCCAACGCTTTTGTTTAATATCGACCAAGTCCATGTGCCTTAAGAAAATCTGCGACAATTATTGGCTTCGAGACATTTGCTATGATGAAATTCCGTTTGAAATATCTTCTCGAGCCCAAATCCAAACTGATAAGTTGTTTGCCGTAAGTTTTTATTGAACTTGAATTTGCAGCATAAAGTTTAAAATCGGATGGTGACAGCTTATTTGGTTCTGGCGGTGGAATTATGGAGACATCAGCCCCGTCGACGAGATAGTGACACTTGTTAGACTTGTCAAAAAGAAAGATGCGACAGTTTATTTGGCCTCTTCAATCAACCGGCCCGTCAGTTTCCCGAAATACTTACTAGTTCTTCAAATTCGCATGACTTTACACAGTGATGTGCATTGCTTCCACATTTGTAATGGTATACCAATTATAACGAGCAGGTTTGGAGCGCGTACGGCTGCGATTTCGAGCATTTACAGATTTATTTGGAGATCAACCCCTTGTCATGAATGAGTCAAATTCCCTAGTTAATTCAGCAATGCTAATTTCCAAAGAACTAATTTTTTCGTTATTAGTATTATTCGGTTCAGAAGCTTTACTCACTGTACATAATTCTGTTGAGCTAAATATACCGATAATTTTATCTGCCATCTCCGCAATGTTATCTAAAGAATCAGAGCTTATTGACAATATGGCTTGAGCTTGCAGCGGTAACATCTGTAGACAAAGTGATTTTAACAATGAACAATTCCCCGCATTTTTTAAAAAACGAGTGAAATTAGTATATATTTATGAAGAATTTCTTTCTGATTCCAAATATTTAAACAAAGCTTCTTTAAAAAAATTAGTTATTTAAATATTAAGAAAAGAATATGCCTCAAAACTAAACCAAAACGTGACGTCCTAGAAGAGACGGCCAAAACCAATCAACAAAATTCGTGACGTAAAGAGACCCTATCGTTTCTATGGTTATCGTGAGGTTTCTGCCAAATAGTTACCGTTGAAATAGTTGACGTTGGTAGACCATTGCCACATTCCGTATAGGTTGGCGTGATTTACGAGAAACTTGCAAATCTGGTTTCCGCTGCTGCATTTCAAGCCAAGATGTTTGCGAAGCCGTGACGTCACATTCAATGCCAGCCGAATGAGTCGTTTTATCGCCAACGTCGAATAAGGCGATTTCGACCGCAAATTTAAAAAAAGAAAAAGCACATTGGAGCAGAAATTTTTGTGTTTATGGCCTTTTTGAAACATTTAGAATTGAATAAAAAAAAAAATGCGGGAATTGTCCATTCCTTAGAAATGGAAGTTTCAGCCAAACCTTTCATTTGTCGTAAGAAGTTAGATGGGCGTTTATCTCCCAGATTAAGTTCTGTCAATACCTCTTTTATAACCTGAATTCTTCAGTATTTGTTAATCTATTCAACAATGCATTTTTTAAGGCATCGTATTTCCCATCCGCTGGCGGATTTCATAAAATATCCACGACAAAATCTAAGACATTTTCATCCAATGACACAACGACAATGTTATACTTAGTTACATCACGAGTAATATTACCATTAGCAAACTAAACTTTTAATTTGTAAAAACCATAGCTTAGGCTTATGTCGCCGAAAAATTGGCGACTTTATAGCCACTCTTACCTCCAAATTTACATTATCTTGACTTGATAAATTTAAATCATCGTCTGCATCATGTTTAATATAAAGTTAAATCAGATAATAATAGCTATATTTAAATGCACAGAACTTCTTTCATTCAAATAAAATCTACGTCCGCGGGTCACCAGTTGTTAAGGGAAGCGTATATGCAGAGCTTCCTACAATATGCGTTAAACACTAGCAAATTGTCGACATGATAATATTTACAGTTTTCTACAGGCAATATGTAGCCATAAGCATAATCAACCTTCGTTGTAAAATACAGCCCTAAGGAGGAAAAGATATATACGTTCATTGTCTTTTCAATATCAAAATCCACAAAACACGACAAGAAGTATAATAAAGTCAAAAACAAAATTACGTTGTCCTGGCAAAGAGTAGGCGCAGCGAAAGCGTTCGGAGGTTGGCGAGCGTTAGCTAAGACTATGGATAAAATAATGAAAAAGCTGAACCAAGATAAAAATAAACAGGCAATGAAACGGCAGAACAGATTAATTCGCAGCAGCAATCATTCTTATTGTTTTTGATTTAATGCGTGTTTTTGAATGATTTTTTAAAATTTATTTCAATCTTTTAAATTGAGTATTTTTTGTACACAGTCTTTCTCATTGGAAGAACGTTTAGAAATTTCGGCAATTTTAAATTTCGTGAAAAGTTCCCATACCAGTAATTGTTCTGAAGAAGACGAAGCGATTCTTGTTATTAACTTTCTATTTTTAGCATTTAAAAATTTTTGCTTCTAGCAGAGCACCCATGTTGTCTAGCTGATCTGACTACTTTTCAAACAGTTTCAAGTGAAATTGAAGTCAATTTTTTCTTCTTCATATTCGGAAGAAACATTTTTAGGCCACAAACGTGGACCCCCCCCCCCCCCATTCCTCAAATTTTCTTATAATTAAATCCCTTTTTACGTTCATATAACAGTGTTGGACAATCTCTTTTTGGTTGGTTTTGAATTCTATTTTCTTACTTAAAACGTTTTATTACATACTAAACAGTTAAATGGAATAAATTTAATATATTAGCCATATATAGAATATGATCAATTTTAGACTACGTTGACTCGTTTGTTGATTCTTTACGACTGTAAAAAAATATTTTATACAAACAATTTTAAAGAATAAATAGATTATAATAACAAGAGAAGGCAAATATTACAGACAATCGGTTGTTTAAAAGTCACCACAATGCAAAAAAAAAAAAAAAAAAGCGTAAACAATTATTTTATTAATGAGATTGTTAGAAAATGTTATGGATTACGAACACTTTTTCGGAATTTTTTTCTCTTGTTCTACGAATATATATTTTTATAAAATAAAACGATTCAATACTTCTTTTAAAATGTAAAGTTTCATTCAAAATTAAAAAAAAAAAAAAAAAAAAAAAAAAAACCCTTTTAAGTTAATATTCGAATTCAATTCCAAGCTACAGCACTTTTTCTACATTTTTTTAAAGTGTACGATGACTTTTGGGAGCCACTGTATAACATTATCTATTTTACGAATATTGACTAATCATAATTGCTATGCAGTAAGTTACAAAATAAAATGAACTTATTTGGGGCACGATACTCACAAGCTAAAATGCTTGGAACAAACGCACATTCTTGCCGATACAGCTTCTCCAATACGGAATAACGTAATTCATTCGTATCTCCTGTTAACAAAGTTTTGCTAGAGCTGGGGCAAGTTTTATACAACTTGCTGTTTAATGATGGAAACCTGTGAAAACTTAGCTCCGGATTTCGTAACCCTTTACACTTACACTGTGGAACACTACAAAAAGCATTGCCTTTTTTCGACATTTTCAATTTTTTTGGAGTTTACTTACGCACGTTGTTTTCGATGCAAGTCTACGGACGAAATATCCCGCAACAGGAATAATAAGTTTCTAAATAAATCCGCTAGATGGCGAGCATTTCGTTACAAATGCGAATACCCGCCAAGCACAATGCATCTCGGACGCCAACACAAAATATAAAAAAAACAAGATGAATTTAAAACGCAGAAAAATAAAACCATGCATTAAAAATAATGCTTTAAAACCCCACAAGTGCAGAACTTGTTTACGGTATCCATTGCCAGTAAATATATAGAAATATTACAATAGTCGAAGCGCTTATCGGACAAACCATCTCGGTGTACTAAAGCTTCTACGTACCAAATTTCGTACCTCTAGGTACAAGACTGTGGATTTGTATAAAGTTCAGACGTACAGACACTAAGTTTTATATAAGTAGATAGATGTGCATTGTCTTTTCGCTCTTCCAGGAAATCCCCCTTTTTCGGAGATGCACTGTCTCCCAAGTGCTATGACTTCAAGGAGAACCTGTACGATGCCACCAAAGAAACAATCTACACCTTCTTTTCACTGGATAAGGGATTCACTATTAATGCCAAATGTGAAAATGAATATGACCTCATTATAAGTGAGTTTCTCTTTATATAAACGAAGCCTTTAACCTATTACAATCGGAACATAGGTAGGATTAACTCAAGTATATTTTTAGTACACTTTGTGATTTTGTGCGCAAACAGAAGAAAAAAACATGATTTTCAACACAAGTTAATCAGGTTTTTAATTACCAACGTTTCATACATTCAAATAATTATTACATTGGTATACAGTTGACACTAATTTGAAGTGGGAATTTTTCAAAACAAATTCCGAGGACACGTTCTAATTTTTTCTAAATCCCACTCAAGTTTTGTTAACCTCACATTATTTTTTTAAATGACATAAATACTATAAATTAATTCAAAAGTAAATAGACAAAATTAAGGTTGTAATTTATTTTTTTAACTTTTCAATGGAGTGAATTTTATTATTTCGTCCAACCATTTAAATGAATAAAACAATTTATTTTAAAATTAATTAATAATTAAAATTATTGCTTATATACTTTCAAAACTGATATTTTTTTGTACACTTAAAGACAAATAATCTTACCACGAAATATGCGAGAATTTTTTAAATACAAGATCTGTTCAATATGCAAATTGATTAAAAAAAAAATATTATTTCCCAAAATTGAGGGTAGATCAATTTTATCCCTTTCAAAACACTACACATTTGTAGCAATGCACTTGTCCCACCTCCCGTTTCCATTGCTCAAAACTTTCCTAGAAGTCTTCAGGAGTCAGGCTCTTCAGATGCTTTATCGGTTCACGTTTTATCGTCTCCACGACGTTTCAGTGCCGCCCCATCATGACCTTTTTACATTTCGAGAATCAAAAGAAGTCGCAGGTGTTGAAATCTGGTGAATAGAGAGAGTGAACAATCACTGTGATCACAGATACTGGCGGACAATCAGTGCTGAATGTGAAGGTGCATTGTCACGATACAGCAGCCATCCATCATCATCACACAAATTTGGTAGCATTTGACGAATACGATCTCTCAAACGCTAGAGAACCTCCACGTAGAATGCACCATTCACTGTTTGTCCTTGAGGAAGAAATTCATAGTAAACAACAATATGAATGTAAAAAAAAAGAGAAAAAAAAGAAAAAAAAAAAAAAAAGAGAGCAGCATGACTGATGTTTGGGCTGCCTTTTCGACAATTTTCTGTACTCCGTTATCCAGGAAACATTCCCAAGACGATTTGGCAACATGAGTACTTGTGTTATCCAGTTGGAATTTTCAAAATGGGCCCCCAATTTTTTCTACAAACCGCAGCAAATGGTCTTCCAATATATCTTGGTAATCCTCTGATTTCATTCGACCGGAGGGGAATGCAAGACTTGTTAGCCCTGTACTTCTAAAACAGAACCAAATCATAATCGATCCATCCCTTCACTTAGAGAAAATACGCTTATTTCCGAGATCCCTCCAATAGTACGTTCCTCCATCAGGATTATCTAGATTGAATTTTTTTCATCAGTGAAGTCTACTTGAAGCCACTGTTCCTTCCAAGTAATATGTTCTTGAATCCATTGTATTCTTTTTCGCTTGTGAAGCTCTGTAAATCTCGGCTATGTTTTCTTTTTATTCTACACAATATGTTCGTTCCTCTTAACCACTCTTGGTAAAGCAGACTTGTGAAAGTTGATGGTGGGGTCTTGTGATAGGTTGGTTAATGTTTCACCGACTTTTAATTTCCTTACAACTAACCTCTCTTGTCACATTGCTAGCTTTTGAGGTTGTCCAAAGTTTTTCTCCTTTCCATATTTCGATCCAAGATGGAGACAAATACTAACCACGTGAAATGAAAGTCCAATTTGCCTTGCTATATTCCATGATGACAATTCTGCTTTGTTGAAAGCTGTAATTTACCCCATTTCAAAATCTAATAATGGTTTTTTCCTACCCATATTTATCTGCTGGCAGAAGATGCCCCCACATGCAATTCCTGTGGAGTTTATTTTTCTGTTTTGCATATTTTAAGTGAATGTCCTGTTTTTAACAACATCAGACGTCGATATTTTAATACGAATCATCCATCATTGTCATCGATTTTATCATCACCACCTCATCGAAATCTTTATGCATTTTTAAAAGATGTTGGTTTTTATTGCCTGATTTAAAATTTTAACCATTTTAACAATGATAATTGTTCAATTGTTTTTTAATCTCAATATCAAAGAATCTTAATTTTTAAAAAAAAGCACTACTGTTTGGCGCAGCATGGCCCATGTGAAGCCCTTGCGCCATAAAACCCCAACCAACCAACCAACCAACCAACCTACCCATATTTAATGACACTTTTTCAAATCCATTAACTATACCTATACACAATAAAAGCTAAGTTAGATTATTTTAATTTGATCAAGACAAACTTTTTTTTTGTTGTTAAAACAAACCCAACTCTGTATGCTTCTCTGAAACAGATTATTCAACTTAAAAATTAGGGGTGGTTCTACCATTTTGCAAAAGCAAATTTCCATTTTTTAAAAAACATTTGCTAAATAAACTAAACTCAAAACTCCTAACAGCCTGATATCATGTATGCCACTTAAATACATTATTCGGATTTTAGGAAGTATATTACAAACTCACGCAGAAAGGTATTATACAGTTTTTACATGGAATAAACAAAGTGGTTCAATCATTATGCAACGTAGTGTTTGTGTATATATATATATATATATATATATATATATATATATATATATATATATATATATATATATATATATATATATATATATATATATATATATATATATATATATATATATATATATATATATATATATATATATATATTTGTAGAAACATTCTTTTCTTTTGACACTAATTGCAATGATGTTAATCACTTGGCAGTTGCATAAATAAACTTAATTATGCTATTATTAAGTCTTGTCTTTTGAATGTGACCATCAAGTGTATAGTGCCCAAACTCGGCCGTCAACATAGTAAAGAGCCTGACTGAAGGTTTAAAAAATATCGATTACGCCCTACCTTTTTCATTATTTTTTCACCAGAATTCAAGCTCTGTGTGAAGGATGCTCATATCCCCGCCATTACCATCCACTGCTCTCCCATCAAAGACACGAATCGCATCGACAAGATCTTCAATGCAACCAGCGAGATCTGGAAGGATGCACTGACCGACTGCGATTCCAAAACAGGCTTTCAAGTAGGGTGTTAATAATTTAAATCACTTTTTTCAATATCTTTGATTTAAATCGAATATATTAAAACTAAAATTTACCATCTAAGCACTATCCCTTAGCATATTATTAACCACAGTGATTCCATGATTTTTTTTTAACTATAAAGATTTCTTGCCACCCACCAGGATTGTCACTCAAAATGCAGAACAAAATTCCCTGACTTTTCCAAGTTTTCCAGACAATTTTTCAGGTTTCATTTCAAGCCGAAGCAAACAAATTCTTTTGCATACAATTGCAGCTAAAATTATAACTTTAAACAAGGATTATACAGAAAAATTTTAATGATATTTCAATGTGCTTTTCTATCAATTAGTCAAAATTTTGGTAAAAAAAGCGGAAATCCACTTCTTTGCAGAACAGTAAAATATTTGCGATTTATGTCACCAAACACTGACGTACTAGCGCATGGAGATAAATTGATAAGATGGTATAAATAGCAATCGGTGCATCCATCTCCCTCTATATTTCCCTGGGGTGAAAACAGTCAAAATATTAAAAAAGAGGAAAATATATATGCAGTGTTATTTTGAACTACAAAATAGTCGAATAAGAATATATTTGTGAACTAATGTGTGTACAAACAGTGACGCAGCTAGAAATTTTTTCTGTGGAATATTTTAGGCAAGTTTAGTCTGATAAAAATCTATAAAGTCCATTAAAAATAATAAAATTGTAGAAAAAGTAAAAAGTCTTAAAAAAAAAAAAAAAAAAAAAAAAAAGCAAACGTATGCATAAAAGCAAAAGAAGTTCACCTGTTTTTTAGACAGTGTGCTTTCAGTGGATGCTTTTTATATATTGTTACAAAAAATATCAAATTTTCAAAATGCAGATGTGCTGAAAAATTACTGAACTTTTTGGAAGTTGGTTGTTTTCAGATTATCCAGCGCTATCAGCAACACGAGGGCTATAATGCGCCGAAACATTTGTCATTAAACAAGGCACATACATTTATAAACACCTCGAACCCGCAACCTCGCGGTCTAGAAGCTAGCACGCTACCACTATATCGTTTGGTCAGAGAACTTCTTGGAAGAAAACTTGAATCTGAAAGAAATTCCCTGACTTTTCCAGAAAATATTAAATTTTTTAGTTTTCCCAAATATTTCCCTGGCCTTTTTTAGGCATTTTCATTTTCCCTGACAATTCCAGGTTTTCCCTGTTTTTCAGGTGCGTGGCAACCCTGACCCACTATTGTGATTTTAAAAACATTAGTTTCGCTAATGGATAAGAGAACATATTTCATCATACAGGGTTCCTACAGAAATCACAGAATGAAAATCAATGACTTTTCAAGGACCAAATAAATTTTTTTAATGACCTTCGAAAATTTGTTATCAGGCATGTTTTTATGTGTGATTTTACAGCTGCTTTGCAACTAGAGCTAATATCAAAATATTTCACGCACAATTTGCGTTTTGCCTTATGTTCAGTCTTTAGTGATGTTGCAATCCATTTTTCATATGCATTGTACTTTTGCCATAGCATATTAAACGTGAACTTTCCGGGTATAATACTGTAAGCCAAATTACATAGAATTTATTGTATGCAAAATACAAATATACCAAACAATTCTGGAGCTGCGAGGATAAGTGGCGGTTTCGAGGGAACAAGCAAATAAGAGTTGGAATTTTTATGAATATTACCATATGGCATACAACATCAGTAAAAATTAAGGGTTTTTAGGGAACTCTAAGCATTTTCAAGTACTTTTAAGGCCTTGAAAACAAGTTACAAAATATTAAGCACTTTCAATGACCACGGGAAATTTGTCCAACATCTGTTTAAAAAAAAAATTACAGAAAGTTAAGGAATTTTGTAGAATTTCAAGTTTTATTTTTAAATTAAACACATAAAAGTCAAATTAAATATATTTATTAAACATTCAAATTTATTGATGCATCCAAAGAATTTTTTCCTCAGATGACAAAAAAAAAAATGAACATAAATTTGATCTTAAAAAGAATGAATTTGTTAAAATATCCTTACAGAATACGTACATGTCCATGGAAAATCTACTACTTCCATAAAATTTACTTTGAGTTGTTTAACTTTAATGAACCTATTTACTCAGTTTTGGTTCCTTAACTAGAAAAAAAGTCATGATTTTTTATACTCTGCTTTAAGGCTATGTTCCTGAGCGATGCAGGTGATGGGATAGTCACCAGGGTCATCTTTCAGTGTGTCCTATTCGAGGTGAAAGACAACGAAGTGGACAGTTTAGCTGGGGACAACAAGCCGGCAACAGGATGATTTCAATTCTTTCCCATTGTGCTGTCAACTTAAATAGGAACTGCTTTATTTATAGTTTGTTATTGAAGAAAAGCGACACAGGGCTATCTCATCCAACTTTCATGTCCATCGAAACTCTTTAGACTGATTATCTTTCGCTTTAGTTCAGGTAACTCAAGAGCATCTCTCACTCCCTTACCATATTCATAGGAATTTATGCTATGTGCAAGTTGTACATGCTGAACTTATTGTTTTAACTACTGTTTAGATGTGCTTAAAGTGAGGTTATTTCCTGTATATGTTCAGTTCAGTTTCTGAACTGATGTTGACAAAATTTGGTAATCTAAATCCTTTATCAAAGGTGTTGTCTTGATTACGGGCGACAAAGCACAACATTGAGTTACCTATACTAAAGAAACAAACTATAAAGGATTAACTACTTTGAAATTACTCGTTTCTTTACATCTAATTCTTTTTTCACTGACGCCACTTTGTTCGACATCAATGTCAATATAACTTTAATTGTTCCCTCACATGTTTAAACACAATCCCCCCTCCCCCAGCCATAAATAATGACTAATGCAAATTTGCTCAACAATGTTCAACACAACTTATTTCTATATAAATTTTTCTTGTATTAACAGCACATACAAGTTTAGTTTGCATGGTTCTGGCTGTCAACACATTTCGAAAATATATATATTTTACAAGTATTAGCTAAAGTGAATTTATCTTAAAAGAAATTAAACACTAATAAGAATTTTAAAATAACTACAAAAAAAAAAAAAAAAATTAAAAAAAAAAAAAAAAAAAAAACAACTTTTTTGGGTTTATAAACAAGAAGAATTCTTCAGCACATTGAGAAAGACAATTTGCTAGTTATTTTCCTAATGCATAATATTGTAAAATGCAATCAGTTGAAATAAAAATATACTAGTCTGCATATCAGATTGTTTGTCATTGAAGAAAAACAATCCAATTAAGAGAAGCTTTTTTGCACAAAAATAAAACAAAAAAAAATTCAAATATGTTCCTTAGAGACAGTGCTGAAATTTTACAGTTACTTGAAACAAAAGTTGACATTGCATCTTTATCTCCTGCTTCTATATATAAGATTACCATGCTGTCTTGGAATAGTAGTGAACTAGTACAGAGCCAAACCACCATTGCACATCAGGTTCTGGTGAGAGTACTCAAGTTTACATTATATGCAAGGTTAGGTATAAATACAATCAATTAGTAGTTGCAATCAATGCTTAAAAATACATGGCAAGATGTTTGAAAAATTGAATACAACAAGTAAAACATTAAATACTGTAATTTATTACAATAAACATGGGCTACAATGCACATTTACAAATTCCATGAATTACTAAACTACACAATGAGAATTAAAAGCTACACAAACCTGAAAACAAGGCAAGTTTTTACTGGTGTATAATTGTAACAGTGCAAAACAATTACTTTAGGTGACATAATGATATGAATAAGCCAATTCAACACTACCATGTTCGACTCCATTTACAGATATCAACGGATGTTTTTTAGCAATGGCGGAGAAATGTGACTGAATTAAAAAATTATGATGAGTACACTGCTAAGACTTTTCTCATAAAAAGACATGTATTATATGTATATAAAAAATTAACACATATCTTTAGGCCATAATTTCCGTCATCAGGGGAATTCACATTCTCTCTCAATGCCAACAAACTTCAGTTGTTCTGTGGGTCCATACCTACAAAAATCGTGAAATAAATTCATTTAAATTAGTTCCCCAAACTAATGGATTTTTTAAAAAAATTCAGTAATGCATGCTTTTTTTTTCTTCATATTGAAAATTTAAAAAAATCCCTGCTAAAAATAGAAATCCAATAAATAAATATTTTGTATTTTTAATAACCTGCCTGCCAAGGGTTTTGACAAGCAAGGATTAAGAAATCAATTTTTAAGTACTTAATTGCAGCCATGAATTGAACAAGGTCCATTCGCATAAGAATCTAGCAGTAACAGAAGAATAACCATGTTTTGCTTTCAATTATTTTTTGCTGTGTCTTATCTTAAACTTGTACGAAGGGAAATCAAAGTTTAACTATCTTTCAATATTAATGAGTATATTTCAAGTTTAAACGTTTTATCTAGCTTTCTTTTAATTTAGCGAATGTAGCAATATAAACTGAGTAGGGATATTTATATAGCGATGTAAAAGTATCTTGAAATAATGAATGAGGTAATCTTAATAGGAGAATTTTTTTTATACATCCTTGTGTGATAATTGAAGTAGTTATCCATTTGGCTGTGAAAATCATTTTAATCCAACGAATAGATTAAAGCTCTTTCAATCCTAGTGTGTTTAATTCCTTTAGCTAGAGAAGTTTGAAAATTGGAACTTCAAAAGAAAACAGGTTTTTGAAACAATATATATTTTTTAATTCTTATGTAATAATTAAATATATGTTAAGTTTGCAATTTAATGAAATATAATCCTTAATCTATTTTAAAACAATTCTGATCAATAAATCAATTATCAGGTACAAAAACCAATCTAATTATCAATACACATATTAAAATTACTCCTGTACATTTCATAGCTTTATGCACACAGTATTCCTGTTAGGTTGCTAAATTATAATACACAAGTGACATTCAAAACCGAAACAAGAACGATAAGATTTAACCACATGCTACTTAAGTAACTGATTTTACACAATTAATTTGCAATATTACAACATATTTTACTACATTTTTTGGGGAAAGAGTTATATACCATACTCGTATTCAGTTTTCAGTATTGAATTATTCGATTTACTGAAATAAGTAGCAAACAAATGCCAAAAAGGAGATTTCACATAAAACCAGACATTACCTACAGCGAATGATTATTTCATATCACAAAGAAACAAAAAATTCTATATTGGTTACTTTTAAAATCCAACGTACACATCAAAAAACAAAAAGCCTATGTGCTTTATCGATGAAATTGAAGTTACAATTCTCACAATTTATTAATGCAATTAAATGCACAGAATAAGAAATTATCATTTTAAAATATTTTAAAACAGTTAAATTATTTAGTTGATGCTAAAAAAAGAGGCAAGAAGAGTAGAGTCTTGGAAAAACGGGCTAGGTAACAAGGGAAAATTACATGTTTTGCCTATTTTGATGTCTATACGAAAATCCAGACATTAGCCTTTTGTATCCTTCTGCAGCAACTCGCTTGGCTGCATGTTAAGTGACCAGGAGTAGTTACTCCTGACCAGTATTCTTTAGCTCAATGGTTTTAAATTATAAAACATTAATCTAAGATTTTTCAGTTTTCTCCAAAAGGTAGGGTCACAATTTAGACCAATAAGTACATTTTTAAATAATAATAGTAAAATTTCATTGATTAGCTTATATTAGAGTAACTATACCTATAAATTAAAAGTAAAATGAAGTAATATTTAGAGCTTTGTTTGCGTTCAGGTTGGTTGGCTACATAATGTCTTTCGTGATGAAAAAGCTACAACATGATCCTGAATTTTGTATCAATATCTTCTGGGAGATCTTTCAAGATGAAAATGTCCTCTGTATGTATCTTAGATAAGTGAAAACTGAACAAAAATGTCTACACAAGAATATCAGTCACAATTGCAGTCGTGTCTATTTATATTTGAAATTAGATATTGCATAGAACTAATGTGGGGACTTGATCCCGAGATCTCCGATATGCTAGCCATTTTAACTGTCTACGGATCATGAGACAAACTTATGTGCCTGGTGCAATACTGCTGTAGTTCTATGTGGTGGTAAAAGATGGACACTTTCACTTTCATTGAATACACAAACGAGTTATATCCAAGATGCGTAAATAGTATCTAGACAGTGCAGGGCCGTCGCTAAGAATTTCGATTGGGGGGGGGGGTTAGACATACTTTTGCCGACTAAAATCAAGACAAGTCAGTGTAAATGTAGAAAATATCCATTAAGGTGTAATCTTTTATTAATTAAATTTTATTAAGGCATAATTTTTGAATATATAATTATTTGTTAGTTAATGTGTAATTAATTGTTAATGAGTTTATAACTAATTGTTATTTTTTTATTTAATTGTGAATTATTTTATTTATTGTGTAATTAATATAAAATTCCATCAAACTCATTTAATTTTTCATTTTTGTTTAATAATTCTTTCCCGAAAAAACGGAATAATTTTTCGAAGTGCTTTTTTGGGGGGGGGGGGGGGAGGCATTTATCACTTGCAGATAGAATGCATTCTCACAATCTTGAACCAATTCAGTAATATGAGTAGTACAAAGGCTCCATTTTAGTACAATTTTTTTTTTTTTTTAAATTTTCAAATTTCAGTTTCGAAGAAATTAATTAAACGTGTAAAAGTGGATGGAAATCACACTACAACACGGAATAAAATAAATGAAAAATATTGATCAAATAGGTGACTCTAATTTAGAATTGTAAAAAAAGTTAATCAAACAAGTTCTGGAAAAATTCTTCTTTGTAAAATCCTGGCAGCTTATTGCTATCACACAAAATTACCTACGCGAAACACTGCGTTTTTATAATAGAGACAATGTCAGGGACATATAAGAAACATGCACTTACACTCCCTCCTGCCCTACGAAAAATAATGTGGAAGAAGTAATTCACTAGAACAAAATATATAGGTAGTAAATTATCAATTCGAGCAAAAAAATTATGTACAGCTATTAACTAACATCAAATTAGGAAGTCCGATTCCGAAAAATCTAGGATTAAACAAAGACTTTTGTCGCCTAATAGCGATCTGCACCTCCCTGCAAATAATCCTGTCGGCGCTCATGGACAATATAATTGCATTTCAAAATACAATAATTATTAAAAACGTTTTGTTAATTAATTTTTAAATACTTTTCAACATATTTTCCTATTCAAAGAAGAAAATAGAATTTTATTTTCTCTTGAAAAGTATATTAATAGTAAAACTTAATTTTTTTAGCAATTTAACAAAGGAATTTACTTCATAAAAATAGTTACTTCGTGTGCATATTTTTTACCAAAACTGCTGGATTGAATTTAATGATTTTTGCGAGGTTTTTCAGCAATAATTTCTGCAAATATTATTTGTTTTATTAATAATAATCGTTTGTTCCAGAAGGAAAGTATAATGCTAATTTTCTCTAAGCAGGACAAAAAATTAAATGTATTACTCTAGCATTCAACCAAATTATAATATTATTTATATGTAAAAATAAAAAAATAATATGTATGAACCTCTATCCTAATGAAGCAGTAATCAAGTGTTACAAAGTAAATTATTCTCAACTAATTACCCTTATGAACTTCGAATTTAGCAACAAAATATTCAGATCTATAAAAAAGCAAACCATAATTTTCGGCACAAAAATCCAAACTAAGTAAGGAATAGTACCTACAGAGATTTTTTTTTTGGGGGGGGGGGGGGGAGGTAGGGGGGATTCAAATCGCCAGTGTTATTATCTTGAGGAAAGAGAAGTTGCTCATATGATCTTCTGAAGAAAAGAAACGTCACAGTCAACATGAGATTTCTAAAAAACACTCCCCCATTTCCCTTTCTCACCTTTAAAGGTTTTGATCCTTATGTGAGATCTATTGATCCAATTTGAAATATTTGGAAAGGTATTTTGACTAATCTAACTTTATCTGAAACACGATGTCTTTCCGATGTATCGTGTATAAAGTGGTGAAATCGAGGATAGGCGTGAAAGGGTACTCACTACTTCTAATAGACTGAAACCTAGTTGTACGTCGGACAACGTCAGGCCGCAACTATTTGACTACAAGAAATATAGATAGTATTATATCAGACCTTTCAATACTTTTCCAATGATTACTTTGTTGCAATAAATACGACATTGCCTTCCAATTTACATGGCATGCATTATTTCGGTAATACATTTGTGGTGGTCTCGTGTACAATTGACAGATACAACACCTAGGCACTAGCGGTCACTTTTACCTAGTGGTCAGCGTGCCAGAATTCTGATCTAGGAGTCCCGGGTTCGACTCCCCCGTTAGCACACACCTCTACATTGGTGACCCGAATATTCAAACACATCAGTAGCACCATCTACTGCACGACCTCCACACTACCACATCAGTGTCTCTGGCGACTCACTGCCACACGCAAAGCACTCAACTAACACTCAATTCAATCGCTCACCCCTTTGCAACTCACTGGAAAGGGACTATGTGGTGGTCTTGTGTACAAATGACAGATATAACACCTAGGCACAAGTGAGCACCTTTGCCTAATGGTTAGCGAGCCTGTCTTCTGATCTAGGAGTCCCAAGTTCGGCTCTCCATTACCGGACACCGTTACATATTTTTAATAAAAGAAGTACTATATAACATCATTTATAGAGTTCTACTTGACATTAATTGCAATAATTTGGCAAAATGTAATAGAAATATTTTTCAACAGAATTGTGAGCTACTTCCATTTCACTCAACTTCACATTCGTAATAAGTAAAAATAAACCTCTTTGAATAACCTTGTAAAATTTATTTTTTATCTTTACCAAAAAAATAAGCAAGGTTTATTGGAAATTGAAACTTCTCGCCGGGCCAGTGGTGTATGTAAGGTTGTTGTTTTTTTCATAAAAGAGGGCTCATTTTTCGGATGTTAAAATTTACATGTTTTGAAATTTTCTGTAAGACTTTCAGTTCATATGACGTACAATACATACTTTATAGAAATGACATATAATGGGCATATCATGGTTTTCGAGGCGTTACCTGACGTATTAGAAATGTGTCACCGACTGTATAACACATCAGAATTGTCTATTAATTGGAAGAATAAGTAATTATTGTCAGTTTCTTCCTGAGAATATAGTGTGTACTTATCAGGTAGCTGAATTTAAAAACTTACTACAGTCGACCTGACGATTTATACAATTTAATGTACTGATTTGAAATTGAAGGAAAATTATTCATTCTGTAAAGAATTTGTGGAAATTGATACTTGTGCAACAGTACCGGGTACGGGTGATATGTTCGTATTTAATTTCATTCAGAAGCTGTCAGTGACGATATCAACTTAAATGTTCCTGCGAAAAAAAAAAAGGATATACTTACTCCAATTTAAAATTGCCGACCGCCAACTTGGGCTGAATTGTGATCAGGATTTTTTAATACTATTGACGATTTTAATTACTTATATTTTTTTCTATTCAATATGTTTTAAATCATCCATCACTTGGTACTTTTAAAGGAATTGAGGAAATTTTGGAAATTGGCCGAGTGCCTTATTTCTTCTCTAAAATCTTTGGCGGAGTGGGATAATGAAAATATCTATGATTTGTGTTCGCAAGATACCTATTATATTTGTGTACGCAGTCCATCAATGTAGGCGGGGGAAAAGACACCGACTCCCTTATGATAGACTTCTAGTGTAAAAATACCGATTCGTGAAACTCCGGGTTGGAATTCTTAATATTTTTGTTCGACATTTTTTTTTTTTTTTTTTAAATATTTTTTCATTCAATTTGATTTTATTGTGGATCGACTCTACAAAAATGGCTCGATAAAATTTCGAAAATTTGCCGACTGCTCAGCTTTCTAAAACTTTGGGGGGGGCGAGACGCCCCCTTCGCGTTGTCCCTGAGACAGTGTGTTAGTGTGTACTCACTTCCAGCTTACGCAGAAACATGTCATGTGAGACAAATATAATAAGTGAAAATAAAAATTATGTTTGCCAGAAGGGCCAACACAAAAATATATTAGAAAAGTTTTATGGAATCACCAACTTCCAAGATTACCGTAAAATGGGGTGAATAGGAACAGCAGGGAATCAGAACTTTATTAAATTGCAATGAAATTATTATTTTATACAAATAAAGCAATTTTATTAATTATTATTATTATTATTTTTTTTTTTTTTTTTGGCTAACGTGTTTGGAATCTTGGAGCATATGTTTTGTAAGGTTTTCAACGCTGTACTTAAAAAAAAAAAAAAAAAAGCTGAAACAGCATGTATACAATCCAGTGAGTTTTAACCTCTTCAAAACTTATCCCTAACTAACATGTACCTGTTACAGACCTAACTAATATTTTTTTAGATAAATATAATCATCCACAACAGAATGTCATACTTAATTTAACTTGATTTTTATGAAATTTTATGTTTAGTCTCGTCTCGATTTTGAATTTGCGGGGTGAATCGGAACACAAGAAAAATGGTATTAAAAAGCGGTTTTTGGCAAGATTATGTTCCACACAAGATTCAACGACAAGAAGAGTCTAATAACTCCCTTCAAGACAGTAATCAAGATTGCAGGCTTGAATAAAATTGTCAAAAATTAACTAACCTGTAGTCGAAGAATAGCTCTTCTCCTGTTTGTATTGCTCTTTTGGCAAAGATACCAATCCTGTGGTCGCCATTCACCATCATCACTTTGGCATAGCAGTTAGGGTTGATGGAATGGTTAGCAAAGCGGATCTTATTACCCTTGCGAGTTGCATCCACAACAAAGTCTATAAGAGAAATGAACCTTAGTGACTATTTCGAATGACATAAGGGAGAAAAATATTTTTCTGGTTAACAAACTTACCATTATTTAAATTGAAAAGGAAACTGCACATGTATTTATCATATACTTTTCCTCGTCTATCTGCCTCATCTTGAGATATAATCTAAAGATGAAAAAAGGGTTAATCTCAAACATAAATATATATTTAATAACACTTTCTAGCACAGTATTAGAAAATATTTGACCAGTCAGAGACAAGATTTTGGGAAGTAAAATTAGTGTACACAGGGTGCATACACTTTTTTGGAAGTGAAATTCAAGGACTTTCAAGGCCCTTTTCAAGGATATTTCAACAAAAATCAAGGCCCTATTTTATCGTTGCAGAGTCGATACCAAAATTGAATTTTTATATATTTTTTTTAATTAACGAAGTTGCAAAAAGAATTAAAATACTTATTACTTAACAACTAAGATGCAACCACATATATTTATTGATAATTATACCTCTTACCAGGATAAGGAAAAAACTAGGTTAAAAAAAAAATTTGTAGTGGTTTGTTTTCTAACACTCTCCATTGTCTAAATGGATTATAGAGGGTTCCCATGTGAAATCTCAAGGTCAATGGAAAAAAAAATGATCTTAAGTCTGTGGTTATTTGGTTAGTTTTTTTTTTTTAAATATATGCCAAAAAAAATAATCATGCACTCTTAAAGTACTAAGAAAAATATTTATTATTTTTACTTACAAACAGGCAAGAAAAAAATATCCAAATTGGATGCATAAAGATTGATTTCATGCCTTCTACAGTTTGAATTTAAAGCGCGAATCCCTGGTTGGTTGGTTGAAGTTTAACGGCGCAAGGGGCATACTGCCGCGAATCCCTGATCTTTCCTATCGCTAATTTAAAGGAACAAAAATTTGTAAATACAAGAAATCCTTACTTTTTTTAAAAATAGAGACATAGCTTAAATCCCCCCCCCCCCCTCCTCCCATCCCCATTCAAGTTCTTCGTAGAATTTCTAGTCTACCTACGGTACGACTTGGCGCTTTTTCTGGGAATTGGCTACAATAAAAGAATGACGTAATATGCGTTTTCCCGTTCGTTGCTAAGTCAAAATCATGATCCAACATCCAGGGTTGCCAAAAAATCATTTACTAATAGTCACCAATCCTTCCAGATAATCAAAAAGGCAAGTTCAAAATTCAAATCCCGTTTTACCGATGACTTAGAAATTAAGCCTGGAAATGTTTGGGGAGGGGGGCTGTCAATTGGATTAAGTTTAGAAATTACAAAAAATATTCGCGATTTTTTTTAGCTTAAAGAAAGCTATATATTTCTTTATTATTGAAACCAGGCAAGAGTGCAAATCTAAACCAGATGCACTAAGATTGCTTGTGTGAAAAATACAACACTTGTATTCTATTTTTAGCACAGAGTCTCAGTAAAAAAAATTAAAAAAAAATCATGTATTCTATAAGTATTAATTTTCTATACCTAAAATCAGCCAAGAAAACAGATTTAAATCAGATGCACACTGATTCATTTACTACTTCTTTATAGTTTGAAAAACCTACAACAAAACTGAGAGATTGTAATATGTATTTTCAAGTGTGAACCTTTTCCGGCACGTTAACTGACGAAAAACGCCCTTGAAGGGCAAAATACTCTTTATCGCTTTGTTGGTGATGTTTCATGATAATTTTGAAAAATTTCGAGACAAAATTCTCGCCAAGTAATTTTTCAAGTCAAAAAATGATTTTTTGGCGCAGTTCGGCGCAATCTTAACCAAAAAGAGGTTTTTGGCGCAGTTTGGAGCAGAGTAGTCAGTTTGGCGCACTTCGGATCAATTGGAACAGCTCTTACATCCCTGTAATTAGAAATTTTTTAATGAGCTCAAAATAAATTTAATAAAATTGGAAGGTTTTTTTCCAGCAACCTTAGTTAATAACTTTCACGGCTTTAAAGTAGGCCATTTTAGTAATTGATATAAAAAATTACATATCCTTCCCCTTCTACAGAAAAAGAAATTCTTCTTTCTTGAAATGGGAATCGACATAAATGAAAGAATGATATAAATCATAATACAATACCGAAGAGTAACTGCTATTTTCTTTGTAGGCGATATACTCCTCCGATAGTTAGTGTCGGGTTTTTGCAGTCTGGAACATAATTTCTTCACCAACTCGTCGAAGCTCTCAATCGACATCCGGAAAAAGTTTTAAATTTTTACTTTGTCTTCTCTTAACTGCGGGTAAAGACAGAAGAACATACCGAATGTTGATCGGCTCTAAACAATGGGATGAATCCACATAGTGCTATTAATTCGATACTTTTTCCTTCGATATTTTATATACAGATATGCTAAGCGCGCTCTTTTTCATTCCATTTCGAACAAACACAAAATCCTCTCGGAGGAAAATTTTGGTCGTTTGAGAATGCACCTAATGAGGGAGAGAGAGAGAGAAAAGCGAAAATATCCTGCATATCAAATTACACCATCTTTCCACCGGATACTCATCGTGCAACTTTTTGTCTCTTTAGGGGAGAGGTCAAAGGTCATAGTGACCGTGCCGTTCCAGGGCCGCTCGGGAGGAACCGATTCAAGTGTGATTGACAGATCCGCCAAAAGTGAACCGGCTAGAAAGTGTGACGTCAGAATAATGGTAAAACGGGAACGAGAATTTTATGGTTTTAGAATTGAAAAGGGGAAATTCAAGGACTTTCCAGGCTTTTTTAGAAATAATCCTATTTTTCCAGGCTATTCAAGGCCTTGAAAAAAAATAATGAAATTCAAGGACTTTCCAGGTTTTCCAGGCCGCGTACGCACCCTGTGTACAACATAACTTTCTGTGATACTTCAAAACTAAAATAGTAACATCAATATTTAATTACCACATGCTTTCAGTAATTTTATTTTGTCATAACTCTCTTTTTGGCCTAATGCAATGTTTTTCAATAAACCACTTATTTAGCTTTGAGATAATCAAGAGTAATAATCATTTGAAAAAAGAAAAAAAAAAACTTAGCTATTTATTTGATAGTAACTTTGTTGTTAAAATTGGGAAAAACTTGATAGAATCTATAAAAATTGATCTTCACATGACCACTTTATGGTTAATTTATGCAAAAAAAAATATATTTCTTAGAAATTATGTACTAAATTAACTAATATGGAATGTTAATCAAGGAATTTTAAGTTTCTTACTAAAAAATAACTCTATTAAGGATTTGTGAATTATACTTTTGTTACCAATTACGCAACAATATATATAACTAACTAAAAAAAATTGTATTTTTTAACCCATTGACGGTCATGCACGTATATATATATGTCTTAGGATCTCCAGTTTTTCTAGCAATACACAACATCTTTAAGTTTATAAATAAAATTTAAAATAAGATATATTTTAGATATTTTTATTAGGATGATAGTCTATAACCTATTTAAAAAAAAAAAAAAAAAAATTATGTATTTGAATTAGAAATATAATTTAAAATTTATTGCAGGGAAAACAACTGGGGAATTTCGCCCATTCCCATGACCGTCAGTGGGTTAAGGGGAGTTGGTACCCTCTAGACCGGTAATGTTAATTTGGCATATTTCATGTACCTTTTTCTCATAAAGCAATTGACATAGAAGCCTAATTTTTTTTTCAGTGCATTCAGCAGACACTTGTTATTCTACCGAAGTTAGCATTTGATTGGAATTCATTTACTCTTTTTAAATGAATTTTTGTGAAAATCGCTCAAATTTGTTAAAAATCACAAGTTTTTTTTGCGGAAATAAGTCAAAAAAAATTATTAATATTATTTTTTTTTTTAGATAACTAAATTTCACTTCAGTATATACAAATACATAAAAGGAATTCGAGGTAAGAATTTTAAGATGATAGTTTGTGCAGTTTCTGAGAAAAAGGTACATGAATAATGTAGTTTTGAGAAAAACGCATTTTAAAGCTAACTTTACTTACACTAATAGCTATTAATTTTGTCTTAAAAAATTACTTTTAGTTGAAGTATTATTACAAATGAGGTATCCATTTAAAGGGAAGAATTTAAATTTTTATACAATAATTATATAAGATTTATACAATATACAAGATATAATTATACAATAATAAACTTAAAATCAAATACTTATAAACTTTAGGGTACCAGCTCTTCTTATAAGCATCAAATTAAATAATAATAATAATAATAAAAAAATTTACATATATGTCATCTGTGTATTTTATCACAAGTAGCGTGAATTCACACAGTAAATATTTTACTACAATAGAAAATAAAGTTACCTCTCCACAGTATTCTGATATGAATTCATTCTTCTGTGCAGTGTCTTTTAAGAAGATTCCCCATCCTGCTACATCTGAAGGAGCCAATAGCAAATGCTAAAATACAGAAAAACAATTATTTTACCCTATAGAACAAACTTCACTTCACATAGAAGAATTACAGAATATTTACTATATTTAAGCTGTCTTTTACCTTTCTCAGACCTCTCTGCACGCAAACATTTCTGCATGAAATATTACGAACATCAAATTGATCTGAAACACATGGGCAGCATGTTAAATCATAGTTATATTACATGGTGGATTTATTAAATTATTCAGAAGAAATTACTTTTATGAAAAGAGTGGTTAAAATTTAATACAAATGCACACAATAATTATTTTTTTTTGCCTCGATGCTTTTTTGCACTTCAGAATTAAGTAAGACACTTGAATTTTATATTACAAATTATCTATTAAATAAATATTGCATTTTAAAAAGAAATAAGTATGGTGCATTTTATGAAGCTTAGCTTTTAACAGAAGTGACTGTTGCCAGAGTCAACAAGTGAATACAGTCAACCATATTGTTTAAGATGGTCAACGGTGCTAAGAATAGATATTAGGTCGAGATTCATCCTTGCTTTCTTTCTTAAAAAAGAAAACAGAATAAATGTGAATTTGCATTACTTAAAAAATATGTCAATCCAAAAAGTATGAATTCTACTAAAACAAAGTATAAAATATTTAAAAATAACAATAAGTCCTTCTCAACAATTATTTTACAGAACCATTCTCAAATGAAGCATCAAAGTTGGTATTTATATCATAATAAAAGGTTACATTTTACCTGAGCCACAAGTCTGGCATAAGTCAGGATCACATTCCCTAACGGCAAGGTAGCAGGGGCACTGCTTGGTGTTACACTGGGCTTTACAACGGCAACCCGGGAATCTCTGCTGGCCTGTTGGGATAAAAAATAACATTTTGTGAAAAAGTGTGCAAAGTTTTTAACTTAAGCACATTTTACTAATATAAATCAAAATAATAGTATAAATTTGCTGTGATAAAAGTGATTGACATGACTATTTAATTTAAATAAATTAAACATAAATCTCAAAGCATTTTCAGATTAAACAATATTTAAATGCAAGAAAAAAAGTAGACACTCAGACTGCCTGAGTATTCAGTATGCAATGTACTGACAGTTGAGTACAAACTTGTTATTGACCATTTTATTAAGCATTACCCCATGAAAAAAAAAACATACATGTTAACTCCTGCAAGGAAGGAAAACAACTGTGTTTGGCATTCAAATAGAAAAACATGATATCAATATTTTATTTTTGTCGCCAGTGCCAACATTTTGTTTGTTCTGATATACTATGTATACTAAGCAAGAAAAACTATTGTATAGCAATGATTAAAGCTTCAAAGAACTTTTTAGGCAAAAAATTAAACAACTTTGAATTTAGAATAGCACATTTCAATTATGATTTTTTGTTAGCTTTGTTAATTATGAAAGATTTACATTTCTTATAAACGAGCCCATGTAAGTTATATATGATGGTCATAATAAAAGTGTTCGTTTGCTAAAAGTGCACTAGAAACTGATATAATAAACATTTTTTTATGCAATTTGTTACACTGTGGACTTAAAGCATGAAGCATCAACCACTGCTCTCTGAAATATCTGACGTTATCACCAAATCATGACGTATCACAAAAATACCTTTTAAAAGGAAATTCAAATTTTTGGAATCTTCAAATTCAGTTGCCAATCAGAAAGCTGAATGGGTGGGTGGTATCACATTTTGGTAGTCTATGACATCATCATACATAAAGTCCATCGAGACAATGGATCTAATACAAGTCGTTATTTTGAGTAGGGTTCTATCACAAAGCAACGTTTGGGACATGGTTGTGATCGATTGCAATACATATTTCAAAATAAATCAGAATTTTTGAATTCCATTATAACAATTCCATTTTTAATTCAATCACAATACACATTTTATTTTCCTGTAAAGTAGCAGTAGACTGAGACGCAACTATGCATAACTTCCACAAAGAAATGGTACAGTCAAACCTTGTTAAAACCAAGTCGAAGGGGTTGCCGAAATTGTTCGTGTTAACTGTTTTTCAAGTTAAAATTAATAAATTAACATTAAGTTTTAAGTACGGAGAACTGCCTTTACTTCGCGTTAAATGGGATTTCATATTAAGCAATTTCGCGTTAACAGGATTTGGCTGTATTTGAAAAACAAAACTTGCCATTAAAATTATTGCTGACAAATGGAAAAGCAGCACATTCAGAATGTATTAGCATATGGAAGGAAACTTTACAAGTAAAAAAAATTGTGAATAAAAAGTTGTAGACCAAAAGAAAAGAATCTAATAAAGTTTGAATACATCATGCAATTGTTTTTTCAATTGTTCATCTTGAGGAATAATTAGAAACAATTTTAAGGATTTTTTTTTAAAAATAACTTTTCATGATGGTCTCAATTGCATGCACTAACTCCAGACAACTCTAAACAGTTGCACTTAAATTACGCCTCGGGTACGATACGAGTGGTGTGCGACTGGCGGCAGATCAAGAGAACGGTGAGGTTATTCTATTTCTGAGCAAAGGCAGTATTTTACATTAGTTCCAAAGATGACGTCATCCAGCGAACAAACTGAGCAAAACTCACCATTCGCTCATAATTTTGAGTGATTATCACATACAAGATGAAGTATCTAACACCAAACTTGTTTTATACTGGTGAGATTATCACAAAACATTACATAAACATACGTTTTTGAAAAAATAATAAAATAACATTTAAAATTATATTCCCAAACAAAACTTTTTGAGAACAACCTCCATCGTTCTAACGTTCCCTTGGTCTGCTGTTAGTCGCACATTGCTCGCCACTAGTATCGTATACGAGGCCTTATAGAAACATAACAGGGCCTTATAGCCACTGTTATAATTCAAACCAATGACAATTGCTAGCCAATAATAGACGAACTGAGGAAACGGATGTGGACATGGATGTAACATGCTAATAAAACCATCATCAGACCCACTACAGTAGTGATGATTAGGGCACTTGACAAAAAAAAAAAAGAACAACTCAACTTGTTATTCCTAGTTACTCAAATACAGGTCAAGTCGACACCAGATTGTGTGTGTAACAATAAGTATGCTACGTTTCAAAACGTGTTGGTTTTCTTTCTAATCATTCCACAAGAACCCTACCAGCAACCACAGAACTCGCCAAACGCTTGAACAGTACAAGAAATCGTGTGTCACATCAGTGTATTGAGCTTCAAGTCTTTAGACTCTAGAGCAATAGACTTTAGTAACACACTAAACAAATAAAAGGACCTACACTCTGTGGAGCAATGGCAGAATTTCTCGCAGAAGTTTTGTGCCATGACACATGGGCACGATGTGTCACATGGCATGCCTGGGTGATCACAGGGAGAGTAGTTATAGAGGTGATTGAATGCAGAGTCCTTCTTGAAGTGTATTTTCCTGCAATGCATAGACCACAGTCGTTGCTTCTTCTTCTTCTTGCGGGGTGGGGTGGAATCTAGGGCAGGGTCTTCCGGGTGGTAGTCAGCAAGTTCCTTCTGGGCAAAGGCATATGTCTGAAAGGAGATAAGATGAATAAATGTGAAATGATTAATGAAGGATTGTCTGACTCTCCTTGCCCTATACACTTGGACATTTCTGACAATATGAAATGAAAAAATGGGATTGCAGGTATAATAAAATTTACACAATTTACTTTAAAATTCTGTGGTTAAGTTGAAAAAATAAAGCTCATTTATCAAAAAATAAAATATTACTATTTTTTAACAAATGTGTTCATTAAAACACAAATTTCTATTTATAAAATTTAAAATTTTGAAGAGTTTTAAGCTGAATCTACGAATATTTCAGGATCCATGAATCCTGATTAATGTTTCTTCAATGGATATCGATTTAAAATTCCCTGATTTGATATACAATTGCTTTCGTACAAATGGTTTAGTAATTCAACGTAGCAGTTTTTCCTGTTAGGTATGAGTTGACTGCATAAGATAAAAATTCTGATGTTGCAGTTATGCAAATTGTGAATTTTCCAGTAAAATTATTTTTATTGTGATAGTACTTTTTGTTTCATGTAAGCAAAAGAATGCAAACTAAAATCAGAACAAAAGTAGGTTATTGTAAGAAATTGTAAATTTTATTTAGTTTGGAGGAAGATGGATTAATCTGAATGGAACCTAAATAATTTGTAAGTATAGATTAGATTTTTAAACTTATAAAAAATACTTTTGAAAATCTCTCCAGAAATGATAAACAATAATTTTATGGAATAACTTTGTGAAAAATTCAGATTGTTTAGAGTTTGAAATCAAAGAACAATAAAACACAAAACTGAAGTAAGTAAATTTTTTTTCAAAAAATTCCATTCCAAGAACATGTGATAAACATCTAAAAACTCAAAAATTTCCTTTACACAGGAACGTTTTTTTTTATACAGCTATAGCCTTGTCGATGCTATACCATAGGATTTATTGGAATTTGATTCTTTAACAGATTTGTGTGAGGTATTAGCTAAAAATAACCTTTGTTTAATAAAAACAAATAAAACTAAAACCATTGGTTAAATACATTATCGTAATGTTAATCTACCCATTAATATTGTCAGCAAATTGAGAATTTCTATAATTGATACCTTTTCATCAGATATTCTGTAGCATTTGATTCATCAGTCATGCTACCATCTATGACTAAGACATTCTACAATATCAAGTTTAAATTGCAAGGCATAAAACTCATTAGAGAGAAAATGTTCCAAAATCAGAGTATCTTACTATTTTGTCTAACAAGTATCTGAACAGCTGTATAAATATGTACCTGAGCACAAGTCTTTGCTGTAAGCATCTGAGCAATAGCACAATAATTTCCAATAAAAACTTTCCACAAAACTCGAAATAGTGACTGTTCTGCTCCAGACCAGCTGGCTTCAAGATCTTTCAGGTTCAGCTTACTTGATATAGTACTACTTATAATACTGAAATTTCCTATGAAACATGCATAAAAAGGGAAGATAAGTTTCACAGTAACAAGGTGCAAAAAATATCCAAAGTTAAAAAAAAATATAACAAAATCAGATTTGGCAGATGAATTAAGATCTGAAAGGTTCAAACAACTAAAATCAACATTCAAAATAAATTTTCATGTGCATTGAGTATTTATAGATCGTCGGCTTACAAGTTGAACACAATAAGTCAAAAAATCTAACTTTTTAAAAACAAAGAGGGGGGAAAAAAATCGAATTTCATGTTATTAGTAAGAAAACATGCATGATACTATATATTAAAAACATTACTTAGTGGATTTCTCCAGTCCATAGAATATAATATTCTAGTCCATACAAGCAAATAACACAAAAAGTAAGTTAGCATGTTTCAGTGTTAAACCAATAATACATTCTAATAGATATTTAACAAATATATAAGCATATGAAACCCGTCAAATTTAGTTTAATTTAAAGTCAAACAAAAAGCAAGCAACTTCTTTTGCTGATCTGATGACATAAATATGAATGTTTTGAAAGCATATTTCAGTTGATTTTGTATACATATTTTTTTTATAAATTACTCTTTTTGAAAATTTAAGAAAATTAACAAAATTATTTTGTTTGTAAATTTAGTTTAAGTTGTATTTTAGTGCAGAAAATAAAATTGTGTCATACCTTCAATTAATTCATGTTTTTAAAATCATATAATAATGGATTGGCAAAAATATTTGCTTGTTAAGAAAAAAATACAAAACAATTAGAGATAATATAACTCATTCAAACAAAGTTTTTAATATAAATCCTTTATATGCATTGCAAATTTTTATATTCATTGACATAGCGCCGATTCTGTAAAGAACGCATGCTTGGTGTTTGCATTGAATTTTAAATATCAAACACATTTCTATCAGCAAAATGTGCGGCAAACTACATTTCAAAATTTACTTATTAAAAATGAACGTCACGCTCACATCTGAATGTCTTTAATTTTTTCTAAATAAAACAATTTAATTATTTATTTATTAAAAAAATATTGGCAACAGGAAAGAATTTCAACAATGGTCGAGTTTTTGCTAGTGATGATGTCAGAAAACTATAAATTTATTTAGAATTAGATTTTAAATTTAAAACCAATATATTTAGGATTAATGAGGTGTATAGCACAAGTTTTAAGCAAAAAAGAAATCCATATCATGGTTTGTACACTTAAAGAAGAAAAAAATTCAAGTACTTTTCAAGGATGCATTATCAACTCAAATATATTTTTTAAAAATTCACAATTTTTTTATTGGTCACGGAGCATGTTCAGAGCAAATATAAAAAATGTTTTTATGGTTACACAATCTGAAAACTTAATTTTTTTTTACTTAAATTACCCTCCCCCCCCCCCTCCCCACACAAAAATAAATTAAAATTTAAATTAAGAAAGGATTTTGTTCATTTGATTGACCAAAATTTTTTAAAAAGCTATATTTTTGGAAAACAAAATAAAATTCAAGCACTATAAACATAATTTTAAAAATTTCGAGATTTCAATTTTCAAGCACTTGAAAATGAAGGGTTTTTTTCCCCCAAGCATTTTTAAGGTTTTTTAAAAACATAAGAACCATGAATATAAGACAACAAAAATAAAATAAATTCTGCTATCTAATACCAATTTATAGAAAAATCGAATCAAATTTTCTAAAGATAACATTTCTTACAACTTATAACTTGGTGAGAAGAAAACTCACCCTCACTATTCTCCCTTTCTGGAATAACTCTTTTCCTAGAGCTTCTGAGGCTATCATTGCTGTCCTCGCTGCTTGCTTCGTTGCCACTATCCACTGACATTTGTTTCATCATTTTACGACGCTCAATCTGCTCTTTCTCCTCTCGTTGTTTTTCTCTGAGTTTTTCTTGAACAAGATCCTGCATCAAACAGAAGAAAGCTCAATTCACAACTCTATGACTTGAAATTTATTACTGCTATTTCAAAAATATATAATATTAAAAATACTTTATCTGTATCTTGAAATAAAAAGATGCAATATCAACCAATTCGGTAATAATGTCACGAGGTTTTCCTCTTAACTAATAGAGTGAATACTTATTTAGAATTTGATCTAGTATAACATTGCGTTGTGATACTGTAAACTACAAGAGGTACAGTGACCTACCTAAGACACAAGATACCTGAAAACACAGTAAAATACAGATCGTAGTAAATAATTGAGAATGGGAACCAACCAATGACCTAGGAAAGCTATTTATTACAAAACTCAACGAATGTTTGTGAAAACTTACAGTTAAAATAGGAACTCAATAAGCCACAACTTAAGGCGGTAAATATTAAAATAATATAGGTAACTTCAAGTTAGGAAATACTATAATTCATCAGACTAACAATTTCTGAAAAATGTAAATAAACAAAAAAAACTCAGCTTCCCAAATGGATTTAACCTATCTGAAAACTGAACACCAGGATACCGAATAGCATAAAAGTATGTAAGTAAGTGAAGTATTAACACTCGACCGAATTTAAACTAAAAAGGGGGGAATTTGTTAAAACCGAAATCTATTCCTAAAATACCCGAGAGACATTTTGACTAAGGGCGGTTGGACGACAGCAGAGAGTACGAATGAAGTCCAGTATGAGTTGACAGTCAATGGCGAGGAACGGACTAAATTTCACTGAGGGCGGTGGGACGGCAACTGAGAGCATGTAATGTATGAAGTCAAGTATGAATTGGCAGTCAATGGCGAAGAACGGATTAAAGTTTTTTAGAATACTAAGCCACTATTGAAGGGATATTATTTAGTCCTTGAGAAAGAGGAACAGAATATCTCTTAGAACCTTTTTCCACTGGAATTAACCCATATAGAGGACGACCACTGACAGGGGACTGACTTCCGAATTGCACGGCGGGTGGTAGAAGAGCGAAACTCAGGAACAGGAGGGAAGACGAATCGGGAACTGGGTCTTCAACTTAAAATCTGTTGCGGACCTGGCACTAAACCATCCAGAACCAGCACCTCGGAGTTAGTGGCGGCAGAGTAGAAATATTTCTCGGCATCAGGATTTAGATTTCTTGATGTAGTATTGACGAACTTCCACCTCGGAGTTGAAGGAGGCAGAATAGAAGTATTTCTTTTTATGCACTATTGACGAACACCCACCTCGGAGTTGGCGGAGGCAGAGTAGAAATATATCTCAGCATCGGGATTTAGATTTCTTGATGTACTATTGACGAACTCCCGCCTCTGAGTTGGCGGAGGCAGAATAGAAGTACTTCTTTTTATGTACTATTGACAAACACCCACCTCGGAGTTGGCGGAGGCAAAGAAGAAATATCGGCTCTCTTTACCAAGGAAAATTTCAGGCAAGGCACACAGTTGGTGTGCTTTAAATAAGCCATTGCCGTCCCTTTAGAGAGATTTTGGACGGAGAACATCACCACTTCTCAACGAGTATATTAAAAAAAACTCAGGACTTCTCCAGGTACCGACACGGCGTGCACCATTTTCAAATGGGATGCTACCCCAGACTTTTCCCAGGAGCTCTCTTCATCAGCGACCTACTCACACACAGCTTGCAGCAAAAAGAATGGCGAAATACAGGACCAAACTGCCGTCCTGAATTCGACTCCGCCAATCACAGACCCTCTACCTCAGCGCGTTTCTCAGGCGAAATGAAAGGAGTGGGACGAAAGTTAAGCATCTCATTTCGAAATCCAAGCGATCACGGGTCAGGGAGAATTTTCTAATCCCACAGCCAAAAACAGGAAAAATATATAACAGCGCCCTGCTCTCTAGTTTTCTCGGTATAAAAGGATTTATAAAATAAAAAATAAATTTAACATCATCCCCATTTAATAGGGCATTAATTACCAAAACAATTGATTAATTTTACACTGATAATTACAGAAGGACACGATAAAATGGACAAATGTTTCCAATATACAGCAACAAAAACTGTTGGGAAAGCTTAGCATTTTTAATCACAACAATGAGAAAGCTAAGCAAGATAAAACATGTAATTTGCATCTAAGTGAAATATTTTTTTTTATGTTATTCTAAATAACGGGGAAAATAGCCACCACAATTAATAAAATAGAAGGGGGAAATAGCCACCAATTTAATACCACAACACCAATAACACTGATGTTGTGGTATTAAATAAAAGAGTTTCCAAATACGTATATAATGCATTTTAACACTGGTTGTACTTTACACAAACAGATATACATGGCCATGTACAGTATTCATGGCACAGGTATATGGTCATATTGTAAAAGGTTTATCAAGATATATGGTCATAGGTATAAGGTTTTCCACAGAATGTAAAAAATCAGAATTACGCAATATACCAATATGAGAAAACTTACCAAATGCAGGTAACACTGATTTCCACATGGAGTCGCATCAGGTTTCATATCGCAGATTTTATGCTTGAATTGGCTTGGAGAGGGGTGAAATGCTAAGACAATTAAAAATTAATCAATTAGCATAGTAATGATTAAAAAGTAATGGTGTTATGATTTACCATTCTTATATTATATTCTCGAGCATGTAAAATAATATTTAAAAAAAATAATAATATTTTAAGCGAATGAAAATTCTAACTTACTTGATATAAATTTATTTCCTTTATCAATTTAAAACAATTTTTTTTACATAATTTAAAATGTTGGCATCTGTTAAAAAAAGCTAAATTTTTTTTAACAAAAGAAACTTTCTTCATATTCTTAGTGTGGCTATTACAAATACCCAAGCTATCATTAACCCTAAAAGCAATTAGTGAAGAAAATAAAAAAATAAAACATAAATCTTGATGAGATGTAAATACACTTTTCAGTAATAATTCAATGCAGGTCAGAATACTCACGACCAGAGTTTTCTGTAACTCTGTCATGGCCTGCATGCACATCTACAACATCTAAGAAATACATTTTATTTTATAAGATCCAAACAGCAGAAACACAAGTAACATTTCCTAACTCCGCTAAAACTTTCAATGATTTGCAAGTCAAATTCGTAAAATAAAGACATCCCAAACATTTTGCATGCAAAATAAGCGAATCAAATGATTGGTCATTAACCGTGCAAAATCAAACCGTAACTACATCTTAGCTGTTCTCTCCTTTGAATATTGTTATCAAAAGCTTTTGATAACAATTTCAAAAAATTTGTTTCTAATTATTTACTTAAAAGAAAGGCTCCAAATGAAAAACTTTTTTTGTTATAAACAAATTGATGTTAGAGATTAGAAGTCATACTCAGGGTAGTTGAAAATTCCAGTACAAATAAAACCCCTAATATTTTGTATAGATTTCACAGATTGAAGTTTATAAAACATAAATAGCATGATCAGATTATGCATAATCACTATCAGCCATTCATAATTTTGACAAATCTTGAAAAATACCCCAATACATATTTCCAGGAAAAATCCTCATTTATTCGTACCAAAACTGCATTTGAAGGCATATAGGGATAGCCAAATATTTCATACCAGAAATAATAATAATGATAATAAATCTACAAACTGGACTATGCAAGAGCTGTTTGAATGGAAATGATTGTTATATGTGAAATATTTTAGAAATGAAAAATTAATAATTTAAAACTTTACGTGAAGATTCTGCTGACCTGATATATGGAACTCTTTATATGTACCTCATTTGTGTGAAGTTTTTCTGCTCATGTTCTTATACATTTAAGGCACTCCACCATTTATGAGTGAAATCTTTAACCAGTTTTTTATAGAAAATTTTCTATTATGTAAAATATTTTCAAAGATGTGATTGAAAAAAAGAAAGAAGCACATTTCTTGGTAGTTAGTTGGAAGATAGAAGTAAGTAAGTGAAAGTAATTATTAAAATTTGTATTAAGAAATTCTAGGATTTCAATAAATTTGAGAAAAATCAAATGATTTAACTGCTCAGTGTTAAGAACCTCAACTTCATGAAATTTATAAAAAAATTAAAATAGGCCGCCGCATTTGACTCATGCCACAGTTTTAAAGGCAGGACTAAACAAAATACTCACGGTGAAGAAAGCAGTCGTATTTGAAGCACCTTCGACAGAACAAGGTATGGAAGGAATGCATGCTCTGCTCCCTTACGACAGACTGGGCTCCAGGGCCATCCATGTTAGGCGTACATTCAGAGGCACTGGAGGAGGGGTTTTTTTTGTCCACTAACTCCCTGTACCTATTTCAAAAAATTACACAATATTTTAGGTGACTTTAGCATGTTTGAAAGATCTTAAGAAACTGATTCCCAGAGATCTTTATATGTGGCACCACTTCAAAACCTTCTCAGGTAGACAACAATAAATAATCAATTTACTTTAATGGTCTCATGTGAAATATTTAATCCTATCATCCCTAAGAGAGATAAAATAAAGTGTAGTTCCTCACCAAATATTTGAAAAAGAATCCAACACATGACTTTACTGGCGATAGGTTGGTTGGCCTACTTTTATGTACAATAACGGCTATTCAGGCCGGCCAGGACCTACAGCTTAAAATGGATTACAAACCACAACGAATCTCCATGCCTTACCCAGAATTCGAACCCTGCACCAGTGGCATGCAAAGCCTGAGCGCTTTACTGGCGATAGGAAATACCTTAAGTTTTCTTTTCTAACAATAATTCAGGGTTCATACTCATTTCCAGAAAGAAAAAAAAATCCCTGAGATTTCCCTGAGTTTTCGAGTTAATTATTTTTAGCCAAATAAATATAGTCAAACCTTGATTACGCCAATTCTTCAGATAACACGATTTATTTTATTTTTTTAACTTTCTGCAAGTCTATGTTATCAAATAATTCTAAAACTTCAAGTCCTCGAGTTAATGTTAAACAAATAGCACCGAAGAGTAGGATTTTTTTCCAGAGTAAAAATGATTTTTTCCAGGTTTTAGGGGGATTTTTCTTTTTTCCCTGAGATTTTAAGGCTGATTTATTTTCTCTGAGTTTTCCCAAGTTTTCCCTGAGGCATATGAACCCTGCAATATAATGAAAAATGTATAGTAAAGAAGTTAAAAGAATGTGAATATGTTTGCCGACTCTAATCCCAAATAGGTTTAAAACATTAATAATCAAGTCAGATCTAGTAAACCTTATAGTAACCATTGCTAACCATGAAAGTGAGTGTACATAGGCAAAAAATAACCAAATCTAACTCAATTGAATCGATTTCCTTAAATGAATGTTCATATGGATAAGCAACAAAATGACAAACTTCTAAAAACTGTGTTTAGAGACATAATCATCTCAGTACTTTGCAAGTATAAATAACGAATTTGTCTAACCGAGTTAAAAAATAACTAACTGTAGTGTGCTAATTTTATACATAAAAGAAAAAGTAATTAAACAAGAGAAACAAAATATTAAATCTACAAAATAAGCTATCAATAAATAATTCAAAAATAAAAATGTCCATACAAAAGATGAAGTAGTACTACTAATTAAGACAAAATAAGCAAACATATTTTAATCATTAATCATAATTCCTATACTCTACATAACTTACAAATTTTCTCCTATATGACACACCTTATTTTCCAGAAAAAATAATTTTTTTATTCTTTACTTAAGTAGTGCCAGATAGTAAAAAGGAGGCATGTACTTTAATTCTTAAAACATGATCACTTTCAGGTCACTTAGCTTGGCCGGATTTAATGATCCATCACAACAGAGTTATTTTTCCTCTTACCTCTGTTTCAGTTGCTCTGGTGCACCTTTGTCAGGAAATACAGCAGATATTGCTGCAAAAATGATGTCTGTCTGTTCAGGAGCATTTGTTTTTTCTATAAAAAACAAAAATACATACATTAAACATTAAATAAAATCACAGACACAAACAAAAAAAGTTTGTTATAGAATTTATGTACGATATAAAAGTATTTTTGATACTACAGAATAAGTAGAAGACATGCAATAAAAATGTTTTGGACTCCCAGTGGCAACCTCTTAAAACCCAAAATATTTCAGCAGACCAAACACTATTTTTAAAAGTAGGTACAGGTACAGTACCCAAAAAAAAAATATCTGAACAATGGCTATATCTTGTGCTCTAATTGTTGAAATAACAAACAAAAGGTACCGTTGTAAATAGTGGAAGGTTTTTAATAATTGCATGTATATATATTTTTTTTCTCATGAGGGATCATCTACATATTAAAACAGAACCAAACTTTAAAAAGTTCAGTAGCAACCTCATAATATTATCCGATATTTGGATTCAGCATTAAAAAAAAAAAAAAAAAAAAAAAAAAATTCGTAATTTTCTAATGAATGGTTTGTAATTTAAATGATAAAAAGAAATGATAAATTAATGTTAAATAAAAAAGGTGTTTTTTTTGGCCATAAATACTCAAACAATTAATATATTTCAGTAACTTTTTTTTTAAAAGATAGTTTGTAAATGGCCAAACATAAATAGCAATCAACTTTTGCATCAATTTCTTTTTTAATAATTAATCATTAATTAATAAAATAATTAAAAAATTTTTTTAATAGAATCATATGTATATATTTTTTGCTTTCATTAGATTAACTATGGTCTAAACCCCCCCCCCCCCACAATTTTTTTCTTTCCATTTTGACTTTTAGTTCTCAATTTTTTAGCAAAAATGTAAAATCGCTCACTTTAAGGGACCGTATAGTAGACGCCTTTTGAAAACAATCAAAGATTAATTCAAGTTAAACTAGAGGTGTGGAAAATTGCACAACGTTCAATTACACTAAAATATTGGTCATTGCATTAAAATTTGGTATGATGTTATTTACCGTGTTTGGTAACAATTTTTACAAAGACAAAAAAAGAAAAAGAAAGAAGGAAAAAAAAAAGAAGGGGAAAAAAAATGGTGATAGTATTTACTCATTACAATGTTTTCTTGGGCATGAAACAAGAAGAAGAAAAAAAAATGCAATCGCTGTTGGGTGATGCTCAAGGACAGAGAGCTCTGTGTGAAACGCGCTCGTTTTTCAACTTCATATGCTTGTATCGCATTTCTACGGGAATTCCACAGATAGAAATGACCTAAGAGGCTAGCATGGAAATTTTAATCAAAATCGTTAAAGCCGTTTTTTAGCAATAATTGAAAAACATGATTTTTTCATGTTTTTAACCTTAGGCGCATGCCCGATTTTAACGAAAACCACTTCCCATACCCCCCCCCTCCTCATACATCAAATTTGAACATTGCAAGTCATTGATTCGGGAATTACGCTCATGGGAAAATTTGTGGGCATTATGGAAAGCCAGGATTGATTTTTCCGGTGTGCAATCAGCTGCAGAAGTATGGAGAGCTGCTGAAAACTCTTAGAAATCCATACAGGCTGTATCGTGGTGAATATTACCACTTAAAATATTTAGAGGATGATTACTACTTAACGACCTCGTACCTAAAATGGCAAGTTTTAGACTCTTCAAAACATAAACACAATAATTACCTAACTAAAAGTTCAAGAAAACACCACTGTTTTTACCAAAAGAATTGAATTTATTAATCACTAAAAATATTAAAAGGTCAGACATCACTTATTCATGAAGCGGTTACACAACTATTCAACAAGATGAATATTAAAAAAGATTCTACTGAAAAACCCAAGAGGGTAAAGGGGCTGTCCTTCGCTCAGGTGAGGTTGTTTAAAATAAATCGAATAAAATAAAATAATTAAACTAACAAATTAAAATTAACCGGATAAATAAATCCTGTCTTAAATTCCTAATGGAAGAGAGATCTGGCCATTATTAAAATAAATTAATTTCATAAAAAGAAAATAAAGAAATTATACGAGTCTGTTTTGGTTAAACAGACTACCTGTATGAAACTAAACCAGTTCCTTAAAGGGCTGGAATCCGGGAGGATGGAAAGTGGTCAGAGAGTTGCTGGTGGCTGGGTGCCTTCAATGGCGGACATGGGTATATGAAGAAGCTTTCCGGCATCCATCTTTACAGGAGTATTTAGGTATGGCTGGCAGTACGAGTAGTTCAAGTGGTCAGAAAGTTGATGGTGGCTGGGTGCCTTCAATGGCGGACATGGGGATATGAAGAAGCTTTCCGGCATCCATCTTTACAGGAGTATTTAGGTATGGCTGGCAGTAAGAGTAGTTCAAGTGGTCAGAAAGTTGATGGTGGCTGGGTGCCTTCAATGGCGAACATGGGGATATGAAGAAGCTTTCCGGCATCCATCTTTACAGGAGTATTTAGGTATGGCTGGCAGTAAGAGTAGTTCAAGTGGTCAGAAAGTTGATGGTGGCTGGGTGCCTTCAATGGCGGACATGGGGATATGAAGAAGCTTTCCGGCATCCATCTTTACAGGAGTATTTAGGTATGGCTGGCAGTAAGAGTAGTTCAAGTGGTCAGAAAGTTGATGGTGGCTGGGTGCCTTCAATGGCGGACATGGGGATATGAAGAAGCTTTCCGGCATCCATCTTTACAGGAGTATTTAGGTATGGCTGGCAGTAAGAGTAGTTCAAGTGGTCAGAAAGTTGATGGTGGCAGGGTGCCTTCAATGGCGGACATGGGTATATGAAGAAGCTTTCCGGCATCCATCTTTACAGGAGTATTTAGGTATGGCTGGCAGTAAGAGTAGTTCAAGTGGTCAGAAAGTTGATGGTGGCTGGGTGCCTTCAATGGCGGACATGGGGAAGAGTATTTAGGTCTTTACAGGAGTATTTAGGTATGGCTGGCAGTAAGAGTAGTTCAAGTGGTCAGAAAGTTGATGGTGGCTGGGTGCCTTCAATGGCGGACATGGGTATATGAAGAAGCTTTCCGGCATCCATCTTTACAGGAGAATTTAGGTCCGGCTGGCAGTAAGAGTCGTTCTCATCCTGGGGGAGAGAGTCAGGTTGGAGCTTTTCATCTGGAGGAGTGCCTTCTCAACCTCGGTAATTGGATGTCTATTCCTGGAGGTGAGATAATCTTGTTTTAGAATTCTAAAGGTGGTCTAAGAGGACGCCTCTCCCTGAGGAATGTGGGACGCGCCGGCCATGGTGCATCATCTCGGTTTTTTTTTCTCTCTCCCTGGCTTGCGACTTATCCTAACAACAACAACCACAAGAGTGACTGTCCACGACAACGTTCTTTCCCCTTCACGGCGATTGCCCGACCAATCAGACGTCGGGATTCTGGTTATTGCACCAGCCTTTTCTTCAAACAGAGGTAAACCGGTTCAAAGGACTGTCGTTTGTGGCTCTGTAATACACGGCGTCGCTCCCAAATTACGCCAAGAAAAGATAACAAAGCAGCTACCGCGAATTCTCAAAAAGAAACAACCTCTCGTTGAACGAAAAAACAACCTCATCGCCCTCAAATTGATGGCATTGTGAAAATTAAAAACGCTAACACATCGGCATACCTGTAACAAGTTCAGGCACCGAAAAAATAATTAAATACGATGTTTTAAATGAATACCACGAGGTAAACAAAAACTAGAAAGATTAATATTTGAAGCAAGTGGGAAAAGATATGACTTTAAAAATGGGAAAAAAAGTAAAAGATCGCCATTCAAAGGTGAATTAACTCTAGAACAGAAAGAATAAATGTCTTTTTAAAGTCTAAGATCTGAATTAAGAGATGAATTTTAAGCTGTTAGATCCAATTAAGAAATGACTTTTAAGTTTAAGCTAGAAATTAACAATTGAATTTTAAGTCATAACAGCTGATCTGGACATCAAATTCAGTTTGATCTATTCATTGCCCTGATGGATGCAACAAGTTATCGATCACAATAAGGCACTATACAGCCTACTGATTTTTAAAAAAAAAAATTACTTTCATTAAATTCCATTTATTCAAAACAAAATTTTTTAAGCAATTTCAATAAGTTATCCTTTAAAAATGTTACTTAATTATGTGATTTTTTTCATTTTATAAGTAATTTCAACGATCATGTTACATTTGTGTTTACAGTGAAATGTTTCTGTAAAATAAATAATCACGCTTTGCTGAATACTGTTTACTAATGCCTACATTTTATATTTATTAATTTTATAATTATCAGTAGTATACGTTATACTTCTGCAATTACAGTTTTTGATATTTTATTAATTTCGTGTGAAGAATGCACATCCTTAATGTTGTAAATAAATTATGTTACTTTAGCGTTTACTTGCTATTTTTGTATTAATCTTAAACATGATACTATAAATCCAAGTAGTTTCTATGCAATTTTAGACTGATATTTGTATTTTTGAACGTAGTGAAACGCCGCACTGACCGTTCGATTTCCCCCGCTGTGAAGTAGAACCTTAAAAATACCTTTTGTTTTATGGAAATTCTCCCTGAAGATCGGTAAAAAAATGGTCGAAACATTTTCGCTCATAAGTGACATGTTTTTCAACATAATGCATTGAAATTTGGTATATAGAGTAAATGATGTATTCTAAATCGAATGAAATGATAAAAAATAAGGGTTCGTATTGAAATTTTTGAAGATAGCATTACTTTTACTTAGTAAATGGTCCCTTAAGAAAAAAATTGCATCAGATATATAGAAAATCATAAGCAAAACATTTTGGTGCAAACCGTAAGATTCTGCGATAATTAGAACCGAAGATACAGCCATCGTTCTGATTTTTTTTTTTTTGGGTACTGTACTTGAATGAAATATTAATTCAGGATAAGGAGTACAAGTAACTAAAATCTGTATTTATTAAACGGAAAGAAGGACATAACGCCACATATACACATGTATCAGCAAAGAAATTTTCTCCAAATTCAGTTGAAGACATGTTTTGGAATTGGTAAATTCATGTTAGATAATATGTGATAATAAGAGTTGTGGTGTTGTCGCATTCCTAACTGTCCCCAAAATGCTCGAGATTTCGATCTTTAACAGAGAAAAATCAAGTAAGTGTAGGGCCTTTTAACAATACTTTAAGAGCTGAAGACTTTTTCTGGATGGAGTCAAATGCACCCCCATATTGAGGAAATTTATAGGATATTTTATGTTAAGGAAATTCATGTAGTCTTCAACTGCAAATTCATACGGCAATCTTTTTTACACGGTCAAGATTTAGAAAAAACATCAAGTAGATGCAATAAACAAGATAGTTTATCTTCTGAACAGAATTCTTAAGGTGGCTTACAATATTTTAAATAATAAGTAAAAAATATTGAATTTTATTCACTGTTAAATAAACTGAATTGTGATAACTACTTCAAACTATTTTCTGAATAGCAATTCAGGGCTGTCACAGTTTAATAGCATTGAAAATAGTTGCTTTAATAGCCTCAGATGCAAAAAAATAGCAGTCAAAATAGTATCCTCAAATACTAAAATTAATAGCATGACAATTCTGAAAAACTATATTTTAAACTAGCTGCGTAGATTTGCGTTACAGAAATCCATCATTGTGAACAGGTACTAGCTTTTAACACTTCTCGTTAAAATTTCAGAGCTGTATGTGAATTAGAAGTCGTTTAGTAAAAAATTAATAAACAAAAGTAAAAAAACTATATAAATTTTTTATATTTTGTTAATCAAAAGTCTAATTAGCAGGAAAAAACTACTCATGATGAAAATTTTTTAGCTCTATGGCTGTAAGAAGTTGCTTAGTAAAAAATTAAACAAATAATATTAAATAACATGCTTGCTTCGCTAGCTGAAAGGTTAATTTCTGAGCAAGTATAAGATCGTTTCAATCGCTAAAATATTAATTGCTATATAAACCCCCCTATTAGAATCCCTCCCCTGTCGAGAAACAAAAAAAATATCCCCTATTAATACAATAACATAATCCCCCCCTCCGAGAATATTTTAACAGTGTATTTATCAAAAGTCCTATTAGAGTGATGAATTACACTGGCTACGATGAGAGCGAAGGCAGTATTTTCCATCGATTCCTAATATTATGCATCCAGTGAACTAATTAAGCGCTTCATTTTGAGTGATTATCAACTACAAGATGAAGTATCTAAAACCAAAATTGTTTTATAGTGGCGAGATTATCACAAAACATCACATAAATATAAGTTTTTGAAAAAACAATAAAAACATATTTCAAATTATACGTCCAAATAAAACATTTTTGAATTAATGTAAAATCAAAACACTATTTTTAAAATCATTATATGTGCCACTCCACAAACATGGCCTGCATTGAAGTTTCAAATCAAAGCTTTCGCACTTGAGATCTGGTAACGTTCTCTTCTGTCCCATTTTTATTGGCAGAGAGCTTCTGCAGAACTGAAAAGACTCTGAGCGGTGAACAAAAATTAATGTATGGGGGTAGCAGTAAAATGAAGTAGCAACATGTTTCGACCAGATGTTCGTGCTCATCATAGCCGCCTGGTCTCATACTTCCATTGTAATCAATATAAACATTCATGCAAGCGGTGCCGCTCCATTGTTCTGCAGCTAGTCGCTAACCGCACATATCGTGGGCCTTAGAGGGTCACGTTATCATTAGGTTTTGGTTTGATCCAAACTCCCTTAATATAACTTCTGAAATATGCATTGCAAAAGTTACAGTGATTATTCACAGAACCTATAAAAGCAGAAAACAAAAGAAGTTCGCTTGAAGAAAAATGGTCATTCCTCTTCAGTTCAGATTCAATCAAACTCTATAAGTGTGACATCATTGGTGGAAGCCACAGACCTAGAACAGAAATTACCTTCTTTTGACATCATGACCAAACTTAGATGATTGATTTCGATCTCGTTCCTCCCTCGTTTTTACTCGTAAATAAAAATAAAAATACGATTTTTTCCAAAAATAGCCGCTGAATATATCAAAAAGTAACAATATAGGCTGAAAGAGTAGCTTTTAGGCCAATTTTGGCTAAAAAAGTCGCCAAAGTAGCCTTGCCTCGAAAATAGTCGCTTAAGTAGCCTTTTTAGTCGCCTGTGGCAGCCCTGCAATTGTTTGTAAAATGGGGGCAAATTTCAACAATTGTTTATAAAAAAATCACAAAATTTACTCCAAATAGTTTTAAAATAATCATAACAGTCACTGCCAGGCTATTAAACTGGACTAAGTGTAGCATACCATGTGGATTTAGACCAGGCCCAGGTTTTGGAGGACACTTTTTCTTGGAATCAGCCTTCCCGTTGCCTTCATCATCTTCTACCTTGAGTTCCTTCTTCTCCACCTGCCCTGTCAGTATTTGCACCAGGTCAACGAATATATCGTCGTTGATGAATCCACATTCACGGTCACCATGCACCTTCCCATCGTAATTCTTCAGGAGTTCTTCGATGAAGGACCCGTCTTGATCTAGGACCTCGTCTCCCATGTAAGGAATGTTATGAAGAACAGTTTCATCTTCCACCTGGGCACGAAAATAGTGAATTGATATTTAATGCAGTAATGATTGTGCATTTGTCATTTATTATTAAGTCACTTAATTTTTTTCTTTGACTTTGGTAAGGCAAACTGAATTTCTGTAATAAGATTTCGTAAACTAATCTCTTAAAATTCAGGGCTCATACCCCTCTTACAAAAAAAAAAAAAAAAAAAAAAAAAAAAAAAAGCACTTTTTAATTATTATTAATTTTTTTTTCTTTTCCATTTTTAAAGACTAATTTGCTTAGAATTATCGAGAGAATAGTCTTTTGGAACAGGTGAATTTTATGATATGATATTTGTAAGTCAAATTAATTTTGTCAAAAGCTTTGGCACAATAAAAAATTATATATTATGATTTTATTCCAAACATTAAAAAAATAATAAGATTATTAAAGTAGAATTTAGGTTATTTTCAATTCTCCCAAGGGACATATACACCAAATTTTTCAAAACAACTTTAATTTTACTGATTTGACCTAGGGCTTGAGCCAAGGAATGGTTAGTTCTCAACAAGACAATTCTTTTCTCTACATGTTTGAAAAATAAACAATCCTTTATTCTTACCATGAAGTTCTGCTGAATGGGTGCCCAAGTGTACATTGTAGGAATAGGAGTAACTGAATACATAATGCGAAGAGGCGTGGATTGAACAACCCCATCTGGTTGCTTAACGTCACACTAGGAAAGATACAAAATCTAAATTAAATTGAACAAAAAAGATAAATGAAGTTAATATTTTTAGAGCATAGTATTACACATCCAGAATATGGAAAATTAAATTAATAAGATACAAATTGAAAAATTATGTATACATGCAATGCAACTTGGGTAAAAGGTAATCAGAAATCTTAAACAAATTATGTAGAATAATTAATATCTTGAGAAATTGTACACAGGGGTTTCAACTTATAAGTGAATACAAGTTGAAAACTGTGATTTTGAAAGTTTATCTGTAGCACTTTGATTTTTTACAACTGAAATTATATTTGCTCAGAGAAGTATTAAGGCTAATTAAACTAAAGATTCAATATTTTCAATTCATACATACCTCATAACCATTCTTAAAGTTACCTTTTTGAAAGATAGAAAATTTCGATTTTTTAGCAATTTTTATAAATAATGGTAAGTTCTATTGCACTTCTGACAAAATAAACACAGTGATGCAATATTTTCAGATTTATAAAAGGTTAAATTTTTAGAGTAACAGATACCATTGGAATATAGACTTTTTCGGAATCCTATAAATTAATTTCATATTAGCAGGGAACAGTGAGTTTTCTAAAAATTTTAGGGATAATTTCAAAAATTTCAGGAACATTTTAAGGATAATTTAAAAAATTTTAGGAATAAATCAAAAACATTTAGGGGTATTTTTTTTAAAGCTAACGTAGGTTCCCCTACACAAACGTATTCTTTCCAAATCTTGTTTCAATACGGCAAAAAAATGCCAATTTTCAAAAAATTGTAAGTCAAACAACTTTTTGACAAAATAACAGATATATAATTAAACAATTATACTATATTTTGAAAAACATGTGAATTTAAATAATCTACTTCTTTCAACTGGAAGAATATCAGGGTTTTTTGCTGCGTTTCGAGAAAAATCAGGGAATTTTCAGGGTTTTTAATTCTGTGTCCCATAAGGTAAAGGACACCATGTCCATTTTTTATTATCATAAATAAATACTATGATCAATACTTCCAATAAGTAACGAAGAAACAAATTTTAATAGCTCAATGTTCTGAACAAATCTCTCCTGGACAAATACAAAAATGTGACATGGTGTCCTTTACCTCTGGGTTACAGAATTTTTTCACGAATTATCAAAAAATTTAAATACAATTTTAGGAATTTCAAGGAGAAACAAAAATTTAAGGAATATTAGGGATTTTAGGGTGAAAGCAGCCCCTGTATTAGGCCAAAACATGAAATTTAATTTTTGGCACAATTGAATTGTTCTAAATCTGACAGATAAAGTAAAAAAGAGAATAAAAAGAACTTTTAATAGATAAAATAAAACATCCTGAATTGTATTTAGTAGAAATAAAATGACAGGGCAGTGAGAGTAATAAATAAAGAATAACTACATATTTAAGAATATAGGATGTTTCACAAATTGTATGCTCTACCTTCTTCATGACAGGGTAATGATCAGGCAAATCAGTAGGAAAGACGGATAAAGCATTAGTATCGTGATAATAATTTTCCATTAACACAACCTTCTCAGAGATGTATCGACGATTTGCAAGGTATGCAGACTACAAAGAGAAGTATACAATTAAAAAGAAAAACACTTTTAGTTTTAAGTAAAAAAATATTATCTAAGAGAAACATATAATGCATAAATTAAAGAAAGAATAAAAGCATTTGCTATATTTTCTAAAAGGATGAAAAAGAGCATGAATATATTAATAACATATATTTCATGTGGTTTGATGGTATTTTTAAAATCAGTTATGTCCATTTGAGCAGCTTCAGCTAAACTAGTGTAACTGAATTAAATGCAAAGTATCAGACTTTTTTTTCCAGTGAGGCCACTTTTGATTCATTGAATAAAATAAAATGATTTTCAGTAAAAATTTAAAAATCTTTTTTCTGATTTAAACTGTTTTCATAATCAAGTAAGAATGATCCATATAATCTTCAAAAAATGTAAGTCATTGCAAATTTAATACTTATTAAAAAAAAGTGAAAAAATGCCTATTTTTTAAGGACCTATAAAAAGGTCTATTAACTTTTACAGATAAATTTTTTTATGTATTCAAAAAAGCATATTTTACAAAAAGGGTATAGTGGTTGTTTCAAACCAGGGTTTGTAAAAAAAAAAGAAAAAGAAAAATGTTTTTTTGGTTTAAACCAGTTTTCTTTGTTGTTTAAACCAGGTTTTTTAAAAAATTCTTTTTTAATTACTTGTATACATATTTATAAATAAAATTTTACATTAACTAGATTAATTAATGTTCAAATAACAAATAATATAAACTAAGTAAATAAACAATTGCTACTTATGTGGACAGTCAAATCATATTAAATTTTAATATTATATTTAAAGATACATTTTTTTAAAATTCAATGGATACAATATAATACAATAGTAATTGTTTACTGCATCTACATGCAATATTGCACTTAGATTCATCAGTAATGGTGATAGGTTGTACAAAATTATATTTTTAAGGATTCGATATAAGTTATTAAAGCACAAAACCTCTATATCAGAAACAAATTTAAAATGCAGCCTATAATTTAATTTTAAATAAATATAAAACATTAATAATTCCATTAGATTAATATAAAAACTTATTGTTGATACCTATAAAAACTTCAATAATCTTTCATTATAAGATTTATTTTAAAAAAGTTATTTACAACAACAAATAATTTAAAAAATCTAATTATAAACAAATAAAAATACAATTTTAAATTATTCTTTAAAAAAACCAACTGGTTTTTTTGAGAAAAAAAAAAACCATTTGGTTTAAACCATGCCAACCCTGATTCAAACTACAATTGTACTTTTAGATTTTTTTTTTTTTACAATTATGGTATAAGAAAATTAATAACAAGAGGCAAAAATTTAATGGCAAAGGAAATCAAAATGAACTTTAGATGGAAAATTTTAGATTTCACATTTTAACAACATACTTTTAACTCATCATTCCTTCTAAACCTCTTCATTTGTCTCAGTTTCATATACTCTGATTTCACTTTCTTCTTCCATTCATTAGGAACCTTATGAGCTTCTTTGTTAATTCTCTCATAACGAGGTGAAGCTAACCTAGAACTGAAACTTTTAATATGACAAGATCAATTATCAATTATCTTAAAGTCCCACTCATACTAAAAAAAAAATCAGTTTCCTGAAAGGTTAGTAATAATAAGTACAATAAAATATATTTTAACATAAGGCTCTTCACAAAATTCAATTCATGAACATTTCATATACACCTATTAACAAAATGACAGTAATTTTCACTCATGGGCAAAATAAAAAAATATAATAATTTAAAACACAAAACAAAATACTTCAGTTAAGCAAATATTTTTCTTTCCTTTAATTTAAACATTCACTTTAAAAGAACTGGTCAAAGCATCAGAATATGGCATTTCAAGAAACAACTTAGATCTGACAATGATAGAAGTACGAGTTATCAATAATTTCCTGTATAATTCTTTTTACTGGCATTCAGCTGGACAACATAAGGCTACAAAACTAAAATAATGAATTGCTAGCTTTCTGGATATTTCTGCATATATAGTTAAATAATCTGTTTTATATTACTGGTGCCAATCTAACAAACACAAGATATAATAATATAATAATGCACTAAATGGGAAAAGTTAGTTAGACAATCACAAACATTTAGGCTTGTCACAAACTGATACCCGTCGGAAGGAAGATTACCAGAAAAAGTTTAATTACAGTCAAACCCTGTTAAAGTGAAATTGATCAACATGAAATACCGTTTAACGCTAAGTAAAAGCAGTTCTCCGTACTTAAAACTTAACCTTAATTTATTCGTTTAACATGAAATTCTGGTTAACACAAACAATTTCGGCTGCCCCATCGATTTAGTGTTAACAACGTTTGATTGCATTTGCAAGAAAAAAATCATTTAAAATTTCTGGATTTAATAACAATTATTTTCTCAACTAAGGTAACTTTCAAAACATCTTTCAAGAAAACAAGTCACTCAATACATTTGCTTTATAGAAAAAAATTTCTACTTCAGCTATAATAACAAGATTGAAAAATATGCTGATTTATAATTTTTTGTAGTAAAAATAAAGAATTTCTCTAAAGATCAGGAGAAATCATCTAATTTATATGGAAAATGACAAGTAAAACTTCTTTAACTAAGTAAAAAAATAACTACCTAACAATATGATTCAAGTTTTTAAATTAGTAAATAAAAAGTAAGCAGATTACTTACTTCATCATCTTGAAACTGAATTCTTAGGTTATACGAAAATTCGAAACCTGAAACAAAATTAATGTAAAATAAAAATACGAGATATTAGTTCAACAATCGGCACATTTAAAAAAAGTGAAAAACCAATTCAGAAAAAACTTTAAATGTATTCATTAGAAATTGGAAAAACTTAATTAATAATTAAATAATATAATAAACTTTGAAAATAAAACAAAAATATATATAAAAAAACTTAAGTGACATTATGGGAGTATTGTGACATAAATTACTCATGAATAAAAGCACAACTTGTTTAAATTTTTAAATGCATATAGTAATCTTAATCATTTTTCACTAAGAAACATGTATTTATGATCAATTGGAAAAACAAAATTAAAAATTAATGGGCTTTGATAGCCTGGTGGCTAGAAGAATGAACTCGTGATTGGAGGATTGTGGGTTCGGTCCTCAAAGGCAACCAAATATTGGTGTGACGTGTATCTAATGGGTGCTGGTGCACATTCAATTTGTCCTGGCCTAAATGTCCTCGCGCTGGTTGGACTGAGGTTGTTTACAATAGATGATTTTGTATTCTTCTAGATGCTCATAATTACAAGACATATATAGCTGTGTTAAGCACTTTACAAGAGGAAGAAATAGACAGATGGAACTTCCAAACCAAACTAAAAATGAATGCTTGAGGAATGTTGCAATATGTTAAATTTGCTGGTTTATTAATTTTTACAATAGCAGTTCTTCATGACTATTCACACATTTAAAAAATACACATTAAAAAAACGTTTGACTTTTGAAAATATGCCTATCAATCTTCATAACGTAAGGAATTAAGCAAATTATAATATTCAGTGGACTTGCTATTTCCATGAATTTATTGCACCCCTTGTTTAATTCCGATAGAATTTATACTATTTATGGTTTTTTGTGATACTTTGTTTGATTTGAAGAAGCCTGAAGTAAAGATGTTCAGAAAGTTAAATCATGGGAAAGACTTACCATTAAACCATTTTACACAGAGAAAAAAGCTTTTCAAGTAGACTGTTTCTAACCAAATGTGTTTGAGTAGACACGTACAGTAATTACAATATTACATTTCTCTCTGCATTTCGTGAGAATTTCAGCCAGATTCTCAATCAGAGAAATTATGCTCTTAAACTAGAAATCGAGATTGGAAAAATAAATCTTATAAGGTATTTTCTATTAACCAAAATTTGAAGGAACAATATAATACGTCGATAATCAAATGTTACCAAAAAATCATCAAACCCCTATAAAGCATCTGTACTCATTTTTTCAATTTCTAATATCTGATCGATTCTTCAAAAGTATATTTTCACAACAAAGATAACGAGAATACAAAGGACCATCAAGTCCCACAAATAAAATACGAATTTAATGATTAGTGGATAGATAATCAACTTACAATTTCATAAATTACTTTAAATAAATAGTACTAAAATAACAATCAACAACAAAAAACAAAAAAAAAATATGTTTTGAATTTAATCATGAAACTAAAGTTAAAGTGCTTTTTAAAATATTGCTTGATAATAAATTTTTTCTTCACAACTCTATAATCATTTGTTATTCAGCTTTCAATCACAAAAGTAATATTTTTTTAAAGTATTCTATCACACTTTACATCAACTTATTCATTTATATAGTAATGTGTAAAACAAAAAATTTGCAACAGCTTTGAACGCATTGAACTGAAAAGATTTGAATATATTTAAATATGACGTTTGTTTTGTTGTTGTATTGATTACGGTCTCTTGCAATGTTTTTATTTTTGTCTTAATATATATCTATTAAAGAATTAATCTCACCAAAAATAAATTCCTAAAATATATTTTATGCCTTTTAAAACCAAAAAATTGATGTGTTGAATTTCTTCCAGTAAATATTGTAAAACTCATGGAACGAATTCTGTTGTGGAAGTTGTTTTAAAATGTGTACAATTCCATCATCTTAAGCAGACGTATGTTTTCTTTTTATTTGCCTGGTCTATATTAATTACCTTTTAATTAATTAGGTGAATTTTTTGTCTACGAACTACCTACACGATTTCTGAAAATTGGCGCCAAGACCAATTTTCCGAAATCGTGAAACCCTGTTAATTAGAACAAAGACGTGACTGTAACACTTACTGTAAAAATATTATGCCAGTTCCAAATTGATAAGCAATACTAAGTTTATAGTGAAATCAATTTAGGTTATGATTTACTGTGATGCCTCTTTGCGACTTTTCAAAAAAGTCGCCAAATTCAAAAGGATGTCCAAAGACTTTGTTGCTGAAACGCCATGTGGTTAGGATTTACTGTAAGGTGTCGGGGTAAAATCTTAGATGAGCCCACCTCTTGGCGACTTATTTCAAATCTCGCCAAGTTGACTACTAATTGAATATTTGTTATTATTATTTTTCAATTAAAAAACGATACTTAAAGGCCAGAAATAATAATATTTTATAAAAAAAAAATTAAGACTTACTATAAATGTGTTTGAATCCTTTGACGGCGGAGGGTACGTGTTAATGATTTGCCGAATAAAGAATCTTGTAAAATCATAAAAACCTTCTCCCAAGAGACCAGATGCATAAATGACAGGAAAAAAATGAATACATATTAATTAACCAATCAGGTTTCAGAATTTCGTTGCGCATTTCGAATAGTTTTGGTTCCGAAACGCCGTTGTGATCGGACGCTCAAACAGGGCGCTCCGTAAGATTCTAGACTGTTCTCCTCCATAATCCGTCTAGGTTGCCACATTGGCGACGTTATCACCACTCGTTTGGCGAGAATTCCAAAAGATGCCAAGAGGTGGGCTATTCTAAGATCCACCCGGTGTCGGATGATATGGCAGTGGAAATTTGGTGATTTAGTGCCAAATGTGGAGACCCATTGACTTAGTTTTACGTCGACCCTAGGGGCCATTTAGATTCGCCAAGGTATAGAAGCAGTATAATATCCCATTAGCGACTTTTCCATGTCTGGATGGCAGGGCTGCCACAGGCGACTAAAAAGGCTATTAAAGCGACTATTTTAGTGGACTGGCTACTATGGTGACTATTTCAATGAAAATAGGCCCCAAAACGACTATTTTAAGCAAAACCTTCAACTATTTTTGGGCTAAGGCTACTATTTTTTAAAAAATCACAGTCCGACAGTTGGACGAACAAAAAAAATTGCCTATTGAGTACTAATGCTGTTTTTTCAAAATGGTGATATTTTTTAGGAGGTGGGAAGAGCAAACGTTGTCAAAATAAGTGTTAATTTTAGTTTATTTTCATGGATCGAGTGATCACTTTTACAGTCCAATAATAGTATCTCCTTGGTAACATCACACTGGCATTTGTTATTTTCGCGGTTGTTTTCGCCTACCTGTTTGGTTCCTATGTTTTATCTTTCGTCATGCAATGCTCAACAACATCACTATATATTCTCAAATATCAAATTGTTTTAACATTATTTACTTTAGCTGAAAAATGAATTTGTGGAATTTGCCGTAAACGCCGGAAGAAAATACCATCAGTATAGACAGTTTTCTTAACCTGTTCTTTTCCAATTGAAAATTTATATTTGCTTAAAAATACCAATTAAATAATACATTTAGCGATTAAATGGCCTGATAACGTTATCATAAATCGTTTTCTTCTCTTGTTAAAAAAGGTCCCTAACTTTGCTAAGGTAGTTGTAGTAAAGTATAAGAAATCCCAAGTCAATCTCCAGATACTGAAAATCGCGAAATAGGAGGAGCGTATTGTATGACATTTTGCATCTACTTATCACTATAATGTAAGCAAGGTACCGAAGGGGAACTTACTTGTTGTGTGTGAATCGAGACTGTTGTGAAAAGCAAGATTTTGTTTCTTTGACTTAACATATAGGGAATGAAATCCACACTAAAAATCAATAGTTCCTGCAAATATGCCGATTTCAGCGTTTTTGGCCAAAATTTCCTGAGATCGATGCAAATCCACATTAAAATTTCTAGGAGATGCATGTGTGTCATGCGCTTGCTTACAAGTCTAATCGCCATGGATCCTTGTCTGCATTCAGAATTCCCAAAACCTCAAGTTAAATGACCACTTTTGTCATTACTTCCTTTAATGTTTGCCTCTATCATCAATATTTATGTTAGTGTGTGATTGTTAATTTCATTGATTGTTACACCGATATATGGCTGCTATTGCCGAAATGTAGGCTTATACAGAGTTCATCCTAGGCATTTTTCGAGGGGCGGCACGCCCTGCCCTTTTTCTTTAAAAATAGCGCCCTTCCTGCCCTTTTTCAGAAAAAATAGCGCCCTTCCTGACTTTTTCAGAAAAAAATTTCATCCTGAAAGAATTTGAAAACTTTTGTTTTTTCCCTCCCAACAGTACGCAATATGTGGATCACCCCTACTGAAATCGCCTGTCGTGCATACGCATTCATGTTCAAACGTGCAACGTATATATCAGCGACTGAAAACATTGAGTAGATGTCCATATAACGTGCTTCATTAGAAGATGGATTATAGGGAGCCGTCTTACAATTTCCAAGTGCACATTAGTAAACTCCTATGGCCATTTCGTATACATGTTTTGATTAAGTGTATTTCGCTGGATTTTTACGATGCCTCCTTCAAAATAGAGAAGAAAGGAATTTGAAAGACTTGATTAACTTAGTTAAAGGTGCATAACCATCAAATGTTTACACTAAGAATTTAAAAAAAATATTTCCATTTGGACACGCTTAATCGCGATGTCCTCCTGTTATATTTAGGGGGTGTTTTTGATAGTTTACCTGTTACCAATTAATTTCAAAACATCCGTTTCATATGAAAATTGAACATAACAGGAATGTAATTAAAATCCCAGATTATTTCCGATTTTTAAAAAATTAAAACTTCTATTACAGCTTACATAATAGCGGAATGCACAGCAAAAAAATTGCCGTTTTGACGCTAAATTTAATCCGATTTGGAAAATAAAAAAATGCACAAATTTCAGGACATAGTCCAAGTTCTTTAGTCGGAATACTCCTTGTGATATCCCACAATGAATAATGTTAAAATTGAAGAAACTATTGTCTATCTAACAATGGCAAACCTGAGATGAAGTTTAAGGTTGATTCATTCAAACTCTAGAAAATTTTGAAAGAGTGAAAAGTTCTTACCTTAAAACATTTTCATTATACTAAAATATTCTTATCTTAATTTTACTGCTTTATAAATTGATATTTATATAAAAATTACTATTTGATGACAATTTTACTGTGTATATTGCACTTTAATTTTAATAATTTTCTCGAGTCTCATTCCAGCAGAATTAGGACTGAAGCATTTTATCAATATTTTGATATCTTTTAAGTTTCTGAGCTATTTTTTGATTCACGGATTTTTGCATTATTATTTTTTTTCTTCAGAATATTGAAAATTATTTATCATGGTAGAAAAGTATAACAATATTGAAATTGTTTTTCAGAAAACGCATTTGCAAATTTTTGCAATTTGCCATAAAAATGCCCTTGTAAACAGGAATTGCCCTTTTTTTGGAAAATAGCACCCTTTTTCATTTCTAAGATGAACTCTGGCTTATATGCCGGAGGATTGCTGAGATTTACTTAGTTGTGACGGTCATTTTTGCCACGTGTTACGTTGATGTAATAGACTCATTGCGAGATTAGCATCGGTATGGAAGGCACTATCGTTTAAATTTACATTGAAGTGATAGTCATTTTCGCCAAAGGTTACGCTGATTTAAGGATTTAACAGCTACTTTTCCCGATATTTGCTCAGCCTTTTTGGTGCTGATGCTATAACTGCCGAGATTTGCGTTGTAATGAGTCATCAAGGCTTCTGTTGATGTTATGTCGGTGTGTGGATCGATTTCGCATGCAGGTCAATCGATGAAGAACGACTAAAATGTTAATATTGTAGCTAAGTTTATAAAAAATAATTTAAATTTTGAAGCAATTTATTTGATTACTTTGAATGCAGTTTAAAAAAATTAAAAATCCGCCTGTTATTGTCAATGCAGTATGATTGCTTAAACTTGAAACTTTTTTTTGCCAAAAACTTGTTTGACTTTGGGAAATTTAAAATATATATATGTTTTTTGCCAGTCGATTTTTACCGTCGCCTTTGAGTGAAGTTTAACTTTTTTTTGCTTTGAAGATTTAATTTTTTTTTTTTTTTTTTTTTTGCTTTTAATAAAAAAAGGCATGAAAAAGAGTCTAGATATTTGATTCTTTTGAACGTTTTACCAGATAAAGTATCGTTAAGAGTGTTATGACACTTTGTCTTTAGCTTATGGGATGTCGTGTTTACTTGGTATTAAGACACTATTTTTAATTGAATGACCATATATATAACAGGGAGTGTGTCTGGTTTTTCGTGTTTTATGTTAATCAATAGTTTTATTCCGATCTTGTTAAACATTTAAACTTTCAAAGCAAGACAATTGTCGACTTGAAAAAAGGGATTACTATTTTTAACTTCTGGTACTACTATTTTGGCTACTATTTTCAATGTCTGAGACTATTATTTTGGCTACTATTTTTAACATCTGGTGCTACTAAAGCAACTATTTTCAAAGTATATAGTCAGTGGCAGTCTCTACCCGCCATGTTGCCAATTCCAAAATGTCACTAGGGTTATCGGAAAACCAATTCAGGGCCAAATCGCCAACTTTCAAAAAGTCGCCAAAAGGCACCATACAGTAATTCAGAATCTTGATTTTTTCCCCCCTTTTTAATTCGAATTTTTATAGTTGCGTTATCTTACCACAAGAGCAGTGATATACCAAATATATAAAATAATAAATTATTTGTTGAAAATTATGCACATGATGTAATGTTATAACTCTTAATATGTGTAAGAAATATAAAATTGTAAATTATACATTGAAAATTATGCACATTATGTAACATTGGTTAAAATGTGCTGTATGATAGCACTCAGCGAACTTTTCCGCACAATAGCAAACCCAAGACCGCGAAAAACATCCTAATTTAGAATTGACTGGAAAATCCAAAGTAACAGCGGAAAATCGTAATCGAACCCAATCCAGGATGTATGGTTTAGGAGGGTTGAAGTCCACTGCCAAAGCTGTTAAGCTATGGTTGCGAAGCAATTTGTAGCAAAATTAATTTTTTTCGCTTTCGATCTTCTTTAGGGGGAAAAGGTTAGGTTTCCTGTAACATAAGCAAAATTATTTGAGTAGATAGGTAGGAAAAAGTTGGAGTTTTTTTTGCCAAATATTTTCAGAAAATGCACAGAAGGAAATATCCGAGCATTAATGTAAGATTTAAAATTTATTTGTGGTGTGAGTAGTGATGTAATGGATACATTTAATTTTGGGTTTTTCCCAGATATTAACCCAAATTGAATTACATTTTTTAAAAAGTCTATAATAAACTGTAATGTTGAAATTTTTTTATTGTAATTTTAGGGTTGGTTGGGATACAGGAAGCAAACCCTTTTTTTTGTCTTTGGCCTTACATTTATATCAAAAACCTTCATCCCGGAAAGAAATTAAAAACATTTACGTGTTGACAACAAAAATTCAAAGGAACTGAAGTTGCAAATGATAATTATAAAAGTTTAACCAATTTAATTTTAAATAATTTAAAAGGAATTTAAAAAATAATTAAATGAAACGTTAACATTAATTGCAAATGTTTGACTCTTCACAATATTTATATATTTAATCGCTTGCTAAAATCTTACTAAAAAGTAAGGTGTGTGTGTGCTTTGCACTCTATATATCACTACCTATTGCAAGCAGTCTTTTTTGGCATCTTAACCCCAAAATTACTTTTTTTAATCATTTGCAGGGTTCCCACGGTCATTAAAAGTGCTTAATATTTATTAACTTGTTTTCAAGGCCTAGACAATGCTTAGAGGTGCTTAAAAGTCCTTGAAAATACTTAGAGGTCCTTAAAAGTCCTTAATTTTTGCGGATGTTGTGTGCTCAAGAACAATTTATAAAGATACAACTCAGACTTGCTACCCGCGAGACCGCCACTTATCTGTACCATATTGGAATTCTCTGACATATTTGTATTACGCATGTGTCAACTTGTAACTTTTTGGTAGAATATACTTTTTTTTTTAAATTTATATTTCGACATAATGCCTAAAAACAAATTTTCAAAGGTCCTTAAAAATCATTGATTTTCGTTCTGTGATTTGATTGCGAACTCTGATTTGGTATTGTAACACTTGCTTAAAAGTAAAGTGTGTATGCGCTGCGTGCCCTGTAAAGATGAATTGCAACCTATTTTGATTGACTACTTCTCTCCTAGAAGTAAGAACACTTTACAACTATGCCTGGAGTAAAGGGACTCAATGAGAGTGATGGAGAGGAGTTGGACCAAGACACTGCCGAGAGTGACAAAAGCAGCAATGACGATACCGACTCCTCATCAGGTTCCGGTTCTGAAGATGACAGTAGTTCAGGTAAACGCTTGTTTATACATTGCATTGGTCGCATTTGCCCTAATATTCCTTCAATTTTTTATTTCTCCCTCAAATTCCTAAAATTGTACTGAAATGTTTCGATAATTCCTAAAAATAAATTAAAACCCCCGAAAATTCCACGATTTTTCTCCAAAACCAGTGAAAAAACCCTGATAATCCTCCAGATGAGAATTGTGAATTTAATTAAATTTGCATGTTTTTCAAAATAGTATAGTTGTTTAATTATGATGTTATTTTGTTAAAAAGTTGTTTGAATTTCAATTTCTTGAACATTGGCAGTTTTTTGTCGGTATCGTAACAAGCTTTGAAAGAATATGTGTTAGGAGCCTATATCAGCTTCCAATGAAATAGACCTAAAATTTTGCAAATTTTCCGTAAATTTTTTGAGAATTACCCCCTGAAATTTTCGGAATTATTCCTAAAATTTGTACCTAAATGTTTTTGAAAACTCACTGCGCCCCCAATATTGATACAACTTACTCGTGTAAAGCCCTAATATCACTTTCTGCGGTATCCAATTAACTATTTATTCAAAATGTTGTGTATTGTAAATTCAGCCTTTGTTCAAATGGTGCTAGTGCAATTATAATTTTTATAGTTTATTTAGCAACAACTTTTCTAAATGCACTAGTGGGAATCACACATTTGAAATGCTGGAATAAATGTTTGCAGAACTTATTGGAAAATAATAGTCAAATTATTTGTTATACTGAAAGATATGCATACGAGTTACTTTTAACACAAATGTTCATTTCAAAAAAGAAAAATTCTGTTTTTGGCAGCATGCCGTAATTAGAATGAATTATTTAAAATAAAATTCTAAGTAAAATTATTTACCATAAAAAGTTATGAAATGTAATTATAATTTTCTTACAAAGTTATGAATATTGTTCCTAGGCCTAGAAAAAAAAGCATTTACTTCCCTTGACATTTCTAAATAATATCAATTTCGTAATTTTAAGAATTAAATTTATTGATTTATTAAGAAGACACTCCTGTTGTCAAATTACAGGTTCTTCATTTAGGGCATTAAATAGTGTTTTTTAATATAAATGTATGATTAAATGTGTAGCTAATCTATACTTGAATAGAAACGGCTTGGTGCTTTATGTATTGAAATGTTCAATATTTTTGTAAGTTGACTTTATTTGTGTTGGTCGATTTAAATGTTTTCCTACAACAATTCACATTTCAGAAATGGACGAAGAAATTTGTGAGAGGAGACGAACTGACTGCTTGCATCAGATGGCCGAATTAGAGAGGCAATTTGTGCACATGAAAGAACAGTTAGTTGTTTTAATTTTATTGTGTCATGTTGTTTTTCACGTAAGAACTAATATTAAATACATAAATAAATTCCCCTGTATTTTACTAAGAAATCGATCAATGTCCAACACAAATATTTTATATTTCCACTAATCAAAAGTTATGAGCATGGCCATACAACTTTTTTGTCCTCTGTGTACATATATTAGAGCTGCCACAAGCGACTAAAAAGGTGACTAAAGCAACTTTTTTCGAGACAAGACTACTATGGCGACTTTTTTCGCCAAATTGGCCTAAAGGCTACCTTTTCAGCTAATATTGTTACTTTTTGAAATATTTGGTGACTATTTCTGGAAAAATATTCTCAGAGGGGTGTGGGAATTGTGTTATTGTATTAATGGAATTTTTTTTTTCTCTACATGGGAGGGGTTTTAATATTAAGGGTTTTTATAGCAAATCTTTTAGCGAGTGAAATTATCTTATGCTTGCGCAGCAATGAATCTTTCGGCGAGCTAAGTGATCATGTTATTGAATATTATTTGATTAATTTTTTACAAAGCAATCTCTAACAGGCCTAGAGCTCTAAAATTTACAACATAAGTAGTTTTAGCCTTCTAATTAGACTTAAGATAAACAGAATGTAAACATTTTATGTAGTTTTTTTTTACTTTTGTTAATTAATTTTTTACAAAGCGACTTTTAATAGACTTACGGCTCTGAAATTTTCATGAGACGTGTTTAAAGCTGGAACCTATAACGCAGGGCCACACAGTTGATTCAAAATATAGTTTTTAATTATAAATAATATGTATAATATTAATGAATTATATATTATATATAATATTAAAATATAGTTTTGAAAATATAATCTGAATTGTCACTATTAATTTTAGTATTTGAGGATACTATCTTGGCTACTATTTTTTACATCTGAGGTTACTAAAGCAACTATTTTCAATGCTATTAAGCTGTGGGAGCCCTGATATATGCTTAGTTTCTTTTGACATCTATTCCATGGAATAAAACATATGATACAACAAGAAATAGTGCATAGGGTAATTCTCTAATCAATCCACATTTATTATGCCACCGCATATGTTGTTCGATTCATTCTCTCACTGATGAATGGTGAATGACCCTTTTCTCTTGAATAGTCAGTAGTCCTTCATTCATAAATCAAATAAGTAAATACTTATTTGGTTTCTAAGTTTAACAGCCATAAGTTTATTGTTATTACAAGTTTTATTTTATATATGCTGTGAATTCCATAAAGAAGGAGGAGTCAGTTAACAAATGCAGCAAAGTCAGATAATGCATAGTGGATCTCTTGGTAAACTAATGTAACTGATGCTGCAAATTTTATCCAACAATAAACTAATTTCTGCATTGAGGATTCAATAAATGCTTAGTAAATTGACATGAATGAATTTCAGGTACCGATTTTGTGTAGCATAAAGCAGCAGGTGTGTTTAATAAAAACAAAAAAATAAAACTCATGATAGAATAAAAACCTTTATTGAAATAGTAATTGCATACAACAATAGCTGAGTGATGTATGGTCCCTTTTCCTATGAATATTTATTCATGATTTTTATTCCTGCTGAAACAGAACTAATTATATTTGTCTTTGAATAAATTGAAATATCAGTATAATGACTTTTTATATTTTAATTATTGTCGAATAATTATTTAACATATCAGAAATTCGCCACTTTAGACAATAGACAAGATAAAATTATATAATCATGCATCGAATTTTCCAGCTATCTATGGTATTTTCCAGCTAACTATGATAATTTTTTTCAGTTATATTATTGTTTCATTGGAAAATATTACTAACTTTTTATTAATGGAATGTTAGCTAAAAAAAGGGGGTTTGTGCTGAGTCTTTGTAGCAATAAATTGTGCAATTTTTATGAAATTACAATCTTTATGTGGTTTTAATATTTAAATTTTGAAGGTTTAATCATATTTAAATTATGTAAATTTAATATGTTTTCTCTAGAGCTCTGTTTATTTGAAATCGGGAAAGATATAGGAAGTATTTGAATCAATGATTTTAAAAATTGAACATCTGCTTTATGTTTTTTTATTTAAATGCTCCCATTAAAGCATTAATTTATTAGTAGTAAAACTATTTTTTTTTACCAATATATTAATTTCATTTTATGGTGAAGTTTTTGTCCTTGGCTTGACTATAACTCGTTTTACAGGTTGTATGAAGAAAGGAGCTCGCAAGTAGAATCCAGACTAGAAGAAGTAAAAATGGGCATTGCTCTAGAATACACTCAACCTTTAGATGATCTGAGACTGAATTTAGAAAATCGTTTAGAAGTAGCAGGTACTTCAATTATTTAATTACTTATATTTCACTAGGATAATTTATCTTTTATGTATGTGCTTTATTTTTAAAATGCAGATTGATCATTTATGCCATTTTATTTAGAAATATTAAAAGAATTGCGACTTGTGAATGTGCGGCACATGGTAGATGCTGAAAATCAAGCATCAAAACAAAATTTGGAGGTAACTTTTTTTTTTTACTTTCATCAATGATTTTGATGTATTCTGTTCTTTCGATCTGATCTGATTTGATTTTGATGTATTGTCTAGTATCTGTTTTTTTTTTATTATTATTTCAGATGTTTATTTTATGTTTATAAAAATCAATTTGAATTTTTTAACTTTATTACATGCATTTGCTTTGGAACCTTTTTATAAACTTTTGTTTCCTTTAAAAGACATTAACTAATTTAACAGTCACATCACTAATAGTACTAATACTTGTTTAAAATATTTTTTTACCTTAGAATCTTAAATGAGGTAATTTGTGACTATTTCTTATATATCTAAATATGTATGTATTTTTTTAAGAAAAAATCATGTTTCTATCTAATTTGTTTCCTATGCATACAGTATTTTAATATTTACGCAAAAGTTGTTTGGTTGTAATTTCAGTTCTGTTACTTCAAGCGCTACACTAAACACACCTACATCATAATTTTTTTTTATAATATATCGTCTAGCTGCAAATTGGAAGTATATTACAAATCTGCATAAACTGTTATTTATAACCGAGTTGCAAAACTTTTCTAATTTGTTATTAAACCTGCAAAACTTACTATGTTACATCCTGATAAAAGAATTTTGTTTTAACAATTATCCGATCATGAACCTTTCACTAGTTATATTCCCTTTTCTTATATTTCTTGATTGGGGGGGGGGGGAGGGTGATGTCTATCTTGTGCAGAACTATATTGATATGTATTTGGACAATTTCTCAATTTCGTTCATGTTTCCCTTAACCCTTTAAATCCCATGGAGTCAGCAGTGTGGGTTTCACAAAACCCTGATGACTTTCCATTCATAAAAACTGGAAATGAACTCGCCCGACTCGTTCTCCTGTCTGCCACTCCAAGGATTGCTGTGGGGGGTCACTGTCGACCATTAAAAGATCATTACTATATGTATACAGCCTGCAATAGGGGTGTGCGTTGGGTCATCTGCTTGATATGTCAGAGAATTTAGTTGGTGTCTTATCAATGAAACAAACGCCACCGCTAAGTACATGACAAGATTCCCATAAAAGAATAGTCCCTGACTATCTTACTCCATGTCCAAAGGGTGGGGCAGTTTGACATTGAGTACTTTAAATCCACGTCTCCCCTCTACATGCCCTACAATAGCCTATTGTTGAGGACCGTCACGCTTTAAACAACTAAGGCAGGGCAGTTCCCCTTACTTGGAAATATACGTTTACCCCTGCACCCGCCTGAAAGGCGGTTAGCTGGGAAATTCTCTACAAGGCGGTATAGGGCGGGTTGGGATTTAAAGTGTTAATAAGCTAAATTTTGCTTTATCTTATTTGCAGTGTTACAATTAAGTTTATTCAATCATTCAGATGTTTGTAATGTTTCCTTCACTATTGCAGAGTGAAAAATATTTGTTGAAAGATTCTATGAAATGTGACTTAGAAGAAAAAATAAGGAGATTGGAAGAAGACCGCAATAGTGTTGATATAACATCAGGTAATTGTTGAATCGAAAAATAATGGATCTATTCCTGTCATCGCATTAATAAATTTTCCACATTAAACCAACTCCTATTTAATATTTTTCTAGATTTGTGGAATGAGCAGGTAAATCACAGGAAAAACAAAAGAAAAACAGATGCACATTCTATGGGGAAAAGAAAAAAGCCTGTTACTGTATCAGATATCCTTATCATAAATTTTCGCTTATATTTTCTTGTTATAAATTTTCTTTTTTTATTCAATATAATTATATCATGTAGTTTTAAGGTCCAAAAAATTAATTGAATTTTTGTTAGATATGGACGTTTTTACGTTTTCTATGTTAAAAAATGTAATGTTTAGAGAAAGTTCTGTGTATGTTTGTAACAAAATATCCCTCAAAGGAAAACGCTATGATGAAAATTTGGTATGCAAGTTAATAGTTGCCCAAAAGTTTCTAGAAAGGTGTATCCTAAATTGCTAATGCTCACAAGAGGTATTTGTTTAGTTCGAATTTGATCAAAGTTGTCTTATATTTATTTTTAGGTATCCAAGGAGTTTGGCAATTTTGGAAAAATAAGAAAATTTTAAATATTGTGGTTAAATCAGTGAATTTAATTATTTTCTTCATTTTTGAGGTGAAAAATGATAAGAAATTCTTTAAAGGGGAAAAATACATTTTTTATTTATAACTTTAATGTTTTTTTAAAGTTTGTAAACAAATAATTTGATTCTTAAATTTAGTTTGGAAGGGTTTATATTATTGTAAAAGTATGAGTGATTAGGAATAGTAGGAAAAAATCAAATTGTTTTTTCTCTTGACAGCTTAATGCTCTTAAAATTGAAATATCCAATAAACATGCAATAAGGTGTAAACCTCAGCTCAGTATGCAGTTTAAAGAGTATTTAGCATATTTACTGTCCTCGAGACATAAAGTTTGTCTTTTTGAAGCCGAAACTTGTAATATAGGATACCATGCAAGGTTAAACTTGTGTAATTTCTTTCTTCTAAGCCCTAAGTACGGCCATTTTTGTAATTTAAGTTTTTAAATAAATGTATAATTTTCTTTTCATTCAAGATTTTATAAAATCCTTAACTTGTTTTCACGTCCATACATTGTTTATATGCTACATGAAAATGACATTCTTGAAGATTGGACAACTATCCGCAAAGTAAGATGCAATATTTTTTGTAATATAAATAGTTTCACAAATTCAAGTTATGTGTGTATGGTGTGCTTTAAAAATTGTTATTTTTATTCTAGGCCCTTAAAGCTTCTAAACAGAGTAGTGAATGTAAGTATAAATCCAAATATTTAGCTTTGTTTCATTGCATGTAACTTGATACATGAAGTTTTAGGTTAATACATGTGAAATTCAAAACTTCAACACTTTATTTTTTTTAAAAATTGGCAGATTTGGAACTGACAAAATTATTAAATTTTCTTGAATATTTATTTAATTGAAATTAAAATTTAAGCAAAAAACTTAGCATGAAAATAAATAATTTTAGCATCAATCTTGGATGTCTTGTCCCCTTTAAGAATGAGAGGAGTTTTCCATCTATGTTAATGCCACTTCACTTGTGGCTATTTTATTCAAAGTCTATCTGAAATTAAAATGTCATTTTCAAAGTAAACTATACAATTTCTTTATAGTTATTTTTCAGTATTTATAAATAGTAATTACTGTGTGAGTAAATGTTGCAAAATTTGGCACCAACAAACTAGTAATCTACTAAAAAGAGACGGTAGTCAATGTATGACTTGGTTATAGTACAAAATGAGTTGGATTATTTACATCAATCATTAAGACAAAAATGCTAATCTATAAATATAAGAAAACTTGTCTTAGCAATTGATCTTGATATCATCTCCTCACTGCTAAAGATTTTGATGCCACATTCATAAATATACTTGAATTACTTTCCTTAGAGTTGGAATACCACTCTATATCTATTTCCAAGATTTAAAAAAAAAAAAAAAAAAATTTTTTTTTTGCTCTGTCAGTGCATCTTCATAATTTAATCTTGATTTTGAAACCTCAACTGTAATTTTACGTTCAGGACTGACACAAAATTATCTTTTCTGATGGTTATATATATAGATGTATAGTATTCTATTATACTGACATTTCATAAATTGCTGATTGTCAGGAAAATATCAAGAAGAATGGAACATACTGTCTTCATTATTTATAATACAGGGGTCGCAGACGTCCTATAAATCCTATATTATTTTAAAAATCGTTAAAAACGTCCTATATTGTCCTATATTTTATAATTGTCCTATAAATCCTATATTTCTGTGTTGATTCGACCTATATTTTCTTCAAATTCGTAATAACGGTGCCGATTATTGCGATTTTTTTATATTCCGGATTTTTTGCCGCGATCGTAAGTGAAAAAGATCTGACAAAACCCATAAAAGCGATGTTAGTTAGCGAGCAGCGCCGTATCTCTTGTGACGTCACGTGTTGCATTGACTACTCACTTCCTTTCTGCGTGACCATAGGGAAAGCGCACGTCGACAGAGGTAACGATGACTTATTCCTACAACTCAACTGTACTTGACCGACAAAAGTTGTAAACAAGTGAACTTTTCCATAGCACGAGTAGTAAACTAATTGGTCATATTGCAAAAAGAGAAGCGAAAAAGCTAAGGTTAAAATTCCAAGTCGGATACGGATTCTACGCTAAGGTGATTTTTTCCAAAAAGTAGCAGCCTCGACATTTTTTTAATCACATGGGAACTACCTATGGTTGCCATAATTTGGAGCGGCTCTATGTAATCAATTCTTAGCGCACGATCCGTACTGGACTTGGAATTTTAACCAAAGAAAGCGATGCAGAAACAAACTACCTCGAAAAGAACAGTGTGAGCCGTTGCCTTTTGCTTATGTTAGAAAAACAGAATTCAAGAAACCACCTCCAGTTCTCAACGAACCGCCACTTTTCTTTATTTTTCGAAAACTGAAAAACGATACAATCCAAATACATTTCATTGCTTATTTTTTAAATTAAAATACTCTCTCGTGCAACAACGTTTACAAAATTATAAAAGCCGTTTGTTTTCCCGTGGCTGGAATCTAGCGTGATAAACAAATGCAACCGCATTGTTAATTCAGAAACCTTACAAACAGAAAAAAAAAAGAAAAAAACTTTATTATACACTTGGGCAGGACTAAAATCAACATTTCGAGTGCCCAGTCAATGATTGATGAAGGAAACAAAAGGGTTAAAATTTACTGTACAGTGTCAGAATTAGGATAACGACTTTTCAAAAAAGTCAAAAATTGAAAATGACGTCAAAAATCTGTGTTGCTAAATCTAAACGCTCACAAGGATTACGAAAAAACTAAGTCAACGGGTTGCCACATTTGGCTCTAAATCGCCAGTCCGTCCGGCACCGTAGGATAAATCTATACCAACAAAAGACTGCTAATAAGGATAAAAAGAAATAGGGCAGCTCAAGCACATATACATGCTAGAAACAAAAGACTCAAAATTGCAAATATAGCTAATATAAACTTGATTTATTGATGAATACAAAGTACGAAATATTGAGGTAATAACGAATAAAGGATGACATATTTAGGATCAGGCGATTTTTTCCCTCCCCCCCCCCCCCCCTTCTGTTTTCTTAAATTCAATATAACGAGTTTTAAAGGGAGATAGTAATTTTCTGAGTACTTTTTATTAATATTCCTCTATTAAAAAGAAAAAATTATAGGAAGGAAAATTAGTGCTGAGTGAAAGTCCTCATACTTCAAATAAGTATGTCTTATATGTTCATTTCAGTAATTTTCATTTAAAGTTTTAATTAATGAAATATATAATGAGTTAAAATTAAAGTTCTGTAGCAACTGTGTGCAGTTATTCGATATTTTATATTGTCCTATATTATTTTTCAAAAAATCCTATATATTCTTATTTGCTCACTTTGACCCCTGATAATAGGCAATGTATATTTTTCTTTCCAGATGAGTTCAGTGCTCCTGAACAGAGAGTCAGTGCCCGCTTTGCAGATGGGAAATTGCTGTTCAAAGGCGACTGTTTTCGAAAGGGAGAATCTGTCTTTGTAGATGACAAGATAGAGAAGCCGTGGCCGTAAGATATTTGTTTATTTGCCTGACGCAACTCTTGTGGAAGGTTTTAAATATTTCTATTCTTATGTTTGTGTTGGTGGTGTGATAATCTATGTTAGTTTTGTCATTTAAAAAAACTCATTTATCTGCAGCATATATTTCTTTAAAACTTAAGCTGTGTCCAGCAACATGTTGCAAAATCTTACTAATTTCTAATTGGCTGGTAACATGTTAAGACTGACCATAAGCAGTGAGAAGTAATGCCACAACCTTTACATAGATATTGCAACATGTCTATGGGATGATAGTTATTGTGCTATCATTTTGGTAAAAGAAAAAGTAACAAGCTTATACACATATCAATAATTGACAGAGAAATTGTAGAATGTTGCATTTTTTCTTCTTTCTTTTGGTAAATATTATCTACTTTTGGTAAAAATGTGAATTATATTTGACAATGACATTTAAGTAACACAAAATTATGATTTAAATATAACTTTAAATCGTCTTTCTGTTTATTAAGGATGTGGCTTATTGATCAGTAAATTGGTAGGTTGTTCATTGTGGAGGTAATCTATAGGTAGATAAACAGCCAAGACCCATCAACCATAATGTCTTTTACTCATTTTTCTCTTCTAAGTGGGTTGTAGAGGATACATTAACATTTTCTAAAACGATTGTTCTAAAATAGCATTCAAAATTGCTCATTAGTGCTGAAAAGGTTGCTACAATTTGGAGTAACGGCTAGAAATGTATAACATTAATACCACCCTCCAGTCCCAAAGCAATAGTCCCATCTCCCGAAAAACAACTAGATGTTGGCAAAAAACGCATGCCAAGTACTATGGTCAGCCAGAAAAAGTTATGAAGTATAATGTTTGCCAGGTACCGAATGGTTTAATTTCTTTATGGTACTTGTACACAATGAACTAAATTAGGAGGACCCTCGTAGGCAATCAAAACTTGACTGGCTAGAGTTATTTCATCTCATTTGATATGTTTGGGCTACTTTTTACCCATTGCACTGAATTGATGTTAATTCTATAAAAACTGTAGCCTGCCAAGTACTGATTGCCTATCCTCTCAATAATTCCAATTTAGGTCTTTGTGTACAAGTACCCTTCAAAGAAATTAAACCCGCCTGCTTGGTGGCAAACATTGGATTTCATTACTTTTTCTAGCTAACCATTTTACTTCTAGCTTATATTTTTTTTTTTTTACAACATTTCGTTGTTTTCTGGAAGGTATCAATGCTTTTTGTTGTGTTATGTTTTAAATTCTATAAGATACAGTTGATGGATTTTTTAGTGTGAATAATTATATTCTCGCTAATGGCACAACCGACTACATATTTAGATTCACATAGAACTTTTTGTATTGAGAGCTACAATTGGTATCACGATTTAATATTGTAAAGAGATTTAGATTTGCAATCCAAATCCTGTTCATTTCTTTCAAGTAGAAATTCTCTTTACCAGACCGAGAAAATGTGTTCATAATGAAAAATATATACCTACTAATTTTAACCTGAGTACAAAAAAACATGCAAATACATATTAAAAATAAGTAATAATGAAAAGTATGTATGACATTCTAAAAAAAATAATTACTTTCTTTGCAAATGAAATAGAAGATTACTAGCTTTACATACAAAGTGATATAAAAAAAAAAAAAATTCAAAATAATTTTTGCTTTATGTTTGTAAAATAAGATATATCATATTAATTGAAATTTAAACAATCTTCGGTGGTGGGGCAGTTGTTAATGTGGCAAGCTAGTGATCAGAAGGTATGTGGCTCTTAAACAACCAGGCAGCTTGATGTGTTGAAACTTTATTTTAATATAGATGTAGTTTTCTTACTCAAAGTTGAAACATGTATGATAGAACAGACCCTCATACACAATAAAACATACAAAAGGTATTTTCTCTAATAAAGATTAGAAGTAAAGAATGGCCAGAATATATCAAAGCGTTTAAACTCTAGGCTTGGCTAAAATTCCCAACTATCAGGATCATTTCTGTGTAGTCGAGACATTCGTGCACATCAAATTATGTAAAAGGCACTTCCTCAGATAAAGCTGAGAAGAATGAAAAAGAGTGGCCAAAATTCACCAAATAGTTTTGGCAGTTGGCCTGGCTAAAGTTTTAATCACAATAAAAAAAGTCAGAAGAACAAAATTCTGGTGACGTCTGCGATTTATAAAGGAATTTTGTAATGTGTTCCCTTGTTCAATGTCAATAATTATGTAGTTATTTTTTGTGTACTGATCCGTGACAACCCAGTGGCAAATCACCAGGGTTCTAGCTATAATTGAAAGTGAGAGGTTGAAAACCAGCTTGAACTCGGTCAACATAATATACACTTGTAGGTCCTGCAGCTTTGACATGGAGCTGCTAAACTTTGCCTTTCCTAGATTGAAATGGTTTTGTAGAGAGAGATTGAATTTTTTTCCCCCTCTATTGTGTTTGCTTACCAGTCAACTTTTAAAGTTTCATTACTGTAGTCTTAAATAAGTTGCATGTTTTATTTTGTGGGCTTTCTTGTAGTAGGACAATTTTAATCATTTTTGCATGAAAGGTAACAAGTTTCTTATAAAACATTAATTTTAAAAGTCTTGTTATTTTGTGTGGCTATATCTATATATTTTTTCAGAGCCCATGTGATATCAGTCAATACTAGTGAAGTACTCCTACAAAAGCAGGATGGTTGTTGGTCCAGAATATGCATAAGTGATCTTCAGTGTGGCAAGTACAATATCCGTCACGAAGTCTCGTAAACATGAAAGCTTGTTCAGTGTATTTTATTACTTTAAAATGTAAATAGTTTTGTTTTTTCTTTCTTTCAATGTGCTGTGTATAACTAACTGTACATATACATTTAACAGTTTGTTATGTTATCTCATGACTATTTTATGTTTTGTAATGCTGAAAAAAAATTCTTTGTATAATTTTTGTAATAATAAATGTTCTGTGTAAGTATTCTTATTTAGAGGTGGTTTTTTTTTTTTTTTTTTTATGTTACCAAGTGGACACTTTAAAATAGTGATATACACTTGAATAGTGCATAATAACATAAACTGTAAGTGTTGCAAACCTTGCAACATTTTTTAAGAATTAATTTTTTTTTGTTAGGTTTTTTGATTTATAAGAAAAAGATTAAAGAATTTGTTTATTGTATAATTAAGAAATTCTGTTGAATATCGTTGATTTTTTATAAAACAATTTAATTTTTTCAAAAAATCTTTTTAAATTTTTTTTCTTCTAAAAATAAACATAATTTTTTGTGAATAATCAAAAATAATTTAATTAATTTAGAGAAAGAAACTTGAAATAAATACAAATTAAACAAGTACTTGGTAAATATATTAGGGTGTGTCCTTAAGTAAATTTTCCAAGTAGGTTATTATACAAAATTTATTTCCTTTAAAACTTTGCAATACAAAAATATGATATAAATACTTAATCACAGAATGTACACAAATTTTTCCTTTCTGGAGTGCTTACTTTCTACAAATAAAAAGTTTCACAAAACAAATATTCTTTTTAGTGGTATTTTTTAGTTATAATCAAAATATATGGATTTTTATTTTGGGATAAGTGTTCAAGTAAAAATACATAAGTTCACCATAAAATAAATTTATGCACTTCACTATGAATTTTTTAAATATGATTTTTCGTACTTAAAAAGGAGGATGAATCCATTTTTGTATATCGCGTGAATTTATTTTAGGAGAATGTGTTAGAATGTGAAAATCATGTTGTTCAAATCATGCTCATAATAATTAAATATCTTAAATCGGAAAAATTGGTAGAACTTCCTGGACTAAAATTTCCTAGCTTGGTAGCAAATATTCTAATATTCCATTTAGAAGTCTGCCAAGAGATGTCTGAAAACCTCCACTAGGGTTCATGTTCAATCCATTTCTGAATCTATAGAATTTTTTATTGTTTACAAAAGTTCCAGTTCACTAATGCTCTAGTTAAAATTATGATTTTTTTTGGAATACTATTAATAAGCCTATTAAGCTTGATATTTGAGGAGAGGGGATATACTGCCATATGTTCAGGTGTAATTTCAGCAACTCGGAAGAAACTAAACGCAAATATGAAGGAAAAAAGCTAACTTTAAAACTTGGACAATATTACACTCAAAAGCACTTAAGCTGAAAGTCAACTACCTCTTCTAATCACTTTCACTAGTTGACTAACTAATGCAATAGCAAGTCGCCAAAATCATAACCCATATGTATATATGGCAAATTGTTTTTCATTTAAGAAAATCCCTTCTTTTTTTTAAAGGTTGATTTTACTTGTGGTTTCAAAAGTCATTGGTAAAAAAAAGTGTTTGTCAGAACTGATTTTGATTGAGAATTTTGTTGTTAAAGGTATATTGAGGATTTTGCTGTTTAATGTTTATGATGAATGATTACTAGAGAAAATCCTATATATAAGAATTTTTTTTTTTAAATATCTGATGGAACTAACCAATAGATATGAATCACTGAACAAACTGTGGTGTCATCAAATGGTGATAATATTACTGCAATGAATTAAAACAAGTCTTAACAAGAAATAAATATATTTTTGTTAAAAAACAACTGATATAATTCAAAGTTTATTATCAGTTTCCTGTGCCTTCCTTTCACGATGAAAGGGCCAAGGAAGAAAAATGTAATTGAGAGTGTCTCCACTTATAACCATCTTGCTGCTTAGGAAAATGCAGCTAGATGATTTCAATTGTATGACTGAGGAGATGTTTTCCAAGATTACCTGGTTGAGAAAATGTTTTATCACAATAACTACAAATGTGTGGATTTTCTCCAGTGTGAGTAAGCAGATGCCTTTTTAAAGTGATTACTTTAGAAAATGCTTTGAGGCACTCGGCCACATCCATAGGGCTTTTATCCAGTGTGAGTGATGATATGGCTTTTCAGAGTGAGAAGTAGAGAAAAAATTGTGTCGCAAATGTTGCAAGTATGAGCTTTTTGTCAGTGTGAGTAAAAAAAAGCCATTTAAGACTGCCTGAAAAAGAAAATGTTTTGTTGCATACATTACAAGCACTCACTTAAGTTATTTGTTTAAAATTATTCTATTTTGTTACTTAATTCAATTTTATTGTTTTAATATTTAGATCATAAATATATTAATATAAAGGACTAACATAAAATGTAATTAAATCATGAATTCCCCTTTTGGTAAAAATTAAATTTAAAAAAAAAAACGTTACGAGGGCATTGTCTAAATCGAAACTTTATTATTTAAGTAATAGCATTCATGAAATAATTCTGTATGTTAGTCATATACCTATAAGAATAAGTAAGTTGAAGGGTGACAATTTTTTTTCCAATTGATTTTGGTATAAAATAGTTTCATATTTAAAATTAATTATGATTTTATTATAAAAAAGTGTTTGAATTGGGTTAAATTAAACATTCCAAGAAATGCTAAAATGAATATTGTGATTTTAGCTTTTGTGATAAAGAAATTTTGCACCCAAACTTAAACACTGCCTGGGATCATCTGAAAAAAATGCTAGTTTCCCAATACTTTTTTGGAATATCTTTATTCTGTTTTAAAACTTATTCATTAAGAAAAATTTGCACTTATATTTGAAAAATAAAGGATAAAATCAAATAATCATACCAAGACCTTTCATTAAAAAATTAGTACTCTTGAGCCATATGTAATTGTAGTTGTTTCATGGAATCTCTTTGGCTCTCTCAAGTTATTTCACACCTTGTATGCTTGCTTTGAAGCAAATCGCTACAGTTCAAGTTCTACTGCTGATGGCCAGTTCTTCTTTTTCCCAACTCACAAAGTTGACCATTCTAATATAGAATTTCTGTAAGTACTCATGGATGAGAAGGAGCCCCCTCCCTCTCTTAAGGGAATAGGAAGTGAAATTACCTTCCAACAAGTATTCTATGTATTTTCAAGGTCTCCGAGAAAGGAATTGTTTATCCCCTAATTTCTCTGGAAGAATTGTGATCACGCCAATAGACTTCAAGGTCATTCCGACAAGACAAATTAGTATCTTGATCAGTATTATCTGTTTTTTAGTGTTTTGCAGAATTTAAAAAATACTAAACTGGTACATTGTTCATCTTTCTTTTTAATTATCTGGATATTTTGCGCCTTTAAATGGAATCTTTCAAGAAACCTGCATTCATGAATGGAAAAAATCTTTAGTAATACCTTTTTATACATAAAATCAATGTTACAAGGATGCAATCGTCAGACATCCACTAAATCCTCCCCAGGGCATTCTTAACTGCTTTGAAAACAGTGTAACTGGGAACAGCTTTTTGTAAATTTCTTTTCTTCAAATATATTCCATGAAATTTCTGGAGCTTTTTTTATTATTACTTTCTTGGAAAGGACTTTTTTGTAAAAAAAAAAAGTTTGCGAAGCAGGATAGGCATTTTACAAGTTTGTGGTAAGAGAACTGTTATTCCACCCAAGCAGTTTTTAATATTGTTGAGTTAATAATTGCTTTCATTAGTTTCGGAAGTTTTCATTTTTTAATATTTTACAGAAATTCTACAACAAAACAATAAGTCAATTATCAAGTCTAAATATTTACTGTTTGTTATAAGATTTTTAAAGGTTTAGTTTGCAAGAAATATCGCTGCAATTTAACGAGTTTTATCTGGTATTTGTGTAACGGAAAAGTGTCATTTTTGAATCAAAAATATACCATATGTAGTTCCTGAGGTACCAAAAGTTTACATGATCCAACAATTTACTTTGATTTTACATAAAATATAAACATGTTCAAATTGTAACCTTTTAATCTCTCTGAAAAGTAGTTAAATGCAATTATAAATAGTGTTCTGAGCTCCAAAAACATTGTAATTTCGAAACAGTAACGAAACGCACCCCCCCCCCCCCCCCCCTCCTATTCCTCGGCAGTCACACACATTAAAATACATGTTTTTCCTGGAAACCAGAAGTAACTTGAGTTGTGATAGAAAATTAACAAATTTCCTACCATATTAGCCAATCACTATAGATCTTCCAATGGAAATTATGCTAAAAATTAATGCTAAGCCAATCACAAACACGTATTTCATTTTTCATATAAAATATGCGATTGCAAAACGTATTGACAAATTTTTTAAAAGACGAATTGGTACATAACAGATATCTGCTATGTTTGAGGGAAAATAAAATCGTACTGTCATCGGCTGAGGAAAGGCTAAAATTACAATCCTTAAATTTTGTTTCTAAAGGTGTATTATGATTGGCAAAACAAGCATGCATTGATTAAGAATTTTATGTAAAGAAATAATAGTAACAGAAATTAGTAAACAGCAATTGATCGAAAAAGTAAACTACATTTTCTTGCACTTTGATAGAGTCCAATGCAATGGTTACTTGGTACCAAACATCTAAAAACCAACCAATGTCTTAATTTAGCAGCTTCATTGCTACCTGTTTAGCTAATCACAATGGATCTTAGAATGAGTTATGTGCAACAAGTTATTTTTTAACTAATCCAAAACACCTATTTAGTTTTATATGATTTTAACAGTTGATATTGACGTTTCTACATATCTATATATAATGTATTTACCACTTTTGAAAGCACATAACGCTCATGAGATGGCATCAGTCTGTTGTTGTACTTTCATTATGGCAGACGAACATTGATCCATGAATGTCTGCTAAACAAAATATAACCAATATTTATTTAAAAAGATTTTACCCCCAATTCATTTTGGCTCTTACGATTTCCTCAGATCAATGCTACTTTTGATAGTTATTCGATTCTGTGGCCCTGAAACATGAGTTGTATCGCATCTGTTTCCGCGCCATCTACTCCGACCGAGCAAGTTAAACAGATCCACAATGCCTCGACGAAGAAAAAAGCCAAACATAATAACAGGGTTCATTTTCCAGACGATGAAATGCTTGTCACTTGCTTTCTAGAACCACCTGATCCGTGGTCTAAAGGTGATCTACAGTTTATTCTTCTCGGCTTTAAACGAAACCTCTTCTAATCCGTAATCTTATTAGTGCTAAATCTTGTTAGTTTATTGAAAGATAATTGTTTTTCAAATATTTTCCTCACTTGGAAATTTTTATTGTTCATATATTTTTATGTTTTAAATAAATATTTCAGTTGGTGCTAACCGAATACTACGGTATATTTCGCGATAAAACATAATATCATAGTCTGTTTTCTAAATGTGATAATTGGCTTAAATACTATATTGCCGGTGAAATTTTCTTCGTATTCATATAATACTTAGAAGCCCTATAACTATTTGAAAATTTAAGTTACTAAATAGGTTACTTAATTTTCCCCCTTCATTATCATATTTTGTTTCCTGTTGTCCATATGGTATTTATTTGCAATAAAGCTTTCTACATTGCAAAAAGAACTTATTTCAAGTGTCCCTTTAGATTAGAATGTATCAATGATGACTTTCTCAGGACATATATACTCACAAAAGTTACTTAATGTTTGCATGAACTATAAGATATTTATAAATTATATTCTTCTAAATGTTGCCATCAGTATCCAAAATATAAACTTTGTATCAGCTACCACATTAAAGTTGTCCTGATTTTTCAAATTTCTTTTTTCTCATCACCCTATTTTTTTTTCTCTTGACTATAAAACCATTATTATAACCAATTTTTTAAAAATTAAAAGTGAGGACCTGTTCCGAGCTTGAAGTTCGCATCACATAGCAACATTTTGCTATATTGCCAGGGTTCATACGCTTCGGAGAGTACAGAGAAAACCTGGAAAACTCAGAGGAAATAAATCAGCCTTTTTACTCTGGAGAAAAATCTTGCTCTTCAGCACTATTTGTTTAACCTTATCTCGAGGACTTAAAGTTTTGGAATTATTTGATAACATTGTCTTGTAGAAAGTTATTCTTAAAGAAACAAAACTTTTTCATGTTATCGAAAGAATTTGTGGAATCGAGGTTTGACTATTTTTTATCTGGCTTGCTAAAATAATTAAAATAATAATTTTTGCTTAAAATAATTAACCCCGGGATGGAAAACACAAATCAATCTCGGGGAATTTTTTTTCTGAAAATGAGTATGAACCTTGATTGCGCAGGGTGGTCTCTATTAATAAATTTTCAAATTTCTTTATTCTTACCACCCAATATTTTTCCTTTGGCTATAAAAAGATTATTATGACCATTTGTTTAAAAATAAATCGGGTTAACCCGTGCCCCAACGAGCTTGAAGACCGCATCTTGTTGCCACATTTTACTGACTTGCACATTTTATTGCATAGGGTACTCATTTCCTGTTTTATTCAACTTTCAAATTTCTTTATTCTTACTCCCTAATTTTTTTTCTTTTGGCAATTAAAAGATTATTATGACCATTTTCTTAAAATTAAAAATAATTAACTCTTGCAGCAACGAGCTTGAAGTTTTCCGCTGAAGCTTCTTTTTACTTTATTGCACTGTGTCACTGACCTTTTCACTTGTGTGTTACATAAACACTTTCAGCTGTCAAATGATAAGAAATTATTACAGAATGGCATAAGTCCACTCAGAAAGAGGTTTTAAGAGGATTGAATTTTAGTACACTTCTGCAGGGTAAAAGAGGGTGACAGAAATGTAGGAGCTCACTCTCTCGCCCTCCCACATTTAATTCAGTATTGATTTCAATTTGAAGTTGTGGTTTTTCTTTGTCTAATATATGGTGCATAGTTTTTGAAGTTATACTGGTAAAATTAATTTAATTGGTAAAATTCGTCACCAGGTAACAGTCAGCAAATTACCTGTTAATCAGCAGCTTTTGTCAGTCTTGATTCATATCAAACTTGAGGTGAAGCAGACTATCAATGAAAGTCTTATTTAAATTAGTAGTACAAGAAAGCTTAATATTTTAATGTCCTATTAGTGTCTATTACTGACTGATTGCTGTTCACAAGGAGCAACTAACTGGAAAAGAAATATGGTATTTCTGTTGTAGACTCATTACATAAGTTATAGGTGCTTAAGAAATTCAGTTCGCTTTCAAAGTTCAGCTAGATTATAGATGCAAATGATAGAAGATCTCACATGATAGCTTTCATATGTTTGATTTTACAATCGTGTCAGAGAGTTATCTGTAATAAATATCATCTAATTTTATATTGATGTGCTGTAGAGGGATTTCTCCAAATCAGTGCCAACGATTTTAACCTTAGAGATGGTCTTTATTTTGTATCCGTATTATTTTAAAATACATTATTTGTGACAAACATCATAATTGCTGGGAAAATAAGATATTTAACTGCAATAAAGAAAATGATTTGAAAGTGAGACACATATTTGTAAATTTTAATCTTGTCATAAATGAAATACTAAAATATATTTTTTAAATAATAAAGATATGCACCATAAGTTTAATTATTAATACATATTTCATCTTAGATGAGGAAATTGTTGAGTTGCATCAGTCAAAAGCTTGAATCTGTTTAAGAAACTTAAATTGCATATTTAAATGTATCACCCACTTTTTGGAAAGCAAACATTTCTTAGAAACTTGTTTAACATAAATTTAAGAAAATCTTCTTGTAGTAAATTATGCTAAAAAGTGGACTAAATTGAATAAAAAAAATACAACACTCTTTTAATATCAAAATAAACACGGACGTGTCCCGTGCATCGGTGGCTTATAAATGTATATTTGACCTAGTTAAAATAATTATTTTCAATATAGCTTTGAGCTAACTTGAGCTATAACTAGAGCTATGTAAAACAAAAACATAGTGTAAGATTCCTAATAATTTTAGAATTCTAGTTTGTTTACGAGTAGAAAAAAGAGCTAAAATGTGCCGTGCGTCAGCCAGAGAATTGCCCCTCTGTAAGAACTGTATTAAATCTCCTATCACAGGGTTCAAAATTAGTGGCTGCACTTAAAATGTTATTCGTGCGCATAAGTTTTGAACTTAGGTGCACACAGTGCTCTTAGCTATTCTAAAAACCACACTAAGTTTATTATGATTTAGAAAAAAATATGTTTTTTATTACGAATGAATGCTCAGTTATTTTGAAAAGTAGTATTTCTTTAGCTAACATGCTTAAATATGCACTTATACTTTAATCCATTTTTAATACTGAAGTTTACTTTCGATTCCGTTCGTTAACATGTATACCCAACTGGTATTTAGTGCACCAAAGTCACAAGACTTGGGTGCATTTGTGCAATTGATTTAAAAAGTGAAGTTCGACCCCTGTCTATCAACATGCATTAAAATTGTTTCTGAAGTAAAAACATTTGGTAAACAAACAGCATTTAATATTTTAAATGATTTTTAAATTCGTGCTGACATTGACTGATACTGATCTCATTATCATTAAATATTTTCATGACAAAAACATTAAAACGTACCATTGTTTTATATATTCACAGTTGGTTACTTGTCTCTTTTGCAGTATATGGAAATACTTTAGATACTCTTGTCTCATCTTATGTAGCAGCTTGTGATAAGCAAGGCATTAAACCTCTATCTTGTGTCCTAGATCAACTCCAGGTAATTATTTTTAAAAAAATTAATTTGTACTGTTAAAATTTATGGGAATTCTATTTGAGAGATTATTTCTTTTATTATTTAATAGCTCTTGAAGAGTTTTGAAAAGTTAATTATATTTATTAAAATTTTTTTTTAAAGCAAAGTGCATGTAGTGTATGTGTGTAAAGTAGCATCTTTATATAGTATATTGTTTTCTAAAGTAAAATATGTTTATGATATTTTAATTATTTTATTATTACGGAAGTAATTTATATTAAAACCTAATCTCATGATGCTACCCAATTCCAATCTTCTGTGTTGTTCAGATGTGATTTAGACCAATCTATGTATCTCTTGTCTAGAGCTTATGCTTTGAATACAATATTATAACTAATATTTTAAATGAATCTTAAAAATTATTTTGTTAATGTTTTTTCTTAATAAAACCATACTTAGATTTTTTTTTTTTTACTTTTTATGTAAACAACTTCATAAGCAAGCTTGCAGAAGAAATTTTTTCTTCTCTAACTCGTTTTCGCACATATTATTTTCTGCTACTGGATATTTTATCCAAAGATAACATATTTGTTTATCTATTATTTTTTACTTTAATCTTTCTCAAGCACTGTGTTTATTTTGCAGGAATATGAAAGTTCCTCTCAAAAGCTCATATCCAATCCTCGAGCCTTTGATCTTTCTATTTTAGGTAAGTCCCTTATTGCTCCATGGTATAATTGTTTTGGTTTTAAGATTTATACTTAAAGTAATTACTACTTCTATATCGTAATAGAAGTTTGAAAAGGTTTGTTGGATAAAAAACCAAAATTTTGTCAGTAATGTATTTTTGGATAGATGGAAAATTTCTTCGTCAGCTTTCAACAATATACCAGTAGTAATGTTTCTCTGGTAGGGATGTGTGATCCAGTTTTTCTCTTTGCAGTTTTTCATTTCTTCAATAAAGTTAATAAATAAAATTTTCTTATAGTATCAAATACTTTCACATTATTTTTTATTGTAAACATTTTAAATAGTTCAAAACTCTCATATTTGTGATCTTATCAAGATCTTGTTACGACCCACCAAATATTAAATCGGGACCCTATGTTGCAATCCGCAGTTTGGGAAACACTGTTGTATACATATAATTCTCCTAAAAGATACCTTAGAAATATTATTGAAAAATACAAAATTCCTAGATTTTTGCTTGTGTTGTATTAAAATGCTAATAAAATACGCAAAATATAAACATTTTCAACAACACACATCACACTTAGATCTTTAATGAATCTTATAAAAAATAGATGTTCCTTATTTGAATTTATATGTAAAAACAATATTTCACAAAATTTTTTTTTTTAATCCTTTTTCATTTTTTAAAAAAAATTCAAATTTTTTAAATTAAAAAAAAAAATAATAATTCTTTTTAAATACTAAAATTTGTTTGCACAATTAAAAAAAAAAAAAAAATTATTTAAACTTTATTAAATAAGAATTGCCATTAAAATATGGAATACTCATAGTAATTAATTATAATATAAATGTTTATTCATAATAACAAAAAACAAATTCTTTAAATCGGCAACAATTTTACTTTAGTGTTAAAAAAATAATAAATACAATATGTTTAGTTAATTAGAATGCCAATTCCATTAGTTAGAAAAAAAAGCATTTGTGTTTCATAAAACCTACTACAGTGGTACCTCCGAGCAGCGGACAGTCACGGGACCGAAAGTTTTGTCCGCTATTTGGAGATGTCCGTTATTAGGGAGGACAATATTTTTTAAACTAAAATAGCATGGGCATTTAACGAAAAATTACTACTACAATTTTAATTAAAAGCTCAAATTTAGTAATGACTAATTAGAAATAACAACTACACTTAATACTTTACCTTATTTTATTTGAAGTAATCTGTTAACAGGGTTTGGTTTCTTTTTTTTTACACTGTAAATAATTCCTTGATCAAGTGGCTGCAACATAGAAGTTGTGTTCGGAGGCAAAAAGACTAATTTTACGTTCTTCAATTTTAGGTCATTCGGATGAGAAGTAGCATTGTCCAGGAACAGAATTATTTTTCTTGCTTGTTTTTTCATTTTTTTATCTAAGTCTACTAGCCAATCACTCATTATTTCATTGGTCATCCATGCTTTCTTGTTGAATTTCCAGGAAACACTAAGCTTTTGCACATCAATGTTTTTTAAACATCTTGGTTTTTTGGCCTTTAAAATGACAAGAGGAGTTTCAAAATCCCCCAGCATTTTACAACATAACAAAATAGTGAGTCATTCTTTGGAAATTTTTCCACCACTACACTTCTCTACTTTAATCACAAGGTTTTGTCAAGGAGGACGCGGTAAAATAGGCCAGTATCGTCAGCATTGAAAATATCTTTATCTTTGTATCCTTGGCACACATACTTTAATTTTTCAATCCAGTCAGTAACGACATCTGGGTCTACAGACTTTTCTTCACCACAAATTGATTTAAAGGAAATGTTGTGCCATATCCTGAATTTTTCAAGCCAGCCATTTGATGTCTTGAAAGTTTCCAATCCTAAAGTTTCACCAACTTCTCTTGCTTTTTCTTGGAGAAAAACCCCGCTTACAGGAATGTTCTTTGCTCGAGCAGAGCGGAACCATTTCATGACCACATCGTCAATTTCATTCGTTTCTTTTTGCAAAATTTTAAATTCTTCTTCGAATTTTCATTTGAATTAACAATCCACTTTTTTCCAATTTCATCTTTGGCCTTCAAAAGTTCACTTATCTGTGTTTTTCCAACATGGAAACGTTCAGCAAGATTGCGCACACTTAATTTCTCTTTTTTGCTAACTTCCAACATATCAATTTTCTCTTTCAATGATAATCTCTTTCTTTTCGATGCCATATTTGCCAGTTCAAATCAAGTCGTAGGGTTGAACAAGGATACGAGCTGTTCACAGTTTAGCTACAGAGTAGTCTGCCAACAACAAAAGGACTTGTCAATTTTTAAAAAAAAGGGGTGTGTACACAGGACTTTGGCGGCTATAAAACCTTTCCTGGAATCCCCCATGGAAAATGGAGTTGGTCTCGTCTCTACGGCAACCTTTTGTACGGTTCTATGGAAAGGGGGGAAGGGCACTATTGTATATAAGAGATTGACTACATTCCCAAGAAGTTGCGAAACTGATTTCTGGATGGATCATGGGACATTCATATGCCCCTTCCCTATTCTTAGAAACAAGTGATTAGCCCCCGACTGTTTTGTATTAGTGTGATTGAAAGTTAAAAAAAAAATCTAAATTGACTGTCCGCTATTCGGAGTGTCCGTTATTCAGAGTGGATAACATGGAATGTCCAATACTAATAGACTGGGAATTGCAAAAATGTCCTTTAATTAGAGGTGTCCGCTATTCGGGAGTGTCCGTTAACGGAGGTGTCACTGTATCAACAAAAAACAAATAGATAGAAAAATTTATTTAAAATTTTCAGTTCTTAAGAAGATCATCCTATCCTTCAGCGTAAAATGTCACATAGCTCATTAAAAAATGTAGATACAGTTTTAGAAATTAGTTTGTGTATTTAGAAGATTCCAAAGTATGATTTTAGCAAATAAAAAAATTAAAAAATGGAAAATTTTGTAATATTTAAGGTAGTGGTTCGAATCCTGGGTTAGGCATGGATGTTCATTGTGGTTCGGAATTCACGTTAAGCTGTAGGTTTGGCCTGATTGGTCGTTACTGTGCACAAAAAAGGATTGTTGAGCGTATAAACAAACTAACAAACCATTTTTAAGGTAGAGTGTCCCCTAGTACTCAAAACATTTCTTTGACTTCTGATTTGAAAAATGAGTTGACGCTGTAATGATTGCTGCAAATTGTCATGTATTGATTGTTGGAGTGCCTACTAGGAGTTTTCCGGATTTATTTTTATTTGAGATACTAACATTAGGCAGTTTACCCTTGAAAGACCTCCCAGAAAGCATTCTAATCACATCTTATGCAAAGAAAAATCCTATACAACTAGTCGTACTACATTCCACAATCCTTAACTTTAAAAAAAAAAATAAATAACATGTACCTGAAATAATTTTTTTTCAATGCCAAAATTGCCATGAGGTAATATGTAGGATTTTATCAATTTCAAATGGTTTTTCTTAGGTGAAAAACTTAGTATGAAGCATTGTGAAGCTTTAGAGGAAGTTTTAAGAAGACTTCAATTTCAGTTAGTAGATTTAGAAGGATGTTATTTGGAAGACGAGGTAAATATGCTTTGTGATATTGTACACAGCAAGATTTAATTATAAAACTGTCTTGAAATTTTGACTTTTTTAGTCCTATTGTTATGCACCTTGTTTCAGTTGTATTTTTTCAGATATGTTTAAAAGCAAGTAGTAGCTTGAATTCTGATTTCACAGTAAGTCCTTGACATTATCTATAGCTTAGTCTTGAAATGGCTACGTATTACAAAATTTAAAATATTTTTGTTTCTTTCTCTCTGCTCAATTTGTGTTCTCAACTTTAATTTCTGATTTTAAGTTGCAGAATAGGTTCTTGGAAAGAAGGTTGTGATTTTGAATTCAGTTGTGGTATTTTAAATTTTCTAATTTTTTTAAAATTATTATGTTCAACTAATTTATGTATTTTATGAAAACTGTTTTTAATAACTTGTTTTAATAAAAGTTAAAAAAATTATCCATTAAATTTTAGGTTTAATGTAGTACAATTACAATTTTTTTTAAAAAATTAGCATTGGTGACAACTTTATAAGTATAACTGAGAAGATTATTTTCAAAAGGCAATATTTCTCAGTATTCCCATTACAAACGTTTCCTTTTGAAACTTTCTCTATGGTGCTTAGGGTAAACTCTAATATTTTAAAATCATCTGAAGGCACATTTGTTAATGTCTGTCTGATTTAAAAAAAAATAAAATAATAATAATAAAAAAATTAAATGCATTGCAGTACTTTTTTTAAAAGTCATTCAATGATGCTTTGTTTACTTTTATTCAAGAGTGGTGGTGAACCTTTCACTTTAATATATAGTTGAGTGAAATTTTTGAAAAATTAAAGAGTATGTAAACAATTTGGTTAATAAAAGACCTGAATTATCTCTTTGTTGATAGGTCGGAGGGCTAGACATGAGGTTGACAAATTTCACACTTTGGACTGTGTATAAGGTGTGTGTGTGCTATGAGCTCTAAAAAGTGCAAGCCCTAAAACGTCCTAGCCCCTTTTTTGGCAGTTATTCAAGGCTGTTTAATCCTGTTCGGCTGTTGATTTGAAATTTGCATTTCTAAAATCTATTAGCAACTGCTAAATCCAAATTAGAAAATTACCATTTGACTTTTGCATGTAAGTAGTATAGTACTAAAATTTGAACAAAGTACAGAAAATGATCCAAGAATAATAGATACACATAAATATTTAATGAAATCACAAACAAAGAGAATGCTTTGTATAATAATGAACTATGAACTTTCTTCAAATGATTATTTTCCAATTTAAAAAAAAATGGAATCGATTTATTAAAATTGTTTGAATAAATATCATAAACATACACATAAATTTTCTAAATAACACCAGATAAGTTATTTCTCATTTGAATAGAAAGGAAATATTTGCCTTAGTAAACACGTTCGCACCATAATATTTTGCTGAAAGTCGCCTTATCATCAACTGACATGCCTATAACAAGAAAAAAAACAGTATTTTCATTTGTTCACGATATTCGCGCAACTTCAGAAATAAAAATAAAATTTTTTTTAGTCATATGTCAATTGTATATTTTGTAGTCTTGAATGTTTTTACTGAAATCCAAAACCTAATAATATGCACTATTATTTATTTGTTTTTAAATGTGAAATGTTGAAAGCTTTTTAATTGTTTTTTATTTTGTGTCGTTGACAAATTAGTGCCGTAAAAATACTCTTTATTTTATAAGTAGTCGTTTTTATTTGTGTTAAACATGTTTTATGAGAGATTCCATAGTCATATATGCTGAGAAAGGATATTTTTTCCTAACCAATCAATTTAGACTAATACCGACTAGTTAATCATACTCCCTACCAAAGTAACCTGAACTGTTGTTTAATTAAATATTTATAATAAAGTGGTTAAGAATAAGTGGGAGAGATATACCACTTTAAACATCAAAATTCATTCTAAAATAATTTTTATTAATGTAACAATAGTTTTCAATCTAGTTTTATTACTTGATGGATAGGACTATTGTATTTTGATATGCACTATTAATGAAAATCCCATTACTTTGTAGTATTGTAAAATTTCTAAAATTATTTTGATGTATTAAGTAAGAAACAATTAAGTTTAAAAATAATTGTACTGGGAATTAATTCAATTTAAAGTAAATAAAAATATGAAATTGATTTTTTATCATTTACATTAATATTTACACTGTTGTTTAAAAGTGCTGATATTCATTTACAAACATATTTAATGCTCTTGTTTCATATAGCTTGACTTGAAGTAGATACTTAAACACGGTACCATAATTATTTACAATGTCGTTGCATAGTGTTTTTCAATTGATCATACAATAACAGTTGAATATTTGCTTAAGGTTTGCTAAAATTAGTTTATTTTCTTGCAGTTGGAATTTGCGAAAACTGTTAATCTTTTAGATTGGTGCTTGGAATATAACTAGTTTCTATTTGAATTAAATTGATTATTTTATTTCTATACTTTTGTATTTACGTGCGATTCACCATTGGTTTTTATTACCCTCTTATTTTGATAATTGGATAAATCAGATTGCTATTCTAATTTAAATTACTCAATAATATTCACCCAAAGTAAACTTTCCAGAATCATTTCTGTCATCTAAATCAGATTTTTTGGCTTTCAGAGTAGCAAACAAATCTCCAAAAGAAAGTACAGGAGGGAATTGTTTTTCAAAGTTTACACTTAAGACTCATTTTGTAGAGTGATGATTGAATTCTCTGCTCTACTCTTTTTTTAACAGTTCACATTGTATTGGCACATTTCTTTTTTAGTTTTGTGTGTTTAATAGTTGTGTGTGTAGTTTTCTGGGACTGTCACGAAAACCCTCGGAAAAGCTAGTATGTCTGTAAGTCAATTTCATTTTGTTTCATCATTATTTCTATTTCTGTGATGTTTAGTGTATAGATCTTAGTGCATTTCAAAAGCGTTACAGATCTAATTTCAAGTTCATTACTAAGTATGTGAACGTCTGTACATGACACAATTTTTATCAAAATCAATCACAAAAAATAGTTTGAATGTTGTCTTTCTGACTTCAGTTTTTAGTTTAACTGATGTTAAAGATTATTTTTAACATTTTCCTCAAAGTATCAGTTGCCATGGATACAACAAATAGATTTCTTTAAAAATTTTTTATTTTTTTATTTTGCTGCCAATTGTAGTCAAGAATCTAAACATGAACGGCTTTTCTTGGTTGATCTTGAATCACAAAATTTTACTCATGTACAAATGTGCTGTGTTATACACAGTATTATTACTATCACAGTTTAACATTATTGTTATTGAGATTATTATGAGGCATTTTTTGCTATTGTAGGGTGCTGCAGCTTTTTTTGATATGATTGAGTACTATGACTCGGCCGTTCAGCTAAATATATCTTTCACAAAACATATTGATTGCAGAGGCTGGCAAGCTTGCTCTCGCATGTTAAAGAAGGTAGGTTGAAATATTATCATAGCTAAAGCATGAGCTATTTCATAAGATTAAGGAGTTCATTTATACAGTAAAGCATCGAGTATCCGAAAAACCAATCAACCAAAACATTAACTAACCGAAACCATTCTAGTCGACAAATTCAAAATTTGAAAAATTTAGGCCTATTTTAATGTAGTAATTAGACCTATTTTAATGTGTAACTGCACCTAAGATTATTTGCAAGACATTTTATACAAAGTGTATACAGTTTTGTATTTAGTATGACTGTTTTTGGTTTCCTATTGCTTTCATGTTTTTTTTTGTTTTTTTTTTGTGAATGATTGGTTGTTTGAAAAATCAGTTATCCAGACACATCCAATATCTAATTGTTTTATATAAGTGACACTTTACTGTATGCAGGGTGTTCAAAAACCACCACACTTTTTATATATTTTTGTAATTTTTAGCAAAAATGAATAATATTTGTAATTTGAACTAGGGTCTGCAAATCAATATTTATCGAGATATTCGAGATCAAAGTTTTATCAATTTTAACCAATTAAATCTTTTTAATCCATTTCTGGAAACTCTCTTATTCGTCTGTTTTTCTTTGGAGGTTATCATAATTTTAATCGTTCGCTGATTGGAAACAAATATTTAAGTGGGCGTGGTGGACCAAATGGCAAGAAAAAATTACAGTTTTAAGTTTACTTTTTTTTTCTTTTTATCCTCTTTTGGCTAACATTGGATTTGAAAATACTTACAATGTTTAATTCTTGAATTTAAAGTGAGCATATGGTTTGCAAACTCTAACTTTTCATAAGAAATAATTTATATTGGAAATTTGAGTTGCAATAAATAACAGATAATTTTGAATTTTAATGTTATTGTTTAATTAATAATCTTTGTTCGTACTATAAGAAATATTTTTTTTTAATTAAATAAGAAACAATTATTATAAATACATGTAGAAACTTAACTTACTCTAATTAAATAAGCTGTTAAAGGCAGAATGTTTGGGCAACATGGAAAAAGTCCCGCGATCGAACCTCGCGACTCTCTTCAGTCTTTCTTTAAAATGAGCATACACGTCAGTGATCGTGACAGATAGTGTTGCATTAATTGTTTGGCTATATGAAGGAGTCATCTCTACAGACTGAAAAAACTGGGACAGTTTCCATTGAAAGACCTCCCGGAAGTACCTCCCGTGAAGTCATCACCATCACACAGGTATCGATTTAACGACATTCCGGTGCAGTGTTGCCTCCAAATTGCTATTATGCCATAAAATCTCTGGCCAATGCTGAAAGAATAACGGTAGGGTGCGCTGCAGTCGTTTCTGAAAGTACTGAATTTTATGTATTGTATTTGATTTTATTAACAAGATGGCACTTCATTAAGACAGTGTAACATTGGACAATTCAGAGATATCAAAATTTTATGAAAACGCCTTCCAGGAGGTCTTTCAAATGGAAAGTTACATGCATTTTCGTCTTGAATGGGAAGAAATATGGAAAACTTCCATCAAGCAAAAAATTAATCATAACAAAATTCAGATAATAAAATAAACTACTAACTTCAATTTGTTACTGGTAGAGGGCGCTATATTCGCTTCGAGAAAGTATTGAACTGAATTCGTTTTATGTGATTTTTTAGAAACAGCTACAAGAGTATTACACTGTATTGAAATATCTAACATGGGCAACTCATTATTGGATTATCTGTATTATAAAGAGGAACGCCTTCCGGGAAGTTTTACAAGTGGAAACTGGAGTGCATTTTTGTCTTGAATGGAAGGAAATACGTAAAACTCCCATCAAGTAGCACATTCAAATGCGATTGCAATAAAATTCAGATAATCAAATAAATCAATAAGTTAAATTTATTACTATAAGGGTTCGCTATGGAAAAGTATTGGTTGGTTTTATGTTATGTCTTAGCTACAGCTACAAAACAAGAGGACTATACTAAGCTGAAGCATCGTAAAACATGGGCAGTTGATTTTTGGTATTGTAATGAGTACTGCCTTCCATGAGGTCTTTTACAGGGAAACGGAAAAGTATTTTTTTAATTTAATTTTGTGAATTTCAATGGTCTTGTTTTGATATTGTGTCTTTTGACGGGAATGTTCTCTATTTCCTTCCATTCGAGATGAAAATGCGTTTCAGTTTCTCCTTGAAAGACCTCTTGGAAGGTATTCCTCCTTATAATATGGCTAATCTAATAATGAGTTGCCCATGTTTTAGGATATTTCCATGCAGAATAGTCTTCTTGAAGTTGTTGCTAAAAAATCATATACTACAACCAACTGAATTTTACAAAGCGACTATAGCGTCTCATAACAATAATAAATTGAACTTAGTGATTTATTTGATTACATGAATTTTGTTAATATTTCATTCTAATTACTGTCCTGTTTGATGAAAGTTTTCCATTTTCATTCCATACAAGACGAAAATGCATTTCAGTTTCCTCTTTAAAGATCTCCATTCTTCTTTATATACTGGTAGCTCTGAATTGTTCAGTTGTAACGATGTCTCAATGTCTGCTGCTAAAAAAATTCAAGTATGTGTAACTTATTTAATTCAATACTTTTAAAATCGACTGCAGCGTCACCAACCGAAAATAGAGTAACCTTTTTTTATCTAATTTTCGTAAAATTTATTGAACATTCAATTAACGTAAAAGTTGTTTTGTAATGGTTTTCTAGGTATTAATTTTTTAAGATGGAATATCACTTTTGGAACGCCCTTTTAATCGAATTTATTAAGAATGAGGTGCATTTAAGAACATTCGTAAATGGAATCAAAGAGCATTTAAAAAAAAATGGAATTCCAAAAATTCTTAACATGTCACTATATGACACGCTTGGCTGATTCTGAAAATAATAAAATAAAAAAATAAAAAAAACAGCAAACGATATTTAAACAGGGTGTCCACAGATCGGGAAAACCTGGAATATCGGGAAAAGTCAGGGAATTCGGCATTTCGGGAAAAATCAGGGAATTATCAGGGATTTTGTCAAAAAGTTTAAAGGAATTTTGCGAAATTAAAATGAAACTTTTAATTTTGACATTTAAAGATTCACTGCTACCAAAAATACCAAAATCAATTTAAAAAATTAAAAAAAGTTTAAAAAAAAAAATTAAAAATTCGGACCGCTAGACCGACCACGTAACTTCTCGCATTAAAATTTTCGGACAATCGCTGAACCTGCTTGCTTTCAGATTTGCCTCAAATCGCCGATGGAATGACTACATTTCTTCCTCATTTTTCTCTTATATTATAGTAGTCTATCGGCATTATTTACGTTTATATGTGATGGTAATTTTTTTGAACTTTACTTTGGTAAAATGGCCGATATTGTCGTGATTATGGAGGGCAAGAAACGCTTTCTTGCGTGCTGCTCATTTTCGTGATGTGTTACTGACGCTATTTCAGAGATTGCCCCTGTCAGCCATGGTACAGTTCTGCTGAAACACGGATTTCAGCACTTTTTTTGTTGAAATTTACAACATTCCTGAGACAGATACAAAACTGCATTACAATTTTATTGGGTTTATTTGCTTGTCTGACAACCAAGAAACCTACATTCGTTCAGACTTCCCCAAACTTTTGATCTAATGACCACTTTTCTTGCTGATTGCCAGCATATATCGCTTTTGTTTGTGCTGGTGTGTGGTGGTTAGTTTTGCTAAACGTTACGTTGATGTTAAGCTTGTTATTGCCGAGATTTGGGCTGCTAAGACAGGAGCTATCACCGAGATTTACATTCTTGTGATGTTCATTTTAGTCCCTATTAATCACTATTCCAAGGTTTCCGTCTCAATAGTTGTCTGTATCGCCGAGATTTACGCTTGTGATTGTCAATTTCGTAGATTGTGACGTCGATAGAGTCGCCTCAATTTCAGCGATTTCCATCGATATATTGGATGCTAACGTTGATATTTACGTTGATGTGATGGTTATTTTTGCCAATTATTGCCTTAATGCAGGGATATGATTGCTCCCGCCGATCGACGAAAAGAATCAAAGAAGGAAGTAACTTTTTTTTTAAAAATTCTCATCTCTCCGCTTTCGCGAATTTTTTTATTTTTTCACCTATCAAAGTTTTCCTACAATTTTCTCATTGATCTCGTGGAGATTTAAATTTCCTGACAATCATGGGACCTGGATGCGTTCAGACTTCCCCAAACCACCGATGGAATTATTATCTCCCTCTCCTAATTTTTCTGTAATGTTAAGACTCTATCGGAATTATTTACATTGATATGTTATAGCCATTTTGCAGAACGTCACGCTGATGAAATGGCAGTTATTCCTGTGATTATGGCGTGCATTATCGCCGTTATTACGTTTCTGTGTGATGCTCATTTTCGTCGAGTATTACTCCGAAATAATAGTTACTGACGTTATTGCACAGTTTTGCATCTGTCGGACATAGTACAGTTAAGCTAAAAGGCGAATTTCGACTTTTTCTTTTAATTGAAATTTTGATCATTCCTGAGATCGATACAAATCTGCATTACAATTTTTTTAGACTTGCAAGTCTGACAATCACGAAACTTTCTTATCGGGCATTTTGCCTGCACCGGTACGGGCATTTTTGCCGATTGTTGGTTTAATATAATTGCCGAGACTTGCGCCGGTACGGCGGCTGCTATCACCGATATTTACGTTGAAGTAGCTGTAATTTTCACTTAGATTTAAGCCGTTTTCTCTGAAGCTATTGGCGAGATTCGTTTTGGTGTCATTCGCCTAGACTTCCGCTGATGTGAAAGCCACTATGTACGTGATTAGTGTGTATGTGAGGATCTTTTTCACCGTTTGGTTTGAATTAATGGTGAAGATTAGAATTTTAATTTAATTTTGCACAAGAAATTAATCCAAATCTTCCCAGTTTTTATTATGTATCCTTATTTAAAATTGTCATTTTAACTGCTATTGAATGTAAAATTGTTTATTTTAACTTGAAAAACAATTTTACATTTTAGCTATAAATGTAAGTAATAGTTTTAAAAAGTTAAAACAATTTTTTTATGTATTATTGTTTAAAATTAATTGTCTGGGGAAAATGTGTTGATTTTGTAAAAATTTTGCTTGGGTATTGTACCTAAACAGTGGCTACAGCTGATCTTAAACAAAAAAGAAAATTTCAAATAATGCAAATAATGAAATTGAACAATTTGGACTAAAAAGACAATGAAAATGGCGTAACTCCCCCAATCCAACTACATTTCAAGACAGGGTGTTTTTTTTTTTTTTTTTTTTTTTTTTTTTTAAATACACAAATTGATAAATAATATTCATAAAACATAAAAATGTTACATTACGAAAATATTTTAAAGTAATTATTGATTTTTAAAATTTGATTAAAATATCAAGTATTCAGAAAACAAAAGTAGTTAATATATTATATAGAGTATTTGTTAAATGTGTGTGTGTTTGATCTATTTTGACATGATTTATGGTTTGTCTTTTTTTTTTTTTTAATTTTTCTTAAGAAAACAGCTTATTAAATCTGAAATTTAATACTAGAGTCCTCTTTTCTTGAAATTAGATTGTAATGAAAAAAAAGTGTGATTTTAAAGTGCAATTGCATTTGCACAGTACAGGTACACTATACATACACTACACTGAATGAAGCAATTTGGTATTTGTGTCATGAATGTGTAAAGATAAACTGTACATGCATCGTAATTTTCTTTATGATGGTGAAATTTGAATGTTCTTTTACTTTAAAGTTTATTATTTATATATATTTTGTCGATAACTTATAATCAAGGAAAACATTGGGTGTTACAGGGAATAATCAGGGAAATATCAGGGAATTTTAAAATAACTTTTCTGTGGACACCCTGTTAAAACAAATGAAACAAAAAATTCAAATTAAAAAAAAATATTTGAATAAAATGAAACATGCAATATTACGATTTGACGTTAAATTAATTGCCAATTTAATGTGGGCGGTGTTTAAGTCCTTTCATTGGAAAGGCGTGGGCAACTAGCATTTTATTCCCTGTCATTGGTATGTTTGGAGTCGGTAATTCCGTTTTTATCTTTGCGCTACCTGAAAAGAGTCCCATCTTTAAAAAATTTTTAGACCCATAAATTTTCATTTGCGACCCCGACAACAAATTGGAAATATGCTTTATTTTTGTTATAGCATATGCTGGTACTAAGAAAGTGCAGTCATTTCTGAACACCCTATATATACATAAAAGTAATTACATGTGCATTCTTGTCCTTGCTATAATTCTTAATGTTTTGCAATCAAAGTTTGAATAATTATAGTTGTTATAATTATACCACTAGTTGTTATAAAACAAAATTAAAATTGTTTCAAAACATTTCAACCAATCTTATACTTTGAAAAATATTTCATTAGATCTGTGAGAAATTGAATGACTTGAATCACTCTTAAAACCATTAATAACTTTTTTTAAATAATTTATGCAGTTTCCATTTATTTGTGTGTAATATTCTATTTTTCTGTAGACTACATCATTGGTACATTTGAATGCTAGAAGCACTGGCCTAAATGAACAAGTTCTTCTCATTGTTGGAAGAGCCTTACGCCTAGGCTCTAATTTGGTTTCCTTGCATCTCGAGAATTGTGGTATTTTTGGAAGATGCCTAGTCATATTAGGTATGTGCCCCTTATGATGCAAAGGATAAGTTAGAAACATTGTTCTTTATTACATGTATAATGCAATTTTAAATACTTAAAACTTATAGAACAAGAGGAAACTGCAAGTTTAGGTCCCCTATTGTACTTCATTCTGATTTTTTATGGAATATACGGAAGTGCTAATAGATTATGAATATATTGGCCTGCCGAAGCAAAAATGACTGAATCTATTTAAAAATAGACTTTGAATGGGTTGTTCTAAATCTGTTTATTGAATGTGTCAAATAATGGGCATTCTTTTTTATTTGGTAACCCACCATTCTTTAACTTTTAATGACAAAGGGTACAGACGATTTCAGATCCATGAGGCCCAAACCTCACATCTTTTAAAGTGAGCCAAGTCAGCAATAATATACACAACATCAGTGACATAATATATTTTGCTAACTTGGCTCACTTTTAAAAGACATAATTATTTGGTGCCAGGAAAGGCAAATTGTTTGTAACCTTCTTAATCTACTAGCGGTCATGCACGTATATATATGCGTCATTTGATCCTCAGTTTTTCCAGCAATACAATTCAATTCATTCAAAGTCAATTTTTGTCCTGGCTGACCAGTGTATTCATAGTCGATTAACACTTCTCTAAATTCTACTGAAAAAAACCTGAATGATGTTCAATCAGGTACCTAAACTTGCAGTTGCTTTCAAGTTTATTACACTTGTATTCAAGTGAAATGTAAAAATCTGAAATTGAATTAAGCTCTAAAAAATCTAAAATTTACAGTGGCTGCTTTGAAGCTAAACACAACCATGCGGGAACTCTTCCTCGCTGAAAATAAAATTTCAGCAGCTGATGGTTTTCAGTTGGGGAATCTTCTACGTACCAACACTCATTTAGAGCTCCTGGATTTGAGTAACAATAAATTGGGAGTAAGTATATATTACATAGAAAGTAAATTGTTGTAACGTAAGCTTATTTTTTTGTACCAGTTTCATTTATGTGGTAGAAAAAGTGTTTTTCGTTTTCCCTTATGCAATGTATCGCATATTGCGATTGTGAATACTGTTTCTTTTTAATCTTATGCTAAACTAGCTGAATACCTGTGCTTTGCTAGGAAATTTTACTATGTTCATTTTAGCAGTCAAAAAACATTCATGTAATCCACATTTCAGACTTTTGATCCCGAAAAATAGATTTATCAAAATAGGAATACCTTACTTTATGTAAGCTTGTCCTTGTTAACATTTGTCAAAAATTTATAATGAGGAACTTGTACAAGTGAGGAAAATGAATATTTTCTGTATTTTCTAGTGTTATCCAGCGAATATAATAGAACAGTGCAATTATTTTTAACTTTATGCTTTCAATTAATCAAATAACGAGTTTGAAATCAAAGCAAAGGTCACTTGACCAAAAACGCATAAAAAACAGTGACGTAGTTACTCATAGATTCCGTCGAAAATCTGAGGAGGAACCTGATCTAAAACAGGTTTTAGACTGGTTCATCATCTGCATGTTGACGTCACACGCAAAAGTAGTTTTTCCCACCAAATCACAAAGTGAAAAATTATTATTATGTTTTTTTTTAACTATCTATCCGAGCTCAAAGTTTTGAAAGAATGGTATTGTTTTTCATGATTTTTTCTCTACTTTAATTTAAAAATAAAGCGAAAAAACATGAAAATTCCTCATTGTGAATACATTGAAAAAGAGTTTCTTAAATATCCCTCATTTAGAACGTTAAACCCCCCTTTTAACAATTTTTAATTAGTTAATTGAGATTGTTATAGTTTATAGTTTTAGTTCTAAATTTCAATGTAACTGTTTCGGAAGTGAGACATTAAGATATCCCTCGTATAGTTTTAATGCTGCATCGACTTTTCATCCCATAAAAATTCATTAATTGATATTGGAAAAACTTATTCTTTCTATATTTGCCCTACTAAACATTTGCACCAAATATCAAAGTTCTGACTAAATTGGAAGCAAGACATTCAAATTTTCTTCGTTTGGAACGTTTAACCCCTTTTCGATTCCTTAAAGTAAGTTAATCGAGATCGGACTTACTTTTTCCAATTTGCCATTGTTGATATTTGTGCTGATTTTCAAAATTGTGACCATATGGGAAGTGGGAAAATGAGGAACTTTCATGGTTTTTGGTTTTATTTTTAAATAAAAATAGAGAAAAAATCATGTAAGACAATACCATTCTTTAAAAAATTTGAGCTCGGATAGATAGTTAAAAAAATATTTAGTTTTTCACTTTGCGATTTGGCAGGAAAAAGCCACTTTTGCGTGAGACATCAACGTGCAGATGATGAACCAGTTTAAAACCTGTTTTAGACGAGAAATTAGTGAGGTTGTTTTTCCTCTGATTTTCGACTTTATCTATGCGTAATCATGTCACGTTTTTTTATGCATTTTTGGTCGTGTGACTTTTGCTTTGATTTCGGATAATTTCAAACTAGATTTTTTATTAATTGAAAGCATAAAGATAAAAAATAATTGCACTGCTCAAATATATTCGTTGGATAACACTTGAAAATACAAAAAAATATTCATTTTCAACACTTGTGCAAGTTCATTAGTGATGAGTGAGCGAATCAGTGAGTGTGGGCTTTGCCTTATATATAAAGAGATTAAAAGTGTCTTGAAGTTGTGAAAGTGTTATCAGACTTCTCTTGTGACAAAGAAACAGAAAGTTCCAATGATCTATGATTTGAGGACTTTGTATTCGAAGCGTGGAGAAAAATATTCTCATTTGAATTTCAGACTTGAGTTAGTTGATCGTCTGATTGAATGCCATGAAATAGTAAATGAGAAAAAAAACTATGCCCAAGAATTTTGCGGAATCCTGTTTGATTGACTAAAATACATATTTAAAAATAATTTCATCCTCTGAAAAGAAAACTGATAAAACAGTGCTTTGTACAAAAAGGAACATTAGGGGGAAACAGATGAGAAAATAAACCCGATTTTTTTGTCTTAATTGTGATATAGGACTCTGCTTGTCTCCATGTTTTAAAACTAATTATATAAAAGCGGAGGTTTGAAATTAAAGAAAAAATACATGCTCTTTTCTCACAACCATTTCTGTCATGTTCTTAAAAGTTCTTGTTCAGAAAAGCCAACTTATGGTAAAAATACCAATTTTTGTGATGATTAAAATTTATCATAAATTATGCAATTTGGTGCTTGTAACAATTTGAATTGTTGATTTGAATTTATATAATTGATTTGAATACAAATTGTTTATCAAAAGTTGCTTATTTTTAGACATAATATGGTTGTAAAACCAATTTGCTAATTTGATAAAATGCTACTGATCTATTTTTAAGGATACATGTATACCAGTGTAAACGTCAATACACTGCTTGAAGAAATAAAATCAGTGCAGTTTTCTTTCCAATGACATTTTTATATCAGGTTTTTGTAAAAAGAACTTCATGTCTAAAATAAAACATTTTTTGTTTTGTTACTTTCAAAAATGAAGGTAGAAACAAAAGAATACTCTAAAAATTATTTATTAAATTCATTAGAGCCATTTTAATAAATACATTAGAGTGTGATATTTCTGAATACCCAGTTGCAAATTCAGTCATATTGAAAATGTGATGTTTTTTCATAGTTTTCATCTCTTTCGAGTGAAGTTCAGCTTTTTCAGTTTTTTTTTTTTTATGTCTGTTGTGTTTGCAGTACTAATATAGCCACTAGGCTTGAGAATAATAAAAATTTGTTTATTTTATAGGATGAAGGCTTGACACATGTAATGGATAGCCTGGGTCAGCAATCTAATACTTCCGGACGAGGTCTGTATACCCTACTTTTGTGGAACAATGAAATAACTGCAAAAGGCATGCCATGTGTTTCACGAGCATTAGTAAGTACACATATGTCTTTTACTGCATTTTGTCACTTTAAATATAATTTTCCGTAAAATACTTACTTAAAAAATTAATACTTTTTTTCAATTTTTACCAATGAAAAATTGAGCTGATGATACAATGTTTTTAGCCATTTTCAATCCTACATTACACTAATGTACTGAAAAGCTTATTCAAAAGTTCACTAAAAATGCTACAAACATATTCAATATGTTAAATGAAAGGTTTCATTAAATGAGTTCCATAACAAATTTTGACTTGAAATCAATTTGCAATATGTTAAGTGTAAACAATAAATTGATGTTAGACATGTGTCATATGTGAATTTGAAGGTCTTGATAAGACAGGTAAGAATGCATGGAATTCAACTAAAAGTGCTTTAAAATTTGACTGGAAGAGTAATTCTGTGGGAATTTCTTGTGTTGATAACAAATAGCAATATTGGATTAGAAGTTAGACATATTCTGTGAAAAAATCTTTCTTTAAGTTTGTTGCTAAATTGGCAACATTTCTCTTTATATATAGCTCCAAATCAGCAGAGTTTTTGTTACAGGTTGTAAACCTTCTAGGGGAAGTTTACAATCTTTATGTATATCCAAATTGCAATGCTCAGTATCTGGGTATGATGCACCTGTGCATGTGTAAAAGTTGTAATTTAATGACTAGTTACTGTCACAATCCAACTTGGTTTTTGATATATTATTATTTTATAACTGCCATTTTTTTCTTAGAATGAGATAAACGAAGAATTTTAAATTCTTTCTGATTGAAAATGTTTGGAAAACATATTTATTTTCCATAGAAATTTTAGTGTATTGTTTTTATAACATAAATGTGTGCCCTAAAAAAGGAACAATATAATAAAAGTTTAAAATTAGTTTTAAACTTTTATTTTGTTTCTTTTAGCAAAAAGAAGGCAGAAAGAGCAGCTATACATATATTACTACTAATTACATTTAATTGTGATGTTTCTTACTATTAGTCAAAAACCATACTGATTCAAAGAAGTTGATTTTTGACTGATAAAGTAAAATTAACGTTCACTTAGTATAATTTATGTAACATTGTTTAGTACATCTGTCTATGAATAAAAAAATTTTTTAATCAATAGTTATTTATATTTATCTTAATAATTAAGATAGGCATTTTTTTTTTTTTTTTTCATAACTCTTAAATAGTAAATAAAACTATGTATCCATCCTTTTTATAAAACTTTACAAAATGGTAAAGAAATTTAAATATGAGTGCAAGTTATATAATGCAGATTTGCCAGAGAATGGTTTGAAACATAAAAATGGTACAGTAACCATAATATTTCAAATATTTAAAAAGAATGCAATTATTTAAGATAAATCTATTGTATAAAATATCAATTAACTAGCTCAATTCTCTATAAGGGACAAATAATTGAGTTTTTACTATGTATACTTAAAAAATATTAAAGTGTAATATTGTTTTAAAGTAACAATTATTTTTAATTATTCTAAGTACGATTTCTTTTTATCTAGACTGCAGCAAGAGCTCTCAGAAAGTTAAACTTGGGCAGTAATTCAATTACTGGTGCAGGAGTTCTGGAGTTGAAGCAGAGTCTGATATGTAATAGAACAATCGAGATTTTGGAGCTTGAAAATGCATCGATAACATCAACAGGTAAGTTTCTTTCTCTTGATTTCTTTTTTCCTGTACTATCCAAAAATCAGAAAGAAGAAAAAATAATATATTTTAAAGAAGTAATTTACATTTTTATCTGATACATTTTTTTAATTGCTAATTTTACCGAAATCTTTATACGGAAGACCATAAATGAAATTTTGCCCGGAAAATAAAACTTTTTAGATGCTTAATAAGTTATTTTGTGTGTTGATGTTAAAGTTTGTGTTACATTTTAAATAATTTTTGTTAGAGTTAAAAATTTTGACTGGTGTTTTTTTTTTTTTTTTTTTTTTTTAATTCCTAAGTACGATTCTTTACGAAAGATATTCTCTTTTCACATTAGGTGTCTTGATAAATGGATTAACGTTGTGAAATTCAGTTTGTTATGTGATTTTTTTTAAATAAATGTGTTTACTGTGTCTGTGATTCTTAAATAAAGATCTTTTCTGTTTATTAATTTTTCAGGAGTTTTCGCTTTAGCAGAGTATATAACCCAAAATCAATTTATTCAAAAACTGGATATTAGGGGAAATGATATCAGACTGGCTGATTTGGTGGCTCTTAGCCAAGCTGTTGATAAGAATCCTAATGTCACAAGCTTATTAGTTGATCCCACGTCAATGGATTTGGTAAGTTTTTTTGTACTAAAGTTATTGTACCGCACCATTAAAAATTGTAGCTAGGTTTCTAATCTAAAAGTGCCAAATTTAGTTAAACAAAAGTATTTGTAACATTATTCTGATTATTTTGTTATATTAATATCTGAATAAGTTTGAATTATAGTTTGTGTTCCTTGCTTTATTACTTCTTTAGCATTATTTTTATTAGACAAATTTTTGTATTAGATTTTAACCTTTTGAATTTCTGGAAATTTTTTATTTTACAAAAATGTATTTATGGAATTGAATCATAAATATATATTTAATATTATTAGCATGATCATATTGCATGCTTAAAAAGTACAAATTCCTTTTTTCACTTTGTATTAATAAAAATAGAAATTTATAATATATATAGTAAGTAAAGATTTTATTATGAGGTTTTTATGGTACACTTCTGATGAGGAAAACTACCTATGAATAAACAATAGCATAATGAACCTACTGATATTTGAATAATAAAAATTTCTAATCTTTCAGTCTATAGATCAAACCGAACACAAATAATTTTTCTATAAACAATGCCTTTTAAGAACAGAGAAAAACTAAACTATTAAATTAAAAGTTTCTTAAACTACAGCTTTTTCCTCCATCTGATTACAAAAGCTATGAATCATACTTTTATCACTATGTAATTCTGTATGCCTGAGCCTTAGAACATTATTTTAATTTATTTTTGTTATTGATTTACTGTATTATTTTTTTGTTATCATTTTTTGAGTTAAGTAACAATAGCACGATTAAGAAAAATCAGTTTTTTTTATTATTTTACTTAGATCTTCTTTAAAATTTGAAAAAATGAAGATAGTTCCCTTTCCTCTAGTGGGCAGTATTATACTCAACTGAGATGAAATATATTATTTTTTTTAAGAAAGTGCACAAGTTTATACACAAAAATTTCTACATACAGCATAAACTGCATTTAATAATTTTGCTTGGAATAAATATAATAATTTTGCTTGTAATGATTAATGTTTGTGGCACAAAAATTACTTCTTTCTTACTATATTATAATTTCTTAATTTTTTTTACAATAACTGGCTTGACAAAACCCTTCATTATATATTTCAGACTGAGCCATTAAAAGAAAGACAGCAATGCCTCCAGGAAATAAGCAAATGTTGCCAAAGAAACAAAGAGGCCAAAAGCTCCCTTCCTCCCCAAGATGCCCAGTTGTCCATCCTTTTCAACGGCATCTTCTCCCATGTGCTTCCCTCTCCAGTGCCACCTGATAATGACATTCCCCTCAAAACTGAGAAACCAAATGTCTTACCTCAGAACACCTTAAAAGGTCGATTTCGAGTCTCCATCGTCGTTCAAGACAACACTCCCACTCCGAAGAACCCAATCCAAGAAAATGGCATCGTTCAAAAGGATTTAGTCGTTAAGCCCAGCCCTGAACCTCTGCGCTCCTTCTCCCTTGACTCTGGGTACTATTCGGTTGGAGCTGTGACCAAAATAGCTCCAAAGGACATTGATGGCATCTGCCGCTCAGTTAAGCAAGAAGTAGTCTCTGCTCCGAAAGACAACAGCGTCTACAACTCAGTCGGAGCAGTGCCCAAAGCGTTTGCATCTCTCAAGGATAGTCTTTTCTATTCGGTTGGAGAGGGGTCCAAAACAGCTACCAAGGACAGCCTCAGCTGCTCGGTTGGAGACACAACCAAACCTGCTCCAGAAAGCCTTTTCTGTTTAGTTGGAGACAGGTCCAAAGCATTCACAGATCTAAAAGACGATAATAGCCTCAGCTGCTTGGTTGGAGATGCTGCCAAAACGGCCTCGAAAGACAACGATGGGCTTGTTCTTGACCGGGTCAGATGGCTAGAAGGTCTCCAAAATGTTGAGCAGGAAGTTAATGGCACTTGCTCTTGCAAGAGTGCTGTTTCGGAACCGGTTCTGGCCAGTCTTGGTGATGACTCTGAGGTGTTCCTGCCAGGCAAGAATGATGAAGGGAAGGCTCTGGCTCCTATTTCGCTTGGGGAGTCCTGTGGTGGTGAGTCGAAGATGAGGCGTTCTAGCTCTCCAACAATGTCATCGCTGTGCCGGAAGACACACAGCATCAAGTGCTGCAAAGAGCTGGAGGGTCTAGATCTTCGATCCACTGTGCCACTTTCTCCCACAAGGCTCCATGAGAGTTTTGGTGAGTAGTTTAATTTGGATCAAAGTATATATATGTGTGTTTGTATAAAAGTAGTTCAGACATCCAAACAAAGGCAAGCAAGAAACTTTTTTTTTTAAATTTCACATTTCTAAGTTTTAAAAACTTTTTTCTTTACTTTGTGTTTGGCAATAATTTTATTTTTAATATGCCAAATCAAATTAAATGATTAATTTAATTTGATTTGGCATATTTCATACTTTCGAAATCTAAGATTTTCCTGTGCACTTTTAAAAAATTGCTTGGACATAAGCAAAAATCTATTTACAGAGTACAGCAATATTGTATTGAATGATCTTGGAGCATAGATGACAAGGGAAGGATAGGCTTATGCATTTCTCTTTTATATAATACATTTTATTCAAAGCAGCATTTTTACATTTTCACTTGTCTTGTGACAAAAAAATAGTTACAGAATGGGAAAAGTATTTTTTTTTCCTAGATGATTATTGGACATTTTAATAAACCTAAAAAATTCTAATAAACTTATAATTCTAATTAAACATAAAAAAAATTACTATGTGTTTCTATTTAGAATTCTTAAAAGTTGTTAATTAATATTTAAAAAATTGTTTCATCCAAAGTATACATAATAAAATATATTTATTTAGTATAATTTTAAATTATCTATCACTTGAAAGAAATGATTAGTAAAATAAAATAATATGTAACCCTGCTTTCCAATATTTCTTTTTAAATCCTTTATATTATAAAATTCTCTGTTTAAAAACTTTGTTAAAGTTAACTTTGATTTTGTGTGGCCTGTAAATCTGTGGAGGGCAAATTAACTCATTTGCTGTCATTTATTTGAGCTAAAATGTGACAGATAGTTTCATTGTGAATTGCAATGTATTAAATTCTGGTTTTTTTTTTTTTTTTTTTTTTGAGGGGGTGGGGGGAGTTAGTAGTAGTACATAAATAGTTCATTATGAATTTTTTCTTTGTAATAGTCAAACACCATGAAACCGCAATCTGAGCTCAATAAGTTGTGATTTCACATAAAAATTTGCTATGCATTTAAAGGATTTATGTTTTTTTTCTTTCTTAATTTCTGAATGTTTGATTCTGTTTTAATATCTAGAATGAACTTTTATAGTAAATTTTTTTTGTAAATCTTTAAAAAAACATTTCCATGGTGCTGCTTTTTTTTCCATCAATTTAAACACACCTTCGTTTTGGTTTGTTGTTTTTGAGAGATAGTGTTTTTATATAGGTTTAAAACTTTATACTGCAAGATTTTATTAAACTTATAATTTTGCTTTCATACCAATAATGCCTTTTTCCTTTTAGATTTTCCTGATTCTCAAGTCAGTGAAGTTCCCTTAAACAGTCAAATGAATATCAAATCATCTCATGCTGTGTATATGGTCCACTAGATGTGTAAAGCTATTTCCAAGAAATATTTTATGGAACTGTTGGAAGCTAAGATATTTATGTGAAAGTTTCAGAATTGTAAGAGTGTATATCTGCGTATTTTGCTCATACATTACTCTGCCATACTTTGTTTTCTTCGTTTTAGCATGCATTAAGTTTGAAAATGTATAACTAGGGGACAGAATTGTTACCTGTCTCTTCATTATCGTACACCAATTACAGAAATGTTTCAATGGCTAAGATATTTAGAAAAAATGTCAAAGGATACAAGAGTATTATTTTCAGATAAATTTATCGTTTGCGAATTTTTATCAGAGTAAGTTTTCTGAAACTGCATCTGGTACTGATCATTATACTTAGTCCTGCCATGAAATGATTAAATATTTGGTTTAAAAAAATGCACTGTAAATTATTAATTTTTTTTAAAAGAAATTGTACAGTTTTATTGTTTACTAATTGCATATTTTGTGATTGCTATTCAAATAAAAACTCACACTCGGTGTGTATGACAGGGTATAATAGGTGTATAAATCTTCTTATTTTTTGCGTCAACTAATTTATGAACTTTTGCTTTACTGTGTTTAGGTTTAAATAGTAATTGCGTTAAACTTAATTTCATTTTATTTTTAGCTAAAGATTTATTGGCTTCAATATCAATTAAAAAAAAAATTAAATACACAAATCGTCATTGTGTTTTCAAATTATCAATTTGAATTTTGTTATAAAATAATAATAGCACAAGGCAATTTTTTTTAATACAATAATTTCATTATTTAAATGTCTATTATTTATCTTAGGATGTTAGTTAATTGCTAACTTATCATAAGTTTTATAATAAGGCTAGTTTTCAGTTTTCTTGTCTTTTTCAATCGAACCAATTCAGCTTTTTTGTGAGGGATAATTTACCAACTCTTTGAATAAGTATTTTAAAAACTATACTATTTATCTTAAATAAATATGTAAAAGGGTAAATTTTTTATAGAATTGCTTTTAATATTATTTCATCTCATAAATTTAGTCAGCTGGTGTTATACTTACTGCGTTAGTCACACCTATCGGGTCCCATTAATTTTTTTTTTTTTTTTTTTTTTTTTGAAAAAAGGTTCTTTTAATTTTTAAATGGTATACTGTACATAAAAGAGTAAAAAAACCAGATTAACCCTTTTTTTTATTTTCAGATGTGTGCTATAAAATGCGAATGCGGAAATCACAATTCCATAACATAGCTATTCCGTGGAAGCTGAAGACAGTGAGATTCTTATTCATAAACCTTTTAACCCTTATCAATCAAGTATCTCAATAGTTAACACTTTCAGAGATACAATCAATAGCACAGGTCCATCAAAATTTACTTCAATTGTGGTTTCTTTTCAAACTTGAAGTTTCATTCAACCTGATTGTCCAATTATGACTCTATAACTGATAACTAGTTTAATAACTAATTACATCTATATAAATCTATAAATGCACAGTATTTGACAATTTATGGAAATTGTGACTTCACAGCATTAATTTTATAACACAGCTGAAAGAAAGAATGATAAAAAACACTGTATCAGAACTATGTATAGTAAAGTCGATTCAGTAACAGCTGAAATCCTATGTTTTTATGCAAAAAAACAAACAATTATTGCATAGGTCCATTATTTTTGTTTAATGCTAATAATTTTAACACCCACCCAGATAGCATGCAAGGTTACGAAAACCTTGTCATATACTTGTCATTAGACTTTCGTGATAAGGTTACAATGTAACCCAACGGCAAGCTAATGAAAACCTTTTCATATACTTGTCAGCGACAACGTTGACGGTAACCTAACATCGCAAGCTTACGAAAACCTTGTCATATACTTGTCATTAGACTTTCGTGATAAGGTTACAATGTAACCCAACGGCAAGCTTATGAAAACCTTTTCATATACTTGTCAGCGACAACCTTGACGTTAACCTAAAATTGCAAGCAAACGAAAACCTTTTCATATACTTGTCATGACAAGGTTGCAGGGTATCCCCTATGACAAGGATTTGAAAAGGATAAAGAGAAAAGCTTTCTTTTTAACCTATTATGAAAAGCTTTTGTAAAGGTTGGCAGTGAAAGGTTTTTAAAAGGCTTTCAAAGTAAACCCAATATTGCTGAGACGTGTCTGGCAACAAGTTTTTAAAAACAAGCCTCCATTGCTTCAATTGAGAAGGATCTCTTTTCGCCTTTTACTCGTTGTAAAAGTCAGTAAGTGCGTTATTTCGTAATGGTATTGATTTTTTTATATATATTACTACTATAAGATTATTAAAATTAAAACGAAATGTTTTATCAATGTATCATATTCGTAAGAAAATAGGCTTAATCTGTTATTTATACGTAGTACGCAATCTAAAAAGCGGCAACTAAATTATCACTTTTGTGGTTTTGGGGGAGCTGTAGAATTTGTCATAGGAATTATTTATGAAAGAATTTTCTTATTAGTTTTTAAAAAAATTAATTCCTTTTTCTCATTCTGTATAATGGTTTGCTGTAATTCCCTAATCGCTAATTGCGCGTGGCACAAGTTTCCTAAATTTTTTTGTTTAATTAAAATATTAATGTGCGGCCGATGTTTGAGGACACCAGTAGCTCGAACCAAGATCTTTGCCTTGTAAATAACAGTAACCACCGTTGAAATCAAATTGGAAAAGCTTGTTTTTGAACTCAAACATTTGGCAAATTGTTTTTGTGGGAGTTTTTGTCCTCATCATTAAGTAAATAACATATATTAGGCTGTATATTGCAATCCCAATATCAAAAATGTTCGTATACAACAAAATCTTTTTATGGAAAAATCATGTATATTGAGTTGGGAGACTACAAAAGTTTTCAAAATCACAAAATGTTGCCTCTGGCTGGAATCTAGGCTGTTACCCCCAATTTATCACCAAAATATATGGCATGTGTATTAACCCCTTGACATACAAATAAAATGCGCTTACAAATAAATGTGGATGGTTTCAGAAATCACTGCTATATTGACTACCGCTTTCATTGCGCTTCTTTCTGTTTACTTGTTTGCTGATACGATTTTTTTATCGGTACTATTGAGAGGGAGAAAGCATCTTCAACAGTCTAAACAAAACAGCATCGATGCATGACAGAAACAGATAATCTATTAATATAATGCCCAATGTTCATCAAAGCCAGTTCTTGACATCTCGGAGACGTGAAATTCTACAATGGCACATGAAATGAATGACGTCTCCGAGATGTGATTGTATGTCAAGGTTTTGAGTTCGGGGATTTTAAATAAGTAAACAATGTCTTGTGCTTTAATTTATTGTACTTAACCTTTGTTGCCAACTATATAGGGTGAACCTACCAGTAATTGACCAGTTAGTGCAAGTTTCTACACATTTAATTTTTTTTCTTAAAAAATTATTAACGGAATGTTATGAAAATTTCCCAAAATATCAATTGATTAATGAAGCTCAATAATAAATGAACATGGTGTTCCAGTCCTTTTTACAATTTAAAATATCATCAGCAGGGGTCGCAGACGTCCTATATGTCCTATAAATCCTATATTTTTTTAAAAATCGGTAAAAACGTCCTATATTGTCCTATATTTTACAATTGTCCTATATATCCTATATTTCTACATTGATTCGATCTATATTTTCTTCGAATTCGTAATAACGGCGCCGTTTGTTGCCATTTTTTAATATTTCGGATTCTTTGGCGCGATCGTGGGTGAAAAAGACCTGACAAAAACGATGTTTGTAACGGCGGCGCGGCGTTTTATCTCTTGTGACGTCACGTGCTGCATAACGTACAACTCAACTCTACTGGACCGGCGGGAGTTGTAAATATGTGAACATTTCCATAACAATCGGTCTTGAACTTCTGATATGATTTCTCCTCCAACGTAATAAATTAATTGGCCATAATGCAGAGAGAGATGCAACAACAGAACTCTGCCTCGGGAAAAACGGATAAAAACAGCTTGGGATTAACTTGCAGGACTACTAAAGAACATTTTGAGTGCTCAGTCAATAATTGATGATGAAGGAAACAAAAGGGTTAAGATTTACTGTATGATGTCGGATGGCGATTTTTTTTATTCCGAATCCTGTACGGATTCTGCGCCACGAATTGTTTACATCAAACCGCTCCAAATTATGGCAACCATAGGCAGTTAGTTATCTTGCTCTTAAAAAATGGCAGGGCTGCCATTTTTTGGCGAAAATCGCCTTGGCGCAGAATTCGTACCGGATTCGGAATATTCGCCACGATTTTTCATAAAAGTCGCCAAAATTGAAAATTACGTCAATACGTTGTGTTGTCAAATCCAAACGATCACTAGGGTTGCTTTAAAACCAAGTGCCAGGTTCGCCACATTCGGCGATAAATCTCCCACTTTTCGCCACCAATCCAGCCAACACTGAACAGTAAATCTGAATCAACTAAAGACTGCAAACAGGGATAAAAAGAAAATACTTAAAGAAATTGGAACAGTTAAAAATGCTGGAAGCAAAAGACTCATGATTGCAAATGATGTAATTAATAAAACTTGATTTAGGGATAGAATATTGAGGCAATAAGGGGGGGGGGGGGGGATCACGTATTCAGGATCATGCAATTTCTTTTTTTTAAAGGTGTGTTTTCTATTCTCTTAAATTCAATATAACGAGTATATAAATGTATAACGAATTAATTTTGAAGTTCAGTAGCAACTGCGTGCAGTTATTTGATGTTTTATATTGTCCTATATTTTTTTTGAAAAAATCCTATATATTCTTATTTTGTCACTTTGACCCCTGCATCAGAATTTCTTACCAAAAGCAATTTTGCCAGTAATTGACCACAGCCATGCTAGTAATTGACCACTTCCATTTCCAGAATAAAACCAAAAGTTAATTGTTAAATTCTGTTATAAAATGCTCTAATATTCATAAATTAACTATTAAATGAATTAAAAAAAGAAAGTAAAAATAAATATAATCAATTTTAATCCATGAAAATACAGGAACATCAGTGTAAAATATAGTATGATGGTTTTATAAACTTTAGTTATCAAAGTTAGTTTTACTGGTAGGTAATTATGCGTATTTTATTCAAAAAATTAAAACAAGAAAATCAAAATAATATAGAAAAGATTATCTAATCCTATACTTTCAATTCTGAATAAATTTAGATGAAAAGAATCGAATGTAGAGGATATTATTTCTTGAATAGTTTCAAAATCATCCGTTTTTCTAATGGAAATCATTTTCTTGCATTGGCATTTATCCAATTACATAGAAGAGTTTCTTCTGAGGGTGTAAGAATTGTTGAGGGCCCATTTTTCTAAATTCTGGGGTTTTCCCTCTTAGCTTATTAATCAACGTAGAATGAGAAATGTATTTTCTGGCAGTTTCTCTTATTTTCCCAATATTTTCTCTTGAAAAAGCGTAGATTTCAAGACCTCTTCGGTGTACTTGAGAAAGGATTTTTTCCCTTCCATGAGTTTAAAGAAAAACTACTAGTATATTAATATAAAACAAACATAAATGATCTACATACATTATTTGTATTAAACTATTTAGGAATTATTCACGTTGATGCTAAAAAATCAAAGAGAAGCTAAACCACCCTTCACTAATAGTGTCAGTCACTCATATGAGACCCTGTGACATACCTTTGTGTTTGTTAATTTTTATCATCCAATTGGAAGCTTGGTTACCCCTATAACTTTTGGCATTGGCTTTCATTAGTTATTGGATATATTTTAACCAATAAAAATTAGAATACCATCACAACAATTCTTGTTTACTTCCTTTTTGTGTCATTTTGGTCAACTACTGGCATGTGGTCAATTACTGGCGTATCACCCTATATAGCACGTCCATAAATTTCCCATTTTGCATCCTTTTTCCTTTTCTATTTATTGCTATTCTTGAGCTGCTTTTTGCGTATCCACTTTCAATTGTTAAGAGCTATATTTGTACCTAAAAAGTGTGTTGACAAAATTTGGGTACTATTTCCAGATAAAAACTGGCGAATTGAAGCTCTAACTCATCCAAACAACCTTCAGATAATTTATCATTCCTGTTAAAAATCATTATAGGGTTTGCAACCCTATAACAAACTGTTAACATTGCTTTGCAATACATTTACACATCATTTAAACATGTAAACATTTGGGCTTAGTGCCAACTGGTACATAGTTAAAGGAAGGCCAAATTTATTTTGTGTTGCTCATCATTTTTACTTTTTTAGAATGTTCAATAAGGAAACTGCCAGCTTGTGAAAAATTGTAAGTAAATTAGAGAATATCATTTGGTCCATTAGTTTGTTTAAAAATTATGGTACTTTTCCGTTAAAGGGAGCTGTTGGCCATTTGTCTATTTTGTGTTTGGTGTTTGATTTGGGTAAAAAAATGTAACCATTTCAAAAACAAATTCAAACAAAAATTAACCATTTTAAAAGTTTTATCACAAAAATGTTTAAAATTTTTCATTGAAAAGTACCATAATTTTTTTTTTAAATCAAACACCAAACATAAAATAGGCAAATGGTCAATGGTGCCCTTTAACAGAAAAGTACTAAAATTATAATTTAAGCTCATTTTCAATCAATAACACTAATATTTTTTGGAAAATTAAATTAATCTTTTGTATGATGATTTTTATTTAATTTACTTCTTAACCTCATAGACTAGACTCCTTCCTAACAAAGCGGAAGGGAAGGTAGGATATAATAATAAAAACTGAATGGGCTAAAGCAGGGGTTCTCCAACTTTTAACATTACGATCCACTTTTAAGAACCCTAATGTATAGCAACCCTCTTCTTCCTCTGTCAATATAATTTTTTGGAAGATAAGCAGCTCACATTTTTTCGAAAAAAGGTTTTATAGGATCCAAAAGGAACTTGTAAAGAAAAAATGTTTCATATTAAATATAATTTTGCTAGAAATATTTTCTAATAAGGTCTGTGTGAAAGACTTGCCACCCTCGGTTTGGAAAGTGCAACGATAATGTTTTATAAATAATACTTGCTTCGTTATAATACGTGTTATTTGGATATTCTCCAAATTAAAAGAAATTAGCCAAGTAACATGTATTTCAAAAGTTGGAAGTGAATAATATTTTATCGTATTTGGTACAATTCCATTATAGTGACCCTGATTGTCACCAAATGTAGAACTAAATTACAACTACCATATGAAATTGATATTGAATTTAAAAAAAATTATGTTTTCCAGTGTGCTAAAAATATATTTTCTGATTACAAATTGTATGTTTAGTAAAAATGGAGGATACTAAAGAAAAAAAAATTATATGTATATATATAGAGATAGAATATTTCTCTATGTAAAAAACTGATAGTTTTGGTCCTGAAATTACACTTGAATGATTCAATTTAATTTGATATATCAATTAATTTTAATTAAATATTTTAAAACTATTTAATATTATAGCTATCATTTAATAAATGGTGTAGTCAGTTTAGGCATTCCAAATTTGGTGCATGTGGATTGCCCAAATTAGATTTGGGGGACACTAGCAAGGAGTGAATTTGACCTTGGTAATTTGAATAACAAAAGGCAAAATCATTGCTCTAGTTTCACTAGTTTGAGCCTAAAACTATATCAAACACTTAAAGGAATAATGGAAGCTGCAGCATGTTAAACTTTTTGAGACCGCAATGAACTTATGTTGGCGTAGAATGCTGATAGTTCGGTTGTTGATATCTCGTTATCTACTTGGAATTCAAAACTATAAGGTGTAAGATATTTTTAAATATATATATACAATAAGAGAATCAATAACTTATTAAAAAACTAAACTAAATGTATATTTGTTTATCTTCTCGAATACAATTTCAGTTTAATTTATAGCAAATATTCTTTTCAAATTTTGTTTAAGTACGTTTTCTAATATTTTTTTAGAAATCTCTGCATTCTATGACTCAAAAGGTATCCGACTGCAAGATACTACTACACAACTGAGAGCTATCTGCTGAAGTTTTAGGTAAGCTTCTTATTTTAACTTTTGTAAGTTTGCATACTTAAAAAAAAAAAAAAAAGTCACTGATCAAAGCCACCTACTTTCACCTAAAATGTGCTTACATCTTTTGTAGCATAAAGCACATATCGCATTATTCATCGACAACTCTTTAGCAATTTATTTCGCCTGTTTCTCGGTTTTCTGATAACTTGGCTTGATTGACTTATCCCTATTTTAACATTTTATACTCTCGGCTTGATATTCATTAAAAAAATTGTGTTCATTTTTAAACTTTTCGGAGTGGTTTCTTATCGTTATTCTGAATTGAATTTATTCTTCTAACGTTTATTTTATCATTTAATAATTTTTTCCACTGTTTATATATCACAATATTTTTGAGTAACACATTCAAAGTATTTTTTTTTTTTAAAAACTCTTTTAGGAGATGGGTACCAAATAACAGAGATAACTCATTCAAATTAATAATCTTCTGATCATTTATAGCAACCTCACGAGAAAAACATTTCAGTTTCACGATAATTGCGCCAACTTTCAAACTTGGCAACTTATGGTACCCGTCTACCAGAAGAGTACCATTTTCTTTCCTAAAATTTTATTTCATCATTTCATAGTTTTTTGTTTTTTACATTTTGTAATTGGCGGATTAGTACTGCACTTCAGTAGCGTTATTATTCACAATTTATATTTTTACAATGTATGTTTTGAAAAAATGTAGACTTTTGTTCACTCTCATCATATACATGTACAGCCAAACTGAAAACTAATTATTTGATCATAGCGATAGGGTTGGGCGACTAATATGAAAGAAAAAACTAGTTATAAACTAAACATATCCATTTTTTAACAAATTGGAATGAAATTTAAAATGCCACGTTTTGCCGACATTCTAATCATGACCTTCCATCCTTTTTAAGGCTGACCAAACGGTATAGTGGTTAGCTTGCTAGCTTCTAGACCGCAAGGTTGCGTGTTCGAGTCCCGTGTTGGCATGGGTGTTTGTAAATGTATGTTGGCTTGTCTAATGACAAATGTTTCGGCGCATTATAGCCCTCGTGTTGCTGACGGCGCCAGATAATCTGAAACCAACCAACCATCCTTTTAAGCTATAGCCTGTGTTATTAAAACATCATATGCACGGGTGTTATATAAAATCAATGTAAACACGTGTAATATAAACGTTAGAAATAAAATGTTAAAAATTCAATGCTAGTTTGTACTTTAAAATTTATGTTTTCTTGTCATGAAAACAGTTTTTGCAGCTTTAACTAAATATTTACTAGATTAAACTAAAATGCTTATGTTACTGTAATGATATAACATAAACACCGTTTATTGACGAATTTCAAATTGCCAAAATTTCATGAGAGCTTGAAAAAATTGGCAAAACCAACTATTCATTGTTACTCTCTGAGGAATCGTCTACTAAGTTGCTAGGTGTATTATGCGCTTAAGAAAGAAATTTGCAGGAACATTGTTCCAACATCTAAAGAGTGAAGATTATTTCTAATCGTTAAAAGTAGGCTTTTTATTGGAAGCGTTTCAATGGGCATATTTAAATTTATGCTTGGACTACAAGAAAGAAAATACTCTCCATCCAATATAATGGATCATTCAAATAAGGTGTATATTCTTAATGGACAAATGTCTTGTATTCTAGAAACTGAATGTAGTAAGCCTTAAAATTGTTCCCTTCTGAAGTGAAGCTATTGCTTTTTATTAATAGGAAAGCTTACTTATGAAATATCAAATTGTTATTGAATTTTAAATTGTTTCTTTTTTCAGAGAGAAATGAATGTGATTCCCTTTAGTTTTCCTCAAGAATCTGTCTCCAGAAGTTTCTTGTCAGATACAGCAGATTAGTTAAGAAATATTTGTAACACATTGAAAATCATTTTTAAGTTATGTTTTTTGTATAAAATAAAAAAAGGTTGTTTTTTTTATCTTTTTTTTTTTTTTATCTCTCTGTTTACTTTAAAATAAAGAATTATGTACATTTTTTTTTCAATAAATATGTATTTTTAATAGTTTATAGTAATTCCTTGTAATACATTACTATTTTTTGCTGGTATTTGTGCAAGTTATGGGCCATTTATTGTTATGTATTTCGTGCATAGATCTGTTTAAAAGTCGATTTGAAAGTGTAAATGCAGTACGTTAAATATTTCTATTCATATAACAGAATAAAAAGCATCAAAGTTGAAAGGAAGAAAAAAATTTACGACATATCCCATCGGTGCTTATTGTGACACTAAGTATTTGTATTGCATCAAGAAACACAGTATCCATGTAGGTGTATTGCCACATATCTTCCAGTAGGCAAGTCTACAAGGGCCATCTTAGTGCTTAAAAAGATTTGTATCCATAGCTAACTAAAACCCTGCAGAGTTTATTTTTCACCTAGGCTTGCATGTTTCAACAAAAACCATTTGATAGCACGAAAAATGATTCTTTACATGGTTAATATTCCCTGTCATAAACTTGAAATTTTTTTCTAAAAAAGGGTGTTTCCATCATTTCTAGGAAAGAAATTCAGCATGGTATGTGTTGATACTTTATTTTTTATAAAATATTTTAGACATCAAAAGCTTTAAATTTCTTACAATGCCAGTATACTTTGGAAATTGCAAATTCATTGAAATTTGTTTTTTCCAAAATGTTCTCAAACTTGTATATATTTAAAATATTCTAGGAAAAAAGACTGCTATATTTACAATTTTAATAGGTTCCATCTAGTAAAATATGAATCATTTGCAATTTTACATTTAATTTCTAAATTACAAACTGAGTTATTATTGATGCCATTAAAGAATAAGGAACAGATATAGCATAAGACATTTGGCAAATTTTTTCACTTGGCATTTAGAAAATTCACCAGAATTAAAAATGCAGGAACTGAATTAAAATATAAATAACAAATTAAAGTAAAAACCGTTGGCAGAAACAGCACTTATTTGGAAAAAAGTGCCCTATACTACAACTGTACCAAGAATAAGTTTAATTAAACAGCCACCAAATTTCAATAATGCAGTGTTAATCCATTTTCCAGACAATATTGCAACTCTCGCAATAAAATGCTTCTCTTTGACCCGAAAAACTCGGAATGTTTTCAGTATTACTTTATGAAGGAAATTCAATCTTTCCTCTATCTACCTTGAAACAACCTTAAAATGAAAAGGTTTACACACCCTTTAACTGTAAACCTTATAGCAACCTTATAACGAAAAGGTTTTCGTACCCTTTACATGAAAACCTTGTCGCAAGCTTGTTACGACAAGGCTACGAAAAGGTTACTGTGAAACCTTGTCGCAAGCTTGTCGCGACAAGGCTACGAAAAGGTTTACAATGAAAACCTTGTCGCAAGCTTGGTCGCGACAAGGTTACGACAAGCTTTTCAGGTGTAAACTAGGACCCTTTTTTTAGGCTTGTGAAAAGGTTATACCCTTGTCGTGACAAGCTTGCGACAAGGGTGAAACCTTTTCGTTTATAGGGTTTACACAAGGTTTTGAAAAGGTTAAAATGCTATCTGGGCAGTACATCATATTAGAGTGTTTTAATTTATTTGTAGAAATTCTTTGAATTCTAATTATTACTTCACTTGTTCTTAGCAACACTTCCAATAAACTTATTTTGAGTCTATTAAAATGTTTTTAATTGAGAGCTAAAAAAGAGAAGAAAAAAAAATCAAATTTACGCTATATGTCCTTATATTAAAAAGCATTAAAAGAATTGCTATAATCTCTTTAAAAAAACCTTGTTTAACTCTGAAATACATATTAAAGCTATTGCAAAATTCATTTTCCTTTGGCCTGAAGGAAGGTTTTTGTCTCTGGAACCACATTAGAGAATTTTATTAAATGTTTCCTTACAATTTTAATTAATATTGGTCAATAGATTCTGAAACTTATGTTTTCTAATCAACTTTTTAACGTAAAATGGACAGGCTATCGAATGTGTGCAGTGTGTGTTCCATTTTAATAACTGTTCCTGATTGTTTTAAATGTAGAAGATGAGTGTAATTCAAACTCTGTTGTGATAATGCTAAGTCATTGTGTGTTTTATTTTCAGAGTATTAGATACTTAATTTTAGGTAATTGTTTATAAAAGTATGTCTTTTATTCATCTTAGGATGAAAGTTAATTGCTAACTTTATTGAAAGTCTTTTCAATCCACCAGTGTTATTGATTTTCCTGTCGAGTCAATTCAACTGTTGTATAGTGAAAAATAAGTAACTAGACCATACTCTTTGAATAAATATTTGTGAAATTCTACTATTTACATTAAATGAATGCAACCAATGAAAATGAATTATATTTTATTGAATTATAGTGATAAAATAACTTTATTCAGCAGTTGATGCACTATGGGATTCACTTAGTATATACTAATAATAACTAAGGCATCAGAGTATTTACTTTCAAATCTTAAGTATATTGTGCTTAAAAAATGTAAATAAGATTTTACAGGTAGTTAACTTTCTTTTTATCTAAACATTCTGGTGTGAATTTAATAAAGTATATTTTTTCTGTCTTTGAAATAGCTAAAATGTGTTCTATTTAAAATCTCACTTCATTTAAAATTTAAATTTATGATGTGCCAACTATTTATTTTTTATATATTCATGTACATTATTACTTTCTTTTAGAAGTTAGATGTTTGAATTTGTTTTATCATTCAGATAGTAAGTTTTATGCCTTATTTAGTAATTTATTGCTCAGTAAAGCCTTCAATAATTTTACCAGCCTAAAGTTTAACCTTTTTCTTACATGTGTGGTTAAGTTTATCATTTACTATTTTTGCATTTTTTATAATAATATCTGAATTAATTTGGTTTGAGCTAATTTATTCTGTGACATCTTTTTTCCACATCATATCCATTGGCTTGGATTGGTAAATTTAGCTTGTCCTAAAGTGTAGTTATCTTTGGCAATCAAACTGTGTTTGTCCAATTGTGTACTGAAATCTAAACTCTCTTTTGAAATTATGCTTTTCCTTTAAAAATATATAGAGCTCCAAGTTCTTGTAATTTAAATTTTTGTTATTGTAAAATAAATTACCTAGTTTACAAAAAATTTCTATTCAGGGTTGCCATGTATCTAAAATTGTCAAGGAAAATGGCACCAAAATTTCAGGGAAAATTAAAGATCCAAATTTCTGGATAAGTCGAGCAATTTTTTCTTATTTATAGTTTATTTTAATATATTCATCACAAATATTTTATTCCTCTTCAAAGGTACTAATTAATACAATTTTCTAATATCCAGTCAGTGATAACATTTAAATCATATAATTGTTCTTCAATCTTAATTTCAAAGGGTAAAAACTATATATATATATATTTTTTTTTTTTCAACCTTTTTTCATCAATTTTTAGAAAATCACCTGGAATACCTGAGGAATTATTTTCCTAATTTTGAGTGGCAACCCTGTTTTTTTCCCATAATTAAATGCTGGACTGCATTTATTTTAACTTTTTAAAATGCCAACTCTATCATAAGTAAGAGTTTGGTAAAAAAAGAACCTTAACTATAAAGCTTTTTAGATAAATCAGTATATATATAATGCAATATAATTTATTATAATTTTGAACTTAATTATGTTTAATATAGTTTAAAGTCATTTTATATATTTAAAAAGATTGGCAGGCCATATTAAGTCTCCTTAGTGCTTAAATACACTTTTATTTTAGATTTTAAACTTCAAGTAAGATGTATTGAATTGTTTTAGCTTTATAAATGATGTATTTAATGATTTTTAAGTTTGTGGTCTTATCCATAGTTAAAATGTCTGTCACATATTTTTGCCATCAATTGGTTCTGAATTTTAAAAGTTTGAAGTCATAGTTTTTATCTAAATTCATTGTCACTAAATTACAATAAAAGAAGATTTTTAGTTTTATACTTTGCATCTTTGCAGTCGATACTATTTTAATTAAATATTCTCTCTTATTATTTCACTGTCTCTATTTTTCTTGCCTTGGAACATAGTTCAAGGCTTCTTTAGCAGAATTTTAAATCTTATTATTTAGTGTGGTGTTGAATTATTTATTGGTATGTTTACTTTGAATGGTATGATGTGACTTTAAAACTGGAATATATTAACATCTAAACTTCTTAGTATTCTACTTTTATGATGATATCAAAGATCAAATAATTGTGATGAGACTGGCTTTCTTATCACTGGTGCTGTGATGTATATCAAAATAAGCTTGTATTGACTTTATTTTTAGAAATTAAGCAGTATTAAAAAATGATTACATTGATTAGTTTTCTGAATGTATCATCTCAAAAATTAACTGTAGTTATTTTTATTGAAGTTTTTTATTGTAAGATTACGATTTTAGATATTTCAATTAAAAAGTCAGTTGTATGCTGACTTTAATAATTTCAATTTTAGTATTTAATACTTATTAAATTTATTTATATTTCTTAAAATTTTAGCTATGATTTATGATATATATATATAATCAGATTAGAATTCTATCCATCAAACAGTACGTGAATTTGAAGCATTGAATGATTTAAATGTCCTCTTTTGCTGGCTTGAAATGTTATGAAAATAAATCTTTTAAGATTATGCTACAAATGATTTTTTTTTTTTTTAAAATTTAAAATGTAAATGAGGAATTTAATTAAAAATGGGTAATTTTGTACTTCATAATTAATATTCTATAAGATACTTTAGTATATGTGTGTTGTCCTATAGGATAATTATATATTGAAGGAGCTGTGATACATGCTTGGATAAATGCTCATGTAAAAATTACTGCTCAGCTAAAATATTTTATCAGTAACTTACCAATTCATTCTATAAGGAATTTAATAATTGACAGCTATTGCTTTGAATTTGCTCAAAAACGTATCAGAAGCTAAAAGCTTGATTACTTCTTATCTTGGTTAAACCAAAGTTTTCTAAACTGGTATTATTCATTTGTGTACAAGTTTTTTTTATTTTTTTATTTTTAAGTATTGTTTTAAGGAATTAGTCAAAATATACCAAAATATATTCTATACTTTGATGCTTAATTCTAAGAAGTGTTATGTATGTACATGCATATCCAATTTTTGTTCTAAAATATATCTATACTGAATTATATTATACTGAAATATATAGAATATTTTTCTTGTGTATTGTATAATAATATTTCAATATATTTTTTTTTTCATTAATTTTTAAAAAACGAAACGAATTCCCAGAAAAAATTAACTTAAAATTGTATTTAGCTTTGTTTTTCTTTTCTACAGATTTCGATACTTGGGTATTTTTTTTGTTATCCAATTGGGGAATTCTTTGATTTAACAATTCATATTTATCATTAGTTAAGATGTTAGTGTGCCAAATCCCTTCAACTTGTGGTCAGGCCATTCATAAATATGCATAAAAAGCCAAATTTTTTAATAATTTTTTCCAGTATATTTACTCATGCCTATTTGTGCATTTTCTGTCATATAACAAATATTTTTTTTCTTCCATCAAATAATAAGGGTGTCTACCATTGTGCGACTATGAGCCACCAACTTTTTTTCAATGTCTCAATAATATTTGGTTGAAATATATATCAAGTTATTGCAATTAAATATGTTGGATATACTTTAATTTTTACTAAATTTTAATTAATGGAAGGGAATTGGTATAGGTACAATATTATTCAATTTTCCATTATTTTTGTATTAACAACCCCATAACGTCAGACTTTAAAATAAAGCGTCAAATTCTGAAAGCTTTTTCAATCCTATTTTTGTTATTAATAGGTAATCCTTTATGAGGGAACTTCTACAAATGTGCATTTTCTCTTTGTTTCTTGTCAACATGATGTCGTTAATATACAAGTACCAATTTTTTGATTTGTCAGATGTACTGGTGGCTCATTAGAAGGTTGATATTTGGAGAAGAGCAATTTTGAAACAATCTAGTCGGATCTGTAAAAACGCAGAGTTCCTTTGTTTTAAATGTTGCTAACCTAACTTAAAACCCATCTAGGAATAATATATTTAAGCAGTTCGAAGTTAATGCATTGCAGAGTTCTTTGCAAAAAAATGCAGAGTTCCTTTGTTTTAAATGGTTGCTAACCTAACTTAAAACCCATCTAGGAATAATATATTTAAGCAGTTCGAAGTTAATGCATTGCTGCGAGTTCAAAGTTATCTTCTATAGTTTTTACTTAATTCTTTTGACTTTTAGAATTCAGGGCTGTTCGAAACTTGGAAGCCTGTTCAATAAAAACCGATAGTTTGACAACGTGGAAAGGAAATAGAGAACAGTGTGATAACATTCATGTGAGAAAAGCTGACTTTTGCCATTTAAGTTAACACATTTACAAGGTAGTGCTTTTTTTTCTGTTTGTTTTACATGTTGTTGATGTTTTTATGAGATTTTGTTTGTAACCAATATTATGTTTGAATTTCTCTTGATTGTTGCACATTTCGTTTTCTACCTTCCATTGTATGTATATTTGTAATTAGGTATTTCCAATAAAGCGTACCTGTAGTGAAAATCCTCTGTCCTGTTTGTTATTCGAACATTTTTGTGAGCAAATATTTATTATATGAACTGAACACTGAAATCGTTACATAGTTAACAATAGCATACTTAACCTGTCACAGAAGTCTGCTATCTAATATTTGTAATTGCAAAAGATTTAATTTTAAAGCAGATGTAGAAAGAGTTGTATGTGAGCATTATGCAGGATGATCAAAATACAACAGGCATTTTGTAAAATCGACAATTCACAGACGTCTTGGAGTAGGAAGGTACGTTTTTTACAGAAATATTAGATAAACTCTTTTCTATCATGTTTTTTTCCCCATCCAAAAGAGCTTTACATTGAAATACCTACTGTCAGACTTCCAAACTGGTAAAGTAACGGAAGTTCACCTGGCTGGACCATCACACATGACAACAACTGAACTTGTGAGTGTGTGAGCAGCACGTCAACTGGTTAACAAATTCCACTGTCTCTAACAACTGAATTGAAGTAAAAAGCGCAGTCAACTAAGAGAACGAAAAGTAACACAACAGTTGAACCTTTTGTGGTGGCCTTTTAAGTTTTTTTAAAGTTGTAGTTGTAGCAGAAAGGGAACGCACTGGCCATTGTGACAGATTTCTCCCGTTGGTCGATTGGACTATGTGGAGAAAGTTATTCAGGTATTCTCCCATTCTAAAACTGGGCAGTTCCCCCTAGAAAAACGTCTGGAAGGCGTTCCCCTTTTTGACGCACTCTCGCGTCCAGATCTTGTTCTAATAGTATATTTCTCTTATAAATCTGTTGCTCTAAAAGTATCCAATACAACACACCTATCTTGGGTAGTTTCTTTTATGACTCGTTTCTAAACCACAAGGGCTCTGTTGGGCTAATATTGTTTGAAATGCCAAAAATATAAATAGAAAACGAGAAGTTTATCTGGGAGAGTGGATCAAAAGTAAACTTTTGGTGAAATTTCAAATTTATTAATACTTTTGCGATAACATAGATACGGCATTTTTGCTACTGTATAAATGAGCTTTTTTTCATGCAAGGTGACATTGCTTTTTCAGTGTTGAACTGTTTACAAACAATTTTGTAAGCTTTTTTTTTTTTTTTTTTTTTTTTACAATATCGTCAGTCTTGGGGACTAAATATTAATTCACCAATCGTTCTCGTTCACCATCTAACATTTTACCTTTATGACGCTTTTTGCCAAATTTCAAAACCAGCTGATCTACTTTCAAGTGGACTCTTAAACGATTTGGGACTTGGAAGTATCGTAACTGAATTTTTTAACGAAATTGGTTTATGCTACCAGATTGTAGAATAGGAAAATGCACGAAACAAAATGGCAGCCTCAATTTTGATTTTAAGCCATAGCTAATTTTCAATTGAATGATTCAAATATAAGAGTACAATACAGATATTTAAAATGTATCATCACACACGACACTCCAAGTGCTGTAAGATAAATTCATGCCTCAATTCTGCAATATGAAAGAGAAGTTAAAGGCGCCTTTCAAAGAAAGAATACGGAACCCTTGACAAGATTTTGTAGAGCATATCTAAGCGCACGTACTGAACTAGAGGCTGCGTACCCCTTAGCCTGTGGTGGTGCCTTCTAGGAGAGAGAAATACCGTTGCAAGTGCACCCTCTAGCCATTGAAGTGCTAGGAAGTGCACTTGTATCCCCCTCGATTGTGAAAATTAATTTGAATAGTGGTATGAATTACTGGAAACAGAAATAGGATATAGGTTTTAAATATTCAATGGATATGAAATTTAATATATAACTATTAATTAATATTATATTGCAATAGCCAATTGTGAAATCAAGGATAAAACAAAACAAAAAAATAACCACATTACACTCTCTTGGGTTTCACCTCACCCCCGTTAAAATAATTCTGCCGGTACTCTTAGTCCTTACGTTAACTCTGCATCCAGAACAGATAATATTGTTACGAATTTCTGTATATTTGTAAATATTTCGTACAGTGGCGGCTCGTGGGTATTAAAAGTGAGGGGGCCCAAATTAACAATTGCATGTCATGGGGGGAAGAAAACATGCAAATATCAAGACACATGAATTTCATGTAATTTTGTCAATGTTACTTAAATATATATGGGAAAAGACAACAATATTAAACAGTTAAATTATCTAAGCATACTGATATCTGATAAAGTAAATATTTCAATAAAAGGAATTATTATTACGAAAACGACGCGATGTTTCGTTTGAGAATGGACGACGTCAGGACGTGAATGTACTTGCACCTTTGCTTTTAAAAATTAAAAATGAAGCTAAGAATTCCTAGGCAAAAAAGTAAAGTACAGGTCTCAAATTATTCAATTGAACGTAAAATTACGGCATATCTATTTATAAATTGTTCCGTAAGAAATCCGATACTCATTCAAGATTGAAAATTCCTGGTTTGAAGCTTTAGCCGCTTTGCACCCTTTTGTATGCGATCTGCACCCCCTTGCCACTGTCTATGCGTTTGAGGGTTTAAATTTTTTATTTATGGAGATTATTTTAAGGATCTTCTGGTCTTCCGGGAAGCCTACCAAGAGCTGGACGCTATCTCAATGACCAGTGGTCAGTGATTAGGAACAGCCATAAGTACAATATTATCGGGACTCACTGTAAGACTAAAAAAAAAAAAAAAATTAAATTAAAAAAAAAAAATGTGTTAAAGTTTACCTTTTTGCTCCCCCCCCCCTCCCCCCCCCCCGTTAAATATAAATAGTTACTCCTAATCATATTTTGAAAAGCATGTTATAATTAATAATTTTATTAAATTAAGAATAGAGAACACATTAAAATGAACTCATGTCGATTGGACGAAGTGTAAAAGCTAAACAGCTTTGAAGATAAAACTTTTTTAATATAAGAAAAGTTACCAATATTTTCAACAGTATAAAACATTTTATGTACAATACAGATGGCTGGATTAGATACCAAGAGTGTAGGAAGCAAAAGCTTTTTTATTTTGTTTGACATAATAATAAATTAAAATACTAATCACAAAAAAATAAGTTAAAGTATGAAAACCGATGTCACTCAATTTCTATTCTGTATTTAAGAAAAAGAAAATAAAGAGTTAGGGAAGAGTTATAAAAAAAATAAAGTCAAAACCGTGGTTAAAAATTCTGTAGAAATCACAGGGGAAAATTTTTCATCAAATATTACATGAATCATAGAAAAAAGAAACAAGAAGAAAAAAAAATGCCGACAGCAACAATTTCACTTTTCGTAACTTTAGAGTAAATACTTAAATACATAATTTTATAATATTTTAAAATAATTTAAATAAATCCTTTTAAAGACATTGGTATTGCTCCTAATATTCCAGTCAATGATAATTTATGAATCAATTCATGCAAAATAATTTTGGCTTAACATTAGAACTAATGAAAAATGCCATTAACTTAGAATGGGAAATATTTATAAATTTGCAACCAAAGTCAAAGGTATTGTTATATTGACCAGTTCAACAGTTTTAATTTAAATTCATGAAAAAATGAATAATTACTTGATTTGAGGATGAATAATTACTTGATTTGAGGATGAATAATTACTTGAAAAATGCATTGCATATGCATCTCAAATGTGAGATGTCTACTTACATTGAAACCAACCTGCAAAACATCCGATGGGGCTCGATTCGACGACATTTCACATGCGAATTGAATATATTGCCTCTGGTCAATGAGTTTTGACATAGCGATAGTTGAAAATAGGTATTTTACCATGATTCTTGATATTTTGAAAAGAAGTTGAGCAAACATGGAACTTGCTTCAAATTTTAATATTTTATTTAATTCAAAATTTATTTTGAGAATTGGATCCTACCTGAGTTAAGAATAAACATCGTTTCTTCAATTTTAAGAATGCCCAAATTTTATTTGACAATTTCAAATTGCTTGTATCATTTTGCTTTTTAAAGGGTGTAGGTTCATGACTCAGATTCTTTACTAAACGCTCATGAATTTTTTTTCTGGTAACAGTAACTAGGTTTGCTTTATCTACATTTTACATATTATTTGGGAGAGAGGGAGAGGGGGGAGGGGGAGTTTTGAAAATTCTGTAACTGTGACGTTTATCTTTTAACTTTAACATAGCATTATACGATGGCTTAGTTCTAGTGGAGCCACTTATTTAGAGAAGAACATTTTTTATTCTCTGTATAGAAATTCTTCCGTTGATGGCATCGGATTGTAAGTTACGTTAATAGTTTAATAGGATATCAAATATTAATGTGAGACAAATCACTTCTTCCGATCATATGGACGACATTTAAATACTCAAACATTTTTCGGGAAAAAATTAAATTTCTAAATAAAAACAATTTGCAGAGAAAATCTTACTCTTACATTTTGAAAAACAAAGTGCGAAAATGAATGCAATGGATATTTATTGTAGCCACTTTTTTCGCACCGTCATACTAGAGGACCAACGTGCAATCGCCGTCTCTACAAAAAATGGCCATTACTTTACAGAAATGTCCACCCCAGAGCAGAGTTATCAGGGATGTTTTAGAAATTTTGTATTTATGCTTTGGCAAAACAGGATATCACGTGAAAGTTGCAATCTTATATGCCCTATCGGTTTCAAATTCAAGGTCGTCCGAAGAAGGGGCATTTTGTCCCCAGGAAAACTAGCATCTTTAAGTCTTTAAGAGAAGGGTCGCTTTTTTGTAGTAATGATTGTGATTGATTAACATTTTTTCGGGTTTATTGCAAGAGCTCGCCCTGCTCCCTTCACAATAGTTAATGTCTAATGACAGAATAAATAAGTTTAAAGCTTTTTTTTTTAAATATTAAAAAAATCCCACAACAAAACAATATTAACAAGCATATATGTAAGTGGGGCCAGGGTCCAAAAAAGTGAGGGGGCCCAGGCCCCCCCTGTCCCCCTGCACCAGCCGCCACTGATTTCGTAGTATTAATTATGTAAAAAGGAAAATTTATGTACACTTCGCATAAGGCAGTGCAAGAGTTCTTTACTTCGCTTTCCTGCAATGTTTCTCTTAATGCTTGAAAACGAGTTTTACAAGAAGGCGGCCATTTAACGTTATGGTTAATGTCAATCTCGCCAAGTTGGCGGCGGTTTTGGCGACTAATTTTGGACGCCAAATTTGACGAGAAATCACCAAATTCGGTCCACCATTTTTGGTCCGTACCTGTATAGGGCATTTTGACTGTGATCTGGAAAATTCTCCAAATTTCTTTCTCTAGAAGTTTCGCGAAGATTCGCGTCCCTGTATAAGACCGAGTGAGAGGGTGATCGAGTTAGTTGAGTTACTGAGTTGGTTGTCTCTCAAAGAGCATTCAGAGAGCTGTATTGCGAAAGCGAACTGTATTGCATTGTCTTTTGCGGCGATTTTAGCAGCTGTGTATCAATATATTTAACTGCTGTTTGTGCTCTATTGTGTAAAGAGCTGTATTGAGTCTATTAGAATGGAAAGTTCTGGAGTTGTAAAAGAATCTGCGAAGAGTTATAGCGGAATAAATTTCTTCAAGTTTTAATCTGCTTTGGCTTCAAGTCTTTCGAACCCATCCACGCAACAATATGTCCTTTACCGTGGGGTTGTAGGAAAGAAGTGTGGTAGAGAAATTTGAGGGTAACGTGCATGAGATGAAGTTCCAAAGATTCGAAATGTTTTAGTGTTCGTGAAAAGACATAGCCGACCCATACGCTCATCAAAAAATATTATCATGTATTATCAAATGTTAGGTCAATGTAACTTGTAACTTCGGTTAGTTTAAAACACAAAAAGTGTCCTCTTCTTTTTTTCTAAAGAAACTTGCTTTAAAATTTTGTATCACTAAAGTCAACAATTTTCGTACGTTTTGCAGAAATAACTCATGGTGCATTTACTATTGTTAAAATTAGAATCGTGCAGTTTTAGACGTTTACTAAGAAGTATAGAATCTCTTTGGAAGCAAAGAATGTACTTTTCTTTTTCGTCTTTCACACCCACATGAAAAATGGTCGAAAATAAGACATCAACCAGGCTTTTCCATGAACTTTAATAACTATTTATATAAAAACATTTTATAATTCGAATATTGCAATTCTAGCACTTTTCTGAGGATACAGAATCTTTTGAACGATATTTAAGGGGGTCCAGTACCGAAATTTCTTCAAAAATCCCAATTTTTTTTTCTGATTTTAAAAAATAGTTCATACATTCCTGAAGAGAATGATGTTTTTATCTTATTCCTCCGGTGATTAGAGCTCCACAAAATTACCAGTGATTTAAACATCACTAATGCGCGTAACACCTTGAAGCGTCTGCTTAAAGTGCGTTTTTTGAGCACTAGTGTTTTTCACAGATGTTTCATATTCAAATCGATATATCTCCAGAACCATTAACAATTGGATATTCAAATTTTTGGAGCATTTAATTTATATAATTTTAAATATTTTGTCTTCGCAGAATTTTATTTTTTTAATTCTGTTTTAAAATATAACATTTAGCGTAAAAGATAACATTAAAAAAAAAGCAAAAATTTCAATATTTTAACTTTGAGAATTTTTAATTTTTTTTAATTCACCTATCAAAATTCTGTGAAGACAAAATTTTCTTTATATAATTATGTATTACAGAAAGCTTTCACTATGAAAAAAAAAAATATTTTTTCTTGACTTATATCAAAATACGCAAACATCAATTATTATAGATTTTTCTTGGTTTTTTAAATTTTTTTAAATAACTAAACACAATATTTAAAAAAACATTTTCTCAAAGATATATAAATAGTATCTCATGCATAAAATAAATTTGTGACATAAAAATGTACATAAATAAAGTTTTTTTTTTATTTTCGGTACCGGACCCCCTTAAGCATTGTACGTACATGCAAGGTGTCGTAGATCTCAATGGTTATTTTTACTTCGTTAAAAATTATCCAAGTTGAGACTTTGGACGGGATCAGTGGTAGAAGTGGGTTAAAGAAATGCGGGGGGAGGGGGGATGTCCAAAAGTTGGTGACAAGTGCACCCCAAAGATAAATGTTAATATTTTAATTATAAGATATGAAATTATAACAAGTACAGAAATAATTTATACTTCTTAACACTAATTTTGAACAAAGATCCAAAATTTACTGTTATTTTAATGAATATTCTGTGACTTAGTTTTTTACTTGGAAGGATAAAATGAAGTAATAATTCAACATTATATACATAACTGGTTATTTAGATTTAAATAGTTCTTCCAAATGTGCATACTTTCATGAAATTAAATTAATAGAGAACTCTAAAAAAAATTATTTATTTTAAATAGAAATTTAACTTAAAAGAAAGTTCCTCCAAAGTTAAAAGTTGACCAAATGTAACAGTATTTGTTAATAAAATACTTATATCTTTATACAAAGTAGTATAATACATTTTTATAATAGTTTGATGTACACCATAAATAGTTCCCCTCCCCCCTCCATTCGAAAACTTTAAATCACTTTCTCTCAATGTCACTACATTTAAAGGTTAATGTTATTTTTCTTTAGTAGTTTTTAGATAGATTGAGAGCTTTTAAAAGTGGGAGGATGGATTTCAGTGTTTTTAAAAGTGGGGAGACGCAAGGGTGTTTTCTTGAAAAGTGGGCGGATGCATCACCTCGCGTCTACACACACTTCTAGCACTGGACGGGATTAACAATTAACAACGAATTATTGCAACCCTTTTTAATCAAGAAGCTTTATCTAAATACAATACAAATTAATTAAATCAAAATGTGTAGTTGAGAAATGAAACTTTACGCTGCTTTTAGATTATGGAAGAAAATTTGAGTCATCAGTGTAAAGTCAGTGTCATTGTAAAACAAATGAAGTTGGAAAAGTTTTACGACACATATTTATTGTGTTTCAGCAATCGTGTAACATATTTCTCATTTTTTTTTAAAGTGGAAGAACACTGATATTTTACAAAACTTGATTTGCATCTGATTTTTAAACGTTTTTAAAGTGCAAAACAATGAATCTTGTCGAGAATTCTGAGTATTGTATCACAAAAAAATTTACTGATTTTTCGAGCGAAATGAAACCCACTTGTTTTATACAATGACTTTTCAAACCATCTTTATTTCACCTTTACTACCATGTATCTTTTTATTTCTTCTATTTGGGATACACCTGAAATAAACAGAAAAGTTTCAATCACAAAAAATAAATGTAGCTTACCACTGTTTTTGGATACAGTACATCCCAGTTCAAATAATCACAAGAGGATATCAATTCTTTTTTTGCGGAAAGGCCATTTGATACGGTATCATGAAAAATTATCTTCGAAAAAAGTGTTTTTTTTTTTTTTTTTTTTTTTTTTTTTTCAAATTTAGTGAATCTGTAATTAAAGACCCACCTCTAAAGTTCCCTTTGAAATTCGATAAAAAAATAAAAAAAGTAAAAAGTTGAATAGTCAGTAAAGTCTTTAACACAGAGTTCTCTTACCTAGAGAATTATACATCAACGACTGTTTGTACTTTAATTATAAAAATTTATAATTCTAATTATAGAAAACCATATTGCCAATTTCACTATTTTTTTTTCACGAGGTGAGGGATATCATATTAATTATCGCAGAAAGTATCGCAAAATTGGCCATTTTATTTAATTCATGAAAATACGAAAACGGTATTAATCTATAAGCGGTATGACCAATCCCGGTCAAATTTAAATTTAGTGATCACTATTATAGTGTACTTGAAAGTTGTGCGATGTTCCTCCCTCCTAATTTTAAATAGTTAAGGAGACTTGGTACCTTTAAAACTATTTTTTAATTTAAGCCTTTAAAATTATATTTTTTACATATTTAAAAGTATTACTGGTCAAAAACTAAATTTTATTTAAAAAAAAAAAAAAAAAAAAGTTTACACATCAGTGCTCTAAATTTTTGAAATTTTTAAATTTTTAAAAAAATTCATAACAATTCAAATTCTATCTTTTTTTTCATTTTTCAATATTTTTTCCTGATTTTTTTTTTAAAAAAAGCTCCTAATAATATACTCTAAACTTTTAGGCATCAGATTTTGAGTAAATAAAATAGTTTTGGAGATAAACATTAAATACTGTACGTATTGGTAAAAAAATCATAAAAAAATGGGAATTTCACAAAATTTAAATTTGCAACAAAAACCCATACATATTTTTATGAAATGGATATTTAGAATAACAAAAACAAATTTAAAATAATTTCATTTATATTTGCTGCAATTTTAATATTTTGAATAAGGTGTGAATTCCAAAAAAAAAAACGAACTGAGAAAAATGCATTCGAGATATCGAAGAAGCTATTGCAGCTGTGCTAAATTCTCCATAAAATGTATAATTTTTATATAATGGACAGTTCTCGTATTCTTTAAAAACGAGTGAAATTAGTTTATATTTATAAAAAAAAAAAAAAAAAAAAAAAAAAAATCTCATTCCAAATATTCAAACAAAAGTTCTTTAAAAAAATTAGTTATTTAAATATTAAGAACTGAAATTGCGCCGAAACACCGTCCGATCGCAGTCCGATTATCGTGATGTTTCTTCCAAATTCTTGGAGTGTGTTTGGTAGGCAATTGCTGTATCCCGTACTGATTGGCGCGATTTGAGAGAAACTTGTAAAACTGGTTTCCGCTGCTACGTTTCAAGCCAAGTTGTTTTAGATGAAGTGACGTCACATTCGCTTCGAGCTGAATGTGTCGTTTTCCTGCCAAAACTAACAAGCAAACATAGATAAAAAAAAAAAAAAAATTAAAAAAAAAAAAAAAAAAAAAAAAAGCGCAGTGAACAGAAATTTTTGTGTTTCTAGCCTTTTCGAAACATTTAGAATTGAATAAAAATTTAAAAAAAAAAAAAAAAAAAAAAAAAAAAATGCATTGCAGCTATAGGACCAGCTCAAAATTTTGCTAGAATGTGGAGCCTATTTCAACAGTGGCACCTCGTACACTATAGCCAGTGCAGACGGGCTGCATCTAAACTTATTAGTTCAAAATTAAAATGATATATTTTACAATTTTCTAAAATGAAGATTCAATTTCTAAGGTAAGTGTAAAAAATTCAATAAACAACAAACTTCTTGCATCAATACTCAATTCACGAGGGGGAAAAACGTTTCCAATCAAGGTGATCTTCCTCCGGACGGCAGCCATGTGTTTCTGAAACGCGTTTCGGTGGCGACGTTGCCATGGTAACCAATGGAACCCAATAGAGCCTTCCCTCCACGTAATGTGTAACGAAGTAATCTCTAGATGGAATTTTTGCCAGGATAATGCTATCATCTGAAGACTAGAAAGTTATTTTATTAGTTTAAAGTACTATTTTGTTCTGAAAATAAATGTGAATATTTTAAACTCATTATCTAAAAAATGGTGTTTTTGGCACATGGAATTTCATTTAAACAGTGATAACTGAAGTTTGATATAATCTTTTGACGAATGATTTGAGAATTCAAATATGCATTAACTATTAAATGTTTTGAACCTCAGTCAAATTAATTGGGCAAAAAATGAATTTTGCTAGATTTTTAACTGCAAAAGTTTTCAGAAAAATTGCGATTTTTTCTACTTTCAATGTTAAAAAAATTTTATTAAAAAAACTAAATATTCTAGAAACTAGATTTAGGTTTATAACATTAAGAATGATATTACGAACAATTTCCAACCATAATTTCATTTCTAGGCCCTGTTAAACTTGAGTAATAACTGTTCAAAAATATGCTAATTATAACGAATTAAATGTTAATTAATTTATTGAATAAAACTGAAATTTTTTTCATTTAAACACCATTACTAATTATGAACTTTTAAGTGCAAAAAAAAACCTGATTTTTGAAATGATAACTTAAAAGAAAAAAGTTCAAGTGTGATTGTACATGACTGCAAAAGGGTGTGTGTGGGTGGAGTGGGGTGTTGTTGGGAAGTCGCATGTTTCCGGCTGCACTAACATTTTCGTCTACGGGCCGCCACTAGGTTTCAAAGATTATAAACACGCAAAAAGTAGAAAATCGATATTTTTATAATTTTTTCTGAAAACAAGGTGTACCAAGTCCCCTTAAGTTTTCATCTTCCCGGATTATGCTCTCGTACTAACCTCGACCCCTCCCAATCTCCGTTTCCAGATTAAATAAGTGAAAGACACACCAGGTTAAACAAAACGAACTGTGACAAGTCACTTAAAATCCACTGTTATACACACCTGACTTCTTAGCTCCTTCTCCGCATTTTGGTTAGTTTGGTCAGCGGAGAGGTACTATAAAGTTACTATCGAAGCACTCTTTCGGTCGCATTTTAAAGAACTTTGGGTTGAATTCATAGGCTCCAACAACACGGGGGCAAAGGGGGCAATCACTCTCGTGCTCCCCAAAAAATGAGGGAAGCCGCTTCAAAAAACAGTAAAAATGTGTTTTCCAAAATAAAATTTTGCGTAAAAGGAGTAATGTTCTACAGAAAAAAAATTCCCATAAAAAATAAAAAGTAAACACAATATTTGTAAGCACGCTGACACTATCCACTCCTCTCCCTCAAATGAGAATCAAGTAAGTGTAGCACCTCTTTTGTGCAATTTCAAAGAAATATATATTATTGTATTGTTACGAATTTCTGTATATTTGTAAAAATTTCGTAGTATTAATTAAGTAAAAAGACAAATTTAAGTACATTTCGCATAAGGCAGTACAAGAGTTTGTTTTTACTTCGCTTTCCTGCAATGCTGGAAATGCGAATGCTGCTCTTAATGCTGGAAAACGAGTTTTATAGGGATAATGCTGGAAAATGAGTTTTACAAGGAGCATATTTAACATTATGGCTAATGGCAATCTCGCCAAGTTGGCGAAAGTTTTGGCGACTAATTTTGGTCGCCAAACTTGCGTCGATTTTAGCAGTTGTGTATCTAGCTTTTAACTGTTGTTTGTGATCCATTGTTGTGTAAAGAACAGAAAGTTCTTTAGTTGTAAAAGAATCTGCGAAGAGTTATATCGGAATAAATTTCTGCAAGTTTTGATCTGCTTTGGCTTCAAGTCTTTCGAACGCATCCACGCAACAGTATAATATTGTATAATATTGGAATAAGTAATTTTGTGATGTTGAGATAACTGATATAGACTCTTTTCTCTTTCATTAATTATTATCTAGAATTATTAAAATTTGCTTTTTTCATTTTCGTGCAGTATCATAACAGTATATATTTTTGTAAAATAATGTATTACATTGAAATAAATTATTTTGATGGATTAACTGATTCGTACTCCTATTTTTCCCATAAAATGTTTCTGAACTAATTTTATGCAAATAACTTTGCAACGTAAGAGAGCAACGTTGAGAAACGGAGATTGCGTGTTACGGAGGTAAGTTCAACTTATTCAGTAGGTAGATCATGAAAGAGAGTTGTTCGGTAATCTTGGACCAATCCTCTCCCTTCGCCGAGTTTATCCACAGAGTCGCACTCCCATGATAAAAGGGAAAAGTTGGTGCATATGGTTGAGTTGTTTGGTCATTGGTTATTAATAGCATTCGAGTAGTCATTTTTATTATTTTAAAAATTAATAAATAAACAGGCTTCGCGTGCAGAGTAGCAGTCGCTTGTGGTTTTTCAATACTTTTACGGCATTCGTTTGTTTCTACATCCTACAAACAAAGAAATAACATTAATTCGGTGGCTTTTCACCCAACATTTAACACTTTAAAACATTTGTTATACTTTTTAAAAGTTATTTTTCGTATATTATCTTGACCGAATTTTTAATCTTTATAGCTAGACTAGCGCCTACATTACTAACTTATACTAAAAACTAACTAAAACTGAAACATAAATTCTGATTGAATCGAAACATATTGGTTTACTCGCCTGACAGTTGCATCGTGATAAAAAGTTCTTCTTTAAGTATATGCAGTATTTTTCTCACGCCATTTTCACCCTAAAATTAGAACAAGTTCCATATTTTAATACATTCAAAACTTAAAAATGATACTCACCATGGTGTTAGAGAGAATGCGTAAATTATCATTATTATTATTATTATTATTATTATTGTAATTTAGTGCTGCCTGACACCACGTGACCAGAAATATATGAAGGATTTACAAACAATTTTCCTTTAGTCCCTGACATATATATCATCACTAGGAAATAACTTTAAGGAAGTTCTCAGCATCGTCGAGGGCAGAAACATTTAAATTATATCTTGCTTCATTCTATTTATATATAATACAATCGCGCCTTAAAACTTTTTTAGAGTTGGTTTTGTTCTTTTAATTTGGAAAAGCCAATTATTGCTATTTTTCATAGATAGATTTTTTATTGAAGATTGAATTAGACGAAAAGAAAAGAATTTTACAGATGCTTCTTTTTTTTAATAAACTTTTTATTATTGCTATTTTAAAGATTCTTTAAAACTTTAAAAAAAAAATGTATTTAAGGCAAATAATAACTTCTTATCTTTTTAGCGACAGATAAAAAAAAAAAAAAAAAAAAAAAAAAAAATGAAAAACAGTTGTGTTAAAAAATATTGTTTGCTTTCAAAATCAAAAATTAACATTTTTTAACCATAAGTACCTAAAGAACACGCCACCATCAAAATGTATTAACTATTATTTTAAGTGTACAAGAAAAAAGGTATAATTTTGCTTTTAAGTTCAAAACTGCTTCTATTCACCAAGTTTTACTGTACTTTTTATTATAGTTTTATCATCCCACACACAAAATTTTAATTTCCTTACATCAACAGAAAGCCCCCATACAGCAGGTCTCCCAATGAAAACACCTTTAGCACCCAATGCCAGGGACACGAAAACGTCACTTCCGCATCGGATTCCTCCGTCTAAATACACTTCAGCTCCAGTGTGTTTCACGGCTTCGACAACTTCTTCCAAAACATCAATCTACAAAAAACAAGGAAGGCATATTATTGATATTATAAAAACAAGGACAAATTTATTCATTTATACTCTACTGCAATTAATCTTAAATTCTTCCACTATTTCTACCGAACTCATAACTTGAAAACAAATTACTTGCCTAGAATCCTAGTGCTCATGTTTGTCTACTTGCTCTATGAACAATATTTGCTTTAAGAGATGAGTAGACTTAACGGCGATTGTGAAAGATATTTTCAACTGCCAGCCAATCTGCTGAGAGTTTCTGTGCTTTCTCCAGTTTGAGACACAAATACAAAACTTTTCTTCTTTTATAACTTTTCTGAAGGACATTGACATATGGGCTACTGTAAGTAACGAACTTTGTAACGATGCTTCGCACAATATAACCGTCTTGACGATCTTGCACAATGAAAAATAAATTGAAATCAACCAACTTCTATTTCTTAATGACTTATTTTACGTTTTCATAGAGAAACTTCGAAAAATTCGAAAGATACGAACTTTAAAAGAACGTTAAGCCTCACTTTAACGTTTTCCCCCTTCTTTTTAAATAGGATGAATTAGAATCCCCAAATTATTTCCATTCGTGCTTTTTAAATCGAAAATACACGTTATTAGATTCACAAAGACATCATAACGGAATGGCCATTTTGATTTTTTCTAAAAAAAAACCCATCAAAGACCTGTCTCCTCAGTGTTTTAAATACTAAAGTTTGAACTTTCTAATCATTAACCATTGAACGCCATGAGCAAGCAACACTGGGAGAGAAAATTGCTAAAAGGCGATGAAAGTATGGACGTATTACTTTAAAAAAATATTAATTAAATAAAACACAAAATCATATATTACCAATAGGAGTTTATGGACTGGAGTTAAATTAATTCAACGTTTACTTCCACTTTTGCTAGTTAATAAAAATCTTCCTTTTGACCCTCACATCTTTCCCCGTGAAGAGTTATGAAACCCGTTGCCAGTTCCATTTCTACATATAGTATAACTATTTGCCTATCTCTTAATTGGTTTGAAGACTGGGAAAGTAGACACGTTTGAAGTAAAATAAGTCGGATTTAAACTTTTGTACCAATCAGAAATCAATGTATTATTTTCAAATATATCCGAAAAGTTATTATTTGTGGGTCCAATGGAGGAATTATAATATGTATTTACACATTACTTACTGTTGACACAACTCGTTCTACTAGTCTACTTCCGTGGTTGGAAACTAACACTGCAGATGCGCCGCAACGTACAGCTTCCTTGGCATCGTCCCCTGAAAATCACAAATCGTATGTCTAGATCACAGAGTTTTATTATACAGAGATAAAACTAGCAACAGGTTCAATACTTCTTCGTGATGAGAGATTTATGAAGAAAAAACAAGCAAAATGCAACATCTAGTTTGTGAACGCGAATAACAACAGATTCCAAAATCTGTAGTTTTGTTCTCTTATTTCCCCGCCAATTGGTAATGGCTTCCTATGGCAATCAGGAACTTTCACGTTTTTTGGTTTTATTTTTAAATAAAAGTAGAGAAAAAGTCATGAAAAACAATGCTATTCTTTCAAAAATTTGAGCTCGTATAGATAGTTTAAAAAAATATTGAGTTTTTCACTTTGCATTTGGCGGGAAAAAGCTACTTTTGCGTGTGACGTCAATGCGCAGATGATGAACCAGTTTAAAACCGATTTGAGATGAGGAGAGGGTGAGGTTCCTAATTGGATTTTCGACGGAATCTATGCGTAACTACGTCACGGTTTCTTTATGCGTTTTTGGTCACGTGACTTTTGCTTTGATTTCAAACTCGATTTTTGATTAATTGAAAGCATAAGGATACAAAATAAATGCACTGCTCGAATATGTTCGTTGGATAACACTAGAAAACACAAAAAATATTCATTTTCTTCACTTGTGCAAGTTCTTCATTGATTGCCTAGTCAGGACCCTACTCGATATATAACACAGGGGTGAAAAGAAATGCCACCATTCAGCTGTTTATATGTTGCAAAATTTTTTTCAGGACCCACGGTTGTCTGCTGATAGTATTCTGAGGGAATACCTACATATCGTATACTTTGAAGGTTAGCCACGTCCAAGCCCATTTAGAAAAGCCATTGATTTTTCTCTGAAAACACTTATAATAGTCATAAACCGTAAGTTTCGAGAAAAGGACTTTCTCAACTGAATGAAATATAAATGAGTTCTTACCGGATAAAATGCCTTTTACAATCACGGGCAATTTAGTGTGTTCTTTCAGCCAAGTTAGGTCCTTAAATGTGAGCGATGGATCTTCTAGAAAGCGAGGCAGGCACGGGAGATTAACTAGCCTAGAAGAAGATGGATTTTTAAAACACAATACATTTAATTTTCCCAAGTTGAATACCCATGCTTTGCTACAAAGTTTTACTATGTATGCATGTTCACCCCTAATTGTTTAGCAATAACAGTGATCCAAGTTCGTAATAATGATTAACATCGCGGAAAAGTGTTGCAAAATAAACCTTACTTAAGAGGAAGTCCCAGTAAGGATCTACTCGGTATGTTACAACCTTCTATCCCAGTGCATTTAGAAACTATATTGTATAAAACCTTGAAATTTGTTGCGTAGGTACGAAAATTATCAATTAAAAAATGACATAAATTAAAAACCCTAAAATAGCATCCAGTGAATTTTATTTTATATTTGAAATCCTTACGTCAATGCATATGCAGTGGCGCCACCTGCCATTGTCGATTTATTTTTAAATTTTTATTCATAATAGATCGACATTAAATGAAAACAATTGATGTCATTTCATTGAGTAATCATTTTTATACCTACTCGCCAAATTTCAAGGTTTTAAACAAAGTAGTTTATAAATGCACATGGCTAGAATATTGTAACATATCTAGTATAGGGAATAATCCTTACTAGGACTTCTTTTTAACAATCTAACTTTACTAATAATTGACAAAATCTTTTTGACGATGACTGATTCTTACCAAAGGTAATTTTGAATAAAAATGCCAAATTGTAAAGCAGAATTTCTACTATGCAGTTGAATTGCAAATAAGACCATTCCAATTATCGCACAAAAATTATTATTTTCGCTTAGTTAATTAATCGAACACCGTATCATTGTAGTGATATTTAGTGTACTAAAACGAAAATAGCAGAAAATAGTAGGAAATTTTTAAAAAATAAATAAATGAATGAATAAATAAATAAATAAATAAATAAATAAATAAATAAATAAATAAATAAATAAATAAATAAATAAATAAATAAATAAATAAATAAATAAATAAATAAATAAATAAATAAATAAATAAATAAATAAATAAATAAATAAATAAATAAATAAATAAATAAATAAATAAATAAATAAATAAATAAAAACATTAACATTATTTTGCCAACAACCAAATTGGAACAGTTACTTGCAGCCTTTCAAAGAAAGATAATTAGATTTTTACTTATGATACAATACATCCTTGTTTTTTTTAATTAAATAATAAAAGAAAAAGTTTAAAATTAAAAAATATTATTCACATTACTATCCTGACTAATAACGCGCGACAAAAACTACTAATAAACCACATAACTATCATTAATATTTTTGAGCGTAAATTCACTTGACTACATCAAGTTATTTTATTTTACAAAGAAACTCACCATCTAACGCGACCCTACATAAATAGAAATATTACCAACTAAATTTATTTTAATACTGAATTGAAAGTATTGAGAAGGCAAAAAAAAAAAAGTTAAAATTGAGTGTGTTATCATTCATCATTTCCAAGTAATTCCAGGTGGAATACATTACAGTTTTTAGCGGATGTCAACCTTTGGTTAGTTTTAATTGCATTCTGAACATTTCATACACATCAAGTCATGTTATATTAGAGAGAATTTGTAAAAAAAAAAAAAAAAAACTTTTACTCTAAAATATTTTTATGATTATTAAAACTAAAGTTGTGAAGTGAAGGTATGTCTGAGTGATAAATTAATGATACCAATGAGTAGCCCTGTATTTGAAAATCAAGACCGCTTGAAAGATTTTCGGTCTAGCTCATTTATTTCTCTATCAAGAGTACGTATATAAATAAGTTTTTTCAATTACAAGTTTTACATTTCTTTTATTCTAACTTTTTATACTTAATTGCATTTTTTCTAATTTTTGGCATTGCAGACTATTCATTTTGGTGGCGACATCTATTGGGAGGCAATGTAACGAAGCATTGGACTGGACCATAAGATCATGCTACAGGGCGGACACAAATGAATATCTCAACTTGGCATGTCTATTAAAAGATGAAAACAAGACAAAGTACATTCTTATTGTTCATCGAAAATCAAAAATAACAGATGGAAGGTTCGATTCAACGTGATCAGTTATACGTGTTTAATGGAAGCCCCTCCAGAAACACAAACAATACCGAGGCGGTATTATATTAACTCATTCCACACTCTTTTCAGCATATTTGGTGCAACACAGGCTACAGATATGTGTGCCTTAAGTTTATCAACGTTAGTTGGTAGGTAGGAGTAAAACAATTACCTGATGTTTGATGTAGCAAAAGAATTAAATCGCACGGAGGGTAATATCTGGGCTGTGAGGAGACTATTGTAGAAGAGCGTCCTAAGATGCTCGGTAATCAATTCAATCCACCAATGCCGCAATTTTTCATTTAAAAACCCAAGTACAGCTAAGAGCCAATAGGGTGATGCCCATTCTTTGAATAAAATCCCCAGATTCTTCTAACTGTGGCAACAGCCAAATCTCTAGCATATCCAAGTAAATAATCCCATCAACGGTCTTCTCAAGGAAGAAGAATCGACTTTAAGTTTTGTCATGCAATATTGTCTAAAATACATTCCACACCTTTATGAACTTTCAACTTAAATTTTTGATTTCTGGTAGACAAGAAAGGTTATACTTTGTTCCGTTTTCTTTTAATAGCCTTACAAAGCTGGGATATTCCTTTATGTATATATAAGCTTTCCTTTTTAAAAACTTTACATTTTTATTATTGAAATATAATAATTCTTAGTTTACACTATTTTTTCGTGGGCGAAGTTTTTGTTTTGAAAGAAAATCTATCACAAAAATATTCTTGAAGTAGCGTTTCGTTTTACTTCATTGGGCCATTTTAAGCCTATCGTTTTTTTTTTTACAGAAATAGAAAAACAATTCAACGAGGAATTCCCACGCATTTACTTACAGTGGTATGCATTCTTCGAAGAAGCGTTCAGGCATGACTTTTCTCCACAGCCCGCAGTTCGGAGAATCCACAGTAACGACTATGGCAGAAAACCCTGCAGATTCAGCTTTTCTTATGTGTTCTAAAGTTATATCCCTGTCTTTGTATATGTAGACCTGCATCCAGAGAATAGGCATGGGACCCTCTATTGAAAACGCCGCCTTTGACACGGCTTCAATCTTAGTGGAAGCGGCACTGCTCATGATGTAAACACATTTCTCCTTGCAGCAACCTGAATCGAGTCGGTTGAAAAAACTTATAGTCCGAGAGGCGACTGCAATTTTTGGACCCCATCGAACATCATTCTTAATTTTCTATAGAAATTGGAGAAAAGTGACTAAATTACGAATCCACTGGTCTGCCGTGGCAAAAATGGCCGAAACTGATCAAAAATCGACTTGGAATGAGTTGAACTAAAATCCGATTGCCAAATACGCCATAACTTGCCAAAAAGAGAACAAACTTATTCGTCTGGCGAACCACTGCATTTTTATTTTGAATGAGAAAAAACGCAAACGATTTCTGATAACTGGCTAGAAAAACTTGTATCTTTCAAAACTAAGCCAAATTGGCGACATCAGTTACGTCATCAGTGACGTAATGTTTATTGCCAATTTGGCTCATTTGTGAAAGATGCAAGTAAGCCATAGCCACACATCCGAATCGTCTGCAACCTTCTTAATTGAAAATTATAGAGTGAGGGTTACCAAATAAAAAAAAGCTCCTTATTTGACAAGTTATGACGCATTTGGCAAATGGATTTAGTTCAACTTATTACAAGTCGATTTTTGACCAGTTTCGGCCATTTTTGCCACGGCAGACCAGTGGATTCGTTATCTACTCACTTTTCTCCAATTTCTATAAAAAATTCAGAACGATGTTCGATGGGATCCACAAATTGCAGTCGCCTCTCAGTCTATTATTGATTATTAGTTAGTGAGATTAAGATCTTTACTATGAAGAAGTAGGGGATTGCTAATGAGGTAGAAGAAGAGAGAACATAAAATGAGGTAGGTGGCAAACAACAATAAGAAATAAGAGTTTAAAAAAAAAGTGGAACTAAAGTTTAGAAGTGGAGAAGAAAGACAGAAATGAGCAAGTAGAAGAACTATGCTAAAATAAAGTTGAAAAAGAAATAATGAGGAGTAGGAAAATGAAAAAGGAAGGTTAGGAAGACGAAAAAAAAAAAAAATCAAGGTGTAAGGTTATGAAGAAGCAATAAAAGATTTCAGAGGAATCAGAAGGAAAATAAAAAATAAAAAAAAGGGGGAAGGGAGGGGGGAGGATGGCAAAGAAGGGGAAAAAGTGAAAGGATTATTTTTAGAAGGAAAATATGGTTTGATAGGAAGCTGTGCTGGAAGAAGGGGAAAAAAGAAAATTAAGAAGGAGCTGATTAAGAGTTAGTAGGTGGGGTAGAATTATGAAGAATATGAGGGGGGGGGGGGAATACAGGTAACGACAATTTATTCATACCTCTTACTGTGGCTAGTTCACCGTCAGGATGTGCCAGAGCATGCAGTGCCGTCGGAGAGATGCCAACTGGAAAGGAAATATCAATACCTAGTAGCTGGCAGTGCGTGTTGGTTTTGGAAACATCTCGAAGTACTCTTGGGCGGATTCTATACCTTTTAAGTACAACAAATTGATTAATTTTTAATTTTTATATGGTTTATAGAACATTTTGCTTTTTTTCACAGAACAAACATGCATTTTGTGATTCTGATTATAGGATATACTATGACTAATGTCTTTTAAAATATTTTGTTTACGGAATTTTTGTTTAAATATAATAATTGTAAATTGACTCTTTCTTGCCTAAATATAGTTTTCGACATAGTTATGTAAGTGACCTTTAACAGATTTGACTAGTGGTACATGACTGTTAAAAGTGAATTAAATAAAGCATGGTTGTCTCGCATTTACTTCAATTCTTTAAAGATCTAATTAATCTTCAACTTTTATAACATCTGCATCAATGACTTGAGCAAATTATTATTGTGAGATTTAATAAAGTAAGTTGAAATAATCCCTTTAAATTATAAAAATATATCCTGTCTTTAATAAAGAAAAACTATATGACGAAGGTAGTGTTTGGTTTACAAAAGTAGGTACATATTGCTATTCGAGTGTACATGGATTTAAACTTTATCAGTTTCTATTAATTTTATTCATAATAAAAAATAATCCTAAAGCATTTCGCTTTGCTTCAACTTCACATCAAACTGTTAGATACGTAATATACCTTGAAACAACCAATGTTAAAATCTATTACGCACTCGGCAATAAAGCTTTGTTAAGTGTTTACTAGAAGAACAACAATTGGAATGGATTCATAGCTTTCTAAATAATTTAGAATCTATTTTCAATTTTTAGATTGATTGATAATTCTGCCGACGTACGTAATTTTTTTTAAAAGCGTTAAGATTATTTAATGTTTACCGAAATGTTTCAAGCAAATGCAAAGAAATATTATTCAAAACATATATTTTCTCTTTTATTATGATAATAGTCTTTTCTTTTTACCTGCTAAAAGCGGCTTCGTTGTACTTGATGGGTGACAAGGAGCATGCTTCTGTAGAGAAATAGAGTTTTGCACTGTCACTCATCTTTTCGTCAAGTGCGCATCTTTCAAAATCCTTCACAACTTTCATTCTAGACAGTTGATCACAAAGGTCCATATCGAGTTTTCCGAAAAATTCGTTGTACTAAATACTTTAATCACCTAAACAAAGTACGAATGTTAACATTATTTAGAGTGTTGTCGAAAATAAGCTTCCCATGATAAGAGCCGTGTGGTGACTGTAGTAATGATTAGATCTTCATAAATTGCTATATAAGTACAGAGGTCATAGGATGAACTCTAATATGTCTTTTAAAAATTACCAAATAAATCAAATAAAAAATATTAAATAGTTAAAATGTTCTCAAATGGAGATTATAGGTATTAAAATTGTATTGGATCTTTTTCTTTTTTGATTTTAAACTTCGTTTACCACTTTCCCGATAAGGTTCAGACTGTAAAGTTAACTTCCATATAAGAGTCCTTAAAGTACCACAGTCTCATTTGCTGGCAAAATATTGAAGAGATTTTCTTTTGTTCAGGCAAATATTATTTTTGCATAATTTTAGTTGTATGTATGCGAAATTTAGTGAAGACATGTTATTTGCTAAGGGCCCGACATAGCTCTAAACAAAATTTCAATAACATGGTATTATAATCGATTAAGGAGCACATTTCCACAAATTTTAGTTTAAAATTTTTGACAAAGTATATTATCTCAATGTCTATCACCATTAGTAATAGAAATATAAAAAGCTTGTCAATTCTTACAGCAATTCCTAACCATGACCAAGAGGTAAATATTTGCATTTTAAGTAAAGCCTATATTTGTGAATTGTTCCCTTATCCTGGAACACTTTTCAATGGAGCATGTGTACCTTTCAACAAAGGAATTGAATATTTTTTTTATTTTTATTTTAAACTAAATTTTTTTTATTTTTTTTATTTTACTTAAAAAAAAATTGTGCCTATTTAAAGGCAACAAATTCAAATTTATAATCTTTAAAAGATTGAAAAATTTTATTTGATTTGAATCATCATATTCACTAAGAACTCAAAACATTTAATAAAGTTCGATACATTACAATTTATTTCTCATAAAATAAAAATTGCACAAATTCACACAGAAGAACGTCTCGAAATTTTTTTGTTCTCATGATTAGCTAGCTATACACCAGTAGCATAACAATTGTGATCAATATCGGTTGACATTGGCCAATCCTGACTTGGAACTTTTTTAATTGACCGTTGGATCTATCTTGGCCAATCTCACCCAATGTTGATCAAAATATACTGGAAGTTTTGATTTGTTAATGCACAGTATAACTTTTTATAGATATCATGGATAAGATTTAGAGAATGTATTAAAATTATGATTAGAAGTAATAAATAAATAATACATAACGGCAGAAGGGTAAACATGCAAATGGAAAATAGGATAGTGTTGTCATTTCTGGTGAACTTTTATGCTGTGGTAAGAAATTACCAGTACTAGAAAATAGTTAAAGAATTTTGAAAATTTCTAACAAATTAAATCCAAAGATAACTGTGATGGAAGAGACAGTTTGTCAAACTTTGAGGGAAGAGAAAGTTACTAAATTGCTCTTTTATAGAAGCATATTATAGGAGATAATGTGAGTAAAATAAACACGTTGGTTAATGAAACAAGAAACAGGCATAGTTTGAGTTGGTGGGACTTGAGAATGTTCCCTAGTCCTTAACACAAAATAAAAATATTCAATTACACGCTAAATTATAACAAATAAACTACAGGAAATCCTTTTATTTTTCATTTTCTAGATACCATTCAATGTTGTTTCATAAGGTGATTACCTTTTGATACAACTTCATTTTAGCTTCCACACTAAACTAATTTAGGGAGAAGCTTGAATACATATGTTTTTTCTATTCATTTTTATACTAGGTGTATACAAATTAGTTGAGCTATGGAGTTCAAATAGATCTGTATAACTCTTTATAACAAGGCATAATAAACAGTATATATATATTTTTTGCATTAAGAATGACATGGTGAACATAAATTAATCGGGAAAAAGAATAGTTTACAAGACCTACTAATTAAGAGTTATTCAGATGTATTTGTACTCCATTGCCCGACTAGTTTGTGGACACCCTGTATTAGTATGAGGTCACCATTCCTTGGCAAAACTGCATATGCTACAGACAAGAGCGATGTGTCAAAATGAAGGTCTCTTTAAGATTAGTGCCCACTAAAATTCTATAGTGAAGTTACCAAAGAAAGTAGCGGCCGGAACCTAATATGAAATTCATTAAGTTTATATGTTAACGTTCTAGAATTTCTGACATAGAATTTCATACATTTGTATTTGGTATTTTTATTTATTTCATAAGTAGAGTTTAAATAAACTATTTATAAAAACTAAAAGAAAGCAAGATAAAAATATTAAGGACTTACTTTAAAGTTGTGTTACTTTAAATACTCCCCTTTCATTAAGGATATTCCAATTGGTATAACGAGATCAATTATGAAGGTACATTAAAGTAATAGCACTTTCTAAGTAGTTTGTTAAAAATAGCTAATTGTCCATTTGTGCTCCAAACACAAAAGTAGCAATTTGTACTTCAAACCCATACAAGATTATGGATGTCGTTAATAATGTCGTTCCAATAATGCTAACAGAATGTTCTTTATCGTTCTTAACACGTTCTTTATCATTACTAATTTATGATAACACTGATCTTTATCTTAAATATTCCGATTTGTAAAATATTTTTTGATATTACTGCTAAAAAGGTCATCGAACCAGTGTGGTTATTTATATTTTTTATTGTTTTTTTAGTATGGTGTAGATTGTAATTTCAAGAAGATTAAAATGTTATTAAAATAAGAAGCATCGAAAGTTACAAATAGTAACAATGCATCGAAACATTTATTGGGCACTGTGGAAAATGAAATACTACAACCCAGGTAGCACAATAACTTTGGACAATATCAGCCAGTGGTAAAAGTGGGAAAAGAAAAGTGGGGGGATGCCTAAAAGTTTGTGACAAGTACATCTCCCCCCCCCCCCTCCCAACGATAAATGTTATAATTTCATATTTTATAATAAAAATATTAACTAGTAAAAAAATAATTTATGCTTTTTAACACAAATTTTGAACAAAGATCCAAAATTTATAGTCATTTTAATGAATATTCTTCGACTTAACTTTTTTTACTTGGAAGTAAGAGATTAAATGAAGTAATAATTCAACAATATATATACACAACTGGTTATTTAGATTAAACTAATGCTTATAAATGTGCAAATTTTCATGAAATTAAATTAATAGAGAACTATAATTTTTTTTAAATAGCTTGTCTTTATATGAAACAAGAATAGAAATTTAACTTAAAAGAATTTTCCTCCAAAGTTAAAAGTTGACCAAGTGTCAAGATGTAACAATATTTGTGTGAATAAAAATACTTGTATTATATTACTTAGTATAAAGATATATTTTTATAACAATTTGATGTATATACATCATAAATGGTTTTTTTTTTTTTTTTTTTTGTTTTTTTTTACATTTGAAAACTTTAAATCAATTTTTCTCAGTGTCACTACATGTAAAGGTTAATGTTATTTTTCTTTAGTAGTTTTTAGACGGATTGATAGTTTTCAAAAGTGGGGGGATGGATTTCAGTGTTTTTAGAAGAGGGGGACGCATCTGTATTTTCTTGAAAAGAGGGAGGACGCATCTACCCACACTTCTAGCACTGATATCAGCAGGGTTGTAGTTTTTTAAAAAATTTCCTCGGTTCACAAGCTTGCTGATCGAGGTGGTAACCCCAACTGTAGCTGGTATTTTTTAATTATAAAATGCAAATTGACAATATTTTTCCTAATTTACCATACAAAAAAAGCTAAATACTCTTAATTTGCGTATTTATTTTTTCGCTAATATCACAATACATGCCAATGAGTTATGAGTTATTATAAATTAGTTTTAAAAAAAGTAGTAAAAGTAGTAAAGCGGTATGCCGTAACAGGCTCACTTCACCCTTGCATATAGTATCAGCTAAACATTGCTCAATTCCGATGCTTAATGGTGTAAATCGATGTTTAGATACCCATTTTGACCAATCTCACCTAATGCTGGATCTACGATAGTGGAAGTTTTGAAATGTTGATGATCAGATTTAAAATTGAACGACAGTTGTGGTGCTAAATTGAAAGAAAAAATAATTTAAAGAATGTGTTGCACTAGACCACATCGCTCTGAAAAAAGTTTTTGCTCTGATAGAAGGGCACTTTAGAAAAATCGTGTGATTACTCAAGAGCAGCGTTCCCCATTAAATTTTGTAAAAGAACCGCAAAATGTTTGTTGAGCTCTTACACGAGCCGCAGATTTTGGCAAAATAGTACTAATACAAAACCCAAAGTTAAAATTAACTAGATTAAAGATTCTAATAATATTTCATTTAACAAGATGTATTGAATGTAAATTTTACCAGTAAATTAGTTCAACTTTCTCTAAATGAAAGTTCAATTTGAGGTATCTAAGACTAATATGTTTGAGCATTTACTAACTTTGCCGCTGCCCGCGGGAATTCTTCGCAACGTTTGATCACAATAGACACAATCAATTAGACATTTGTCAGTTAAGCAATTGATTAAAATTAACTTGCTAAGAAAGTGTTCTGCATAAGCAAGTCTACAAACGCTGTTAAAAATGCTGTTATGGTTAGTATGATTTAAAAGGACGGATTCTAACTTTCGAAAAGTAACTTAGGGAGGTATTGCCTTTTCTAAACCTTATTTGTCTTTTCAGCTGGCTAATTTCGCCGTTTAGAATACTTTCCATAGCAGTACCTGTTGTGAGTTCATTAGATAAAATGTTTACAAGGCACTTAAAAGTACTGTTCGATTTCCCCAAAGCACCGCGTATTTATTCAGCTTACTAATGAGCTCAGGATAACTACCTTGTACAAATTGATATTTTTAACGACGCTCACATTCGTTTCAACAGAAAGTGTGTAATAATTGGGAAATTAAGATAAATCCCTAGTATGAATCTCTCAATGTTACAATCTTCTATCCCAGTGCATTTAGAAACTACTTTGTATAAAATCTTGAAATTTTGTGAGTAGGTACAGTACGCAAAAAAAAAAAACAGAACGATGGCTATATCTTCGGTTCTAATTATCGTAGAATCTTACGGTTTGCACCAAAATGTTTTGCTTACGATTTTCTATATATCTGATGCAATTTTTTTTTCTTGAGGGACCGTTTACTAAGTAAAAGTAACGCTATCTTCGAAAATTTCAATACGAACCCTTATTTTTTATCATTCCATTCGATTCAGAATACATCATTTACCCTATAGACCAAATTTCAATGCATTATGTTGAAAAACACGTCACTTATGAGCGAAAATATTTCGACCATTTTTTGACCGATCTTCAGGGAGAATTTCCATAAAACGAAAGGTATTTTTAAGGTTCTTCTTCACAGAGGGAGAAATCGAACGGTCAATGTGGCGCGTTTCACGACGTTAAAAAATACAAGTATTAGTCTAAAATTGCATAGAAACTACTTGGATTTATAGTTTTTATGTTTAAGATTAATACAAAAATAGCAAGTAAACGCAAAAGTAACATAATTTATTTACAACCTTAAAGATGTGCATTCTTCACACGAAATAAATAAAATATCGAAAATTGTAATTGCAGAAGTATAATGTATACTACTGATAATTAGAAAATTAATAAATATAAAATGTAGGCATTAGTAAACAGTATTCAGCAAAGTGTGATTATTTTACAGAAACATTTCACTATAAACACAAATGTAACTAGATCGTTGAAATTATTTATAAAATGAAAAATCACATGATTCAGTAAAATTTTTACAGGATAACTTATAGAAATTGCTTAAAAAATGTTGTTTTAAATAAACGGAATTTAAGAAAGCAAATTTAAAAAAAAATTGATAGTTTACAGAAAAAATAATTAATAATTTAAAAAACTAAAAAACACGCTTTAATAGAAAATCAAACTAAAAAGTAGAAAATAATCAATAGATTAAAAAACTAAGAAACACGCTTTAATAGAAAAGTAAACTAAAAAGTAGAAGATAATTTTAAATAAGTTTGAAATCAGAATAGAGTGATTAACAAGAAATATTTATTTTATCGTAAAAAAGCGTGGGGTGCTTTTTAAGATATTTTCATAATGGCTCTACTTTTACCAATATCTGTCATTAAATATTTACAAAAATTGACATCAAGCACCCCACGCTTTTTTATGATAAAATAAATATTTCTTGTTAATCACTCTATTCTTATTTCAAACTTATTTAAAATTATCTTCTACTTTTTAGTTCACTTTCCTATTAAAGCGTGTTTCTTAGTTTTTAAACTATTGGTTATATGATAATTGAACGTTATGGGATTTTCCACACCTCTAGTTTACCTTGAATTAATCTTTGATAGTTTTCAAAAGTCGTCTACTATACGGTCCCTTAAAGTGAGCGTTTTTTACATTTTTTCTAAAAAATCGAGAACTAATAGTCAAAATGGAAAGAAAAAAATTATGGTGGGGTTTTAGATAATGGTAAATCTAATGAAAGCAAAAAAAAAATATATGTTTCTATTCAAAAAAAAAAATTAATTGCTTTATTAATTAATAATTATTAAAAAAGAAATTGATTCAAAAGCTGATTGCTATTTATGTTTGGCCATTTACAAACTACCTTTTGAAAAAAAAATTACTGAAATATATTAATTATTTAAGTATTTATGGCCAAAAAACCAACTTTTTTATTTAACATTAATTTATCATTTTCTTTTTATCATTTAAATTACAAACCATTCATTAGAAAATTACGAATTTTTGTATTTCGCATTCTTTTTTAATGCTGAATCCAAATATGGAATAATATTATGAGGTTGCTATTGAACTTTTTAAAGTTTAGTTCTGTTTTAATATGTAGATGACCCCTCATGATAAAAAAAAAACTACATGCAATTATTAAAAACCTTTCACGATTTACAACGGTACCTTTTGTTTGTTATTTCAACAATTAGAACAAAAGATATAGCCATCGTTCTGTTTTTTTTGGGGGGTACTGTACAAAGATGGTCACCTTATGAAATGACATAAATTAAAAACTCGAAAATAGCGTCAAATACATTTTATTTTAGATTTGAAATCCTTAAGTCAATGCATATGGTGTAGCTCCACCTGGTTTAGTCGATTGCTATTGTAATTTTCATTTATAATAGATAGGCGTTAAATGAAAAAAATTCTTTCATTAAGTGATATTTTTTGTAACTACTTACCCAATTTCAAGGTTTTTTATAAAGTAGTTTCTAAATGCACTGGACTAGAGGATTGTAACATAGCTAGTATAGGAAATGATCCTTACTAGGGCTTTTACTTAAGGAATGAATTGTTACATTTCAGACTACCCTTAGAATAGTTTATTATTTTCCCTGCCATATTAAACTTCAATTCCATTCAAATCTACTAGAAATAAAAATGTATGCTTAAAATGTAATTTTATTAAATTAAAATTAATTAAACATAATAATATTTAATTTTGCAAGTAATATTGATTCCTTAAAGCTCCCTTTCCTTTCGAATAGATCTTTGGCTGTTCTCTTTTTAAGGTAGACGAATTTTAGCGATTAAAATTTTTCGGAAAGTATCCGGGCTTGACTCAGATTTTTATTAAACGATTTGAAGATTTGTTTCTGTAATATTTGACTTTTTAAATTTTCAACTAATAAATAAGACCTTTTTAAATTAATTTAAAAAGCGATTGAGGATTAGTTGGCGCAGTTATAGCCCACGTGTTACTCTTGCGCCGTTAACTACAACCAACCAACCTGAAAATAAGTTGTTGTAAGGACGGTCTGCAGAAGACACTAATAGTTCATTTTCATGAAAAAATGGACTAAAGTTTTTTTTTTTTCTCCTGATCGTTCTTACTTATCCCTTTATCAGTGTCGGAATGACGTTGGTTGGAGAAAGAAAAAAAAAGAATAAAAAAAAGGAGAAAAAAAAAGCCTCCCTATTTTAAAAAATAAAAGAAAAACTTTTTGCAAAATTGATATTTAAATGAAGAGTTGCCTTTTCCTTGGTAATATGGTTGCGAGTATAAAATATAATGCGGTGGAATTATGTCAAAATATGGCCATCTCTGGTTTTTAGCAAAAGTTCCTATTTCAATTTACAAGGTTCATTATGAGCACACGTTTTTACTTTCAACTACCCATCTGTATTATACATAGGGTAATAAAAGTATAGCATTCGGTAAAAAAAAAAAAAAAAAAAAAAAAAAAAAAATCGATTTTTTTTTTTTTTTTTTTTTTTTTTTTTTTTTTGCTTTTTTCCACGTTTTGGAACATCCTGATCTCAAAAAAGTGATTTAGAAAAAATGTCTGTCTGTGTGCATGTATATGTGTCTGTGATCAACATAACTCTCGAACAAATTGACCTAGAATGTATAAATTTGGTGTGCAGGTTAGTGGTGACCATGGGACCTACCATTAAGGTTTTTGTCAAAATCGCCCATGCGCATAAGGTAGCTGCCATTGAAAAAATCATGTTTTTCAATTTTTGCAAAAAAAAAAAACCCGGCTCTAACGAATTTGATCAAAATCGTTGTGGTAATGCCTCTTAAGGTGTTCTAATCATCCCCACCTCCGAAATTCCGTTAAAAATGCTTTAATGGCGTAAAAAGTTGAAAAACGAATGCCTTCAACACAAAGTTTTTTTTTTTGTTTGAACACAGCTCATCAACGATCGTTTTTCTCCTCTTCTCAGTTCCACTTATAAGAAAGGATAATATAAGAATTACCGCGAAAAATATAGCCAACATGGCCATTTTTTTAATGAATGATGAAAATAAAAAAATGGTAAATGACACAAATCCATGTCAGTATTATATTGTAATTGAAAGTTGTGCGATGTTCTACTCCCCTAGTTTTCTTAAATATTACAGTTCTTATTACTATTTAAAAAATATTAGGAGCTGTTGTGTAAAAACGCGTTTCTTTTGAATATTTGAATAATCGTTATTTTTATGTACTCTGATGACTCATTGAATTTCGACAGGAATATTGGTTACAAATTCATTATAAACAATCAAAACCTAAAACGGCCTTTGCATTTTTATTTTTTTTCCAAGTAAGATCTTGCGGATATGTAATGCAAAATTAGAATACATGTTTCTTTTGGAAAATAAGCCTCGCTTTTAATACTATTATTTAATTTAATGTTTTTAAAAGTAAAGAAATATTTCTGAACAGTTTTTTTCTTCTTCTCTCTTTTTATTCAAACCTGCAGATAGAGCATTATGTAAAAAAAAGATAGAATTCTAATTTTTAATTACAAAAGAGATAGATTGGTATTTTTTATTTATTGAAAAAAAAAAAAGAATTGGTACAAAGTACAAGTACTGAATTATTAAGCAAAATTTTCAGTTATATTTCTGATTTGATATATGTCGATAATGTACATCAAACTTATGGTGACATATTGTCAATTTCAAATAATTTTCATTTAGGGAACTCAGTATGCTTAAAAGAAGAAAAATTCAATATTGAGATATTTATTACATGTTGCTCTATATATATTTTTTTTTTTTTTGCCTTTACATTGTTATATTACTTTTCTTTCTACTCAAATTAGAAGTATGCTATATTTTGTTTTAACGAAGCAAACTATCAGTGTTAACTATATAGGACTTTTACCTTTAACTTTGATTTTCTCTAAACGTGATATTTTAAACTTCAATGTACCTTTTCTAACTAACTAGTAGAGATATACCGTTACTTTTTTTTTAATGAAATTATAGTACATAATCTACATATTAAACCAAGATTAAAGTTTGGTAAAAAAAAATATCATCATAATTTTTATTGTTAAATTTTTATCAATTTTCCATTTTTTTTTTAGAAAAACCTTTTTTTACAAAGATTTAGTATTTAAAAAATAGTAAAGAAAGCAACAGGACTTTTTTAACCTCATATAAATCTGTAGGTTATGTACTACAATTTAATAAAAAATTAATGGAATTGCTCTACTAGCTAATTAGAAAAGAAACATTGAAGTTTAAAATACAACGTATAAAGAAAATCAAAGTTAAAGGTAAAAGTCTTTTATGGTTAATACTGAAAATTTGTATTTTTAAAACAAAATGTAACAAATCTAATTTGAGTAAAAACAAAAGTAATACATCAATGAAAAGGTGGAAAAACCTAGAACAACATGAAAAAAAATCTAAAGATCAATTTTTTTTTTTTTAAATTTATTTTTATTTTTTTATTTTTAAACTAACTGAGTCCCCTTCATATAAATTACTCTTTTATGGTAACTGATTTAATTAAAAGTACAAAATAAATAAAAACAATAGCTCACACAAAAATATATTACCCACATGAAATAATTTCAAACTACTTCAAAGGAATCCTAGTACAAAGCTGCATGATAAAACATTTTACAAGTTTGGAAACAAAGGAAATGCCATAGAAATGCATAAATAAAGTATGAAGTAAATATTATAAGCATTTTTTTTTTTTTTTTAAATCTATTAACTAATAAAAATTATTTCCTTTATAGCAAAGTAAAATGAATAAGTTAAAATTTTCCAACCTGCTTGCACTTAAATTAACATTCTGTAAAATTAATTATAATCTTTAAAGTCATTGTTATTTTTTTTATAAACAAATAAGAAGGAAATTAAAGTTCTTTATGAAGAATTCTTCCTAATATAATGAACCAAATCCCTGAAAATTTTCAATTAACCTATTTAATCGGGAATTAAATTAAAATATACTACTGTTACACTATTGTGATTAATTGGTGTAATATTGATAAATTATGCATTTAAAAAATCGGATATTAAAAAAAGCACCTATTTTTGAGTTACTTTGAGACAATAAATGCCTGATTATTTTTTTACACATTACATTTAAGCACTCGTTTTCTAAAAATAAAGTATTATTATTATTATTATTATTATTTTTTTTTTTTTTTTTTTTTTTTTTTTTGAATAAAAAGGATTTAGAACAACTTCAATAAATTCAATGAGTGTGGAGTCCCAGTTACGCATAACTAAGTGGAGGAAAATCCTCATAGATAGGCATCGAACAAACTCTCCTCATGGGATTGTAATTGTTAATTAATAAAATATATCTTACAGTAGGGTGGTCACAAAATTCAAGAAAAAAAGTTTCCTGATAGATCTCTAAAAAATTCCCTGATTTTATGTCAAACTTTCTTTCAAATTTCCTCAACTTTTCCAGGTGTGTGATCAAATAGAACATGTATGCTAGAAAGATAATATGCCAATTTTTTTTAAATAGTTAAGTAGCAAGGGAAAGTTTAAATAATTCCGTAACATTAAACTTCTGATGATTACCACCACAATTCTCCTAGTAAATGGCGCCAAAATACGAATGAACCGGAGAAACGTGCCTTCAATACAATAAAAAAATTTCCCTGATTTTTGCCAAATCTTAAAATATCCCCTGACATTTCACTGATTTTTTTTCCAAAATCAGAAAGCTCCCTGTCAATACCCTTATTTCCAGGTTCTGTGGCCACTAATTGTATCTGAGAGATGTGGCAGTATAGTAAATACTTCAGATTCACTCATATTTGTTATTTCTAGTAGAGTTAGAAAAGAATGACTAACGTTGAAAGAGAGCTTTCAATTAGGATATTCTCAAGTTCAGTCACAATTTTCTTCATTTTTTTTTTTTTTTTAAAGCAGTTACTTTTTTTTTTAAAGATTCAACACTTTAGAAAGAAACCAATGCCTATTCAACATCAACAGTATAAATTATTTAAGAATCGAACATAATTTCTCATATTTTAGAATGCTTTCATTAAATTTCTATGCGGCATATTTAAACTTGTTTAATAATATTATTTAATGCTGCCTATTTTCTAGTATGCTAAACTCGAAAAAACACATACGAGAAATATTGATAAAATGCAATGAAAATGTATTTTTATAGTTGTAACAATACAAAACAAACTTCCCGTGACAATATACCTGTATCCCAGAAGAAAAGCTTACTATGTTCAAATTTTTTGAAATTGAGGTTTTGGCACCATCTTACATAACACTTTCCGCTCTTTCCAGTGGAAAAAAGCATTTTGTCCTAGGTTAAATACTAACCTATTTAGACGTTTTTGAAAAGCATTATGTACAATCGTAACAAAAGAGAGAAAAGATAGTAACTGTAATATTCATTTGATTCTCCTGTAAAATTTGCTTTTTGTGACATAGTGCGCTTTCCTTCCGGGCTACAGATATATAAATAACATCACAAAAGGTTACTGCTATACAATATAATTTCTTTGACACAATACTCAAAATGTCTCACGTATATACATAACATTTGAAAATTGGATGACATTCTGTGAAGTGTTTCTCCTATCGCCAAAATAAATGGTTCACACACACATATTCCATTACAAGAATTTGTTTACTTTATAGCATTAACAATATTCGGTAACCGAATCTGGGTTCTGATGTTAAAGCTCTTCGTGTTGTTTCTGGTGGAAATGATATGTTTTCATAGTAATATTTTGACGAACTCTGAAATTGAAAAAAGTTAATTAATTCAATAAAAAAAATTGTGTAATTACTGTAGTTAAAAAAAAAAAACTGCCAGCAGAATATGAACAAAGAAAAATTATTCAGATGGATGTTTTCTATTAGTGTGTTTTAGTTCCATTTTAACCTTTACACTTTTTAATATTTTAGTTAATGCCATTCCCTCATAGGTGCACATATCTGGCCATTTCTTATCAATATAAAAGGGTAACGTTTTGAATTTTGTTACATATTTATCGAGCCACAATCTATCCGATTTTAATTTTTTCTTATAACATTGACATTCCGTTAAAAATTTTGAATTCACCTAAAAAACTATTATATTTTAATAGCGCAAGTAAAAATTAACTTTTCCTTTTTCGTTATAATTACTTAATTTAAATTCCTTTTAATTTACATCAAAATGCTGACATTTTTATTTAATACACAGATCTCCGCAGCCACATACCGATTCCTTTATGTCTGTTCGTAGACGTAGGGTACGTCAGAAAAGGATAGATAAACGTCAATAAAACTTTAAATTTGAACTGTATGAATTTCTTGCTACAGCATTATTTCTTTAAAAATTGGCCGCTATTTATCAATTCATATACATTTTTCTTGAGTACTTCCAATAAATATTTCCTAATTAACGAATTAAGTTGTTATTGATACAAATTGCCTATGTTTTAAAAGACCTTGTTAAGTGTTAATTATTTTGCTTTGCAATTTTCAGCCTTTTGTAACATTTTCTTTGAATGAACAAGTGAAAAAAATCTGTTTAAAGAGAAAGAAATCTAAACATGGGGGAAAAATCTGTATAAATAGATATTAATACGTGTCTCATAATCTTAATAATTTGGTTTTTCTTCCGATTAATGTTGTTTTCAGTTATTGCATAGTAACTTTTGTAAAAATAATTATAATAAAAATGTATTTAAATAATTTTTAATCTGTGCTGACCTAAGGAAATATACTAATAATCATATTTTTTAGTTTTGTCCCTCTGCTATGCACATACACATATTTGTGACAGTTCGCTAAAACCAAATTACCCATAGCAGTGTAAAGTAATTACCTTCATAGTTGATCTTCCCATCATGATCAATGTCTGTAGCTTTTAACATTTCTTCAAGCTGAACTTCTGTAACGGGTTCCCCGATAATGTCCATAGCCATTTTCAATTCATCCTGTAAGAAAACCCTTTGATAAGTATCTATTTATTTGTCGCCTAAAAATTTGGTTTTTGCTTTGTTAAAATACAGTGCAAAATCTCACCAGCACTTGATGGCTTTAAGATGTAATTAAAATTATTAGTTATGGGGTTACCTATTTTTTTAAATTTAATGTTATGAATACGTTGATATTTTATCAGCTTCTTTTAAAAATTTATGCATCATTTTAAATTCCACTTACTAGACTTCACAAAACACATATTTAATAAACAAACATATAAGTAAAGCAAAAAAACATATTTAATTAAATACTTATTTTAAAACAATATTATTATGAATAAAGCAATATTATGTCCTACAACTAATTCAGAAAACTTATCCTAAATTTGTTCATTACTGATTTTACGCATAACTACCTGAACATTTTACAAGAAGATCGCAATTGGTTGATAGATTTTTGAGTAGTTTTCAGAAACACTTAAAAGTACAGAGTAGATTGGACCTATAAAAATTAATCCCAATTTTTTTGTGCCATTACAAACTATATCTAACTTCCCTTTATTGTGCAAACAACAATAAGATCAGAGTCGCTGGCTTTACAGAAGTGTAGAAAATTAATGTGATCAAATTAAACACAGACGTGATGAAACGTGGGATAAAATAATAATCTATAAATGGCATTTTGGTGTCAGTTTGGTTGAAAGTAAAACATTTAATGATTCTACCCAAGTCATCTAATAAGCAGTGGAAGAACACGTTATAGATGGCTTTGTACAGTTTTGCTACTGGAAGAACGGTTTGGTAGGGCGATCAATTATTTCTCTAAAAAATGAAGAACGCACTCAATGAGAAACATAAAAATTAATACAGTTTTTGTAAAGATTATTAATTCAAAAAGAAAAAGATTAAGTTTTTAATAATTTTGGTGTTTGCTTTTACTGTTTTCACAAACATTATCTTTTAATTTTATAGTCCTGTCTTAGAATTTAATTTGTCAATAATAGTTATTTATGCAACTAGTTGCGAAAGTAATACTTTTTAAACGAGACAAAATGCTAACTTACCGAAAAAAGTGATTTTGCACTTGTTGCGTGCAAATATATTTTATAAACACGTTAAAAAATACGTTTAATACAACTAATGTTAGCAACTCCAGTTAATGGATCTCTTCTGAAAATATGTTATTGCTATATCAAGGCTTCATACAATTTGAGCACGAGGAGTGTGGTAAAGTACTTTATCGCACGAGTGCAATAAAGTTACTTTACCATACTCATCACGAAAAAGTGCTACTTTAGCCATGATTTCTAATAATAAAAATTTTAATTTTTTCCACGTTGCTATAAAAATATTTTCCCATTTCAAGCTGTGCTAAATATACTATAGTTTGTACGATAACAAGTACTTACGATAACTTACGATACCAAGTAATTTAACTATCAATCATAAACAGATAAGAAATTTTAAAGGACAAGCTCATACTTTGGTAATGTATCCATTCCCGTCTTTGTCGAATACCCGGAATGCTGCCAGAAGGTCGTCCATTAGATCATCTTCTTGACTTTCTATCTCTTCCTGATTGGCCATCCAACTCAGAAAGTCTTCTTCACTCACCAGTCCATCTTCTAATTAGAAAAAGAAAGAAAAAACACTCAGCACTCTATAGTAAACTTTATTTAAACTATCCAATTTAAAGGAGAACGTTTAGAAAAAAAACATACAAATTTAGATAAAACATTTGCTACTCTAAGTTTAGTTTGTCATTTTCTTGCTGTTTTTTGTTGATACCTCATGAGAAATAAAAAAATTATGTATATAATACGCTTTGGAGTACGTGAGGTTTTTGAAGAGGGGAGACATTAAATATATCGTGGCCTCAATGTCCTCTCGTTGTGTAGTGGGGTCAGAGAGAGAGGCATACGCTAGAAGATTTCGATCTCGTATTCTTCTAGATGCTCAAAATTACGAGACGTATTTGGCTGTGTTAAGCACTTTATAAGTGGCAGAAATAGACAGTAGGTAGTTCCAAAAACAAAACTGTAGTTTTCCTATGCATCATAGCACCGTTTCCAAAATTGTGGGTTGCGATTAATTTTTTATGGCCACGATAAGATGTAATAAATGTATATCTTAAAACATTTTACAAAAAGGTGACTTTTGCTTAAAATCTTTCAATCAAGACAACACAGTATAGCAAAACAACAAAAAAGTAGCAACTACATTTTCAACAAGAAATGTTTTTATTTTAAATTTAAGTGAGAATATATGTATTGTTTACAATGATGTTTAATTGAAATTTCGAAACATATCATTAAGAACTTTAAAAAACTATACCTCTGTCAGTAGCTTGTTGTATTAAAGCTTCTACAACGCAATCGTCTATTCGGATACCTAAATTAGACAGCATAGTTTTCATCTCAGTAAAGTTGATACGACCGTCTTTATTTTTATCCAACATAGAGAAAGCTGTCTTTAACTCTGCAAGAGATAAAGTTTTCTATTTAAGAAAAAGTTTTGAGTAAGAAAATGTTCGTATTATCTGAAACTGCCATATGTACTAGTAAGAAGTAAAATAAATAATTTTATTCTACATATTAAGTGTTTGGAAAGAGGGCTGTCAGTTTAAGCAAAATAATTACTCTACATATATAAACTACCTGCGTTATCGAATTTAACATTAAGTTCGGAACGGAAATAATCTAAATAAATAAAAATTCCCTTTAATTAAAAAAAAAATTGTTTCACGCGTATAAATGATATAAATCAGTTAACTTAGATATACGAAAATACTACTTTTATTCTAGAATGAGCTAAATCCAAGTGCTTCACTTCGAAATTTTGTTAGAAATATATTTTAACAATTCATTTCCTAGTTGCAAGGTTTGAAATCTTAAAAGAGAACAAAGCCCTCACACTCTCTTTCATTCATCACTAACCCCCCTCCCCCTTTTTCCATAAAGCCACAACTTTGAAATTTAATACAAATATCAACAAGGATAAACATAGAAAATTAAGCTAATCTGATATCGATTAATTAATTTGAACAAATACAAAAAGAATTTAAACGGTTCATACGGGAAATACTCCAACGTTCAACTTCCTTTATATGCATTGTCAATTTTTATATTCATTAACACAGTGCCGATATCAAAAACATTTCTATCAGCAAAAATTGACACAAACTACATTTCAAAATTTATTGATTAAAAATGAACGTGAATTCATACTCCCACATCCAAATATCAATTATTAATTCTGATTAAAGTAATTTTATTATTTATCTATTGAAAAAATTTGGCAACAGAAAAGAGTTTCAACAATGATCGGTTCAATGCTATTTTAATGCGATTGGATGACGGCAAGTTGGTTTATTAGTATTCCGTAGAAGCGACCTTTTAGTGACAGTAACAGACCCAAAATGTGATAGAATGCATTGTCATCGAAATTGAACCTATCTGCCAAGTTTCAGCCAGATTGGATGACAGCAAGGGGAGTTAATTAGGCCTCCGCAGATTCCGCTCCCATCGAGATATAAAATCGAAGCTAATATAAAGGCTTTGAAAATTCGCGATCTGAAATTTGTTTTGAAGCTCATTTATTTAGCAGACATATTCGTCAAACTTAATGCATTAAATTTATACTTAAAATGCATGGAAGATACAGATATATTTGAAGAACATGGCAAAATTAGAGGGTTACTTTAAAAAAAAAAAAAAAAAGGATTATGAAAAACAATATTGAGCTCGAAAATAAGAGAGTTTAAAAAAAATAAATTCAAAAGTTAATTATCAAAAAATAATGTGACCGTTAGCATGATTACCGAGGTCTCAAAATTTGTTAAGGCTTTTGAAAGAAAATTTGAATTACTACTTTACTGAAGAAATGAATAACTACCAAGAAAATAATTAGATGGTGCTTTCCTTCCAGAGAAACAGTACTACTGGCATATGTTATCAAAAGCTGATGAAGAACTTATCGATTTATCCAAACATACATTACTAAAATTTAATTTTAGTAAATTGACACAAAATTCTGGTTATATGTCCAACAAACTTCGTCAGTTCTTTTTAAGCTTTGAACCTTTACATTCCTTGTCTTTCTACTGAAGCTTTTTACTTCCTTTTACATCTTCATGACTTTATAAAATAGGATTTTTGATAGGAATTAAAACCAAGTATCGAAAAAAGCAGCCATTGTCTAACTTCTTTCTCCTAAAAATACCTTGAATTGATCTTGATTTCTCACCATCACCAATAGCAATTGAAAATACGTGCACCTTTCACGCAGACTTTACTAAAAAAAATTGCTTTAAAATTTGATTAAGTAATAATTTTTTTTCTTCAGAAAATTTTCTTTTTAGACCATAAAACATAATTCGTAAAAAACGTGTGATGTTCGTCTCTGTAAAAATCCAGCAATTCGAGGATTAAGTTGATAGTTATTTATTGAGTTTCTAAAAAATGGGTCGCAATGTTTAAAAGTTTGAGAACCTCTGGATTAGTGTATTAAAAAGAATATAACAGAACATTATTTAAAATTTGAAATATCAATCACCTTAATATTCCAACTCACAACATATGACAAAAACTATCAATAAAACAAATTAATCTTAACAAAAAGTTTAAGCAGTTAATATATTAAAAAATCAGGCATATTTAGGCAATTTCTAGCTTTTCCAAGCAACCCCAGCTAAAATTACAATATGAATGTTTCCAGAGAAAATGACGGCACATCTTGTACAAAAATAAAAACTGATAATATTTTCATCATCTCAGGGGCTAACAAAACTTCTTAAAACAACAGTAAACTCGCTTTAAAGCTTTAACAAGAGCTTCAGTGCATGAAACTTCAAATTTAGTGATAATTCAGACTCAAGAAAATAAGAGCAAAACTCCTTCCAAAAACAGCTTCGAGACTCCAAATGACTTAAATTACGCTTCTCGGCGGTTTTTATATCCTCTCTTGTGAACTTTCCTGAAAAATCAAAGGCAATCGATCTTGCGATCAGCAAATAATTGAAAATGCAAAATAATCGCAATATTTCTTGATTAACACGAGTGATGTTGAAGAGCCATTTTCAAGCCTGTATTATTGTTGTTAACAAATAAATTTAAGAAAATATAACTTTCAAAAGAAATACATACACTATTTACAATTATATACAGACAAGTTGTTTAACATTATAATATTTTTTTTTTTTGTCTATGCCTACTTTTGGGGTTCTACGACGCTTTAGCGTTGTTTAGTAAGAACTATAAATCAATAAACTAATAAATGTAATGAATTATTCGGTAAAAATATACAAATACAGTTTGATATACATCTGAAAAGTATCACAAATGGCCAGCAGTTATTCTTCATTTTTGTATTTTGTATATATAGATGTATTATGAGCAGTGGTAGAAGTGGTGAAAAAAAAGTAGTGGGGGGTAATAATTCAACGTTATACACATAACAGTTTATTTAAATTTAAATAATGCTTATAAAAATGTGCATACTTTCATGAAATTAAATTACTAAAGAATTCTAATTTTTTTTTTTTTTTTTTTTTTTTTTTTTTTAATAGCTTGTTTCTATATGAAACAAGAATAGAAACTTAACTTAAAAAGCAAACCAAAGTTAAAAATTGACCAAGTGCAACTGTATTTGTTAGTAAAAATACTTTTATCTTTATACAGAGTAGTACAATACATTTTCTTAAAATAAATACACCATAAATAGTTTTAAAGTTTTCAAATGTAGAAATAAATAACTTTTTCTCATTTTCCCTGCATTTAAAGGTTAATTCTATTATTCATTAGTAGTTTTTAGGTGGATTAAGTGCTTTTAAAAGTGGGGGGGAGGGGATTTTAATGGTTTTAGAAGTGGGGGGAAGCATGGGTATTTTCTTCAAAGTGGTGGGAGGGTGGTCGCGTCAACCCTCGTCTACCCACACTTCTACCACTGATTATGAGACAAATAATAATTCTTAGTTTCAATATAAACTAAGTATTAATTATACATAGTTCGAATTAAAAAAGTCGATAAGGCTATTAAAAAAATTCAGGATATTTTTATTAGCGCTTAAAAGTTTCTAATCTAAATATCAAGGTGTATTTAAAGCTTAAAATTGTCTCATCATTTGAATCATTAACGCAGCAACTATTCCTTGTGATTACAGTTTTATAGGCTTCAATTAAATTATTTTTTCACAAATGCTAAAATAATCATAGAAAGTATTCTTGGTTAAATAAGAAACTTTGAAAATTTAACTTTTTATTCCTTTACTCTTATTCTGACTTAAATACGATGTTGGCTAAGGCAACACCTAAAATATAAACCCGAAATAACTTATTTAAGATCATAGTAAACATAATGCGAAAAAAGACTCTTTCACCCAACGAGAGTAAAATAAAGACAACATTTAATTTAGCTCCAAAAATAGATGCACATCGCCAAGTGACTGTTCGTTTCTTTTCAGTTTCGTTTAGTTTCAAGGATTTAACAGGTGACATTTCAGTCTCGCTCGAAAGTTTTACGTATAAAAATCCCACATTTATAACAATGACGAAACACGCGTTAAATGCATTTCGAATTCAATGAAGGGAAACCTATGATAAATATGGTTCAGTACTTTAGTTTTAATGACATTCCTTGTTAAATAAAACATTATCCCCATGTAAAATATATATAAAGATATTTTTACTTAATTTTTTTAATATTAATATTCACAAACGACATATTTCATAAAAGTTATATGTTTTAGATTTCGAGTTTATTTAATTTTTTTACTGCTCGGAAAACATATTTTGTGTTGATGTCAAAGAAAATAAATGTATAGAATTTTTCTGTAACCATCACAAGATACTTTTAAGATTACAGATTTTGCATACTTTATAAAATTAATACTAATCGTATTTATTACAAATTAAGTATTGGGAAAAAAAAAAACTGAAAAAACTTCTTATCGCCCGTTTTTATTGTTTGCGAATTGAATTAACCTGATCATTGATTTCGAAATATTTTCGAGGTATCGCTTACTCATTTCAAAACTATTTCTAAACTTTATAACTCGCGTAGGAGTAATATTATGTACTAAATATTTTGGATGAGAAAGTGCTCAACTAGTCAAATAAAAGGACTTTATACAGTTGATCAGTTTAGAAAAATCGTTTACCAAAAAGTTCCACAAAAATGTTGTTAGAGGGAAAATAAAAATTTTGACTTTATAGCCTTTATACTAATGGTTCTTAAAGTGAAAGAGAGAAAACTGCTGCAAGTACCTAATAAATGTCACTGGTTTGGAATAACAAAAAACATGGAATGAAATTATTTATAAAACTTCTTAATGAAATATATTACCAGCTATCCTTGACTCCGATAAACCTTTGTGTGCATTCTGAAAAAGAAAAAAAAAATAATAATAATAATACGGCTGCATTAAACAACTCTTAATGTCATTCACTATTCTTAAATACTATTTACTATTTAAATAACAAATTGTCACGCAACCAAAGTCTTACAAAGCTTTGCAATCAAAAAAGGTATCACCTTCACATTTATAAGTTTCGAAATTTGAAAATTTTGTTAATAGAGTACCTTAGAGTAACATAAATTTTCGTAAAAAAAATAATACCAGTGTTTAATAGGTACTGTTAAAAAGTTTTTTAATTAATTACCGTTAAAAATAGTGATCTAAAGAATTTATAGATAGAAACAATTTAAAAATGATGGCAATTGGAGATATAGCCTTCTTGCATAGGATGACAGCTGGTGTACTCGACCGACTTTAATCTCATTGAAAATCTTTGGGATACCATCAGCCGTGCCAACACCACCTAGCCATTGTGTCTAGGTGGTGTTGGCCGTGTCATGTCTGCACGTTTCTCGCCCTCAACTCCTCTTACAGAGTTGCAAACTTCTTTACAGGATGAATGACCTGACTCTGGGATGGTTGATCCTATGAATTGATCACCTCATGGAAAGCATAGTCACTTGCTGTAAACTTTGCATGGGTGGTCACATACCCTATTAATGTCGTCTTTTTTAGTGTTTGTTTTGTATTATGATTTATAAAAATTCAATATTGTTTTTATCTTTGCATTTAATTATTTGTTTTATTTCATGAATAAACCTATTTGCTACTTTCTTATCGTATTTCGTGCCAATCAAAGCTGTATTTATTTATTTATTTATTTATTTATTTATTTATTTATTTATTTATTTATTTATTTATTTATTTATTTATTTATTTATTTATTTATTTATTTATTTATTTATTTATTTATTTATTTATTTATTTATTTATTTATTTATTTATTTATTTATTTATTTATTTATTTATTTATTTATTTATTTATTTATTTATTTATTTATTTATTTATTTATTTATTTATTTATTTATTTATTTATTTATTTATTTATTTATTTATTTATTTATTTATTTATTTATTTATTTATTTATTTATTTATTTATTTATTTATTTATTTATTTATTTATTTATTTATTTATTTATTTATTTATTTATTTATTTATTTATTTATTTATTTATTTATTTATTTATTTATTTATTTATTTATTTATTTATTTATTTATTTATTTATTTATTTATTTATTTATTTATTTATTTATTTATTTATTTATTTATTTATTTATTTATTTATTTATTTATTTATTTATTTATTTATTCATTCATTCATTCATTCATTCATTCATTCATTCATTCATTCATTCATTCATTCATTCATTCATTCATTCATTCATTCATTCATTCATTCATTCATTCATTCATTCATTCATTCATTCATTCATTCATTCATTTATTTATTTATTTTCGCATTTTGCCTTTCGTACCTATGACGGTGAGTGTATAGATCTAAGAATAAAAAAAATGACAATATCGCAACAATAAAAGGACTTACAGTACAAATTTGTCATTTGCTGTCCTCTAAACATTGCAACAAAAAATCGTAACCTAATAGTAAAAATATAGTGTTCGTAGTTTTCTTTCTTTTTAATTCTATTTGTTAATTTTTAATTTAAATCTTACCATAATAAGCAAACTATAAAAATTAATTTTTAACCTAAGAAAGATATTCCTATAGTTTTCAATAAAAAAATGCATTACATTGTCTCTAATAGTTAATAAATAAATTTTTTACTGTATCAATTTCAATAAAATTTAAATAAAAATCGAAATATCTTATTTTTTTAAGTAAGTAATTAACTACTATGCATTGAAAAATAAGGTTTTCAATGAAACGTTACACTGTGTTTGTTAGAGTATACTTTTAGTATCATCAAAATATAATGTTGATAAAAAGTTTCACTTAAAATCACGTTCTAATAAAGTGTTCTTGCCGCAGTAAGTCCCGAAAAATATTACTACAAGGGATATAAATATATTTCATATTGTTTTGAAAAACTATAAAAGTAAAGACTAAATATTTAGAGGTAAAAATATTTGGAATAGTAAAGTATACAGATATTTGTTTATTCAGAATCATCGATGACATTTAGATCAAGGAATGCAAATGAAATAAGTTCAAGAATGATTTGCATCCCTAATTAAGTAAAACTTTAAAAGTTATGAAATTAAACTTCTTTTATATAGTACCTATAGAAATGGATACATAGTAACATAATGATAAAATTAATTTTATAAATTTTAGTCTAAAAATATATCTAGCTATCCTAAAATAATCGATAACTAAAAAAGCAATATTTATGAAACAAAAACGAATCCAGATGCTAAAAACCTAAATTTTCAAAAATACGGAATAAATTATCCATTGTGAAGATTTCATGGCAGTGAAATTGATTATACTAGACTATTCTTCTAGGAAACCATTTGCTATAACAGTCGGTCGTGATTGGTTTATGAATATTATTCTACAATATAAAATCGTATCGACGTTTATCTTACGCTTCACTGGAAAATTAGTAATTTTTCAATCAGTTTCACTTCTATAATTTTTTTTTTTTTTTTTTTTTTTTTTTTTTAAATATGTTTTGGAGTTGTCAATCTATTAATATTTTTTTTTTTTTTTTTTTTTCAATTTTACTTAATAAAGGATTGATAAATGCTTATTAAAATCTCTATTGATAACGGAAAATTTGTATTTTATTTGAAATATTATGAACTGTTGTATGATATAAACACAATATTTTCTAAAGGATATTTTATCAATTTATTGAAGGAAATACTCAATGAAACAAACATATAAATATCAACGTATACATACAAATTCAAAATTTCTCAAAAGAAATTAATTAAATGTGTGAAATGCATTTAATATAATAGAAAAACAAAATTTATTGTTTTTTTTTCTCTCTCCACTGTTAATATTAGAGACACCTTTGATAAGCTTTATGTTTAGATGTATTGACTGAAATTCCAGAAAATTTTTAACTTTTTATCACATTACTCTACGGTATTGGCATTATTTTTCGATACTTTTTTACTTACAAAAACAGTTAATTTCTCTTTGAGATATTTTACTGATATGAAAGATCGCTAATATCAACTTAACTTTCATAAACAGAAAACTTTTAAAGCACAGTTAACCAGAATACTCACAAGAAATTCTTTTCAAGCCTATTTACTCTTTTTATTCAGGTTGGAAAACAGCATAAAAATAGCCAAGATTCGTTTAAAGCATATTCAATAAAGGGTATTCATATTTTCATACTTTAAAAATTTAATTTAAAGAAAAAACTTCCATTAATTTTTTTCATTTAAAATGGTTCATATTATAACTATAAAAAAATCACTAAATGAACTTCAGTGAAATAAATAAGTTTTTTACTTTGGTGAAATAGTAAGTTTTATACCTACTTTTCTATCAGTTAACAAATATTAATTGAATGACTTTTTATTTCTTATTACAGCTATAAAAAATTATATTATAATTATTCTACAAGGCTATAATTTTTAAAGTTCTATCGGTTTTGTTTAATAGCAATAAACCAAGACAGTTTTTAGGTTTGCATATGAGCTAAAATCTCATCCATCCAAAACTCAATTGAATGATAATTTTTCACATTTACTACAGTGACTATATTTGATGAATAATATGATTTGATATGATATAAGGGAATACCATTTGTACCATGGGGAAAAAAAGAATTAAAATCATAACTTACGAACCTTCCCAGCGTTCGCGGGTTCTTCATCAACAACTTCTGTTTTCAAGAGCACGTCTCCTAATTTTTCTACGTTGCCACTCATTACAACTTTTTAAACTCAAAGGTCATAGGAAGATTATTTACAGTGAATTTTACACAAGCACACACTTGCTTGAAAAGAATGCCTTCTTTGTGACTACTTTTTGGTCTTCACATCGGAAGATTGAAACTATACACATTTAATCCTGTTCAAAATAAACTATCGTGAATAACTAGTATATACCTTAGGCGTATACAGAGACTACCTTCGAATATATAGGAATAGATATCCTATTTTAGTTTACTCCTCAAATCTTGACTCAAATGGTACACCTGTCACTCTCCACAGAAAATGGCAGATTCAGGTGCAAAAGATGCGCTGTTGACGATTCGAACAACAGTGAAATGCCGAATCGGGATGAGTTGTGGGGCAATACAACAAAACTTAATCCCCTAATTGCTGACGAAGAACTACAGTTTGAAAGTAAAGAGGTACGTGCTTGTGGGTGTCTAATTCGTCATGTTTTTCTCGTCGAGGTAGACCAGGAATAGAAGGCACTTGGCAAGGTGTAGAATCGACTAACTGAAGCGGGTGGTATGGTTTCGGAATTCAAAACTCTGCCAGCCGATGATATATACATCATCCTGTCATTGAATTCGAAGACGGTTGTCGGTACCTGGAATCGCCTTTTTATTTTGTTTAACTATGTGGTGAGTTCTTTTTAACGTTGTGCCGAAACAAGACGCGAAAAATGTAAACTAATGTTGTTTAAAAAAAAAACGCAACATGTCTTGGAAATGCATTGCACCTGTCAATGAAATGTCACTCCATTTATTATTTAACTTAGTTGTCTTGACGGCAACGGTAGGGGGTAGAGTAGAAGAACACTGAGTTTCTTCTATTTTTAAAAGAGTTTTAGTAAGCGCTCAATAAGTAAAAAACAATAATTTTATATATATGTATCACATTTAGACTTATATGAGAAAGAATCAGAACATTTATTTGAAAAAGTCTAAACGGAGAATCTTTTTACTAATACAGGAAAACTATTTTAAGTTAAGTAAAAAAAATATTTATGCCATGATAGTAAAAGACATTTTAGTTTCCATTGTTTATTGTTAAGGTTTTGCTATTAACTATTTATAATTTTTACACCGTAGTTAAAATAAGCTTGTGCAAAATCTCTGTCCCATATGCCTGAGATCAAAATGCCCATAAAGACTAACCTGAAATTTTTTTTAATGAAAATTTGCATTTGGACGAGTACTAAATTAAAATTCACTCACAACCACTGATCGTAAACAATAAAAATTGCTATAGTAATTCAAATGTAACTCACTATCATATGTCTGTAGAGTTCTTAGTTTAACAACAAATTCAACAGACATATGTAATTTATCAATTTAAAGCTCCCAAATAAATAAAACATATTCAAAAATCCGTCTAGAGTTCCAGCCATAAGGGCTTAATATGTTTACCAAAATATTATTCCACAATTCAAGACATCAGCACATTTGTTCCTAATTGTGACATCTGTTTGGCATTTTGATTCACTGAAATTACTCCAAAAATTGAAATTGACAAGATATTTGACACAAAATGTTGCTAAACCATACACAAACTTTTATCGAGTTTTTATTTGGAAATAATTTCATAAATACTTACAATTACATTGCTGTGAAATATTTTCACATAAATACTATTATGTTAAGTTTTATAATAACGCTTATTACTTTTTACAGTATATAGTTAACACAAATAATTAAAGTACTTCTTACCCAAAATCTCATTTTAGTAATAAATTTAAATCTATGAATAGTTTTCAACAAACATTGTTTAAAAACATGATAAAATTATGCACATATTAATTGATTTTCAACTGCAATAGTTATTAAAAGTTTAAATTCATAAACACAAAATACTGGAAGTTTAACTTCTTGATTACACGGTTCGTATAAAAGGAATAAATTAAACATTTTTTTTCAGCTTCACAACTTCAGTATTCCAACTTAAAAATACTTAGATACCAATTGAATTGTTTAAGACAAATACAATGTAGAGTTTTTAAAAAACCTTCTAACTTATTAAATTTTTCTGTGTGTATTCAAAATTACACTAAAGAATATATTGAACCAAAGAAATAAAAATTACCATGACTACTTCCAACTTGCTTATATCTGCGCAGATCATTCAACAACACACATTGTCTTCCAAGCTAAGATTCTAACAAGTCCCAAATCCCGGTGTCACACTCTAGTTGAAGAGAAAGAATCGAAGCTGTCGCGGAAGAATGGCATCTTGAGCAGAATGAAGAAGATAAAATAAAAAAATATATCCATCGCAATGCTTCCTATAGCAGAGCCGCCTACGGCTTATGCTTATTCCATTTAATTTTAGCTCTCAAACTGGGGAAGAAAATCCAGAAATAGCAATCTTTTTTACTCAAGAAAATTCGATGTGTCGAGATGATTCAAAATAATGGCCGCCCTTGTTTTTATTGTTTTTGGTACGATTTCAAGAGTATTATTATTATTTTTTTTTCTTATTAAAAATCAACAGATGGATAAACTTTAAGATGGATTGGCTTGGAAGCGCACCCATTGGGATAGTTTCAAGTTCGGAAGAAGTTTTATGGAGATTAGAAAGATTCCAAAGAAAATAAACAACTGTGTTAACTTAAGTTAGATTTTTAACTTTTGCAATGTTTATTTAAGTCGAATGTTTGGTGTACCACCTGAGTAGAGAAGGCTACAATAACAGTGAAATTAATTATTTTTACTATTCTTTTTCATAACTTTTATTATTTCAATTTAAATTTACGATATCATAATGTATAGAAAAAATGAAGAGTTGTTCAAGAAAGGTAATGTCTGAAGTATTATAACATTTTAGATTGATTTGGTAATATTTCAAGAATATTACTTTTTTAAAAAAATGAACAGATGGATAAACTTTAAGATGAATAGATTTGGAAGCACACCCATTGGGATGGTTTCAAGTTTGGAATATGTTTTATGGAGATCAGAAAGGAAAGTTCCGAAAGAAATAAACAACTTAAGTTATATTTTTAAGTTTTGCAACGTTTACTTTCGTCGAATGTTTACTATGCCACCTGATTCCTTTCATAATTTTTGTTATTTAAATTTACGAAAAGTTATTCGAGAAAAGTAACGTCTGACGTATTATAAAATTTTAAATTGATTGTATAAAAGCACTAACTATAACCAGCATTTTTCAACTTTTAACTACCGGAAAAATTATGGTATACAAAAAAAAAAAGTGATTTCTGAGCGTATTTATATCTAATTAAAACCTGAAATAATTAACTACTCAGGGAACTAACCCAAGTATTGAGGCTAAAAATTTTAACGAAACTTAATCAATAAACTCTCAAAATACGATCTCTTTGACTTTTACTACTCTTACAGAACCATACCGAGAACTTGAAAGATTTTTTTTCTCAGTTATTTCAATGTTATCTAAGCGTCTCAGATGAGGTTATTATCATGTAATCCTGATCCCAGAAATATCCAAAACAAACTCCTAACCGATGAAGTCATTAGAAATGTACAACAACTGGAAAAGCAACTGTCTCAGACTGTTAGAATGACAATCTACTTGAACAAAAGATACATTTTGGGTTTAACAATAGGATAACAAAGTTTTTTTTTTTTTTTTTTTTTTTTTTTTTTGTATTATCCGATAATCTCTAATAAAAATCACTAACAAATGCAAATTTTAATTATACAAGTACAATTTACTTATTAAACATAATATTAAATTAAAAAGAAATAAGAGCATGCAGTACTTGGCATAGTATTTATGAACTCAACTTTTACAACTGTTATTGCAGATTGGAAAACAAAAATTTGGAATGCGTTGTCCTTGATGTTTAATAGGGTTATAGATGCACTGATTTCTTTTCTTAAAATGTATTATGTTTTTTTTTTTTTTTTTTTTTTTTTTTTTTTTTCCCATCATGTCACATGATTACTCTCTCCCATGAATCAATACAAGAGTAATCAGGACCTGGAATAAAATATTCACACATTTTGAAAGAAACTTTGGGACAAGTGTATTTTAGCAAATAATTTTCAAATTCTGTGAGTTTTTGAATAATTCAAAAAACGGCCTTAAGTCTGATGTAACAAAACTTTTTCCTTGTTCAAAATCTCAAAATTATCAAAATATCAATTATTGGGGGGGGGGGGACTGATTAGTACATTTATGTATGGTACTTACATATTTTTTCGACTCAATTGTTGGATTTCCATAAATTTAACTAATGTCCAAGTTCACTTACAAAATTAGTTGTAGCTTTTTTTTTTTTTTTTTTTTTTTTTTAAAAAGCTTTTTTGCTCTTTGAACTTATCGGAAACACAAAAGCATTTATATATATGATAAAAATATTTGTTTCTAATATAAATTTAAAAAATTGTATTATAATTTAGCCAATGATCACATTGTCCTTCTCCCATGTTTTTGGTCTAGTATTGAAATTCATTAATTAAACTCCTTGGAAATAAAAAGTAAAAGCCTCCAATATGCGTTCAAGTTTACTTACAAAATCAGTTGTTTCTCTATTTCTATTTAAAAAAAAACTTGTTTACTTGTTGAACTTTTTGAAAACACAAAAGCATTTATATATATTTGATAAAATAAATTTTGCTCTTATTATAAATTAATTTTTTTTTTTTATTATAATTTAGCCAGTGAGCACATTGTCCTTCTCCCATGTTTTTTGTCTAGTATTGTCTAGCATGTTTTTTGTCTAGTATTGTCTAGCATGTTTTTTGTCTAGTTATCTAGTATTAAAATTTATTCATTAAACCCTGAGGAAATAAAAAGTAAAAGCTTCCAATATGCGTTAAAAGAATAAAAAATTTAAATACAAACTAGAATAGATTAAAAACAATTAGAAGTAGCAAATGTGCCAAAAGCCAATCAGTGAAGTTCTGTGGCTGCATGTGTCTTACATGAAAATTCGCTAGAGTAAATGAAGCCACCAAGTAACTTTCTTCAAGAGCTTTCTAGAGCAAAATATAGCACATTTGACATAAATCTACTTGTCAAAATCATCTGTAAATATAAAAATGCAAAGCGTAAGTGTTAATGTTGTGGAATAAAGACACCTGGAAACTATTATTATTTTACTCTTATTCAACATCAAATTTAGAAAGAAAAAAAAAAAGGAAGAAAAAAAACTTGGCGATCTTTGTTTGACTGCTTTTAGCTCTTAGAAGTGAAAAGTGTTTTTAATAAATACATGCTGTAGTTTTTATGATGAAATTAGCTTTCATTAGTTTTCTTTATAGCCCGTGACTATTCTGTGTTTTGGGTGTTGCTTTTCAATTCATTTAAAAATTATAATGAATCCTAATAGCTTCTTAAATTTATAGCTCAACTCGTTTATTTGTACGAGCGCTATAAATCATACGTAACGCAATCAGTATGGCTATGAAAACAGTTGATACAATGTCGCCAAGAATTCTAATTCATTCAACATGCCACAAAAGAGGCACTACAGTAAAGCCCAATGAGACAAGTCACTGGGGAATTCCCATTTGTCCTATTTACCACTGTGATCCCAAAATAACAATGAGAGTGTTGATGTTCCTGTTAAAATAGACGTGTCTTACGAGAGTTAAAAATTATCTTAGGAAACACTGACACATATTGAGATAATAGAAGCAACAGGAAATGGTATGTTAACTGGCATTAATGCCCAATTACCATCATTTTGATTGTTAAACTGAATGAGCTTTAACGCAACTTTAATAAAACTGAATGACCGTTAGTTCAACTTTAATTAAAATTACATGCATTCATTCTGATTTATTTTTATTAGTAAGAATTTTGAGTCGTTACGGCATTAAATATTCAAAGTAGGAAGCTATAAAATTACAAATAAATATATACTTAACAAATATTTGTAGTAGAGGAAAGAATTTCGAGAAATTTTTTTCTTGATGCTGACTTACGTCTCACGATAGCACAGGGTTCTCAATACGAAATATTAAGGGGGGTGGGATGGCGCTATATAGTTCATGTGAAAAAGGCCTTTTTTATGTACCTTTTTCTCAGAAACTAATCATAGCATTGGTTTAAAATTTTGTACAGCCAATATTTAGACACTTTTACATAGATTAACACATGCTCTTGTAAAAACCGAATATTGCTAAGGATTTATGATGTTTTGAAATTTTTTTGTAAAATTTTCCACAAAAAAAAACATGGTTATGAATTAAAAAAAAAAAAAAAATCTAATTAAGATTTCTACAAAAGCATATGTCTGTTTGTGTAAAAATACAATATGTACCAGGAAAAAAAATTTCAAAGCAAAATATTCAGTAGATTCTGTGAAAAAGGTACATTTGTATGAAAAAAACAGCATTTTGAGAAAGCAGCGTCTGAAGTACAAAATAGATGTGTTTTTTTTGCTAAAATATGATTAGTTGTAGCTTATAGTTTCAGAAAAAACATGATTTTAAAGGATATTTTTGGTTATGAAAAGGATGCAAATGGATTTGAAATATCTAATGTTTAAATTATCGAGAAATTGTTCAGATATCGGTAAATTAATTCCAAACTAATAATAACAATATATCGAAATATGAACATTCGCCAAAAGTTATTAATTCATACGCACACTCACAAAATAAATTACATGTAAACTAAAATCCGATGCACTAAGATTGAAAATTTCAACTTAGATCGAGCAATCGAGCGCGCGTCTCCTTGAATAAACTTCTCCGTAAATCGGAATTGGTGGCGATTTAGCAAGCAGGGTGCATGCGCTGCTTAAATCGAATTCTGGAGCGCGGGTCGATATTTGGAACATCGCAGATGTCGGCGTTGTACCGATGTTGTGCGTTACATCGAAATTTCGATATTTCGCAAACGATGTTAACTCTAAATCGTATCGTCGATATTAGCACTAAATCGATATTTCTGTTACATTGATATAAAGCCCAGTTATATTTGATATTTCAATACATGCTATTTTGTGACTGGTAAGGATATTGTTATTTTTCTTTTTCTTTCTTTTCTTTTTAAGTTTACATTTCTCAGTATATTACATGAACTTTTAGCATCAGAAAGTTTCAACTATGTATCACACCCCTTCCAAAAGATATATAGAGGTGCTTCATATTAGGAAACTGTTTTTTAATCTTTCATGGTTGTTTGTCAGCTAAATTGGTTATATTTAGATCATACTTATTTTTTCCCGTTTTTAGAATAATTTACACCCTGCATTCATAAATATCAGATGACTGGTTTCCATCCCTAAAATTTTAATATAAATAATCCGATTCTACATAAGTTCTCAGAATATTGTTAGTTTTATAAGTTGCCAAAAAAGATTTTCAGTTATCACTTTACTGTAATAGAAAGATATTTACAAAATGCGACAAACCAAACCTTTCTTTGAAAAAATCCAATTTTGCTTAATGGATGCAACGCCAATGTCCTTCTCAAAACTATTGTTTAATATTTGAAACACATTATTGCCAACGATTCTTTTAAAACAGACATTCATTAAACATTGTACGTCAAATGCTTCCTAGACTAATCTTAAAATTTGAACTGAATTATAATTTGAATTCATTTCCGTTTTATTGTAACTGATAAGAGCAAGTTAAGCATTGAAATTTTTTACTAACCATACACTTTCAATTCTAGTTATTTTCTTGGTGAAATACACTTGTTTTCATCGTAGAGAGTTTGAGTGATAAATTAGTTTTAAGCAACAAGGCAGCATTTTTTTTTCCTCCCAGAAAAAGCAAGAACTTTAAAGAAAAAAAAATTATGTCAGGCAAATAGAGTTCAAACCGCAGCCAAAAGTTGCACCAATGTATTATTTCCCCCACCAATCTTATTTGACTTGGTTCTCTGAGTAACAGCCGTACTTTCATCTAGACCAGTTTTGCTTGCTACCTTCTGGCTTTTAGATGTTTAGGTCAAAATCAAAAAATGCTATATAGAAGAGATGAAGGATAACCTTCACAAGTCCAGACAAAGTAAAAAACGGAAAAACAATTCAAGTATCAATAAAAAAAGAATAGTATTTCAATAAAATATCCAAGAAACATAGAATCACGATTTCTAAAAGACGTTTAGAAAACTATATCAAATTAATCACACACAAAAAAAACTATTAGAATACAAGTTTATGAAACTACCAAACTGCCTGGCGTTTGAAGAGTAAAAAAGTGGTAAAATCACATAAAAAAGCATACGAATAAAATTATTCATTTATACAGAAAATTAATGAATAACTGTTAATTAGTACTTCAGTAGGAAATCCAGTCATCATTTTAAAAAAATCAAGATTTGAACAAAAGCTTTAGCTGCCTTGTACTCCCTTGCATGCGATTTCCACCCCTATGCAAATCCTGACGTTGCCCATAATATCTATTTAATATTATCAAAGTAGCAGTTGAAACTGCTGCAAAAAATAGCAATGATATATTTCTGAATAGAGCTCAAATAGCAACTGAACTTTTTTTTCAATGTAGCAGATTTATTTTTTAAAACATGCACTCAAAAACAAAATTGCAGTCAACTTTTGGAAGCATGTCAAACCCGTTACCCCGAAGTCGATGGAGCCGCTGAAATTATTCGTGTTAACCGAATTTCGAGCAAAAGAATAAATTAACGTTAAGTTTTAAGTACGGAAAACTGCTTTTACTTCGCGTTAAACAGGATTTCATGTTAGGCGATTTCACTTTAAAAGGGTTTAATTCTATAGAAAAAAGAAGTTCTAATATTCTCATTGATGACCAAATTAACAATGATCCGGACTAATATTTAAGTGCAATACATTTCGTATTCGACAAGATAGACAATTACATAATTTTGTATTTCTACTTGTCCGTAATCTATCCCCACAATGTAATCAAATAATTTTGTTTGTTTGTTACCTAGAGTTTATCATATACTTGTCCTTATCGAATCTTTCAGATAAGGCGACCTTGATCAAACACGAGAAACGGGAGCAGGAGAAAAACAATATTTGGGGTCGATTCGTTGCTTGTAAAAATTTAAGGTCTCACAGTATGAACTTAGCACAGTACTACAAATATCCCAAAATATTGATATATTATAATTACCACAAATATCTTCAAATATTTATGTATTATAATTAATTTTAGAAGGACTGGCATCTGTAACTATCTGTTGATCATACTTGATATTTCATATTGACAAGGAAATATATGTTTCCTACAAATATGTTTTCTTTGTTCCAATACAACATGTTCATATTAATTAAAAAGAAAAAAATCGTTTGTGGTTTGCAGTCTTTTATTCCTATTGTACCTTTAAAAAACGCGAAATTTACAATAAATATCAACTTCTCTGTCCTTTTCTAGTGATGATCTGTTATTCTATCCAAAACCTAAAAAGTTGAATTATGCGGAAGCCAGTCGGGTAATATAAATCAAATTTGGCACACAGTTAATCAATTCTTAAGCATGGACAAAAAAGGAATTCCAAATTTTTGAAATTATAAATTTTCTCTAGCATTAGAAAAGCTGCTTTTTTTCATTAATTAATTAAAATGAGTATGGCACTAAATGAAAAGAATAGGTCTCAAATATAAAAAATCTCCCTTGCTTATTATTAGTATTGAGTGTTGAATTCATTATAACCTTCTAGTTCTTCTTAAAAAAAAATATGAAACATATTGCAGGGAATTGAAATTTTACGGAACTGCTTCCTGCGCTGTACCATGTCAAAAGAAAGCTTCTGCGCTGATGTGGAACTGGAAAGGGACGATTACCCTCTTTAAAAGTTTTGGAAATTGCAAAAAAAAAGGGGTGGGGGAAACCTGGAAAATAAAAATAAAAACGTAGTTTGGGAGAATCAAAGAAAGTGCTTAAAACCATAGACACAACTTTAATAAAAACTTTAAGCCTTTAAAAACTTTAAGCCTTAAAATTAAGGATAATGTACAACTAAAAATTTCACTGAAAGTAGTTTTGATTATTTTAATTAAGTATTCACGGTGAAAACTGTATACATAACTGCGTACGTACCTGAAAATTTGTAATTTTTATAACTAAGAAAATCTAGAAAATTGCATCCTTATCGAGTTAAAAATCATCATAGAAATCATTGTGCTAATTCCTATTTTTATCATTCAGTCTTTAGAAACTGAAAAACCTGGAAAGTTTCGCAATATTTGTAAAAAAGCTGATTGAAATGATACTGAGACAATAACTGAGGATATATCGACAGAGTTAATGTAATGGTGTACGCAAAGATCAAACCCTAACTTCTACAAATTCTAAATCGTCTTGTCGTCTACGAAAGAATCACACTTTCCCTTCGTAAGCCTCTTCAATAATCAGGTAAGTTTTACCATTTGTATAAATGTTACTTTTCAGTCCACACGCAAAATGCACATATTTGTCCTCATAAATCAATACTACTTCCCTAACACCGTTCTGGATATGAGCTTACGACCATGATTGATTAATAAATTAATCGGTAAAATATATATGAATGGTTAATTAAGAGATGAAGCTCCAGTACTCAGCTAGTAAAAAATTAAAAATAACCATTCCTTCTGCATCCAAAAATGGCCCCGGTTTTGAAAGCGTTTACACAATGAATCTCAAGTCTCTCAGTTTCAGCAGACGATGAATAAGATTAAAAGGAAGGTACAGTTCAAACTCTTTCAAACTTGGAGCAAATATCACTTTCACCCTCAACTTAAATAAATCTAGCAACAAAAAAAGCTGTGGGAAAACAACTTAAATATACCTCTCCAAAGTCCAAAGAGGTACTGTTTTCGAATAGAATACGGCGAGACAGTTGTTGACTCAACAAAAATGTCAAAACCTGCTCATGACCAAAAATGTTGAAATTTGAATGCCATTCATATCAAGCATCGGTATAAATATAAAGTATAAATGTGTGTGTCAGTTTATTGCATTAATTCAATTTTCCGACCACTGTCCCAGGGGGAAATCATTAAGGATTTATGATTTTTATAAACAGCAATAAAAAAAATAAAAAAGCAAAGGCATTAGTGTGTTAGTAAGACATATCTCTGCGCCTGCAAAAAATTAGATTTCTACAGTGGTTAGTTTTCTCTGGAGAGGTTCGCGGATGTAATTTAAAAAAAAAAATGTGTTTTAATTGACACAGAAAAACTTCAAAGCTAAAATTCCCAAATTTTTTCCCAAACATTTCTCAACAAATGCGCAGAACTTCTTACTTTAAAGTCCAAACTTTTTGCGCCGTTAAATCGATAAGGGCACCTGGCAGAAAAATTCTCAAACAGCGGTGATTTCTTTGAATACTTAGTTTTATAAGTTGCTTACCTGCTTATAACTACTTAAAAAATGAATAATAAACCGCTATTCATTTTGCCTTCATATTTTTAATGAACTTTTCTTACTGATGATATGCCTATGATACTATGCCTATTATAAAAATTTCATAAGCTTCAAAACAAAGCAAGGCAGAAGTTGTGGTTGAAAAAATAAAGCATTAGATTAGACCTAAAGGGTTTCTTAACAAAAAAATGTTTTAAAAAATTGTTGAATTATAAGAGTCAAGTCAATAAAAAGCCATTTCTACGTACACTTCATTTACAGGGCTTGTGTCCAGATCTCCCGAATAAACTTTAGTATTTGGTACAGCACACGACTAATGACTGATTAACAAAAATGTCCGAGAACAGATTAACAAGAGCATTTGAATGGATATTCCGGGAACATAGGTCGCTAATTCTGAAATAAATACATTTGAGATTGATTTTACACCTTAACATCTGATAGTATTCAGAATAAAAAGCTAATTACTTGGAGATTATCATAAACGCCGAATTGACATGAAAATGAGCCGATATTTTTTTTTTTTTTTTGCAGTCTAAAAATAGTACCACTTTATTCTTAAAACTGATTTAAGAACCACTTAAAAATACGACCAAGTCAATAAAATCTATATTTAAAAAAGTCGTAACAAAAACATTGATGCTCAAGCGCCTTTCACAGCCCATTTCAAAATGAGATGCACAAATTAAAAGTAGGGTTACAGGTAAACTCCATAGTGTTACTATGCCTATTGAGGGATGCCGCAGTCGATCATCCTCTCATCTCACCTTGCTGCTCTTCAGTTTATCTTGGCGCGACTCTCCCACCCATTGCTTCAGATTACGAGAAGTGCCTTTTTAAAAAAAGAATGAAAACTTCATCACTCTCTGAGTTATCACTTCTTGAAGAATGGGTTAAAGTTCAGGGACATGTTTTCCATCTGTAGACAAATTTGAATATACGTTGTTCGAATAAATATCTGAATATGTTGATTCATCGATGAACGATATTTTAGAAATAAAATAATAAGGTGATTCTCTGAATGACGTCAAAGTTATTAAACGGAACTTTTAATGAATATTATAATTCTGTATTATAATCTCGAATATTATAATCTTTCAAAAATATTTCTTTGAGACTAAGTTATATAGAAAAAGAAAGGGATGATAAATGGGCCTAGGAAAAATCAATAAAAAACTATGATCTAGACAAAAATTTAAATTCTCAATAAGTTCATAAGCAACAAAAATGTGGAATAATAATGGATTATGAAGCGTTTAGAGCATGTTGGTAATCTCTTATATTGGCCAATTTTTTTAACATTTAAAAAATAAAGAAAGGTGACGCACTTTACAGTTTCTTTCGTTGGGAAATTAATAGTTTTTTGCATTAACAGTTCTTCAACATCTATGAAAAATACATTTTATGGATCAGCCTACAGAAAAAGTACTTTTTATAATCGATATAGAATTTTTATATCTATATATATATATATATATATATATATATATATATATATATATATATATATATATATATATATATATATATATATATATATATATATATATATATATATATATATATATATATCTATATATATATATATATATATATATATATATATATATATATATATATATATATATCTATATATATATATATATCTATATATATATATATATATATATATATATATATATATATATATATATATATATATATATATATATATATATATATATATATATATATATAAAATTTAAAAGTACATTTTATAATAGACATAGAATTTTATGATCCTTACACCTAAACAAATTTATTTTATAATAATTTTATAGATAACATAAACAAAAGATACTTTTGATGATGAAAAATCAATGTCTTAGTTAACTAATGAGTTAAGTACTAACATATTTGCATTGTACTTCGCATGTTTACGGACAAAGTCATCGAAACATTTTTTTTTTATCTAAGATCGCAGCAATACCGCTAACTACCACCAACAAACTAAAAACACAGATAAATTATCAATACCGGGAAAAACAGTGTATACAATGTATACACTTCGTTTCGCGGTATTGATACTGACAATGTGGGGTTTTAACTAGCTCAGAACTCAACTTTGAAAATCTCCAGAGCAATATACTTAATTTCTTTACATTTTTAAAGAATAGTCAAAGTTGAGGGGTCTTGGAAACAAATATAAAATCTCTAAAATCGGTGAAGTAAAATTAGAAAATAATATCTTTGAAAAAGACTATTTTTTCAGATTTTTTTCTCTCTTAATCAATGTTGACCAGGTTGCTGATCATACTATTGCACCAAATCTTTTAAGATCGGCTGCGAAGGTGTTAAATAATGAAAATAAATCTTTATTTTAGAAAAGTAATTTATCGTCAATCGCAAGCGTTCTGCATGCCTTAAAATTTGTTTGAAACAAAATAGGAAAGTGAAACATGTATATCTTAGTTGAATTAGAGAAAAACCCGTAATAAAAAAATATATTAAAAAAAAAAAAAAAAAAAAAAAAGCGTGTCACTGATATAAGAGAAAAAACTAAAAGTGGGGAGAAAATTTCAAATAAAAAAAAAATCGCATTTTTAAATTTTGAAAAATAGGTTTTGATAATTGGCTATTTTGAAACATCTTTCTTAAAGAAATTATCATACAATCAATCAGTTCTAAAATTCAAATACGTGTTCTTCACCAACAGAATCCTAGTTTCTTTCAAGAGATTCCAAGAATTTTCCGATTAAATTACCGAGGATTGGTTATATCCTCAATCACCCTATATAATGATACTACACTTAAATCATACATTTCTAAGGATTTAAAAAGAAAAAGAAAAGAAAAAAAAACCTCTAATAAACTCAAAGGTTTGCGTAGTAAAACACGAAAAAAGCTAAACAAATTACTTACGTATTGTTACATAAAATTTTTTTAATCAACGTCCCGTTTAAATCTCAACATCACCAAAAGAAAAGTTCCACTTACCATGACTCGAAAGTTACGTTCTACTCAATTCAAGACACTCCACATGTTCAAGAGGTAATCCCGTTCCTCGAAAAAGAGATGCGTTTTGTTTACTCTCTGTGAAAAGGTGTGTGCACGTCTTCGCTAAAGGGGAACAATCATGGAATTTATCTTCCTTGGCAATCTTCAAGCAGGAAAGACTGATATGCTGAAACCACAAATATTTCAAACAGCCAGTTACTTTTCTTCTAAAGGCCGTACGCTTGAAAGCGTAGGTCTTTTCCGGAGCTCTGAATCTTTTCCCAGCATTGTAACACTGCCTTCCAAACTAAAAATGCAGTATCTCAACAATTATCAATTTCGAAATCAAGCAGGGTTTTGTGAATAGAGAATCATATTAGTGTTAAATTGGTGCTCTTACGACTTTCCTTGCTTTGTTGGTACTGTAAAAAATGATAAAAGAAATCTTTAGAGAAGCGATAAATGGAAAATGAAGAAAATTCAAAATACTGCCTCCTTGCTTAGAATGACAGAATATCTGCTGAAATTGTCCATATTATCTACTTATTAGATATTTACTTTCAGCAGATTCGACTCTTTTTTTTTTTTTAATTTTCATGTTATTAGTCTTTAAAAAAAATTACACTTATTTCATAGAAATATATATTTTGGCAGATATTGTTGTTTGAGAAAATGTTACTGCATTCTTGACATTTCATTTTAGTTTTGATATATTTTAATAAATATGTTTGAGAAACCAAAAATATTGCTTTGAATATGAATGAACTTCTTGGAAATTTAGAAAGACTAAGACCTTTTGTGATCTTGAAATGTTTTATTCTTTCTTCCGGTCTCTTTCTTCAGACGCAAGCTTAATTTCAGGCGCAGTGCCAGTTGTGATGATTGCAATGACTTCTAAATAGAAATGTCCCCTGTTCCAAGATTATCACATAACATATTGTAAAAAAAAAAAAAAAAAAAAAAAAATCAAAGGAGCAATGACCATAAGCGCCGCCAGCATTTTATCCAAAAGAAATAAAGGCGATTAAAATTTATTTTCAAACCTTGATTTTTTTTTAATTAAATTCTATTTTCTAAGAAATTTTACGTAACAGTTATGTATTAAAGTTATGTTCAAATAAGTAAATGAAAATCTATAAAAATGGGTGCTGGTACACCCTCTTCCTTATCCCTGGTCAATCCCACTGCAATCAAAGATATACAGAAATGACAAATTCACTTACCTTTTTCACAAATTTAGTGTTTTTTACTGTGCTATCGTCAAAACTTTACAGTCTTCCATCCGCTTTGTTGCATGACTTGGGAGACATATAATCAAAATGTTAGTAATAATATAACCCATAAAAAAGAGTTTAAAAAATATCCTTTACATGCATTGTCAATTTTTATAGTCATTAAGTCAGAGCCGATATCAAAAACATTTCTATCATCAAAATGTGAGGCAAACTACGTTATAAAATTAATTTATTAAAAATGAACATGAATATCTCACATCCAAATATCATTTATTTATTCTGATTAAAGTAATTTTATTATTTATTTATTTAAAAAAATTTGGCAACAGGAAAGAGTTTAAACAATGATCGGTTCGATGCTATTTTAATACGATTGGATGACGGCAAGTTAATTTATTAGTATTCCGTAGAAGCGACCTTTTAGTGACAGTAACAGCCCCAAAATGCGATAGAATGCATTGTTATCGAAATCGAACCTATCTGCCAAGTTTCAGCCAGATTGGATAAATTCAAGGGGGTTAATTAGGCCTTCCAGATTCCGCTTCCATCAACAAACAAACAAAATCGAAGTTAATATAAAGAATTTTAAAATGCAAATCTTTCACTGTTACAAAATTAATTATTTTAGGATCCCGTTTAGCTTCAGCCACGATTGCCAAGACAAAACTTTTGAAATTTGATTTCGAACGTGTTTAAAAGCTTGGAACAAAACCCATAGTTTGAGTGCCAATTGTTATGCATTTTTTTCAGTAATAATACATTTACACGAGTCACAAAGTGCAAGTTGTGAGTCAAAAAGTATTTATCATGACTTTAATTCGAGTCGTCTCAAACAGATTGTACAGCAAAAAAAAGAAAAATCCACAACTGATAACTAGGGGTGTGGAACATCACACATCACACAACTTTCAATTACACTCAGTACTGGTCACTGCATTTAAATTTACCTTGGATTGATGTAATTTACCGTTTTCGTTTTCATATTTTTATTAATTAATTTAAAAACCAGTTTGGCGATATATATTTTTGATAATTATTTCTTTTTCATGGACCAGTGTTTGCAGTCATTAACTAAAAATGTTTTCTTCACTACAAAAATATTTAATAGCCTCAACCAATGACTTTAAATTTCCTTTGCAAAAAAATGTATCAGTGTATGGAAGTACACCTAAAAAAAAATATACAATATCGATTTTTTTACAAATCATTCAAGCAGTTTTCCCTCAAGCCTTTAAAACCGAGAGAAAACTAATAAAGGCCTCTTTCAGAAAAGGCATTTTGGGCACATGCATTTTCTAGTGGCAATAAGAATTAAAAAGCAAATTATTAATATACATTTACATGACACAGATTTATTTATTTTTAGAAAAAATTACACTTTCTAAAATAACTTTAAATTTTTATGTTTTGTTCACATTATGAAAGTTGTCTCTTATGTGGCTAGTAATGCCAAGATAGAGTTGTCTAATATATTTTTTATACATATAATGCTCATGCATATTTGAAAATTGAAGTTTAAGAACTCTTTCAATACACTTTAAAACATATATTTGGAAAATGGCAGAACTTCAGAGTTAATTTAGTTGGTCATGTGGTACTTATGAATTGTAAAATGTATAAATTCCTTATAAAATGACAGAAAGCAATTATTTTTACCCACCACACTTGACATTTCGGCCATGATTTTCGTTATTTGAGTTCTAGTCCAACAATAAAAATGGTCTAACCCAAAAAAACACTTTTACCTAAACCTAACATTTAATGTGCAGCATATAGTTAAACTATAAAACGTCTAAGAACATCATATTTATGTATTCACTATGGCACAGGTAATGTGCCTGGTAAAATACTTAAAAATAGCAATATTTGTAAAGATTTCAACAATTTTAGAAAACCACTTAAATTATACTAGTTAAATTTTACCTGTTTGACTTTTTTGATAATATTACTATCATGTCAGTTAAAATCAGTCATGTCCAAAGATATTCAAACCTTGTAGCATTTTGACATGTATTAAATCCCTTTCTCTGTTCAAGAATTCACTTTTTCATGATTTCAGATAATATTGCTATGATGTTCAGAAAAACCCAATTAGAGTTAAGACACTTACTAAACCTAAAAATTGAAGCTTTTATTTTTGCAAATTGCAGTATGGAAATTGAGCACTTCCAGATGAATGATTTTGGTAGATAATGAAAGATTTTTGTACAAATATTTTTTAGAACGAGTTGGGATGCATTTTGTTAAACTGGAATATTTCTTAATGAAACAAGAACAATATAAATTGTTATGGAACCTATCACAAATGTTGCAGAAATGCTGAAAATTATTATGCAAACCTTTAGTTAAAAAAAAAAAAAAAACCTTTCATAAATGTAAGGTACTTTTTAATTCGTTCTCTAAAATCTAATTATAAAATAAACAAGTGAAGATAAAATAACCAAACATATACATTTATTTTGCTTATTTTCCATCAATAACAAATAAATGAATATAACAACAGAATCAATTGTAATATAATTAGACTACAAAGTATACATTTTAGTAAATAAAATTGTTCATAGCATTATATTATTAGATTGTTTTTAAGTGTCATTTCAATTTTAAAAAAATGTAGTAAGATAAATACAATTGAATGTACAGTTTAATTTTTCTTTTTTTACTTTTGGCTTTGTTTTTCTTTTCTCTTACACTTGGGTAGGCAACTGAAGCTTATTTGAAAGTTCTTGATAGGGGCTGCCCAAATGAGATGCTCTAATCTTTAGATATGACAAACAATTCCCCTAAACAAATGAAACATTGAAACAATTTCAATAAATTTCATATTTGGAATCAGAATGGAAAATAAAATAAAAATCATTTATCAAAACTAAAATAATTTTAAAAAAGTAATTACAAAATAAATAAGTTGGGGGGAAAAATAAATATTTTATAAAATTCATCCTACCGCAAATTTTGTATCACAGTGTCCGTGGCGATGAGCTAACAGCCATAAATTGTTAGAGAGAGTGAATAAAGAACTAGAGGATAAGTCACCATGCGCAATTATGTGACAAAGAAATTCCAATGCTAAATGGGATTGTTTTTTGAAATTCTGAAAAATAAATAAATATTACTGTGACTGACAATTGTAAACAAGAGCAACAACAAGTTCTGTGGTATATATGTGTAATATCTGTACATCTATAAAAATCAAACTATGTATGTAAGTGGATTTGCTCTACAAAAACTTGTTTACCAATCAACACATCTTTACCGAATTTGGGACGTATATACTTTGGTAAAGTAAAAGTATCATAATTTTTTTTTAATAACTTTTATAGGATTTTCTTGATAATGAATTTTGAATAAACAGTTCTCAAAGACTGTTTTACAATTTTATTCTTAACATATTTTAAGAACTATGCTGATTTGGACTTTCTTAGTATCCTTAGTATTTATTTATAAGAAGAAGGATTTATGAATATAATTTAAATAATTTTACAGAATAAGCTCTAAATACTTCAGAACAGTAAGAATAAATAATTAAAAGAACTCATTAATTTGTGCCTTATTCTTTACATTAGAAAGAACAAACGCATACTTTTTTTATAAACCAAACAACCAAACAATGTTACAAATGTCCTTGTTTAGAGATCCCAAGAAAAATAAAAGCTTGATATCACAGGAAGTTTGAGAACAAACTTACAAGTGTGAATTAAAAAATTTATGGTTGATGTGAAACTTTAACTTACTGTTAATTATAATCAATATAAGTACAAATATTAAAACAAATATTTACTTTTAAAGATCTTGTAAAGATCTTTCCCAATTACAAAAATTAAAATATTAGGAAAATTTATAATTAATATTGAAACTAGTTACTACTGCTTCAAGTACTTTTCAAAAACAAATGTAGTTTGCGTTATTTATGCTAAACACATTTTATTCAGGGTGGCCACAAAATTCAGGAAAAAAAGTTTCCTGGTAGATTTCTAAAAAATTTCCTGATTTTAAGGCAACTTTTGTTTTCATTTAAAATTAGTTCAAATTGTTCCAACTTTCCAGATGTGTAATCAAATAGAACATGTATGCTAAAAAGATAATATGCCAATTTTTAAAAAATAGTTTCTGCAGTAAAGAAAAGTATAAATTATTTTGTAACATTAAACTTCTAATTTCTTCTTTGGTAAATGGCACCAAAATACAGATGAATGGGGAAACATGCCTTCAGAAGAAAGAAAATTTCTCTGATTTTCATGAAATTTTAAAATGTTCTATGACATTTCCCTGATTTTTTCCAGATTCAGAAAGCTCCCTGACATTTCCAGGTTCTGTGGCCACTCTGTTATTTGTTTAAACAAGTTATTTAAATCAGTTAAAAAAAAAAAAAAAATTAAATAATTACTTAAGTAATAAAATTACTCTTCAAATTGATATCAGTCTAGTTTGGTGTACAGCAGATAAAAAAAAAAGTAAACAATATAACATAATTCATTTAAATTAGTTCCAAGACATTTTGGATAGAACTGTCAACTTTCACAATAAAAATACAAATTGCAAGTAGATGGCAAAAATCCAAAAGTTGACAAACCTCTACTTAAAACTTTACAGTTGAATAAGAAATGAAACAAAGCCAGAAAAAAAAATTCAAAGTAACATATTAGTCATTCTCTTATGAAGAATGATATTCCTATATTTTTAAAGTAATTTAAAAATAGGGTAATCTACTTAAAACTTGGCATATAACCAAGACAAAGTAATCTTAAAAGTCTGAATAACTATCATTAGCTTTAGGATTCTTGTCTTGTCCACAGAGTCAATGAATTATACACAAAAACTTCGAAATATTATGGTGCAATCTTCAGCTACCCTTCACTTTTAATAAAGATACTAAACAGCATTTGTATATTAAAGATAGGGATGCAAATTAAGAGTGCATGTTTATTTTAAAGTATACAGTTATGTGTTTATCACAATTAAATCCTAATTTGTTGAATAAAAATTCCTAAATGTAATGTTCTAAAGTGCACAACAGAAAGTATCCTTAGGCTAAATTAATTACTGGCAACTTTGTTGACTGATTTCAACAAAATTGAAGGAAAATTTGCAATTATACTCATAATACTTTCTGCAGGGCATCCAGTGCAAATGATAATGAATGTTTTGTGAGTTTACTCCATTGTTAAATGTAAATAAAAGGGAATTGATGAAAAAATATTTTCATACTAAGGGATCAAATTTAAAATCAGAGGTATAAGGCCAAAAAAAGTTTAATTTGAAACAATAAGTCACAGTTTTTGAGCAGTTGATCAACCAAATTGAAGCAACGACTGCCAATTTTAAAACAAAATACATAACTTACAGAATTACTCGTTATTCTTTCTCAAAAGAGCTTATTTTATTAACTTTTGTAAATGGGAAGGGACTTTTATGTAAATGTGCTTTAACTATGCTAGTCAATTACACACAATAATAATAATAATAATAATAATAATAAAAACTGCAACAATGTGTTTTTTTTTAAATAAATTTCATAAATTAATTTATCATCTGATCATTAGCAAGTAATTTAGAAAAGCATATTATGTATCACTTTCATTTTTAGAACAAATTATTAATGATAATGGCATGATTCAATGGTCATGTTTATTATAAAAGTAACCAAAAAGCAATGTATCAATTTTAATCAACGCAACATAGTAAATACCTTACCCCTCTATCACCAAGAAATTTCAAATGTGCAAGTATCTCTTCAATTAAGGTTGAACAAATTTTATTAATTTCTGCAATAAATTTAGGGTCACTTCCATACAAAGCATCATTGGAGTCCACTAAAATAATAGTTAAAAAAAAAGATTAATTTTTATGAACTAACTTTCAATAGAAGTACTTTTAAAATATGAATATTTTTGAATAAGTTAGATGAAACCTTATAGGATTAATAATAATATTTACTACATTATTTTGAAAATTTATTACATTAAATCAAAGTTTGTATATGTATAAAAAATAACCATATTTCTGAATATATTTTCAAATGTCTTGTTTCTAAACCTCCTAAAAAACAATTAGACGTAAAAAAATCCAATAAGTAAAATGGTCACAGAAAAAGTTATGAAATCTAACATTTGCCACCAAGTGGCAGCACATAATTTCTTTAGGTGAAACTAAATTGGGATTATTGGAAAGAATCCCCATGGGCAATCGGAACTTCTCATGCTAGAGTTATTTTGAAATAATCTCATTTCATATGCTTGAGCTACTTTGCACCCATAGCACTACCGCTTTGACATAGGACTTGGCGGAGGAACACTGCCGCATTGCTGGATTGTAAGTTATTTGGTAACACTATATGGCTGAGTGTAGGAGAGATTAAATTCAAATATTCAGCCACACAAAATTTTTATTTTACTTGCTGACATTGACCAGTGAAATTAGATGAGGGGAAGGTTAGAGGAGGATAGTGACTATCCACAATTTTTTTAGTTTCTCACAAATATCACTCAAACATGTATAAATAACAAATATTCATTCTTCCCTTGATATCATAAATATAAGAGCTACTTGACATGTTAAATCTGTAATTTGTGATACTTGATGGTATATTTATACTACAATTTTCTAGAATGATTCTGGGCCAAGAAACACAGATACCTTTTATGTGGTATATTATCAAAAATTACTAACAGTGTCAATAAATATCAAAAATCAGTCTTAACATTGCCTCTTGCTTGGTCATTATACAATAATATCAACATCCCTAAAGCGATTTATACTACTACAAATTTCTAGAGTGCTTCAGAGCCAGGAAACACTGACACTTGTTATATGAAATATAATTTTAAATAACTAACAGATACAGTAAATTAATATAAAAAATCTGTCTTGACTTTGCCTCTTGCTTGGCCCTTAATAAAATCAAAATCCCCAAAGCAAATAAAACAGGAATATTTAAAATGTCACAATCATTCTTCCATAAAGGTGAAACTTAAAAATTTAATAGAAAATATATTTCATAAGAAAATAAACTCACCTCCATCGATGGACCAAATGTATGATTCCTGGCTAAGAGCAGACAGTAAATTCAAAACATTCAAATAAACAACAACTTTAGCATCAGAGTGAGGCTCCCAAGTATAATCTTGAATGACGTTTAACAAGCCCCGAATCAGGTACAATGGTTCTTGCTCTGGATGATCCTGATAAAGAAAGAGCACATTTAAACAAACATTTTCTGAGACTTAATAGCACAAAAAGATTAAAACAATTTAACCACGGCCAATTGACACTCATACAGATAACTTATCAAATGCATCAAAACTTTATGATAAAAAGTCAGATGTATCTGACAAACAAATAAAAAGTTAAATTAACTTCTAAAAAATATTAATTTTATTGTTTAGGGTTTTTCTAGTCCAATGTTAAAATTTGAACATTCATTTTACAAAATACAATACACAAGTGTAACTCAAATTTAAATGCCTGAAAACAATACAATAACATGCTTAAGAAGAACAAATGAAAATGGTTTCTTATCAAAGGCCATGTATAAAAATAGTATGCAAGTGTGTTATATTAATTTCATATTTTTTCTATCCATTTCTTCCTCATGCCACATATAATAACATGTGGGATAGATTTCTAAAAAATTTCACATTTACTGACCAAGTTATGAAAATGCAAGCAGATGGATAAAGAAATTATATACTTTATTAGAAACATTGTCATCAAAATAAAAATATTGAACTGCAGAAAAGTATTCATGATGAAGTTGATAAAAAATTATTGTTTAGCCAATAGATAACGTTTTTACTTCAAAAGACAAACATCGTTTCTTTATGTCTTTATTTCAAAATTTTAATTACTTTTTTGAATCACACATTTCTTTTTCTTATTTTTAAAAGCTATACTATGAAAGCTATTTTTTTTCTGTGTGATACAGTTGTTTAATAAAAGGAATAAAAGAGATAATAGTTTAGTATCATACAAAATGCCTCTAAAAGTAACTTAAACTTTAGTAATTTAAAAGTTTAAAACTTACTGGCACTATTAGAAGTGTCGACAAAAGATTACTAATGAATGAAATCAAGAAAGGTTCAGTAGACTTGTTCTTGTTATCCAACATAATAACTGCAGGAGTATCAGGTATCAAACTAATAGCAGATTTCAAAAAGGCATCAGCTATGCAAAAAAGCAGACAGTATTGGGTTTCATTAAACAGCCATCATATGAATGAAAATCTAACAATACACACCACATTAATAAAAACTTACCTTGGGACAGACACTGGTTCAGAAGAGCCACTTGGCCTGATATTAGATATAAATCTAATCGGCTGAAGACATCCATTAGAGATGGAATGGTTATAAAGGAATAAGCAATACAAGCCTGGAAGTTAAAAAAACATCTTTTAAACGTTCAATTATTTTCAGTTAGTTGAGTCATACACAGATGAAAAATTTGACTAGTAAAGTAATTTTATGTAAGAAAAACTGATAATATATATATTTTTTTACAAAAAATTAATTAAATGGATAAGTATTGAAAAATAAAGTAAAAAAAACAACAAATAAGTATTGGGATTAAAATAGTCAACAGAAATTGAAATTTCACAAATACAAAATAAATCACTTCATATAACCTTTTTTCAAAGATTTTAAGCTTTTATTGAATCCACTTACTTTAACAAAAGAGGAAGTTTTCCTTGTATGGTGTCCTTTAACAATTTGCCGTGTTTTCATGGCCAAAAGATTAACACACTTAAAAGAAAAAAATTATACTTTTATTTCACTTGGAATGGGAATTACAAAAAAGAATCACTTTAAGAAAAATATAAATGAATTTTTATTTGGTAATGTAACTTTACAGATATCTAATTAAAAAGCAGAATTTTATTTACCTGAACAAGCTGAATGAGAGCCATATCAAGGTTGCTAAATGTTGAACGTGCTTCGACATAAAATCCAAGCTGCTGTTCAAAATCTCGCCCAAAACTAATCTTCCTGATGAAAGCGCATATAAGAACACCAATTTGTCTTTTCTCATCTTCGAATGTTAGAGCACTGAAAACAAAATTTATTGACATGTGATACATCACAGAATGATTATATTAGATTTGATATAGAATATTGATATAGAATAGACTCATGGGACAAGGGGTGCATGATTGCATCTGCACCCTTTTAGCAGTTGAAAACGTGGAGAAAGGTTTTAAGTTCACAGAAAAAGGGCACAATACTGTTTAATATATATTTGAAGTTATGCATAACTTTTAATAAACATTTCATTTAAAAATCTAAATAACATTTAATGAAAATCAAGGCTGAAACCGAAAGTTAAAATTTCCAATTTTTCCTTGCACCCCCTCCCTCCCCTTTGTAAGTTCTGCACCTTCTTGTAAATAATCCTGCCAGACCAATGAGTAGACTTAGATTTTTTAGTAATCTTCTTGCAACAACTAATTTAAAAACCAACCCATTTGATTTAAACATTCATTATATTTTCCTTGAATGAGAAAACACATTATTTTTGATAAATTTACTGAGATTTTCAGAAAAGACAGTTGAAAACATTTTCAAGATAAACATACATATTTTTTATACATTGGATTCAGAAAAAAAAATTAATAAACCTCATCCTGAATAAAAATATAATTATAAACTTCTTTAAAAATAAAATAAATCTTTAATACCTGTTTCTCATTAAATTATACAAAATAAAACGTGAATAAAACAAAATTTCAATGGTAAAGCGGAGAACAAACTGACTACTTACTTAACTGAATCATGAATTGTCTTGCAGATAAACATAGCTGCATTTATAATGACTGGATCACTAGTAGGGTCAATTTGATACCTGAAAAGTGGCAAATTACAGCATTTCAAAATTTAGAATTTCAAAACATAGTATACAACAATTCAAGTATAGTATAAGTTAGCAACTTAATACAATAAATTGTAACTTAAATTCTTTAACTGAATTTTATTGATAAGTTTATATGCTAGTTACAATCACAAAAAAATATTTTAATTTATTAATTGAAACTATAACAAGTTCCTATGTCCAAAAATATATATACAAACACATAAATTGATTGAGAAGATACCTGTATCCTTATTTATAGTGTATAAATAACTAACAAAATTTGTAATGTGTGTCAATTTTTTTTTTTTTTTTTTTTTTTTAAATCATCAACTTTGCTGTCTGATTGTTTTTGTTTCAAACCTTATAAAAAGAAAATGTACTCAAGTATAAATAGTTTTCAGTACTCAAGCACAAAATTTATCCATGTTCAATATATCAATGATAAATTGAGAAAAATTATAAAAGTAAATATTATTGTATATTTTTACAGTCACTAAAAATAAAGATCTAAGTAATAATTTAACACACAGCAGGTCTCATAAGAAAACTCAAGAATTTGCAGGTTTTTCAATCCAGTGACCATCTAATAGCAATAACTCCAACTTTGGTCCTTGCACAAAAATTAAGGGTAGCAGGTTTTGGATTTATACATAAAATTTAACAGGTAGCATTGTTTAAAATCAAAATAAAAAATTACAGACAATAGAATATTTTTTAATATTTTTAAACAAAAAAGTGACAATTGAAAAAAAATATTATTTATATTAAAGGATCAAGGTTTTCAGTAAAAAGCTGTAAGCCTTTATCCCCTTTTATGACAATACCAATATCTAGGAATTCAGAGTTTGGTTGCATAGTTCTTTCAAAGATTCAGTAAAATCGACTTTATTTTAAACTATTCACCTCATAAACGCTTCCATTATGACTTTGCAAACATCCACTTTGACAGATTCCTTCTGAAGCATGTCAAGGAATGGTAGGAATTTGTCCATGGAGAATATCACACTGAAATCATGCATGTGGGACAAAACACGATCCACAACCCTGGTAAGCTGGGGATAGTGCTGTTCAAATCCTCGATCAGGAGACATGTGCCGAATGATATCTCCTAAAAAGGTATTCACTTCCCTTTTCTAGAAAACATATGATTATACATGATTTCACGTACAACTATCATATCACAAAGGTGATTTCATTGAAGATATTTTTCTATTAGTTATTGAAGAAACAAATAAAAAAAAAGGCCTGAGTAAATAATACAATTTACATAAAATCTAAATACTTACAGTGAAATGTTTCACAGCATATTCAATCCAAATTTCAGCACAACTCATGTAATCCTATGCAAGCAAAAGAAATAATAATAATAATAATAATTAGATATGGTAAAAATAAATTGCTTAGCATCAATAAAATAAATACTACTTACAGCTGGATTTTTGAGTTTGGTCACAATTTTCCAAACGTCATTCAAAATTTGCAATCTTTCATTTTCAGGTGGGTCAGCCACTACTAAACACAATCCAAGTGTACGGAACAAAAGATGCTGAAAAAATTTAATAATAATAAACAAGAATTTTCAATAATAAAGAATATTATTTTTTAATTTCAAGTTATATCCATACCTTAGGGAATCCTGAATCGTCACATTCTTTCATTATGTCTACAAGCTCAAGTGCTCGTTTGGCAATGAATTCCGGTTTAAAAGCAGACATGACAGAATTCAGAAGAAGAGCACTGCAAAATATAAATTACTGTATCAAAAAGGACATCTTAAAACAATACAAAAATACATTAAACTTAAAAGGTTCTTCAAAATTTAAATTATATATATATATATATATACCTGTCATCAACTAGATTTGAAAAATTGAAAAATCAACTAGCTTATCTTACCTATTACACTGAATTTTGCACTTATGAAGAACATCACTTAGAACTGTCTCGGATGCTTTATAAACTACACACTGCAAAATCCAATCCAAAGCTGGGGGATACAAAGTAAGATAGGTGGGAAAATCAAGGTTTTGTTTCAAGAGTGTTTCCTTTACAAAGCTGCTTTGCAACTATGAGATCAAATAAAAAAAAATTCCAATTATTTATAAACAAGAGAGGGAAGGAAATTGTACACTTTCAGTAAAAAAAAAATCACATTCTACTGAATACACAAAATTTAGAAAGGAAAAAAAAACTCACTCTACAGTTGTTTTATGTTTATAAGCTTCCTTTATAGCACTTAATACAATTACATTTTTTATTAAGCCATATTTTACAAAATTTAGATTTAAATAAATTACAATTGTTACTTCAAAAAGGATTTCATTCAGAATAATATATAATTTTCTTCAGAATAGTATAGTTTTTAACAGTAAATACCTTAGATGAATTAATGACAATTAAAAGAAAATATATGTTTATGAAAGGGTAATAACAAATCTTTGATAATAAACCCTGTTTCATCATCACCAACAATATAGCGAAATAATTTGAATAAACAGGGTCATAGAAAAATAATGGACACATTAAAAAAAATCTTAGATTGGTAAAATAATAGCTGAAATACAATTCTTTAGTTTGCAATTACTTAGAAAGTCTCTAGGATTTTTCAGGAGTAATTTTTTGCAGCCTGGGACTTTCAGATGATGCAAGAAAATGGTACAAGATGAAAGATACTTTTGCATTGCACTCTTTCAGAGAAACTATACAGATGATGACAGTTATTATAAATGTGTTTTGTTTACAGTCCAAGCAGCATTCTACATAAATGGTAGGGTCACTAATCATAACTGTAGAATATCGGGGTCCGAGAAACAAATAAAATCGTTGAGTATGCCCCCAAATCAAATTTTCATGTTGATTATAGGATGAATGAGTAATCGATTAATTTTTTTATGAGAATACAATTACAAGAAAAGTTTACTTAGATAAGCAACCACATTACATTTTCTTGCAAGTTAAACAAATTAAACTTGGAAATTATATCAGTATCACAACACACCACCTCATTACTGTCTAGATCAGAGGTTTCCAAACTTTTAACCATGGGAACCCGCCGTTTTAAAAAGTTAATCAACTGAGAACAACTTTTTTTAATACACTACCTCCCTATCATTAAATAAGTGTTTGTAATTGTTTTCAACTTTACTTTTGATTAGCAATAAAACATTTAACTCAAATTATAATTTAAATTACTAAATAGATTTAAATTACTAAAGATAATTAAATTAGCAAATATAACGAAATGTGTCTCAGGTTCTTAAAAGTAATTCTCTCTTATTATCTTGTTTGAGAATGTATACAATGCAAGTTTAAATTGCTATTAAGTTTAAAAGTTTCAAAAACTGTGAAAAAATAATTGAATTTGTATACAGTTATGTCTCACAAAATGACTGCCCAGGCAGCTTCCAATTAATATTTTCTAATTTCCCCTCAATTTAGGAATTTCTGATTACTTCATGTGAAAACCTCAATCATTTAAAATTATTTCCGACCCACCAAAAATTGGTTCCTGACCTGCCAAAGCGTTGTGACCCACAGTTTGAGAAACTCTGGTCTTGAGAGTGGACATAAGAAATCAACGAATGGTTTGGAAGGGCTTGTTAGTTTCTACAACCTTCCAGAACATCACTAGACTTCGTTTTTGGGGTTATCTTAAGTACATAGTTAACAGCGAAAAATATACTTAATACATTTACAAGAGCAACATTTTAAATACATGTGAAATAATTATAAAAAAGTTGACAACAAAAATTTTTATTCACCTGATTATACATAGTGAGAAAATCCCAAAAATTATCTCTCAAGTGTTCATGAGCTTCAGGTGCAACAGACATACCAACCTAAAACATAATAACATTCTCACTTAAGTCCTTATCAAAATATACCTAAATAATCGAACACACCAATAAATAAGTCACCACTTAAAATTTGTAATTTTTTAGTAGAGCAATGGAACCAAGTTATTTATTGAATTCAATTCATTATACAGCCTTTTACTCTTAAAAGTTTAAATTTTTGAGTGTTAAGCTTTTTCTATGTGATAAGTGATGTATTTCTGATAAGCTAGATAATTTAAATATCAGAAAAATGAAAATCTATATCAATGCAATTAAAGTCTAAATTTTGATGTTTAAGTGTTCTTTATACACATGACTATCTGGTGAAGTAATAGAAAAATTTTATTATTGTTTTATAAACTTTCTTACCTTTCTATTTATTAATAAAGTGTAAATGGAATATTTTAATCTACAATAGACATAGCCTATATAAATATTGATTCTTAACATATATGTATACAATAATTAAAATAAATATAAATTATCTTACTCTACAAAGGTAACATCGAGCATAAGCTGCAACCAAAGGATCTCCTATTCCCCTAATCATTTTAGTAAGACGTACTAATGCTTTTGAATATTCACTAAAAATAAAATAGTTTACAAAAAAATATTAAAATAGGAAAAACAATTTAAAATTTAAATATTTTCAGGTTACTGATAAAAGTAAGCAAATAAATAAAAATTTTAAATATTTAAATTCAAATCAAGAAATGATTTGAATTTAAATATTTAAAAATGTAATTTATATCATGACAGAGTTAATGATTTGGTTTCTCTTGGTTACTATTGACCAATACATAATTATAATATAAACTTGTATACTACGTTTTAGACTGACGCTTTTACATTAAATATGCTAATTCAATGGTATTAAAACTATAGGTTGCTTAGAAAATTTTTAAGGAAATTGAAAAAATTTTAGAATTTTACACCTTAAACTATTCTCCGATATTAAAATATGACAACAAAAATGGCATCAAGTTTACACAAAAAATGTTAGGAAATAGAATTTTTCATTTTTACAAAATTTGTAGATTTTAATCACTTTGAAAGATATTAATATAAATTTAATTTCTTACCCTTGAGTTAAAAAACAATATGACTTTAAAATAGCTGTCTCCATGTAAAATCTAGGTATCAGCTCGCGAATAGAAGCAATTTTGAAGAACCAGTTTCTGCATGTTTCTTTTGCAGATTCAGGAACTTGATCAGGAGTGAATTGTTCTAATTATAAAAATAAACAATGCACTACAATAATTGTCTCATACTACATTTTGGCTAGTTAAAACTAATATATAACATAAAGAAAATGTCAAAAGCAAAACCTTTAATACAAATATTTTCAAAAGCAAAATATTTTTTAAAGAAGATATACCTACACCCCAAGTGCTCCGTACCCAATTGTTGTACATTTAAACACTTACACTCAAACTTTTTTTAGAGCATAACAGCAGATTCACTGACAGTTACTAAACAGGCTATTTTCAGTGATAACCCTTTCATACCCAAAGGTATTTAAATACAAGTTCATTCAACAATAATTATTTTCAATAGAGATTATCGTCTGTACTAGTTATTGAAACATATTCTTTATTTGTTTCTCTGTGTAATTTTTAAAACCTATGTGAAGTTTTACGTAGCAGATTTTGAAACCAGCTATTCATGGTTAGCTCACATATTAAATGTTTCAATTTATGTCTTAAAATATAAGATTTTTTTTTAGGAACAAAAATAATTTTCCTTGAAACTATTCATCAGTGCCACCAAGTTTCCTATATTTTTTGCTGTTGTTTTTTGTCAAAAATTGTCTGTTAGTAAATTAGATTATTCATCAAAAAATTATCATAAGGCATACTTGTTATAATATATATTTTTGGAGCTCTCTTAACTGCAGTGATCAGAGAGCAAATAGGAGGAAATCCAAAAATTCGTTAAAAAAGCTTGCAGAAGGAATACACAAAAATTCAACAACAAAAAAAGTATGCAGGAAGGATGATTCAATAATTTTAAAGATATATAATAATTACATTTCAAATATTACGAGTTAGTGAAGTAATCTGTGAGGAAAGGGAAGCTAAGAGGGAAAATGTTTTGCTTAGACATGAGGAAAAGTATACTTCTTGTAAGAAAAACTGGTTCAGATCCGAAAAATGTGGATCCTCAAAACAGGAACAAATAGAAGGAAAATGTTACACAAAAAACCGAAAAGGAAGAAAACTGTCATCCCTGTAACTGTAGCTTTCATTTGATACCAAACAATGTAATTTAAAAAAAAATCATACTGGAAAAAACAATTTTAAACATTTAAAAAAAAATTTATGCTTAGGGATATACACTATACAGTCAAGCCCTGTTAACGCGAAGTCGATGGGGCAGCAGAAATTGTTTGCGTTGACCAAATTTTATGTTAAACGAATAAATTAAAGTTAAGTTTTAAGTATGGAGAACTGCTTTTACTTTGAGTCAAACGAAATTTCCTGTTAAGCGATTTTACGTTAACAGGGTTTGACTGTATATGAAGTGTGTGCCAAATTTCATTTCAATTATCCAACTAGTTTTCACATTATTCTAGTGTAAATATTTAGTATGGAAAGGCAAACATCAAAGATATTCTATATGAGTTTAGTTTTAACCTTGGAGAACAGAAGACAGTATAAAATAAAGTTTAAAAAATTATGGTTAGAAAATTTAAATGTCTGCATTATTGAATATTTGTTTAATTACCAGGTAGAGGTGTGGGGTGTTTACTTCCAGGTTTATGGTGTTCTGCTTTTGAATGAATCCTTTGATATACAAGATTACCTATTAAATAAAAAATACATTAAAAGTGCAGTAATGAAAGATAATGAAAAAAGATAGGCATTTATGCTGCTTTCTCTTTATCTTTAAATTTAAAACTTACCAAAATTATCTAAAATATCTGTGATAAGAACAAATTTACTTGGGTAGAACTGAATGACAGCAGTATCCACTAAAAGTTTAGCACTCTGAAAAAAAAAAAAATCGAAATAACCATGAAAATGGTTTAAAAAATATCAAACAATAAAATAATATATATTTTTTAATTTCTTGAGGGGATAAAAAAGTTACATTGGTCTCTAATTCTTCTATTTAATAATAACAATAATTCTTCTATTTAATAATAACAATAATTTTTCTATTTAATAATAACAATATCTACTTAAATAAAACCAAAGTGAAATTCAAGCTTTTGCAAAACCACTTCCCATATAAATTATAGTAGTACTATTTGAACCTCTAAAAAGTGTTACAATAAAGTCAACTTTACATAGGTTTATGTTTTCAAAGAAGTTACACAGCAAAATTTTTAAAACGCTATGCAGTCCAGTGATTTGAATAAAACGAAAAGAAACAAATAAGGCAAAAAGAAAAATAGATGAACGATAAAACTTTTTAAATATAATACAATTAAAAGTTATCTAAAATGTCAATTTCATGTTTAAGTTCATAAAAAAGACTAATTAGTAGTAATATGCTTCTTGTAGCTTTTTTTTTTTAATTTAATATACATTGAATAAGTATTGTTAAATGAAATAAGTATTTAACCAAATAACATTAAAAAAAAAAAAAAAAAAATATGAGAATTAGGAGTTGCAAATAATTTAGTAAATTATGTAACACTGAATATGAAAAGATACCTGAATTCCAATTTTAAGAGCCTTCACACGTTGATCTTGATCCCACGATTCCCTTAACGCTTGGTTCAGTTCTTCAATACGATTGACATATTCTTGTTGAGATAAATTAAGCATCTCTTTCACAGATCCCTGAAAGCAAATTTTTAAAATAAGATACAATGAACTGCATTGATCAACATTTAGTAATAAGAAGGGTTAGAATAACAGTAAAACTATTATTTAAAAGGTAATTTTGATTACATGAGTTTTTAAATTTTTTGTTAAATTATCGCTGTTATTTAGAATTTCTTCCACCCAGTGCATGAAGATGGTTAAAAAATAAGTTTCCACTGTATTAAGGAAACTTTAATATAAATAATAGTATTTAACTTTAATTATGAACTACCTAATTACATGCAGCTATGATACATTTGTACCAGCTTTTAATACATGGTAGTTATCTTTTTATAAAATATTAAATGAATGCTAAGAAAATAGCATTGGATTTTATACTACTAATAAAAGAATGCATACGAAATAAAAATTAAAAGGTGACTAGTATTCTTGGTAAAATAACACAGATTTTAAGTTACTAATTTTAAATAAGAATTTCAGGTATAGAGAGGAATTAAGGAAAATGTCCCATTCTATTATAAAATCATTCTTTCTTCATTTAAAATTTTCTTTCAATAAACAATGTACTGAAAATATGTAGGTTTATTATAAAATGTCAATCAATAATAGGATGATATTTTTACAGTACTTAAAAAAATAACTATTTTAAACACAAGATAATATAGTAAAAAATACTGACTAAAAATAACTTGATTACCTCTTCGAAGTCATCAAGTTGTTCCAACCTGTTTTTAACTTTGTCACTAACAGAACTGGTAGATTTACCAATCACTAAAATATAAAATTGATATTTAACTTCCTAGATAACTAATAACCACAATCCTTATATCTTTATTTAACTAAGCATTATACTAACTTTAATGGACCATAATCCTAAGCTTTAAATGAGTAATACACTTTTTATGTTCTATAGTGCTCTCCCAAGCATAAAAGACAAGCGAAAATATGATGGAATAAGTATAGTTTATATATTTCCAAACTTTTTCTCTAGGTAAAATTGGCAGGAGTAAAAAAAAGAAAAGCAGTTCAATGACAAACACTAAAGTATACACTTGTATTGACTTTCTTTTAACAGCAATACACATTCCATTCTTCTTATTTATTGTTTAAGTTCCTTTAATTTAGCTAGAGGATTTAAACTCTTTTTCTAACTACCTCATCATCTCATTGATGTGTTAAAGTATGAAATAAAAAATATAAAGTTAATTAACATTAATTTCATTACATAAAATATTAACTTAAAATAAATTCTTTAATTTAAGTGTTTAATGCTCAAGATTGTGCAGTAAGATAACTAAGATAGATAATTAGATTAACTAGAGTTACAATCTAAATTTTCTTGAGATAAGTACTTTTAGGCTGATAGCATAAATGTATTCTGCCGTCATAAGTTAAAAAGACCTAAATCTAAAAAATTTAAATGCATATTTTGACGATTTTACATTCGTTCATTGAAATCAATTATTTTTTATTGTTGCATAGGTTTGTATGACCTAAGGACTTGATTCTTTCAATGAAATGAAAAGATTATTTTCTAAGGATTAATCAGAAAGTGTCAAAATATGCATTTGATTTTTTTTTCTTATTTAGGGCCTTTTCATTAATGACTGCAGTATTTCACTTCAATAATACAATGTAGATGCCTTTCATACCTTTTTCTCCTCCAGAGAGAAAACTAGTAGCAATGGATAACTTTTCAGAAGTAGTATATTTGCTCAAGATAGCAACTTTTTTTGTTGACCAAGGTTCAAACGTATCATCTAGCCTGCATTTTCTGGAGGCAGATATTTCTTTCTAAAATAAAACCAAACAAAAAAAAATTTTCATAAAGCATGTCTTTTGAAAAATATTTATTTTTTATACATATATTTTTCTTTAAAAATGAAAATAATTCAAATTTTGAACTGCAAATAACAGAAAACCTCATTGTTTCATGTGCATATTTATATAGAGGTGGTGTTTGAAAATAAAATGCAAATATGAATAAAGGATTTAAAAAAGTTAGTTAGACCATGGTGAAGTAATGAGTTTCTAAGAAGATTAGCTACTCATGGATGACAATGTTATTGAAATATAAGAACATCAAAATTCAATTTTAAATTATTTTGATAGAATAAAATATGTACTTACTTAAGACAATATTAAGCTCAAAAGCCGATTCAGTCAGTAAAAGGATAAATTTACTAATTGGTTGTATATTAATAAATATAAAAAAAAAATGAAAATCATTGTAACAGACAGCTAAACCTTAATTAATACTAAATTGTGCAATTCCACACAAAAACTGGAGTATCAGCTTTGAAACAGTGATCGGTATAAATAATATATACAAAGTGAAAGTTAAATAGTCAAGTTTTTAATTGCAAAGAGAAGTATGTTTCCTCTAAAGAACTAAGTTGAGACCATCATTTTGTGTGTGCATGTTCAAAGTTTCATCATCAATATAACTAGCATACAATATTAGATGCAAAAATGTTGTTCTATAGTCATAACAATTAATTTAAATTCATGATTACATAAGAAAAAATTAATACCAAGTAAATACAATAATGCTTCATTAAATATTGAACAATCATATCAACTAACAGATCTCTCGTGTTCTTCTGCCATTTGGCTAAGAGGATCCAGGCCTGCGGCAAACTGTGATAGAGGGTCGATCCCATCTAAAGCTGAACTTAGGGGGTGGAAGGTAGATAATGGATCAGAAATTCCTTTTTTAGGAGTACCAGAAATAGATGAGGATGCACTACTGTTATTACTTCCTCCATAACGTCGCTTGACCTTTCCTTCCTGAACCTAAATGAAAATGCACAAAAAATATAGCAAAAGAAACTAATATAAATATACATGGATATGTAAGAACATCCAGTTTAAGGTAGGGAAGTTTTAGAAATAGTTAATACAAGTTGTAGTTACATTTACGATTGATTTGGCTGTCCATTTGACAGTAAATCCAACTGGCTGGAGATGGTACTTGCATTCTTTCTCTATAAGAGGCCAATGATAATGTTATTCAGAATAGAATGCAGATTGTGGAGAATACAATAGTGCAGTTTGCAAAAGGAATTTAGACTTGACAAGTAAGTAACGGTAGCCATAAGCATGTCGTAAAGAAATGGTTGTTTCATAAGAAAGGTCAATGTGAGAGTGGGCTTTTAACTTTGTCTGAAATGGATAAGGAAATGTAGGAGGATTTAAGATAAATTTCAAAATGGGATTTGCACTGACTATACTGCATATATTAGTATTTCATATGCTATATAACACATGTGTCCCACTGTTAGTATTTCTGATTCACAATTTGTATTGGAATTACAGTAAGTTTCTTTACCATCGATAAAAGCATCATTGAAATTAGGTAGACATTAACCTTAAGGAAGCTTTAAATCTAAAATACGTTGAAAGTAATGACTATTCTCAGTATAACGTCGAGTCATGGCATTGCATTCACTTATCATGCAAAAGGTCCCAGGATCAAACCTTCATTGGGGTTGTCATTCGGTAAGTTTTACTTTCAGAAATGCAAATACACTTTTATGATTAATGACAAAAATTATCTTGCTCATTTAAAGAGACTCGGTAAGTTTAAAATAAAAAAAATATATATCGATTTGTACTTCAAATTATTCATACTTTTTGGCTTTCTATTGATGTATTACTTTTGTTTTCACTCAAATTAGAAATATGTTATATTTTGTTTTAAAAAAGCAAACTATCAATGTTAACTATATAAGAATTTTACCTTTTAGTTTGATTTTCTTTAAACTAGCATATTTTAAACTTCAATGTAGCTTCTCTAACAAGTAGAAATATACCATTAATTTTTTTATTAAATTGTAGTGCATAACCTACAGATAAAACTAAGGTTAAAAAATATCCTGTCAGCTTCTGAATTAATTTTCCAATGCCAAATCTTCGTAAAAAAAAAATTAAAATTTATAAGAAATTTAACAAGAAAAATTCTGATGATATTTTTTACCAAACTTAAACCTCAGTTTAATATGTAGAATATGCACTATAATTTTATAAAAAATCTATGGTTGTATATCTCTAATAGTTAACTAAAAAAGGAACATTAAAATTTTAAATATCACTTCGTGAGGGAACAAATGCACAATTTTTTCAGCGACCAGGAATAGACATCTTATAATATAATGCAACAGATATTAAATATTCATTGTTTTACTAACTGTAATAGTGGAAGTTTTTAAAGGGTGTTCGTAAACTTCCTCCCTTTTTGACGACCATAAATTCTTTTCAACATCATAGATTTTCTGTGCTGATTGCCTGAAATAACAAAACAAAAAATAATAAAGTATTTTAAAAATTAATTATAACGATTACTAAAATTAGAAGTGATAGTATTTAACAAAATAAAAACACATGGGTGCCTTCAAGAGGTTTGTTTTATGGGTTATTTACAGTCTCTTTTGGTTCTTTTGTTCGAAACACCATTATTTGAATACTAAGAGAACTACTTCACAGATAAAAAAACAAAAAAAAACATAGAAAATATGAAAATCGTTTACAAAATAAATTTTTATTTTATTTTTACCGTTTTTTCTTGTACAAGAAAAAGTTTCATCTACATGGTTCATTTTGGTATCAAATAAACTCTACGGAAGAGAGGATTTCAAAAATATGCACTGGGAATATTTTTTCTTATCAATGTAAAAATTAATGAATATTTAATATTTCTGATTAATATAATAAATATTTAATCAGGAATTGCAATCAACATTTCTGACTAATTAATGATTTAAATATAATTTTAGTAGTCTTGCAACCCCCTGCAAATAATCGTGCCACCGCCCATATAAAAATATAAAAGTACATACAACTTTTTCAGTAATGTATCAGGCATAAGTACCTAAAGGATTGTCAAGGCAGTAAGAAGTGCACACAGGACGTCACTGCTTGGGGTTGGGGGGTGGGGCAATGAAGGCTACTTAGGAAGCATCAAAAAAGGCAAGTTAGTGGACAGATTTTTATGATCCTTAGTTTTTGTACATACTGTAGACAAGTTTTGAACAGATAGCATTTAGAGTCCAGATGCACTCTACGTTTGAAAAAGATAAATTCAGATGATGAATACGAATGAGCTTTAACTACAGATAGAAAAGATTGCTTTTAAAAGACAAAATATTTGCTTATCTGTAATAAGAAAACAAAGAGTATATGGATCTATAAAAAGCTACTGTTAATAGGCGTAAAGCTCTGAACTTTTCCACATAAGTAGTTTTGGCATTCTAATTGGACTATTAACAAAACAAAAAAATTGAATTTTAATTTTAATTTTTTTTTTTTTTTTTTTTTTTTAATTTTTCCAACAATGCATAACAGCCATTTGGCTGTGTTGGTCAAATCAAAGATTCCTAATACATTTGGACTATGAGGAGAAGAAGGTCTTTTTCTTTTTCTTTTGCTGCTTTGGGACTCTCAGCAAAGCTAGGAGGAGGGAGTAGATGGGGACAATTTGTGCAAGTCAATTGCTTTTTTTTATTTTTTAAAAGTTACAATTATTTTTCTTTTCTTTTTTATGCTATGTGTTTCTATTTCCTTTAGTAATGATTTTGAAAACAGGTATAATACATTGATAACGGTCTGTAAAATAGTAGGAACACAATTCAAATGTATGTTAAATCGAAAAATTGCTTTTCGGTTAGAGAATGGGAAACTTTTACCTTTCTAGTTATTAAAAACTGTCAATCGACATCCTTAGCAATCACATTCGTGTCAATTCTTTTTAACAGTAAATTTCAAGGAGATACAGAATCTGAGAATTTATCTGTGAACCCCTTTCATGCAAGGCATGTACTATGTCTAGATCAATCGATTTCTATTGAATACGAGTGTAAGAGAGATGATGACGAAAGGATGCTAATGAATTACCAGTTATTCTTTTAATAATGTACATTGAATATAAAACAATCTGTTTATTTAAACATTAAACCACAAAATAATAAATTTTAAGAGAAACATATTAATATAGTAGTTAATAGCCTCAATATGAGCATAATAAATTAACAGCTATATGTAAATATCAAGTAAGCGATGACAGCTTTCCCCCCTTCCCTCGAAAAAAAAAACGTGATTATAACCACGTAACCAAGCATTTCCTCATCTTTTCATTTTGCACTACACCACTGGTCTCATCTAAGCACAACACAATTTTTATTATAATTAAAAACTGTAATTACAATAAATTGTAATTACAGTTAGCCAGTTTCAAATTTTAAAATTTTCTTACAACCAATCTCCACCACTATTTACACTCTACTTAACTCTTTATTGATAGCTGTCTAAATTGAATGTTTATAAGTGTAAGAAAAATAATTTTTCTGCCAAAGTTGAGGAAGCAGAGCAGTGTTGTATGCATCCTTCCCGTTATGACATGGGAAAGTGCAGCTACAAAAATATGTACATTTTTGTAGTTAAAATATGTAATTTCTGAGTAAATTCCTAGTTTGAATGACAGGTTGATGCGATTTTAAAAAGTTGGTGACAAGGTTAAAATAATGTGGTTTCTGGTTGTCACCAAGTCAAGGCTGATTCAAAATCCGAAAGTTGGTGGGTAATTCAAAATGACCATTTAAACTAAATGATGATGAAAATACAGCAAAAGTGCAAATAACCAATAATGTGCTAGTTGATCACAAAGAATACGGATAAAAAAGGTGCATGTTTGTAGAGTAAGATTGAGTAGGTTAGCATAAAATCACTGTTCGACAGATATATCATGAAATAGGATTGTTACATTGGACACATTATCGAAAAAACAATTGGAGTGAAATTAATTTGGAAACATTAAGACGTTTACTACTATGTTAATTTTTAATGTATACAAAACGACACTTTGGCTCTTTCTCCGTAAATTTTAACATTTCTTCAATATTTTTAAATTTTTCAAAAGCCATCAAGCGCACCCCTTGCACCCTCCTCACGGTCTCAGAAAATTCATGCTTATCATAAACTAATGATTCATTCAAGGCTTCGATCTATTTTTGTTATTGATATTGCTAAAGGCTTCTCATCTTATTGTGAATACATTTATAATGAATGCAAAATTTCTATAGTCATTTATCGTTTAATTAAAAAAAAAAAAAAAAAAAAGTACTCGTTTTAATTTTGTAAAAGGCAAACTATAAATTTTAATGTTTCAACGAACATATAAGTTAATGTTTATTTTTTGTTAAATATAAATTAATAAATTTACCATTCATGTGACATTTTGCATGAAGGCGTTATTTGTTTACATTAAAAGTTACAAACTAGAAATGTCTACGGGTAACGGAAGTTTAATTGTTCCAAAAAAAAGTTTGTCTTCCAAAAAATTCTAAAACATAACAAAAATTTTAAATTTATCAAAATTTTTCCTATTTTTATGATATTTTAATTTTTATTTATTTTAAAAACAAACAAAATGCTATATTTTTAATTTAAAAAAAAAAAGGAATGTGAACTGAAGCTAAATGCAAATTATTAAGCTGGTTGTTTTGCTGATTTGGAAATTTTACTAGTAAAATATCTCACCATTCCAAATAACCAAATTGTTGAATATTGCATTGTGCAGTATTTTTCTTCATAAAAAGCAAATTTCATTCCAAATACATGTCATTACAAATCATTTTCACGGATCCTAATTTTTAATATTTTTTGTTAGAGAGCTATGTCGCAAGTAGAAACTGTCAACACAGATTTTCTCCCTATTATTTATGACATAATTAGAAGGTAATTATTGATAATTTGGTTAAGATTTACTGTACGAGACACTTGGCGACTTTTCAAAAAATTGCCAAATTGAAAATGACGTCACATGGTTGTATCGCCAAATTTAAAATGGCGTCAAAGTCGCCTTCTGATCCTGCCCTCCCATAGGGTTGCCAAAAAGTAGATTTGCCGCAGGTTTGCCATTTTACAGTTTGTATCGCCAAATCTGAAAAAATACTCCAAGGCGTCTTGTACGGTAAATCTGAGAATTATAAACAATGGTACAGCTGTACTATAAGCGCTAACTGAATTTCGCTAACTTACTTTAAAAAATAAATAATTTCATTGCCGACCAAGCGGTATAGTGGTTAGCGTGCTAGCTTCTAGACCGCGAGGTTGCGGGTTCGAGTCCCGTGTTAGGCATGGGTGTTTGTAAATGTATGTTGGCTTGTCTAATGACGAATGTTTCGGCGCATTATAGCCCTTGTGTTGCTGACGCCGCCAGATAATCTGAATACAACCAAATAATTTCATTATGTAATCCACCAAACGCCCTCTCGACAAATTTAAAGAGTATTTGGTTATTTTACCACAATTTGTACGTGCCTACTCCATCTCTACCAAATCATGTTATAGTAACGAGGTTTTTAACAAGTTAAAATTTATGTGCGTATATCTGCACTTGACACTTTTTTACCTGGATTCTGAGAAATAGACACTTAATAAATTTTCCAAAACAAAAGAAAAAATATCAATTTACAGCTTGGAAATCAAAATATGTAATGAGTCTTAAAAAAAGTCAAATTCTTGTACATTCAACAGGTGTCAAAAGGACATCTGTACCTTTCTATGTTTAAATGCATTAGATATTTGAGAAACGTCACTATTTTTAGTTAAAAGTATTGTAGCACATGACGTAATCCATACCACAACTAACAAACATTTGCTTGATATGGTATGCGCAATGTTAAACTAAAATATGTGACTGTGATGAATACAATTCTGTTTCAGTAAATATTTTATTTGTTACTGTATTCATATACAGTAGAACCTTGTTTTCTCAGATTTCTTGTTGGCAAGATATTTAATTATTAAAGATGGTTTTTATTGTGAAAATTCTAAATCATAGGATTTAAAGTTTGCATTTGTAAAAATTCAGAATAGTTCTGTTGATAGAGGTTTTGAACTTTTTTTAATGGTATAATTACAGATATATTGGTATTATGGGGTAATATTTAATCACACTTCTACACTATAACTGACCCAGCATGAAATTCGGTTAATGCAAAGAATTCCGGCAACCCCATCGACTTCGTGTTAACGGGGTTTGACTGTAAAAAGTTGTGAATACATGAATGAGTTTTGAATAGAGCTCAATCATGTACTGCCTTTTATTTTAATTATTAATATATTCCATTCTTTTCTGTTCTCAACTCAAAGATTTAGAAAATTCAACTTATAGCTATTAAACCATAGCATTTAATTATTAGTTAATTATTTAATTAAATAGCATTTAATCTCTGATTGCACTTAAATTTGCCTTTAGATGCTTTAGAATAATTGTATTTTGCAGACATCAGTTTTTAAGCTGACGTACAAAATTTCTTTAGCAAAACGGCTAAGGTCGCAATTTTCTTTTTAACAAAATACGAATATTATGAGCTCCATTTCTCTTAATGTTTCATCTAAGAAAGTTAATAAACTTATTATAACATCACTATCAACTTTAAATATAAAGCTATCTTATACCAAATATCAATTGGAAAAATACTTTGCATTCTTCAATTTGCTTTTTCTTTTAGTTAATGACTAATCTTCTGATATCAAAAATTGTAATTTTGCAAATTTAGTGGCCAAATGTTTTAGCAAAAAAAGCTAAATACCATTTCCTAATTTTAGCCTTTTAAGAAGTTCTTAAGCATTTTGCTAAAAAAAAGCCCCATACTTGGCTAGCATTAAGTACTTTAAATTTGAATTCTAACTATTACAATTTATAAATACCTAATTTACAAAGTTGTTAGTAAATATTTACCTAATTTAGCATAAATATCTGCAATTGGTATGAGTTCTTTCTCTTAAAAAATGTACTGCCTACAGCATAATCATACAACTACATTAATAACTTTTTTAAAAAAACAATTTAACAAAAATAGTACATCAATAATTTTTGCCATCTAAACTACAATGAATATTTTTGCAGCCAGCAACCACAATTCAACATGTTTGTACTCATAGCTATGGTGCACAGAAACGAGACTGCAGCCAGGAATTTTTCGAGGGTTATGGTCGACGATTTGATTAAATACATATAACAAGTTACACAAAAAAAGAAGGGGAAGTAGTGAAACACGATTTCACACAATTTCGGGAGGGGGGGGGGGTCTCGTCTAAATTTCGTGAGGGGTGTCCCTGTCTATGGCCCTGCACAGAAACATGACTAAGTTATTTTCCCTCTTTACAGACCATCATCCATGAAACTATCTTTTGTTTCTCAACCACTTCCCATTTAGTCAGGATTCACTCACCAAGGACTAATGAAAGCAGCTAGTTTCCAAAAGACATATCTCCTTCTATCTCTTTTTTATGATTATTTTAAAATGAAGTTTTCTTTAAAGCAATTTCAACTTCCAAATTTTGAATTCGACGCTTGAGTGAATTTCAAAGTAAAGGGTTGTTTTCAGAATAAAATAATTTAAAAAGCTTTGTAAAACTTTCACTGTCTCTATTTTTCTATCTATTTCATTATTAATTTTGGAAGTGTAAAATGTGTAAAAAAATCATCTGCTTGATCAAAAGGAAAAGATATTTAACTGTTTATATGTAATGTATAGTAATTGAAAGGTTTTTTTTTCCCTTGTAGCATTGAAAAAGAAACTTATGAAAATACACAGAAACCTCATGAAAATGCTGACAGCAACTTGAAAATTCCTGAATTAAAGACCAAGCTTCAACAAAGTCGGGAACAAATCAATAAGCTTCCTGGTATTGAGTATACTAAAGAAGAGCAAATTAGAAGATTGGAGGCGCTGCGGGAACAGTTAGTTCAAAAAAGACAACTACTTCTAAAATACAAGAGCATGTGCCATTTTGATAGTCCTAAAATTTGAATCATTATATCTAAATTTTAGCCCATTTCATTAGAATTTAAATTAAATTTAATACTGCTTTAAATTCAAAATGTTTTTTTGCAAAATAATTTCTAGGAGTTTGTCAACATGCAGCAGTCTTTTCTTGAACAACGTTCGGCCATTTTGTGTTGTTTACGACAAAAACTTCAACTACTTCAGAAATAGGGCTGAGTATAAAAACTCAGTTGTACAACTCAATAATGAACTGAATGAGTCTAAAGTTGCAGGTCCAGGGTTTTCATTTCTTCTGAAAGGACATAGTATCCAAACTGAAGACTACTTCTCTCATTTAATGGTGCGTGAAAATGTCATGAAACTTACAGCTACTCAAGTGAAAGACGTTTTATTCTTAATGGCTAACATACAAATTGATACTTTAAAATATGCTACCATCCTTAATTATTTAGATGAAAAATGTGCTCTTAGTGCAGAGCGCTGGTCACTAGATCTATTGTTTTATGTGCTTGATGCTTGGTTTATAATATGGGGACCTAAAATGTACCATAAGCATTATTACACTGCTATTAAAAGTCTTTGGGGAAGGAAGATTAATAAATGTTCAAAATTCAATTTAATTCTTATGCTCTACTTTATAGGCATGAGTAAAGTATGTCCACCATTTTTAATGGAGTCGATTGAGGACCGTATGGAAAAGTTTGTATCTGACTTTTCTGACGAAGAGCTGGCTGTAGCCTGTTTGAGTTATTTTAAAACTAGCAAGAGAATAGGTTCGGATCCACTTCTCAGGAGATCTTGTCAAGCTGTTGAAAATTTCCTCTCCAAAAATGACCGCTTCAATGCTATCAGTATATTGAAGTGCCTGCGACTGTCTAAGTTTTATGATGAAAAACTATGGGGAGTGTTAAGAAACTACACAATAAAAGAAATTAACACTTTTAATTTTGTGGAATGTACCAACTTCCTTGCAGTATTTGCATCTCAAAATGTGTATGATGAAGTTCTTTTTAACCGCATTGAGGATCATGGACTGGAAATTCTTTTGCATGAAATCAATTTTTTAAAAAAGAATGAAGTGGAATTAACTGTCAAGACTCACCCCTCAATTAGAAGCCGCACCAAAGATATAGCACGTTTTATGTGGGGCTTGACTAGTATGGGCCATCTTGTCAAGAGTGACACATTAAATTTCATGAGTGATACTATAAAAGAACGAATGCTTAACAAGGAGTTTGAATCCCAAATACATGTTTTGATTGATTGTCTACAATCTTTCACATTGTCTGGCTATTACCCTCGGGGCATTTTGGCATCAGTGTTGACCCAATCCACTTTGGAAAAGCTTCATAATTCAGAAAGAGCTAAGCCAAGATATCAATTATTTTTCATTCAAAAGAGTATCCAAATAGAAGAACCAGAATTGCAATTTGATTTAAAGAACATATACAAACCTATCCCTAAAAGGTTAGAAAGAGACTTCAAAGAAAGGAAAGGTTTGAAAGATATTGTTGAGATCCTAAACAAAACTTCAATTAAGAGTTTTAAATTATGTTATTTGATGCCACATATTATGATTTCTGGAATATTAGTTGGCGAAACACTGAACTCTGCACTTTCTTTGGAAACAAGTTCAGGAAAAGATTTGAAAAAGTATATTGAAAATGGAATAATTTCAAAACAAGCCATTGACATCTTTCATAATTGTAGATATTTAACATGTATTGAAATATTAGACCCGACAGTGTGTGTTAATGGTGGTAAAGTGCCACTTGGTTTAATGAAAACAAAAATCCGTCAACTGAAGGCACTAAATTTTAAACTTTTCACACTATCTAGTGATGAAATAGATAATTTGAAGCAGAAAGATATTCCTAAAAATTGTAATAGCATAGAAGAATTACTAAAATTATAGTAAAGACAAATTTAAGAGGTTTTTTTTAAACAATCTTTAAATAATACTTTGCTTTTTTATCAATATTTTATGTTGAATTTACAGGAATGTTCCAAAATTTGTACTTCATGAAGTATAGCACCTGTAATCTTAAATAAAATAATCTCTGAATCCATTTTCTTTATATATATATATATATTCTTGTTGACATTTCTCTCAGTTAAAAAAAATACTAAATCTGTAGTTCTGCAAATTTATTTTCCTGCAAAAAAAATAACCTTTTACTCTTAAAATATTAAAACCATTTTATTCCAATACCTATTGACGTTTTTTTTTTAAATACTAACATCTTATTAGTAAATGACTTGATTGAATTAAATTATTTTTGCTAAAACTAAAAGTTGTTAGAAACGATTTCAGTGGCACTTTTAAACAAGAAAACTTAATTGAATAAGGATCTATCCCTTTCTTTGTAAAAAAAAAAAGTATTTATTATAAGGATACCCAGAAATACTAAAAATTCTTCTAAAAGGCAATCGTAATTCCACAAATACTGACAGCAATTTAGTACAGTAAATCATCTGTTGAATAGGACTTGCTGATACCAATCGAAGGCATATTGATAGGTTGGTTTGTACGCTAAACAACCTATTTTTATGCACAATTGCGACTAATCAGGCCAGGAATAGCTTAATGTGGATTTCGAAGCAAAATGAATATCCATGCCTAATCTGTCGCCTTTAGCAGTGTTTTTTTTTGTGAGGACAGAGTGCTAACCACACAACCATCAGGTGGAGCTGAAGGCACATTGAACAAGGAATCTTCCCATGAAAGGTAGACAGTGGGAGGTAACTACTTATAAAAGGAATTTGCAAAGCGACAAGAGCCATCTTGAATTCAGAGCTGGTTTTCTTAATTCTAGCAGAAGTAACACTTGGACAAGCAAACGATTGTTCGTTGGTTAGATGATTTTTTATGGCACAAGAACCAATGTTGGCTATGCTGTGCCAAGAAACGATAAACTTAAAATACAATATAAATTATAACAAAAAAAATATAGTTAGTATGTTAATGAAGTTCAATGAGGACAGTATTGTTAAGTTAAATTGGACCCCATGCAAACTCTTCTAAATCCACATTTAGAATACATCCGCAATCAAAAGTTTTTCAAATACAAGTTATAACAGTACAGATCTAATGACACCTATGTGACTTGAAGATTCACTTATACTCGCGCTCATTTATACTTGTTAGAAACTATTTAAAAAAGCTCACTGAATACTCGGATTAGCAGTAGAGAATTGGCAACTATTCAAAATATTATATATTTACACATGGTACTTGCTACCAAACAAAGATAGCTGCATGTACAAAATTGTTTTTCCATTTAGAGGTCCCATTTAGAATAAAATAGTTTTATTCATCAGTGGATATTAGATAATACCAGACCAATTAAGTTATAAAATCCTGAAATACTCATAAATCAAAGCATTTTACATCAAAAGAGCCATTTTTATTGCTAATCATAAAAAACCTTGGTTATATCTGCTTGTGTTACAATCCAAAACTTTTAACTTGAATATTTACATATGAGACAGATAGGATTTTTATCACATACATATATTAAGAGTAATTTTTAAATTGTATTAGATCAATGTATGAAAACTTGGTTTTAAATTTACAGTACACAAGTAATAATTTAAAGTCATCAATTATAATACAAGTTGTTAGTGTTCTCTTTGAGGCTACAAAATCTTGCCAATTATATATATCTTTCAGCATAGTTAAAATTGTTGTTACAAGTAAAATATAAGCTTATCAATGATTAAAAAGAGTATTTATACTACCAAGTAAAAAGCTTTTATAAATGTTTTGCAATATACATTATTTCTTGAAAATTTAGAATTTTAAAATAGTTTTTGAGAATAATCATGCCATTTCAAACACCTTTAACTCATACTTATAGTTTCTCAAAAATAATGCATTTTATTGCAATAAGACCTTGCGATAAGACCTTGCAAATTAAAAAGATTTAAAAATTACTTTATAAATATGAACGAAGTTAAAAGCACATCTGCAGCATCATGTATTTCACTTTAAGTGAAACAAGTTTGGACAATTGATAAAATAAAGTTTTCCAGTGTATTTTAATTTTAATTAATTATAATGAAATATTAAAAGTATGCTATATTATTTAAAAACAGAATTATTTTTTACTCTACTTTCTAGCTACATTTTGTCAAATTGAAGTCCATTCTTTTATACAATATCAAATTAACAATTCTATAATACTTCCTATAAAGCCTGTCTGATCAAAAGTGATGCAAGACATATTAACACATCTTTTCTAATCTGTTGGTAAAACAACTGCAGAATTAGTGTCAACGTCTATTTTATTATGCTTTTAAAATATGCATACCGCAAACTTAATACTTGAACTTATAACGGTAAGGCTTATACTCTTTAATAAATAATAAAAGTAAAATGTCATAATGAGTACTTGCTTAACCCTTTCAAGATCCTGGCTATTTTGACTCGCATCGCTTTGGCAAGAAATATTTTTAAGAGGAATCCAACAAATAATTTCACTAGTAAGGGGGAAATGTTTTTAAGCAACAATTTACATCCTTCTTAACATTATTTTAAAAACAAATTTAAAATTGAATTTTTTTTTTTTTTTTTAAAAAGGAGTTCAGAATTGTGGATGATGCATCACTAGTCTCGAAAGAATAACAAGATGATCTAAAAACTAAATTGAAATATTGAAGTAAAATACGATTCTAAAGGATCCCATCGTCGTCAGCTTAATTTTTAACTGCAAATGTGCTTAGTTTATATATTGCTACGAATTCCATAAGAAATTGAGGTTATATAGAACTAAATTTTGTTTGTTAGGTCGGCTTGCATATGGACACATTAGCGAAGAGGTCCTATAACAAAATTGTGTCAATTGAACATCATTCTAAAATTTACAACTTGTTTAGAGTAAAAAAAAATGCTACGTCTAGTTCTTGAATGCTTCCTTGGGGTTATTTACATATCACAGAATTTATTTATACAGTAGATTCAAACACATCCTTTTCAGTTTTCTGCTTTTTACAAGAATTTGTTCTTTTCTTTTGTTTCTTCCATTTAGCACAGCCTTTACCGTACCAACCTGATAATTTTGGTACAGCTCTGCTTGAACTTTGTACATCTTCACTTTTTATAAAGTAAGTCATAGAATCCAACATTTCTGCGTTCAGTTTCAAGAGAGAATTTGCAGATGTTACGTCCAATAGCTTTACTTGAGGCTGTAAATTGGGCTTGGAATTGAGGAAGGTAAGAAGTTCAGCACTATTGGAAATATTTTCTAATTCAACTATCAGTCTGCTTTTTGCTTCCTCAATACTCTTATCTTCTGTTACTTGAGGTGACTCAGTTAGGTTCATTTCATTTTTTGTCAAAAAAAGTCTAGTGGTTGTTAATTCTTCATCAGAAAGTAATGGAGTGGCCATGTTAAATATGGGATCTTTTACTCTGGAAAATAACATTTGTCAGATAAGTTTAATGGATTTAAAAATAAGCTTGAATATTTAATGATTGTAAATGACATATACTTTTGCTTTAAAGGTTTTTAAAAAACTTTTTGTTTTTTTGTTTAACCTGTTTATTATAATCTCAAAATAAGAACATTTAGAAATGTACCAAAAAGATAGTTTTTTGGTTTTATAACGGTTTTGAAACATAATAATATTTAGAACAGTTTTCATGCCTTCAATTAAGTAAAAAAGAGTTGGAAACTTACTTTTCATATGAAGGAACATCTATTCCAAAACATGACATCACTTCTTTCATCACATCATCACATTTACCTAAAAACACAGCAGCACACAAATGTAATTTAAAAAATAAACAATTCGAAACTAATTAGATTTTGCTTTATAACAACAACAACAAAAATATTTAAATTTACTTTACAATGACATAGTTCTTTTCAAAATAAACTTGTATTTCATGTAGCTATTGAAAAACAAGGAATTTTGCTATAAGTTGCATTGTAAAGAAAACAAAATTTATCTCTAGAGCAATATCCTTATTATGTAGCATTTATAACAGATATAAAAATATTTTTATCATATATTAAATAACATTATTATTGAATAATATTTTTTTTAAAAAGATTGAAATAGTTTTAATGGGGAAAATGATTTAAGCACATTTTAATAAACCAATAACATTATATTAAACTTAATATATTTTTGTTAATAAATTTTGCAAAAAGATATATTTTTCAGTTACAATTAATTTTATATTTGACTAGGTCACACATAGAATTGCACTTAAAATTGATCTTTATACCAAACGCTGACAATGTCTTGAAAAAATTGTAAACGAATGCAGATTCATTGGAGTACTTGTAAGTGTATGACCCTTCCCTTGCGTATAATTATAATGCCAATTTACATGAATCTTAGGAATTATCAAGATTTTGATCAAAACAAAGCAAAAATCAGCATTTCTGCATAGCTATATCATGTCTGCTTAGTTTGTGAATAAATTTAAAGAATAGAGCCAATTTTGACCAGTGAAAATAAGCACATCTTAACAAATTTTTACTTTTAAATCCGTTTTATCAAGAGTATCTAACTTTTACCATGTATTTTCAAAGTTGCTTGTGTATCCTTTGGTGTCCACTGTAAATTCACTATGTATAACTTGGGTCTTTTATTATGTGGCTGATCAGTTCTCCAAAGGCCAGGGTATCTTCTTAAAACCTAAATGGGTAAATATAGAAAAGGAAAACAACTTACTTTAATAGCATATTCATGAACTAACAATAGAAATGAGATCAAAACAAACTCATGCATTTCTGAGGTTTATTATCTGTTGCTTAAGCTATCACAAGCAAAAATTACGGAATAGTACACGGTGGCCAGGGTAGAAGAGTATTTCAGATTGTTAAACGTAATTCCAAACAATTGATTCCAAATTTATGTTTTGATAATAAACAGGGGTCTTTTTATATTGCAGTCCACCTTGTATAGTGCTTATATTTAGGAGTTGTATATAGCAAAGCATAAATGAAGAAGGTATTTACATGAATTTTTTAATAATGCTTTAAAAAAGTTTCAAAATGTAAATGCATATTCAAACAATTATTGATTAAGGGTGTTAATGTTTAGAACATATCTAATTTGAAAATATTTTATTATTTTGCTTTGTTTACTCGAATATTAAAAAAAAAAAAATTAAGGTCTGTCTCTTTGAAGAACTTGGTGCCTTTTTACAGAGATGTTTTTGTTGGGATAAAATAATCTCCAAATCTTCCAGTCGAACTACAATCTTGGTTTATTGTTTCTTATTCCTATCTTCGCTGTTTTATTTGTTTTTTATTCTGATTGGTTATTTTGCGATTCTATGATGCATGAGTGCTTTGGGAAACTTGGCTTTCTAAGTTTCTTTCTGAGTGGGAAGTGGCGAAAGGGTTAAAAAAAAAAAATGCGAGGAATAAGTTAAAAAAATGTTTTGGAACGGGAGGAGTTCTGCATCAGAGGGGGTATGCGCAGCAGTGAACCTTTAAACAAATGAAGGTTGCCTATGTTTGCGTAGCAATGTGCCCTTTTTTTAATAATGCTTTCAGAAAGTTTCAAATGCTGTTAATGTTTAGTTATTTGTATATATTTAAACATGTACCTAAATTTTAAATATTTTATAATTTTGCATTGTTTACACGAATATTAAAAAAAATTATAGGTCTTTCTTTTTGACAAAACGCGGGCTTGGTTTGACAAGGTTCTAACTGACATTTTCACTATTCTGAGATATCGAGGCTCAAAGTTTCATTTAACTATAACTCGAACAATAAAAAAGCAAGTGTTTCGAAATTGTCAGTACTTATTCATATGCCTATAGACTACTAAATGCACGAAGAATATATATTTTTAATAATATATCTAGTTTACAGATATGATATAGTGATTTTTGTAGTTGGAACTTTGTCACTTTCGCCAAACGATTTCGGAAAAGTGACAAAGTTCTAACTGCTGTTACAACTATGTCAAAGTAAATAATTTTATTTTAATACAGAGCTCTCTTAGTTTACAAGGTTCTAACTGACATTTTCTTTAGTTAGGGATATCGATACTCGGAGGTTATTTGCATGTAACACGAATATTAGAGATTTAGTTACTATAAATATTTCAATATTTATTATTTTTACATGTAGATACGTGTAATAAATTACAAAAATTATATTGGTAAAATCTGGTGAATTGTTTTTTATGAAACCTTACACGTTTCTCCCTGTTATTTACTTGCAACTACATGTTATATAACAGTACCAAAGTTATTGGTATTCATTTTAATTTAGGAAATAAGACTGCTATTTTGTATACCAAAAATTAATAATAAATTTATTTGCTAATTACAAAATTAGAAGAAAAAAATTCCGCATATTGAATTAGCAATATGACAAAACAAAATTAACATATAATACAATTTTTTGCATGTATTAATAAATATAATATTGCATTATACATCTGATACTTCAGAATTCTGGTCCTAGTTGACCATTTAATTATTTACAATGGATATTTTATGCATTTAATACAGTTGAATAATACTGCTGGTCTTTTACCGGCATCACTTATTTCTCTATCTAATTTATTTATTTTAACCGCATTCTGAAAAACTGTCAAAAGACTATTCCTCATCTTGAGATTTCAATTATTTTTATGTTGGCCAACTGCTGCATTTCGGTTTTTGTACAACTTAATGTAAATTTAGCTTCATGAAGAATTTGTGTAAATTAAATTGTCTTGTAAATGTATGTTGGCTTGACATGTTTCGACGCATTATAGCCCTCGTGTTGCTGACAGCACCAGATAATCTGAAAACAACCAACTAACCTAAATGCTCTTTCTACGTCATTTCCAGCTCGTTCTGAAATCACTTTCTATTATATTGCACGATATATAGTTTTAGTAACACTGTAATAAGCTGTTAAGTTGTAGACATTAAGTTTTCGAGTGGGAAAAAATTAACTAATATTTGCACGCAGACAAGTTATTACATTTTGCAAATCAAATATTAAAACTGGCGTACCATTCTGTTCATGACGTTCCTGTTTCATTGTTTTTTTCTTTCCATCAAATGTGTTTCATTTTCATTTTCAAACTCGGTAAGTACTGATTTCGAACTTGTATCCAGTTTGTATCTTTCACGTGTATCACAGTGATCAGATTTAGGTACATGAAAATCAAGATATAATTTGGTAACGAAAATTTTGTAGTACAATTATTTCTTTACTGGATAAATTTTTTATTGAAGGAACTTCTCCAAATAACGATCATATAGTTTTGCTATATTCAAATCTAAGCCAAGGTACGTTTTAAAAGTAGAAGACCTGCAGTAATGAGACTCGACGAGTGAAAAACTTTTAATGTGTTCTCGAACAAAATCAGGATCTCCTATAGGTGTTTGTATACTGTTACTACTTTTACCTCGTTTACTCTTGTAAGGTGTATTTGTCATCGAATCTTTTTGTAAATGCGTTTTTACGAACTTTTTATCTGAATCTTGATTCGATGATTTATCAATAATTAATAGCAATTACAACAAAGAATATATACATGTTATAAGCAGCTGTGTCAACCAGTTCAAATGTAAACCATCCCGCTAGTAATCTAATATTCTACTCAATGTTTGAAGTTCTATTGATATATTTAACACAAATTATAGGCATTTATTTTCCAAAAGACTTTTTCATTTAATAAAACAGTACTAAAGTCAAACGATAAATTGAAATAACAACTTTTTAAAAGAAAAAGCATTCATGCAATCGAACCTTTAAAATTCTTTACTTTAGGTAGTTTTTATTGCAATGACATATTTGAAAAATAATTTGAGTAGATTATGTTAAAGACATACTAATAAATACAAAACTTCTGTAGCATTATTAAAATAATAATTGTTTATACTCTGTGCGCAATACCAACATTCTTAATTCATCAACTGAATAAAGAATGCGCTTATATTTTTAAGGAGTAGAATGTAAAAAAGTGATTATTTATAGGTTCGAACTGCAGTTAAAACCTTGTCAAACCAACATTTCGATAATTTTTTCAGCAGTGGGAACTTTGTCACTCTAGTAAATTGATTATTACCCATAAGAGCGCAATGAAATTTATATCAGTGATAGTACTCTTTATATGAAATGCAATGGTATAACAAACTCATTTTTGACAAAAATGTCAGTTAGAACCTTGTCAAACCAAGCCCGCAAAAAGTAAACAAACTACAGGTCAACAAAATATTTCTTCTTAAAAGGATATGGGTTTTTAATGTAATTACTTATCAATGCTACAGAATTAAACAGAGAGTCCATGCTAAGTCCTTTGCCACTCCACTCCCCTATAACTTATGCACTGGCAGCTATTGCCACAAAAGTTGTATCTCGGTTGAGTAAAAAGATCATGAGCTACCCGTGAGATTGTTTACAATGCTATTTAGAGCAGAGTCAGGAGTTAGCAAGCTTATATCAAAAACTGTACAAGCAACATGAAATAGGAAATTAAAAAGTAGTGGAGCAGCATTGTTTTAGTAGGAAAAATCACCTTATGCACATGAATGCCTTGAATAGAATAGGTGCAATACTCAATTGTTTATTTACAATTATCAACACAGAAAGGAGCAATAGTCGCTGACAAACAAATAATTTGCTTTAACCACTGGATCTGCCATTTGTTGTTGATGACGTACCTGGCAACTAATTACTCATTTCCGAGAAGCTTCGAAACATAATGCTGTTAGTAAATGCGAACAAATGGTGTTATGCACATTCTATTAAAACGTTCATGTGGGGTATATTTTCTTACTAAACAATGCTTTTTTAAAACTTTGAAATTGATTCTTTTTCCATATATTATATGAGACAAGTATGCTAACTCCTGATATTGTGGCTAGATGGCATTACAAAATAAGAGGATAACAAAATTGCCTCCTTTACTATGCTTTGGAACAACTTTAATGGCAATAGCTGTTAACGTATAAAAGTTAAAGGGGCGGCGAGGGACTTTAATGGACACCTACATTTAACAAATTTAATTGAGCGCATTAATATAATTCCTAGCACAACTTGCTCAAAGATAGAAACCAGTTCACAAAAATTCTTTAAAGAATATGTTTTTGTTATAATTATCCACCAATGATACAGAATTTTCCACATATTTAATAAAAAAAATTGTATATTAATAAAGTCACGACAAAACTAGTACAACAAAGAACAAAAGTTACAAAATAAGGCAAATAGCTTTAAAAAATTAGAATAAAGAATTATTATAAAAAAATTAAAAAGAATTTTGTATAATTTCTTTTTATTTTGAGTTTAGTAGGGATTTAAATCTAAATTTAAAATGGGGGGGGGGTTGACACTATTATAAAAAAGGACATTAAGGATGTATCTGCAGTACTTCGCCTGTATAGTAAGTAACCTTGATGATAAAACGGCATTAACATGTTTATGCCACCTCGTCAAGGTTACTCAAAGAGAAAAGTAATAGACAAGGAGTAGAAATGATTACTTCCAATCTATCATGAACTAAAATGGAAAAAAAAATACTATAGCTTTTTTCCATGTGTTTGTGCATATATCTAATCATCTAACAAAACAACAATATATATATTCATACTGCACATCCAAATTAATCAATTAAAACTACATTATCTTACCTTTAGACTGGTTCCTAGACAAAGAATTAAATCTGCTTTTGATACTGCTTTCACAGCCCCTTTCCAGTTCATAGGCCATGACAAAGTGCCCTTCTCACCAAAATGCACAATTGTGTCATTTAGTTCAGAGTTGCACTTTTTGCAAAAGCGTCCTGTTTTATGCCTGTGTAAACTTGTCTTTTCCGTAACATCAAACAAACGGACATATTGTTTTAAAGGCTTGCATTTTGGACACACCTATCAAAATAAAATCACTAATTATAGCAAAATACAATAACTAGTATTGCATAACATTTTATATAACATATACAATATAAAAATTAAATATAAACATACAATAAAAAAAACTTTAATTTTTAAACAAAATATAAGTGGCAAAAATAATTTAAAGTTAAAAAAAAAACATAACCTAAAGCTCTAAAGAAATAAAATGGAGAGTTTTGTTTGTATTGAAACTAAAAAATATTTTTCGTCGATATAATAAATATACTTAAAACTGGTACTTTATTAGCTGAGGGCTTATATTTTTTTAATATTTCAAATTAGATGTTGGGAAACTACCCAAAAAATATTATAAGTATAACTTAAGTTCAAATTATTTTCTTTTACAGAAAATAACTAGACTATTTTCTAACAGTTAAGAGTTGTTGTAAGATAATTTACAATTTAAAACAAACAGCTTATCATAAAACCCTTTGAAATGGTAAATTGTTTGTTTGGGTACAATAAAAGATAACAGAAAAACAAAAACATATTTCTTTAAAAATGAGAAAAGAATTTAAAAAAAACTCATAAAGAGTTGCAAACTAACCTCAATAAACATGTTTCCATGTAATTCAGACAAGGCTGTCTTTGGCAACCCACTTCGTACATGAAGGCCGTCACAGTTTTGTGAAACTATGTGGTTTATTAAACCTTCTTTGTGGAGCTGTTTTATTGCCATATGAGTAAAAGTAGGTTCAGCTAAACTAAGATCAGTTAACCTAAAAATGCAAATTTAGCACAATAACTTTCATATAGAAAATAAAAGTCTTCAATTATTGTATTAGGTCATAGTTTTAAAATATGTATTAAAGTAAATGGGTTTATTATACCTTGCAAAGCTGTTTAGAAATAAAATATAATACAAAAAATTTAAATATCTTTATATTAATAAATTTACTTGCACTATCACTTTTAAAGTTCCTAGTAACTCAAAAATATGTTTATGCTCAGCAATCTAACAATAATACAGGGTGTCTGAAAAGTCCCTGACACATTTCAATAATAATCAGTTTTAAATGTGTCAAGGACTTTTTGGACACCCCATATATAAATTGTGAACATTTTATAATGCAAGTTAATATGTGAAAAGGATAACATATAATTACAGCAATTGTAAAAGGACAAAAAATGTAGTAAGACACAAGTTATATTAAACTTTGTTGTGAGTAGCTCTAAAAGTAAGAGCAATTATAGAAAATATGAAGAAAAAATAACAAGGACATGTTGCACAAAAAAATACGCCAAATTAAAAAATATACATACCCAACCCTTTGCAAATTAAAATTTTCTAACTAGAATAGTAAATAAAGAAAATATTTATTACTTTTATTTAGATGATACTCGGTCAAGCCCTTTACAATGGCATCTATTTGCCATTCAATTATTGCTGATGTGTCTGGTTTTAAGACTTATGATAACCAGAAAGTTTATATACAATTATTTATACATAAACTTAATACATGTAACAAAATAAATTTTCTTTCCAGTAAATTGGAAATTTTTGCTGCATAAAAAGTATACCTGAACCAACTAAACCTGTAGTGAAAAATATAACATCAGGGGTCTATGCAGAAGGAATTTTGGGTCCTTTTAAGGACCCTTCACAAAATTCCAGTTAAAAAAAACGGACCCTTCACAAAATTCCATTATCAACAAAAGGACCCTTCACAAAATTCCATCTCCAACAAACTGACCTTTCACAAAATTCCAAGTAAAAAAAAAAAATGGAACCTTTATATAATTTCCAGTTTGAAAATGGACCAATTACAAAATTACAAAGTTTATTTTATGCCTAAAGGAGAAAATGGCTCGCTTGCCCACATGTTGATTTTAAGGAAGTGACGTCATGGACGCCAAACCATATGCTCAAAATATATAAAATTGGAAATTTTTCACAAAATTTATATTTTTTCACAAAAATAGGACCCTGTAACAAAAACCTGGATAGACCCCTGAACATGTTTTATGTGAATTTTTGCATTGCATGCAATAGATTTTTGTATCATTGTAGAGAATGCACATTATTAACAAACTTTATTGTAATATAAAAAAAAATTGTTTTAAATTTATTACTTATAAAAAATTAATAAAATCCCTTACGTAATTTCTTTTCCTTTCTGGAGTAAGGTCCACACTCCATCTGGTCCACGGTAATCAGGAATGTGAGCAGACTAAAAAAATTACCTTTAATCACTTTCAAAATACTATTCTTTCCTTGAAGTATGGTTTAATTAGAAAATAATAGAAAAATATAGCTATTTCAGTTACATGGGAATTTCAGTAATGGGAAAATTACGTCCTTCTCCCAGTATGGTTCTTATCCATCCACAATCAACACTCACAATCAAAACTAATACCAGAAATCACAGCTGACTTATCATGGCAAGGATAGCAAAGCTCAATCGAAATACCAGAAAGTTGCCCATGTGCAATTCTTGCTGGAAAAACCAAGAGTACATGCAGCTTTTGGAGAAATTTACTTACTAGGTCGACCTTTAAATGATTTTTTCAATATGTATTAATAGCTTTAAACAAAACTATGTATAATTTTTATCTTTATTAGCTATAAATACTACAAAGCTTTTTTATTGAATTACAAAGTTTTACCTAACTCTCTAAAGCTATATATATTTATTTAAAACATAAAAGACCATAGTATTAAAAACAAATATTACTATGCACCACATCATGATTACATCATCATTGTATATCGTCATTACTACCACACACCATTATTCAGCCACAAAAATATTTAGTATGTATAATCTTAATGTTATCTCAGTGCAACTTATTTTGAAAGATTTTCAAATACAATGTGAAATCTAAACATAGCTACAATGTGGCGCAAATGTTTAAGCACAACTCAAATATTTTAATAAAAAGACAATCATACAACAGAATGCTTTCAAATATCCACTGTAGAGGAATACTATGATCATAAATATATATCACAAGTTTTAAAAAATTTATCATAAAAAAAATCGGACATTAAAAAAAAAAAAAATTTCTTTGATGTTGCAAAAATTTATTTCTCCAATTGAGATTTTATGCAAATATCTATTTAAATATGATATAGGTGGAGAATCGGTAAGACTTTTCCTCTAAACTATAAAGTGTAGTGATCATTGTATGAGTTTTCAAAAAGCCGAAATCTCTGCAATGCCCACCTGAAGAAGTTGTGAAAGTTTGGAAGCTGAAGATAAATCCGTTTAGCAAATTTCACTTATATTAAATCGGCCCAAATGTGGTATTTATATTGTTTTGCAATGTGGAGAACAATTCAAAAATGCGTATGGACCTGGAAGGTCGAGGAAAAACTACATTTTGTAAGGATAAAAAAAGTAAAAGAATGGCTTTAACAGGCAATTTGTCTCTTAATCAGATAAATAATCAACTTGGAACAAAAATATCATGTGACACCATAAGTAAACGAATAACCAAATCAGGATTCATAAAAAAATAAAAATTAGCTCGTAAGCCTTTTCTGAAACAGTGTCGCAAACAAACAAGACTTCAATGGGCAAAACAGCACATGTATTATCATGACGAATGGATTAGTGTTATTTTTTCTGATGAAAAAAAAAATGGAATTTGGATGGTCCAGATGGGCTCTAATCCTACTAGCGTGACTTGAGGAAAGATCCGAAGAGCATATTCACCAGGCAACAAGGAGGTGGTTCGCTCATGGTATGGGACACTTTTGGCTACAATGGACAAATGTCTCTTTGCTTCCTAAATTGCAGACAAAATTCAGTTGAGTATCAGGAAATTCTGAATGAGCATTTGTTGCCATTTGTGAACTCCAATGTGGTCCCAACTGGACCTTATAGCAGGAAAATGCATCAATACACACTTCCCATTGTACAAAAGCATGGCTTAGATCTCAGAATATCAATGTGAAGAACTGGTTAGCCCTCAGCCCAGATCTCAATACAATAGCGAACATCTGAGGAATCCTCTCATGTGACGTTACAAGAATGAGAAGCAGTATTATTCAGTGCAAAAGCTCAAATCAGCGATCGAGGAAGCCTGATACAGACTGATTCGCTCCCAAAACTCTCCATAATCTCGTGTTACCAATGGAAAACCTTTTATTCGATCTCATCAGGTGCAATGGAAACACCATAGACTACTAAAAGACTTTTGCGCTTTAAAAATTATAAATATTTTGTTTTTATGCATAAATATTTTTGGCGTTACAATTTTGATTTTTTTATAATTTATTATTTTTATTTGAATGCATTCTTTCCAAATTTGAAATATGAATTTGTAAACCAATTATTTAGCAGTAAAATTTTCAAAGCATTCCGGTAAATATTTGTCATTTTATTAAAACATTTAACTTGTGCATAAACTTTTGCACTGCACAGTATATTTACCATACAAAAAATAAACTATAACTATATTAATCATTAAAAATACAAAGATAAAGACATTTTAGCTGTTTATACCATATATACGTTAATATTCATTAGAACAAATAAAATTTTACGTACAGTGCTAATACCAGCACCTGTGTAAATAACTGTAAAAGTCGATTCCTTGAGTGCTTTGGCAAGTTGGGCACATTTGAAAGATAAAACATCTGATTCATCAACAATCTAAAATATTAAAAGTAAGCATTGTATCATAACAGTATTTGTCAAGTTAATGATAAAAGATAAAAATAAAGCAAATATTTTCAAACAAAGAAAAACTAGACTAACAATAATTAAAAGGCACTTATATTTTTAAGTATTGTAAAACAGCAAAGTGTTTCATTAAATTTTTTTTCTAATTCAGACTTAAAAAATGACGTTCACAAGGTAAAAGCAACTTTACAACATAATAAATATAGAAAAGAAATACTGTCTGTCTCTGGCTAACTGGTCAATCTAGGGGTACTCTTTTTGCACTACTGTGCTGACATGTTAAAAAAAATATTTAAAAAAGGCTTCTACTATGCATATTTGCTGGTAAATTAACCTAAATTAGCGTATTTCCAAACAACTGAAACTCGTATGAGCTGGTTCATGTTTTGCTCCTCTAGGGATCAAACAATAATATCCAACTAAAATATTTAATACAATTTAAAATTACTATGTATTGAGATGCAGACATTTGGACAAGAAATTGACTATGCACGAAACCATATAAATATTACACTAAGCAAAGTATAGTGTAATATTTATACATTCAAACCTCGTTAATGTGAAGTAGATGGGATTGCTGAAATTGTTCGCGTTAACCAAATTTTTTGTAAAGCAAATAAATTAACGTTAAGTTTTAAGTATATTGAACTGCTTTTACTTTGTGTTACACAAGATTTCATGTCAAGCGATTTTGAGTTAACAGGGTTTGACAATGATACACATAAGAAAAAACCCAAATAAATTTTTAAATACAGTACAAAGTTCAGAAAGTAGATTTCTAATAAGTAATAGTTATGTGATATCTGTTGAAATTAAAATTAGTAATAAATATATGATATTGAAAATTGTTTATTAAATTTCAGTCAGCTATCTTCACAAGTTCAGTTTGTTTGATTACAAGAAAACAATTTAAATTCATTGGGTATCAAGGTGTAATCTTCATAAAATAATTCTCTTTGTACCTATTTTTACATGACAAACAGAACCCTTACCTCCTGTGCTCTGTCTTTGAGGCATTTTAGACGCACTATGCTGTTTTCGATTTGAGAAACAAGATCTGGGGCATCATTTAAAGTTTTAATTTCTTCTTCTGATCTACTTGTGCAGGGTTTTTTCAATATTTTTCTTATCTAAATACAAAAATACAAAGTTGTAAGCACAGGAAATTTTGTAACATGACATTGATAAACAATAAATGGGTTATTGAGAGCAGACTGAATTTCAAGGCGAAATGTCTTTTATGAGATTGCTGAAAAGAAAAATTACCTTATACAGGAGAGATGAAAACAGACAAGCTTCCAAAAGCCTCGCAGTTCATTAAGGAATAATTCTTTTACATTAAAAATTTCAAATAACATTTCTAATAATGCAACGTTATTTGTTTCTGAGTATTGCATTTAAAACCTATATGAACTGCTAAAAATGCTATATAGAAAGTTTAACTTCGGAAACTATTATGATAGGAATGGTCGGAAGAAAACTATGCCCACATAGCAGTATTCCAAACCATCTATTTTTGATAAGCTGGAATATAAAGGGTATAGATTTATTTTTTTGGATTTATACTTTTTTTGATGAACCAAAATAATTTTGGAATCAAGAAGGGGAGGGAGAGTGAGAAAAAGACAATAGTTATGTCCCTCAATTAATTTGTTTGTACTTAAAAAAGAAACTCTACAATAACCCACACATTTTTTAAATCCGTTTATTTGTAGTTTTTAATTGACACCAAACACAACGTTACGGTATAAAACAAAATTAATTGCTTAAAGAAAAAAAAATTATTATACAAATTGTTTTTAGATTTTCTAATTTGGCAATAAATTTAAAATGGACTAGTTAAGTGCTAAATTTCATTTCAATTATCAAACATTATTTAAGTGTTCAGGTAGAAGGACAGGCAACAGACATTGATGTGATTTTATAAGTGGTAATTTTTTTTTACATTTCAACAAGTGTTCAACATTGAGACAATAGCAACACTTTTGGGGTAAACTTCATCAGGAGAAAATTAAGAAGAAAAAAACAAAAAAGTTCAATTTCAGCTATTTCGAACATTAGGCCCAAGATGCATATGTTTATAACTAGGAACATGCAATATCTAAGACAACAAATGGAGCCTGCATTGTGTCTTTTAAATTTTGAAATCAAAGATTGACGAGGACCAACACATAAATAAAATTCAAATTGACTGGTCTTCCCATTCCAGCGTGGGTTCTGCACCAAAACGATTAATACCAATAAGCGGTAGCAGCTGCCATTTAGTACTAAAAAGTGAAATGAACATGGTTGCTATAACTTGACAGTGGTTTCATGTAAGCAATTCGGTTAAATGCGCTATACGACCCCCCCCCCCCTCCCTTTGGCGACTTTGCAAAATGTCGCCAAGTTGAATTGACACTACTACTGAATTGAAATACAGGTTCGTCAAAATGGATGCCAAATTTTAATGGAACCATATAGGCGCCAGGTTACCATACTTGGTGGAAAATCACCAAAAAAAGGGGGGAGGTATAACGCAATCTAACTAAATTCTTGGCAGAAAATCTGCAGAGAAGTCGTACCCTCATATTGTTTTAGATCTAAGATACCTAACAATAATGGTAAGATGAAATAAAACATAAATAAAAAAATTTTAAAAGCAACAATTAAAAAAAATTACATTCGGCTTCTTGTGTTGAAAGACAGTATTGGTTAACAAACTCGAAATATGCCATTCCTCAAAGAAATTAACATTTAAGTACCCATCATATAAGTTTTGAAAGAAGTAAAACATTTGCAGACTTTAGTGTTGGATTGAAACTGTGGGCCACTAATTTGTTCTATACTACAAACACAATAACGCAAATTTCATTCCATAAATCAAGGACATAATACGGAAAATCATTATTGTTCAAACCTATCGCAAACTTCAAATGTAATACAATAATTTTCGTTTATCTATATGAAAAGATGCTATGTTAATTGGAATGAATTTTAATAGAATCGAAAAAATCACACAATATACCTTCTAGAATAATTTAAGATTCTAGAAAAAAACTTCACAATACAATATGCAAAACTAATTAAACAAAGGAAATAACTACCATTCGCATTCGTGAGCGTTCTTTTTCCAAATACATTATGCGCTGCAAATCTTGATTCTTTTTCACTTGTCGACGGGATCGCTCAGCCATATTTATGAATTAAAACTTATTAAAATTTGAGTTACAGAAAAGGTAAACAGTCGGGTTTTGAATTTGAAACAGATCAACAAAGAAAAATGAAAGCAACAAGTTTCAGTCACAGTTAAATTATTCGTAAGAAAGTATGTTTTTTCTAAAAATGAAAGTGGAGTTTTTTGGGGGAGGGATCACAAGGCATTATACTCAACATTGCATTCTGGGTAAGAGCAAAAGGTCACGTGACAACAGGCAGAATGGGCAGAAGCAGCTTTTTTTTGATGAACGGGAAATTGTAGTCCTTTCTATTTTTAACTGCTTTCAATTGACGACTATTATCAAATTGATTCCTACATGTGTGTGTTGAATCAAATGGAATAAATTCGAATCAATCGTTTGTTTAAAATCTAATGCCTGATTTACACGCTACCAGTTACTACCGCGACAGCCGGCCAATTGGCTGGAAGATCATTGGAACCAGTTGGCTGGAATTCTAGTTTACTGGCGTTTCATGTTTACACGGTGCCAACCGACTGGAAGAATACGGGAATTGCGCGGGCATAATTTGCTGACGATTTGGTTTTCTTTTTCGACTAGCGGCAGCTGTTGATTTTTTTGAATAAAGTAAAATCTAAAATATCTAAATGCAATCTTAAAATGTTTAAATATACAATTTTTCTCTACCGTGCTCATTTTTAAGGCTGTTATAGACTCTTTGCACATTTTTTTTTAGTCTTTCCCATTTAATATCTGTAACAAAATCTCAATTTTACTAGTTTGGCGACAACGGGTTACCAGATACTTGTAAAATTGCCTTTTTTGGGTATATTGTAATAGAATTTCGTTGTTTTGTAATTGACTCTAGTATTTGAACATTTTACAGTCACTGATCTCTAATTAGAACTTCCGAGTTATTGTGTTTCATAAATGTTTTAAATATCTTAGTACAATTTTCTACTCCCTTGCACTTCCTAAAATCTTCATATACATAAAATTTGGAATAAAACTTATGGTTTCTTTTTGTTTTTAAAACAATTCTCTATTTTGTTTATAATATTGAGTCAAATGTAAAAATGGTGGAAATCTTAGAAAATGCTTTTATACGAAATACATATTACCTAAAAAAAAAAGCCTGTCTAACAAAGGAAGTTAAATGTAATCTCCCCCCCCCCCCCCTTCCCTTATTTTGATGTTGAATTAAAAACTAAATATTCGTTTTTCTGTAGACTAGGGTTTTGATACATATTCTTTCTTTAATTGATAATTCTTTAAGATTAAAATTTCATCTTAAAGATGTTAGCAAATTAAATATCATTAGTTAAGCAATTTGTAAGCATATTGGAACTAAAGAATTTGGATTTAAAAAATGACTAAATTTATCTTTTCATTAAAAAAGATTTTGTACTTTAATCAAGTTCATAATTTGCACTTGAATCTTCTTTGCAATTCTATTCATATAAATGAATTAACACCAGTGAATGAGTCAGACAAATAAATTTCATATAGATGTTTTATTCTTACAATAAAATTGGAAAAGTCTAAAAATCAATAGCTAAAAACATTTAAATTTGCAATTAAATACCACCAGTATAAGTTTTACAAAAAAAAAATCCTGAGTGTATATTTAAATAAAATAATCCATTTTTTTTTTAATTTTGAAAAGAATCATCCCAGATCATTATTGCAGTTGAAGGTTTATGAACAAGGAAGAGAAACGATTCACGAAAGGTTCGAGTTGGTCAAGATTCAGAAGCCAATTTTAAAAGTATTGCTAATAATAGAATTCATTGGAAACAAACGCCTGTGAGTAAAGCAATTCCCATCTCGATTCTGGTCTCGCCTATCAAAAGTGCCATGTTTGAACTCTGTATTAGGCGACAATGTTCTTTGTGGTTCAGAATCCATGTCAAGTTGTATGTCCTGGAATGAGAAACCGTTATCAGGCACAAAAATAGGTTGCTAAATGTACAAACCGAAAATACAAAGATTGCAGGAACTTTAAACAGGCGTGCAACCAGGGGAAAGGTTTTCAGGGTTAGAACACCCCCCTAGAATCCCCAACATTCCCAGTGTTTTGTTATGAATGAACAAGAAACACTTGCTAACCGAAAATAATTTCAAATGATACATTTTTAATCTACCGTTATTCAGACAGAGTAAGTTAATGTATCGCACTAAAGTAGATATTAGACTCCAAAACTGAAATAAATGACATATTTGTAAATCTCATAGTATCAAAAAATCATTGTAGATTGCTTTTTGACTTTTTGGGTCCAATAAAAAGTATTGTTTAAAAATTTTATAAACATGGATGTCTATTTTCCAAATGTTGTTATTGTGTTTCAGTGCTTCATGCCTTTTATTTCAAACACTATTAAGGTATCCGACATAGTATAATAGTTTTTTTATTTGTAATTATTGAAAGGTGAACTTAGGAAGAATATGTTCGCCTGTAAAATAACATTTTAAAGATGTTAAAGTTCTTTTTAATAAAAGTGTACATTCATGCTAATGGGTTATTTGTTCTTTCATAACTAAACTAAATACCTTTTAAAATATCTAAAAAACAAATAAAAATATGATACGTTTGTTTGCATCATGAAGACAGATCGAGATGATATTTTATGTGTTTTGTTGCCATTGTTGTCGTTTTTTAAAGAATTTTAATAAAGAATATTTTGTAATGCTATTACTTTTTGAATTTCTTAAATATTATTCAAAAACATAAAATTACTATTCTTTGTTATTTTAATGAATAGTTAGAAATAAATAAACCTGTTGAGCCGAAACTTTTTTCTTTATTCAAATTTATAATTTCACCGGTAATTGTATGGCGAATGATGCGGCCACGATCCGTCACGGATGCGGGAAGAATGTGTTGGAAGAACCCCCACACTTTACCGTCGACGGACAAATAGGTGAACTTCTTGAAGTCAAATTTAATAAAATTATCCGAAACTTTCTTCTTTCCTTCTTAATGCAGCATAATGTATACATTCTAAGGAAAATATGTGAATTTTTTCATGAGATTTATTCATATATTAGTGGATAAAACGCTATTTTTAAAATGCGAAATTTTACACAGTACGCAAGGCGTTTGCTGTTTCTTTTGGAATTATGTTACCCATGATGCCTCAAAACATGTAATGTTTTTCTTCAATGAAGGTCAATGGGAAACGCCGCCTCTGCTCCTATTCTTTGCTCTATGATCTCAACTGGAACGCCAACTGGTAGCGTGTAAATTGGGTTTAATTGTCATGCATATTTTTAGGATATAAATATGTACCTGCGGTCACTTCTCGTCCTTTTCAAACAAATGCTTCATTAGTCCATTGCACGCTTTAAAATTCGAATCTTGGCCCCAAGTTGTGATATTTGGTTTAAAAATTAATGTTTAGAAAACATCTTCTTATCGAAATCACCAACTTTGTAACATTTTTGTTAATAATAATGCAAATTTATAGTAATTTTGTTAAGAAATGTCGTCAATCAGACTTCAGATTATCGATGCTTCAGACTTGGTATTTCCGCTTCTAATTAACAATATCATATGCGGATATGGCAGCTAATAGATATTTAAAAATATATGAAAATTATGTAATATTCCAGTTTCAAATCATTGAAGTTATACACCGAATTGCAAATGTATAACTTGGTGCAAAACTTTTGCGATTTTTCTTGTGACAAACTCGCCATATGGACGCCGCGACGTAGGTACAAGTAGGCATGCCTTTTTTGCAACTCCTCCGCTCCCAGCTTTTGAAAATTACAAAAAGTTGCAATAAAACGATGGAATTCGCGGGGAAAAAACACGTGCCTTGTAAAATAAATTCAATTGAACAAAAGATTAACATATAACTATTAGTTAATATTTCATTAAAAAATTTGCTTCGTATTTTTAAATATCAAAGTCTCAATAAACATTTTGGTCCTCTTTCACCAGATTATGAATGATTCTGCCTGTTCTCATGTATATTGTTAATACACTTGACAATTTACTTGGGATATCGCCGATATTCCAGTAAGACGGACAAAGAGAAAATTAAGGTTTTATGACACCTATTAAAGTGGTTTTTTTAAACTTTGATTTTACAACAACAAAAATTTTTAAATCAATTGTTAATTAATGATTACTAATTAACTTTAAATTCAAGTGAATTTTTTTTTTTTTTTTTGCTGTGAATTTCAAGGCTTTTCCAAATTTCCAGAAGCCATCGAGGGTGCATCAAGCTTCTTCCCTTATATTTGCTTTTAGCGATATCTATGAGCATCTCCGGCAAAGATGTGCACTTGCATCTTATGTAGCTTTAAAAATTAACGATAAAGTTTTTAAAAGTAACTTAATTTACAGGAAATAAGAAGTGTAATGCTTTGCACATTATTCATTTGAACAGGAAATTAATTTATAGCTTTTAATTATCAGTTCATTTTGAAATTCAAATTATATTTTTGATAAATCAAGGTTGGAACACAAACTTTGCTGCATCACCCCAATAGGACCTTCTTGAGAAAACTTTCATGCGCTAATGAATCGCTTTTAAAAAATTTATTTGCTTATATACACTGTACCTAATACTAAGTGAAGCTGTCAAGATTTCCATGGAAGAAACTAATTAAAAGTTTCACTTCCATTGAAAAAATATAAAACGCAAGGTTATAGGGAAAATTTTTTCACTTTAATCTACGAGACGAAAGATTTGGCTACGTATTTGTAACAGGGCACAATTTAGAAAACTGATTACTATAGGTACAAAATGGCACATGGGATCCTCGTTTTGATTAAAATAATATCAAGATAATAGATAGAAGTAAAATGTTATAAAAACTCGAAATTCAGAGGCCCTAGGCACAGACCTTGTGGGCCTAATGGGAAATAAGGCTTATTTTGTAACTAAATTTTTTTAAACGTTCAATTCTCCCTCCCCTCCTCATTCGCATCGTTATTAAGCTATCTTTCCAAAGTGGTCGTTATCGGTACGAGAGTAATGCCTCCTCTAAAAGGTTAACAGTTTTTAGTTCACTTAAAATCCTTATAAAATAAAATCGTAATCAAAACTTTAAATGAAAGGTGTTTTTTTTTAAATTTAATTTCTCGAAAATTCTAATTATATGCAAGTAGTTCTATAGACTCTACTATATCGTTATTGCCTTGTCATTAAGTTTATTAGTCATAAATTTAAAAAAAGCATTATTTTTAATCGGAAATCATTTTTAAGTAGGAAATAGTCTAAAATATAACTTTTAGATCAGTAATAATATTTTAAACAACTTGTTTGGATGCTTTTATTTTGAATATCGAAAAACAAATAAACTTATGGTCTTTAAACCAGGAAGATCACAGCCAGCAACATTAAAACTATCTGCACCAAAGGTACTCAGAGGAATTTCTTCACAACTTAAGTCCCATTTTTGTAATAAAGTATCGATGTTCCAATCTGAACTGAAAGGATAAAAAAATGCATTTTCTAAAATATAAAAAAAAATAAACAAATAAAATATTAAACACATTACTCATTTATTCACAATCTTCGTTAATGAAGATCTTCCTTTTATAAGGATATTATACAAAATTTGTTGAGCCATTTTATAAATGTTTTAATTTTGAGCTATTTCAAAAATTAGAATACTCGAAATGTAATAAAAGAATTTCAGTCAAAAATAAAATTATAGTATTTTACCATCTGTGTTCATATGCACACCAAAATTCAGCACCATGAGTTTTTCTTAAAAGAAACGATACAGTGACAATGATATCTTCAAAATCTAGGGAACAAGACATTATTTAAAACACAATAATTTTAAATTCATTTTATTTTGATAAATAAATAAAAAAAGTATTTAAAATTTGGATGAACACAGAAAAAAAATTTAAATCAGAAGAAAGATTAAAGAAATAGTTGAGCGATTCTGGATAAACAAAATTATAAGGGCTAGTTACGAATATTTTAACAATTACATCAGGAGGCGAACTCTATTTTTGCTTCTCACATTATTGTTTGTATAGGTGGTGGCTCTTAAGAAAATAGTGTTCAACTTATTTTATTTTAATCTTAGTGAATTTAAACTGTTATATTTTTCAAGTGAGATAAAAAAAAATGGTAGAGTAATTATATAAAATACTGTATAAGCTAATAAAAAAGTAATAAACACATGCACCAATATATATATGTAACAGCAAGAAGCCAAAATGACTGATGGTTCAAGCCAAAAGAGCACAATTGGTAATTTTGGTTCAGATATATCAACAGTGGTAGAAGTGTTTAAAAAAAAGCGGGGAGAGGCCCAAAAGTTAGTGACATGTGCAATCCCCCCCCCCCCCATCCCTCAAAAACAAATTTTATAATTTTGTATCTTATAATAACAATATTAGCTAGTAAGGAAATAATACTTCCTAATACATTAAACAAAGATCCAACATGTATTGTTATTTTAATGAACATTCTGTGACTTAGTTTTTTTTTTTTTTTTTTTTTTTTTTTTTTGCTGGTAAGTAAGAGATTCAGTAAAGAAATAATTCAACATTATAAACCTAACTATTTATTTAGATTTAAATAGTGCTTCTAAACAGGCATACTTTCATGAAATAATATTAATAGAGAACTCTTAAAATGTGGAGTTTTTTTTATATTTTTTTTTTTTGTTTTTTTTTTTTTTAAATCGGTTATTGCCTTTATATGAAACAAGAATATAAATTTAACCTAACAGAAAGTTCCTCCCAAGTTAAAAGTTGTCCAAGTGTAACAAACAGTATTTGTTAATACAAATATTTATATCTTTATACAAAGTAGTACAATGCATTTTTATAATAGCATGATATGTATGCATATATATACACCATATATAGTTTTTTTTTAATATATATATTTTAAAACTTTAAATCACTTTTTCACAGTGTCACTACATTTAAAGGTTAATGTGATTTTTCATTAGTAGTTGTTAGAAGGAATGAGAGTTTTTAAAAGTGGAGGGATGGATTTCAGTGGTTTTAGACGTGTGGGGACGCTTAGGTATTTTCTTGAAAAGTGGGGAAGGGACGTGTCATACCCAGTCTATCCACACTTTATCACTGTTGATTCATATGATTGAGGAAACAAAGTATGTTTAAGAGTAGATAAGGAATATTCCAGGATTAAAAAACCCTAACCCTTAGTTAATGGGAATCTTAGAATACTAAACGCTATATGAACAACAGTATAAATAAATTATCCATATAATCTTGAAAATTAAAAAATTGAAATGCAAAGAAAAACACTGAAATGCGAAGAAAAACACATTTAAGAGATTTTAATTATAAACTGGGATTAATATGAACAGTTTTTTTACCTTCGGAACAATAAAATACATCTGAGCCCAAAATAATATCAATAGGTCCACCCTGGATCAAGTAAGGTGAAAAATATCCCCATGTCAATTCCTGTATTTGAAAGTTCTCATTCGTGACGCCATTTAGTAGTAAATTTTCTTCTGCTATTTTAAGTGTACATTCAAACTTTTTGGAATCTGTAATTATGATATGAGCTCCGGATTTTGAGGCCACAATAGATGCCATACCAGTTCCAGAACCCAACTAAAAAATAAAAAAAACAGTTCGAGATGAGCCTTAGAATGAAAATGCTACATTTGCATGAAGTCTTAAAAATTAAGAATTATTTTTTAAATACTCTTAAAGTCAATACGCAAATCACTTAACACAAATTTCAAGAATAAAATATACTACCTCAAGAGTTATTTTCCCTTTTAATCTACCACGGTTATGCCATATAAATTTCGATAGAACTGGTGCACATGCCCACACATACATACCAAAATTTGGATGCAGCACCTAGTTAAAATAGATGATAATTACAGATGACATAAAATAACCACATCAGTGCAACGGAGAATTATATGAGATTATTTTTTGTAAGTGTTATGAAATGCAGAATCTACTCACATACTGGATGTAAACATAATCTAATACAATTAAATAAAAATGTAAAGTTTACAATGCATTTTAATAACTAATAATTAACAATATTTTAGTTACAAATTACTAGCTCTTAAAAAGGCGCATTTCTCTTTTATTGCATAAGCCATGAACTTACACATTCTATTTTTACATATGTGAAGTCTTTAAGGAACGCAAACAAATACTCGATATTGATACTCCCATTTTCATCATAATAAGCCAATTCAAAAAGTGCATAGGATGTACCTAACTCTTTTTATTTCATACATGTTGGAACATATTGAGAAACTAACTTAGTCTGATACTAAAACAAAAATTGCAACTGACAATTGAAAATCACATTTTTTAAAATTATCGTTAAATATATAAATCATTTCAGAAAGCTACACTATGAAGGGTTTTCATATTATAATTCAAAATCCATTCCAAGATCTATTTGACAATGTTACTGTATTAAAAAAAATATACATATATTACAAAATGTTTACAAACAGGAAGCAGTTACCCACTTCTTTGATTTTAATATTCAAACAATTATCATTGCAGATATGTTGATCACTTTCAGAACACAAACTATCCGATGAACTACAACTTATATCAATAATATCCGTTTCATCGGTAAAATGAAAATTCTTGATTGACTCCTTCCCCAAAATATCCCGTTGAGGTATGGAATGATTCACAGTAGGTACATTCATCGTAAAAATGAAATAACCGAAGAACTTATTTATCGCTGTAAGGTATTAAACATTAAGAAGATTGTAACAAATGAAACCTTGGGCAAAATCTAAAATTTGTCATGGTTAGTTTCATGTACTCTTCCAGGATTTTCTTCGAAATGTAAGTTGCACGTACTCCGACTAGTTTATAAATAAACTCCAACTCATTTGTGGGTTTCGTAGAGTTGCAAGCAATATCAACGGTAATTTCATACAACGAAGCCTTACAAACAATTTACTAATGATGTGTTTATATTTTATCTATCTTTAAAAACAGTTTCATTTGACTATAAAAATATTACATGTTTGTAGTAGCTGTAATTATATTTTTATGACTAAGAAAAGCTTTGACCGATCACGGAACTTGTTTTTGTTTTATAATGATATCGATGGCTTTGATCGCGTTGGTTTGGAGCTGTCATAAAGTGCTTTTAAATTTTTTATATTTTCTGTATTTCAGTGGCATTCAATAGATATTTACTTTTATAAACATTCTAAAAATATTCTATGAAAATCTTTGTTATATGCATAATTGTAAATAAACGCATAAAAAAAATAGTTTCCTACTATAATTACATAGCGTGAAATGGCATTTATAAGCTTTTATCGTAGGGATAAAACGATCAAGCAATAGGGAATTTGCATGATCTGTAGGGGAATTTCTGAATTTACACACGAAACGAAATCGCAAGCGGAAACCAACGGAGAAGCGCTAGTAGTTGCACGCTAGCAGTAACCAGTAAGCAAAAAAAGTGTAATCATCTGTATCGAGTTGCGGATTCGCAGTTGTGGTTTTCGTTTGTTTACAGTGTTTAACGGATGTATTTCTGCTCATCCTTCACATGATACAATTGTATTTTTTACTTATAAAAATTACTTAAGCTGATATTCAATACCGAATACTCAGTACAATTACTGTTAAAGCTATTTTAAGAGGCTCCCGTTGGGTGGCAAAAAGTTTGGCTAAAAATATTTAGTTACTTGAGAAGGCTGTGTTTTGTTGTCACTTTATTTGTGTAATTTCTTTTTTTATCAGGTTAATTGAAAAAAATATTTTTTTAGTTTTTTAAATTCCCTGTGCAAGACAAAGAATGATTATTTTATCAATTAAAAATGTTCTGATGTGTTCATTTTGAAATTCAGATATTGATTTTGAGACTTTTTATCATGATTTAAAAAGAGTTAAAGAATATTATGACACAAATTCTTTTATTGAATATTAAAATTGACCAATTTATAACTACTATTTAATCATCTTTTTAAAAATTTGTGCATTACCATTTTCCTAAATTAACTTATTTTCTTTTTCAGGGCCACACATGTTTGCGAATTTCATCTGATGCATAATGATTATGAATTATCATATAATGTCTGATTCTGTGTTTTTTTATATAATTCAACTTCAAATTAAATTTAAATGACATTTTTAATATTTTCATACTGAAATCATGCTAGGTTTTACAATATAAATTTTCGTTTATATGTCATAATAAAGTTGACCAATTAGCATTTTGTTACATATTTTGTAGTTATAATTTAATTTATATAATAGAAGTATAAAATAGAATTTATTATAATTATATATTTAAAAAATAAGTCGACTAAATATTTTAATTATTGCATTAGATTTTTTTTCTTTTCTAATAAAACTTTATGCATACCTTAATATAATTTGAAACACTAAAATTTATTGATTGCCATAGTTATATTTAATCCAAATCCCTGAAACATCTCAGAGATGATTTTTTGATGATTAAGTTTTTTTGTAAATTTTATGGATACAATTATATAATTTGTACCTTACTCTTTTTGATGAATTAAATTTATCCATTCAATTAATGTAATTGCCAATTTATCTTGTAGGCTTAAGCATGAAATGCTATTCCTGTGACGAGTGTGAAATGGTGTATGCATCGAACTCTGCTTTATCCCGCCACAAAAAGTGGCACAAAGGTGAAAATCCCAATCACAAATTCAAGTGTGAACTTTGTCTTTATTCTACAGATTCAAGAAAAGACTTTAAAAGGCACGGATTCATACATTCTGGTGAGCGGCCGTTTACATGTACACTTTGTGGTAGAGGCTTTACTCGGAACAATCACTTAAAACGTCATATGTTAACGCATAGCGCACATTTTCCCTATAACTGCAATTTGTGTCCGAAAACATTTCGCCGTTCAGACCATCTAGCAGTACATATTCAAAAACACCAAGAAGATGGCGATTTGAGTATTTTTGCCATTCCTGAAGTTGTTTCTCAGATTGACTCTAGTCTTTAATGAAATTTGATTTAATTCATAAATATAGTTAAACAGGGTTCCCATGGTCATTGAAAGTCCTTAAAAGTGCTTAATATTTTTTAACTTGTTTTCGAGCCCTTAAAAGTACTTGAAAATGCTTTGAGTTCTCTAAAAGTCCTTAATTTTTCCTGATGTGTGTGCTTGACAGCAATATTTATAAAAATTCAACTTTTATTCCCTCAAGACTGCCACTTATCGGCATTGCTCTGGAATTGCCTGGTTTATTTGTATTTTTTATACATCCACTTATACGTTGTTAGGTTTTTTAGCAGAAGCATTTTACTAGTACTATGCCCGGTACTAGTAAAGTGCCCATTTAATGTGCTATGGTCAAAGTAAAGTGCATATGAAAATTGATTTCAATATCATCAAAGTCTGTTGATAAGGCAAAATACAAATTGTGCATAAAATATTTTTGTATCAGTGCTAGTTGCGAAGCAGCTGTAATATCACTCATCAAAGACATGCCTGAACACAAATTTTTGAAGGTCTTTAAAAATTTAATTGTTTTTCATTATGGAATTTCAATGGGAATCCTGTTTAAGAAAATGCTTAGTAGTTAAAATTAAAATGTCTGTGATTAAAGCCATCTGGAGAAAGTTTAAAAAAAAATAATCTTTAAAATAATTAAATTAGATGTTGATCTTTCCCTGCCTTATAGACCTAATGGTGTAAGGAAAAACACATATTTTTATTGTGAATAAAGGTTTTGATTTTCAAAGTTGCTTTCAGGTGAAAAATAAATTTTAACTTATTTTTATCATTACTTTCATGTTAAATAAAAAGCTTAAAATAAGGTTAACAAAATATAAGTTTCGTAATATAAATTTCAGTATTTCCTTGAATTGGTCATCTTAATGCAAATAATGAATAAGTGACAATCTGATTTTTGAAAAAAATTTACCTAAAGGCTTTTTGGAGCGTATGCTATGAAGATTCACTCAACGGTTTTGCAAATTTACTCAGGAAATAGTTTATGTATTGGAGTAAAATCACTATTTATATAGATATTAATAAACTGAATCCAACTATACTAAAATCTCAATTTTGAACATTTTGTCATTCACCTGCTATTTGCATAAAGCTGTTAAATTTTTCAACTTATATTGCTACTGGACTATAGATTTATAAAAATTAAAAGTAAATATACCAAAAGCTATTTTCCCTTGAAATTGTGTTAGTTGGAATTTATCACAATTGTTATACTAGCTGTGAACATTTCAAATGGTTTAAAGCAATACTTCTGGGATTCGAAAAAAGTATGAGGTTTGTATATCAGGGAAAAGCAGATGATCTCTCTTTTTCTAATATGTGACAGACTTTTTGGATTTTTATTTTTTTTATTTAATAAATGTTTTAATTTAAATAGATTTTTGCTAAAACTTAACTCACAACTTTTTGGTCAAGTTTAAAATTTCATCATCATAAAAGTTTTCATCTGTCATAAAAGTTCTTAACCTTTAATTGCAGTGTGTCATTTTTTGTGGAATGCTTCCATCCCCTAAAATATTTAATCTTTGACTTTTATATTAATTTTTCTGATACTATGTATCTTAAACTTTAAAATGATGTTTACTAATTTGTTTGGCACAATATGGACCACTTGGTTTCATTTCCCTGGATCTCAATTGTATATAAATACAATACATATTTGAAGAGCAATAACAGGCTCAATTATAGCTCTATAAAATTTTATGACGATATTTTGGAACAATCTCTAGATGGTTTTAAATGAGTGTAGTTTAATTATAACTATACCATGTATTTAAAATTATATTCAGTTTCATAAAAAATATAAAAATTCATTTTAACATCAGTCTCTGACTAATTGTCAAATTTTCTTTTCTAAATATTTGGCATTTATGTTAGTGAAATATTTGTTCCAAATGTACCTAATAAATAGTAATTGCATGCATTCTGTCTGCTAAGTGTTACCATATTCCAAAATTATTGCTAGTTGTATGATATCACCAAATTTATCCATATGTAGGGTTTAAAGTGCAATTGTTTTGTTTCTTGGATGTTGGAATGAATTTTTATTAAAGCTTTCTATAAATTTGGTAGCTATTAAAGTGCTACATTGAAATAACACTGACAAATGTCAATCAATTCTCAGTTAAAAAACAAACCAGAGAAATTTGATAGTCCCATTTTCATTATAATCTACAATTTTTTTAATAGTCCTTTTTTATGTCTTGAGCTGAATATTAGAATTTTTTCATTAGTCATTTTAATATTCTAAAGCCATTTTAATATCTTGGAAAACAACTAAAAATTGTCCTAGGGTTCTAGTTCTTTTCTGATAAGGTGCAAATGCATAATATGTTTCAGTTAAACACACTAAGTTCAGCCACTTTGCAAATGAAATTACGTTAATAATCTGAATTTCTAACAAAATAATAATTACTGATATATTTTCCTGACTCTGATTAGTTCAAGCCAATTACTACATAAAATGTTGATTGACGAATATGCAAGGTCGCTTAAGACTTTGATTATATTATATACAAAATCTGCTGCATAATTTATGTTTAATAGTTTTTGCCTTTTGAATTTTTTCCACAATATTGTTATATATCGTTATTTTATTTAATGTAGTATTGGTGTTATTTAAATTTTTATTTGATTTATTTTGTTAATATATCCTCCTGAGACCCACAACTATTTGAAACATGATTTAAAGCTAATTTTTATGTATATTATTCTTTTGGGTCTATGTAACATACTTTTAAAGTTCAGAACTCATTCATGCACTTTAAGTACACTTAGAAAAAAAATGACTATCTCCTTGAGCTTGCAAAAATTCTTAAATTTAATTGTTCAAATGTGAAATTTAATCATGAAAGGCTGCAAAACAATTTCGTGAGGACATGATACATAAAAATACTTTACAGTTAGTACAAAAAAATTTGTTCGCTCTGAACATCCGACAACGTAAGGAAAAAGTATTTGTGTCCATTGCTGGAATGTGCTTCACACCAACTTTTGACGCTTCTACTGGCAGAGGAACTATTTTTTGCCGTTTCTTTGCAGGCTCTACTTCGCCACAATCGGTGGAACTATCATCAGCTGTAGGCCTGAATTCGGCTATTTCATTCAAAGGAAAATTGTGCTCCCAAAATCCAATGTGCATTTAGCCGACCAAAGGGTGGTTAGCATGTTAGCTTCTAGACCGCGAGGTTGCGGGTTCGAGTCCTGTGTTAGGCATGGGTGTTTGTAAATGTATGTTGGCTTGTCTAATGACGAATGTTTCAGCTCATTATAGCCCTCGTATTGCTGACTGCGCTAGATAATATGAATACAACCAACCGATGTGCATTTAAATGTACGCGGGGTCTCAGGAAGATATACATTTTGAGAATGTTTATGCAAATACTTTACTAGTTATTAAGAACTAAGCTATTTTTAATTTTGATCTTTGATAAAATCAATGAGAAAAGTAGGAAATGTTAATTATTTCTTTTGTTATTGAATACTTACTGTGAAACAGTATTTTTTTTACAGATAAAACATATATTTATAGTTATTGCATTCAAATTATAATAATGAATTTTACCAATGTTTTAAATATATAATTTTTCACACTTGTACCCAAAATTTACCTGTTTTTGTTGGAGCTAAATTTGATCTTTTTTATTAGAATATGGACTCTTTTACCTTGATAATATAGGGTAGCCCGAGACAATTTCAAAATCCTTCCAGATTCCCGAACAACTGTATGTTTACAATTCTTCAAATGAAAAGCATTAAAAACTCATTTTAGGAAATTTATTGCTCATAAATAATCAATTTGTTTATAATTTTTAAAGAAATATTGAAGTTATTAGGTGGAAAAATAATTTTTTGAATTTTGTAGTCTGTATAGTTTTTTACTAATGAAAATTAATGCCATAATTTTAATTGTAATTTTTCCTCAATTTCCGATTCCATTGGTATTTCATAGTTTATTATATTTTCCTGGTTACTGAATATCCTGTAATTTATTTCCAGTGTTATCCTAATTTAAATTTGTTTATAAATGTTTAAGAAACATTGAAGTTATTGGTGGGAAAAATAATTTTTTGAATTAGTAGTTTTTTTACAAATGAAAATTAATGTCAAAATTTTATTGCAAATTTTCCACAATTTCCGATTCCCGTGGTATTTTAAAGTTTTCTATATTTTTCTAGTTGGCCATATACCCTGTAATTTATTTTCAGTGTGATACTAATTTAAATTTGTTTATAAATGTTTTAGAAATATTGAAGTTACTGGGCAAAAAAATAATTTTTTTAATTTGTAGTTTGTATAGTTTCTATACAATTCTATACAGTTTACAGTAACTATACAGTTTGTATAGTTTCTATACAAACAAATTAATGCCATGATTTGATTACGATTTTTCAAACATTTCTGATTATCCATGGTATTTCAAAGTTTTTTTTATATTTTCCTGGTTGCTGGATACTTTGTAATTTATTTCCAGTGTTATCCTAATTTGAAGTGTAGATCATTTTGAATACTGTATATATCCTGGTGCAGTTTTCAGATCAATATTATTATTTGTTTTAATAGCATGTTACTTTCCACATTGTATAGTTATTTATTGTTTATTATAGTTTTAAAACTTGTGATTAACACTTTGCCAATCCTAAGTTTTAGATAAACGTATAACTATTTTTGATGATTAATAATAATGGGGAAATTGTTGTTGTTGCTTGTTTGGAAGTGTTTTGCAGCTATGTACCAATTTAAAAAACAAAGCCTAAAAGTTTTATAGGTAGTTTTATAGTTTCTTTTCTTAAGAATTTTGAAGTGGATTCATCTAGTCAATTGGGAATGGCATCAAGTTTGTGAATTCATGCATCAATTCTCTTATATAATAATTTTTGACGAGCTTTGCATTTTGTACTTATTCTAAGTATGGTTACTGGTAAGTTTTAAAAAGTATTAATGCTAATATAAGTTGTATATTTAAATATACTTTTGGTGACTATATGCAGCAAATAAAATATCTGAAGATTATAAAAAAAAAAATAACTAAAAGTCTTCATTTTAAATTATTTATCTCATAATTTTTATTGCTATCTTATTTTCTTGAACCATTTTGTAAAGTTGTTATTTTGGAGTTAGCAAAGAGGCTTTTATTTTATGTGTTATTAAAAAGATTTTCATCACAAATAGTATGAATTAATGATTGATTTTCATAAAATAGAAGTTCATTAAAAATAACAAATGACTTCAATGAAAATATTTCTAATTGATATTATCTAATTGTAGTTCATTTTAAAAAGAGTAATTTTTTTAAAGATTGTTACTCCCAAGCAGTAATTCTGCAAATGAATGCATTTCTGTCAGAGAAAATGAAAGTGATTCAAACATCAGAAAATTAAAATATATTTTAAAGTTTGACAAATATAATTTTATTTGAGATTCAAATATCAGACCCAATCTCAAGAATTTATATTTAATGTCAAAAAAATATAATCAGTGTAAAATTAGATCTCCTTTAACACAAATGAGTTATTATGGATTAGAATCTCTATAAAAATAATTCATATTCTGCCAATGTCTTAAGACTACAATTTATGTCTTGATAAGAATTCTTTTCCCCAGATCACATTGATTTGTCATCAGTAACTGGTGTAATTTCATACTTTTGCAATGACAGTAATCGAGAGAATTTTTTTAATTATTAACACAAAATCATACTTATCAGATTAAACTTATTTTAGATAGCTTGTAAAAGAACAAACTGGAAAAATTAACTCAAATTTAGGCAAACATTAATTTACTTGTACTAAACACATTTATTGTTTATGTGTACTATTTGCTTGTAATTTACATTTTTGTATAACTATTAATTTATGCATTAAATCAGTTTTAACTTTGTTGAACATACTGTCAAATACGAGTTGGACATTACTTTAAAAAGCTTTTTATTTCACACTTTTTCCATTATTTTAAGCTTTTTATATTAGTGTTTCTTTTGGTTCTTTACTTTTTCTATTCTATCATGGAGCAAGTGAAGATTCATTGAAAAATATAATATTTTGCACAATCAAAAATTGGATTTCATCTAAGAGGGACATTTTTATAGCCAATTTTTTCTCACTTCCCTAGTACTTTACTGAAATAGCAGCTATATATTTAAATTATAAGCATTGATATAGAAGAAAGTATTTCTAAACAGCTCAACCATTCTATGTTAAAAATTAAAATTATATCATAAAGACTAATTAGTCTAATAGTATTGAAGTTGACATACCCAGGATTAACAATTTTAATGCAGCCAACCTATTAATCAAGATTTTTCCTAAATTATTTTTGAGAAGTTATAATATAGTGTTTGTTAAATTAGAATCTTTTTATTGTTAACAGTACATGACATGAGATCTAACCAAGCAAAACAAGATTTCGACTGTATTAGATTGTCAAAAATAAATTATCTCGCAACAGCCTCTTTAGAGTGTGATCTTAATCACAACATCTATGCTTAAAGAGTTTAATGTATAATTCCACAAATGCTAGATCAGAAGTTAGTTGTCTTTGTTATGGCACCAGAAAAAGTTACAAGGGGGAAAGTTTCTTGAGAGGTTTTCAAAAGAAAACCTTTTTGCTTTTTGTATTCAAATGGGAAATAACTCTCCAGGCAGTTTTAAAATGAATCTGTCACAATCGGCTTGGGTGTGTGTGCAGGGTGGCCACAAAATTCAGGAAAAAAAGTTCCCTGATAGATTTCTAAAAAATTCCTTGATTTTAGGGCAAACTTTTTTTCAAATTTCCCCAATTTTCTTAGTTTTTCCAGATGTCTAGACACCCTGATCAAATAGAACATGTATGCTAAAGAGATAATATGCAATTTTTTAAAAAATAGTTTTGCTGGTAATGAAAAGTTTAAATTATTCCGTAACATTAACTTCTAATGGCTTACCACTACAAATCTCCATGTAAATAGCGTCAAAATATGGATGAACGTGCCTTAAACAATACAAAATTTTCCCGATTTTCATGAAATTTAAAAAATTTCCCTGATTTTTTTCAGAATCAGAAAACTCCCTGACATTTCACTGATTTCCAGGTTTTCCCGGTTCTGTGGCCACTCTGGTGTGCTAAATTTTTAGTTTTCCAATATTGCAAAACATCGACTCGCAATCGATTTCAGGACCTCTTATATGGCAGACACTATTTTTGGTATTCTTTTATAGTAGGTTGAGTGGGTCGCAAAATTATAGATATCGAGTACTGGGTGTTTCCATGAGCACTCATATTCTTAAATTTTTACTAATGAATGTAATGTTATTATTAAATAATTGAATAAAAGACAGTGAAACATGTTTTATTTTACTTAGTTTGTTTTAAATAAATTAAACATAAGATGTATAATATAAGAGATATCACCAACATTTACCACATACTAGTATAGTATAAGGATATAAGCTATAGCGAATTTTAGAAATCAGAACTTTGTTAACGAGCTAAATTAATGAGTATGAATACATAGAATAGTTATTATGTCTTAAGTACATGATTTCACTCTATTAATGTATAATAAATACATATTCTAACACCAAATTTATAATAGTAAATGCAATTTTGGAATACATTTTTAAAGCTCATTTGATATTGGTACTTTATATAAAGACCAGTGTTTTTCGTTGCAATGAAGTTGTTTCGTTGTAATTAAGTTTTGCTGAACTTTAGGTGAGCTCAAAATAATTTTCATACATTATAATATAGCATTTATTTTAAAATGTTTTTAAAAACAAAACAATTACTTGAAATATGCTTTTAGAAAAAATTAGGATTGCATATAATTCATTAAAAGAGTTAACATATAACATAGAAGATATGAAACTAAATAATTACTATGCCTTAGGAAGTCGCACATTTTGAAATTTATTACATTGCTCCTTAATTCTGGTAATATTAAAAAAGAATATCTAATACCTAAGGAAACTTGTTCTGTAAAAATCCTATTTTGATCAGCAAAGATCTCTGCAGTTTAAAAGTAAAGTTTCTTATGGACTGAATAAATTATGAAATAGTGACATCAGTTTTAATGTTTCAAATAACTTATAAAATTTTATTTTCGTAGTATTAATTTAGTAATACAATAACAGTAATTAATTTTTATAGTAAAGATATCAAGTTGATGGGTATGTAGAGCAGTGATATAACGTTTTTAGTGACATAAAACTCTTAATTAAATTCTGAAATGTTGTAACATTATTATTTAAATCTTAAAATATTTAGGAAACTAATTATAGAACTGTTAATCAAGTTTTAACAAAAAGTTTATAGTGTATAAAATTGTATTATTTGCTTAAAAGCATAGGAAGATAAGAGTTGATATGATGGCCACTTATCCAAAAAATGTGGATAAAGCACTTTAAATTGAGAACAAGAAGCATATTGACAAAAATTTAGCACAATATTTCATGTTCAATAACTTAAAATTGATATGTCCAATTGTTTTATGGAATAAATAGTCTTACAGAATATAGACAATCAAAACCGAGTTGAAACCATTTTGTTCACAATATCCTCTAGGAATTGAGTAAAAGAAAACTCCATACACAATTTTATATTTTACCTCAAAGGTTACAATTTGTTATAGCCCTATCAGTAGAGAAAAAGGATTTTTGATCTAAAAAATGATGATGAAAGGCATTTTTATCTAAAAATTCTTTGCGGTTAACAAATTTCGTCATTTCACCTAAGTCAAAACAAAATTTAAACTGTGATTAAAAAAAAAAATTAAAAAATAGTACGTTGCAATAACAGAATCAAAACGATAAATAATTCAAACTAAACCATGTAAAATTAAAAATATATATTACACTAAATTTGAAAGCAGTATTACAAAAATGATATATATTATTCGTTTTTACCGAAATATCTTTTTAAGAGATATTGTACAATGATTGCAAAATATACAAGATATATATTTGTACAATTTGTTTTGTCTCTTTATGATGCAACCACATTTGTGTTTACTCACAATAAGTTTAAGGCTAAGCAAAAATATTAATCTTATCTGAATTGACAAGTGATATAATACTGATGAGTTAATTTACATACCAAATCTAGAGCTACATGGGACTTAGAGAAACATGTTTTTAAGAATCAACATAAAGTCTTGATAAAAATTTGCAATTTCAATGTATATTGTTAGAATGTCACACAAATTTATATTTTAGCAATTTGTAAATTTGGGCTTTCATGGGGATTACTAAACCCTCCAATACATTGGAAACGGAATTTGAGTTTCAGGTACTCAAGATAAAGTAGAAAATATGCACGCTTTGAGCTTTTAGTCAAAAAGATAAACATTTATCTAAAAGTATAATAGTAAAATAAGGCCATACACAAAGTACCACATTTTAAATGTATATATAACAAAATGTACAATAGAAGAAAAAAACAACCTTTTCAAGGAACTACATTTGTTTCATTTCCCTTTTGTATCACAGAAATAGTTTTTTCGAATTAATTTTATCAACTTATTATCACACAACCCTTTAGTCACCTCATAAATAAATTTGAAACATACAAAATTATCAAAAGCTGCAAAGCTCATTGTAGAACAAACATTTATAAAAGCAAAGGCACAATATGCAGAACTATACTACACACTTAAAAATACCAGTTAACCGAAAAAAATCGCTACTCGTCATACACTGGAGTGAACATGATTGGAATGATCAAGTCATCCATGTGTGGAATGACAATAGCTTTCTGAAAATAAAAATGAAATTTTTTAATAAACATATATAAACTTCATAAGATTGTATACTTATGACTGGAATTTCATTAAATTATATGTACATTGTACAAATAAATAAAAACATCTAATTAAGAATAAAATTTTATTACATAATAAGATAGAAGAAAAAGAATAACAAAGCTTGCAACTGAAAAATGTGTAATGAGTATAATTAACTTACTTTAAATGCTAGTTTAAGTTTTCTTTCTATCATCTGTACAACAGCAGAAAGATTTATTTCACGAGAACCAACTTTAGGAGAAGCAGTAAGAGACAAAGTAGGATCCTTTCGAAACCCATACCTAAAATATTAAGTAACAATGGCAGAAATCCAATAAATTTTTATGTATTAAATGATGAAATACGTTACCAATGAGATAAATTCTTTGTGCTTTTTGGTAGTTTGGTAAAAAATAAATATATACACTTTGTTCAAATACTTTTGAATATGAGTTGGATAAATATCAAATGCAATATTTTATGACTTTTGTTCTCTCTAACACACCTACAATATTTGTAAACGTGAGAAAACAATTTAGAGCAGAATAGTTTGTTTATTTCAATACACATTTACTACCTGTAACAAGTACAGATTATTAATGACTAAAATTGAATTCGAAAAAATATATGCAATGTTGACAGACCAATAGATTACATATGCCTGTTAGCAAATTATTTCTTTTTACCCCTTATCAAATTTTAACTAAAAAAAAAAAATGGATTTTTTGAAAAAATCTATCTTTAAAATAACCATTTTAAATCAATACTGGATAGAAATTTTTGAATTTTATTGAATTGCATGTGTTTATACCAAAAGATCCTTTAACATGTACTTGAAAAAATTTCCTTACTAAATGAAATTTTAGATTTTTCCTAAAAATATTTAAAGCTTTTCATCACTCTTTTTAATTAATAAATTAAAAATTCCTAGTCACACTCCTGTTTATAAAATATGTAAAATTGGAAGTTATATTCCACGAATAAAGCAAACTAATAAAACTAGAACTGTAACAATAATTAAATAATAATTTTTTTTACCTAATAAGATAAATTAATTTTAGTAGCAGCAGATTTTTATATTTACCAGATGCGATCTGTTGGAGCAGGTGGTATATTAAGAGCTAAAATGCCTTGCAGTAAATTAACTTCAACTGTCAAAGTAAGAGGCATGTTTGATATGTCTCCAACATATTTCTTCACGAATCTACTCTGAGCTACAGTTTGAAAGTGCTTATGAGTCACCCACTTCTCAATTCTATTGATTAATTTATGCTTCGGTGATCTGCAAAATAATAAAAAATAATTCTGCTTTATTCAATATTGAATTATAATATTTTACAAGGGAAAACAGATACAGGTTGACCAGAAGGAAAATTATTGGGATTTCCGCGATATTTTTCGGTTACCTGTACTTTTACAATAATGCGAATGCAAACTACTAAAAACTAAATTTAAGAAAATTTATCATACAAAATTAAATTTGCTCATAAGTTTAACAGAAATATTAAGTTATTGATAGAAATCGGATTTCTTGTCCTTATGTAGTTTCTTTTTACAGTTTTTAGCTTGACAAAAATGTTAAATTATCTGATTTAATTGTGATTTTTCAAAAATTACTTTCCAAATCTTTGATTTTATTTGATAATTTCCTAATATATACCTGTTGCTGGACACCACGAGATAAGTTATAAAAGAGTAACCTAACATTTAGGCTGCTTCAGTTCTATCAAATTGAAAGTTTTTTGTTTTTTTCACTATTAGCACAAAGACTTGTTACACTTCACTTGTTACATAAAACTTTTTGTAAACTTTGTAAATGAAAGTGTTGCAAGCAATTCATATAAAACTTATAAGCAACGGTAAAGTATTTTATACTTGATTAAAATATTGAAACATCGTAAACAAATATAAAAAAAAAATTTCATGCATAAATAGACAGAAATTTTAATAGTAAAGAAAAGCAATATTTGCAATCGAGAAGGCTAGCAAGTTTTTAAAAAAGTGCGAGACAGAATTCCAACAATAACATTGTTAGTGAAGAGTACAAGTTTTTTTTTTAAAAAACTGTTTACTTTACTGCATTGTTACTTGTATCAAAAGAAATTATTGAAATCTAAATTAAAAAATTTTATAAAAGAATCATAATGTATTCATTTAGAAAATGTGTAGTATTCAAAAGTACCTACCTTTTATTGCCGCTACTTTCCTCATCAGAGGCATCACTGCCATCCATGCTTTTCAAGGGAGAAAAATCAAATTAAATCTCAGGCATATTTTTTAGAATTTAATCATTTTTTAACTTAATTTATCACACACACTTAATTTATCACAGAAATTCAATTTTACATATAAAAGAACGATTTTACTATACACACTTTTAATGAAAAGAATTATAAGAAATGAGTTACCTTTGTTTGAAGTTTGTAGTATCTGAAACTTCATTACTGTTTAGTGGCTTTTCTTTAGGAATCTGTAACCTTGTTTTAAGTGTCATGTAAAATGATCCAGAATAAGTGAAATCAAAATCAAACCAGACACCAAAGCTATCAACTGTAGGACTTGAAACAGCATGAAGTTGTGGAACAGAAGTACCCATAAAAACTTCAGTTACTGTTAGAGGTTCAACAAAATTTGGCAACTGAAACGTAATTAAAATTAAATTTTTAAAAAAATTCAGCCAAAAATTACAGAATTTGAATAATCCGAAAATGGTATTAGAATTAATCTGAATTCAACTTTAAAAACTTACATCAATCTTATCAAGCTTCCTTTGTATTCTGACCATAACTTCATCACACCATCTTTTCTGCGTAATAAAATCGTAACAGATGCGGCCTAAAGCCACATTCAACCATTCCACAGAAGTACTGTTTTTCAATGTACAACTACTTTTTTTATTGGATTCAGGAGATGTTTCTGAAGACATAGAATTCTGAAAATCATTTGGTATTCTTTGGTAGTTTTCCCAAATAAATTCCATATATTCTGCAAATTCGATGGATAATTTTGTTTCAGATGAAAGTAAATTAACCTCAGACTCAGTACCACAGCTATCTTCTGTTATGGAGAGGTTTTCATCAGAATTCGTTTCTAACTACAAAGTAAAATGAACTAAAATGTAATCATAAAATGCTAGTAAAGAAATTTATTTTAATTATAACAAAAAATATTTTGAAAAAAATAATAATAATAATTCTTTTATACATTGCATACTCTCAAAATGAATTAATGTTTTCTTTTAATTGGATGTAATTTAAAAGATAAATAAGAAATATATATTTTATAATAACTTCAAGTTTGTGTGTGGCAGTCAGGGAAATATACAAAGGTCTAATTAACCTAATTGCTATTGTTCAATCAGGCTAAAATTTAACAGATAAATTCGATGAAAATGCATTCTATCAAGTTTTGCCAAGTTCTATCAAGTCACAATCACCGTTTTTAAATACACTTCTGTTACCACTTTGGAATGTTTATAAACCAACTTGTCATCATCCAATCACGCTGAAATTTGACTGATACATTTGTTGTTGATAAGAATGCATTATATTAAATTTTGGGATCTGTCACTGTCATTAAAAGACAGCTTTTACACATGCTGCTATTGTGGTTTCTGATGACTAATTTATACACTTGCCCAATCGGGATGAAATCTGGCAGGCATATTAGATGATGATATGGCATTCTATCAAGTTTTGAGACTGTCATGCAAAGGCTGCTTTATGCATGCTTATATTGCTTTACATCAAACTTATCAGCTTTAACTCACATTCTATTATCCAGATGCTAAGCTTAATTCAAGCATGTTCAATTTGGTGATATTTAATGACTAAAACCTTTCCCTATTAAGGTTGAGGAGGCAAAATTTTCAGAGGTTTAATTAACCCACTCACTCTCATCCAGTCGGGCCGATTCTTGGCAGATAGACTTATTGTGGATGAAAATGTATTCAATCAGGTTTAGGAGGTAAAAAAAGTTAGTTAATTATTTGTAATGGATGCGTTCTTCATAGTAGTCAAACATTACAAAAATTCAATTGAGTAATTACACATAAAAATTGGCAATGCATACAAAGGATTTATATTAAAAACTTTGTTTTCATAGGTTATATTATTAACTGAATAAAAGAAAAGTTGAAAAAAAAAAAAATTTAAACAAGAATGTAACAATGATAAAATATTTTCAAAAATGTATTATTTTTGGATTAAAAGTAAACAACTGCATAAAAAGAAATATTTATCAGTAAACTATAGGATAAACAATTCATAATAATTAAATAATTAAAAGACAAAAATTACCAATGATGAAAAACTCATTGCTGAAGCATCAAATTTACGAGAACTAGAAGACAGTGACACATTCTGCTGGATTGAATTCTTATCACATGTTTTTAGACAATTAGACAATGCCTGATACCAAGACTCTTTTTCACGACTAGTTAAGGCAAAGAAATAGAGAGCTCTATGGGTTGACATTTCCAGCAGTCCATCTTCATAAGCAACCAAAGATATGAAATCACATTTATCTTCATGATGCAAGTCCTCGAAAATTCCAGAAGCAGATTGAGTCTTTTTAGCATCAGGGGGTAAGATGATACAAATGGGATACTTCTTACTGAAAATCCTGAAATGTACACAGTAATTGAAATAAGACAGTTGCAAAACGGATACATTTTCTTCTCAAAAATCACAATACTTGTTATTTTATAAATGAAAATTATAACATTTAGATGATGAACTTTCAGATCTTACAGAAATGTCGATGTAAATTTTTATATTTTGCCGAGTAAAGAATAATAGTGCTTATGCAATGCTGCCAGTAGTAGTTTTCAATATAAAAATTTAAGCTTTTTCACTAAATGTGCTAGTATTCATTTTCTAACCTAATCTAGCGAGTTAAAGAAATATAGCTTGATGAATTTAACACTTTCATTAAAAAGTATAGTTAGTAGCTGAATTACATTGTTTAATACATCATTTCTACAAGCGGGTTGAATCAAACTGATAAATCTATTAACATTTAGAACATAATATTTTTTTCTTAAGAGTGCAAATTTATATAATAGAATAAAGGTTTCAATGAAGAGAAAGTGGTATGACTTATCACTTGATGCAGAATAATACAGTAAGAGAGAGAAAACTACTTAATATCAAAATATATTTTTAAAAACATATATTTTAATGGAGGGAGTGGAAAAGCAATTCAAAAGTACCTCTTTTTAGGTAAACCTTTGGGAACTAAGGATACTTTAGCCCCACAAAGATTATAAGCTTCGTATGGAATACCAACATCATTTTCATCTTTCGTCTGGGAAGATATCTTAAGACAACCATCTTCTATAGATATGGTTACTAATTCAGAAGGTGAGCTATTTTGCTGATCAGGATCATAATTTCCTTTTAAAATTCTAACTGTACCCTAAAAGTAATCAAAATACCTAATTTCAAAAATATATTGAAGTAAAAAAGTTTTGAATACAAGAACATTGATTTGACAAATTTATAAAAAATAACAATACTCCTAAGTTGTTTAAATATGAAATAATCCCTTTCCAATATACAATATTCCCCATACAAAAATCTATAAAAATTACCTAAATATTAAAATAAGTAAATTTAAAACAAAAATAATATAACAGAACATTGAAAAAGTAAAAAATACTTTCAAATTAAAAATTAATTTTTTCACAAATAATTCATCTGTAAATAATAGATCAATAATAAAATATGTTGATCAATATATTGTTATGAAAATATATTTGTTAAACTTTCTTTCAAAACTGATATATCTATCTTAAACTTTATTAATTCTATTAATGTGCAAAGTAACAAAAACCTCATAAATAAAAATGGTCTAGATGACCTTTGGTTTTCACCAATGAATGAGAATTTTAAATTTCTTATTTCTTTCTGACCATGAAAAGAACTGAAGAAAAAAAATGATAACTAGAGATTTTAGTCACATTCAAAAGTATCCATAAAAATATTCAAAGCTTTGCAACTTTTCTGACATTCATTTTTTAAGAATTTTTTCTAAAACAATACAAATTTAAGTATTTATTGTACTTCATAAAATATACTTGCCTTAAAAGCTTTATCAGCTTCATTAAGATAAATTGTAGCCGTTTCCAATTTAGCATGATTATAAGTAGCATGTCTAGGAGCACTTTGTATGGACTTTTGCATTTTAGTAAACAGAGTAAACGATATGTAAAATATAACAGATGCATCAAAAATACCCTCAATATAGTACTCTGTGAAGAAATTGTATTTATGAATAAGAATAGCAATCAGTAAAAGCCAATGCAGTGCAGGAATGGATACAAAAATTTTATGTAGAGTATAAATTACACCTGGATGTTTATTCGTTTCAACTATTTTATCAGGTGTTTTATTTCGGCCACTGTAAGCATTTTTAGGATACTCATTAAATCCTAATTGGTTGAAAGTTTGTACACCACTAGATTCTCTTTTTAGGCTGGCAGTACTTAAATCAACAAGCTCAATTTCATTTGGATTGCTGGATGCAGAAGTCTCTATATTTTGGAATAACTTAGCAGGCATAGAAGTGACGTTGAAGGACTCCGAAACGGAGCTTTTTTCTTCACTATCTGAAGAATTATCAATGACATCCATAGAAGCTCTTCGAATGAAAGTGTGAGCAGGGCTGGAAGGAAGGCTCCTACTCGCCATTTTTGGCTTCAGAAACATTTTTCCAGAATCCTCACCTGAACTTTTCGCTTCTTCAAAGCACTCTATGGCTTCTTCAACACTAGATGCTTCAATCAGTAAATCATTAGCAACAACAGACTTCAATTCACAAGGAATGGATTCAAGAACAAGTTCGCCATTTGATTCTTTTATTTGAGGAATGGTTTGAGATTTATCTATCGCTGAAATTTGCTCTTTGTTAAAAGAATTGTCTTTATCTTCCAATTTTTTAACTAGCTTTTCTGTAATACCTGATAGTAAATGCGAAGTTCCAACTTTTTTACTTAGTTTATTCAGAACAAAGCCTCTCACTGCCTGCTTGAAAGGAGATGTTTCTGGAATGGAATTTTTGGCAGGAGTACACTCTCCAGAGATGCGTTCATGTTCCACAATTCGTAAGTCTGGTATCCTATCTCCAGTCGGACCCCCAGAAAGTTTAGGACTAGCTTGTGCTGTAGGTTGGTTTACTATAGCAGTTTCTGTCTTGTTTTGGAAACTCTGAAAAACACCTTCTTGATCATTCTTAGAGTATTGTAAGCATATCTCTTCTGGATTCTGAGTTGATCGCAAAACTGTCGACATGATTTGCTTCAAAAATCCACATTTAGAAAGTTGTTTATCAAAAGAATCTGAAATAAAAGGGAAATTTTAGAAATGAGTACAAATAATGTCTACTCACATTACCATACTTAAGTGTCTTACACAGATTTAGAATGAAAAGCAATTTAGTGGTGGAAGTCCTCATAATATTATACATTAAGACAATTAGATCCTTTATTTACTGATGGGTCTTTAAAATGGTCAAATAAGTTCCCTCATGGTACTATATAAATTTCAATACTTTGAGACTCATCTGGACTTTGAGATCCACTTCTATGAAATTTATTCTTCAATTGTTACACGGCAGCACAAGCTTATTTCCCTTTGAAAAAGTTAGCAATTTTTTTTAAAAAATTCAGTAAACAAAAGGTTAATAAAGAACATTTGCAACTAACCTTTTTAGGTCTAAAGTAATATATGACAAACTGAAGATATCAGAGTTTTTTTATGGAAGGTGACAATTTGGGTTTTAAATAGCATATTTATTAAGAGTTAATAAAGAGATACATTTTGCTTAGATACATTTTTGCAAATCTATTCCCATTAAAAACTAAGGACAATTCCGTTGAGAACTATTAATTCAAAGCAAATTTTGATTTTTCTAGGAAAAATTTATTTAAAACATTCAAGCTCAAATAATTAAAATTAGAAAATGTGTGGGATTATTTTATCTATCTAGAAAATTAAAATATCAAAACATAACTGTTTTTTATTTGGAACAAGCTATATAGTTTCTATATCTAAATATTACCAGTCTAATCCAAACTATCTTAAGGCTAAATGTTTTGCTTAAACAGGTATGCATATTCAGAGTTTGTATAGTATATATATATTTCTGTTACCATTTAATAAAAGTATCGTCAATCGGCGATGCGGTAAAAGACTCTTGAGCTTTAAATAATAATTTAACCATAAAAGCTAAATTTTAATACAAAATATAAGTAAAAAAAAAAAAAAAACGAAGAACAAGGTAAGTATAGAACGAACGAACTGTTCAAAAGCGCTTTGCAATAAAGATTTAAAATGTTTCTTGGTTTGGATTCTGAATGTAACAGGTTATCCCGTTATCAAGGAAAACTGAAGACGGAAAAACTATACATTTAAGTTTCTGTCTGAGTATTCATCTCAACTATTTAACATAATGACAAGATCTCACAAAGATTAAAAGAAGGAAAGTACACAACCAAGGTCAACGGAACAATTTTAAACCAGATACTGTATTTTAAATTGATAAAATAACAATGTAAGCAAATTAATTCCGGTTGTACAATTAATATTTAAAAAATAAACAATTGCCAATGATTACTAAAATTTTATAAATAAGTAAGACTTACTATTTCAGATTGGTCACAAAAGACCTGAATTTATCTACTTCCTTGTAAAAATGCTAAAGTTCAGAATAAGGGTAAATTTCTGTGACACACATTTAACTCTGAATAACATACAAGTTAAGTAACATTCCTTTTCACGGATGAAGAAGCGCTTTAAACGATGTCACTCCAGATATTTTTCAAGTTTTAAATCCTATTTCTTCCGTCCGATCCTTTGAACTGGAAGAAAGGCTTCTTTTTGTTTTTCTAAAAGCTGCGTTTTCTAATAACGTCATTCCGTGATATCAAAATATTATGTTTAGCAGACGATTAGCTAGATTGTGTTTCGATTTTGATTTGGACTTTATTTCTAAGTCGAAATGTTAAAGCTAAAACGTTATTATTTATAAATATTACTCAAATTATAATATAATACAAAAGTAAATATAATAGTTTTTGAATCATAAGAATTATAACGTATCTGACACTACACAGAAAGCTTAAGTATGATGACGTCTTATCAGCTAATACATGCAAGAAAAATCATATATGCATTCATGATTAGCTAAATTATCAAAAGTAAATTTTGCAAATGCTTAAAATAATGCTTGTCCAAGAAACATACACACTTTAACTTCTACTAAGTGTTGGGTTTATTTACTTTGTAAAGCTCCATCTGCCCGGTGCTCTCTTCCTGTGTATTTTACAAATTCCCTTTTGATTTTATGATATTTGTAAAAAGATGAAGGACGCTGAACTCTGGAAAATTTCCTCTAAAATAGTATGCTCTTTTGAAATTTATCAAAGATATTCCTTTATTAATTTTTCTTATAATATGGTTTTAAACAATTGCTTTTTCTTTAGGAAACGGCTGTAATATGTGAAAAATCCACTGACATCGCAATAACGGAATTTCGTGACAAGTATTTCATTGTGATCAGTGATAGTGGAAAAATAGGATCTCTAGTAATGATTATAATGTTATTTTGGATAAAATTCTAAGTACAGTACAGATTCTGCGCCAAGGTGATTTTCGCCAACAAATGGTAGCCTTTTTTTATATAACTAGTGAACTGCCTATTGTTTCCTTAATTTGACGCGGTTTTATGTAAACAATTCTTGACGTAGAATCCGTACTGTACTTGAAAGTTTCACCTTAGTTTTTACCATATAGCATCGCCTTTTGGCTGTATTGTCATTACTTAAGAACATGATTAGAAATGCTCATACACAAAATTAAATATATATGTTTAAAAATTTTACAATACAACTCTATAAGTGTTCTGGTCTACTTTTTTTAGAAGGCATAAAAATTAGCAGGTTCTAGTTAGACTATAGCTATTGATAGTTTAACTAATTTATTATTCTAAAAGAGCCTTTGTGATTAATTTTAGCTTCTAATCTCAAAATAAGCTTCGGTAAAAACATTGGATATTGTGGTGTTTCTTTCTTTTTCAAACTCAACTGCCTTGGCAGAAATGGAAGCAAACATAAAATTTAAAGCAACCCAAAACTGTAGTGAAGTTTGTTTCCAAGTACGAGGCTTCCCCAAATTGAAGTCTGCTGCAGAGCTTTTTTTAGATATTATATCTCTTCTAGCCTATTACCTGCAAGCTGCGATAAAGAAAATGGCTGTTAACCCTTCTCGATTTCAACTTATTAAACTAAGTCAGTATTTTCAGTTAGTATTTTTTGTGTGCATATTAATGCCAAATAATATAGATGCAAATATGTTGTAAATGGTGCTCTTAGCTTTTATGATTTTTCTGCGAATATAATTATGTAAATTTGTAAAATATAGAAAGTCCGATATTTGCTATATTGTTTTTGATCTCAACTTGCTTCAATGACAAACACTGCCCCTGTGTATGACAACTTGCTTTTGGTGGTGATGGTATTGTTAAAGTTTGTTTCATTTTCTTAATTACAAAATCAAAAATTGTACATTTTTGTTTCTAGTTCAAGCAAAAACAACAACTGTTGAGCAGTTTCATGCTTTCACAGAAAACATGTTGAAATTTTTAGTATTTATTTTCAGGTTCAAGTTACTCATGAAACTTCAGGAATGGAAACATTATTCAATTCTAAGGTTTTATTTGGAAAAGATGAAGTATGACCTTGTTCTTTTATTTTTTCAATTAGTTTTACTCTTTAGAAATTTTATGTGTTGTGCTGTACTGCAAAGATTCTTCCAATCAGAAACATTTAGGCATCTATAAAATTAATATATTGTCTGTACATTTTTTTTTTTTTTTCATATAGTTATTTTTTTAACTGCAAAATTTGGCTAAATTTTTTTTTAAATATGAAAGAAAGCAACAATGTTGCTTACAGATTTATCTTTGGCATATTTATTTTACATAATCCTATTCTATTTCCACATTACTATTCTTTCTATAATATACAAAAACTTTATAATGTTATAAACCATAACCATATAGTACTTCAAGTTATCATCAAATTTACTATTATCCTCTCTCACAATTATTTTTGGCTTTTAGAAATGGAGTTCAAAAGAAATTTCAAATAGATTTTCTTTCAGTTTATAGCTTATCTATTTAATTAGAAATATTTAATTTTTTCTCTATATGGTATTGATTCTACCTAATTAAAATTGTAACTTGTATTGATTGCCATGATTTTGTACAACAAGCCGAATATCTGAAGCCTCAACTTATCCAAGAAACCCCTGATATCTGAAATATGAGCCAAATCTAAGAAGCCGTTTAACTTCTATTGTAACAGGGGTGAAAATCTTCCTCTTTTTCTCGGTGAAGTTTTGCTTTTTCTACAGTTTTATTATTTTCAGTGAACTTTATCAGACTAAATTTGCCGAACCCCCCCCCCCCCCTTCTCCCCCCACCCCTTGAGAAAAAATGTCTGGCTACACCACTGTTCTGTATGCACATTAATACACAATTATATCCTTATTCAGATATTTTTGTAGTTCAAAATAATGCTGCATATATTTTCTTCTTTTTTGCTTTTTGACTGTTTTCAACCCTGATAATTTGAATATTATTCTTATGGATTTGAATTGCACTTTGTCTGCTGTATTTTTTGTGTTATATAAGTGATGTTAACATGAATAAATACTTTTTATCAATCACCTCAATATATCTTTGTTTCATTTTAAATATTATTGACTGCTTTATATATTTAGAAAACATCCTCTTGGTTATGGACTTTCATCAGATTTATTGAAAGATATATTCGATAAATCCTAGTTGCATACTTCATAACACAATGATATTTTAATATCACAAAAAATTAAATGTATAAACTACTTATAGTTTAACAAAATATTTATTTGGCAATAACAAAGTGAGTTTTGTGACATTCTGTTTGAGTCCTCTGATTCTGTGACTCATTATGTGCATTTCAAGTGAGTTAGTGAGACATTTATAGTGGAGATAAGTTTGTTTATGTTTTCAAATATTCTGCTTTTCCGTACTACATCTGAAGTTATTTAGTAATTCTCCTTGCCATTATTTTGGTAAATTTTCGAATCGATAGGGAATGAGGTTTCTAAAATGCCTCCCTTTTTATCATATTCTTTAAATACTGTTCTTACTACAAAAAATTTTTTTTTTTTTTTTTAAAGATCCATGTATTTAATTTTTTTTTTTTTTTAAATTAATTTACAAATTTGATTTCATTAAAATTGTGCAAAATGTGTAGTATAGGTTTAGGATTGTGTAATCATTTTTATACTTTACTAAAAAAATATTTTAAACATGCTATTTTCAGCCTGAAATTAATGCAGTAGCCTGTGCTTTGACAGAAACATGCAATTTGCTTAAACCAGTAGTATTTGGTTTCTCATTAAAGGATTTTTCTTCATCTACTGTAAAAGACCTGAAACAAATAGTTGAAAAACTTACTAAGAAATCTCCAACAGAAGATGTGTCTTCTGAAAATCTTCCCTCTTCAATCTCCTTAAATGTATAACAGATCTCTGTTCAGTGTGCCTTTAATTGTTTTGTCTCATGTTAATAAATATTTTTGTTAAAAATGTTTGCTAGTGATCAATCTTTAAAACACAACTATTTCTTAATATTACCTGTAATGATTTTTATTTTCATTTATAATATGCTTTAAATTTGCACAAAATATTAAATTATCGAACATTAATTATTTTACCATTATACCACTATGATATTTGCTTTTACCCTTTATTTACTGACCCGACTTATAAGTTTCGTCATTGTATTAAATTAAACGCTTTGATACCCATTGGGACTTTAAAATTTACTTCTATGAATTCATTCATCAATTGTTGGATGGCAACACAAGCTTTTTTCTCTTTATATGCAAACACATGGACAAAATTCAATCTTCTAGTTATCCATCTTGGCCTAGAATGGTCTTATATACTTCTTTATAGCAAGATTCCAAAAAGAAATAAGCTTGTGCTGCCATCCAACAATTCAAGAATGAATTTCATAGAAGTGAATTTCAAAGTCCTAATGGATATCAAGTGTTTAAATTAATACAGAACCATGAGAAAACTGACGGGAGTTCCTTCTGTAAATAAATGGCTAAAGCAAATATCATAGCGATATAATGGTAAAAATTAAGGACTATTATGCGTTTTATTTTAAAATTTAAAAAAAAAAATACTATCCGAAATTGAATTCCCAAAATTCCTCTTACAATTTTTATAGAATTGTCCGAGCTTATCTTTGAAACTTCTTTACAGTTTTAGGTAAGGTGCCAATGGATTGGAATGTGACCAGTGTCACGTTACTTTTTCAAAATAGTCTAAAATGCAAGGTAGGAAATTACAGACTGGTTTGGGTTTAGAAAGGAGAACTTGCACATAACTATTCTCTTGCAACCTTACAATATTTCATTTGGAAGCTCAAAAATGCTTCACACAATGTATAAGTTGGAAATAATTGGGATTTATAGCAAAATTTAAAAATATGTTAACAGGAAGAGAGCAATTATTAACAGAGGGCTGAAGTATAAAGTAGTGGTGTAGGTTTTAGAGGGGGGGGGGGACCACTGAATGTTTCAATTCAATCAATGATACAAAAGTATTGATTTAATGGGAAAAATCAATATTTTTTTTTAAGGTTGAAAAAATATTTTTACTCATCTGCATTAAAGTGAAAAACCAACCAGTCAATTCCCATTGTTTTTAATAAGATCAATATTAGATACCTAAGTAGTTTAATATATCACATATAGTAGTTTAATTTAATGCATGACATATAATGGGAAATATTTAAGGGGGGCAGGGAGAGAGAGTTGAACCTTGTACATCTCTCCATCGCTTTATAGAAACACCCCTCTACACTTCGGTCACTATGAAATATTATCCTCAAGAGAATGGAATCTATGGTCTCAAACATAATCATTTGCAAGAGGGTTAAGATAAATAGTAAGACAGTAGTTTTTGTAATTTAAAACTCATATACTTCCTTTTTCCTGTGAATTTTAACACTTGTCTTTATTTTATTTTTAATTTTCAAATCTCAAAGAATCGTAAGTACACCCTCATTCACCTTCACAAGTGATGCCTATGCTAAAATCAATAAAAGTGAGGTTATTTACCACCTAAAAGTGTATCAATTAATTTATTTTTTCTTAAGTTTGGACACCAGTATGGGGCAAGTAAAACTAAATTTAACAAGATTCATCAAGGACCGTTTCAACTGAATCTAGCATTTTTTTTTTTGCTGTGTTATATTGGATTGGCTACGTCTTGAATATGCTATGCGATTCTGATCACCTCATCGTAGGAAGTAAAAGGGACAGCAAAAATAAACGTTGAGAAACTAGTTTGGTTTAAGATGCGGTGCTAGATTGATAGGAACTTATAAGTAAAAATATGGAAGCACTAAGATTTGATTCGATTACTTAATTTTATCGAAAAAGGATGATATTTGAAGAATTTAGTGTATAAAATAAAGGGGACGCGACAAGAGGATACAAGATAAATCATGATTCCAATTCAGAGAAGTTTTTAAAATAGAAAAGTTGATGAGAAAAATGGAACAATAAATCTGCCAGACTACATCGTGAAGTGTAGTTGGTCGTCATTTTGTATTTATATTTCCATACATACTCAAATTTAAGAAACAGTGGGCTGCGTGGGGAGATCGTTAGCTGAACCACAAATGAAAATTTTGTGCCTGTTTGGTCGTCAGACATTATTTATATATCTTTCCTGAAACCTAAAAATAATGTTGAATTTCCAAACAAAAGAAGTTGAAAAGTAGTTTTAAGACAATTTCTTGTGCCAGGAGAGCAATTACTATTTGTTGTATATGAATTATAACGAATCATTCAAAATTAAATTTCAATGACTGATGGAACAATATCGCGTTTCTACGGGCTAAACAAAAAGCGCGACTGATAGAAAAAACCTATGTAAAAGAAGCCTAAATTTAGAAGATTACAAACGTGACAATAGGTTAAACTTCAATCAAAAGAATAAAGGTTTTTTCCATTTTCTATAGTTGTCTAGTGAACAATAATAATAATAAATGAAGTTCGAATTTCTGAAGCTGAAACTATTAACGCCCACCGCATGAATGGACTAATGGAGGGCTAATGTCTCAGCCCGCCAAACCACCAATACTTTATTTTGGTGACTTAAATTATAGTGTCACCTTCCATATTAGACAATTTTTGATACGGAAACATAAAAAATTCTGTACTATAATTTATACAAATAAGCATTTCGCATATTTGTGATTTTTTTCGTCTTGTAATTTTCAATGAATTTATTTTTATATTGAATATTAATCCACCAACTTTCGTTTAATTTACTTCTAACAAATAAATTTCTACAAATTTGATCTTCTATTCATGTCATGCCGACATTGTAACTGCATTTCTGCGGTCAAAAAAAATAAAACTACTACTACAGTTCGTTCATTGATATGTACTTTTCGTAAGATGTGAATGAAAGGAAGCGCGACTATAGTGAGAGGAAGTGGAGCAAAAAGTAAGGGGGAAGGAAGGAGGCAGCAGGCTAATCAAAATGGCGGTTAGCAATCGTGGTCGTAATATACAGGCGATGAATATAACATCGCTTTTCAGCCGCCTTCACGGTGCATTTTCTGAAGCTATGGCTACTCCAAAGTTTGTGATTGATCGCCGAACTATTGAAAAGACTTGGAAACTAATGGACAAGGTGGTGAAGTTGTGCCAACATCCGAAAATGAACTTGAAAAACAGCCCTCCTTTCATTTTAGATATACTTCCGGACACGTATCAGCATCTTCGCACGATTTATCACAAACATGAGGACAAAATGCATGTTTTAAATGACACGGAATATTTTCGCATTTTCATAGATAACCTGAATCGAAAGTGTAAACAAGCCATTAAACTTTTCAAGGAAGGCAAAGAGAAGATGTTCGACGAGTCGTCTCACTATCGACGGAATCTAACAAAACTTAGTCTAGTTTTTAGTCATATGCTGTCAGAACTAAAAGCTATTTATCCAAATGGTAGTTTTTCAGGAGATGGTTTTAGAATTACAAAAAGTGATGCGGCAGAATTTTGGAAAAATGCTTTTGGTGAAAGGTAGTTAATCGCCAATGTTTACATTTGTGTTTACCATTGATAGTCTGTTCAGCTCTGTATAATTCCTAACTTTCTAGCTTAGAACAATCTTTCTTTATTATATTTCTTTACTATTATTCTTTGCCTTATATAATCCATATATTTTATTACTATGATACCTTGTATGAATTCGACACACACACACACAACCTATTTTAATGGGTGATATGGGCATATTTTTGTGCGATCTCTCTTAAACTCTTAAAACATTTTCACTATTTTCCAATGGAATTGTAAATTATTGTCTTATTTAAAAATTGCTGGGTCCCGAAAGTGAAAAAAAAGTTAAATTTTGAACTGACTGACAGACCTATTCCCCCTTCCACCGAAAATTGGTTTATTATGCTGTATTAAATATCCTCTTGGTCTCTTTTCCAAAGGACTCTGAACTTTTTGTCATCCAGCAGGGTTCCCACAGTCATTAAAAGTGCTTAATATTTTTTAACTTGGTTTTCAAGGCCTTGAAAATGCTTAGAGGTATTTAAAAGTCCTTAATTTTTGCAGATGTTGTGTGCCCAACTGCAAAATTTATAAAAATGCAATTCAGTCTTGCTATCCCAGTTAGGCCACTACTTATCCGCACTATATCGGAATTATCTGACATTTATATTATGCATACACCAACTTGTAATTTCTTTAGTGGAATATACTTTATTAAAAATTTGTATATAGCCATGATGCCTGAAAACAAATTGTCGAAGGTCCTATAAAAAATTGAACAAATGTAGTATAGGACATTCGAAATTTTGTTTCATTTGGCGAATTAGAAAATTCGCCAAAATTAAAAACACAGTGACTAAAATAAAATTAAAATATAACTATTTTAATAAGTAAAAGTAAAATATATCTTAAAATAAAACCCGTTGTCTGAAACAGCATTATATCTGTGGAAAAAAATTCCAAATAAAATCGTGCCAAAGAAATGTCCTATACTACATCTACCTAAAAAACATTATTTAGGTCCTTAAAAGATTATGATTTTCATTCTGTGATTTGAGTTGGAACCCGGCCCAGTGATAAAAACTAGCTTTGCTTAGTATTAGCGTAATGTTACGTCTGATTGCAGTGGGGAAAAAAAAGCTAATAAAAATAAAATAGATATCTACATGTTAACTCATTTTAAATTTTCTTCGGTGTATGAAATAAATGTTAGTTGATCATCAATGTAAGATACTGACTAGTAAATTAATGCTAAAACTTTAATATAATTCTTCGATTTTGTATATTACGAAACATCATGCTTGATGAATGCAAGTAAACATAGGATAAAATATCTAAAAATTAGTGGTACTTGAGTATTAACGCCACCGCAGCCGAAGTTTTCTGAAGTAGTTATTTTTGGCGGCACCTAAAAACCATCAATAAAGTGCAATCTTGTTGGCTCTTTATTGGCAGCATTTTAAAAACCGCCAAATCTGTAGCTACGTGCACAGTTATCTTTGGTGGCACTTAAAAACCGCCAAATCTGTAGCTGTTAATACCTAAGTACCGAATTAATTAAAAAAATAATTAGAACTGAAAGATATGGAGTTCCCTGGGATAAAAATCTTCCGTTTTTATGCGGATTTCCACTTTTATTTTTCTCTGAGAATTTCCTCTTTTTTTACAATTTTATTATTTTTAGTGGACTTTATCAGACTAAACTTTCCTAAAGCCCTCCTCGGAAAAAGTTTCTGGCTGCACCACTGTTCTGTACCCACATAAGCTGCACAGTTATTTTCTTATTTAGCTATTTTTGTAGTTCAAAATAATGCTGCATATATTTCTCTCTTTGTTTACATTTTGACTGTTTTCACCCCTGGATTCCTCCTCATAGAAACTATTTTATCGATTAATATTCACTTTCATGAAATAAATTTATTGTTTGATGTAATGATACCCTTCTCGGTAGATATTTGTAGATATTTTGTTACATGTGTATAATGCGGGTGTTTGTAGGTGTTTTCTTGAGAATTTTGAAAGTTTCATATGTTCAGTAATATTTGATAGGTAAAACTAAATATGAAGAAAAGCTTGCATATATATTAATAAATTTAAACTATTTAGGATATGTTTTTGTGTGTATAGTAGTACTATAATTACAAAAAAACACATTGATTCTTCACTTGCAGCATTTTTTCTTTCCCTTATGTTAGCTCCAATCAAGTTTTTAATCTTTAATGCATAAATTTTATGCTTATTACCTTTAGATATTTGCAAATATACCAATGAATTATTTCTCAAATTTTATAAATTTATTGTTACTTTAAGATAGCCATGTTTTTCAATGTTGGTTGTATCGGTTTTGGTACGATGGTAGTACAAAATAACTATAAAAATCAAAAAATTTGAATTATAACAACAATTTTATCTTGTTATAAAAAGAGAATAATTAAAAAAAAAAAAGAAATAAAAAAAAGAAAAAATTGTGTTAAATGAAGTTTTCAATGGTATATTACTGTGATTTGTATTGTTAAAATGTATAATAGCAATTAAAGAAATAACTGAGAATTACTTATTATTCCTGCAACAAGATTTTAGTGTTTAACCTTAATGCAGTTACCTAAAAAAAATTCTGTTGGCATTGGTCACGTGTATGCTAACTAGTTGCTAATTAGCTACAATATTATTTCATTGCTTTTTTTATAAATATATATATTTAAGTTTGTATGTAATTATTTTTCAGCACAATTGTTCCATGGCGGGTATTCAGACAAACTTTACATCAAGTACATGCAATTAGTTCTGGGTTAGAAGCAATGGCTCTTAAATCCACTATAGATTTGACCTGTAATGACTACATATCGAATTTTGAGTTTGATGTTTTTACAAGGTATGCTATTCTTAATAGTAATATTTTACAATATTGTAGTTTTTTAAAGCTTTTCTTGTATTTTTAATGTTTTGCATTTGTATACATTTTGAATTTCGTTTTTATGCGATTTTATGGTAATGTAAATGGATCGTATTTTCTTACCAAACCCAAATTAAAAGTAATGTACAGACATTATTAAGAATGAATAAATTTAAAAATTTATATTTTTTTCAATCAAAAAATAACGAAAGAAAATTATTTTAAATTATAAAAGAAATTAGTATTGAAATAAGTCAATTATCAAACGTTAATCAGCCAGTCTTCATAAATTCGTGCATAAAATTTTTAATAGTTTACAACTTGTCAAGAATTTTTCTTCCCCTAAAAAGTAAAATCACCTTTTCCAGCTATTTATCATTTGCGTGATCTATCTCTCTTTTTTCTTCTTCAAAACATTACTTTTGTCATTTAAACTTGTCATGACATTTAATTAGTTAGTATTTTTAAACTTTTATTCTTTTAAATTATTATTGTAATAGCTTAAAAGTGTCTTATGTATTTTATGACTCCAGTACTACTGTTATTGGTAAAGAAATAAAAAAATAAAAACCCCTTCACTTAATTCCAATCTATGACATTGGAAAACCATTTTAAATAAAAAGATTTTTAATGAGGTTGCAATGAAAATACATGTTTTTGTATTTTCAAGTCCAAATAATTATATCACACTGCAGGTGTGATATAACCATTTTGGTTGATTTTGATATGGGTTGAAAAGGGATCCAATAGTTATTGAATTTCGATAGCAATTGGGTCATTGTTTCACCCCCAGTACAATAATAGGCTTAAGCAAAGTAATTAGTTCTGTGGTTATTCAAAAATTCTTCTATAGTTGTTAAATATGTTTTTTTTTTTTGCTGTTTTAGTTTAGATATTAAATTTTATTTGATGTAACTAATGAAGTAGCATATCAATGGTCATCATTAGTTAAAGTTAGAGTAGCTAGTTAAAATTTGATTTCAGTTGCAATCTTTAATTTCCCTGCAGGCTTTTTCAACCTTGGTCTTCACTCTTGCGCAATTGGAATATATTGGCAGTCACTCATCCTGGTTATGTAGCTTTCCTTACATATGATGAAGTCAAAGCCAGGCTGCAAAACTACATAAGTAAACCAGGGAGGTAGGTTAAGTACATTTTTATTTTATTTATTCTCTTCATTACTAGTATAAAAGTATTTGAAAACATTAATATATCCATATTCGAATTGGTGAAGCGAGTTTAAGAATTGAATGTCAAAATACTATTTTTAATTAAATATTAGTTAATGTTTAAAGTAATATTTTGTTTTCTAGAAATTTTTCATGTATAAAGAGCTAAAAATATAAACATATAAAGGCTTTTTTTTTTTTTTTTGCTTTTCAAGTTTTTAATATTCTTTATAAACTTTTAACATAATACATAAGGATAGTAAAAGATGTCATTTCACTAAGTATCAAAAGTTCTAGGTTTTTTCTAAAAGATTGATAAAGTGGTTATTGGTCCGTTTCTATTCTAGGTTCTATATATATTATGAAGCCTCTGCTTACTATGGTTATCTAAGTCTATTTCTAAGCTCGATTAAGCTTTTTAGGGATTTTATTTTATTAAATGTAATACATACTAGCTATTTTAATCTGGATCAACCAAGAAATTGCTTAAAGAGAGTTTATTTGATTTAAAGCGTGGAAAACGTTTTTTCTGTCTTCTCTTTTAGCTTTAATAAAAAATCAATGATGTTAGCCAAGAGTTTTTATAAAGTTGCATAAAAAATTATAGTTTTATTAAGTCTTCCTGTTTTTTTTGCAGTTACGTTTTTCGACTAAGTTGCACCCGACTTGGCCAGTGGGCCATTGGCTATGTTACTGGTGAAGGAAATATTCTACAAACTATTCCTCAAAATAAATCTTTATGTCAAGCTCTCTTGGATGGTTATCGGGAAGGATTGTAAGTATATATGTTTTTTATTAGAACCTTTTTAATATAAAAACATTAACACAAAGTAATTTTTTGAATGCAAGAAGGAAGAGCTTGTAATTGAAAATGTAAGAGAAAAAAAAAGTTTTCTTAATTCGGTTTTGCTTGTAATTTATGCTATTTTAATGATCATGTTTCTTTTTGGTATACTAAACTGTATTTCTCAGTTCGTTTAGTTCAACTATGAAAACTTTTTCAGATTAGGAAGACCAGTGGACTGTCTAAATATTGATAAGTTGTAGCTGAATGATAGATAATATAAAACTTTTTATTCAAGAATACATTTTTCAAGACATTATACAATTACCTTTGTCTTTGTCTGATAAAAAAATTTAAATAAAATTAAATTACTGATTTATATTACTGCGTTGTATGCCAAAATTGGAATGACGATGAAACAATAATTGAAAACGTTTTTGGTAAATAGGCAAAATGGTATATTTTGTTTATTGTACTCTAGTCCATACATGTTTTTTGTATCCTCCCATGCCACCCTGTTTGATGCCAGCTCAGTTACTGGGAGTAATTACTCTAAGTTAGTATTAATAGTTGTTTTTTGAAAACTTGGTTTAAATCTTGCCTTTATTTTTTCAGTACCTTAGCTTTAGAAAGTCCGATTCAAATTGGTGGGGTATTTCTTATATTTTTAATTACTCTGTTGAATTTTAAAACAAAAGTTTATATGTTGCCTGAATTTTACAAAAAATCTATATATCAAATTCATAATCTCACATTTATACAGTACATATTTAAAAGATGCAATATACTTTTCAAGTAATGGGGTTTATCTTTGCAACGATGCATAAAACTATAACTTAAACAATGCGGGAAAGATGAAAGAAATTTTAATAGCTTTTAAGTTTTATTGTAACAGTATTTTGGAGATAGGTGGACCAGGAAGCTATAAAATAGTATTTGCAGTAATGAAGATATTTAACTGGTCCAGTTTTATTTCTTTAAATGCTTTGGTTGACCCACATTTATAAATACTATACAGACTGGATTTTATGCAATAGTAGGGATAACACTTATGAGCTACATAACCTAATATTCTTTTCAGCTACCTCTTTCCTGATGGTAGAAATGTTAACCCTGACCTAAGTTGGGCAGTTCAAGCTACACCAGAAGATCACATTAAAGTCACACAAGAGCAGTATGAATTATACTGTGAAATGGGATCAACTTTTCAGCTATGCAAAATTTGTGCAGAGAATGACAAGGATATTCGAATTGAACCTTGTGGTCATCTTTTATGCACACCTTGTCTAACATCCTGGCAGGTAGGTCTTTTTTTATATTTTCATTCTGAATTTGGTCTCAAGTACAGTACTGGCTGATTAAAAGTAAAAGTGGAGTTTAGCTGGTTAATGAGGTTTCACATTGTTGAAATCTTATTTACATACTGATCGCATGCTTTAGTTGTTCTATAAAACTTCTCATCCTTTAAAGATATTTCCATCTACTTATGTTCCAAGAATTTTTGTGTTATTGAAAGTATTTAGAAAAAAACCCATATTCTACTCTAATGATTAAATTGAAATAATTGCGCAGAATTTTTTTTTTTTTATATTTATCTTTTTGGGGAGTTATTGTTACTGCTGAGTCAAATTTATTTTGCTGCTTGTGTAAATAATTGTAACTTAAAATAAATGCAGTTGGTACTCTTTCGTTAGAAGGGAATCAGTTGACGTCAAGTCTAAATGTTAACATGTTTAATTGATGCTTAAATGTATCGCCAAGCCTAAATATTTGTGGTTTGTTATAGTGTTGCTATAGCAACCCTGTAACATCTTGTTATAGGAATTTTAAAGAATCTGAAGGTTATTAGTTTGAATGAGATATTGCTGCAATTTGGCAATTTTTATTTGGTATCTGTCTAACAGAAGAGTACTGTATAATTTCCATGTTTAAATATGTACGGTTTATTATTATTATTATACTTTAAATATATTTTAAATTATACTTTAAATGTCTACTTTTTTAATACATACTTAAATATATACTTATGATATATACTTATACTTAAATATATACTTATTATACTTTAAATATATACGGTTTAAGCCAAATATTTTTTTTTCTAAAAAAAAACCCCAATTGTTTTTAGTTTTTTTAAAGAATAATTTAAAATTGTAATTTTATTTATTTATAATTAGCTTTTTCAAATTATTTGATGTTGTAAATAACTTCTACTTTTAACCAAAAGTTTTCCATTTCAAAAGGAATTTATTGAAAATGTAACAGTTATAGAATGATGGTGAATGCAAGAAAATTATATAAAAAAAATTTGATGATAATGTATTGAAGGATGATAATGTATTGAATATTGAAGGAAGTTTATGTATTTCTTATTGCCAAAACAACTACAGCGAATGTTGAAAGAAATTTTAATTTCTTTGATGTTATACAATTGTTGCATAACAGACAGGTTTTAGAAAAGCATCAATTTTTGTTTTTTGGTTCAAAATGTTAAATGCAAAATTTATTTTAAATGGATTAAAGAAATAATAAAATAGTTTTATTTTTAATTTTTAAGAAAATAATTCACTAAATGAAATATCTACATTCTTGGTACTATAACATTATTGAGTGATGTTTTTGTAAATAAAATATTATATGGATAGATACTATTGAAAAAAAAAAAAAAAAAATAATATTAGTCTAATAGATGTACTAATGTATTATAATTATTAAAAAATATTAAACTTAAATTATAGTCGGAATTTTAATTTTTTTCTAAAATAAAAGTTTTGTGTTTCAACAACTTAGTTCTAAATCTTAAAAGTATCATTTTGAACAATTTATCACCATTATTAATGAATGTAAGAGCAATATTCCATGTATTATGTAGTAAATAATTAACATTGTATTATACTGTATACATTGAATTTAAAAAAAATATTATCTCTAAATAAAGTATTAAAATTATGATTTGAATGTTCACATAAGTAGCAACAATTGTTTATTTACTTAGTTTAAATTATTTTCAAAAATAATGTTAATTGTTATTTGACTATTAATTATTCTAGTTAATGTCAAATTTTATTTATAAATATGTATCCAAGTAATTAAAAAAAATTAAAAAAAAACAAAAAAAACACATTTTTTTTTTAATTTTGATTTTTTTCCAAACTCGATATAACTTTTTAAAAACCTTGTGTGTATTGTTTAATTTATATATATTTTTTGTATTTTAGGATTCAGAAGGTCAAGGTTGTCCATTTTGTCGAGCAGAAATCAAAGGAACCGAACAAGTCATTGTTGACCCTTTTGACCCAACTGGTAGAACTTTTAAACGCAGTGATGGACAACCTTCACATTTAGGGAATTTGGTTGATTTTGATGAAGATGAAAACTTTGAGGTGAGCAGTTAAATTATTTGTGTACTATTTGAACATATTTTAAAACAGAGTGGCCACAATACCTGGAAATGTCAGGGAACTTTCTAAAATTTCATGAAAATCAGGGAAATTTTGTATTGTTTAAGGCACGTTCATCCATATTTTGGCTCTATTTACATGGAGATTTGTAGTGGTAAGCCTTTAGAAGTTTAATGTTACGGAATAATTAAAAATTTTCGTTACCAGCAAAACTTTTTAAAAAAAATTTCATATTATATATTTAGCATACATGTTCTATTTGATCAGGGTGTCAGACATTTGGAAAATCTAAGAAAATTGGGGAAATTTGAAAAAAAGTTTGACCTAAAATCAGGGAATTTTTTAGAAATCTGTCAGGGAAATCAGGGAACTTTTTTTCCTGAATTTTGTGGCCACCCTGTAAAAATAGAAGGCTGCAAAAGCAAAATCGAAATTAAGTTATTTATATTATAATTATCTGAGTTAAGATAGCTTCAGTGATATTCAGACTAGTGCAGTTGTTTATGTGAGATTAAAGGGGAAATTAACCCAAAGAATTAAAACTGATCAAAATACTTAGACAATTTAGGTGATTTTGTAATTTCTACTGTATTAAATATTATTTAAATAAGATTCTTCATCTAATATGTATTTTAGTTAAAATAATATATTTCTTTTGCTCTTTTTGATTTCTTTTCAATTTACTATAATTTTTTTCCTCTTGCAACATTTAAAATCAAGAATATCCAATATAATAAACTCTTAAAGCCAACACTAAGCCTCTCCATCTTTCAAACAAGCATACTTTTAAAATTCATTACAAAACTTTTTATAAATAGATGCTTTAAAATGATAGGAGATGAAACACTTCTAATAGTGAAAATCTTTTTTGAAACTAAGCAGGAATTAATCGGCAATTTAACATTCAGTGTTTAATGGTTCTCTTTCTTTTAGAATTTTTTTTTAAGATACTTGATAATTTAATTGTTTATTTAATGAAATATTAAGAGACTCCCATTGACTTGTTCATTCATCCATTATTTGAGGAAAAAGATTTATTTAAATTTGAAGGGGTTAATTATTTGTTGGCTCACATGCTTTTAACACAATTTAAAGTTTTACTTTCTATTATATGTAATACAAAAATTATTACTAGCTATATATACTAGCTGAATACCCGTGCTTCGCTACAAAATTTTAACCTGTGCAATATTTTAGCTAGCTGTAAGGCCTCGCCTTGCGGAAATCCGTCATTGTTGTATAGGTCCTAGTTTTTGGCGCTTCGCTCGCAGGAAGGTTCATCGCTATGCAAAATTGAGCTCGCTTCGTTTGCTGAAAAGTTCATTGATACAAAAGTACAGGCTTACTTCACTCATTGAAAGGTTCAAGAATAGTATGCAAGAATAGGCTCACTTCTCTCGCTCAAAGGTTCATTGTTGCGTAAGAATAAGATCGCTTCACTCACTAAAATCTAATTGCTACGTAAAGCCTTAATATTAGAAGCCTCTTCCCATTCGAGACACGTAAAAAAACCCCACCTGTTAATACAATAATTCAACACCCTTCTAAGATTATTTTAACATTTGTTTGTGGAAAGCACAATTAGAAGGCCTAAACTACTTATGTTGAAACTTTCAGAGCTCTAGTTCTATTAGAAGTCACTTTTTGTAAAAATATTAATCGAAAAACAAATTGAAATTTTAACATTCTTTTTGTCAATAGTCAGAATAATAGTCAAATAGACAGAATGCCAAAACTACTTGTATTGAAAATTTCAAAACTGTAGCTCAAGTAGAAATCGTTTTGTAAAATATTTGTTTATTGATTAAAAAAGAATTAAATAAAAATTTTAAATTCTGTTTTTCAAAAAGCCAAATAAAAAGGCTAAAATTACTTATGTTGAAAATTTCAGAGCTGTAGCCCTATTAGAAACCATTTTGTAAAATATTTATTAATTAATTAAAAAAAACTAATGAAAAATTTAAAATTCTGTTTTTTAAGAGTTCAAGAAGAAGGCTAAAATCACTTATGTTGAAAATTTCAGAGCTGTAACCCTATTAGATGTCGTTTTGTAAAAAAAATTGTTAATTAAAAAATAACTAATTAAAATTTTAACATTCTGTTTTTCTAAAGTCCAATTAGAAGGCTAAAACTACTTACGTTAAAAATTTCGTAGCTGTATCGCTGTTTAAATTCACTTTGTAAAAAAATAATTAAAAAAGAACTAATTAAAATTTTAACATTCTGTTTGACGTGTATACAATTAGAAGGCCAAAACTTCTTGTGTTGAAAATTTCAGAGCTCTAATCCAATTTTAAGAAGGTTTCTATAGAGCCACAGACAGATACACAGCTTGTTTTATTATTATAAATATATACAAATATATAATTTCTCAAACATTATTATTTTAGGATCCTAATACCTGGACGTCTTGTCTTCAAGCTCTAGCATTGTCACCACGAGCTGATGTTTCTGACGGTAGTCGGGTAAGTTGTTTGCCTTAATTTTTTTATTGCATCGTGTATTAAAGTTACCAACATCAAACAAACATCCCTTATCAGCATTTTTTTACTTTCAGTTACCTATATCATTTTTGGTCAATGAAACTATTTCATTTTGTCAGAATTTTTTCCCCTATTTTTTAAAATACTTTTGCATTTCTACACAAAGTGTTGAGTTAAAAAAAAAGTAGTCTAGAAAAAATGCATGTGTGTGTCTGTAGTCAGCGTAACACCCAAACGGTTTGATCTATGTTGTTCAACTTTGGCGTATGGGTTAGTGGTGGCCAAATTGTTTTTAGTAATAACTGGCTCTAACGATTGTGATCAAAATCGCTGTGGTTAATACCCAGGGGTCTCAGACCTGCGCCCAACTACGCCAAATACAAAAATCTGCTCCAAATGCTTTATTTTAGCCATATTTGCGCCAGAGCCCAATTATTATTATTATTAATTTTTTTTTGCAGGCCGAAATTCGATATTGTTTGCTGCTGTAATATCGCTATTGTTGAGAAATATTCCTGTATATTCGCCGCTAACACTGATATTTACGATGGTGCAGTGTTCATTTTCTCCGAGTGCTATGATGATTTGCGACGCTAATGCTGACATTTATTGTCAAGTTTTACTTTGTTATGAAGGTCATTTTCGTCGATTCTTTCATCGATATAATAGCTCTGTGGTATTGCTCCAGTTAATTCGACGCTATTGCTGATATTTTCGTTGGTGTGATGGTAATTATTGCCGAGTGCTAGGATATTGCAGTATCCAAAATGTGCCCCGATATTACTGAGAAAATGTTGATGTTATTGCGATGATTTGCGGCGCTAATGCAGATATTATTGCAAATTATTGTGATGGTCATTTTTGTTGAGTCTTTCACCGATATATTAGCGCTTTTGTTGAGAATTGCTCCGGTTTATTCGTCGCTATTGCTGATATATTTGTTGGTGTGATGGTCATTTTCAAAGAGTGCTGCGCTTTTTTTAACATCCGATATTCCCGAAACTTGCACAAACATTACCGAGAAAATGTCAGTATTACCGACATATGTGCAGATATGTACGTTTTAGCGATGGTTATTTCTGCTGAGTCTTCAACTTACTTAATATCCTTTGTCTAGATTTTCGACTGTATTGTAAACGCTTTCGCTAATATTTTCTCAGGTGTGGTAGTCAGTTTCGCTGATGTTTACACTGTTGTAATAGCAGCTATTGCCGAGATGTGTGACGCTGTTTGGTGACTTAAAAAAATACGATATTTCTGGGATTTTGCGCCAATATTACCGAGATTGCAATGGTATGGTGGGTGCTATCCACAATATTTACGTTAGTGTTATATTTGTTTTCGCCGAGGTTTATGGTAATGTAATAGCAGATATTGCCAAGATTTGCGACGCTGTTTCGTGACTTAAAAAAATACGATATTACTGGGATTTTGCTCCAATATTACCGAGATTGCGATGGTATGGTGGGTGCTATCACGATATTTACATTGGTTTTTATATTCGTTTTCGCCAAGGCCTATGGTAATGTAATAGCAACTATTGACGAGATTTGCGACACTGATTTAGCTACATTCGTCTCGGGTATATCTGCTTAAAAATTTGTGTTTGTTTTTTCTACTGCAAAATTTATTTTTCTGCTACAATTTTCCCCCCTACAGGGGTCGCAGACATCCTATATGTCCTATATATATTTTTTAAATTATCAAAAACGTCCTATATTGTCCTATATTTTGCAATTGTCCTATATATCCTATATTTCTATATTGATTCGATCTATATTTTCTTCGAATTCGTTATAACGGTGCCGATCGTTGCCATTTTTTAAATTTCGGATTCTTTGGCGCGATCGTAGGTGAAAAAGACCTGACAAAAGCGATGTTTGTAACGGCGGCGTTTTATCTCTTGTGACGTCACGTGCTACATAACCTACAACTCAACTCTACTGGACCGGTGGGAGTTGTAAAGTGTAAACATGAACTTTTCCATAGCACGCGGTCTTGAATTTCTGATTTGTTTTCTCCTCCAACGTAGTAAATGAATTGGTCATAATACATAGAGAGATGCAGCAACAAAACTCTGCCTCGAGAAAAACAACTTGTGATTAACTTGCAGGACTACTATAGAACATTTTGAGTGCTCAGTCAATAATTGATGAAGGAAACAAAAGGGTTTAGATTTACTGTACGATGCCGGATGGCGATTTTTTTATTCCAAATCCGATACGGATTCTGCGCCACGAATTGTTTACATCAAACCGCGCCTAATTATGACAACCATAGGCAGTTCTCTTGCTCTTAAAAAGATGGCAGGGATGCCATTTTTTATCAATCACCGTCAAATCACCGTGGCGCAGAATCAGTACCGGATTCGGAATATTAGCCATGATTTTTTCATAAAAGTCTTCAAAATTGAAAATGACGTCAATACGTTGTGTTGTCAAATCCAAATGGTCTCTAGGGTTTCCGGAAAACCAAGTCCACGGTTCGCCACATTCGGTGCTTAATCTCCCAATTTTCGCCGCCAATCCAACCGACACTGAATAATAAATCTGAATAAACAAATGCCTGCAAACAGAGATAAAAAGAAAATACTTAAAGAAATTGGAGCAGTTCAAGCAGCTATAGATACTGGAAGCAAAAGACTCAAGATTGCAAATAATTTAATTAATAAAACTTGATTTAGGGATGGCATATTGAGGCAATAACGGATGACATATTCAGGATCAGGCGATTTCTTTTTTTTAAAGGTGTGTTTTCATTCTCTTAAATGCAATATAATGCGTATATAAATGTATAACGAGTTAATTTTTAAGTTCAGTAGCAACTGTGTGCAGTTATTTGATGTTTTAAAATGTCCTATATTTTTTAAAAAAAAATCCTATATATTCTTATTTTGTCACTTTGACCCCTGACCCTAGTTTTTTTTTTTTTTTTTTTTTTTTGTCTTTGTCTTTTGTCTACAAAAGTTTCTTTTACATGCTACAAATGGCATTTTTCCTACTTCTAAACTTATTTTTACCTGCTCCGAAAGTAATTTTTTCTGCTCCTAAACTTGATTTTACCTGCTCCGAAAGACATTTTTCCTGCTCCAAAAACTGCTTCAAATCTTTCTGAGTGAGTGGGAGCCCCGAAGACCTTTTAAGGTGCCTTAAACATCCCGACCTCCGAAATTTTTTAGTAGAAAGGCGTTAAAAGGTAAGCAATTAAAGTCTCTAAAAAGTTCTCTTCCCTCGACCAATCGCCCATCAATGACTTTTGCACTATTGCACTTACAAAAAAGGATAATGTAATATTTATAGATAAACATATCAACAACTTCACCATTTTGCGTTTTTTTTTTTGCCAGTATAATAATTATCAGCACTCTGACCTTTTTTTTTTTTTTTAAATATTGATAACATGAAAACTAAAATGATAAATTACACCAATCGAGGGTAAATTTAAATGCAGTGCTCTAGACAAAAGAAACTGGCCCACAAAGAGTATAAAAATACTCTTTTTAATGTTTCCTTATCAATCGACAATATTTTTTTAAACTTCCTTTTTTCTCACTTAAATTAATATTCCAAAAAATAATATTTGAAAATTTTTTAGAATTTTTTTAAAACCTGTGTATCAATAAAAATAATTATTTGAATCCTGGTGAAAACTAAAAAATATTTGAATTCTGTAATTATTAAATAAAAAAAAAAATAAAAAATTGAAAAAAAAAAAATCAAAGTTTATTCGTGAACATGGGATTTTCTCTGCACTAAAAGGTGGTATTGAATTTGATAGTCATTGAAATAAAGAATAAACTGTCTTGGAAGTGTTTGAACTTCTTTTTAGAAAGTGTATGAAATATATATTTCTATGAAATCTATTTTTCTCTTTTCATCATACCAATGATTTTCCCTTCAAATTCATTTTTATTTTAGTGAAATTTTGGAAAGCCCTATTTTTTTATGGAATGTTCCTTATTTTTTAAACATTTTCAATATTTTTGTGCAATAAATTTTTTTAATTTAGTTTTTTTTTTTTAAATTTATATATGAATTATTTATGTATTAGTGACCAGGAATTGCCAGTGTAATTTTAATTGCTTTCCCACTAGACATTTTGCATCTTTTGAAAAGTATTAGATGTATGTATTTGCTCTACATACTAAATATTTAAATTGCTGTGTTTTCAGTCCAACAGCCGGTCTCCAATGGTGTCTCCCAAAGCCTCTCCTCAGTCTTCTAGGAGGCCCCCCAATGCTGCCCCTCCTCCAGTACCTCCCAGGCATGCCTCACCAACCGGCACACCTGGCCAGTCTCCTGGTTCATCACCACGGTATGCCTGTTTTTTATTACTTATTTTCTATTTTGAAGTAACATGTCTCCAATCTGAAAATAATTCCAGGTATCAGAAGTGGATGGTGTCAGTTGTCTTTAAGATAAATGTTAAGTAAAAAAATATGAAAAGGCAGATATGTTGCACATGTTTCAGCTATCCTTATTTGTTCCTCCACAACTAGTGTTTTTACTGAAATAAATTCATTTAAAATTTTCAAAAAGGTAAACATTGTTAATGAAATGTATTACTACAACTATTTGTGATGATTTGGTTATAATTTGAATAATAGCAGGAATGTAGTTGAAATAAAAAAAAAGTTGAAAATAACAAGCATTTATAAATTAATTAAAAAAAAATTGGAAATTAAGGGAAAAGTATTTTAGTTTTTATTCAAAAGTTGTAAGTTATAAAACAAATTCCACGAGAGCAAAAACACAATTTTTCCAAAAATATTAACTACTTTTCTCAAAAATGCCAATTACATTTCAATAAAGTTTCACTACTCTTTATAAACATTTATACTTCAATATGAAATGTTCACAAATCTTAAGTTTTATTTGATTTTCAATCAGTTTAATATTTTGCAGAACGTTTACAAAGTTGTATTTGTGTGTTAAATTTTAGTTTTTGATAGTTTGTATTTATTGTATTGTAAAAGTACAGGTGACTGATAAATGGTAGAAATTTAAATTGTTATTTTATTTGCCTGGGATAGTAACGCAAATTGAATAAATGAAAAAAAAAAAAAAAAAAAAAATTAAGAAGAAAATCTGGAGCCTTGTTATTTGTTTTAAGTGGAGTAGCATTGTTATCTTTAAATTTGTCCGACTTTTATTCGAAACAATTCTTTAAATAAGACGTTTGACTCTCAAATTGTTAATCATTGTACATTGATCGCTTTGAATTTAAATTTTTGCAGTTTCAAAACCCTTGATGCAAGGCACCATTACTTAAAATAGTATAAAATTACATAAAGGTGTGGGATAGTGTATTCGCTAACACTGAAATGCATACATATTTTTCGAAGGTTGAAATATATATTAAAATTGTAGCGCTCTTGTGGCGAATATTGGCGAGAAGCTTGGCGAGAGGGGGAGATTGTTCGCCGCTCGCTGCGCAGGTTTCTTATCACTCGTCTTTTTGGAATGCCTTGAATAAAAATCTTGTAATTGATAACGCATCGATGATTTTGAGTGGTGTCATGTTTCCTTTATAGAAATGGTGCATCGGCCGGGAAATGTTGTGTTGTTGGGAATTATTGTGTTGTGAGTGATACTAACCACTTTGGATTATTGGCGCATGTTTTCGCTGCATGTTGGGGTGAGTTTTTGTTCGGTTTATTTCGTTGCTTGGTTGATTCGTGTGTCGGTGTTGCGAAAATTGAAGTTGTTCGTTTTTTGATTAAAGGAAAGTAATTAATAAGTTAGTGTGGATTCTAATATTGGTTTTCTGTTTGTGGAGCTGAAATTTGTACTAGATTGCTGCATTTTGGATTAGTATGGTATTGTCATTTTAATATTTGTTTTGCTTGTAAAGTGTTTCGGTTTAAAATGGATGCATCAAATCTGGCTTTATTAGAAAGAACAAAAAAGACTCGTTCTGTCATAAGGTCTATTGTGACAAGGCAAACTAATAAATTGGAATCCGAAATAATTCTGCCGACAAAACAGTAGTGCATGAAATATATGTACAGTTAATTTCTAAATTTGAGGAATTAAGTAAACTCGATAAGGAAGTCGAGGGTTTAATAGATATCGATAATCTGGAAGATGAAATATTAACTCGTGAAGAATATAGAGATAAATTTATAATTTGGAAAACCCGCGCTGAGCGTTATATAGAATCGGTTTCGATTCCAAGTTCAGTTAGTATTCAAAATTCGCGGGAAACACAACAGCAAAACGTAACACTTCCTGAAAATAGCTCATTTCCTTCTGCTTTAGCAAATCAACCACGCTTGCCAAAACTTACTTTAGAGTCTTTTTCAGGCAAAGATATAAGTAGTTTCCCTAGTTTTTGAGCTAGATTTAAATCAGCAGTGCATGAAAATTCAAGTTTGAGTGATGTGGACAAATTTTGCTATTTAAAATCGGTTGTCACATCTGATGCTGAATTGGCAATACGAGGTTTAACGCTGACTTCGGAAAATTATGCCGCAGCCATTAAAATTCTAGAAGATAGATTCGGACGTAAGGAGCTTATAGTTGACTATCATATGAATCGTTTGTTAAATTTAACCCCAGTTCGCAAATCATTTGATGTTATCGCGTTAAGAAATCTGTATGATCAATTGGAATTAAATATTAGGGGACTCGAAACGCTAGGAATATCTCCTAATTCTTATAGTTGTCTTTTGTTTCCGATAATTATGAAAGCTATTCCCCCTAATTTGGCGTTAGAATTCAATCGAATTTATAAAGATAAGCAGTCCCAAATCACTGATTTAACATCATATCTACGCGATGAAGTTCAAAGTCGTGAGCGCACGGATGCTTTAGTAAAATCACATGAGTCACAAATCAAAGGCTCACATTCGAATAAATTCTCCGAGAGGGCGCCTAGATTCTTAACCCAGACGCAACAAAAGAGTAATTCGCGATTTTCTTCAAATCATAACAAATCAAATGTGAGCGGATCTGCAACCGAACTCCTGGCAGCTGCGCATTTTAGTTGTATATTTTGTTCCGAAAATAATACTCATTCATCTGATTTGTGTGAGAATTTATGCGCTCAACAAAAGAGGGATAAGCTTATTAAGGAACGTAGATGTTTTTTATGTTGCAACACTAATTGCCGTGTAAAGGGTTGCAAAGGGATTGTTTGTACATATTGTCAGGGTCGCCATGCTCGCGCTATTTGCTTCAAGTTAGAAAATTCTAAAAAACAAAATTCGCATTTAGACTTGAAAGAAAACTCTGTTGACGTTAAATCGACGACTTCAAATTCTGTTATGAATAATTGCAGTGGCGTTTTGTTGCAATGTGTTAAGGTAGAAATTATCGGTAGCACTTCATCGGATAAAATATTTTGTCTTTTTGACAATGGATCGGAAAAGACTTTTGTTAAGAAAGATGTATCCCGTAGATTGGGATTAAAAAAAATAGGTTTGGAAAAGCTAAATATTTACTCGTTCGGATCAAAAACTCCTAAAAATCAAACTTGTTGCAAGGTAGAAGTTAGACTAAGGAATGTATTGAATGGGCAGGAGACTGTGATTGAGGCATTGGAAATTGAGGAAATTTCTAAGGCGACACTTAGTCTTCCGAACCCAGAAGTTTGGAAGGAAATGGAATCGAGAGGTGTTAGATTGACGTTTAGTTGTAGTGAATCAACTGGGAGTTGTGAAATTTCGTTGTTAATTGGTTCAGATTTTTATTGGTCTTTAACAAATCAAATAAAAAGACTTGATTCATCATTGGTTGCTGTCGACACCAGTCTGGGATGGTCTCTTCAGGGTAGATGCGATGAGCAGAGCGAATGTACTTCGGTGCATTTGATTCACAGTGAAGATGAATCTGTTTCGGCTGAGTTAAGAAGGTTTTGGGAGATTGAAAGTTTAGGGATACATGATAAGGATTCGGTGTCTTGGAGTATGGGAGATGAAGAGGTACTAAGTGAGTTTGATAACTCAATTAGTTTCGTAGATGGTCGATATCGCGTAAGTTTGCCATGGAGACCAGGTATGAGAGAGGCTTTACAAAATAATGAGTTTGTTGCGCGTAAACGCTTTGAGGGGTTGGTTCGTAGATTCAAATGTGATCACGAGTTGTTTTGTGAGTATAAGGATGTAATTGATGATTATGTTAGGGAAGGTATCGTTGAGCGTACTTCTTGTGAATCTTTGTCGAATAGTCAGGGATTTTACCTACCCCATCATGCAGTGATACGTAGCGACAAAACCACAAGTCGGCTTCGAGTCGTTTTCGATGGTTCGGCTCACGAAGATAAAAATTTGTCGTTAAATGAGACTCTATATACTGGACCAAATTTGCATCCCAATATCTTAGAACTGCTTCTGAGATTTCGAGAAAATTCTGTGGCCTTTACAGCTGATGTGAAATCGGCTTTCCTTCAAATTGAATTGGACCTTGCTGATCGAGATTTCACACGTTTCTTCTGGACTGATAATCTAAACAATAATCCCTACGTTCTAAATTTCACGAGAGTTCTTTTTGGACTTAGGCCTAGTCCATACCTGCTTGCAGCAACTTTAAAACATCATTTCAAAAAATACAAGGAACAGTATCCTCATACATTTAATTTGCTAAACAGCTCTGTGTATGTTGATGACGTCATATCCGGCCGAAATGATGTTCAGGACGCTCTACGTACCTCCATGGAGTGCTTGCAAATATTCAGTGATGCTGGCATGTTACTCCGCAAGTGGCGAACTAACTCGAAGCAACTTTATTTGTTATGGCAACAAGAAAGGGTTGAGCCAGAATTCTCTGAAACTGTTGCTGTTGATCTTAGTCTACCGATTAAGGTTTTAGGACTTTCTTGGGATCCAGAAAGAGATTTGATTTATTTTGATCCGAAAGACTTATTAAAGTTTATGTCTCGTAAAATCGAATCAAAGAGATTTATTCTAAGTGTAGTTGGGCGTATCTTCGACCCTATAGGGATTATCGGCCCATTTGTCATCAAACTGAAACGTGTACTTCAAGATCTTTGGACTCTGGGAGTGGACTGGGACTCGGAACTTCCTCCGAAGCTACGCCACCAGTGGCAGCAGTGGAGTAGCGAAGCTGAGGACTTGACTGAGATAAAGATACCTCGGTACTATTTAGGTGAACTAGAACAAGATGTATCAATGTTTGAGATACACTGTTTCTCCGACGCGAGTAAGACAGCCTACGGCACAGTATTGTACTTGCGCTTTGTTACTCGTAACAATGAAATTGAGACGAGTTTTATTTGCTCGAAGGGTCGTGTAGCACCTTTGAAGTCAATGACATTGCCCCGACTTGAATTGACAGCAGCTTTATTGTCAGCTAGGTTGGCTAAACAGGTATCAACTTGCCTCAGATTCGACGCCAACATTTACTACTGGATAGATTCTCTTATTTCGTACTACTGGATTCGCGGCGATTCTTCAACATTCAAACCTTACGTAAAAAATCGTGTTGAAGAAATCCAAATGCTCTCCGACCCGATCCGGTGGGGACACTGTCCAGGAAAGGACAATCCTGCTGATCTCATTTCGCGTGGTACATCTGCTCTCAATTTAGTGCAAAACGAACTGTGGTGGAACGGTCCACCTTGGCTTAGACTACCACCTGACCATTGGCCAAATCTTCATCGTCCAATTTTAGATTCGGAACTTTGTTCTGAAGAATTGGAACTTCGTTCCAGTGTGCATGTGGCAGTTACCCAACCGAAGGAATCTCTTGTCGACATAGAACGATTCAGCAGTCTTAAAAAACTTTTGAGAGTAACCGCATGGATTTTTCGATTCGTGAACAATGTTAAGAACTTAAATAAATCATTGAGCTTGTATCTTACTGCAGATGAGATACAAAATGCTGAATATTTTTGGATCAAATACGTTCAAACCGAATTCTATTCTGCTGAAATATCAGCTTTAAGAAGTAACAAGCAACTTCAGAATAACTCGGAAATAAAGAGTTTAGTGCCTTATTTGGATCAAGACTCTTTGTTACGAATTACTGGACGGTTGCTCGAAGCAGATTTATGCTTTGGTGAAAAGCATCCTGTAATTCTTCCTCGACGCTGTAAATTTACCGAGTTACTTGTGACTAGAGTACATGAAGAAATAGGTCATTGTGGTGTATCTGCAACTTTGACTCAACTTCGAAAACATTATTGGGTACCTAAAATCCGTCAATTAGTTAAAACGGTCATTCGCAACTGTCTCATTTGCAAAAAATATAATGCCAAACCAGCTGATCAACTGAGTGGTCAGTTGCCACGAGATAGAATTTCCCGATCTCCTCCTTTTCAAATCGTAGGTGTTGATTTTACAGGTGCAATCCTTGTAAAGAACAGTAAAGATACTCAAAAATCTTACGTCGCTTTGTTTACGTGTGCTGTAACACGAGCCGTTCATTTGGAACTAGTATCGGACATGTCCACAAAGTGTTTTTTACTTGCTTTTCGAAGGTTCCTTGCACGAAGAAGTAATTGCCAAGTGATTTACTCCGACAATGCTCGTACATTTAAAGCGGCTCAAAGAGAGTTAACGTATTTCACTAACATCTTGAAAGACAGCAAGTTACAAAATTTCGTCGCAGACAAAGGTATCCGCTGGAAATTCATAGTTGAACGTGCCCCTTGGTGGGGTGGCTTCTACGAACGCCTTGTTAAGACTGTAAAGGAACCACTGCGTAAAATACTTGGCAAGGCACTTGTGACATTTGAAGAACTTTCAACGATTCTCTCAGAGGTTGAAGTCATCGTCAACAATCGACCTCTAACCTATGTAGAGAATGACCCAGGGGAGCCAGAACCTCTCACGCCGGCTCACTTCCTCGAATTAGGTTATGGTGATTCTAAATACCCTGTACATTTCATCGAACTGATTGACTCTACAGCGGCTAAGCAATCATACCAAAGGAGAAAGACTTACCAGACACTCCTTTTGAAACAAATTTGGAGACGCTGGAAAGAACAGTATTTACTCCAATTAAAGACTGTTAATAACTTTAAATCCCCATCTCTTCGTAAAAACTTGCAATTAAATGATGTGGTGATTGTTGAAGGGAATGTTAAGTCAAAATTATTGTGGGAACTTGGGGTAATAAAAGAGATATATATTAGAAGAGACAATAATGTTAGATCTTGTTTAGTTAAAACTTCTAAAGGTCTCTTCAGAAAACCAATCCAATTGCTTTATCCTTTAGAAATTACATGATGTTCTTAAACTAATTTGTTCTTATTTTTCACATTTATGTTAATGAAGAGTACATTATTAATTAATTTTAAAATTGATTTGTTGCGAGATCTTTAAGTATGTATCTTAATTGTTTATTTTCATTTGAATGTTTATTTCATTGCTTTGATTTGCATTATATGTTTAATTGGGTGAACATTCTGTTCACCGGTGGGGTGTGTGGCGAATATTGGCGAGAAGCTTGGCGAGAGGGGGAGATTGTTCGCCGTTCGCTGCGCAGGTTTCTTATCACTCGCTTTTTGGAATGCCTTGAATAAAAATCTTGTAATTGATAACGCATCGATGATTTTGAGTGGTGTCATGTTTCCTTTATAGCTCTATATGCCATTGACAAAATGTTAATACAGTTAATAAAAGCTATAGAAATTCCAAGATGATCTTAAAATGGTCCCCATTAGTTTCCAGACATTAAAGTTTAATTCATGTGTTTATACGTCTATAATTGCCTGTTTTTCAGTTGTGACCATTAGAAGTTTGTTCATATTCAATTTAGCTTTATTAGTTTAAAACCGATGAATTTTGCTATTAAAAAAATCTTGTCTAGAATAGACAAATGGTTTACAGATATGCTTAATCACTGACTTATTTGGGTTAATTCAATACTTGTATTCACTGTTCTTAATCGTAAATAATCCAGGTTGATGTTGTGTGTCTTATGGGTTTCATGGTACCAAACTCTTAAAAATGAAACATATATTTTATTATTGGGTGACACCGTAAAGAACGGAGTGCCTAAGCTCGCGTCCGATCTATTTTAATTATGTATACAGAGAGAGAGTCTTACAAGGGGGGGAAGGGTTTTTATCTTCTTCCCACGCATGCGTGCAGGCAGCAGAACACTTATTCGTAATTCCCAACATTCACAACCATTTTGGACTTTACATAATCGTTAACTTGAATGAATGTAGAATTATTTTTTTAAATTCCGTATTAGAATTTATTTATTATGTTTGTTAAATTTTTGTAAATAAAAATTTTAGGTTACATAATTAGTCACATGTGAAGATAGTTAAGAAAATATGAATACACTATAGGATTATGAAAAAATACTAGTTTTAGAGGGTTTTTAACAAGAGTTGACTTAACAATTTTAATATCTAGCTAAAAAGAAAAGTTTTTAATTGAAATATATTAAATTCAGATGGTTTTATAATTAGATAACATTTTACAGCCATTCCTGCGGTATCAAAGATGACTCCAGCAATGGTTCTTCTATTTCTGTTTATATTTCTCCATCTGGATCACCTGATGGATCTGGTAAGAATTCTTTTTATGTATTAATAAATTTTTATTGAGTTGTGATATATATATAATCTATTCATGCAATGTACACAATGAAACACTGCAAAAGAGTTGTTAAAAAATCCATTACCTTTGTCTTAAAATCATTTGTATGACAATTTTCAATTCTTCTGTTGTTTTCTAATTTATTACTTAAATCTGACTCTTGCGGTCTTTTCTGTCGTTTTTTAAATAGATTATAGTTGGTTTTGATTTTATATTTTACTGGTTAATCCCAAACTCTTTCTTTTGAAAAGGAGAAGTTGCATACCCATCAATAGGAATATTTGCAATAAAAATTAGGGTCGTATTGTGGCTATAATATATTTAAAAAAAAAGTTGAATGTCCATGCTGATATTGCAGCGTTGACAAAAAGATTTCTTAATTCATGATTGGCTCAATTTGATTATACCAGAGAGACCCAAAAGGGCATCAGAGATGGTTATACAGTCCATACTAATGAATATTTACTTATTTATAAACTTCCGAAGTAGTATTGCCAAATTTGCCTTCTAGTCATAAGTTCAGTTTAACATGCTAGGCTACTAGGGTACGATTCCTTGTATGGAAGTTATATAACCTTCCAATTTCAAATGCGTATAGACACAATTGCAGTATTTACAAATAGTCTAGTTTAAATTTTTTTGTTGTCTGGTGTTTTTTCCTCTTATGTTATTTGAGACACCATGAGTTGCAGTTTCTCCTTGAAAAGATCTGTAAAACCCTTCCTCTAGATATTCTTATTACCCAATAGTCCAGATCTTATTGTAGCAATGTTTTGATGCTGTAGAGCCATTTGGAAAATTTTAATTACAACTAACCTGATACAACCACTGAACAATTACCATAACAAGATCTTCAACAGAATAAACAGGCATTTTGGACTCCAATTATTGAATCTCGTGTCAAGAAAGATAGCAAAGATGTTGGAGTGTGAGGATGCAACCAAATTGCAAGAGTTTTGAAGATGATGTTCGGTAGACACCACCATTTATATGTGGCTTTAAATTGAACTGGGTTTTCTTAATGAAAGGATTCAGTTCATATGCATACTTTTTGTAATTATATAATGTTACTCGCTATATAATTCAACCATTATAAAAGGGTCATTTTTAGGCCCTTGTATTGAGAATCTTTATCATCTAATAATGATTTTAATTTATTGAAAACCTTTGTATACACTGTCCGTTCCGCCGCTCTCGTACTTTTCAATCTATCCATTTTGCTATCTGAGAAGTAAATTCAAATGGAATTCTCTTACCTCAAGCAGTCTTCTGTAATATCCAATTCAACGGAACAGTGGACTCGATGTCCCACCCAGGGTCTCCAGATGTTTTGTCTAAGCAGGCAGAACAGAGACCATTCCTTATTAATGGAGGCTTCTTATTTTTGCAAAAGGAGCGGCAACAAAACGAACTCCTTTCATTTCAAAAACCCAGTTCAATCTGAAGCCACATATAAATGGTGTTGTCCATTAAAGATCATCTCAATTACTCTTATAATTCAGTTGCACCTACCGCTCTCCAACATGCCATCTTTCTCGTCGCGAGATTCAACACCAATGTTTCCAATTCAGTTGTATTTGGCTGATTCCATGTCAGTTCTACATGGACAGGGTTCATATGCCTCAGGGAGAACAGGGAAATTAAGTCAGCCTTAAAATCTCAAGGAAGAAAAAAAATCTCCTCTAAAACCTGGAAAAAGTAATTGTTACTCTGGGAAAAAATCCTACTCTTTGGTGCTCTTTGTTTAACTCTAACTCGAGGAATTGAAGTTATAGAATTATTTGATAACACAAACTTGCAGAAAGATATTCTTAAAGAAAAAAGACTTTTTTCAAGTTATCTAAAGAATTAGTATAATCAAGGTTTGAGTATATTTATGTGGCTAAAAATAATTTACTCTGTGATAGAGAACATGACTTTTGAAAACTCAAGGAAATCTTGGGAATTTTTTTTCTTAAATGGAGTACAAACCCTGACGGATCTCAACTCGATTTTATTCAGTTGGACATCATAGAAGTAGATTTCAAAGTCTTAATGGGTCTCAAAACATTTAAATTAATACAGTACCATGAGAAAACTTTCATAATGCAAAGTTCTAGGCTTTTCCCCATCTGTTTGTGTAAATAAATGCACAACAAGAAATTACCATTCTAAAATAATAAAAATTAAATAACAGATTAAATTTAGTTGTAGGACTTGAAAAGAGATAATCCACAGAATGTTTTGCTATTATGTGATGTCATGTTTTACCTATTTCGCTTTCTGATATGAGCTTTTTGTGTCCTTCTGTGGAAGCTTGCTTGTTAAGAGATCGAGGGTAGTTACTCCAGACCAGTATTCTTTAGCTCAGTGGTTGAATGTAGGGAAGTCGTTATTCATAAAACATACGTCCCAATGCAGTGAAATCCGTTCCTAAAAAATTAACGTTCATCCTTTAAAACAAGCTTTAATAAATTAAAAACATTATAATTTCTCCAAGTTATTCATATTTGATTTGTTAATTTGCTTTCTTCTTTACAGCTGTCAGTATTTCATACTCAGAAATCGCCCATGGGAAAACGACGAACACAGGATGTGGAACGTGGCCTAGACCTTCATCGGGAGGTGTTGCCTCCACCACCCTCTCTCCTCCTTCCTCATCTGTGGAACCCTCTCCCACCACCCCTGTCAGTCCGTCTGTACACTATGCCGAGCTTGCACAAATCAGAGAAGAGACACCTGAGCCTAGTTATGCCAATACGGAAATCACTTTAAATAATGGTGAGTGTGAAATGTACCATTCTTGTGTCATGGTCTGTCTGTCATAATATTATAAAATGCCATTTATTTGCATTTTGTAACTTTATTCATCTTATGGGTACTCGTTTAATCCCATTGTGTGATTCCGTTATTTGTTTTAATTAATACATGCTTTTGCAGTTTCTCCAAACTGAAATTTTACAGAATTACCCCTCTTTTTGCTGCTACATTATCTTGTATCTCAAGATATTTTTAGAGGGGTCTAGCATTTGTTTCTTAGATACTAAACAATTAAATATTTTTTTTTACTATTTTCATTGCTATTATGTTCCATTGTAAATATAATGATTATATACATTCTTTAGTTTGTACATTGACGATAGAAGTTGTGATCTTGGGATTTTCTCTCAAAAGAAAATACAATAAAACTTTTAAAACTGCAAGACTCTTTTATCTTCTTACTAATAGTCACCAAACTGAGTCTTATTAATTTTACATTTGTTTTGAATAATTTTGTCACTTGCTTCTTTAACTTATTCTCTTAATTAAGCAGCTGGATCTCAAAACCCTCGAGCATCAGTTGAAGTTGGTTTGCCATCCTCGTCTTCTCCGCAACAAGTCCCTCTCCATATTTCAAAAATAGAAAAAAGGTGAGATTATTAACATCTGGGAACTCTTTTGATGTGTGAATTTTAAATAATTTTTTAGTATTTAATTTAAATTCACATATACTATTAAATAAAATATTCAAGATGTGGTGAGCTATAATTTTTCCTCTCCAATGTTAGCATAGAAGAGTGTTACTGGGTTATGTTGTAATACTGCTCGCAAATCGCTTCTGTCTATGTCTTCTATTATTAACTATATTAACTCACTTTTCTATCATCACAACCAAACATAAGAACTAGGTAAATGTGGTATACTTATTTTATAGAAACAATAAAAAAGAAAATAAGTTATTTTAAATTAGGCAGCTTATGAATTAAGTATAATCACAGTGAGTAAAGTAAAATAAGTCGAAAAGTAATATTTTTATCATCCAAAAATTAATATTTTAAAAAAATTGAACTTTTTAAAGTTATCTTTAATCTTCAAACGTCTGCTATGAAAGAATCTCCAAATCATTTGTCTTAATTCCAGTTGCATTTTATGATAAGTTGATTTCTGCCTATAAACTTTTGAACACTCAGCAGTTTCATTCAAAAGCATACATTTTATCTGCTGGATGTACTCCTTTTTGCACTGCTAGTGGGAAAAGTTACATAACTGTCATTAAATTCAATAGTAGTTGGTGTCATCATCCGTGCAATTCATTTTGTTGTGTAGGGTTGATGTATTGGTCGTATTACATCTAAGAACATATATCATTAAGTTTGGACAAACAATTTATAGAACGCAAATAAGTAAACTGTGTTAAAAAAATTACACCTGGTGCGCCCCCGAAATTTTTTATTCTAATATATGATAATAGAACAAAAATTCATGAATTTAAAAAATTTGGTGATATTTTAGAAAAAATTGTCATATTGGCAACATTTTGCCATTAAAAAAAAAAAAAATAATAAAAAAAAAAATATCAATTTTTTGAATTGTTACAATGCTTTCTACTTCATCTGATTGACAAAAATGATTTTCTTTTTATATTTAGGTTATGTTTCATATCTTATGGTTCTGTATTTTAAAGTTTCTGTCTCTATTTTAGGCTAGTGAGAATTGGAAAACCTTTGGATGCCCTTGAAAACAAAGAAAATAACCGTGTGAGTTATGAGAATTTGCATATGGATCACATAGCAGCTCTCATTGCAGAAGGCTATGCACAGAACGAAGTAATCCGAGCTCTGGGAATTGCCAGGAATGACCTCCAAATGGCAAGGGACATTCTGCATGAGTTTGTTACGAAACGCAAATAATTCACTCGTAGCAACTGGTGTTAATTTTGAAACTAGTCAGAACTCTTCAAGTGAAGCACCCATTGAAGCTATGTTAGGAAAAGCTACAAGGAAGGAAACTGAAGTATAAATCCAACTTTGCTCAAAGTTACCGACAGTTAACTAATGCAAGCACAAGTCATATAATTGTTATGCATGCAAAAGAGCATCCGGAATTTTACTCTGGTAATTTACAAAGTAGTTATTGGTGCATTGTTGACAACGACCATGCAAAGTAGAAATGCAAATAAACTGCTCAACCTAAACTTGAGATGCAATTGGCAGGCCAATTGCAATTTTGCTCTTGTGAACAGTGGAATGAAGGATACCCTGCAATACCAGATTTATACCTCTTTAAGCTCTCTAATCAGTCAGTGTTTTCCTAACTCAATACACTTAATATCCAAATGTTTTTAATCAATACACTGTATAAAATTCAACTCAAAAGCAAGCATTTGAGCAAGTACATCTTTTTAATGTGCTACGGAGATAAACTAACAATATTCTAACTAGCCTTTCTGCTTGCCTGTTTTGAGATGGCAAAGCGATTAAATATTGGTATCGCAAAGTATTTTTGTATTGCTGGTAGGTAAGTTTGGATCCTAGCAATGCAGTTTCTAATTTTGATTGCAAAAAAAAAAAAAGTTTAAGAAGTACTGAGCTGTTTATATCTTTTTTATACCCCTTTTTAGTTTTTTTTTACTTGGTTTTTTTTCTAGCTTAATTTCTGGGTAATTTTAATTCTTTTCACTGTCGCCTGTACAGCTTAAGTGCCACAATCCTTAAATTCTATTGCTGTTTGTGTTAAAGCTTGAGTAAGATTTTTTTTTATCTGTGATGTTTTGTATGGACTACCCTTATGCAACAAACTTGCAAACTATTAATTATATTGCAATACTGAATATTGATGCTGGTAATGAGTGAATTTTGTCATAGAAGTATGAATTGATTTTTGTGAATGTATTGTGTTTGTGATGTATGTAATGTATAACATTGTAAAGAAATTATTTTCTTAAAGATAAAATATTACTAACAGTTTTATAATTTAAATTTGTTTTGTATATTGCTTTCTTCTGTCAAAGGTTTTATTAATGTGTCTGTTATATATGTATTATTTATTAAATATTGGATTGCTTATGTTTAATTGATCACACGCTGAAAGTGTAGGCTTTTATGGCTTTTTTGTTTGCATTTGAGAGTAAAATATCAATTCCCGTAACAGGATTTGATATTTAATGTATGTTGTAGAAGCACATTTTTGTGATATTTGTGTGCTGTTTAATCTGTCTAAATCATGCTACTTTCCTTGTAAGAAACTTGCATTTTTTTTAAATAGTGGGTTTTAAAATATTTAGTTCAAGAAATGACTGAAATATTTCATTTGTAATTAATAAGTTTTTTTTAAATTTTAAATTAATCAATATGTAAGGCTTGGAACTGCTAGTTGTTTATTACTTACACTCATTTCTTGAATTCATCCTCATTAAGAGATGTGATACTTTTTCCTTTGCATTTGCTGTGTTATTCCTGATTTTTAAAAACCAAATAAATGTCAAAATTGTTTACTTCAAATACTCAGATTACCTAGTTGAAGTATTGATAGTTACGGATAATTCTAATATTTTAATGCGATTGAATGCAGAAACCCCACAAAATTGGCATGGAAAATGTAAACCATAATTTAATATTTTTTATTTATATTTTTTGTAAAATATTTATTCCAGTTAAGATTAAAGTTCACATTAGTTTATGTATTGCATCTCTGTAAAATTTACTTAACTAAATTTCTGTCATGCATTTTTCGCATTGTATAAGCTGTGATTGCTAATTATAGATACCACTAAATGTTAAGTATTGATGAATGAGAATTACTGGCATTTTATCCAGTATAGCATAAAAATAATTGTTATTAAAAATATGTATATTTTTTCTTATCTTTTCCTTAAAATTCACAAGGTTTAACATTAGACCCAAATTCATAAATACAATTAAGTTTTTCTAGTGACTATTTTTTTTTATTTGAATTATCTTTCATCTGGATGGTTTTGAGATAGCAAGTCAATGCCAGTCTTAAGTTGAGCTTTCAGTATTTATTAATTTTATTTTTGTTCGTTTGTGAATTTCAATCAAAGTTAGATTTCAGGAATATGTTCGTCTGTGTTTGGTAGGAAAATATAGTATTTTTTTGTTTAAATTTAGAAAAAGTAATTTTTATTTTGAAGCTATGGCTGTTGACCCCAAGTATGATTGGTTTTATTCTTTCTAATTTCTACAAATATTTTGTATTGTACTTTCTAAGTCATTCTTTGTTCTCAATCTATTGATATTCTAATCAATTATCTTTCATATGACTGTAAGCTTTGATTTGTGTCTTTTGCACGGATGCAAAATGTGTGTTTATATAACAATATAACTAACGATTCATTTGTGCAATGTTGTGTCCATGTGTGTGTGTATTACTATTTTCTACTTAAAATAACAAAATAAATTTGTGTTTTAAATTTCTTCGATGCAATACCTTTGTATTACTTTTCAATCTAAAATCTTAACCTAAGCACATGTTGTCTATAGATTGAATGAGCTTTAATGCATATATCAGTGGATATTACTAGCCTTTTCTTTGGAATTTTTATCCCTTTTAAACTCTAGCATCTTCCATTTCTACCTACACTAATGGACTATTGTGCAAAAAGGTATCAACTCGCAATTGCTTGAGTGATCTGTATAGAATGGTTTTACCAGTGGCGGGCTCTTCTTTCAATTTGAAATTGCTGAAAAAGAAATTTGAATTGGCATACCTTTAAAACAAATTAAAACTTATATTAATTTTATTCTCTTACAATAAATTTAGTTTTATGGTTAAGCCACTGATTCCTAATTTTTGGTTTGCCACTGGTTATTTTTGGTTGGCCAATGGTTAAGCCACTGATTTTGGGGCACATATACTTCTTATGGGAGAAAAATATTTGGAATTATGCTCTAGGAGGTCTCAAAAGTCATTAAAGGAGATTCTCGTGATGAAATATTTGTACAACTTTCCTTCAAAATGGGCCAAAACCAAATGAAAAAAAAAAAGACCGAAGTGAAAATTATCAATAATTATACATTCAGATTTCTTTTGTTTGTGTTGGACAACATTTAGTATTGCTCTTGTTTATTCCCATCCTTTAGTCTTTCTAATGCATTTATATTGAGCTCTATGTATATTGTGGTATCACTTTAAAAACTCCTTTATTTTGGATTATTTCATATAAAGTACGAGCATTGCAATTTGATTTTTGCAGCTATAGCTATTAAATTATAATTACTAGGTGTACCCCATTTACTTATGATTATCCAGTGTACACATAAAGAATAAAAAATTTCTAAATTTATGACTTGGTTATGATTAGCTAATTTTCCCTCTTTAGCTATAAGCTTTATTCTATAGAATGAATTGAATGAGAATTCTGAACTGTTGAGATTGGTATTTATTGCCTCAACACTTTCACTTTGCATGTTGATACCTTGATAAATAACTTAGTCCACATAGAACAAGGGCATTCAAGTTGTGCCAAACTGATGTTTCTTGTATAATATTTATCTACAAGAAAATACTGTATCAAGATGCCTTTCGTTTTAAAGATAAATCCCTCAGATTTTCTCTGAGCATGTTATTTATGCACTTAGCTTTTCCCCTGTGACTGACAAACTAGCTTAAATAATATTTGCAATGATACTAAAATTATTGTACAGTTCTGATTAATTTAAAAAGTGTACAAATCTCCACTAAGTGGTATTTTTATCCACTCTTATTTGGTAATTGCATATCTGTTTAAAGAAATGTAATGTATTTTGATAGTATGTATTAATAGAGAATTGTACATTTTAACTCTCCGTTAATATTTATTTTCAGCCTTTGCAAAAAATAAATAAAAGTGTCTTTTTAATATTAATGGCTGGTTAATCAATTTATGAATTCATACATTTATTTTGAAATTTTTCTCAAATACCTTTGTCACATTTCTTTAGAAAATGCAAGTTAAGGTAATTTCCTTTTTTTCCCGTTTGTGCCATCACCATAGAAACTCCTTACAATAACTATTTTTTAATGCAGAAAAGGCAATATTGGGTGTCTTGTTTTATAAATCATGCTAAATATTTACAAACTTATAAAACTCATTTTTTGGTGGTATAGTCATGGTTTTAGAATAGCTTATGAAAGAGGAACCATGACTAGCTTATTCTAAAGAAAGACTTGATTTGCATAAATTCAATGAAATATTTTTCAATTGATGGCTTGTGATTTCCTAGGTTGCTATGAAATTGAGGTGACTTTTAGTCAATATTTAATTATAAAGGGCACATATTGAGGATCTTTAGATTTGCGTTGGTTCTGGCCAATAGGGAAAAAGACTGGGCCTCAAAAAATGATTTTGTCCTTCTCAAATGAGCATTACAGTTCACAGAGTTAATGTCCTCACATCTCAGTTAGTGTAACCTCACATCTCAAAAACAAAATGGAAAAATCTCTTTTAATTTCAGTCAATTATACAATATATATTAATACATAATTGGAAACCAAGTATATTTTAATCTTTTTTCCGGATGCGAATTCTGGTATGAAGTCGTTGATATTTCAACTTAAATTATTGTATCACAAATAGAAAAATTTCATCTTGAACCTTAAGTGAAATTTTTGTAAACTATTTGTGCTACAATAATTTAAGTTGAAATATCTAATTAAAGTATATAATTAAAGCCTTAATTTAATTTTTTGTTTTACAAAAAAAGTGAACCCTAGATAAATTTCCTGAAAGTATGAGTAAAAATAAAGCAAAAATGAACTCTTATATTTTATATTCTTAGTGTTTTTGATTTTGATGTAAAAACTTTGGTTCGGTGATATCCCCCTACTTTTGGGATTTTTTGGCTTCAAATCATCGCCATTTGATTAGTATTATCAAGGAGTGTTATATTAAACTAAAATTGATCCTATCTCTCTAAAGTATTCTCGACTGTTAATTGAGCGGGGCAGTACACGACCTAAGATCCAGTGTCCTGCTACTCCCATTCATTTACACAATTGCGTTGCCATGAAATTTACTGTAGATAATTAAGAAATCGGCGTTCACTAAATTATAGGTGTCCAGTTACGTCAAAAAGTAACAAAATAATGCAAACTTTCTCAAACTATCAACGGGATGTAACCAATAAACCATTTCTACTTATCACGTTTGTAGTGATGTGCGCTAACGGGGAGTTTAATCAGGGACTCCTAGATCAGAAGACAGGCGTGCTAACCACTAGACAAAAGAGTGTTGTCGCTGTTATTTGTACACAAGACCACCACACGTTCTTAAATACTATCACAATAAATACCACTTCAACCTGAAGATTAATTTATGACAATTGATAGTTTTGCAAAATTATTTCTATACATCAGAAACAAAATCTCATAAATTAGCATCGTTAGTATATCAGGAATGTGTTAAATAACCAATGAAGTCAATTTTTCAAAAAAATTGAAATGGGGTGTGTAAAAAACCTTATAGAAGTGGAACATATACATGCCATTTGTGTTCATATAGAAATTACTTGGATGCATGAAATAACTTTCCTCGTTGAAACGTATATTAAACGAGTGTATTAATGGATTTTTCTTAAATTGTACTCGTTCACCTCTCGCATATTTATGATCCTTCTTACAATTATTCCTAAACTCATGGACGCCAGCAGAATTATTTTCAGGGGGGTACAGATGATTCTTAAGGGGGTGCTAGACTGTTAATTTTTTTGTTTCAACCTTTATTTTCCAATTGGATATCTTAATTAAAATTTCATTAATAGTTAGGTTTTAAAATATCAAATTAAAAAGATTAATATACATGTAATTCTTCTATTTTCAGTAAACCATACTACTTTTCTCCACATTATTTTTAATTTTCAAAGTCCAGGGGGGTGCAAGCAGTGGTAGAAATGGAGGAGATGCCTAAAAGTTGGCGACAAGTGCACCCCCCCCCCCCTTCAATGATAAATTTTATAATTTCCTGTCTTATTTTAAAAATAGTTAACTAGATATGAAAATAATATATGCTTCCTAACAATATCATTGAACAAGGGTGGAAAATTCATTCTTATTTTAATGAATATTCTGCGACTTAATTTTTTTACTTGGAAGTAGAAGAAAAAGAGAAGTAATTACTCAATATTACTACATTCGTTACTACATTTAAAGGTTATTAATGTTAATTTTCTTTTGTAGTTTTTAGACGGATTGAGTGTTTTTAAAAGTGGAGGGGATGAATTGCAGTGGTTTTAGAAATGGGGTGGGGGGCGACGAACGCGTATTTTCTTGAAAAGTGAGGGGACGCGTCTACCCACACTTCTTGCACTGGGTGCACCGTCTTGGCTGCGCTCATGCCTAAACCCTAAACTTTAAAACTTTTTTCTTATAACTGTACTGATTTCCATGGCACGTTATTTTCTTAGCATCACTTCTTAACTAAATTTGTAAACTCTAGGTTTAATCAAGTTTAATTTTAATTTGTCAATAAAAAAAATATTAACATCATATAATTATATATAATCACCCATAAAATATTAATCACTCGATACCTTACGCTTATGGAAATATACATAAATTTTATTTGAAAAAACTTTGCCTGAGTGAGTTTTAACATACAAGATCAACATCCAAATCCCAGGCAGAATGCAAAATTCAAGACATTTTTAGTGTAATTTTTTCTTCTGCCAAAACTTGCGATCAATCACAAAATTTTCATCCAATGACAAACCTGAGTTTCAAAATTTTTCTTGTTGGTGAATATGAAAGAGCAATTGTCTATGACGTTGACGTTAGCATATATTTTCACCACAGATCTCATAGTACGTTATGAGTTTAGCCTCTTATTTTGTTTCGGTTTTGGAATTGTTCGAAACTGTACCGAAAGCACAAAATGAGATTTGTCTATTCAGTGTTTGTTGCCTATGGAAGAGTTAAGCTTTAAAAGAAATTTACTTAATTTCTGTACCTTGAATAAATTTGTGTAGATGCTGGTATAATTTATGCAATCCCTACTTTTTCTTATTTAGTTATCTCATAATAAATTGATTTGGTTTTGTGTATAAACAATGGCGGAACACAATCATAGTCACAGACACAGTCTATCTCGTAGCCAAGGTAAATAAATATAACGATTGTTTTCTTTTATCCGTAGGGCTCATTTATATCAAACTTGCTTCTTAAAATAATTTGTTTCAATTCCGTTTGTAGATCTTGATTCTGTGAATTGCGTGTCTAGCTGCTAGAAAATTGCTTTAGGTTTTAATCAACTTAGATATTGAATGATATTGTGGTTGCTTACTTGCCAGGGGTTAACCTTTTGATTTCAACTTATGGTTAAGCTAATGAAAATATAGTGTGCTAATTTTACATATTTAATCAACTTTTTTATTATATAAACACTTAATCTTTTGGTTTGTTAATCGTATCGCAATCTGTCGAAAACACTCTACAAATTCGAATATGCTAAACTTGGCATTTTTTGCTGAATTTTGAAGATTAGTTTTGCCATCTATTAGTTTGAAATTGATATAATTTAAAGTAAATCTGCAATTTTCAATCAGATATGACATTTCTTAATAAGTATCATGTGATGAACACTATGTAGTACTTGATAAAAAGGTCGATTTTCGGATACTTTAAATTATTTGTCTCTTTATGTTTTTTTTTTTAATCACACATTTGTATTGAAGCCGCTATAAATGGAGAGAAAAGGACTTGCTTGCATAATTTTGTAATTGTATCCATGGTGCACAGGCGGAATTATTTGCAGGGTGGTGCAGATCATATACATAAGGGTGCAAAGTGGCTAATTTCAAATCTTGATCTTTTAAGAAGGATGAGTGGATATCAGGTGAATTGGGGCCGGTACGCCGTACTGGTACTTTTTTGAGAGCTGGTATGGCATACTCCCACTTTTTTAAAAATAATTAATAATAACTCGTAAATCTTTATACATGTATTGTGATTTGTTAGTGGGAAAATAAATAATACATAAAATAAGAGTAGCTTTTTTTTAATGGTAAATTATGTAAAATATTGTGAATTTGCATTTTATAATTAAAAGAATCCCAGCTACAGTTGCGGTTGTTGCCACAATTGAGGAGCTTGTGTACAGGGAAAAATTTGTTTTAGTATTAAAATGTTGGTGGATATCTTAGTTAATATCTGTACTGTGAATAAATTTGTGTAGATCTGGTATAATTTATGCAATCCCTACTTTTCTTATTTAGTTATCTCGTATTAAATTATGCATTAATTTATTCAAATTAATAATTTAAACCCATATTAATTTTTTTTTTCATTGCATTATACTCACTTTTATAAAATTTTAAAATGCCAAGGAAATGCAAGTGAACTCCTTTGACCCTCCCTGACTGTGTCTTTGTTTGCATCCTATTTTATGGCTCTTTTCCTGAAAACTTTGTTTATCTTTATTCAAGATAGCCTCTTTGCTAAGTGATTTCAAAACAATCAAAGATGATGCCAAATCTTTGAATGTATTTTTACCTTAAGTCTGGTGGTTGCAAATCCATAAGTTTATTAACAAATTAGTCTTTTTTTTTTAAATAAACAATTGAAATAAAGTGATTGAATAGTTTTATTGATGAAATTGTTTTTTAACATTATTGAAATTGTCACTTGATTTACTGAAACAAATAAAAGCACATGAATTTTGCTAAAAAAAGGAATTTTTAATTCTATTTTGTTGGACTTAAATGCAATTTAAATTTAAAAAAGAATCCTGGACTTGGTAGTTGTTTGAGGCAGAGCAATCATGTGTAAACCATTTATTTCAGATTCAATGCACTCCAGAATCTATTCCAAATGGGGAAGCCCCTGGTCAAGGCCTGACTTGCATCACTTGGTGCCTAAAAAAGCATGTCATGTGTTCAGTGCCCTATAAAAAAATTGAGGAGGAGGCACCCCAATATTTACTAACAGTGTTTCCTGGAAGCATTTTCGTCTTTAGTCTGCAAGTTTATTGAGAACCATTTTCTTAAGTTCAAAATCTCACAACAGAAAATCAATCAAAATCTAATTCACTTGACTATTTAGGTCTTGTATTTTCGAGATTTAATTGTTTAACGACTGCTGCTTTTAATCAGTTTAAGGTTACTGTTTATTTACGTTCAAAATATTAAAAAAGGACACAGGGTCCAATTTAACTACAACAACTTTGAAAATTTAGGGGCCCATAAATTTTGGATCTCCAAGCTTAGGCTTTGCTGACTTGTGTAGAAATCAGGCTTTGCCTCTGGTAAGCTGTTATATTTAGCCTGATTTCTTTAAATCATTTTAAAGTGGAGATAGTTTTTTTTTCTTTTTTACCCCGATAATTTAAAGTACAATAGTCTGGAAATTGACAGCCAAGTGTACATAAAAACATGTTTGACAAGAACACACATATTTCTTAGTTTAACATCATCAAGGAGTTAGAACAACTGGTTTTCTTCCGAATAAAATCCAGACATACTCTGTTTTCTTAACAAGCTTCAATGGCTGTCTATCTAAAAGTAAAACTTTTTTGTTAAAAATACAGACATCCATATACTGGGTAGAGAATGTAAATTGGGAAAAATTTCCTTAGAAGGTAAGAAATCATAGCATTAGGGTAAAAAAAATATGTTTGATCAATTTTCAAATTTAAATTATTTTTTTTTCTAATTTTATAGCATGTCCATCAGAAAATTAGAAAGCTGTGTTCACAAACTCATTTTTTTATATATTTTCACAGCCAAATTTTTAATTGTACTTATTTTTTTCAGAAAAAAGAGAACGCTTGAAGCTTAGCTTTAGTAGCTCATGCAGTAGGAAGAGTTCTAGTCTTTCTAATTTTTCTGGTTGTCATCCCCCTCCTATGTAAGTAATCAATAAAGCTTTCATGGTATTAACTTACTTATAATCATAGCCTTTATAGCTAAATTCAAAACTATTTTGCATTTTTTTTTATTTGGCTTGTTTTGTATATATGCATTTCTGGAAACTCAATTTCATGCCACCACCTAATGTCTAATGGTTTTGAAGCTGGCTATGCTTATACTTTATTAATGTGGTGATTTTCCAAGAATTCGGGAAAATAAGACTCTATAATTTCAAACATTTTGCATTTTTTTAATTACTTTTGTTTCCTAGCTCCTTTTTTAGCTAGTTTTTTGTTTCCTTAATCAACTGTTGCTAGCTTTTTTTTAGTTGCCATTAGTTGAAAGTGAATTTTGGTACTTATGAGGTGAAATTACCAACAATGTTATATAGTCGAGTTAACTGTATAATGTACTGCAGTGTTTCTCAGGGATGACAGTTTTCTTCCTTTTGGAGGATTTTCTCCTTTTTGTTTTTTTATGTAACATTTTCTTTCTCTTTGTCCCTGTTTTGAGGATCCACATTTTTCTGATCTAAACCAGTTTTTCCTGCAAAAAGTATACTTTTCCTCATGTCTAAAAAAAGATTTTCCCCTCTTATCTCCCCTTTACTCACAGATTACTTCACTAACTCCTAATATTTGAAATGTAATTATTATATAGTAAGAGAAATTTCATTGTATCTTTAAAATTACTGAATCATCCATCCTGCATACTTTTTTTGTTGAATTTTTGTGTATTCCTTCCTCAAGCTTTTTCAATGAATTTTGGATTTCCTCCTTTTTGCTCTCTGATCACTCTCATCCCTGGTTTCTACAAACCCTACTGGGCATGTTATGAAAAATACTAATTCCCAAGACAAAAACTTATATACCTAATATTTTAAACATTAGAGCTTTATTATTTATATAGGTACTCTTCTGTTAGCTAGCTACAAGCTTAAAACTGCCAAATCGCAGCAATAACTCATTCAAACTAACAACCTTCAAATTATTTATAATTCCTATAACAAACCTTTACAAGGCTGCTATAGCAACCCTATTGTAAATCGCAAACATTTAGCTTTGGCGATACATTTACGTGTCATTTAAATATGTAAGCATTTTGACTTGGCTCAATAACAATTGCGCCAACTAAGACCCATCTAAAGGAAGAGTACCCATATATATAGTATATATATACGAAGTCTGGTAAATTAGATATTTACGAGGTTTGGTAAATTTGATATTTATGAGGTCTGGTAAATTAGATATTAATTTTTAATGGCCGAAAAATGTAATATTTTAACATTAAAAATTTAACAATTTGCTGTGACAATAGTACATCTACAAAATTTTAAAAATATGTGTACATTCAGGAATGTAGTGTTAAATGATACATACAACTTACCCAATTACATTTTTTACTGTTTCCAAAAATGCATAACTGTGGCTAAATATTTATAAATTTGTACATATGTATTTAATAAAATTAATTAAGCTACAACATTTATTTATATATTTATAGAATGCTTTGCATAAAAAATACAAAGTAGTTAATGAAAAAATCGAGGCTTTGAATTTTTTAGACACAGTAAATTATTTTATTATATGTTTGCAGCGAAAGAGGATGGGTCACGCATAGCATTCAATCTTCTGGTAAATTGAAAATTTCTCCTGAAGTGGTAAGTAAATGCTTCTCAATAATGGTTTGTAATAGTTTTTAGAGTTTGTAACTTTATGGGAAAAAATAACTCTTAACACTTCTGTATCTATGCATGTATATTCAAAATATTAAATGTAATTGATTCAATATATAAAATTATATGTATTTTTAATTTTTTGTGATAATTGAGATTTTGATTGTAATAAAATTGGCAAACAACTGGTGTATTAATACCACACATTTTTTTTTCATTAAAATTTATATTTGTAACTGAGTGAGAAATCTCAAGTTATTGAAAAACTCTGCCTTCAAATAATGAAAAACTCTAAAAGATGATTTATATAGATGTAAATCTTGTAAACTGTGCTGGTTAAAGATTTGTTTAACCAAACTTTTGAATAAATTTACAAAAAACATATTGCTTTTTGTATTGTTGATCAAACGATATAGTGGTTAGCATGCTAGCTTCTAGACCGCGAGGTTGCAGGTTCGAGTCCCGTGTTAGGCATGGGTGTTTGTAAATGTATGTTGGCTTGTCAAATGACGAATGTTTTGACGCATTATAGCCCTCGTGTTGCTGACGGCGCCAGATAATCTGAAAACAACCAACCAGCTTTTGCAAATTTTCTCAAAAGTTTTGTTATTTTGTTACATGTTTTGTTGTTTGCAAAAATATCTCTGATGCAGGGAACTGTGGTATTTTCTGTAATACAACACTTTGGAACAAGGAACGCAAAGGAATTGTCATTAAAAATTATAATTTATTTCTCCCCTACTCACCAGCATAAAAACTTACAACATATTAGTTTAAGAAAAATAGTTCATTATCTTATATTTCGGGATTATCTAGTATGTTATTTTGGGATGGTGTTTTTATGTGACACTCCCCTTTTCTCCCTTTCTATAAAACCCAAACTGATAAATGATGTACCAATTTTAGGGTTAAGACCTACGATTCCGTCGAATAGCTTGCACATTGTGTTATTTGCTTGAAAATAGAAGAATTTTTTATTTTTATTTTGATACTCTATTAAAGGGGACTCTGTAGAGATATTTTGGTACTCTATATGGGGGTGGGGGACTATTATGAGAGGGGACTATGTAGGGGATGTATTGACTCAGCACAGCAATGGTGCCCTCTTCACCTGTTGTATTCTGAGCTACAATAAATAAATTTATTACTTTTTAAAGATGTAGTTCTTCCCCTTAAACAATTCCCTTTGTTATTTGTTGATAAATCGAACTTAAATGTTAAAAAACTTTAATTGGATTATCTTATGATGGATGAATGGGGTGCGATTTATCACTAGAAGGACCAATTACACCAGGTGCTGTGCCTTCTGCCATCCAAATCAAGTTTAATTATATCTCCCAGCAATATATCTGTTGAATTTCCAAATAAGTAATTTCATTAAGTCATCTGAAATGCTGATACTGCACATTATCCTCTAGTTGAATATAAATGTAATTAAATTTGGTTTTGTTGCAATCTTTCAACCAAGTTCACAAAACTTTATATTTTCTATCGATACTTCCAAAATTGTTGGATATACAAGAATTCTATTTTTTATACACTATTTCATAAGTTCATTTAAAGACGAATCTTCATACCTTGATTTTATATTTTCCTATAACCTCATTGTTATTGTTTCTTAGACATATGACTTCACAGCTGATGACTTAAAGGACCTGGGTGAAATTGGAAGAGGAGCTTTTGGTACAGTTAACAAAATGATCCACAAGACAAGTGGTACCATAATGGCTGTAAAGGTATTGTACTAATTATAATTGACCATTAATAATATATGCACAAAACATTTCGATGATGTCTGTATCCATACCATTTATCTATGTGTTTTTGTCATAAGTAATTTTTATTTCTTGTTCTGTTTATAGAGAATTAGGTCAACTGTTGATGAAAAGGAACAGAAGCAACTCTTAATGGACTTGGAAGTTGTCATGAAAAGTAATGACTGCATATATATTGTGCAGTTTTTTGGTGCAATATTTAAAGAAGTAAGTTTTTTTGGAATGTTGTATCTATGTAACTTTTAATGTTATAATATCAGTCAAAGTTAAAAAGAAATTATCTTGAGACTTCATTTATTTAAAATTATTTAATATTATATCATATTCTTTTTAGGGAGATTGTTGGATATGTATGGAATTAATGGATACATCACTAGACAAATTTTACAAAATAGTACACGAGAAGCTCAATCAAAGAATATCCGAGAGCTTTCTTGGAAAAGTAACAATGGCAGTAAGTGTAATGGTTAACATCAATATGAAATATTGTGCATCTTTATGTTTTGGGAAATAATTGTTTAAATAAAACTTTTTCATTTGATGCCAAGTTCCCCTTGATTGTTATGAATACTTCTGCTTTTTAGTAAAGTTAACCAAACAGTTTTTATTTACTGATTCTGCCAGGGTTTTAATTATCCCCCAAAAAACACTTTTGAAAAGTAGAAGAACCACCAACCTCAAAAATACAAAAAACTTTCTTGCAATAAAAAAACCATAAACATGATGAAAATTTTCAATCACAAATACAGTGATATAAAAAATGGCCAACCTCTGATTACAACTCTAGGTTGTGACTCTCTTAAGAATGTATGCTTACTTAGTTTATTTTTAAAATTTAAGTTCCGCTCCCATAAAAATTTACGCTGCTTGAGGTTGGCACCCGTCATAGGAATATTAACAATGCTTGCGTTTAAACTAATTTATGGCATATTGAACGAATATTCGAGTTTATGATTTCATTTGGATAGGTAGGAAATACAAAGTGGTGTAAATCTTCATGTTCATGTAACTTTCAAAATAGTATAGAGAAACTGTGCTCAAACGCTTGCATTTGAATCTTTATTAAGAATTTTTTAAGTTGGAAACTGAAGTGTTTGTGGTAAGCTTTTGTTTGGTTGATACATACATTTTGGAAAGTTTTTATTGTGTGGGGGGTTACTGATTCTGCCAGGGTTTTAATTATTTTAATCATTTTTAAAATAAACATGAAATGATACACTCATTCTAAAAATGCAAACATTTTAATGATGTCTGTATCCATACCATTTATCTATCCATCGGCCATGTTGAAAATAAATTTTAATGGAACAATAAAAGTGTATTTGATTCGAGGTTTTGTGAATCCTAACAAAAGTTTAGGTATGTGTTAGGGTCTGGAAAGAAATTGCTGAAATTGAGAATTTGATAAATCGAGATTGGCATTACTTTATTGTTAAAGGAATGCCATCCTCAAAGGAAAGAAGGAAAAATGTTTGCAATGACAATTGTTATCAAAAATGAAAAACAACCATAAAAAAGAAAATGCTAATTTTAATTTATTTTTCTGTTGCCAAAAAAAAAAAAAAAAAAAAATGTTTTGATTCCCAATTAACTTTTTACACTCTAGCAACAAGTTTATACAATAGCTAAGTCCATCTCTGTACAAGATTCTTATTGCTAGCTAATGTTCATAAACACTTTTACTGTCAAGATTTACCCATTTGATATTTTTTAGTAATGAAATATTACAAAATTTCTCTAAATTTATTAATTAACCCACTGACGGTCAGCCGACCAAACGGTATAGTGGTAAGCATGCTAGCTTCTAGGCCACGAGGTTGAGGGTTCGAGTACCGTGTTAGGCATGGGTGTTTGTAAATGTATGTTGGCTTGTCTAATGACGAATGTTTCGGCGCATTATAGCCCTCGTGTTGCTGACAGCGCCAGATAATCTGAAAACAACCAACCCACTGACGGTCATGGGAATGGGCAAAATTCCCCAGTTGTTTTCCCTGTAATAATTTTTAAATTATATTTCTAATTCAAATACATAATTTTTTAAAATTATTTTTATTTATTTTGTTTTAGATAGGTTATAGACTATCATCCTGATAAAAATATGTAAAATATATTTTATTTTAAATATTATTTATAAACTTAAAAATGTTGTGTATTGCTGGAAAAACTGAGGATCCTAAGACGTATATATACGTGCATGACTGTCAATGGGTTAAAAAAGTTGTTCCTATTCTGTACCTTGGTCAAAAAAGGGTCAGTTCAACTGTCTTACTCTTGATCGACTCCCAAGTTTTTCAAAATATGAATATATAGAATATGAATTTTCAAATATGGGAGAGATTATATTTTTGCCCCTTTTGTAAAGTAGTTTAAATATATTAACTTAGATACATTCAATATCTTTTTTTGATATTCAGCTTTCAGATTTTATGCATATCCTTAAAACTATCTAAAACTTTTAAAAATGTACATGATCTTGGAAAACTCATGAAATTAGAGTTTTGACGTCTTGGAAAGTTGCTGCTGGGAATTTTTAATTTTTGTTAGTTGCTTAAAAATAGCAATAGTTTTTTTGTATGGACATTTTGATTTCTTTCTCTAAATGTAAAGATAAAAATTTAGCGAAAAACTAATTTAAAGGTTTTTAAAAGTTTTAATTAAAGATTTTTTTAAAGATGCTAAGGTGATAGCATAATAGCAGCAAAACTTAGTACCAGATTTAATGAATAATTTCTGAATGTTTCTCTCTGGGGTTAAAAGATTAAAGATACATACTGGGAAAATTTCAAATATTCCTGGAACTTTTTCTTCAAACTTTGTTCTTGTTTTGATGCACTTAGTGAATCAATAAAAATCCTATTTCTTTTTTTTAATATGTACAAATATAGTTGATATATCTATATGTATGTACGACATCTGTCCAATAAATACATGAACTGCGTTGCTCGGGTAGTTGAACTTTGCTCGAGAGTACTGGCTACTTTGTTGCAGGGGGTGCCACTGAAGCGTTGGTAATCATCAAACCGTCGAGGCAAACTTACTGTTCGAACCAGGAATTTTTTTTATGCATGTTCTTGTCTGTGATGGAGGTTGGCAAATAGATGGAACAACGAGTCAACAGCAAATTTGTGGTGAAACTTGGGAAATTCATGAATTGTTAAGGGCTGTTAGGAATGGAAAAAAAAGATTGAACCACTAATGAAAAAATGTCAAAATATTATCTAAAAAATCAAAGTTATGCTGCTGATTTTTTTGACATTCATGGTGTTGTCCACCATGAATTTCTTCCTCAAGGATAAACAGTGAATGCTGCCTTCTACGTGGAGGTTCTCAAGTGCTTGAGGGATCGTGTAAGTCGAGTGTGACCTAATTTGTGTGACGATGATGGATGGCTGCTGAATCATGACAATATGCCTTCACATTCAGTACTGATTGTCTGCCAGTTTCTGACCTGTAATGCAATCCCCATAGCTGATCACCCTCCCTATTCATCAGATTTAGCCCTCTGTGACTTCTTTTTCTCTCGAAATGTAAAAAGGTCATGCAGGGGTGGAACTGGGATGACGTGGAGAAAATAAAACATGAAATGACAAAAACTCCTGAAGATTTCCTGGAATGTTTTAAAGAATGGGAACGTATTTTGAAGGGGATAAGATTGGTCCACCCTAAATTTTGGAAAATAAAATTTAAAAAAAAAAAAAAAAAAAAAAAAAAAAATCTCGTGCATATGTATTTCAACCCTTTATAGATGATCTTGAAATGAATAAACAGCCATTGTTTTTAACTTTTACCTTGTTTATTTAGATCATTTAAGGTACATTTTGAATGTTTCAGATTTTTTGGAAAATTTTTTTATGATTTTTAAGGAACACCGAGTGGAACCACAATCACAATTTATTAGCAAAGAAACAAATTTAAGTTTTGATTGGCAAGTTTTCTTGTCAACCATTGTTAATGGGTTAATATCAGGGTTCCCATGGTCATTGAAAGTCCTTAAAAGTGCTTAATATTTTTGAACTTGTTTTCAAGGCCTTGAAAGTGTTTGAAAATGCTTAGAGGTGCTTAAAAGTCCTTGAAAATGCTTAGAGGTCCTTAATTTTGACACTTGTTGTCCAACTGCAAAATTTATAAAAACATAACTCGGACTTGCTATTCCTACGTGACCGCCACTTATCTGCACCAGAAAGGAGTTTTCCGACATATTTGTATTACGCATCCACCAACTTGTAACTTTTTTGGTAGAATATACTTTATTAAAAATTTAAATACAGACATGATGCATGAAAACAAATTTTCATAGGTCCTTAAAAACATTATTTAGGTCCTTAAAAGTCATTGATTTTCATTCTATGATTTGAGTGGGAACCCTGAATATTCTTAATGTTTTAAAGCTTTTCATTATTATAAAAATATTTTATATTCACTGAATGTTTTTATTGATTGAATTTACTATTTTCAGACACTAAAAGCATTGAATTACCTCAAAGAGAAACTTAACATCATTCATAGAGGTAAGATTCAAAGTAAGATTGTAATTTTTAAGCATTTTCAGTAAAGTGGAATGTTTTTTAAATTATTGTTTCTTTTTTAATTAGATGTTAAACCCAGCAATATCTTACTTGACCGTGGAGGAAATATAAAGTTATGTGATTTTGGTATCAGTGGGCAGTTAGTTGACTCCATAGCTAAAACTAGAGATGCAGGATGTCGACCTTATATGGCTGTAAGTGTTGTGTTTGCTTTAGACTAGTCTTTTAATTGAATTAGTATTTTAATTTCTATTGTATTAATATTCATTTAAGTATTTTTAAAATGTTGATAAGTATCTGTTGATCCTCTCCGAGTTCACAAAAATCTCAAAAAAGTATATATACCCAGGTCATGTGCTGTTTTTTACATGTAATCGTTTATAAGATGTAATCTTTTCATATTTTGTTCATCAAGACCTTAAGACAGGGGGAAATCTAGAATATGTGTAGAGTGAAAATCTTCTGAAATTATGATTATTTTCCTAGATTCATTACATACTTTTTAATTGATAATTTGGCTATTGATGAGGATATCCAATGCAATTTTGTTTAGTAGAACTGTTATTTCTTAAATGCATTCTTTGTATATGCAGGTAAATGTATGTAACAGAATACTGCTAAAAATATTTTATTTCTAACAAAAAGACAAAAGCAATAATGTTTGCCTAATGTTTAATCATAGTTAGGAAGGAATAGCTAGTTTGGTTTTGTTAAAATTCAACACAGCTCATTAAAATTTTCAAGAATAGGTGTTGAAATTTCGGAGATTATTTGTTACACAAATCCAAGAATAAAAAATGGATTTCTTTAATCATGTACTTTTTTAGCTAAGCTGTATGCTATTCTTTTAGTTTTATAATTTTTTTATCATTCTTTATATAATTAGCCTGAAAGAATTGATCCTGGTAGAGCTCGTGGTTATGATGTAAGATCTGATGTATGGAGTTTGGGAATAACTTTGGTAACTATTTTACATTATTCATTAAAATATATACAGACTTTAAAAGTGCTGTTACCAGTAAAATGAAAACTTTAATTGAAGAAACTGTATATGACCTAATAATTGTGTCCCCAATCTAAGTTGCCTATTATGTAGGAAAAAGTGCAATGTGCTTTAGGGTAAACATGGAAATCTACTAAAAATATCTACTGTAGTAACTTTTATAAAAAGAGTCTTTTTGATTTAACTTCTTTCCCTTTCAAAACAAGAGATTCAAAATGTCCAACTTGTTTTTTGTATGTATTAATAATAATTCAAGTTCTTTTCGGTTACACCTTTGTACTTTCTTATGCACATGATTTAACTTGATTTCTTTAAATATCGTGTATTATGAGTGATGCTGTTTCAACTGAAAGGATATATTTTTTCTGTATTACTATTCAGGATTATTTCAAACTAAAGTGTTTCCCTTATTTCAGATTGAGGTTTCCACTGGGAGGTTTCCATATCCTAAGTGGAATAGTGTGTTTGAACAGCTTACTCAAGTGGTTCAAGGGGATCCTCCACAAATCAGCCCAAATGAAAACGGAAATACATTCACATTAGAATTTGTTAATTTTGTCAACACTTGGTGAGAAGAGATTTATGATTTTTCCATTGCTTTAATTAAACTGTTGTATTATTACATATTTTATTGATAATTACTTAAAATAATTTCGAATTAAAATCGGCACTGTTGGAAACTTATTAACTGCGGCTTTAGCCTAAATTATTCTGTTTTGTACTACAAATTGCTCATTTGATACAAAACTTAATCAGCATCAACTTACAGTTTTTCTAAATATCTCTGACAGTTGAAGAACTTGGACAGTATAAATGCTTTGAAGAGCAGCATATGGCGCAGCTCTTCAAAGACTTCATACTGTCCTAGTTCTTCAATTGTCTAGATTCTTTCTTAAGAAAAACTGTGGACTATGATGCTTTCTGCTAGTCATAAAAAATTCAAAGTTTTTGAAATAAATGTTTATTATAATGCTAAATTTATTACTTGTTTAACCAAAATATGGATTTTTAATGTCTTGGATTTTCGTTAATGCAGTTATTAAAATGTATTTTTTATGAAGTATGAACTTTACTTTACTATTAGTTCTATAGAAAAATTGAAATGAACTAAACTTAAAATATAAATGTCTGAATTTGTCACGCATAGTTACGGCTGAAAATGAAATTAGCACTTAGTAATTATTATAGAAAAATTGAAATTAACTAACCTAAAATATAAATGTCTGAATTTGTCACGCATTGTTACGGCTGAAAATGAAATTAGCACTTAGTAATTATTTGTCATTAAACAATTTTTAGATTTGCTAATTGAATCGATTATTACAAAAAAAAAAGAAAAAAGAAAAAGAGTCCAATACTGTGATGCAAAATTTTTCATTAAAATGAAAAAGTTAATATTTTGATAAACACTGTAGAACAAAACATATCCATCTAAATAAAGTATTTTGCTTTCTCTGTTTCACAAGTAATAATTAAGAAAATTGGAGGTCTTTTTTTTGGCATAGAATTTTCTGAGTTGAAAACTTTTTGCAATAGTTGATTAAATTATAAGTAGCTCAGGGGGTTGCATTCGCCTTAAAATTCCTAATATTCCTTAAATTTTTGTTCTTCCTTTAAAATTGTACTTAAAATTTTAGATAAATTCTAAAAATAATTAAAAACCTCAAAATTTCCCCGATTATCCTTCAGAAAAAAAAAAAAAAAAAAAAAACCTGTATAATTCATCAGAGGAAAATCTTCTCTAAGGTTTTAATTATTCAAGTTTTTGAAAATTGGCAGTTTTTTGTTGGTATTGCATATGCTTTGAAAAGAATGTCTTTGTTAGGAGCTTAATATGTCAACTTTTAAAAATATCCCTGTATTTTTATTAAATTATCCATAAAATTTTTTGAATTACCTATAAAATTTTGGAATTATCCCAAAAATTTTAAGGAATTATCCCTAAAATGTTGCTGAAATTTTTAAAATTATCCCTAAAATTCCTATATAATTTTTTTAGAAAACTCACTGTGTCCCCTGGTAGCTTTAAACATAAATGTAATTTATAGTCTGCATTATATTGATATAAAGCACTTTCAAAATATTGATAGTAAATGTAGATTTCATAGTTTAAAATTATCTTGTCTGTTAATGGTTTCTTTTTCCTAAATGTAATACTAATTTAAAAATATTAAAAATTAGTGATGAGTTGTTTTAGTATATTTTTTGTGTTGGTATAATCTATTTTCCATGAATATTTCCAGCTTAATCAAAGAAGAGCAACATCGACCTAAATATAAGAAACTTTTGGTGAGTTTTAGTAATTTAATTTTTGTATTAAATTTGGGTATATTTTATTAATTTAATGAAGTGTTAGTTATCAAATTATTATTTTCCCCTAATTTTCCACCTAGCCTAGAAATGACATCAGTAAAAACCCATTGCTTATTTGATTTGTTTGTAATTTACAAATATTTGTAATAGGAATTTTTATTTAGCAATCGAGGTTACACTAGTAAAATATTCACTAGTGCATTGATCCATATATTTTTATTTCCATTTTGAAACTTTAAAAATTGATTTTTAATTAATTTATTTTTTACTTTCACATCTGATATAGAATATAGGATAATGAAAGCATTGTATTGGGGTCAATAAAGCAATATTTAGTTTTTTGGCGATCTTCCATGTTTTTAGAAGTTCCTGAGTCCAAGAAAGGGTTTTTTGAAAAATCTATTGTATGTCTGACTGGCCATGTGTATGATCAGTGCAATTCTGGAACTGAATATTCAAATTAGGTATACAAATGGATAGTTGCCATAGAATTGACAAAAAAATATTTAATCAAAATCTTGGACAATGAGTAGAAGGTACCTGCAATTGAATTTTTTTTTTAGCAAATTGTCAATGAAGTCATTTTGTAAGGCCTTATCTAAATAACAAAGGGAAGTTAATCTTTGTTTTGTGATTTTTTTTAAACATTGAATATCCCCTTCCCTCCTCACTCCCAATTTTTTATCACTAATAATTCATGATGGTGCATTTAAAACTACATGTGCATGTTAACTTGATTATTTAGTAGTATTGGATATTTGAGTATGCTAAATATAGGCTTGAAAGTGAACCTTCAGAGTAAAGGTGGAAAAATGTTTAGCTTACATACACTATAAGATCAAAATAGCAACCCTTCTAATTTGATTTGTAGTTACAAAGGACGTTTTTTAGTTGAGTAAAAATTTTTACTTTAATGAAAGTCCATAGCTTGTGTTACAAATTAAAAAACAAACATATTAAGCAAACCATACCTAGCCTAAATAAAATTATCAAACATTTTGTGCCATTACTTTATAAACTGACCTCTTTACTTTACTTGAAATGTAATTGCCTGTTAGTAACATTATATATTTAGTAAAGGGGGAAAAAATATTCTTCCTTTAAAGCAGCGTTCACCACTAACTTTTAAACTTAGCATGACTTATGTTGGAGCTTTTCGAGGGCCGGATACATCAATATTACTTTAGTTATAATTAAACGGAAAAAAAATTATTTTCTTACTAAAATTACAATTAATATTCTATTTTCTTTTAAATAATTAAAAAAGAATAATTTTCATTAATAGTAAATTAAAGTTTAAAAAAGAAGTGAGTCTTTTGTTTTAACGTGGCAATGCGACTTGACCCAACTTTTATTAAAAGTATTTAAATTGTACTTCCAGATTACTCTGTTTTAGTCTTTATTATATATTTATTTTACAATAGAGTCGATGCCTGTCGCAGAATTTTTATTGCAGCCAATCTTAATAAATTGCCCAAATGAGATTCACTTAAGTTATTCCTGTATTTATTCTTGATGAAAACCACCTTGCTGAAAGCTTCTTCTTATAGTTTCTTTGGGCACATAGTGGAGAACTTATTCTACATAGCTAACACATTCTATTACGGAAAAATTGTAATCATGTTAAAAAAGGCAGTACTGTGAAATTTGATTTTTTAAAAAATCTTCTGTGGTGCCGGCAGGTCGCATAAAAATCTGTCGCGGGCCAAATCTGGCCCGCAGGCCGTGTAAGGGCAAATGCTGCTTTAAAGAGATATTTCTTATATTTTGAGTCCTATTCTATCTTACTTTTGTTACTAATGGTGCAGTAATAATGTGTAGTAGAAGCTTAAGATGTATGCAATTTCTCACATATCGCTTTCTTTTTTAAGGAGCATCCATTTGTTCTTCGATCAGAAAGAGAAACAGTGAATCTGGCGGAATATATAGGAAGTGTCCTTGATAAAAGTAGCAAGAGCAGCTAGTTTCAGAAATGTTAACAAATTTGTGAAAAACTTTAGTTTTTATAATATAAGAATTAAACATGAAAAAAAAAGACACTTTCTTTGTGTTGACTGAATCGACTATGCAAGAAATGTTATCTAGTAAAGCTCAGATGTTGTATCAAGAGATCTACCCAACGCCTACCTTTTCGGTGGAATGCCTTCAAGTCACTAAGTTGAGGTAGTCATTTGGAACGAATGCTATTGAAGTACCAAGATCTGACAACACAATTCTAGAAAATTATGTATTGAAGTGTGTGTTAAGTTTCTGAAATCTTAGATTTTCACTAATGTAACTATATAAAATTAATCTATTCACGCATTGCATTGGTAGTCAAGAACACTCTTTGGGGGCATAAAATTTTGATTTTATAAAATTAGTTAAAATTTATGGGTTAGTTTTGCCTCTTTTTTTATTCTAAATCAAAATCGTTTTTTTTTTAAAAGGAAATATTGATCTGATTTGTAAATTCTTATACCATATCTGTTGGTAGTGCTAGAAGTTTTAAAATAACTGTAATACTAGAAATGTAGGGAATTTTTACTTTATAGAACTGTGGCAGAGGTCATTTTAGGAAATTATGTACTGCTTGAGTGTATTAAAGAATCCAAAGTATTTAACTACCAAACAATAAAAATCAACTTTTAAGTTTCTGCTGCATTATTAATATAAGTGCCCATTGGTAGTTGAAATGTAAATCATATTTTAGTTATAGCTTAAATAAGTGTTATTTTATTTGTTAATTTACCAATAGTTGTATCGCCAAGTGTTTCCTTAGTTTTCTGCAAATCACATAGCTTTTATGCTTTGAGTTGTTGAACGCACTTTTATTTTTTCAATACAGGAGGCATATGAATCGCTGGTTATCATATATTTTTAGTACAAGCTATTTCAAGTGTTGTACTGCCAAGAATGCATTGGTACAATTTCCTGTGTAAGATAGCTTGTGAAAGGCTGAATAACTCTAAAAGGTTACATGCCTTTTTTAGAAAAACACTTGAAATATAAGATTGTATAATGAATTTGAAGATTGAAGAAATCAAACGTAAAATACTGCTTGAGCTTTTAAAAAAATGCTACACATTTTATTTTTGTAATACATTAACCTATTAAAGACGTTCGAAAGAAAACTTGCCAATCAAAATTTTAGTTTTTTTCTTTGCTGATAAATTGCAATTGTGGTTCCACTTAGTGTTTTTTAAAAATCATAAAAATAATTTTTCAAAAAATCTGAAAAATTCAAAATATACCTGAAATGATCTAAATAAACAAGGTAAAAGTTAAAAACAAAGCCTCTTTATCCATTTCAAAGTAGTTTTTAATGGGTTAAATTTGGAGTTCCTTTAAATTTATTTCAAAATAAAATAAAGAATTTAAAAAAAAAAAAAAAAAACTCTTTAAGATTCCAAAGTAATTCTGATATAACTTTAAATTGTTTAAGAATGGAGAATGGTTCCTTATTAGTTAAAACATTTATACTGATTTTACAATTTTTGATCTTTTACTTTCTAATATAATCTGATGATGATATTTAGCTTATGCCACTCAGGAAGAAGAAAAAAACAGGTTCTTGCACACCTGTTGAAGTCTCATCTCAATTATTTTTTAATTTAAAACCTAATAACACACTTTTGGCCTAGCTCTTTATAATTTTAGTATCTTTCCTTATTAAAATTTGTTTCTATTATCACAATGTATATTTTGTGAAATGTGTTTACGGTTAGAAAGTATTTCTTTAATTACCTTACTTACATTCCTTCTTGTTTGCTTTTTAATGCTTGAGTGGCTTATTTTTGTTAAATTTTATATTCCGTTAGTGTTTATCGTTTTTTTCTCTTTACAAGCGCAATGGTAGTTTCAACTAGCATGTTAATTATGGTCAATAGCTTAATTCAAACTGGAGATATTTCCTCGCTTATTTGATAGGGAATATTTTTTTGTTAATTTAATACAGTACTATGTGTGTATAGTTAAAAATGTTTTTAGATTAAATATAATGAGGAACTTTCACGTTTTTTGGTTTTATTTTTAAACAAAAGTAGAGAAAAATCACGAAAAACAATACCATTCTTTCAAGAATTTGAGCTCCGATAGATAGTTAAAAAAATATTTAGTTTTCACTTTTCGATTTGATAGGATAAAGCTACTTTTGTGTGTGACATCAATGCGCAGGTAATGAACCAGTCTAAAACCTGTTTTAGATGAGGAGGAAGTGAAATTCCTCCTCGGATTTTCGACGGAATCTATGCGTAACTATGTCACGTTTTTTTTATACGTTTTGGGTCATGTGACTTTTGCTTTGATTTCAAACTCGATTTTTGATTAATTGAAAATATAAAGGTAAAAAATAATTGCACTGCTCAAATATATTTGTCAGATAACATTAGAAAATACAAAAAATATTCATTTTTCTCACTTGTGCAAGTTCCTCATTATGAGGTAAAATTTTGGATGAAATGATATTCTTATAATAGCTTGTTTTACATTTTTGATGTTCACATTAAACAGGATTATAATTTTTCAAAAGATTGTGGCCACGTTCTTTTAAACTTTCTATCAAATAGCAAATTACCCTTTCCCTACTTTTATGCTTTCTGCAGTTTTAGAAGCTTCTATGTTTATAACATGTCACTCGATGAAATTGTTACTGCACAAATTGTAATTCCTTACAACAATAGAAGTGATATTTCTAGATAATTGTATTTTATCGATAAACTTGGGTATCTATAATCAAATTCTTATTCAATATTGCTTTTTGTTGGTAAGCATTTTTTTTGTTGCAATTATCTAAATTTACATCTTCCTTTTTTCTCTTTCATAATAATGAGTTCTGAGCAGACACTTTTTCATATGAGTTTTAATAGTGCTTATCTGTCAAGTTCTGGTTGGTGAAGCAGTTCCACAAATTTCATAACAACTCTAGACATCTTATTGCTGTTTTCAGAGAATTGAAAACTCCAATGAATACTTGCCGTCCATATTCAATTTTAACTTTCATGCCAATATTCCTTTTGGTTGTATTTGAATTAATATGGCGATGGGAGATTTTTTCAATATCATCGTTTTCTTCCCATTTCTCAAATCATAGTAAAAAGAGGACAACTTTTTAAATGTAAATATTCACATTTAATTAGAGTTGTTAGAAATAACCTATATAGTAACCTATATATGGTCAACTTGACCCTGTCTTAAATTTAGATAGACATTAGAATACATTAGAATTTTTTTCTAATATTAGGGACGTACATGTTGACAAAGCATGTTTTACAAAGTTAGTTTTGATGGAATGTGAAGAGCCATTATTAATTTTAGAATCTGAAATGCAACAGAAATAGAAATCCCTTACTCTAAATGACCCTAGCTACAGTTCTAATGTTAATGTTCGATACAAGTAGTATCGCATGTGTAAGACAATTTAGTTGGAATATAAAATAATTTTTGTAATAATTTTTTTTATTTGTATATGAATGTTATAATTATTTAATTTAGTCCACAAACATAAATTCTTTATAAAAAAACAATGTATATAAATATTTTTTTGTAATAAAGAATTGTGTTTGAACTTTAAAATGATACAATTAATATACTATAAAAAATATAATTATGCTAAAACCATTATGCAATATTTGCATTTTGGAAAAAAAATAACTAAAAACCTTTGCAATAATTTTAAAGCAATATACTTTTTGTTTAGAATTAGTATATTTTTGACAGAAATAAATTTGATTAATATATTTATCATCTATTCATCATTTTATTGTTAGACACAAAATGTATTTGATTTTTTTTATTACAAATATAAAACATGTTCCTGACGATACTTCAAATAGTTAAATTATATTTAAAACTGTGAATAAGAAAAGCTTTGTTAGTACTCAATAAAATATGCTGGCAATGAGACATTTAGTGAACAACCATGTTCCAACAGTGAATGAGACAGGAAAATTGCAGATTTATTACTTTTTCTTATTAACATTGTTTTTATTATACTTTTTCTTTTCAAAGTATGATTTTTTTTTCTTCAATAGTTTCCACTTAACTGTTTTCTAAACTGTAAAAAATTACAGGTTTATTTTATTTTATTTAGCTTATTAACATTGTTTTCATTGTATTTTTTCTATACAAAATATGATTTTTTTTTCAAAAGTTGCAACTAAACTGTTTTAAAAAATGCAATTAGGCATGAAAATCCAATCGTAGAATAAATTTTCAGTTAAAATGAAAGATATATGATTTTGTACAATCACGATAAAAAGCATTTTTTATTGAAACAAGGTTTTTTACTAATTTATTTTATTCTTTAATTTAGATTTATATGTATTATAACATTTACTACTGCAAAATGTGTGAATAATTATTGCAACATCTCAATTTTTGTAATATCCCACCAAGTTGCAAAATATACTTTGTCCAAAAGATTTCAATTTTTATGAATTGAAATTTTTTCACTGTACATATAATTTCAAATAATAGAAATGTTTCTTCAGATAGAAATGTTTTACAATAAGTCGTAGTTAAATTTGTAAGTTCTTTAAAAGTATATATTTTCTAAACAATTTTGTTTCAAACATGTAACCCTTCTACAAAACTACATATTTGCATGTTTTTCCTACATAAACAAAAAGTAATTAAATAGTTAGTTGTATAAAATATTATCTGATTGCTTATCTTCTATTTTTGACCAAATACTCCATTTCTTGTTCAAACTTTTCAATATTTGTAAATATTTTTTTTCATAAGTCATTTTATATTTGTTCTTGTCATTGTACAATAAATTGTTTATTAAATTCTTGACAAATGCTTTGTTACATTTTAATGCTAATTTTTTTTTACTATAATTTCTATCACAATTTTTTTCAACACACACTTCTCCAATATTATATGAGGCATTGAGTGCCAGAACGTACCATGTCACAATTTGATTTTTGCTGTTTCTACACAGTTTTTCAAAATCATTCATGTCAGAACAGGTCAAATGTGATTTATCTAATGGCCAACTAAGGTGGCCATTAGATTTTTGAAAATTATAAAAATGTGGCGTTAAGCAGTACGAGTTTACAGTAAAAAAGAGATAGTGTGCCGTGCAGAGTTGGTACCCTCTATACCGGTAGTGTTAATTTGGCATATCTCATGTACCTTTTTCTCAGAAAGTATTTGATATAAAATCCTAATTTTTTTTCAGTGCATTTAGCAGACACTTTTTATTCTACTGAAGTTAACTTTTGATTATGATTAATTTACTTAAAAGAAAAAAATGAATTTTTGTGGAAGTCTCAAATTTGTTAAAAATCACGTTTTTTTTTTTGTCGAAAAAAGCCCAAACAAAAAACATTTTTAAAATAACAAAATCTCACTTCAGTATATACAGATACATAAAAGGAATATGTGGTAAAAATTTCAGGAAGATAATTTGCGCGATTTCTGAGAAAAAGGTACATGAAAAATGTAGTTTTGAGAAAGACGCATTTTAAACAAAATGTTACCTACACTAATAGTTATTAATTTTGTTTTTAAAAAGTTGTTTAAAAAAGTATTAAAAATAATTCTAGATGAGGTATTATTACAAATGAGGTATCTTTTAAATAGAGAGAATTTAAATTTTGATAATAATAAACTCAAAATCCATATTTTTAAATTTTAGGATACCAACTCCCCTTAAGAAATTTAATTCCTATTTTTTTAAAAATCAAGGTTTGGACACAAAAAAAGTTAATCTAGCACCGCCTGCAAATACTCCTGCTGACGTCTATGATAATGATAAATATGTTATATACTATAATATGATAAATATGTTATATTATTTCCAGCTTTTTGCTAAATAATTTTGAACATGCTCGTAATCTCAAAATGGATATTTATAATGCTGGACGATATTTTACCATTGGGCAATTTGATCCGAGTGAATGTCAATCAATTTCTATAAGAAATACGAATCAATTCAAATAATTTGAAACCGTTCGTTCTGCTTAGCACTTGTTAAAAATTATGCGCTTGTGAGCGATTGTTTCATAATCGTAAGCTGTCTTATTGATACATTGGTACAGCTGTAAATCTTAAAACTAGATGTTTAAGGGATCGCAAAATTGGTATGACATTGGTATGAAAGCATCGCGAAATTGGTGATAATTTTGACGATAATTGTTACATTATTCCTTTTGGTTAAATGGAAATGGAACAGTTGTTGAGGGGTTATAGTTAAGGAAAAATTACTCTTGGGTCTTATTTATACATAGTTACAGCTGTAAATCTTAAAACTAGATGTTTAAGGGATCGCAAAATTGGTGTGACATTGGTATGAAAACATCGCGAAATTGGTAATAATTTTGATGATAATTGTTACATTATTCCTTTTGGGTAAGTGAAAATGGAACAGTTGTTGAGGGGCAATGGTTAAGGAAAAATTACTATTGAGTAATTTTTTTTGCCGCCATTTGCATTGGCGGCAAAAAAATTGCAATCTTTTCTCAAGGTTATTTTTCCAATACACAAAATTAAAAGGGATAGTTACTAACCCAATTATTAAGTAAGAATTAATTGACTAAGGAATTAATTTTTTTTTTCAATTTCAATTAATAGGTTTAGATAAATAAAAAAATATGTTACAACACAGAATTTTTTTTAAAGCATAATCGCAGTTTAATTCTTAACAGTGCATAAAGACAGAATTGAGTTTTTGGGATTTTTAACATTCCTAGTATATATACTTGCATACTGATTGTACAAAACTTAATAACAATGCCAAAGGTTTATAGGAAGCAATAAAGTATGGAATCACACCAAGTACTTGAAAGCAAAGTGCAGAAAAGAAAAGTATAAATTTCAGTTTAATGGTAGTGGTGTTATGGGATAAACTTTCTCTCTAATGGAATACTGGCATTAAATTCTTTATTTCACGTGAATTTTATCATCAAATGAATAAGGAACTGCAGAAAATGGATGAATATATTTCTAAATCAATATTTTAGTCTTTTCTCAAACAGACACTCAGGCGCCCCAAACGGTTGTAAGGCACACAATGCATATCAAGTTTTTCTAAAGAATTCAGTATTTGAAGAAAGGTTCTTTTATTAGAATTCTGTGTCTGCGGTTCTTCGCAATAACTCTTAACCATCCCACAAACGCTTCTTTGTTATCGATGTTTGATGTGAGTATAGGGAGAGAGATATCTAAGTGGAAATGTATGCTCTTCGTGTGATATCATTTACATATAAGGTGTATGGACAAATGAGGTCGTTTGCCAATAATGTCGAGATAACAAGTACGCAGTTTAGTGTAACATGTCCGACAGATGACTAGATGGGATTAATGATAGTTGAAAGTGAATGCATTTTCAATAGGATTTTTAAACACTAAAAGAACATTTTCTTTTTTATCTTCCTTTGTTATTTTGAACGTTACGCCAATTAAGACTTGACTTGTATTTTCTAATCAATTTTTTTTCATTCTATTTCATATGGTATGTCTAAAAATACCTCAGTTACACAATTCCTCTTGGATCCTAGTCCAAATTATTAATTTTCTCTCTCTTTCTAATAGTTCCGTATTTTGAAGTCCAAATAAATGTAATAATGATTAAAACAGAAAATAAGTTTCGTTCAAATTTTCAGTCAAATCCCGTTAACGCTATTTCGATGGGGTACTCTGATATTGTTCGCGCTAACCGAATTTCGTGCTAAAAGAAGAAATTAACGTAAAGTTTTAAGGACGGAGAACTGTTTTTACTTCGCGTTAAACGGGTTTCATAGTAAGAGATTTTGCTTTAATGGTGTCTGATTGTACCAAGGTTTAAACTAAAACTATAAAAACTAGACTTTGACAAAACATGTAAAAATAGTCAGCCATAAAAATAAAAAGTTGTGAAATTATGAACGTTGGGCGACAAGCGGTCGCGTTTCGTATCTTTGGGATGCTTTGCACCCGCTGAACTGAAGAACTGGTTCTAAAACGAAAAATTATGTAACCTCAGGCATTTTGCGAGAATCCCGGTTTAGTCCCCCCCCCCCTTAAATAAAAAGTTAAAAAAAATTTGAATAACTTTTGAGATTTCATTACTTTTTAAGGCTGACTATTTTGTATGGTGGAATTTGTGCAATGCGACGCCTAGTTTTTTTTTTTTAAGTATTAGTACTTTGTAGTGGGTGAGTTTGATATTGCCAATGGAAGATTTATTGGTCAAAGGAAGATTTAACTACTAAATATTATAATTAGTGTCTACGAAAATTGCCTCAAAATTGTAGAGCAAGGTTATCAGATTTATTGATCACTTACAAAGCACTTTGAGACTACTTAAGAACTTACTTAAGTACGTATCATTATTTCAATGACGGTCTAAAAAACAAAGTGCTTGCATTAAAAACGTGAAATTACGTAATTTTGGATCTAATAAAATTGACACCCCTCCCTCATTGAATTGAATAAATATTGGTACAAACTAACATCTTCAGTTTTAAAAATTTCACAAGGAAAAACTAATTATAATTAAATTATATATATTGGCTATTTCTGTCGCTGTTGAAAAATATATATGATCGTTCACTATCGTATATTGGACATGATACTTGGATGCTTTAATATGAACACTTTATGATTTCATTTATATATACAACTCACAAATTTATAAAGAAATTTAAATTTATGAGTTTGCATAAATAAGAAGTGAACTAATAATTTTTATAAATTTTGACTTGGGTATCCCCAATTTCAATTGCACTGTTCATCTAGTTTCAAGTCTACGTAGTCTGTGATTCTGGAGACACTTTAACTTAACCCTTAGTTAGTCGGGCTGTTGACAAATGTTCCCCACAAAAATTGTTTTGTCAATTTCTCAAGATAGCAGCCCATGATCAAAGCCCGTCCAAGTACTTTTCTATCTAACCTTGAAATTTCCCTACGTGTATTCATTCAGTTCCATGCATGTACTCAAGCGACACAGAACCTATTTGGTTGACATTTGTCCCCCACGCGACCAGTGGTGGCGCCAGGAATTGCCCGACGAGGGGGCCAGAAATACCCGACAGGGGGGCTGACAGGGTTAGAGCGGTCAGTGTCAATAACGTGACATAAAAACTTTCAATTTAAAAGGTATACTTGTAAATAATTTCCGATAAATTTTTATCCCTTAAGAATTCCTCAAAAAAAAAAGTCAGATCTAGGATGTTTTATTGGTGGTTTTTGCGTCTTGGAACTCTTCTGTGTGAGTTCCTGAATTTAATCATTTGAAAATTCCTTTATTCTCCTTCGATACTTTGACTTCATATTTAAGTAAATAATTAACCATTTGCATTTTGAATCCCAATGCAATGAGGAAGTCACCATTGGTTCGGATAAACGCATTTTGAAAGCATTTGTATTCCAATCTATATTAGCAAATTAAGTATGATGACAACATAACTACAGTTTTTCTAAAAAATCTACCATTTCCAACGTAAATGCTATTGTTTATGATGCTAGCAAAAATCCTTGAAATTTACCATATCGCCTTTGAGAAAAATATAGTTTTATGGTTGAAATGTTTGAAAATCGCGGTGGGGTCATCGACCATTAGCGATTTCTACCAGGAGCACAGCCATAATCAGCCTTTACAAGCTTGTAACTTTAAAATCTACTTAAAAAATAGCATACAATTAACGTTTCCGTTGCTCAAAACATAACTTACTTCACGATCTAAACACAAAGTATTTTATCAATCCACAACTCCTTAAAACGACATTTAAATATTAAATCAGACCATGAAACAAACTTAGTAAATGCAATCTGCTCTGAGTTCAATAAAATCTAATGAATCTTAGTTGCAATGAAAAATGATCTATTCTAAAATTAAAATTGATTCAGTCATTTCAATATCAAAAAATTCACTGGAATGTTTTTGCAAATTATCAAGTACGACAATTGAAAACGACATTCTAAATGTGATTGATTTTTGTACTTATTTTTAAAAGAATCCGTCAAAACTAATTAAAGCTAAAAAAAATTACAGCGGGACTGGGAGGTGAAAAGCGGGACATCTGGTCATATTACTCATAATAATATAAATGTTTTGAGACAAAACGTGAAACGAGTGGGTTTCAAATGTTTTCCCATATCTAGAGACACAGAAAACCGCTCCAAAACTATTTTGTGGGCTATTATAGACGAGGAAAAACGGACGAATGTTGCTTTTTTTTTTTTTTTTTTTTTTTTTTTTAACACGTCGTGGAGACCGCCCAGGAAAGCTGCATATGCCATTGAGAAACAGACAAGAGCAATAGTAGACCCCTTTGCGACAGAATGTCGAAAAATATATATCACCAATAAAATTGTCTACTCTGGGATAGCTTACAAACGAAATGCTTGAGGGTCTGCTAATTAGTGGAAAATACTATTGCTTTTTCAACGATCCATCCCAATCCCTCCCCGTCATTCTGTTGTGTTTTGTATCTATAAAAAAAGTGTTCGTATTGGAGTGAGGAAGTCGTAATCTGATCCCTTACGTCTACTATTAGTTGCTGAAAAACGGGTAGTGGAACTGGGAATTTGGATGCTGTCGGGGCTGGCGATATTTGGCTGTCGGGGGTACCTGATGTTTGACTGTATTTGTGCCCAAAATACTAATATTTAATGTAAAAATTTAAAATATATTCGTGATATTTCACAAAAATATACACTTTTTAAAAAATGAAATTAAAACTCATTCCCCGACGAAAACCTAATTTTCTCCGATGGGGGGGGGGGGGGCTAAGCTTGCCCGACGGGGGTGCTACAGCCCCCCCCGCTGGCGCCACCTCTGCACGCGACTAACCGTGTATTCTAATTTTGGTAGATAATCTATAAGTTTTTTTAAAATTATATTTCATAGTTTTTTGTTTGTTTTTGTTTTGTGAGAGGGGCATGTTAATTTTATGATATGATTTGACCGACACATTATTTCTCAGCGATAAAAAAAAATAAAAAAGATATGCAATTTTTTTACATGAATTCACTTGTTTTAAAAGTTTTATTTTTTAAATTTCAAGTCATACTCCAAATGGAAAACTGTGACAAATTGGTCTGCAAGGACTATTTAAATCAGATTGAATTCTGTGTAAATTGTGCCGATGTTGAAGAGGACAATGAATTACTTTTTATGATAAAATCTATTTCTCTGCCTTATACAATTGTTTTTATACTATTTTAGATGTAAATTTATATTTTCACAATAACTTTATCAACAATGTTTAATGTGATTATGCTTGTTGTGTTTTAAAACTATTTTAAAAATAAATTTGAATCTTCTCAAAATTCATTTCAATAAGAATAAGTTTTATATTCTTACAGTTTTTTTTCCAGTTAATTAAAAAAGATTTTTTAATTTTTACTTTATTCGGTTCAATAAAGATGTTTTTTTTATTAAAATACCCACTTTAATGTTTGGTCGCGATTTTAATGGTATGCATGAAATTTTGAATTTGTGGGACGACATTTTGATTTTTGTCGACTAACCGTGAGATAAAAGGTCGAGCGACTAACCAAGGGTTAAATATGTATCATGTATGTTATATTAGAGGGCCCTTGCGCAACCTATGCATTTAAGATCGTAGAAGAATGACCTTTTTGGAGTTCATCGGAGTTCAAAATAGCATTCTATTGTTGAGAGATATAAGATTCTATAGATTTCCTCAATGGACATAATTGCAATTTTTTTTCTATAATTCTGCTATCTATTGCATACTTTAATTACTTCCCATGTATTAAAAACTAATTATTATTTTTTTAAACTTTGAATTTCAAATAAATAAAACAGTAAGCAATTTTAAATATACTATTCGTCAGACGCGGAGGTCGTAGACAATTAGTCTTTAAATTGGTATATTATCATTTTGGTTTTGTATTATAAAAAGAGAAGAGGACATCATTAAAAAAAAAATCAAAAAAAAAAAAATCACCGGGTTGAAATAATTTATATGATTTCAAAAATGATTTATATTTTAAAAATCTTGTATATAAACTTCAATTTTGTTTGTGTGTGGCTGTCGGGCAAATCTGCGGAAGCCTAATTAATCCACTTGGCTTCATCTGATTTTGTAAAACTTGGCAGACAAATTAGATGTCGATGATGATGCATTCTATCAAATTTTGGGGGTTGTCATTGTCACTAGATGGCTTTTACACTCGTTTCTATAATCGTTATGGAATAATATTAAATTCCATTTCACCGATCCTTTTTGAAACTCTTTCCAGTTGCCAAAATTGTTTTAATCAGAATAAATAAAAGATATTTGGACATGAATGCATAAATTTACATTCATTTTTATTAAATAAATTTTGAAACTTAGCTTACTTCATATTTTTCTGAAAGTTTTTTTTTATATTGCTGTTTTGATAGATTTTTGATAATATTTAAAATTCGATGCAAATACCAAGCACACGCTGACAACAGAATCTGCGCTATGTTAATGAAAATAAAAATTGGCAACGCATATAAAGGATTTATATTAAAAACTTTGTTTTTATGGATTATATTTATTTAAAGATATAGGCTGAATCTAACAGAAATAGAAACTAAAATATCTTCATTAATGCAGACATTTTGTACCTTTGTCATTCACTTTTAGAGGAAACATGTTTTAATCTATAACGACAAAAAACATTCAGTCTTTTAACACAATTTTTTTTTACTTAAGTTAACGAATACCTATGAGAAAATAAACTGAATAAAGTGAATAATTATATTTAAAGTTTAAACATAGTTTTTCTTAGCCATCCATAAATGCCTATAAATTGAAATATTCACGGAATAACTACTGTGTTAGTGATAAACGTGAAGAAGGCATTTCTTAACACCCTACTCATCTCTAGGGTTGTTCCTTAGGACCACTTAAGAAGTCGCTTTGGAGATGATTACGCCTGTCAGTAAGCTTTCCAAAATTACACGTGAAGCTTTGAATTTAAGAGGCAGATAAAGTTCCTCATCAACAATGCACATTTTCTGAGCTTATGAGTCTCAAATAATTCATAAGAATAATACTATTGTACCACAAAGTTGTGTTTGTGTTCATATCAAATCATTTTATCTATATATAGTCTACGTATATCTGTAGTCTATAAAAAATTTCGAATTAATTTTTAAAGACGTTTATCACTATATTTGAATATAGTTCTAGAATATATAGTTTCTGAGCAGGGTTGGTTGTAGTGCTAAAATTTTTTTACCGCTACGCAAGCGTCCCGACCATATCCATAATACCAACTGAAGCTGGTATTTTTGAATTATAAAATGCAAATTCACAAGATTTCGCATAATTTTACCATACAAAAAGAAACTGATTACTCTTAATTTACGTATTTATTATCTCACTAACTTATATCCTAATACATGTATAAAGATTCATTAGTTATAATTAATTAGTTCAAAAAGGGGCGGTACGCCGTACCAGCTCCTAAAAAAATACCGGTACGACTTATCGGCCCGTACCGGCCCAACTACACCCCTGTTTTTGAGGCAAATAAGATTGCCATGTAGTAATATAGCATTTTTACTATTAACTCAATATATTGCAGATCCTTTTTATTTACATGGTAATATCATCCGAAATTTATGATTTTTACATTAATTTAAAAGTAACTATATGATATTGTTGGGTAGATGGGTTCGAAAGACTTGAAGCCAAAGCAGATAAAAACTTGAAGAAATTTATTCCGATGTAACTCTTCGCAGATTCTTTTACAACTTCCCGTTCTAATAGATTTAATACAGCTCTTTACACAACAATGGAGCTCAAACAGCAGTTAAAAACTAGATACACAATTGCTAAATTCGTCGCAAAAGACAATGCAATACAGTTCACTTTCGCAATACAGCTCTCTGTATGCTCGTTGAGAGACAGCTAACTCAGTAACTCAACTCACTCCATCACCCTCTCTCTCGGTCTTATATAGGGAGGCGAATCTTCGTGAAACTTCTAGAGATAGAAATTTGGAGAATTTTCCAGATCACAGTCAAAATGCCCTATACAGGTACATGGGGACCGAAAATGTGGCCAAGTTTGGCAACATTTGGCTACCAAAATTAGTCACCAAAACCGTTGCCAACTTGGAGAGATTGCCATTAGCCATAATGTTAAATGGCCTGCTCCTTGTAAAACTCGTTTTCCAGCATGATCCCTGTAGAACTCGTTTTCAAGCATTAAGAGACGCATTGCAGGAAAGCGAAGTAAAGAACTCTTGCACTGCCTTATGAGAAGTGTACATAAATTTTCCTTTTTACATAATTAATACTACGAAATATTTACAAATGTACAGAAATTCATAACAATATGTATGATATTAATCGTTGGTAATCACACTGATTCCTCCTTTGAATCAAATGATAAAAATATTGAAGTTTGATGTATATAATTTTCATAACATTATATTTTAAAGACATAAAATTGAGATTATTTCATTACAAGTCTTTTAAATATGGCGAGAGACGGCATTTCGTCATTTTGTTTTGGGATAGGGTGTGGGGAAAGGGATAAGGGGGGGGGGGGGGGAGGGGAGACATTTAGTGAGGGCTGAGTGGGATCAAAGTCATCAATGTTTATTGTTCATTCAAATCGGGATATAAAATGCTATTTCCATCGATTGCCGGAGTTTAAATATGTTTATTACATGTGTGGATTTTTAAAAACATAAAATTTTATTAAATATTAGGTCATTAAGAAGCTCCTCTCCGAGCTACCTCTCTCTCTCGGAAAAATACATAATAACGAAAAACTGTTCGCCAGTAAAATATTTACAAAGTGTGAGCCAGAAAATCAATAATTTATGAATTATAATCCTTAAAATATCGAGCACATGGTCTTTGTAAACAATAATATTCAAATCAACATAGAATTTAACTCAACTATCAAATTCAAGGTTGCCAGATTTTCAGTTGTAGTATTTTTCACTACGATCTGACAAACTATCCATTTTGCATATTAAATAAAATTAATAAGAACATTTTTTAATAATTAAAAACATCATAAGTGTACCGCATTTTTGAAAAGTATTGCTTAAAATAATGCGCCCAACATTTATGTGAAAATGAGAAATATACATGGCTATGTCTCTGATAATTCCTGAGAAATTTTGGTTAGTCAAAGATCACACCTCTAAAAACATCTTGGAACTTTGTGATTGGCCACAAGTCTACACTACTTTGCTAGAGATTTAGCCATGTATGTATAATCCTCATATTACACTAGTATTCAAAATTCTACATATATTCTTCTTTCTGTACTGAACGTGGGAGAAGAAAAAGTCAAAATAAGAAGGGGGAAAAAAAAAAAAAAAAAAAAAAAAAAAGAACTGTTTGGTAACTAAATTAAATTGGTTACATCCGCGTCCCTATTTTAACAATCTGAGTTCCGATTTTTTTTTATTTAATTCTTATATTTTGGTCAATGTTGATGCATTATTCATTAAAAGGAATTCATCTTTTTTTTCCAATACTTTTCTGCTGTTTATAACAAAAAAACACACAAAAAAAAAACCACAAAAAAAACACACACCATTAAACGCTCAAGCTTATAATTAATTTTTATAAATCCAAAACTTCATCGAAATTTAAAAAAAGGGTCATGTTAGTGTTTTGGTAAGACATATATACCCCTGTTTCTGCAAAATTTTAGATTTTACTGTGCTTAGTTTTCGCTGGATTGAACTATGGTTGCAAAAGAAAAAAAGAATCTTTTACTTAAACATATAATAACTCAAAGCTGTACCTTGCTCTTATAACATTTTCTTATCTAAAATGCTCTATAAATGAGCAAGTTTTCATAGTTTAAAATTCAATAGGCTTTGCTCTATGAGACAGAGAGGTGCGCGTGGAGGAAAAATTCTGAAACAGCAGCGAATTCTTTTAATCTTTATTATTATTATTTTTTTAATGTAGAGTGATATTGTTTTTTAATTAGTTAAAAAATTCTAGGAATGAAAACACTTTTGATTAATTTCAATTAAAATTATGCATCTGAATAGCAATTTCGATATCCATTTAAAACTAGGGGTGTGGAATATCGCACAACTTTCAATTACACTATAATAACTGTCATTATATTTAAATTTGACTTGTTATCTACCGTTTTCATATTTTCACAGCAAAATTTTTTACATGACCAAAAAAAAAAAAAAAAAAAAAAAAAAAAATTACGATGTTATTCGATAAATATTACGTTATCATTTATTGTGCGTGAAACAGAGGGAAAATCAATCGTTGATAGGTGATGCTCAACGGTAATAAACTTTGTGTTAAAGGCATTCCTTTTTCAACTTTTTACGCTTTTATTGGATTTTTAAGGGAATTTTGGTGGTGGTTATGCTTAGAGCACCTTAAGAGGCTTTAGTACAGCGATTTTAATAAAAATAATTTGAGTCGTTTTTTAGCAATTGTTGAAAAACGTGATTTTTCATGAATTCAACCTTATGCCCACGCCCATGCGCAATTTTGACGAAAGTTATAATGAAAGGTCCCATGGCCACCACTAACCTGGGCACCAAATTTGAACATCGTAGATCATTTAGTTCACGATTTATGCTCACCACGATCACACAAACAGACATTTCTTCTAGACCACTTTTTTAAAATCAGGATGTTTAAAACGTGTAGAAATGGAAAAAAAAAAAAATACTTATTACAATATGTAAGCACATGAGTAATTGAAAAGTTATTAAAACAAATGATATACGTTACAGTTAATGATTTCTTCATTTGTATGGAATGTTGTTGCTAAAGAAAAAAAATAAATATTTTGACAATAACTCAATGATGTAACGATTTTTCAAGTATTCTATAATTTTATCAGTGAAAAAGAGATTTCTCTTTATAAAAGAGAGCTCTTTATATACTAGTGTTATAAAAGTTGGTGGAACTAATTTAAACTTAATGAACAAACCAAACGCGAAATGAATTTATTGTACAGTAAATGTTGGTAGGAAGGAAGTGGAGAATAAAGAGAAGTTTGGGAGGGGGGGGGGGGTAAGGGGGAGGCGTCCTTTTTTTGCTGTTTATGCGTGAAAATATATTTCTTACTGTCACTTTCATGACGATGTGCAAGGTTCTTTTTTGAATAACTGGGGATTCAACAACAATGCAATTTTTAGCAACCCGTAATGAGCCTTTCCTATGACATGGTTTCAAAGGAAGTCCTTTGGACTGCTTTCATAGCTAAGACAATTGTTATAGGAGGCACAATTCCAATAAATTTCGACATGATTTGGAAAAAATCAATTTAACTCTATTTGTGTGACGTACTTTAGAATTCCTCAGTATCATAGAATGAATGTTTTTACTTTAGGATACTACTTGTAGAAGGGTTGGGAGTGGGGAAGGGGGAGGGGGGGGGGGGAGAGATACATGTTTGCTTTCGGAAAAAATTCTTTATTCTCAAGTAATGAACAGTTATTTCACAAGAAAAATAATTGTCATTCTCTCCTTGTATTCTATCGGTTTTCTGAATACCGATCTTCATACAGGCACCAAGTCAAAATAATGTTGAACAAATTACAAATTTGATTAGATTTGCTATATAGAAAGAACAAATTGCAGTTTTATAGAATGGCAAAGGACTAGATACTTTTTTCTTCTGTAAATAGAGAATTTATCTGTCATTATAAATACTGGAGATGGTTTATAAAAGTAACAGGATATTTGAAATATCCGTTGCTCACGAACAATTCAAAGCAGGTAGGGCGATACAATTTACTAAGAAATGCCAAGGAAAAGTTTCAGTTTTTCGTCTCTAAAGAATTTTTTTTCTCATCAATATAGATGGTACAGTAAGAAGATATCCGTGAGATACCTTTCAATGTTATTTAGTTAGATTGTGGGATACTAATGATTGATTTTGTTGTAAAAAGCCATCAGTTGATAATTTTTTTTTTCTCTTTACTTTGTGTCGGAAAAAAACTCGATTTACCGCATTGTCTACTCTTAAATATTCATGAATCATTAATCTTTTAAATTGCTCTGTTACTTTTGTTTCCCTCTGAATGTGTTACATATCTATTTTTTTCCCGCAGCAACTATGGATGCAAAGGAGACGTTTTGCTTCAATGGTGGTCATATATCTAAAACACTGTTCTCCAGTAGTTTTCGTAGTAATTTGCAGCACTATGTAGTCCATCAAATCAAATAAGAATGAGTTGCATTACCTTTAAAATTCACTATCATTCCAATGTTAGATAGAATGTCAGAAATTGTGGCGAAAATAACACTTTATCGCGCGGAGTGAGGTAAAGTAATTTTATCGCACTAACGGTAAAGTACTTTACCGGAAGCTTAGGTATCTAATTTTATATAGTCCTGGTATAGAAATGACATATTTTTGGAAGAGATTCCTTGACTGGAGTTAACATTAATATATACTATGTTTTAAACATATTTTTTTGCGTGTTATTATAAAAAATATGTATGCAACTAGTACGAAGTTACTTTTTCAAACAAGGTAAATTATTTGACAAGAGCGTTAGCACTTTCGCAACCAGCTGCGTAAATAACTATGTATAAGTGTATTAGTTTACAAATTTGATACATTTTCTTTGAGGACTTGTTCTTCGGTGTACATACTGTTTTTTTCCCCTTTGGGCTTAAGAAGTGTAATTTCTCATTATCATTGTTTTCTAAAGAGAAATTTCAGTCCTCAGAAGTATCAGGAAGTTTCTTCTTAGCATACTTAAAAATATTTATTTTGTGGAATACGCCATTGGAAAGAATATTAGTGTACGATTATAATTCTTATTCACTTTTTCTTTGATAACTTCCACTTCTTTGTTCGTAAATACTATGTCTTCTCTTTGAGATTAAGAAGTGCAATTTCTCATTGTTCGCATTTTTCATAATGAAATTACACTCCGCATCGTCTTCAAGTTTCCTCTTGTCACTTGAAAAAAATATTTCTTATGTTAAAAAAAAAAAAAAAAAAAAAAAAAAAAAAGTTAGTTTACGATTTTGATTCAGAATAATATTTTCTTGATGACTTGTACTTCGTTGTATTCTCTTCCAGCTGAAGAAATAGTGCATTTTCTTATTGTTACCTCGTTAGAAAGAAAAATTGCACTTATTTATGGCAACTTACAGTCTCTTCTTGTGCTTTATATTTTCTTTAAGAATATTGCTCTTTTTCACTTTTCTCTTTAAGGAACGTTTGTCAAAATGAAATTGTAGAAACATGATTTAAACTTTTTTTACTACTTGCTTTTTGTTGGATATCTTGTGTACTCTTGTGTTCATATGTTTTTAACTTTTTGTAAAGAGGTAACAATTTATTATTGTTACCTCTTTACAAAAAGGAATCTCACTTCTTTATGGCATCCTGCAATCTTTTTTTTTTTATTTTTTTTATCTTTACCTGAAAGAAAGTTTTGGCAAAAATGCAATTGAGAGGAGTATGAGTGTACAATTATGATTCATATAAACTTTTTTTACGACTGTTCCCAATTTAAATTTCTTATAGTAGCCTCCTTACAAGGAGAAATTGCACCTTTTTATGGCATTCTGTCGCCTTTTGTTATGAAGGAAGCTTTGTAAAAATTTGCAATTGGGAGGAGTATGAGTACATAATTATGATCCATATACAACTTTTTTTTAAGACTTGTTCTTTGATGCAAATTCTATGTTCTCTTTGTGGTATGAAAGAGGAATTTTTCACTGGCTTGACATTTTAAAGAGAAATTACACTTCATCGTGGAATTATTATTTTTTTTTTTTTGATGTTCCCTTGTAAAAAGAGATTTATCAGGAAAAATAATCAATAGTTAAGAGTATTAATTTGTAATCAAGATTCAAAGTTTCTTTTCCTTGATCCTTAATTACTGAAATTGATTGCCTCTTTTTTAGATGAAGAAGTACAATTTATGATTGCCCCTCTTTTCCCTTCAGAAATTGTAATTCTATTGGTCATCCTTCATTTTTTCCCTTGATATTCAGCAGAAAAAAGACGTTTTATATAAAATATCAATTAGAAAATAAATTAGATAAAAGTTTTAAATCATACTCACTTTAAACTTGAGACCTTTTGTCAAAATACACTTCGACATTTTTTTTTATTCCTATGAGAGGAATTCGAGCTATTTCTCATTGCTGCCGTTTTTTAAAAATAAATTGTATACATTAGAATCACCCTGCAGTCCTTCCTCGATATTCCTCATGTGAAATATTGAAGAACAATGAAGTATTTCCAATAATTCCTTGAGTAAAAAAGTAATTATTGGTATAATATTTAACTATTAATTGCTCTAATTCAAACATTGGTTTGCCTATTAGCTATTTATAAACTTACAAGAAAAAAAGGGGGTGGGGGTGGGGGGGGGGGGAAGAAAGAATTTTTTAAAACTATATTCACTATAATAATCTATTTAAGCCTTAATTTATGTTACTAAGTCTATTTAAGTATTAATTTATGTTACGTCAAAAAATGCAACTGCATTTCTTAATATACATTTATCAGCATTACATCAACTGTAGTTCTCAGAATTATTTATTTTCAAAGTTTTACAACTTACGATTACTTTATAATTTACAATACATAAGATTTTTTTATGAACAATACAAAATTTTGAAAGATTACTCCAGTTATTAAAAGATTCTTAGGCAATTTTTCGGCTATTGTTTAAATTTGAAACAATGTTAAAAGTCTATATTAAATTAATAAACATGTAAGCTTACTCTTTCAAACTAGAGTTTCTATCTAAATAATTCAACGTGTGTTGAAGCGTTGTTTTAATAACGAAGACCTTACAATCCAATTGCTTCATAATTATTTAAAGTTTAAAACAAGCAAATTCCGGTTGTTTTTAATTTTTATTTTAAAGAACAATTAGTAAAAGATTTTTGGGTTAAAACATACGTATTTCGTATTTTAGTTTAGTGTTTGCGTTTTTCTTCTTTGTAACATTTACTTTGGTGTCACTAGTGTAGATTCTAGCAGGAAATATAAATGTAATTTGCATTTTTTAAGACAAGAAATGTGTTTTACTTAATCGCAATTTAGGAAATGAAGGGCAATATACTCTAAACTTTAAATTTATGTAAATATTGTATATAATATTCAGATATTATAAATAAAAATAATATTAAATAAACTTGTCCATCCAAGTAAACCTTCAAAAATAGTTTTTCATAATAAATTATTAAATGAAATGATTAATGAATTAATAACTAACTATTCATTAAAATAATGAATAGTTATCACTGAACACCATCTCTTGATTTTTATAAAACTTATTCAATACATTCAAATTCCCGTTATTAATATAAAAAAAACAAGTTGTATTTTGTATAAAATAGATCTGAAGAGACACACGTAGAGAAATGCAATTATGAATTAGTTGAAACAAGGAGCCTTTGTTGAAACAGACGAAAATTTTGAAAAAAGAATTTCCGGGTAAATTTTTTAGAAGAAACGTTTCTTATGGAGCAAATATAGTACATGGGCTCAATTGCGTCAAATTAATGTCAAAATCTTCAGTAAGTAGAGCATTTAGAGCAAAAGTATAGTTTTGTTTGCACTAAAAAAAAATCTTGTTCAATCAAAGAGAAGTGCTACATACAGTCATCATTAACAAACTTACGTTCTAAATAATGTCCTAGTTATAAGAAAACTAAAGTAAGCATTTTCACAAATACGGTACGGTTCTGTTTAAAACGCTCAATTAATAAAGTTTATATTTGATTAATTTATTTAAAAGTTCAAAAATTATGTGTCTTAAGAATATACAACTAAGAACTAGCCATTTAATCTAAATCAAGCAACATCTGATGTCACAGCAGATTTCAATTACCTTTGGCAACTTAAAAAGTTAATATTCACTAGAAATTAATTCAGTTAATGCCAACATAAGAACTTTGTCTAATATATGAAACAAATGGCAGGGCTGTACTTTTATAGAAGTTCATTGTTGCAATCCACAAATGAAAAAAATTATTTTGAATATATTGTTGATGGAACAGAAGAATATTTGAAGATATCTGATAATATGATATTGTTAGAATTAGAATTTCATTGGACATTGTTTATTCTAATGGTTCTTTTTAAATATATTGTATAGTATACCATTGGATCATAAAAAGTTTTTTCTGCGGCTCGCTGGCTGCACAAAGAAAAAAAAAAAAAAAAAACCTTTCTGCTGTTGATTTTTTTGTACGTAATATTAATTTATTCACTATTTAATTCAAAATCGTATGTGTTTACTATGTAGAAGTCCAGTCAGTGTTCTAAACCAAAAGAATACGAGTATATGTCACAATTTATTTAATAATTTCTCAAAAATATTCATTAAACCCCAAATAATATATTTAAAATGCCTATTAATTATTATTACATGCCTGTTATTAGTAAGAATCAATATTCACTCCATGTCTTATTTCATTACAATGTCTTATTACATAAAAAAAGTCCCAAGCGTCGTGCATAAAAGCTATTTAAATTGTATTTTAACTTGGAGAATAGGAACCATTACTTTAACAATAGAGTGATTGATAAGAGGAACAATCTGCCGGAACGCATCGTAAATTGTACAGAAATCAACAGTTTTAAAATACAGCTGGATCTATTTCTGAGGGATTGTTAAGAAAAGTTAAATTGAGCTAACTTACATGGATCTTGTGCCTGCAGATGATCGTCATTTTTATATTTGCATTTGATTTTAAACTTGGTTTAAAAGGAATAGTTGGTTGGTTGTATTCAGATTATCTGGAGCCGTCAGCATCACGAGGGCTATAATGCGCCGAAACATTCGTCATTAGACAAGCCAACATACATTTACAAACACCCATGCCTAACACGGGACTCGAACCCTCAACCTCGTGGTCTAGAAGCCAGCACGCTAACCACTATAGCGTTTGGTCGGCAAAAGGAATAGTTGAGGAAATAGGAAAGTGGTCGAATTACCTTCATTGGCCATAATACCGTAACAAATATGAGTTTTGCGGATTTTCCTTTTTGAAAGGGAAAATATAAAGCGAAAAATTGATGTAAGAAAATTATAGAGGATAGATCGAATTAATATTAAAGATCGTGCTTTTTTATTTCAACTTTATCACAACCTTCAAAATTTTACTATAAAATAAGATTGGCTGTTGTACCCTTAGGTACATTGTTATAAACTAAATACGATACTTTTTGTATAAGGTATAAAGAAGAAAGAGTCATACTGAGAAGATTATTTTTCGTTGCACTTTCCAAATTTTTTTTTTTACCTTCCCGCTAGTCATTTCTTCATGCAATCCATCTTATAATAGGGTAATTTGTTTACGAATTATAGCCATTGTTGTTAAAAGAAAAACCAGAAAATTTGGGCACATTTGTCGGAAACGACTGAGAGATTGAATAACACAGAAAATCTATTAACCCTTTCGCTGCGTAATTTTTTTTTTTTATCAAAATAAGTTAAAAAATTGAGTATTTTTTTTTATTACATATTTCTTGGGGTTGAGTGATCCATAATGAAATGAATCCCTTAATTGCGTTATTGTAAAATTGTCAAGTTCATTTCATGCAGTGTGTGTAAATAAACTTTTCTACTATCTTTAGAAATTGTTTTCATATGAGCCGTTTAATGATGGCTTTTAAATTGGTCATTGAGAAGAAAAAATGTTTTGAGAAATCAAGATTTGAACAAAAAAATTGTGGCCTTGCAATTTTCTGAGAATAACACTACCGCCACCATCTGTTCTTTATTCGAAACAGAGAATTTATTCAAATTTGTTGATGTTATGTATTTCAATTTTCTTAACTAAACGGGTATAATACAATTAAAGCGAGCAGTGAAATCGTAGGAGCGGAATTCAAATGTATGTTAACAAATAAAAATAAATTGCTTTTCGGTTTGGGATTGGGAAAGTTTACATTTGTAGTTATTGTAAAGTTTACATTTGTAGTTATTGTAAAGTTTACATTTGTAGTTATTGTAAAGTTTACATTTGTAGTTATTGTAAAGTTTACATTTGTAGTTATTGTAAAGTTTATTTAAAAAATTTACAAACAATAAGGATTCAGAATTTTTTTTACCAGCAATAGTGATTAAAAAGAATTTACCACTATAAGTTACCAGAAAACTAAGACTAAATGCAGTGGTAGAGATCAGGGGTTAACCTTGTGGCGGCCGTCGATTTAATTAATTGTGACCTTACTGATATAGCTAAATGTGACCTTGAATTCTGTGCATGAATAGGTTCCATATATATACCTGAATGTTTATAGACGCAACACATCTGTTTTTTTGTATTTTATGTAATGTTTAAAAATGCCTTTTAAGTAAAATAGTTGATGTGGTTCAAACGAGGTGTCATTTCTGGTTTTTATGGAATGTGACAGCTTTCTATAACCCCGTACTTTTTTTTAAACTTTACTGATTTTGATGGCAATATGGTATAAATATTGCAGTTTTTCCCTTCTACTCTTTCTTACTCCTTTTTGACTAGATTCGCGAGAATGTTGTTTAGTCTATATTTAGATATCCTCATAGAGACAATTTGGATTGGGATGGTGCACACATTGATGTTAGAAATTTGAGCTTTCTAATTCAAATTCATCGAGTTGTTAATCAATAAAGAGGCATTTTTCATTATGTGGAATTCAAAAAGGAGGACTCTCTTTTCCCCAATAAAAATTGTCAATTGACATGTGTAATAATTGCAATTGTGTTAATTCATTTTCAAGGTAAATTTCGAGGTGTAAAACATGTTATGCTTCTAAATTAATCGATTTCCATAGAAGAAAACGAATATGAGTTTTAGTGAGATGATGAAGGAAAGATGTTAACAAATTCCCGGGCACCTTTTCTTTTTTTCCTCTTTAATAATATATAATATATACATTGAATATCAAGCAATCCCAATTTATACATTAAATGAAAAAAGTAATTAATTAGTTATAAAAGAAAAAAAATAATTTAGTAGTTTTTGTTGCATCAAATGGGAATAAATAAATGTAAGCAAATATCAAGTGAGTGAGCGATGATAGTCTTTTTTTACTCCCCCCCCCCTTCCCGATTCCGGAAAAAAGAGCTAATACATTTGTAACCACGCGACATAGCTTTCCCTCACCTTTTTATTTTACACTACATCACTGTTTACACCAAATAAATAATTTTTTCTTCGTTTTCAGACGTACCAGCAGTTACGACTTTCGATTTTTATGTGTTGCGGTATTTCGTGTAGGAGATTCTGCTTAAAGAGATCCTTGTCGTGTAACCGAACTTTTTTCAGGCGAAAGAGGAGATGACTTCATTTTGAGCACAATTCCTTCGAACTTCATGAATGAATTGTCGTTGACGGTTTCTTAGAGGGAGAGAGATGGAAGATAGAGAGGGAATTGTATTTCATTCATGGAATCGTGAGCTAAACAGTTTTACGATTTTATTTTTAAAACTAAACTCGAATGATGTGAATGAGTTGAAGAAGAGGATGAAGTTAAGAAAATTGCTTGCTTTTATACAAATTTTATTTATAATAAAATCATTTGTAATATTAATAAACATTCACGAGATTATGAAGGAAAAAAATGCTTTGAATATAACATAATTCAAATATAAGTTCAACATTTTTTTGTGAACTATCATACTTATGACAAAGCAAAGAATTTTATGTTCTTCTATTAGTGTAACAAGTTACCTATTGTAATTTGTTATTACAATTAAACGGTTTTAAGTCAGCAAAAAGTTAGCACTGTGTTATTTCTTCGCAACTAGCCTGCTTTTGCATAAAGCTGTCCAAATGATTAATTTTTTAATTAAGTAAGTAATAAATTAAATGCCTTTCTTTATTAGAGTTTGTTATATAAATATCAAGTTTAAAGGATTTTTAGTTTGTATCAGAATCTTTAAATCTATTTTAAATTACGGTCTATGTGATGAGAATTATTGGTATACTGAATATTAACAGTTGAAACACATTTGATCAGTAGATTTATTTATATGTACGTTACATGATGGATTAGTGTCCTTATTATTGGCTATGCATAAGATGACTTCCCACTAAAATATAGCTGTCTGTATTTCCTTTTATAATTTAGTTTTGGAAGTTAAAGGAGTTTTTAAAGTTTGTTTTAATTAACTAGGGATGAAAAATTAATAAGTGTTATGCCATTTGTAATTAAAGAAAAGAAAAAAAAATGATTTTTTAAAGTAAAAATTAAAATATTGAGAGAATAAATATATATAAGGGTGATTAAAGTTTTGTTTTTCCTGTTTGAAGCACAGAGTAATTCTAATTAATCACGTCAATTGAACTTCAGGTTGGTTGTTTTCAGATTATATGGCGCCGTTTGCAACGAAAGGGCTATAATGCTCCGAAACATTCATCATTAGACAAGCCAACATACATTTACAAACACCCATGCCTAACACGAGACTCGAACCAGCAACCTCGTGGTCTAGAAGCTAGCACGCTAACCACTATACCATTTGGTCGGCCCAATTGAACTACAGATTTATATTCTTGCGTGGGCTCGAATTACGGAGACCCGTTATTATGTATTGGCCTCTGCTTTTGATACTTCGCGAACAAACCTAGCTTACTAAAAGGTTTATTTGCTACCCCCCTAAAAGTTTTATTGCTGCGTGTGTCCTTATTATTAGTCCCCCCCCCCCGTTAATACAATAATACAACTATCTTCACCTCTCCAATAATTTTTTATACTCATTTCCCCCCCTCTTCCGAAAGACAATTTTATAACCTTTATCCAGTAATAGAACAAATACAATAATATAACACCTATCCTAACCCTTTTCGGATACCCCCAAATACATTTCCCGTGAAACCAGTTTTAACATTATGTTTATGAAAATCAAAATTAGAAGGCCAAAACTACTTACTTTTAAAATTTCATAGTTCTACACATGCTGGGTCTCTTTATAAATGATAACTTTAAAACATTTAAAACTAGGGGTGTGGAACATCGCACAACTATCAATTACACTATATTACTGATGTAGATTTGTGTCATTTACCGTTTTTATATTTTCATCATTAATTGAGAAAAAATGGCCAGTTTGGTGATATTTTTTGCGATAATTTTTATATAATCCTTTCTTGTAAGTGAAACTGCGGAGAGGAGAAAAAACGATCGTCGTTGAACTATGCTCAAAGAAAGAGAACTCTGTGTTGAAGGCATTCGTTTTTCAACTTTTTACGCCATCAAACCATTTTTACTGAAATTTCGGAGGTGGGGATACTTAGAACACCTTAAGAGGCATTAGCACAGTGATTTTGAACAAAATTATCAGAGCTGATTTTTAGTAATCATTGAAAAACATGATTTTTTCAATGGCAGCTACCTTATGGTCATGCGCGATTTTGACGAAAACCATCATAGTAGGTCCTTGAGCCGTCACCAATCGTCACACCAAATTTGAACATCGTAGGCCAATTTTATCTGGAGCTATGCTGACCACGTACACACAGACATACATTTTTCCTAGATCACTTTTTTTAAATCTGGATGTACCAAAACGTGGAGAAATGCAGAAAAAAAAAAAGAAAAAAAAAAAAAAATATTGAATACTATACTACGTTCATTACCCTATATATAACATATGGGTGGTTAAAAGTAAGAAATTAAATAAAAAACTAAAATTTTAAAATCCAAATTATAGTTGCCAAAATCGTAATTAGAAGACTAAACTGTTTATGTTTTAAATTTCAGTTTTACCCATATTGGAAGTCACTTTCTATGAGTAGACAGTCATACAGACTTTGTTTTATTATTACAGAAAATACGATTTTGTAAAAATATGTAAAAATTCGTTGCCTGTGCCACTTTTCAACAACATGCACCGAATGAAAAAAGGACGTGAACAATGCATTCTTTACGAATTTATTTGTCCACTATCATGTAGTTATGCTGCTAATGCACTGACTTTAGAAGTATAATTTTATTTTTCCTCTGGTTTTTCGCTGTTTTATATAATTTTCTTTCTCTTGAATTTTTCATATAAATTTATATTGGAATATGATCAAAATTTTTGATTAACAATAATCCATATTTCCAAAACGTTTTTATACGTAGTATAGTGAAGAATAAGTGCCACAAGTCTGCTTTGAGGGGTGGGAAAGGGAATGGTGGGTTTTTTCAAAATCTCACGGGTCCTTTTGCTTTAAGGGGAAATTTTGAAAAAAATCGATTTTTTGTGTGCATATTTCGATAGTCTATACCTTTAAAGTAACATACTAAAATTTCAAATGAATATTAATTAATGAATTTAATTAGCTGTAAGTATTATTTTTATCTATTAAAACAATGAAATCAATAACTTTAACTTTAAACTCGTTTTTCTCCAAACTACATTTTTCAAATTTGCTGCAGTTGTAACACGAAGACAAATCATCCGATGGCTTTGATTTTTTTTCTGCTTATTTTTTATATGTTTCTCTGTACAATGACCCTCCAGTTTTTTGATTGTATGAAAAATATAATTTTGGCGGACCAAAAATCATCCAATTTTTGAGCAAAATTCGACATTTTTTTTCCAAAACTCTGCCATTTTGTTAAATTTCAATTTTTTTTCCCACAATTATATAGGCAATACCTTCTAGTATAATATTTTTTTTTAATTTTATTTCAGCCATGGTAAAGGCCGCAATCACTGCAGCAGTGGAGGACCTTTTTTTTAGTGACTTGGGAGATAGCGAATAACTCGCTGAAAATTAAATTTCTGCATTTGAAAATTTCAGAGTATATTCATTAATTATACATAAATATATCCTCAACATTTTAAAACATTTCATGCAGTAGTTTTAAATTTTTTTTCCAAAAATCATCTTTTTTTTAGATGGTCACACTAGGTGTGCCCCTTAAAGTTCAAGTGTGTAGATAGGAATAAAACTGTAGATTTTTATGAAAAATAAACTCACAAATGTTTTTATGTAGATTAAATTCGGTCCATGTATCTTGTGTTACATTTCCCCTTATTGGCAAATTTTTAACTAATTTTATTCGTGATTGTACAGCACTTCATTTACAAGAATATATGAGAAGTTTAGAGTTTAGTGGCATAATGATGACAAGTTTGAGCTAAAAAGTGTTTCAAATATGGAAGCTCTAACCATGTCTATTCAGTAATTTTTTCCAGCACAAGTAATGGTGTTCACATTTCTGTACCTTAAAACAAAGTTTTTAATTTTTTTATATTTAACTGAGATGAATTTTTAATACATATAAGTAGATAGTCTTTGTAGTACAGACAATTTTAGCCCTATAATTTTAATTAAATTTGTCTTGGAGACCAAATGATAAGCATGATTAAAATACTACTGAAAAATTACAAGTTTTAACATACATTACGATTGAGGGATTTTATAAAAATTACAACTTTATTTTTTGTATCAAGGCAACATTTTGATAAGATTTTTAGCTCAAGTAACTCAAGCTAAAGGACAAAAAGTATATATTGATACAAAGATAATGCATATTGATACAAAAGTATAAAAATTAATGTTTACTTTTTAAATCTTTACATAAGTCATTGATTTCTGAGAATATTAAGAACTCAAGTAATTTTTTTTTTTTGGGGAAATTCAAGTTCATAGCTTCTGCATTAGCATTTAAAATGTCTTTGATCTTTTTCGTACAAATAGTTTTAAAATTAAGTAAATAAGCTTGTTTGGAGTATAGGTAGTTTATTAGGAGTTTTTTTTTTACATATTTTTAAATTTTTTTTTTAATATTTATCATGTTAAATGTTATTCCTATTACTGTTTTTAAAAGAATACATTAGGACTTTGAAATCTTCAATGTACATTTGTGGTAAAAATCTTATATTAAATAAAACTCTCAACTAAATAAAGATCTTCATGGAAAACACAGAAAGAATGGTGAATTAACATCCTCAATCCACCCAAAATATAATTTATTTTACCTAATAACCTTTTCGTTTGGCTACAATTCATTGATCAAGGAGAAATGCAGTTGCTTTAAATTCAGAGAGTCCAAATTATTCATCAATTGAAAGGCTTTTGTTTCAATATTTAATTATGAATATACCTTTACTTTATTATTATTATTATTATGATTATGTGATGTCGAATGAGAATGGGGAGCTATAGCCTCCTCTGTGGATCAGCGCTAGGAAAGAAAGGTGTGCGATTTTGCCACAAATCTAGTTAAATAAAAACTCCTCCGCCTAACAAGACACGCGACGACTCCTTTCATCGTAAAGTACCCCTCCCCCTTCCCTTAATTCCTCCCCTTTCCATCCATTGACAGAATCGAAAAACGCGTGGGCCCCTCTCCGTAATCGCATCAACTGGATCTCACGCGCATGCGTACGGAGAAACGAGAGTCGGTCGAAGCAGCGCCTTTAGTCTTCACAACCTCCCTGCAGTGATGGAGGAGAGAAGGTAGGAGAAAGAGGAGCAATAGGAGAAACAAGATGGCCGACGGAGACGAGATGCGGGGCTCCAATGACAATGTGGGGCCCTCGCCTTTCCGGTCGCGGGCCCGTAAAGGGGCTCTCAAGAAGAAAAACGTCATCTGCATCAAGGACCACCGTTTCATCCCTAGGTTCTTCAAGCAACCAACTTTTTGCAGCCACTGCAAAGACTTCATCTGGTGAGTTTTTTCCCCCCCTTTCCTTCTTTCGATCTCTTCAGTTCGCTTCCTCCGCGTGCTCGGATCGTCTGCGGGTCGTTAGAGGGTGGTTGGGGGTGAGGGGAGGAGGATGGGCCGTGTGATCGTCTGATGGGGGAAAGGGTTTTTAATGTGCGGTGGGGAGTGTAGAGGAATGTTGGAATTTGGTGGGATGGGATGAATGGGAGTGAGGTTTATTTTCTGGAATTGTTTTTTGGAGTTTTCGAATGTTATTAAAACATTTGTATATCTTTTGTTAAATAGAGTTCTGAATAATAATAATAAAAAAAAGAAAATGTGGAATTGGTGCGATGAGTTGAATGGCAGTAAGATGGGTTTTTTATTGTGTTTCGAATGATGATAAAAATATTCGAGTATGTCTCTTTTTATTGTGATATCAGTATTCTTTTTTTAAAATCGGGAAAACTAAAAGCATATTTGTTGCAATGTTTGAATGCTTTCTTGAAACAATTGACTATTTTCTCATCGAGCAGTTAGCATTAAGCAATGAAACATATTTTTTTTATTTAATAATAATAAATGAGAAATTACAAGACAAATAATACATTTCCGTTGATATATATTATATTTCAATCCTTTTCATTACAATAATTTAGGAAGTTAGTAATTAGTTTCAACTGCATCATTCAGTTTGGATATTTAACGTTACATAGCAGTTAATTAAAGAAATCAAAATTGTGTATTTCTCTTAAAATGTTGAAAATATTTCACTGTTTGGTATTTTTATTCAAATTAAAATAATTCTTTAGTAAGTAAACATTTCCATTAAGGAAGTGTAGGATATAACATGTGACTTTTTGCTATAATTTTAACTATTAATATCGATAATTCGGAGTTGAATGAAACCAAAATTGTAATTATAAAATTGTACCTGCATTAGAATTTTTAATATTCAATAATTAGGATCATTACCACTGCTTCAAAATAAAAAAAAATGGAAATTTTGAGGTTTTTTTCTTCGTGAGAAGGCTTTTTTTAAATTTTGAACTTTGAATCGATATAACTTTAGAACTCTATATGTTATAAATGTACAAAATACTTATCTTAATGTATGAATTAAAAATTATTATTTTTTAATTAAAAACTCTAGATGCCATATTTTAAAAATTTGTAGAGTAATTTATGTTATCAATTGTTCACTAGTGATAGATAACAATTTAAAAATAATAATTTTTTTTTTGCATTTCTGTGCATTATTTAGTGCAAAAAACTCTAAATTGAATAATTATTTTGTTGCTATATATAAAGTTAAAATGGCTAACATTTTTATATTAAAAAGTGCTATTTCATTAGAAAGAAATTTTTCTAATTTCAATATTCAATAAACAATACCCTAAATTTTTTTTGAATAAGCCTTCTCAAATTGTCAATTTTTAAATTGTGTGTCCTATATTAGATATAAACGACAGATACGAAAAATAATTTAAGAATAAGCAAAAGTAAAAAAAAAAAAAAAAAAAAAAAAAAAAAAATAGTATGAAATTTGTTATATCTTTGAAAAGAATTACCGTTTATACTTCAAACGAGATTACTTTATAACGAGATATATATTTAAACGATATATATATATATATTCTCAAATTATATTATTTGATTTAAATTTAAATTTTTAAATTATGACTCGAAATAAAATTAAGTATGTCACGTATTTTGAAACTCTTATAAGTATTATCTAAAATCATAGGTACCAGATAAGCATAAGTACATAATAAAATAACTTATTATGGGTACCCCATGAATAGATATATTGTCAATCACATATTTCTCTAAAGTTTGCTTTTCTAAGTTCCTATATGCTTTTTAATAAGTTTATAAAATTAGTATTTGTGTGTATTTCGTAAAGAGACTATATTCAGATATTAAAAGCATACTATCAATATTTTAAATGCGAAATTTTATATTCAAACTATACTTAGATTGCGGTTGTTAATTGAGATTTATTGAATACATTTTGTATTTAAGGTTTTGAGAGCTCAATTATTTATTAATGTGATGAAATTTGTTTCTTAATTATATTCTTATATTTTCCTTCAAAATTTTATTTGTGACGTTTTGTTGTTTATAATTGACTTCTATTACATGTTAAGTTTAAGAAACGTTTTTCAGAATCAAAAAATTTGATGAGAAACATCTTTAAATTTTTAATTTCTTCATTAAATTAAAAACGAAATGATCGTATTTTTCTCTTAATTTCAAGAAATCATATTCAAAAACAATTTTACGGCTTGAGTCATGTAAATGAACTAATAATTTAATAATTAACAATTGAATATTCTTTTTTAATTTTTAAAGAAATATACAATATATATTCTTATAGTTTTAAATTGTGGGATTGCTTATTTTTGAAATTTGAAAGCGTTTACCATACGAATTAGCTGAAACACTTAGTTTGTCACTTAGTGAAGGGAATTATACTTTATACATATTTATTATCTTAGGAATAATTCTATGTCTCTATAAATAAAAAAAAAATATCTAATAAAAATTTGGATATGTTTTTGCTTTCATATATTTTAACTTTTGCTTTTTAGTTAATTGGGACATAAAAAAAAAAAAAAAAAAAAAAAAAAAAAACCACACACCACCAGTGTTAAGCCACCTTATTTTTAGCAATACTAGTAATGGGTGTACTAAATAGATCAGTGTTCGGTCACTTGTTTATTACATTACCAGGCAAAATACGTAAATAAGAATGGAATTTAATTAAAAGGATGGTACAGTTAAGGAAAAAAATATTTTTGTGAACTTTAATTGGAATTCAGTAAAGAGCAAAAAAAAATGTCACAGCCTTAATAACCTCAAATATTTTGAATACAGTATAAGTAATAAGTGCAATAAAATTATTTTTGTAGAATCACTCGGGGGGAAAAAAATTACCTTTAAAACTTTTTTCTTTTGTGACCAATTTAATAATAACTAAAAATTTAAATTAGTTGTTAGGGTAATAGGCATTGCAGAATGAATTATAAATATTTATTTACTGTACCTTAGTATCACCTAATTTGCTTATCACTAGATGGTTTAATATTTTTTTTTTTTTTTTTTTTTTTTTTTTTTTTGCAATGAGACCAATGCAATGTTCGCCAAGCGTGACGAACATTGAAACACTAGTTAATATATGGTACTAATGTTCGTCACAACCATTATAAACTTGTATAATCAATTAGTTTTATTTTCAACTGTATGTAATCTTAAAGCACAATATTAAAATACTTTATATTAATAATAACAACAAGAAATAACTTCAAGAAATAAATTTTCGCAGTAATTAAAAAGAGCCTAAATAAAGAGGTTTTAATAAAATAATAATAATAATAAATAAATAAAAAAAAAAAGAAAAAAAAAAGAAAAGACGAAATTGGATCAAGATTTGTGTAAGAGCAGATGTTTTCCGTTTTTACCCCGTATGCTTTACTAATCAATAGCTGGTCGCAGATAAAAACGAAACTACTGAGAAATTTATTTTGACGTATATTTTGTGTCGTTAAACTAAGCAGTGACTTGTTTTTGTCTGATTACTGGAGCATTGAGGAATACTGGGACCTTTACATTAAATTAAGTTTTTACGCTTGTACGATTTAAAAAAAATGAAACGTAGAAAAACAATTTACATACTTAATTTCTAATATTAACGAAGAGTTTAAACTTTTAAAAACTTTATTATATTTTGTGAGAGGGGTACTTCTATTTTCTTATATTTAAAATGTGCTTTAGAATATTTTTCATTAAATTATTTATAATATTATTTATAGATTCCATAAATGTTCACTTATCATGATATATATTTCCCCCCTGTTTTTTGAAAGAGCGTAAATTATAATTGATTGTATAGAAGTACAAAATATTCAACGATCAGATATTTTTTAATTCAAAGTAATAGAGTGTTATTAAGTTTTTTTCTGTTTCGAGCACGATTTGATGGAATAAAAAAAAAAACCTAATAATAATAATAAAAAAAAATCAAAAAAAAAAAAAAAAAAAAAAAAAATCAATTAGTTCATCCATTTAGAAAATATATAAATTTTAATTCCTCTGAAGTTGTAAATTCCAAGCATTAAAAGTAAAAACATACATAAATATACTTCTGTACCCAGATTATTGGACTGAGACGCTATTACTAGGAATGCTAGGAATGTGGAATATCGCATAATTTTCAATCGCACTTAATACTAATCACTGTATTAAAAGTTGTCATGAATTGTCATAATTTACTGTTTTCGTTTTCATATTTACATTAAATTAAGAAAAATCGCCAATTAAGCGATATTGATTACACTGGAGGAAAGAGGGAAAAAAAAAACAAAAAAAAACAAACAAAAAAAAACAGCCAAATTGACCATGTGGGTTTCGATTAATATTGTATTATACTTTCTTGTAAGTGAAACAGGGGATAATCAGTCGTTTATGGGCGTTACTCAAGCAAAGAGAATCTGTGTTAAAGGCATTTGTTTTATCGCTTCCCAAATGTACTATTTCCATGTTCGTCAGAATTTATCTTTCCTTTTTACAAAATATTTCATCATGCCTAAATGTTTTTACTTTCAATTACCCATACGTTTACATAGGGTAGTGAAAGTATAGAATTCGAAAAAAAAAATTTCGATTTTTTTCCCTTCAATTCTCCATGTTTTGGAACATTGGAATCACGTTTGGAATGTCTATCTGTGTGTCTGTATGTACGTGGTCAGCATAATTCCCGAACAAATTGACGTACGATGTTCAAAGTCGGTGTGCTGGTTAGTAGTGGCCATGAGATTTACCATTTAGGTTTTTATCAAGATTACGTTTGAGCATAAGGTTGAAATCATAAAAAAATCATGTTTTTCAGAAATTTGTTTAAAAACGGCTCTAACGATTTTGATTAAAATCTTTATTAAAGTGCCTCTTCAGGTTTTCTAAACTTCGAAATTCGAGTAGGAATGCGATAAAAGAGTAAAAAGTTGAAAAACGATTGCCTTTTGCAAGGAACACTTCTTTGCCTTTGAGCATCGTCCATCAACGATTGATTTTTTTTTACGTTTCACGCAAAAGCTAGGATAACGTAACGTCTATCGAATAACATACCAATTTTGCTGGTTTTTTCCCCATGTAAAAATTATTGCCAAAAATATCGACAAACTGACCATTTTTGTTTAAATGAAAGAAAATATGAAAACAGTAAATAACACCATATCAAATTTGAATGCAATGAACTATATTATAGTGTAATTGAAAGCTGTGCGATGTTTCCACCCCTAGTTAAAGTGCAAAACTTGAAAAAAAAACAAGAAAAAAAAAAAAAAAAAACATGGAATATTTTTTTCATTCTGCTGTTACGGCATCGTATACGTTTTTCAATTCAGTCATTCCACATTCGGCGATAATTTGTACAATTTAGTTGATACCAAAACGTTGATGTGGAGGACATGGAGCATTGCCTAGGCATTCACAAGGATTTCCAGTACGAGAATTTGCAGGATGATTACGTCATAGAGGTTGTCACCGATGTGGTTCAAGATGCTGATGATGACACTGATGTCAATGACAATGCTACATCCTTCATATCACTTGCGGATGGATCTCTAAGCAATGGAGACATTTCGAGAATTGTTAAGTGGAGAAACAGACATCGGCTTTTTCCATTGGTGTAAAGCTTTTAAAAAGAACTGGTGAAACTAAACTGCAAGTAATCGAATATCTTGTCTCCAGCCGAAACAAACCCCACCGATTTCTGTAACTATTCTTCATAATGATGTATGTAATCTTTAATATCGAAATTTTCGAAATGCTAGATTGATGCTCTTCTCCAATAGCATAAATACGCTGGTCAATGTCGCTCGACATTGGCCAGTTCCGATGGGGACTGTCCGTACCAAACTCTTAAGGACAGTCCACATCAGATTGCGCTGTTATGGATCTTGGCTAATCTTATCCAATGCTTGATAAAATATACTGAAAATTTTGAAATGCTGGCATATAGTATTAAAATTGCAAAATATTTTTTGCAAGAAAGCACTGAGGGATCCAAAAAAATATATTTTGTCATGTTTTGACATGTTTATTTTTGAAACGATGATCGAGTTTCGACCAGGATTGGCTTATCTTCCAAAACCAATGTTTCCAACATTGGTCAATAGTGCTGTGTTACCTGGGTTGCATGCATCTCTATCAAGTTAATATTTTCTTTATTTAATTATCCCTTTTAATCACTTAACCGGCTTCTCCTCAGTACCAGTTAAGCCGGTTCAGGGGAAGTATACTGTAAAAGTTAAAATAAATAAATAAATAAATAAATAAATAAATAAATAAATAAATAAATAAATAAATAAATAAATAAATAAATAAATAAATAAATAAATAAATAAATAAATAAATAAATAAATAAATAAATAAATAAATAAATAAATAAATAAATAAATAAATTAATTAATTAATTAATTAATTGAAAGGGGAGATTGGTCTCTCACCTCTCTAATCGCCACGTTGACTTTTCTTGTTGAGGGTCTTGTTTACAAAAAGTATTTCGTAATGCAGCACGCGTTAGTGATTCTTGGCATTGAAACAGTTCGCGTTCCTCCACTAAAATGAATGCACGCCAGCTGGAATGAGATCAAATCCCCAAGCCGTCTTGCTGTGCTGAAAAATCATTGGAAAGCATATTTAGCGATGATAAAGATAAGCTAATCTTTAAAATGTCACTTTCTAAGTAAACATGGCAATGGAATCCATGTAGATGGTGTATATTTATAAATAGCATTTACTTATTTAACTTTTATTATATTTATTAACAAACAACAATTTCAGTCGTTTAAGAAAATCGTTATAAGAAAATTATAGTCTAATAAAAGCATTAAAAAAAAAATCTTCAAAACTAATTTCTTTTAATTTGAAGAAAAAAATATTTTTAAAGAATTTTTTCGCAACAATTATTTTCTTTTATAAACTATTAAATTACTATATATATTTACATTTAAGTTGTATACAATTTTATTCCAATGAATATATCAGTGATTATTTTAAAACTAATACCTCCTTATTTATTTAAATTTTCATTTTGTAATTTAAGAATTGTAACTATAAAGAATATACCTCTTAAATATTGCGTAGAGCTGATAATTTTAATATTTTCCTGTTTATTATTATAGTTTAACGATTCTTTCATTACCATTCTATTTTCTTTAAACTGTTATTTTTTTTTAAATATAACCTATGTGTTCCTATTTGCTTTGCTTAAAATATAATCGAATAAATAGTAAAACAAAAAGCATGCTTGAAAATAAATTTATTAAAAAAAATGGAATAAGAAAAAAATTGTGTTGTATTACAGACAAAATTCCACAAATCTATACAAGAGAGAGAGAGAGAGAGAGAGAGAGCATTACAAATATGCATCTATATCAATGATACAATTTCTTATTTACAGTGGTGGAAATGACAGTTTTTACTTTATCAGAATTATTTTGTTTCAGGAAGTGTTTGAGTTCTTAAACTCTTTTTTCTAATCATATCTGCCACTTCATTTTTGTATTTTGTGCTAAGAAACGTGACAGTTTTTTTTTTGCAATTTCGTACGTGGACCGCATTTAGAGACATCTTGTCAAAATTCTCAAGTTTTCTAAGTTAAGTCACGTGGGTCACAGAATAAGTGGCATTATTAGACATTTAATTTCAAGTAAAAGAGGAAAGAGGCTGGGTTTGACGAGAGACCTATTATAATATCTTATGTTAATATTAAGGAAATTAAAAGAACATATTTTTTAAGAATTTAAGAATAACGTATATATATATATATATATATATATATATATATATATATATATATATATATATATATATATATATATATATATATATATATATATATATATATATATATATATATATATCAAAGTGTGATGATATTAGTTAGTAAATAAAGTAAATAATTAGTTAGTAATAAAGAATATAATGAAATTTTATATAAAGTCTTGAAGAAGCACAATAAAGAAATCTGTAAAATTGTTAATTAGTTACTTTTTCATGTAATTGATTAAAAAAATGTGTTAAAGATATTCATCTGTAAATTTAGGATTTACTTTTTTATTTAGAAATTTATTTTTTACAAATCATATTTCTCTGACTAAAACTGCTTCTTTCATCCTCTCCATCAGTCCTCTTAATGTTTAGTAATCGGATTTTTTAAATAATATATTCAATTTCATCTCAATAAATTTAGATAAAATATTTTTAATGCATTATAAAACTCTTTTTTAGAAAAATTAGTATCCTAAAAGTAACACATAAAAAATCTTCCAAAAGTCTTCGTACACTTACATTTTTGTAACAAATTAGTATTTATTGCAATATTTTAGTAAATTAGAAATTCGTAGGGTATTTTTTTTAGCATTCAAAGCAACTTTTATGAGTCTTCGCTTGGATTTCAGTAATTTTTTTGTAATTTCTGCATCAATGTTTTTTTTTATTGTACATAAACATTCTTTTATAGCTCATAAACGTGGATTTTTTCAATTTTTTTAATAAATTTCTTTTCACGTTTAGATTTCACTGTTGGGCAATCTTTTCTTAATTGGTTTTGGATTCTATTTTCTTTTTTAAAACGTTTTATTACATACCAAACAGTTGAATGGAATATATTTAATATATTAGCAATACACCGAATGGATTTTCTGCAATTACGATAAAATATATTAAATTAACACTGCTGTTTACGACTAGCAGCTATTTTAAATACTAAATAAAGAGATAATTATAATAAATAGAGATAGCATATATTACAGGCAATCGAATTTTAAATATCACCACAATACAAAAAACTAAAAAAAAATTTCACAACATAATTTTATAAATGAATTTATCAGAAAATTTTATGGTGTACGAAAATTTTTGTGGTATTTTTTTCCCTCTGGTTCTATGAATTTATATTTTTATAAAAATAAAACTATTCAATACTTCTTTTAAACATATTTGATTTCATTCAGAATTAAATAGAGATTCTACAAAACAAATTGAAGTTAAAATTCAAATTCAATTTCAAATGGCAACACTTGTTCTGCAAATTTTTAAACTGTACGAAGACTTTGGGGAGATACTGTTTAAAAGCTCTTATACAGTGAAAAAAATTATACTGGAATAAATTAAATTTCTTTGAATAATTATGTTTTCGGTGGTATTATAGTAAATTTTCTTACAGCACAAGCATTTTAAAATAATGATAATTAATATATAATGATATTTTTTTTAAAAATAGTATTTTGTCACTTAGACTTTCAGTTGTATACATACATTTAAAAAAAAAAAAAGTTTTAATTTGTAACTTAAAGTAATTCTAAACTTTAAAAATATTTATTTTCAATAATTTATATATTCTAAAATATTAAAACAATAGACCTTAAGACGGGAAAGTAGCGACAAAATGTTAAATTTCTTACTCAAAGTTCCATAATCATTTTACAGCGGGCAATCGGTGTAGGACAAGTATTGGAAAGCGATCTCCATTAAAAATAGTTCTACAACTATCGATTTCAACTAAGAATCTTCACTCAAAGTGAATCGAAATCATAAAAAAAATATGTCCTCGCCAAAGCGCTATTTGCGTAATGTCGGTCAGTTTTCTGAGAACATTGCAGCGAAACCGAAGTACCACTTTCGATTTTTCCTTTTACGATCAAGTTTATCGGGCGATAAAATCAACAGAATAAAAATAAAACTATTAATCGAGAGCTTAGTTTTATTGGTGCAAAGGCAGATAATTTAGTTTTTGTTATGTTTTACTCATATATATTCTTTAAAATAGTAGTAGAATTTCCGAACCTGTATTACTACGAGTACTTGGTATAATAGCTAGTGGTTAACTAACAATCTACTAAAATGTATGACAGTAAATATATCCTAAAAAAGTATGCTAGTATGCTATTGTAAATAATTAATAATAATTAAACATAAAAAGATAATACATTGATACTTTCAGGATTAAGCTGTTTTATTATATATTTTAGGAATTAATGGTTAATCAATATTTTTCAGCACCATGTAGCATTTTAAGAGAGAAATACAATAACCCTTTCAAGCCCTTTTAAGTCTGAGGTTATTTAGATGGAAATTTGTTCTTCGACAAATATTTTGTAAGAAATTCAAGGAGAGAAACAATTAGAGAGGAAGAGAGTGAAAGAGAGATAGAATGAAAGAGAGAGAGAGTGAAAGAGAGGAAGAGATAGATTGATAAAGAGAGTGATAAAGAGAGAGAATGAGAAAGAGAGTAAGAAAGAGAATGTACAATACACTGAATAAAGCAAACCGAATTACTATACCATTCAATCTGAAACAGAAAAGAATTAAGGTAATTTCCCTGCCGAATAAAAGAACAATATAATATTCATGTGCTTGTACCTATTGAGAAGAAAATAGAAAATGAATAGCCATCTAAAAAAAAGGAGAATTTAAAATTTCCTCATTCCCTTAAATATTTTAAATTCCAAACAGCATTAAAATAAGAACAATTTTTAAAAGATGCAGTATCAAATAGCATCAACCACGAAAAAATATCTTTGATATAGAAATAAATGCAAAAAAAAAAAAAAAAAAAAATATATATATATATATATATATATATATATATATATATATATATATTGGAAAGTTTCATGGATAGTATTGAAGTTTTAAATCTGATTGTGTAGTTTAAGCACACTTCATGTAAACTCTTTCACTTATAATGCCAACCCAATCCTTCCTCACGATTCTCCAAATATACGAGAACTCCGAATTTGGCAGACCGAAGAAAATTGCAGAATCCCAATCTGAATACAAAACAGGAAATTCCGTGTCCGGCAAAGCAATCAAAGTCGATTATTTTCATCTGTCCCATTGCCTCACACCAGTACCTCTCGATACATACTTCGGCAGGGGTTAAAAGAAGGTCAGGTTAAATTCGCTATTTAGCGTATCGATCCTTCACTATGCCTGTGAAATATGGCTTCGCTTCTTTAATCTGCCTAATTTATCCTTTTAGAAAATGCACTCGCTGTGAAACCTTACAAGTGCAAGAGATTTCCAACCGAGAATTGTTGTTACTTAGTGCTGACAGTGGTCTTCTACTTCTACTACAAGACCATCGTATGTTTTCCTATTGAAATTAAAGTTAAAGTAATTTTTCTTTTTTAGAAACGGTTAAAGAAGAGTAAATTTTGGGATGGTTCATATTTTTAATCCTTTGATAGGTAAATATTTTTCTAGAAAACGGAATTTTTCAATCATTGAAGACTAAATTTTTAAAATCGTTCAAGTTGCCGTTGTGTTTAGACAATCTTACTTTAAAGATGGTCTATATATTTAGAAATGTTTTCACCCGCCCTTTTCTAGAAAAAAAAAAAAAAAAAAAAAAAAGAAAAAAAAAAAAAAAAAAGTTAGATTGAAATTCACAAACCATATTTGTAATTTTGTGACATTAATTCCAATTTTGGAACATTTTATATTTATACCGTATTTGAATATTGCTGAAAATACAATGCCTTATTCAGAATTATTCCACCATAAATGACAAGAGTTGTTTAGAAAAAGAACAGTTGAGTGATTTATTATTCGAACAAAAATTTACAGTGCAAAAGTTACATACCGAAACGTGATCAGAAAATATTGTAGTGCTGCGTGATTCAACTTCTGTAAGTTATTCAAATTCTACAATAACAGTTCGATCTTTATTTCAACGGCAATGTGATATTATTCTCTAATGGTGGACAAGTTATAAAAATCAAATGTTGAATATCAAACGTTAAGAAATGTCTAAACCTATACTTGCAACGTTTCATGTGCGCGATAATTCAAATGATAGGTGTCGTCCTAACTGTTGCCTAACTCTTGCCACTGGATGCCTAAATGTTGCCTAACTCTTGCCACAACATGCCTAAACTCTTGCTACTGGAAGTTATGGTAGGCAGTACAGGAAATGGATTTTGCAAGTTTAAACCATAAATGTGACATAAATCTGTCGTATTATCAATAAGAAGGATTTAGTAAGATTTTAGCAATATTACATACGGTTCAAGATTAAATTAAAGTTTTAAAATTCGATCAGAAACCAGTAGTGTTTCCTTAGAGGAACTCGATGGTAAAATTCAATTCCTGGTTGAAAAAGAGAAATCAGATTAGGAGTTAAATATTCGGTGGTAAGTTTTTTTCACCAAGTTTGTCACTAAACTCGCTATGTTGATGTTATTTTTGTTTTTGAAAATCCTTTTAAATGTTATATGGGACATTCTCTCGCAAAGTCTACTTCTCTATCTTACGTCTATAAAACCCACAATAAACCATTTTGAAGGAGATTTTTTGATATACCTTTAGTAGATGTCAATAGACAAAATTTTAATTGCATTTTTTTCATCTATTTTTTTGAAAACCGTTAATACTGTATATTTTGAAATATTATTTTTTTTTATTAAGTATCACACATTTGAATCACTAAATTACAGAGCCCTTCTTTTAAAAGGTATTAAAAATTATTAAGGTGATTTTTTCAACCTTTTCAAGGGCGCTGACAGAATTATTTCATATGGCACCCCCAAAAGACGCAAGGCGGTTAATTTGTTTGTTGATATGTTGATTTTTCAACTGGCTATCTTAATGAAATTTTACTAATAGTTAAGTAGTAATTTTCTTACGCATAGAATATTTTAAAAACTATATCATACTTTTGTTTCCAGTGAATCATTTTACTTTCTCTACATTATTTTTAAGTTTCGAAATCCGAGATTTCAAATCCCAAATCCAAGTTTCAAACCAATGATTGCTAAAATATGACGAATATCCTTACATTCCTCATACCTAAATTTTGATTTTCTTAATCAATTAATTTTTTAATATTTTATTGATAAACTTTTAAATATTCATTCTATTACAGTTTTGTGAACTTAATTTTTAGCCTTTATGTTAAAAGTGATTTTTTTTCGTGGTAAAGAGATATCGTAAGAATACCGAAAATAAAGTCCTGCAAAATAAACTGCTATTTCTCGAGGTCTTTCTAATCACTTTCAATCCCTAAAAAGTTGGCTCAGTGCTCAGAACTCTGACATTTCGAGGACTAAAATTACACTACTATAAGAAAAGTTAAAACAATATCTCCTAAAAAAAAAACCGAATTTTATTTCACGAGTTGCTATTTCAATGAAAATACTTTCAAATGTTATAAATTAAAAATAAATAAATTGTAAACTCAACAAACCATTTCTTTTGAAAACTGATTGAGACATTGAATTATCTCATAAATGACAATAACTTCAATCCTTTGCTGACAACTAATTACAAACAAAGCCAATTATCGGCAATATATGTATGAAAGAAATACGTAATTTATTTTGGTTGCAAGTAATTTATTAGGTACTTAATTTATAGATTGAATGAAATAGGTAATTTATTTTGCAATGAAAAGCTAGTGATTTCAGATACATTACATAAAAAAGTGTGTATAGAGTGTGACGAACTATATATTGCCATATATTATTATTAATCCACTGATAGAATGGAATGATTATTTCTCTTGCAATTAATCTAACAAAATGAATTTTTTTTGTGCACTCACGATGGATAACATAAATTGAAAAATAGATATTTGTTAAAATTACTGGCGGCTATATCTTGACACATTTCCAGCATAATATTTTTTTACTCACAACCATATTGAGCAGAAACGCGCAAGTATTAATTTAAATAACAATTCTAAATTTCACGAGAAAAAAATTGTGGGATCCAAACACTTTTGCGGCGGTTCACCAACAAACATCGTTACGCCAATAATACTAATCCTGAATATGCATTTATACCGAAGGAAAGGAAGTCGGGAGTATTTAATTCAGTTGTTTAAATGTACCAAACAGGACAATTTCAAGTGTTTAGGAATACAATACAAGAAACTGAGTAAGAGGTCTTGCATGTAAACAGTGCTAGAAGTGTGGGGAGACGCTGGTTGACGCGTCTCCCCACTTTTCCAGAAAATACCCATGCGTCCTCCTACTTCTAAAACCACTGAAATCCGTCCCCCTACTTATAAAAACACAGAATATCCGTTTAAAAACTACTAAATAAAAATAACATTTACCTTTAAATTTAGTGACACTGAGAAAAGGCGATTTAAAGTTTTTTTTTTAAAGAAAAAAAAAATTATGGTGTATAGGTATCACACTATTAGAAATATATATCTTTATACAAAGTAGTATAACACAATTATTTTTATTAACAAATACTGTTATAATTGGTCAACTTTTAACTTTGGAGGAATTTTTTTTTTAAGTTAAATTTCTATTCTTGTTTCATATAAAGACAAACTATTTAAAAAAAAATATTATTTAGTGTTTTTTATTAATTTAATTTAATGGAAATATGCATATTTGGAAGCATTATTTAAATCTAATTAACCAGTTATATATATAATGTTGAATTATTACTTCACTTTATCTCTTACTTCCAAGTAAAATAATCCAAGTCACAGAATATTCATTAAAATAACAATACATTTTAGACCTTCATTTATTCAGTGTTAGTGTTGGGAAGTATAAATTATTTCCTTACTAGTCAATATGTTTATTTATTATAAGATACGAAATTATAAAATTTACCGTTGGGGGTAGGGGGGGGGGGGTAGGGTGCACTTCAACTTTTGGGTGTACTACTACCACTGCATGTTAGTTAAATAAATTGTATTTTAATATAACTTTTACAATAGAGGGGTTGATAAATGAAACAAATCTGACAAACTACATTTTAAATTATTTTGGAGAAAGTAGTTTTAAAATACACCTGTACTGAATTGTAGAATTTTTAATAAGAGAAATTTGTCTAACCTAGATGGGAAGACAGATGGTCCTTTAAATGATCGTCCCTTTGTACCTGAATTTAATAAATTGTCTCTGTTTTGAAAATTATATATTTATTCTTTATATTTCATTTCTAGGGGATTCGGAAAACAAGGATATCAATGTCAAGGTAAGAAAAAGTTGCAGTCTTTTACTTTTGATTTCAAACTGTATTTCTTTTGTTAATGGAATAAGAAAAGTTTAAATTTGGATTGAATTTGGATTGAATTTGAGAAATAGATAACAGTAATTGGATTTCATTTTATATAGAGCTTGATAGAATACGGAATGATTGCTAATATTCAAATTCAGTAAATGAAGGAATGTACTTGTAATTTTAATTTCACGGTTTTTATGTCAGTAGTGAACATTTTAAAATCAATTTTAAATTTTCATTCTTTTTTTACGTTAACTTTGTTATTTACATATTTTTGTATAATTTCAAATTTTAAATACACCTATCATCAAGAATAAATCGTTCTTTAGAATTATTTTGTGAGGATTTATCAAACCTTGAATTTAAATATTTCATTTTTAATATTCATAAGAAAGAAATAAGTTTGAAACTGGTTCAACTTATTAAAATCATACAATAAATGTATGGGGAAGATTTTATGTTTTGCATGCATTAAGCTTCTTGAATGTTAGATACTAAGAGGTTAATTTAGCTCTCAAATTCTTTAAAAAACTACGTATTTATCGGTCTTATTATAATTTATAGCTTATTGAAAATAGATCAATAATTTTAAGCATTGACTTCTTGAATAATGTCTTAATATTTTACAATCCAACTTATATTTTAAACTATCATTAGACTAAGTTCGCATAACCCACATTTTGACAAAATTATCCTAGACTTAAATTGATTAAACATGTTTCGATATAAATAGCATTTTTTAGTTTTTTTACAATGCGTACTGATAGATAACTATCAAATAATATTATTTTAAAAATTACTTTTTGATTCTAAATTTTGTCAGTAATTAATATGGATGAAATGAGGCATATATTTAACATGCCTCATTTCATACGTACTTGAAGAAAATCGCTATATTTTCATTTAAATTTGAAAATTGATAATAAATGGACCAAGTTTGCAATTTTATTTTACACGAAAAGCATCGTTCCTTTGAAACTGATACAGTTATTATTCCGAAACGTTCTCTTAAGATTTCAAAGTTTTCAAATTTTAAGCATTTAATTTAAGGTACATTTGGGAAATTTTTTGGAAATTAGAGAATTGTGTCTTTATAAAACTATGAAGTTTTATGAAGCATATGAATTTATTTTAATGATAATTATGTTTAAACATGTGAATTAGGTAGAAAATATTATTACCATCAAATCACGTAGAAATAATATAAATTTTGCATTGTCTTATTTTCTTTAGGTCAATAATTATGGTTTAGTCATAATTTAAGATAAATACACCAAACAGTTAATTTTCGGCTTACTTTTTTAAAAATAAATTAATATTTTTTATAGCTATTATTTTTATACGATGGAAAACACATAATTTGTTTCCATTCTCAACATAAAACTTTGTCTCATAATGAAGTTATCAAAATATAGATAGAACGGATATTTAAAAATCTATCAATAAAATATCAAAAAATAAATAAATTAAAGACATCAAAATTTAGGTATGATGATGGCAGTGACATTTCCTTATATAATAGCAATAATGAAGTAAAGAATGGTAACTTTTTATTAAATTACAAATTTAAAACATAATTTCATCTTTTATAAAAGAATTTATAACGTAATAAAATTAAATAGACTGTAATATAATTAAATCAGATTAAGGATGGTATTGACAGCAATAAAATTATTTTTACTAACTATAAGCTTCAACAATTTTGATCAAGAAAGGATATAAAAGTCATTGGATAATAATAATACAAAATACTATGACAAGTTAAATAAAACCCACAGGAATATTTTTTAAATACTTTTTTAAAGGAGAGTCTCTATATTTTTGACAATCCCCGATATTTAATAAAAAAGTATATTTCAAAATATACATTGAATTTTATTCATTTTCTATCGACCTTGAAATACAAAATTTGCGAAAAGGCAGGCAATGACATTTCAGTATTAATTGTGTGTTTTTCAGAGAAATAAATGAGAAAAAAAAACCCATTGAAAAGGCATTTCATTTGTCTATGGATACCTATTAAAGGTATATAAAAAAAATTATACTACAAAATGCTTTATTATGGGTTTTGTAGATTTGGTACAGCAAAGTGGCCGTTTAGGGCAAATGTTTGTCTATGTTTTAGAGCTGATATTAAAGTAAATACGAACATTTAATCTTTCAACCAAAATTATTATTACGGAGTTTTATGATGCAGAACGTATATGCTTTTAGTAGAAAAAAATTACTGAAATATGGATTATTTCTGATACATTAAAGATTGTCGAGTAGCAAGAAAATATTGATTAAAAAATGAGCCATCGTTTTTTAGGATGTAATTTTATATTTTTTAAAAACATTTTCATTGCTCGGGAAACTAGTCGTGAGCCAATTATTGATTATTTTTAAGTTTTATTTAGTTCCTTGAGTTTTGAAAATTATTCGTTATATTTGATGAAATAAAAACAAACAAACAAACAAACAAACAAACAAACAAACAAACAAACAAACAAACAAACAAACAAACAAACAAACAAACAAACAAACAAACAAACAAACAAACAAACAAACAAACAAACAAACAAACCGTAAAGTACCATTGAAATTCGTGAAAGGTATTGTTTTTTAAAAGTGCATTTAGTTTTTTTTGTCACAAGGGTTTATATACACATAAGAAAGAAATTAAACTTTAAAAGTTTAATTGGCAACTATAATATTTAATTTTTGGTTTTCGTATTCAAACAGTTGCTAGAATATTAAGTTTATTAAATTTTCAATGAATGATTAATGATTTAAGAGATATTAAGGAAATTATCATCTAATGTTAAGAAAAAAAATTCTGGTTTTTGGTCATTCATCGGAAAATAATTCATGTAAATTTCTTTTCTTTCATATGTACAACATGTAAATTTGACACTAAATAATTTTTTAATTATAAATAATTAGTTTATAAAACAAATTTTAAAAATGCATTAATAGAAAATACTTTTTTTTTCACAATTAGATCCTGTCAGAATTTTTTTTCCTAACTCTTGGTTGCCAAAATATTAGCGAATACGCAAAAGTATTGTATTGTAAGTATACCATGCAATCAGAAGCGACGAAGCGAGATAGATGTCCGGCGTAAAATTTCTTCTCTACCTATAAATTTTATTTTTCAATATTGATATAAGTCATAAATAATTTTTGTTCATATAGGGTCTGATCTACACATATTTAATAAATTTAATATTTAGCGATATAGAAAGCATTCTAAATCGAATGACGGAATGAAAAGTAAGGTTTGTATTGTCGTTTCATAAAAAAAAAAAAAAAACTAGTAGATGGTCCCTCATGAGTTGTTTTATGCAGAACTATAAGATAAGAATTTATATACGGGTCATATTGTTTCAAACATTTTTTTCCTATGACTTTTAGAAACATAAATTCAGTCTTCGTACATATTTTTTTTGTCTACTCTACAGCCTTGAAAAAAAACCCAGCATCCTACATGTTTCATATTTTCAACTTGTGACTTTAACAATACCACAAAAGCAGCAGTCATATAATAATAATAATAATAATAATAATAATAATAATAATAATAATAATAATAATAATAATAATAATAATAATAATAATAATAATAATAATAATAATAACAATAACAATAACAACAACAACAATATAACAACAACAACAACAACATCAAAATACTAATACTTACAATAACAACAATAATAATATTAACAATAACAACAACATTGACACTATAAGTAGTAGAAACATTGGCGATAGCATCAACAATAAGTACCTTCTAAACCTCATTTTAAATAAACTAATTTCTAGATAAAAAAATAATAGTTAAAATATTAAAACTAGTTAATATAGAAATTACTTTGCATTAAACTTTGTTATTATCCGAGCTTTTATTAATTAAAAATAAGTAACGCTAAAAATAAGAAATTAAATAAAGTAACTTTTGGAAGGTATTGCAATAATTGAGGAGTTTATATAATAAGATACGGAACACTCGACATATGAGTTTTAACTATCATTTGACTACTAAGTTTTCTACCGTGTTACAATATTTTCCTAAGTAATGTTTCTCATTGTTAGAAAATCAGACATATACTTTCAGTTTGAAGTCCAATAAATTTTATCGACAGTTCATTTTCCCATAAAATCCAATCAATTTAATCGACAATTCATTCTTCCATTAAATCCAATCAATTTAAACAACAATTCATACACACTAATTTTTCTAAGAAAATAAAAATGAAATAAGTCATCTTTATGAAAGTTTTGCAATAATTGAGGCGTTTATAAGATACGGAACACTCGACATGTGAGTTTTAATAAAAAATTTTCTACTGTTAAATTTTTTATCAAGTTACAATATTTTCCTAAGAAATGTTTTCCGTTGTTGGAAAATCAGACAGATGCTTTCGGTTTTAAGTCTATCAATTTAATCGTCGATTCATTCTTTCATTAAATCCATACAATTTAATCGACAATTCATTCAGATTAACTTTTCTATAAAAATAAAATATGAAATTAGGTATCTATATGAAGGTGTTGCAATAATTGAGTTGTTTATATTATAAGATACGGAACACTCAACATGTGAGTTCTAACTGCCATTTGACTACTAAATTTTCTACCTAGTTATAATATTTTCCTAAGTAATGTTTCTCATTGTTGGAAAATCAGACAGATGCTTTCAGTTTGAAGTCCAATCAATTTAATCGGCAATTCATTCTCCCTCTAAAAAAAGAACTCCGCATTCAGCTGCGCTAACGAAAAGAGCTTTTATGTAAATTCGGCTCTTCCGTGTCTTTTCTATTCTTAATGTAAATTGTATTAAGTGAATTTGAATAATGAAGCTCACGCAATGAACTTTTAATGCGGGAAAGCGAGGAAAGGTTTAGAGAATGCTGCTGGATTATTTAAATATTTAGACGATGTTCGTGACTTTACGTCGTAAAAGTATTAAATTACAACGAGAAGAAATGCATGTTTATCTTTACAGAGATGTTTTTCTTATAAAATATATTTTGGCGACCAATTTTTTTGGTATATATATTTTTACTAAGGTGAATGTGTTATTTAAGAAATTTGACAAAGATATTCTAGGTTAGTTAATGTGATAGTCAGATGTTACTTGGAATTTTTTTTGTTGCAGTTTGAATTTACAATTGAACTCAAACTCAATTAGAATTTTGGAAATAAAAGAAAGATGGGACTTTTATAGAATGAAATTACAAATACAAAATGCTGTTTAAACATTAAATAATTCCTAAAGTAATTTTTGGAATTAAAATATACCTATAGCAATACAGCAAAAAAAAAAAAAAAAAAAAAAAAAAAAATGTCTCTTGTAAAAATGCTATGTTGTAAAATGAAGATTGAAAACTGCTTCATCATGAGGAAGGACAGCGTATTCGAGACATTACGAATTATGGGCATTAGAAGTAATACAATATGATAATATTGAGCTACTATATATAGCAAATTGCGAGATGTTTCCAGGAAATCTTTATAATATTGAATAAAAAGTCATGGATTAATTAGAATGTCAATTAGTTTGAAGATACTGAACAGTTTTTCCATTTATCAAATGTTCTAGCAAATTTTATTTGTTTCTTCTGAAACAACATAATTACCATAACACCGGGCTAATAGAAACAGTTTTGGGAACTATTAGGCTTCTTCACTCTTCAGGGTACTATTGGGCTTTTTTAATGTACAATTAAAATTTTGGCTAATACCTTAAAAATATTTCTGTAATAGTCTCTTCTGTAGGTGATGTTAGACATAAAAACAGGTAAAAATAATTAATTAAAAAATATCGGTAAAAAGTAATTTTTGATTATGAAGATAACTATTTTTTTTATGCCCTGTTTCTACTTAACCAAGTCGGTATAAGTAGGAACATTCACTTGTTTTTTCATTCTAGTTTGAATTAGTATTTAGGTAGGTGATAAAAAAGTTTTTTTGTTGTTTTAAATATAGTTTTCCAAAGTTTCTAAAAAAGAAGGTATGTTCTGGAAAAAATAAATAAAAAATAACACAATTAATATATTTTGATTTTAAACTATACAAACAATTACAGTAATAAATATCCATCTATTATTTTGAATGCTACTCCACTGATTAATAACAAAATAATACAAATACATAGAGCGAAATAACTAAAAACCTATGTTTACAAATAAGTTAGTTTTGAGAACTATGTAGATTGATATAACAAGGAAAGTTAATAAACGATAGTGCAAACATTAAAAAATGCGGAACAAAATAAAAGAGTTAAGGGGGTCTGGGACACAAAATTTTAAAAATTCTCAAAAAAAAAAAAAGTAAAAAATAATACAAATATTTTTAAATAAAATGGCATAAAATTTTTGTTTCTATCATTAGTAGAACTAGAAATATTTAAGATTTTGTTACATGACAACTGTACCTCATACATGCTATCTTGAAACTTTGAAGCTGTTTTTCTCGATGATGGCTTTTTGTTCCTTTTTTGAGTTTCTATGAGACTTTCCGCAATTATTTTTCATATATATTTCTTTAATTTGTCTTCAGGAATTATGTTTTTTTTTTTTTTTTTTTTTTTTTTTTTGTTTTTTTTTTTTATTAAAGTTTTTGAAGTTTAGCATACTATGGATTTTATACATTTTTTTTTCTTTCTTTTAAATTTTTGTTTTAATTACTTTATTGAAAAATTATTAAGACAATTTTTGATATAAATTATAAGAAGCAATGTTATGCAAAAATCAAGTGATTTTTTAAAAAAGTTTTTAGATACATCAAATTTAGGAAATATCAAAATTTTGAAGTTTTATAATTCTTTAAAAAAATATTTTTTAATTTTAAAATTTTTAAATAGTTTTTTAAGTTTCAAAGCATCATACATTACTGCTTAAATATTTCAGAAAAATAATTCTAAAAAGAAAGATTTTCGAATCGTTTTTTTTGCAATGGACACATTTGTATTGGAGCTGGGAGTTTTCTTCAAAATTATATTCTGGTGACGATATAAATGTTGTGGCTTAGGTTAAATAGTGAGAGAACACCTCATATATCCTCATTGTATTTTATCTGAATTTTTGTATTGGAGAAATTTTATATTTGTGATTAATTTTTATCTTTGTATGAGCGAGATTAATTTGAATTTTTTATATTTACATTTAATAGAGTAAAGTTATGTGTTACAATAACCAGAAAGGGTTATTACGCTTATAACTTTACTGAAAATACTTCTTTTCATCATACAATTAATAACATCTACCCAGTTTTCGATATTCGATTAACATTCGATTGTAACACTTATTTACATCAGTTTATTGTTTTAATATATGTATAATGGTTTTATAGCCACCTATAACTAAACTTAAACATCTGTGGAAACTTTTTACCATGATCTTTCGTTACTTAGAAAAAGATAACTTCTAATCTCTATAATAAATTGAATAAGCTTAAATGTGTGTCGGGTCCTTTGATGTAATATTTATTCTATATACTTTATAAGAAAGACAATATATTGTCATCGTTTAAACTATTAAAAAAGGCTTTTCAAGATACCTTTTAGAGTCTGATATTTCATATTGTGGATGTAAACAATTATTTTTCTTCAGAACATTTCAATATATGGCTTAAACTATTACGATGATTTTTTTTTTTATCATTTAAAATGATTCCCCATAACCATCTGCTAAAATATAGAGGTCATATTAAAACTGTAATTTTTATTCTTTCGTTTCATGATAATGGAGCTGAAAAAGTTGTGTTCAGAGAAAGCTTGGAGATAATTAATTAAATTGTTGACTAACTGTGTGTTAAGCATTGATGATCGTATTAAATATATGTGTTTTCTACGTAAAAGATATTAAGTTCAATACTTATATCTATACCAACATCCGTATAAAACATGCCAGATTTTTTCATCCCTCACTGTAGATATTACCTAAACAAACATGAAAACATAAATAATTTTTTTTTGCTACTTAGATACTTTTGAAACTCCACCTTTTTAATTTCTTATGGTAATTTGAAGTTGAAAAAGTTCTGGTAAAATATTTTTTCACCGGTAGAAAATTTATAGGCAAATTATAAATACTATTTTGTGATGTATTTACAATTCTTTGTTAGTGCCAATTTTTACTTGATGATATTTCTGAATAAAATGCTACTTAATATCAAACCATCGTGAAACTATGTTTAAAATGTGAAAAGAAATTTTGTAAAAGTTAAATAGTCTAGTTTGAGGTCAAACTTGAAGTGAAACATTTCTAGACGCTTATCATTGTATAAACCTTTTTCTTTCAGCAAATTTAATAGAATTTTTCTGGATCATAATTATTTTGGATACTTTTCTCGTAACCTTGAGGTTATTTTGAAATTAGAAATGTAAAATGGTCATACTTGTAATTATTTATAGATTGCGAGGAAAAGATTATTTTCTTTTAAAGATGAAATTGAAAAAATGGTTGTTGAGTTTATCAAACAAAAGTTCAAGGACTCACTTCGTATAACCAATATATTTTAAAACTCGGTAGTAAATTTTTTCTTTTTTGCTTTTAAAAATCAAGTTTATTGGTTTTAACGTGAATTGTACCGTGTGTACAGCTGGGGAAAATAATCTTTTTTATGTAATTACATGATCATTTTTTTAAATAACAATCTGGAAAGAATTAAGTTTATAACGTTTTTTAAGTCAAAAAATAAATGTTTTTTTAGGTCAATTTATAGTTACTAAAGTAGTTCTAAAGTTTACTAAACCAAATTTAGAAGATTGTTTTGAGTTTAAGGTAGTTAATAGTCTGGGCGCTAATGTCGAAAAAAGTGGTTCCGTGGGCCACTTCATGATGCAAACATGTGGGTGGTGTCATTCGCTTCGTATGAATGCGTATAAAATGAAATCCGATGGTGGGTATCTGGCATCCCGGTATGAGGCAGTCGCAAATCCAAAATGGCTGTCTCCTTACCCCCTAATGTAAGTTTTTGCCGAATAATGGCTTCCCAGCTCATTTTTATCAACTTCTTGACTGTTGGAAAACTTGTAGGAAATAAAATTTTCTTTTCAATGGCATATAACACTTGTATGTTAGGTTAAATTACAATGCCACCGCATCGCAATCGTTAATACGTTTTACAGGTTTCTTGGTTGGTTTGTGAGTTCAATGACATACACTTGTGCACAATAACGGTTAATAAGGCCGGGACCTGCAACTTAACGTGGATTCCGAACCACAAAGAACATCCATGCCTAACTCGAGATTCGAACCCGGCACCCTTGGCATGCGAAGCCCGAGAGCTACACAACCATCAGGCCAGTTAGAAATGCAGACTGGGGTTTTCACTTGGCAGCCACACATGATTTCATAAAGTATTTCTTTGCCTTTGATCGACTAAACTATGTAAGAATGATTCCACTGTACATGATGGATATGGAAAGACTTAATAAAAACCATACAACTATATGGCAAGAACTATAGTAAGGAATGAAACCAAAGTACCGTTTTACGCTTTAGGAGCCGATGAAGTTCTGGAGCACTAGAACAGAAGATTTAAAGCCCAATGTGGACTTACAGGCATCACTCTAAACGAGAATGCTAGGAGAAGACTCTTTTTAGTAGAGGGAGGTCACAATAATTGCTGCAGCAACCGAAGCATAGATTAAAAATTCCACCCCCAATGCAAAGTGTCACCATGAAGTTTGAACATTGTCTATCGGTTCGCAAGCGTCAGGATGAAAGCGATGAAAAGTTGATAGAGGGTTTTAAATCGACAATCAACCTTTTTAAATGCAGCACAGAACATCTTATACACCTGGTGACTCAGCAAGTTCTTCCCGATGACGTTCAAAAAGACATGTGTACAGTTGCTGATATTGGTGAGAGTCTTCTTTTCAAATTCATTGAGGAACGCATTCAAATGATCAACCTACCAACAGAGCCAACAGAAGAATCAGTACCATCAAAGCCTTCAGCACAGTTTTGGGCCCCAATGTAAAAGGTGAAACTTAAGCCTGCAAATCAGCATTTAAAAATGTTAAAGTAACATTGAAGGAAAAAGTGTTTTTTCAATATTTTCTATCAATTTATATTTATTTTCATGACTGGTGATTGCAGCAAGAAGTCGGTGTGATATAGATTTGAAGGCAACTTTTTGTCGTTATGAATTCTCACTATCGCCACTTGCTTTGTTTCCTTTATATGGATGTATGCATTGCTGATCATAAAAAAGCAAGTTTATGGGTATCATGGAGCTTCCTCAAAATTTATACTCTTCATTTAATGAGAAAAACGAATTCTCACACAATTCATTTCCAGTAAATGAAGCGGCACAAACCGCTGCAGTAGTTGATGGAATGGCAGAGATGCATTCCATTGATAAACCTAAGACTGGCAAGACTTGTGAAGAATTTGTAGATCACTTTGTCAGACAAATGTCAAAGAAGTTTGGTATGTACAAAGAGATTCACATAATATTTGACACCTACAAACAGAATTTGCTGAAGACATCGACAAGGGTGAAACGTCAGGATAAATCAGTCCTATCTAATACAAAGTGCACCCATCAACAAACATCCTTAAATTAACCATGCACCAGTTACTTGTTCACGAAATAGCTAAGGATGAACTGACAGAATACTTGGCATCAAAGATTATAGACTATGCAGTCAAGAATAATGAACAATTTGTTTGCAGTTGGAGAAATCATGCAAATGCAAGCCATATGGACGTGTCGTGTCTTGAAACCACGGAGGAGGAAGCAGATACTAAACTAATTTTGAACAAAATATACATGTTGCTTCTAGGGGTATTAGCAAGATTGACATAAACTCCTTAGACAGTAATGTATTAGTACTTGCTCTTCGAAGATGTCCAATACTTCCAAGATAATCCACCATTATAGTGGGCATTAGCAGAAGCAACCGGTTAATATATCTTCCGCCAATCTATGGCATACTAGGGCCCAATAAGGCATCAGCACTACCAGGACTCCATTCCCATTCTGGTGCTGATATCCCAGGATCATTTTCTACAAAAGAAAAGATTATATGGTGGAATGCTTTTTATGCAGCTAGTGATGACATTATAGCTGCACTGGGCCTTATGGGTCATTTTGAAACCATTTCTACAGAAATTCTACAAACGTAAGAGGCATTCGGTTGTCAGGTGTATGTACCGTGAACCAAAATGAACCACATTGGGGAGGTAAGATGGTGGCTCTTTTCTAAAAAATTAAAAACTGGGGAATATCTTGCACCTACAAAAGCATCTCTCTATACAGGTCTTTTGAGTGCACACTTACAAGCAATAATTTGGGCACAAGATACTCCGACAGCATCCTGGCATAACTCAACCTATTGATTTGGCTGATCGCTTGTGGATGGGGAATTTGAGCCTATTACGTGTACAGAACCTTGTGCTGCTCCGCAGGTGCTTTTAGATTTAACTAAGTGTTCCTGTCTGAAGCGTCGGTGTGCCCTTCCCTGCTGATGCAATCTCAACAATCTACCTTGCACAGAGATGTGCTTATGTGGTGGAGATGATGACTTATGTTACAACACTGCAATTTTTGATTTTAATGATGAATGATAGTGAGGAAATTGAAGATGAAGATACTGATTTAACTTAATGATAATGAAAAATCTTAACATCGTTTACACCATTTGTTACATATAACAAAAACTATTACACTGTTACACTCTTCTGTAACATTCACATTCCAAATATTAAAAAACTTTGTCGTATCAATTTTGAACAGGCGTAGTTTATTATCAGTCTGTTGTAGTTTATTTTCTTGTGAAAAGTGTCAAGGCTTTATTTTTTTGTCCAATCTGTAAATATTAACTATCTGTGGTGCTCATTTATCTCACAATATAATGTGAAAACTATTATTAGCATCCCAAAGAGATGTTCAATAATGGTGTCCTTTTGAATTTTAATTCTTGAAGGGACAATGTAAAGGTGCTATAACGGTCAGAAAGCTTTTTTTTTTTAATTCCAAAAAGTTTTCTAATAGCCAACATGTTCGTATAGTGCACCGGAAAGCTATTATTCTGTAAAGACGTTCCGGTAATGGTGATACAGCGGCCATCTTGAATTTTGACTTAAGTAGATATATCATTATAAAAGTTATTTTATTTTCTACAGTTTCCTATCAGCCAACAAGTGTAAAAGTGAACTGAAAAGCTATTATTCTGAAAAACGCACTGTTCACTTGATGATGTATAGTTAGCGCTCTAACTTCGCATGATAAGGATGCCGAGTTAGAATGGCATGGCATGGATGTGTGTTTCGGAATTTTTCTTTTTGTTTCGGAATCCACGTTAAGCTGCAGATATCAACCTCCTTATCCGTTATTGTGCATAAGTATAGGCCGCTGAGTGCATAAACCAACCAACCTGAAAAACGTACTTAAGATCGCGATGCGATGGCCATTTTGAATTTGGTAATTTAACCAAACATACATGTGTTATATACCATTGGAAAGGAAATTTTATTTCCTACAAGTTTTCGATGATCAACAAGTTGATAAAATGAGTTGAGAAGCCATTATTTGGCAAAAACGTACGTTAGGTGGTAAGGAGGCAGCCATTTTGGATTTGCGACTGCAGCGCCGCTCATACCGGGATGCCAGATACCCACCATCGGATTTCATTTTCTACGCATTCATACGAAGTGAATGACACCACCCACATGTTTGCATCATGAAGTGGCCCACGGGATTACATTTGCTCCCGGACTAAATGAAAAGATATGCCAGTTTGAAAAAAACATAAAGATAATCGATTTAATTATAGATATATCACTTCAGTTTTGACTTGAGGTACCCCGTCAATAAGTGTGCTAAGACTAATTTTGTGCTGCCTAAAAGAATTTTTGTTTTCAGTATCCCGAAGATTATTCCCTCCCCTACTACAATATTTAGAAGAGCTGAGTGGAAAAAAGTGGTGAGTAACGTTACGCCACTGGAAAGTGTCGAAATGTGTTACGACATTTAACTATCCATGAGTCTGTTTTATTGATCCAATCGAAAACGTTCTTGAGGTGTATCTTTGCATGGTAAATATAAGTGTGTATATTTGGTTGTGGTACAGATGTAAAAGAGACATTTGGTGATTTCTCAGAAATGTGACGACTTTACAAAAAATATACAGGTTGACGTAACAGTATAAGAAGATATTTGACAAATCAATTCGAGGTTTTCGTTGAAATGTCCCAGAAAAAAAAAATCGGTATTTTTTGCCACAAAGAGAAAAGTAATTATTTTTTTTATCATCAGATGGCGCTGTAGGTATCATTGAGCTACTGCCTAGTGTTGTTTGAGTGTACTAAGGGCTGCTACATATGTTGATAAATTTTTTTTTTTAGTTTTCCGAGAGTTTTTTAAAAAATTACCCGGAAAATATACATTTTTGTAAAATTCGCATCATCTCAGTATCGGAATGTTTCTGAATAATTGAATATCCAGTTATTTTTTAATAACTCTGTAAATATTTTAAAATGATCATTATTTTACTTTTTAAATTTTAAAATACCCATTAATCATGGCAATCACTCAGCTGTTGAAATCGAAATCGGTTTCTCCATTACTCCCTCATTTTAAGAATTTTTAATTAAAATATATTTTTTGTCCAAAAAAAAAAAAAAAAAAAAAAAAAAAAAAATTAAAATATGACCAAGTGTCTAAAGTGCAGCTGTTCATTGTTTTCCTATAAGTGTGAATGCATATGTTATTATAATTATGAAGCGTATGTGTTCGCTGCGTGATCATGCATGCAAATTCGTGATAATCAATGTGTTCTCGTGTGTTCATGCATACATGCATGTGCTACAATGTGGGCAAAAATGTTGTTATGTCAGTGTTGATATTTGCAAATTATAAGACATTAAACTGTGTCCCATGCTTATTTTATACAAGAGAAGGCAGCACAAAGTTATATTTTTCAATGCTTTGGCGATTTGTGTATGAAAAGTAAAATGTCAGTCAACAATTTTTGAATATGTGTAAGATATGTGTTATACTTGTGAAATTTTGCTTGTGTATTTGTGTTTTATAACGTATATACCATACATTTACATATCTGGACAAAATTATAAACAAATTAAACTTCTTTATGACACTAAATGTATTGCTCATTGACATTAAATGTATTGCAAAATGCCTACTATATAAATGTTTATGTCAATGTATTCAGTGTGTATGGAATGTTTTTATTTATAATCTTTCATTAGGCTATTTCATGATGCTTTATGTGAACAAAATTTAATACTGTGTGAAACAATGATTCTTATAGTTTAAGTTGTACTAATAATACTATTGTTAGTTTGATTAATTTGGTAATATTTTTTTTAACTTTACATTTCAAAATGTAAGCCACATCGGATATTGTTTTATAAGGTTTTTATAAATATTTGCATAAACTATTCAATGTAATAATAATTCTTCTTCTTATGAGGTTATTTATAATTATTTTTCTTAAGATAACTGAAAATGTTAACTTTAAATTAGATTTTAGTTAATTTTTTATAAGCATTATTTAACTAAAGTTACGAGAAATGTGCTGAGATAGATCAATTATAATAACCATAGTAAAATTCCTTTAATTAGATTTTTCTCTGATCAATGTAAAAAACCGCCTATGTTTTTACACTAAGAAAAATGATAACCAATATTACTTCTTATTTATATAATCAAATGCTGTTTAAGCAAGATAAGTAAGGAAATATGGGTTTTCATTCGGTATTTTAACAACTATAATTGCAAAGGGTCACAAAGTTAAAAAATTACGCCATTATGTGAGGTACAGGAGTTAAATTAAGAAGCAATATTGATAATTGTGTGTTGTTTACTAGAATATTTTAGAGAGAATGCTGAAGCTCCTTTTTGCAATGTATTAATTTTCAATTAATTTTATTACTAAACAACCAATTAAAAAGATATTTATTTGCAATGAGGAACATGAATTCACTGAGAAGTAAATTATGTTGCGTATGTAACATTTTTAATTCAGGTTATTTACATTTCAGTTTTGCATACCTAAGTTTTAGCTTTTGTTTTATTTTCAGTCTAATTTGTAGTGGCTTACAAAAATATCGATAAAAGATATTGTTCCTGTAATAATATTAAAGATCGTATTTTTGAATTGTATTAATGAATTATATTTCTGTTTTATATTCCAGTTTGCAGTTTCGTAGTTCATAAAAGGTGTCATGAATTTGTCACGTTCAAGTGTCCGGGAGTTGACAAAGGAGTTGATTCTGACGTAAGACTTTTTTTAATACAAAACTTCGAATGTGAATGATTACAATATCTTAAAATCTACACGTTTTTTTCTATTTTCTTACTTAGATAATTTGTTTATATCTTACTTTTAGACTGCTATTAAATAATTTGACCGGAAGGAAAGCGCACATGTCGCAAAAAGCAAATTTTACAGGATAGCCAAATTAATGTTACAGTTACGATCTTTTCTCTCTTTTGTTATGATTGTACATAGCGCTTTTTTAAAAACGTCTAAATCGGTTATTATTTAACCTAGGACACAGTGCTTCATTCTACTAAAAAGAGCGGAAAGTGTTATGTACGATGGTGCCAAAACCCCAATTTCAAAAAAAATTGGACATAGTGCGCTTTTCTTCCGGGATACAGAATTAGCAATGGACATGGACATGCTAATAAATTGGACATTGGACATGCTAATAAATTTTAAACTCTGTTCAGAAGTCCTTTAGTTGAAATATCACTGGGCAACAATGAAATTGTATCTTCAATGATATTGACGAAATATTTAAGGATTCAACTTGGTAAACACGAATATGGTAATAAAAAGGGAAATTGGCTATAATTTTTTTGGTTATTTTGAGGTATTACTTTGTATGATAGGGGTAAAAGAGCACATTAATGAATTTGTTGCATATCTTGTTTGCCACCTATTTTATAATGAAGTAAAAGTAACTACATATAGTGCAGTCTTTTAAATTTATGATTGATAAGTTTGCCACGTCCCTATATTACACAGCAGTATTTCTGAAAATCATCCAGCTGTAGTCAAGCATAGACGCAGACCACATATTTTTTTATAACATTTCTCAATCATAAGAGGTATTCTGATTGTAAAGTTTATCGTGCTCGTCTCTGAATGTTCCACAACTAACATGGAACAAATCCAGGTGGGAATCTAGGAAATGTAACTTTAAGGACATTTGCATCCAAATTGTTATTGCAAAGCCAGCATATCATGAACAAGTTCTTCGCAATATTCGGATCAGACGTTCCCGAAGAAGTTAACACAAATTTGATAGACGGCATCCTATATTTGTTTTTCGTTATAGTCCAACAGGTTTTCAAATTTTGGATCTTTGAAAATATTTTCAATCTGAGGATCCACAAAATTTTATTTGTAGTTTTTGCCTCACTCAGTCTGGGAACTTTTTAATGCAAGTAAGTGAAAACTGGTTTATTTGTATCCATAACATTGACCAGCAGATTCACAATGCCCAATTTTATGTGTAGAGCAGGTAAGATGATTTCCTATGGAGAAATTCATAGGAGAATTTCCTGGGAGAGGACTAAAATTAATTTTTATAATATTTAGTTTTTAATAAGTTTTTTTTAGATGTCCATCAGTATACGATAAAATTTATGTTGAGATATTTATCAGCTTATGATAAGAAACTTTATTTGGATATTATTCTGTTTTCTGGTATTTCCAATTCAGACGAAATATCTTTTTGAAAATTACACGATATTTTTCATACATTTTAGTACTTACCCGCTGCAAATGATTTTTAGCACTGATAAATTCTCGAAGGAATGAGACTCGCCAATTAATCAATATTTGAACAAGCAATATATACAAAATCCTGCTTCTATTTTCATGGTTACTAGAGCAATAAATATGACTTAGCTTTCGAGACCTTTTCTAGAAAATGTACGACGTTATTTATCAATAGCTTATTACAATACCATCCTTCATCAGAGGTTTTAGGTTATTCCACATAACTAGCGATTTGGAACGTAGGTATCAATGCTCATTTATCACAGCTTACTATGACGTTAATGGATATCACTAATGCCCTGGGTGAAAACATTAAATAGTCCGTTCTAGACTAAAGCACAACTATATGGAAAAACATTACGTTCTCGTCATTTTGCTCCGTGTTAAACTTTTTAAATTTTCTATCTTTTAAACAGAATGAATAATGGGAGATTGTAATTTTTGGGAGCTATTTTTTTTAATTTAATTATTAATTAGCTGTGACCGCATCCCAGTAGTACAAATTCCCTGACCAGTATCAGCTCGACACTGGCCAATACCGATATGGATTGTTGTAGACTGGCTGTAGCTACGGATCTTGGCCAATCTCATCCAATGTTGAGTACCGGATAGTTTTGAAATGTTAATGCAGAGTTTTAAAATTGAAATGTAGTGCTATAAGAGAGGACGGAGGGGTAAAAAATATGTTTAGTGATGGTTTTGCCTCGTTCATTAAAAAAGAAGAAGAAATATTGATGCTCGAGTTCGCCTTGAACTGGCAAATTTTCCCAAAACCCTTATATCCGACATTGCTACAGTTGTATTACCTGGGTAATTTGAAAGGAAAAAGTTTCAACAGTGAAGGCCGCAAAGTGTAAATATTTGATGACATTGTCTTAAAAAGTACTGTAAGTTTCAAAAAGTGAGAGAGCTAGTTCTCTCTTCTGCCTTACAACAGCATAATATGCCTCATAACAGTACTTAAGCCACTAGAGAGTAATTTTACCAACTGTTTAGATTAAAGTATTTCGAGATGTAATAGAGGGTATTTGATTAAGTTATTTAAATTTACGAAACAAGGTATGTCAGTGGTTTGGTTTAGAATTCAATGCGGAATGCAAAATGTTGTGATCATAGGCAAAAGTTATATAAATGTCAGTTTGATATAAAGTTAATATTTATGGTGTGTTATAATATGTATATGAAGTTGTATTGTTATTTAAATTTATAAGTTTTGCAAATAATTTTACTAACTGATTGAGTTTATTCATCAATTAAATTACAGAAGAACTAGAGGGCGCATAATTGAATATTTTAAATTTACTATAAAATGTAATGTCGAGGTATTGCATTTCAAGCAGGTGATGAGACGAAGAGAATCATATGTATTAATTAAAGTTTAATCTATAATTAGGAGACACTTCTATAAGTCAGATATATTGTCAAATGGACAATTTGTTGGGAGTTATGTTTCCTTACTGTCCAGTCCAGACCTGTTAGGTTGTATCTATACGAAAGAGAGGAAATTTTTTTAAGAGTTATTCCAACTGCGCGGGCAATTTTCTAAATAAGATTAGGGCTTAAAGTTTAAAAATTGAGCTATGGATATAATTGGATTCTTCCCATCGAGCTCCTATTAAAATATGGCAACTTTGAAGCAGTCCACTTAAAGTTGAAGATAATTACCAAACAAAAAAGCGAATTTTTAATGTAAATAAATTAAGATAAGTTTTGTAGTTTTTTGGTGCAGTTTTTGAAGAATTGCGAACTTGTAGCTTGGGTGGTGTTTGCATATCGACGTTCAATTATTCTCCAGCAATACTGGATGATAATTTAATTTCTAGGGAAGAGGTGGGATACCATTGATCTCTCACTTCTGGATTGCCTGCAAGCGGTTTCTGCTATGGATGCAGATGAAGCCAATTGAATTGCCACCATATTGTTCCGTCATGTAATGCTTTGCAATAGGTTGACCTCGGTTACCGAAAGACGCTAATTAATTTGGGGACGAGTTGCCATACATATCTCTATGGGGATTATTAAGCCCTCTTTGGCTTCAAGCTTTCATTCTTCAGTAGTACTATGCATTGAGACTAGCCTACTTGATTATACTCTATAACGATAAGTGAACCGGTTTTACTATACCCTTTTTGGCTGTTTAGAACGATGTATGGCCAATTCGTTAAAACTCTTATAGTATCCGTGATTAGAAAAGTAAAATGTTAATTAAAATGCAATTTTAAAAGATCTTATTTTAGAGATCTCGGACTCAAAATTCTAAAATCTTTATTTTTAGAATTATTTTTATGAAATTTTTTATGCAGTACTGTATGATGCTCTGAAACTTAAAAAACGATTTTAAATTTTCAAATTTTAGAAATATATATATTTTTTAATTGATAAACATTAAAATTTTGATATTTCCTAAATTTGATATACATAAAAAAACTTTTTAAAAAATCACTTCATTTTTGCATAAAATTACTTCTTATGATTCATATCAAAAATTGTCTTCATGATTTTCATTAAAGTAATTAGAAAAAAAAAAAAATATTTTGTGCAAAAACTGTACAAAATCCGTAGTATGCTAAGCTCCGAAAACTTAAAAAAATAATAAACAAATATTTTAAAGTAAAGTAAAGTAAATAAATAAATAAATAAATAAATAAATAAATAAATAAATAAATAAATAAATAAATAAATAAATAAATAAATAAATAAATAAATAAATAAATAAATAAATAAATAAATAAATAAATAAATAAATAAATAAATAAATAAATAAATAAATAAATAAATAAATAAATAAATAAATAAATAAATAAATATAATTCCTGAAAACAAACTAAAGAAATATAAATGAAAAATAATTGTGGAATGTGTCATAGATTTATAACAAGTAGTTTTTACAATCTAAACTAAAAAAAGGGACAAAAGCCATCACCGAGAAAATCAGTCTCAAAGTTTCAAGGTAGCATGTCTGAGAAACAGTTGTCATGCAACAAAAACTTAAATATTTCCAGTTCTACTAATGATAGAAACAAAATTTTTATGCCATTTTATTCAAAAATATTTGTATTATTTTTTACAATACTAAAATATTTTTTGAGAATTTTGAAAATTTTGAGTCCCAGATCCCCTTAGTTTATTACAAAACTATAAGCGCAAGTTATCAATATTGTAATAAACGTTGGGATTTTCCCTGAACTATACCTTTTACACAGAAGGATCCATCCTACAGCATATTCAATGGGATCTAGTAGGCCTGTCTTCTAGTATAGTTAAAGAGATCAGTGAGAGATAATAGCTTTGTGGCAGCCCCAGAAGTACAAATACGCGGGCCAATATCGGCTCGACACTGGCCATTCCCGATGCGAACCATTGTAGACTAGCCGTTGCTTAGGATCTTGGCCAATCTCTCCTCATTTTGGGTAAAATATACTGGAAGTTTTGAAATGTTGTTGCTAAGTTTTATGGACTGACCAATTTTCCCACAAAAACAGTTTTTCCGATATTGGCCAATACCGCTGAGCTACCTGGAAGATTGCTTTGATGTGCTGAGGGGTTAGGAGGTTTCAGGCACCGCAGTATAATTGTATGTCGAAGTTGAATTTTATAGTATTCTTGAACTTGCATTTGTAGGAAAATTCTCTGACTGATTTCCGTTTTTTTTTTCTTTGTGCAGGATGCACGGACGAAGCACCAGTTTGTGGTACACACATACACAGGACCCACCTTTTGCGACCACTGTGGATCACTCTTATATGGGATTATCCACCAAGGGTACAAATGCAAGGGTAAGTATTCTCTGTTTTAAATATGCAGTTGAAATTATGATTAGTTTTCAAGTTTTTAAGTAAGGTTGAGTTCTGATTATTGATTAAGAATTTTTCTTCAGCTAAAAATTTCTCCTTGAGAATTTTTCTAAGAGTTTGTCCACTGCTGTTTCCTCCATTATTATATTTTATTTTTTATTCGTGCTTAGTTTCTAATTAATTATTAATTGCTGATTATTTTTTTCAAATGTTGACTAAATTTTTTATTGCAAATTAATGATTGGGGATGGTTATCTGACTACTCTGTACCATGAGTACTCTTAATTATATCGTACAGATTTTTATAAGGTTTACTTTGCTTTTTTTATGATTATGATCATTCAGAAGTCGCGCTTGCAGCTGTATTCTTTATTGGCGACTGTTCAAATTTTATCGTTCTAGTAATAGTTGTAACGAATTTTTCATGAATTAAATTTCCATAGTTTTTGAGTGTATAGTTGATTTAATTAAAATTAAGTTATGTGTCCTAAGAATTGAATAGTTAAATTTGAAAGTTATTTTTATTGTAAAAATGAAAACGCGCAGAAGCCATTTCAATTGTTTTCATGGGCGCCGCCAGAAAGATGCAAGGGATTGCACTTGCACCCTTCTGGATTTTTAAAATTAAAAATAATGTGGAGAAAAGTTGTTAGATTCACTGGAAATAGAAGTACGATATAGGTTTAAAAATATTCAATAAATAAGAAATTTAATTCACATCATTTAATTAAAATTTTGTCCAATATCCAATCCAATATCCAATTAATAAATTAAAGTTTAAGCAAAAATTAACCGCCTTTCACCTCCTTGCGTGTCCCCATCTGCACCCCTCTGAAAATAATTCTGCGGGAGTCTATGATTGTTTTTAAACATTATTTATTTCAAGTATCTCTTTTCAAACTATCTTCTCACTCCAAACTCAGGACTTTCCAAGCCTTCTCTTTAACAGCATGTGCAGAAATATGTCCCTGACAGTTTCGAAATTCAATTGCTTTTTGGTAGTAACTTAGATACTGTGAATTGCAAAAATGCTACTGTTTTCATTAATTTTCAACAGATGACGCCACTTTTCATAGTTCAAAATTTTCGGAGAAAAACCAATCACTAATTTAATTTCCTCTGTAAAATAAAAATAAAGATCGATATTTTATAATTTAGGTGGCTATGTATGACGATACTGACAAAATGCAACACATGGTTGAAAATACTATTTCTAGAAAATTCAAAGTAACGTTGAATAAAAAAAAAAAAAAAAAAAAAAAAAAAAAAAAAGTGTAAAGTGGTATAAAAAATAAATAAATAAATAGAACATACATAATTATTTCTAAACTATTAGTAATTGGGTTGTTAAATAATTATAAGCTAACTCATTTCATTTACTAGTAGACGTATATTTTTAGTTAATAATTACGTTTTTTTAGCAACTTATTCATAGCTTCCTGAATATCGATCAGAGTTTTTTATAACTTTAAGAGTAAAAAACTTTCTATTCAATAGAAATTATTTTCTTATTATTAAAGCACACTGGGAAACAAAGTTTTGATTCATAAAAACATTTTTATAATTGGTTGATTAATATTGAATTTAATTGACAGTGGCGGGGCATGCCATAAGTGAAGGCAACCAAACTGCAAACTAAAAACAAAAATCTTAAAAAGTGTTCGAAACTACCCCTTCCCATTCCCCTAATAACTCCCCATTTTCAATTAGTGTTATTTGTATGATGATAAAAAAATTCAAATAACTGATAAAAAACATAAATTGTATGTGTTTCCAATTTCAAATAAGTGGAAACGCAATTATGTATCTTGGAAGAGACTACAAAAATATACTTGTATAAAATATTCTACGATACATTATATTTAATTACTGTTATAAATTATTCATAAATATTACGAGTGCGACATTTCTGTATCAGAGTAAGTCAAATAACATTTTACAAAGCCCTAATTTTATAAGTATGCCACCAAATGTAATTTTTTGTAATTTTTTTTGTAAATGTAAGGATAAGAAAATAGAGCAATATATGGTTTCAATGTTTGCAGCCTGTGACATGAATGTTCATAAGCGATGCCAAGAGAGTGTTCCCAACCTTTGTGGATGTGATCACACAGAAAGGCGAGGAAGGATCGAACTCAAAGTATCTGCTGTCAACAACAAACTGGTCTGCGAAGGTAAGGATTCTTGCGAGTATATATTGGCAAGAGTATGACTTTTAAGTCCTAGTGGAGAGAGGTTTGTTATAGAGGATACATGTACATTAATTCTAAATCAGGGTGACAGGACACAAGCACAATACTCCAATAACACAAATCCGCTGGTCAATATAGGCTCAACACTGGCCAATCCCGATATGGACCGTTGTAGACTGACCTTGGACAATCTCGTCCAGTGTTGGGTAAAATAGACTGGAAGTTTTAGAATGCTGATACAGAGTTTTAAAATTGAAATATAGGGTTATAAGAATGGACGGAGGGATAAAAAACATGTTCTGTGAGGGTTTAAATATGTTTATTTTGGAGAAAAATTTATTTTGATTGATCCTCGAGATTCGGTATGGGCTGGCTAATCTTTCCCGAAACCTTGTTTCTAACATAGGCCATCACCGCTGTGCTACTCGAGTATGCGTATCAGAACAGGGAGGACAATTAAATAAAATTGTGCATGTAGTTTTTGAGCTAAGGTAGCAAGGTTAGGTTATTTTTATCACATAAATTGAAAGAGCGTGGTTAAATTTGACGTATGTTTATAACCAACAGCAAAGAGCAATTCTTTTCTTTGTGTTTTACTATTATCTGCCTCAAATTTAGAATTAGGTGAATTTATTTTTCGATTATTACTTTTAGGGTACACATAATCAACAAAGAATACATTTGATTTTTCTTTTTACTTTTAAAAACATAATTGCTTAGCTACTCTTGTACAATCTCAACTACACAATTCCAAGATTCTTTTGAGAAGCAATTAACTTCTTATTGCAATATGATACTCATTAATAACGTATTTTTATTTCTTCACAGATTATTTTAGATATATTTTTCCTATTTTTAAAATCATCGTAATATTTTCCCAAGTTAAATAAAATATATAAGAGGTGACACGTCAAAAGGAAATGTGCCCAACTGTTGAAGAAAGTTTTATTATTTTCATCAAATTACAAATAAAAATCATCTACTCACTTTCAGTGATCTTGCTGCAGTTAATTTATCGTGTAAGCAGATTATAGAAAATTTAATTGTGTGTATGTGACTATCATATTTACAATATAAATCTTTTCTAAATAATTATCACCGTAAAAGGTATTACAAAATGTTGTCTTTGAAATTGTATTAAGTAAGTATTAAGGTTTGTAAAATAGTATTTAAGTAACACTGTGGATAGTGTAATACTTTACCCCCGCAGTATTTTCATTCCCCCATACCTTCTCCAATTACGTGCCTGTATTAAAAGTATTTTAAAACGACGTTTTTTTTTTCTTTTTTTTTTTTTCTTTTTTTTCTTTTTTTCTTAAGCTAAGTAATTGCGAACTGCAATTGTTTCTTTGAAAGTATTTAGTCAGAAACATGTTTCTTTTCACTATGTTATTATATTGTGTCAAATTGATTTGTATAGAAATGAAAGATAATACTTTAATTATCTTATTTATTTATTTTTTGGGAAATTTTTATTCAGCGTTTTCCTTATTTGTTTGAATCATCACGTGTTAGATTAAATTGTATTCAAAAGTGAAACATTTAGAGGAAAACTTAGGGTCATTCATCCTTTTGTGTTTCATGTTTATTTTTTTCATTATTATGCAGTAAAAGTGAAAAATTAGTCACCAATTTCATGTTGGTTATGTAATTTTTACTTTTGAAGATTACGCGACACTTCTTGGAAGATTCTCTTTGAACGGGCACTTTTATTTTTCCATGCTAAATTGCTATGTTTTACTTTTCTGTTGTCCAAAGGTTTTATTTAGAAATCAGATGATGTGCAAGTCTAGATTTTAATAACAGCTGTTCCAAATGATCAAGTTTTTATTAATCTTTTTAATATAACTTAAATCGTGTATAGTATATATCTTATATATAGTATATATCTTACAACAAATGTAATCTATAGTTAACTATTCTTTTGTTTTCTTACTGAACAGTTCGTCAAGCTCGGAACCTTATTCCTATGGATCCGAATGGATTGTCAGATCCGTATGTAAAGATGAAACTAGTTCCAGACACCGGAGAATCTGTTAAAAGAAAGACCAAAACAATAAAAGCCAACTTGAATCCAACTTGGGGAGAAACGTTATCTTTGTAAGTAAAGTAAAATACTTTTAATACAATATTTTTTAAATATCTACTTAGACTGTTCCAATGTAGTCAAATTTTAGAGATATACTAAGTTCGTTAAGCCCATTCATTTCTAGCAACAACTTCTAAATAGCTTATTAGCGGTTTTTGCTCTGCAATCAGATTTCTACAATTGTCTACTTCCCTACATCTATTCCATGTAGTAAATTGATCTTGGTTACCAACACATTCTAACTAGTTTGGGGGTGAAGTTGCTAATACAGATCTCTATGGTGACTGGTGATTGTTAAGCCTTCTTCGGTTTCAAGTCAATAACCAAGCATTCACTATCCAGAAGTTGTAGTTGGATATCAGTGGTTTAGTCCCAGGTTACTGATTTGCAGACTCAGAGAAAATTTATCTTAATAGTAATTGCCACACAGTTAAGTTACAATAGCTAATGTACTTAGTAGAGATATAATGTAGAACTAGACCAAGTTCATTTATGCTTAAACCATTTAGAAATTTAAGAACATGGGCAAACTTTTCAGGAGAATTTCTTACTCCCTAATCTTTCAGAAATGTGAAACCATGGTCAGGTTTTACTGGGATATTTTTTTATGTAAAGTCGAAAACAGGAAAAGTAAATGCTGATTTGAGGCTTTCTTTTATTATATACATAATTGATTAAAATATACTACCTTAAAAAACAAAAAAACAAAACAAAAAAAAAAACATCCACACCTGGTTAAAGTTAACAGATGGTTAGCCTTGAAAAAGAAAACTTTAGTGCATTATTTTTTGGTCAACGGTTTTTCAAGTCTTTTAAAAGAGTTCATAAAAATACTTTATGTATTTATCACGTTGACTTTTATCATATCATGTCGCAGACCAAATGGTATAGTGGTTAGCGTGCTGGCTTCTAGACCGCGAGGTTGCGTGTTCGAGTTCCGTATTAGGCATGGATGTTTGTAAATGTATGTTGGTTTGTCTAATGACGAATGTTTCGGCGCATTATAGCCCTCGTGATGCTGACGGCGCCAGATAATCTGAAAACAACCAACCATATCATGTCTATGATTGATTCTAAGAGGGTGCAATTAGTAAGAGAAACATTTTGGATACATATGATCATAATTTTCGATTTGAAAAGTACCATTTTGCTTAAAAATCCTTTTAGCACATCTTGTATTCTAAAAGTTGCTTTTATTGATCGATAAAATCAAACCGCATTTATATAAGCATGTTGTTAAAAGGACACACACTAGAAAACTTAGAGAACATAACTCACTATCCTATCAAGACCTTTCAACCTCACATAATCACCCAGAGTATACAAAGAGATGTTAGAAGCGGGCTATATTATAATGGAAATAAGTAAATTTATTATAAATTGATTATTATTTGTGTTTGTTCAGTGATTTGAAGCCGGAGGACAAGGATCGTCGACTTTTGGTGGAGGTATGGGACTGGGACAGGACGTCCCGTAACGACTTCATGGGATCTCTGTCATTCGGCATTTCCGAGATTATGAAGAGCCCCGCCGAAGGATGGTTCAAGCTCCTCACTGCGGAGGAGGGAGAGTTTTACAACGTGCCAGTACCTCCTGAAGACAAGGACATCTCGGAGCTCAAGTCGCAGATGAAGGTGATTTATTGTTCTATTCTACTGCGATAAGGCAGCAAAAGACAGTCTATTCATGCTTTGTAATTGCTTATGCTATAATTTTTCAAGCAAAATATTGTTTTTCCTAACTTTGAAAGGACATAACTGTGAAATTGTGCGAGACAGAAAGAAGAAAGGAGTGATATGTTGGATAGACAGGATGGCGTTTTAAATTCTCTCGATAGCAAAATTGTTTGATGAGATTATTTTGATGATGGCTGAATATGGTTTATAGATGAGGCCCATTTTCAATTAGACGGATTTATCAATAAAAAAAAAAAAAAAAAAAAAAAAAAAAAAAAAAAAAATACCTGGTGAATATGAGATGCTGAAAACTTATATGTGTGTCTCTCAAAGCCACTGCAGTATGCAAACGTTACCGTTTGAGATAATCGATATAGATAAACAACTGGATAGACTACTTAATGCTTGGGAAAATGAAGCCGTTGTCAGATGCTGTTGGGTGGACACAAAATATGGATTGCCAATGATTGAAGGTAAAATTTTGGGTTGTACACAGCAGAAATGTCAATAGTATACCTTAATTAGTAATAATATGCAAAAAAAATATCTACTCTATCCCTTTACAAGGCTTCTCGCATTCCTACCTAACTATAAAAGTGAACTGTGATTGGTTAATTATCCACCCAGCGTCATCAACCACCGGCGCGTTTTTTTCCTTACATTGACATCGGAGCAGCCTATTCAGTTGTTTATCTATATCAATGTTTGAGATGTACTAACCAGTAAAAGGATTATGTGGCCATTTCTCATGCGAAAATCATTAACTCATTCAATTATATTAAGATTTTATATTAATTTGTTGCCGCTTTTCAATATTGAAAACCGGTAGATTTAAAATTCTATATCTGTCTATTCAGCACATCACCTGTTTCTTCTTTCTGTCTCATTTCAGTTGTGTCTCAATCAGTTATGTTATTTCAAAGTTAGAGAGTCCTTTATGAAAGAAAGACTTAACTGAAGTATGTTACATACAAAAGTACGACGTCTGTCCAATAAATACCCGAACTGATGTTTTAAAAATTTTATTTTCCAAAATTTAGGGTAGATCAATCTTATCCCCTTCAAAATACTCACCACTTGAGGCAATGCACTTGTTTCATATCCGTTTTCATTGATCAAAACATTACTGGAAGTCTTCAGGCGTCAGGTACTTCGACTGATTTGTCGTTTCACGTTTTATCGTCTCCACGTCGTCCTAGTGCTCCCCCGACACACAGCATTACCTTTTTATATTTCGGGAACAAAAAGAAGTCACAGGGCGCTAAATCTAGTGAATAGGGAGGGTGGTCAGTCATGGTGATCGCATTACGGGTCAGAAATTGGTGGACAATCAGTGCTGAATATGAAGGCACATTGTCATGATACAGCAGCCATCCATCATCACCACACAAATTTGGTAGCACTCGACGCACGCAAAACCTCAAGCGCTTGAGAACCTTCAAGTAGAAGGCAGCATTCACTGTTTGTCCTTGAGGAAGAAATTCGTGGTGAACAACGCTAAGAATGAAAAAAAAAAAAAAAAAAAAAACACACCCGAACAACATGACTTTGTTTTTTGAGCTGCTTTTTCGACATTTTTTCGTTCGCACTTCCCCTTTTGCTTTCCATTCTAAACAGCTTTTAACATTTCATAAATTTTCCTAGAATTTTTCCCAAGTTTCACCGGAAATTTGATGTTGACTAGTTGTTCCATCTGTTCGTCAATCTCCATCATCGACAAGAGCATAAAACACACGCCACAAAAAAAAAGCAAAAAAAAAAAAAAAAAAAAGCTTCCTGGTTCGAGCGGTAAGCTTGCCTCGACAGCTGAGTTTCATAAATATTTGTCTAGCTATCATCATTGACGCAACATTTTAGATTCCATTCTACAGTAAATACACAAATTTAAATACTATACGACATATTTAATAACGCTTTGTTAAACTAGAAATTGAAGTGGACATAACTGAAAATTCTAAATCAAATGTTACGCAACAAATGGCACTGATTTCAAGTTTTAGAATTAAGTTTTAAGTAAAACACTTAAATTATCATCGTGTGCTACGAAATATTTTTATAACGATATTTAAGCACTACTTTTGATCTTGTTCACTATATAGAGGAATCATGTAACATACTTTCAAAAGTCCAAAAGTGCTTTAATGTAACACATCTTTTTTGTAATTATGCCATTAATATAGACATTTTAAAATTCATTTTATATATGGTTTAGGTTAAAAGAGGGAAAGTACAAGACAAAAAATATTTATTTTTATAACTTTCATATATTATTACCTCTTAGTAAATTTTACATATTTTAACAAAAGCTAACTTCTAAACTATGTATGAAAGTAAATAGCTACTTCTTTTTGTATTGTAATATATAGATTAACTTTGTGTTTCAGAACACTTATAAAAAAAGGACTGGTTTTAATGCGTTTCTGAAATTTTTCCAATTAAAGAATTTATCATAATTTTTGGATGATCTATATACAATGATCATACTTTGAATTTGGATTATCATACACAAATAAAAATACTTATAGTTCTTCTAGATATTAGTTTGTAATTATCAATTGGAGATAATAATTTAACCAAGATTTAACAATTGATTTTGATTCAATAGGTATTGGCAGAATTATGTAACGCCAAATCAAATAGTTAAGTCTGAAATTATTTACCTTTTAGTCACGGATATCCATGTCTTGTAAAAAATCAGAGAAGATATCTGCTATCACAGACATTCCACACAATATGGGAAAACAGGACGTCATCAGAGCGTCGGATTTCCACTTCATTATGGTCCTGGGAAAAGGCAGTTTCGGTAAGGTAAGCTCCACCCCATGCTTCTTACTTCGATCCATTAATATTTATGTAGGAACGCATTTAAGCCAATCAAACACTGAACAATGGTTAGCATTTTTAAGAAATGGACCATAAGGGTTTTATCTTTTTATTGCCCTTACTTCAGAATTTCAATGTTTATTTTTAATTTTTTTACTTTTCGGAGCAGAAATGAATTAGGTACAGGTATAGGACAAAATAATGGGAACACTTGTGAAAAGATGCACAATTTTTAGTAGTATGGAATTGGCCCCCTTTTGAACGAAATTACAGCTTGTATCCGACGTGGGATTGACAAATAAAGGTCGTGCACACCGTTTAAGGGAATTCGTTGCAATTCCTCCTGCAGAGCGCTCTCGAGTTCAGCTAGTGTGCGTGGAGGAGGAAACCGAACACGGACTTAGTTCTCTAACCCCCCCCCACACAAAGGCTCAATGTTGTTGATGTCAGGGAAATGAGGATACCACTTGTGATGTTCCATTTCATCATTATGCTCATCTAACCATGTTTGAACACTGCGAGCCGTGTGTACAGGGGCGTTGCCATCCTTGAATAGAGGACGTTCTCCAGGAAACAGAGTCTGAAGCATAGTGTGTAAATGATCTGTGAGAAAACTGCGATAATGCTCACCTGTGACCAACCCCCTCAGGACTACGAGTGGTCCTAAGCTGCGCCAAAATATCGCTCGCCACACCATCACAGAGGCCTCTCCATGCTTCATGGTAGGGGCCAGACAGTCAACATAAAATGCCTCTGCCGGTGTGCGTCAGACGAACACACGTCTGGTGGTCTGAAATAATGTAAATGATGATTCGTCAGGCCAGATTAACTGTTCCCATTGCTGTTGTGTCCAGTTTTGTCGGTCTCGGCACCACTGTCGTCGCTTCATAGCATTCTGCAGCAACAATAACAGATATGGGATGGCTACTTTGCCATGAATGTTTGCAGCATGCAGCTCCCGTTGAGTAGTTTTGGTGGATACGGGTTCTGGAGATGGGTGTTCATCTCAGAGGTAATCTGCGGCAGTGTAATCTTATGTTTTCGGCCGACTATCCTTTTCAACACTAGTCTATCCAGGTGGGTCAACATCGACTTTCCTCCACTGTTTTGCTTTGCAAGGGATACCTTTCCCTATTTTGTGTAGTTTGTCATAACCCTTGACATTTTGGATCTTGAAACACCCATAAGGTTGGCTGTTCTAGACTCTGATACTCCAACGAAGCTTGCCTCTTGACGCGTCAGACAGTCTGGACATAATGGCGTTTTGCGGGGAACAAAATTTTCTCATACAACTCTCACACCGACAAATGCTCGACTGATACCTTCCCTTTCGCCGCCACTAGTTGACAGACTTTTGTGATACGTGGCAAAGCTGAATTGGACGGTTGAAGTACAATACATTTTAAAATGGGTGTTCCTATTATTTTGTCCTATACTTGTACGTTCCAACTAAAATGAAAATAAAATAAAAAATGCTTACTTACGCAAGTTTCGTTTTTCAGTTGTGTTTGGTTTATGAAAGCTCAAGAATGCTTAAAACAAGAAACATTTATGAAAATTAAACTATGTATAATAATAAAATTAAAAAAATTAATATAAATAAAAAAAATATGCAATTGGAACGTTTTTTTAAATGAATATACCACATGGGTGCCCCCAGGAGAGTGCAAGGATATATATATATATATATATATATATATATATATATATATATATATATATATATATATATATATATATATATATATATATATATATATATATAGTATAACACTCAATCAGTAAACAGCAGCGCCACCCGTAGCGACAGTGGCACCACCGTGCTTTATAAGAGCAGCGCAGATTGCCGAGAATTCATTCGGATTCGGACTGAGATTCAGACTCCAGATGCTGTGAGGACCTTTTCGGACGCACGCGAGATCTTTAACCAAGGCTTAACAGCCTTTGTAAACACCTAATTCATCCATTAAAAGAACGATGTAAAGCCAAACTGTCTCATTCTTGTCACAAATCATCCCCCTAGACACACCTAACTAAAACATATATATATGAACACAATTTTAATAAATGCTCTAAAAATAAAAAATAATATAAAAAAATAATTATTCAATTAGTTTGCTTCCAAAAGTAGATAACAAATTTTTATTTTCAACTGTATAGAGGAAAATTGAATGGTACTCATATAAATGGATTAAATTAATAGGAGTACCTTGACTCCTCGGTTATGCGGGATTAAAAAGAGTACCTTAAAATTAATAGGAATATCTTAAAAGTAGTTAAAACTAAATTTTTTTTTTTATATTTAAGTTAATTGTTTAAAAAATATTTTTAACTTTTGAATGCATTTATATAAAAAAAAAAAAAATCTTGCTTAAAAGTTTTTTTTTTCATACCTCAATCACAATGTTACGTTTCTTTCCAAAAACCGATTGAAAAGAAACCTTTGGAAAACAAACGATTTTTTGTTTCTCTCGGTAACGAAGACTGAATAACTTATCAATGTCTTTATTGCATAGATCATTGTAGAGTACGGTGTTGAATTATTTCTGTCTGTTTTTGGTGTAGGTTATGCTCGCGGAGAGGAAGGGCACTGACGAACTGTACGCCATCAAAATCCTGAAGAAGGACATCATCATCCAGGATGACGATGTGGAATGCGCGATGGTAGAGAAGAGGGTGCTCGCCCTGGCGAACAAGCCACCCTTCCTCGTGCAGTTACACTCCTGTTTTCAAACGATGGTGAGAGGGGGAATTAGACTTGGAAATCAAATCCCATCATTTATTTTTCAAATAAAGCATACTAATTTTAATATATTAGAGTTTGAAGAGTTACCGAATATTTCATGGTAAGGGGTGCCTTCAGCTTTTTCACATGCATAATACTTCACCTCTTCGAGCCAAAATTGCAGCCAAAATATTATTTAAAAACTTATGAATTTCTTAACTGGCATATCATCATTTATACATGCTAAGAATTGAAATTTAAAGGGAAATAACAGGGTGTTTTTTATTACACTTTAAAAAGTTTTTATAAGCTAATCTACAAATTTGAAAATATTATTATTATTATTATTTTTATAATAATAATAATAATAATAAACAACGCTAGTTATTTTACTTTCTAATCTTGTTTAGGAGTTATAATTACTGGTGTTATAATATAACTGGTGGTAAAATATTTTATGTATTTTAAAATATTTCTTCAGCAGATATTGGGACAAAAAATGGTTTATAAGGAAGAAAGACAAACAGATAAAAAATATATCTCTAGATCATTATGTTAGTGTTACTCAAATAATAAATATAAGATAATTGCATGAAACTTAAATTTTTTGCTGAACATTCTATTTGGTTGTTATGGCAAGTTACATAATTAAAGCATCAATAATGTTATAAAAATTTTCAGTCAAGAAATGAAAAAAGACCATAGGGGAATTAAGCCCTTAGTAGATACTTTATTCTAAAGTTATGCTTCGTGAGAAATCACTTAAAGAGTTTCTACAAAATTTCAAAATTAAATAAACATCAAAATTTATTACAATACTCAAGAAAGCATAGACAGACTAGACTAGATAAATGTGAAAGGTTTTAAATTATGGGGCTTTTAAGTTAAGGTTTGATAAAATATAAATAGAGCAGAGAAAATGTTTTTCAAGCTTTTTCTTAAATAACTTGAATATAATTCTATTTGACTAAAATTAAGTCTTTAATATGTTCCTTACCCAATGAATTGCTATACAGCATCTTTTGAAGATATTGTTAATGCAAATGCATATAAACTTGAATGCAGTTTTTGATGTAGCATTTACAATTAGTGCGAGTATATATATTTTTTTTAAGAAATATGCAATGTCACTTTTGGGATTCCATTTCTCTTATAATATATTTGGAGCATCTGCCTTAATATTGCTTTAAATTTAACACCTCATTCCATGTTTCTTTAAGTTAGTTTGTATAAATATTAGAAAAAAAAAAAAAAAAAAAAACTAAATTATGAGTATGAAAAAAGAACACATTTTTTAAAGTAATTTTTAAAATGACATATCTTAAAAATTTATTGGAAATCAATAAATAAAACTAAATCTAAACATAATTTTTCAAAATTATTATCTCCTTTTAACTTTATAATCTCATAAATAACATGGTAAAAAAATTAAAAGTTTTAATCAAAGGAATGTATAGATATCAACATATTTATTACATAAGTATAATGCGTTGTTTAAAAAAGTTGTACATTTTTCAGGACAGGCTGTACTTTGTAATGGAATACGTTAATGGAGGGGACTTGATGTTTCAGATACAACAGTGCGGCAAATTCAAAGAACCTGTGGCAGTGTGAGAACCTTTATTCTTCTTATATCCATTTCTTTATTTTTACACAACATCTTGTAATAATATTTGGGAAAGCAGTTTGGGCTATCTTGCGTACAGAAGCAAATTGGACTTTCATATAACATTCTATTTAGTAATTAGTTTCATTTAAAGCATTCTCCAACAACTATTGCCAAAATCAAGTATATATTTTAAATTCATCTGAAAAGTTTTGATTTGTAATGAATGATGACAGAAACATTTCGGCATCTTCAGACTTACTTAGACTAAAAGAAATTGCATTACAAGTACATTTTTACGTGATGGGTTTAGCGCGAAAAATGCCAACAATTATGAATAACTATAGAAAATTTATATCTTTTCATCCTCACAAATTATTGGATAGGTTGCACAACTACTCAAATTATTCCATTTTCACAATGAAGGTTGTAGCTAAGAAGATGGCTAAATATATGGAACGCACTCCTAGTGTATGAATGATAACTATAACTGAATTGATATTTAAAATGAAGTCGAATATATATTCTTATTTATTTATTGGTATTTTAAAACACATAATACTGTGAATAAATACATTTATTTCATTGTAATTCGTACTACAGGTTTTATGCTGCAGAAGTAGCCATTGGAATGTTTTTTCTGCACAATAGGGGAATCGTTTACAGGTGAGTGTAGATCTTAATAGATACTCCGATAAATTTAAAGCTTATTTTATTGCACATAGGTTGTGAAAGAGAAGAATTAAATGCGATTCTATAAAATAAAACTTGCTATTTAAAGATTTCAGAGAAAGACTATAATAGTCCGTGTTTATTTAAACATTGCGATATAGCCATCATGATTTTTTTTCTTCTAAAACGTTAAGGTCATTTAATAGAAAATATCAAAGTAAGGAAGTGATCGCCGTTCACATAAAATCACATAAAAATAACGTCGTCTCTACATCATACATTGATTGGCAAACATTTCCTCCATAAAGACTTAGAAATCTAACATAAAAATGGATCCTATTTACTTCGATCCTAAATTTCTTGTTTCAAAAACAGGATTCATATGATCCTTAAAATTTCTTAAGAATTACTTATTTTTGGTAGGTAGAGGAGACCTGTGTACCTAGGGCCTCCTTTTTTCAATGCACAAAAAGTGAGCCACTGAGCCGTTTAAAAATGTGAAACTGATATGCATACATCGTTATAGTAATTATTTCCCTTTGGGATTAATAAAAAAACTTAAAATAATAGATTCTGTCAAATAGAAGGTTTTTAAAGGAATTTCATAAATGGCTCTAGGGTACAAGACCTGGTTGTACCTAGGGTCAGTGATGTACATAGAGTCATGTGGGGCAAGTGTGCGCAGGTTTCTTTTTTATAAAACCGTTGACAGTAGAGTAGGGGAACTGACTGCCTTCAGTAGTCACTACGACGTTGGACAAAAGACTAGAGTTTTGTCTGACAAGGTCACGTAGTTTCAGTAATATTAGTAAGTAAAATTTGTGGTTATAATTCTTACGATTTTTCTTAATTTTCAATTAAAATACTTTTATATTCATGTTGCGGAAATTAACATTGATTGTATCCAAGTATGCTCAATTATGTATCTAGTTTTATTAATTACATATTGAAACTTGGTAAAATGACGCAACAATACTTAATTTTAACCTAATTCTATTCAGGCAATTTGGGTTAAGTGTGCGCATAAGGTCGTGGGGTAAGAGTACGCATATTTCAATGCGTAATTTTACCCCGATAGTAACAGTTCTTTGTGTATTGACAATTCGGGTTAGAATTGTACGGGAACAGATTTGGCTTTAGCTGTCGTAACTGCACCATTAGATTCTCCACCAGCTGTAGATGTACGTTTTAATGCATTCACTCCACTCTCATCAATACATCCGTTTCCAAAAGCAAAAGTACAAACTAGACGGAGAAAAGGTAAAAAATCAATGATTGCTACTGACAGCCCGTTTAAATTAGAGTTAGAAAAGAAGAGTCAGGAAGAAGAAGAAAAGATAGCCACAAAAAAGCGGCGTTTAGAATTAAAACAGGAAAAATCTTGTAAAACTATTAAAAATTCTAAAAAAAACCCAAAAAAGATTGATACTACTAAAGATAAGACTGTTAAAAGTACGACTAGTAAAAAAAAAAAGAGTCTAAAGAAAATGATTATTTTTGCGCGTTGTGTGGCGAAGAATACGTTGATCCACCTATCGAAGATTGGATCCAATGTAGCTCATGTCATAGCTGGTGGCATGAACAGTGCACTCATTATCAAACAGGGAGTTTTATATGTGATATATGTACAACTGATAATTAAGATTTTATTATAATTCGATAAAAATGATCTCGTGTTAATTTACCTCGTTACAAAAATGTTAATTACTTTAAGCTTTATTCTCAATATAAATTGATATAGATAGTATTTGTGAAAGTATATATTTAATATATAAATATTAAAAATGAAGTAAATAATGGTAAATGTTGATAAAAAATTATATTTATATCATTAAATATAGTTTAACTATATTTAACAAGCTACCGTTTAAGTTATTATAAGTGCGTACACTTATCCGCAGTGCTGAGCACAAATACCCCGATATTGGGGTAAGTGTACGCATTCTGACTAAGTTTTGTTTTAATTGTTTTCTAAAATTACCATTAAGTAAACTTTATTTCAAGTTATGTAATTGCTAAATTAATAAAGTCTTTAAATACATCAATTTTTTTCAATTTATTTCATACAAATATTATCATTTTATGATAATTAAAAAAAAAAAAAAAAAAAAAAAATGCGCACTCTTGCCCCACATGACTCTAGAGCCATTCTCTTTAAGTGAGGTTTCAGTCTATAATGAATAGAAAACAAACACAGATGCATTTTATAAAAGAAACAATATCAAGTAATTATCAGTCATTGGTTTATCATATAATAACTATAATAAATTGCAATGTGTCAAATTATTAGTGAATTACAAGCATTTTTATAACTTGAAAAACTGATTAAAAAAAAAAAAGAAAAAAAAAAAAAGGAGCTCCATGCATGCATTATCGCTTTGAAGCACCAACAGATTTTGGTTTTGGCAATTTGAACACAATAAGCAACTATGTGGTCTTAGGTACACGACTTGGTAATTTCATATAAAATGTCTTCTACTAAAAATGCATATAGAGAACGGACTTATTTAAATATCTCATTTAGTACTTTATGTTACAAACAAAATTACTACTTACTTATTATATATTTACTAGAATTCAAAGAAAAGTATTTGACTTAACTTGTGTATGAACTTCTGTTAAACATGAAGAAAAAAAGTTGCTAAGTTATGAATAAAATTATATTTAATTTTTTTTTGTCAATTTTGATTCTTATAAACTAATGATTTGAATTTATGCTCGACAACAATGAGTTTGTGTCTCGATAAATTTATTAGAAAATAATAAGGCCCTAAAAAACTATTTATTTTTTACTTTTCAAAAGCTGTATGAACCCTGAATTTTTTAAAATAGATATTTGCTATCTCCAAACCAATTCACACATAACTTTTTTTATGTAATCTGTTCTTTCGTGATCATTTTCTATCTCAGTAGCTCTGTAACATCATTTGTATTCTAGAGATTTAAAACTCGACAACGTGCTGTTGGATTCGGACGGACACGTTAAAATAGCTGACTTCGGTATGTGTAAAGAGGGAATTATGGGAGATAAAACTGCGAAAACTTTCTGTGGGACTCCAGATTACATCGCGCCAGAGGTAATGAAACGTTTCTAGTAACTTATTATATGCTAAAATTCAACTTGATTTATTTGAATAATTAATCCTTACACATTAATGTATAACTGAAGTTCTGTTGCATTGGAAGTTCGAGGGTACTTTATTTTTACGACTTCCGTCCCCAAACAACGTACTAAGCTTGTCATTCAAAGGTTTTGAATTTCAGCATGTGTTTTTATTTTAAGGGGACCTGGTCCTCTCGTTTTCACAAAAAATAATAAAAATATAAACTTTATAATTTTTGCGTTTTTATAATCTCTGAAACATTCTCCTTATTCTGGTAAGTGTTTGAGCTAATCCGACAGCTGAAAATGCAGAAATTTTTTTTGGAGAAATGAGCATTGCTGCAATAAGCTCCGATGAATTTTCGAAAGCATTTTTCTAAGTTAGTGATTTTTGACATTCCCACCTTACTCAAAATGCGTAAACTTCAGCAAATATGAATGAAATGACTTGAATTTTTTGGGTGTCATTCTTAATATCTGTTTGACAGAAATAGGCATGTATCATTGAATTAAATACTTTTTTTTTTTCAAATGTAAATGTTGAAAAATACCCTTTTTTTACGCTTTTTTTTTTACATATAGGTACAGTAATTATAATTTTTCTTGAAAACTATTTTACTTATTCGAAATCCGATGCCTAAAAATTTAGAGTATATTACTAGAAATATTTTTTTTTTTAAAAATGAGGAAAAAATATTGAAAAATGAAAAAGAAAATAGAATTTAAAATTTGATGAATTTTTTAAAAATTTAAAGCACTATGTGAACTTTTTTTAAATAAAATTTAGTTTTCTCTTAGTAATACTTCTAAATATGTAAAAATTATAATTTTAAATGTTTAAATAATAATAAATAAAGTTTGAAGGGTGGCAAGTCCCATTAAGTCTTGAATTCGTACGCGTTATAATTAGAAACTTGAGTGTTATGTGAAGTGCACTAACGTATATAATGTGAACCTGAACTACGCTATCAACTTTTGCATTCATATTTATTCTTGTATGTATTGTATGTTATTCATTCGTAGATGTTGGAGTTTAGTTAATATACGTTGCTGTTACATTCGAACTAAACTAACATCGTCAGATGTACTTGGAAAGTAGGAGTTAATTAACCATTCTATTTTATTGCATCTTTATTAGGAGGCGAGACAAACTCTTTATTTTAAATTATAAATCGAAACTGTCGGGAACGCTGTATAATTTTACCCTACCACATATTTCTCAAGAATTAAACTATATTGAATATCAACTTATTTTATTCATTTGACTATTTTTGTGTTCAAAAGCTATTATCTTTCATTTTACTTTTGATTTAATTAAAATAACATAGAAAATTATGTCAAAGAACTATAATTGCATTCATATTTCCTAGAACATTCCAATCTGGAAATATATTTGGATTCTAATCTCTCGTTACGGTAAACTTATATAAAAAACTGCACTTAAATAGAATTGAATGAGAAGTAAGCAGAAACTATCATTTAATGTTTCTGCCTTTTCTATGAAAAAGTCGTACTTAGAATTAGAAGAGCAGAACATTGAATTTTTTTTTACATTTTAATCTGTTATAAAATGTTCAATATCTTAATGGCTTGATGAATTATATGAAGAATTGACTTGGAATTGATCATCAGTCAGGTTTTATGCACAATTTTTCATTGGTTGAAATCAAACAGCATATTAATGTTATAATTGATGAATTTTTCAGATTATTTTATATCAACCTTATGGAAAATCCGTTGACTGGTGGGCATATGGAGTCTTACTTTACGAGATGCTTGTAGGGCAGGTAATTATTTATTGTAATTTTCGATTTTCCAGTGCTTATCATCCCCAAAAACTTTACATATTTACTTATTTTTCTATTTAAACTTTACTTATTTTTTTGGATAATAAATATAATTATGACAGGATAACTATCTTTTGTATGTGTTATATTTTTCTATATTTTTAAATTATAGTAGAATGTACTATTATCTTTAATGGGGTTACATAATATACAAAATACAAAGCATGTAGTACTATGTGAAAATCATTCATTATATTACATAACTTTTATTTTTAAAGAATGAATTGATTATATTACTTTTAAGATTTATATAACGAAATAAACGATTTTTTCTGTAGTTAAGAAACTATTGCCTTAAGACACCTTTAATTTTAAAATTTCTGATATTCTGAAATTTTTGATTTTTGCTAATGCATAAAATCTTTGACTAATTGTTATTCAGTCAATAGTCACTTGAATACAATTAATTTAATAGGAGTAGCAAAAGGATCAAGTTACTGATAACTTCAACAAAAAAAATCGTTAATCAACATTTCTAAATTAATAAGAATCTATAGAAGTTATTACGCATTAGAGGGTCGTAATTAATAGCTTTTATATGGTTTTATTGTAGCCTCCATTTGATGGCGAAGACGAGGAGGAATTATTTGCTTCTATCACAGACCACAATGTATCTTATCCTAAATCCTTATCGAAAGAAGCGAAGGAAGCTTGTAAAGGGGTGAGTAAATGCTTTTGCATTGATAGAATAAAATACAGGATACAACCTCAAAGAAAGAAAATACGAAACAATACATGCGATGATTTTACTACAATTATCTTCTAATTTGTTTGACACACAATTTTCCCCGTATCCGTTCATTTTGAGGATCTAGTTGTCCCTATTTATAGGCCGAAATCTACTATCTTCTGGTGTTGTTGTTGATTATCCTCAGTAGATCTGACATTTGTCAGATCAACTCCAGAAGGTTGTTGACCGGCAGAAAATCGATGAAAATAAGGGGATATGATGTTAAATCCTTCCTGGAAAGTTCGGTGCAATTCAGAATGTGATCCGGTGAGGCTGGATGGTCACCAATTTTTTTTTACAAGTGGGGTAAATTTGTGTGCCTTGTTCGAATGACATACATTTTAGATTTGAAAGTCTGGCTAAAGCAGTCTGGGAGCCTCGATTAGATTTGATTTCCAAAAGAGTGCCAGGAGATGTTCTGGAGTACCATTGGCGCGCAATCTACCTTCTAACTATATCATAAAACAAGATCACTTGTTGACAGAATGTCTTTTAGTAAATGAATCAATTTCAATGAAAATAGCGTTAAAATTAAATTTTTTATAACTAATTCGTTCAGATCTAAATGCAGCATGATGGTAGAGATTTGTACAATCTTTTTAGAAGAGGAAAAAGTGATTGATTTTTTTTTAATAAATTCATATATTGGTACTTATTCTTTATTATATGAAATTTATCCTTTTAGTTTCTGACGAAAAATCCTATGAAGCGTCTCGGATGTAGTTCTCACGGTGAAGAAGACATTAGAATTCATCCATTCTTTAGGCGTATAGACTGGCTTAAAATAGAAAATAGAGAAGTGCAGCCACCATTCAAACCTAAAATTGTAAGTTTGTGTGTTTGAAAATATTTATAAATTTATCTGTCATATACACAAATCCTCAATAATTTTTTGTATGATTTTGGGTAAATGATTTTAGATCAAACAAGACTTGATAAGTTCAATTTTAGACACCAATATTTACATTATTTACAATCTCGGGATGGTGATGGGGAGAGAAGTGGTGGGGGAGAGAGGTAGACATGCCTAACGCTCATATAAATACGCTGTACAAGGTTTAATGGGGACATGAATATTGTATAAGCGTAAGAGGTACTTGGAATTAATACATTGAATATATATGATGGTTACAAGCATTAAATAGTTATTGGAAGTTCAAAGTTAAAGAAAGCTGACTTTTGAGTGTTCATGCATAATTAATGCATCTGACTTTGTTCACCTCAGCCTTACTGGAATTACAATGACACATGAATAAGTTTAAGGTGAAAAGTAACGTTTTTTTTTAACTGAATTAAAATACAGAAAGAATTTGTTCGATTGTCAAAGATTATCGGAATGGTATTAAATATATAGATTTTTAATTAAACACATTTCTATGTTTTTACACGTGAAAGTGCATGAACTTAAAGAAAATCTAGCTTTTAACCGGTATTGGAATATAAATCGATTGTGCAACATGAGAAAGTAAAATTGTTTCATAATCTTTCTTTTTTTCTGACGTTATTTAAAATGACTTGAAATGAAAGATTTTATCCAAAATTTGAATTCCGTCTTCAATCTGATGGGTCTAAACGAAATTTTTTGCTTTTTCATGTTACTAAGTTCAGTGAAAAAAAAAAAATTATAATTATTTTTTAATTTAAAAGCCTCCACTTTATGATTTAAATAAATAGTGGTGAACATATCGTCATAGTTTTAAATGCTGTTTTTTTACATATCTGTACAATTGGTTTTGTAAAATGTTATCTTTCACAGAAAGCAGCATTTTCACTCTTCCAACTATATAAATACGTTTTGGAAAATCAAACAATGACACCGCTGATATTGCATTCAAAATAACCTTGAGATTTAATAAATGTGTGTGCCTTCAATTCTGTTGGCACCTTCCTTTTTTGTTCAAGTGGACCTACCACCTGAAGTTTGAAACCAGTTTGAAATGCCACTAGATATGTATAAACAGAACAATCTACTTTTCTAAGTGATGTCTGTCTCTTTCTTTCCAAGGTTAAACCAAATAATTTATTGTGGTGCAACGCCAAGATTAGATTGTGACTTCAATTTCGTGCAAATGAATGTTACGTATATATTTGCATTAATATTTGAAACATACTCGCTGCTTATTGAGTAAAAAATTCTGTCTTCTGCTAACCTAGTTTTCCATAATAAAGTGAGTTGTTTAGACATTAAGTTTTCCAACACCATGTTACCTTTATTTTTTATTTTAAGTTATGCTGTTGTTTTCTAAAGAAGCATGTTTGAGATATTTGCATGCTGATCTTAATGCTTTAATTAAAAATAAATAAACAAACAAACAAACAAACAAACAAACTAGGGGTGTGGAACATCGCACACTTTTCAATTACACTATAATACTGTCGTTAATTGGTGCTATTAATCATTTTTATATTTTCATTCATTTAGAAAAAAATTACCTGTTTGCGACATTTTTGTCGATAACTCATATGTAGGCTTTAAAAAAAGAAAGAAAAAGACACGCCAAAATAGCGAAAAAGACGATATACTTTTTGATAATTCTTACATTATCTTTTCTTGTAAGTGAAACACAAGAGAGGGGAGGGAAAAAAAAAAAAAAAAAAAAAAAAAACAAGAAAAAAAAAAAAAAAAAAAAAAACAGTTATTAATGAGAGATGCTCAAGGTAAGAGAACTTGGTGTTTAAGACATTCGTTTTTCAAGTTTTTACATTTTTATAGCATTTTTAAGTGAATTTGGAAGGTGAGGATGTTTAGATCACCTTAAAAGATACTACTACATTTGATCGAATGGGCCGTTAGATCCGTTTTTTAGCAATTGCTGAAAAATATGATTTTTTTCAATGGCAGATACCTTAATCGCATGCGCAATTTTGCCAGAAACCTTAATGGTATGTCCTATGGCCACCAGTAAACCATATGCAAAATTTGAATATCGTAGGTCAACTAGTTTGGGAGTTATATTGACCACAGACAGAAATTTTTTCTAGATCACTTTTTTGAAGTCAGAATGTTCTAAAACGGAGAAATGAAAAAAATAATTGATTTTCTTTTTACTGAAAACAATACTTTTATTAACCTGTATTAACATATGGGTAATTGAAAGTTAAAAATACACTTGATGACTTAAACAAGGATATTGGAATAGTGGAATAAAAACAGACAGTAACAATATAAAAAAAATAGAAGTACAAAATGAGAGAGATGGATTACATATCATTATTGGCTATAGTTTCGTGATTTATATGCAATGTCCTTATGCCAATTTTTATGAAAACATGACAGCAACTCTTTATTAAAAATATATTATTTATATAATAAAATATTTAAATAAAATATTTATTTACGACAAAACACATTTTGGGAGTATGAAACTGTTGTGAATTTTCAACTTGAAAAACTTATAGGAGAAATTTAAGGTTAAGTTGATATCTGGATTTGAATTTTGCTTATCCTTATTTTACTTTTACATTGAGTAATATTTTTCAGAACCTGTCTTGTTGCCTTTATGGTATTGAAATGAGTTAGGATTTTAATCTTTTACTAAACAGTAAGACATTTCAAAACGGTTTTTCCGATGTAGATTTCAAATATTTATCTTTAAATGTGAAACTAACTAAATTGACATTTTTATCTCAAAGTAATTGAAAGTATACTACGCGTTTACATAAAAAAAATATATGGTTTGTAGAATTAAGTTACTACTTATGGCTCGTGTTTTTTTTTTTTTTTTTTTTTTTTTTTTTTTTTTTTTTTTTTTTTATAAGAGCAAAAAGATACGTAGTACTTCTAAAAAATAAAGTAGTACTTAAAAACAAAAACATTTTGAAAACTTATTGCGTCACAGTTTTTAAAGCTTTTGAGTTTGAAAAATGAAACTATCAGACCATAACAACATGCAAACTCTGGTTAATCTTACAGTATAAACTTATTAGAGAAGAGTTTCTCAAACTCTTACTTTCTGTCTATATCTGTTCTTAATCGTAAATAAACTCTTAAATAATCCAGGATGATGTTGCGTGTCGTATGGGTTCAACGGTACCAAACACGTAAAAATGAAACATATATTTATTATTGGGTAACACTGTAAAGAACGGAGCGCCTAGACGCGCGTCCGATCTATTTTAATTACGTATACAGAGAGAGAGTTACATGGGAGGGAAAGGATTTTATCTTCTTCCCACGCATGCGCGCAGGCAGCAGAACACTTATTCGTAATTCCTAACATACTCCCACCTTTGGAGTTTTTTTTTCAAATATAAAACTACAAATTACACATGATACAAACTCAAAATCAAATATTAATATAGTAAACCAATATAGAATTTACAAACAAAACATTCTTAACTACAATTAAGATATTAATATAAGAAACACAGATACACTTTACAGACGGCAGGGTGGTTTAGAAATTCGGCCACTTCTAGTTTTCAAAATGTTGTTACTAAATAATGGTTCATTGTTATCATGAATAGGACTGTCCAGTTCTAGTCTATACAGTCTTTGGACGGGCCTCAACAGTTCTGTAGATTCTGTTTTGATTCGAGCAAGCCTCGTATGGCCGTCTTTGCCTGGCATTAATTGCAACACTCGAGCCAAATTCCAATAGATACGTTTTCTGTTCGTATCTTCTAATAAAACAATATCACCGACAGAAATTGGGTTTTTAATTTGTTTTTTAAGAGATTGTTGACACAACTGTCCTAAATACTCGGATCGAAATCTTGATCGAAGTAATTCACGTATTTTTTGTAGATGTTTTGAACGCTTACTTAATTGAGCGTGATCCACTTCATCAATGTCTGGGACACCTGACGTTGTTATTCATGCAAAAACATGGATGGCGTCAAAGGAGAAACTGTGTCAATATCTTCGGACACATAAGTTAGAGGTCTGGTGTTTATAACTCGCTCACAATCACACAAAATAGTAAGCAACTCTTCATAATTAAGTGATGCACGTCCCAATATTTTTCTTAATATTTGCTTAACCCATCCGCCCCACCAAGCAGCGGATGGAGGGTTAAACTTCCATTGAATTTTATGCTCTATGGCTTGTGAACTAACATGATTCCAATCAATGGCGTTCAAAACTCTACTAGCACCTAAAAAATTCGAACCGTTATCGGAATATACTATTTTCGGACGGCCACGACGAGCGATGAAACGTCTTAGTGATTGTAGGAATGCCTCAGTAGACAAAAGAGTAACCAACTCAAGATGAATCGCGCGATATACTGCACAGGTGTATAGAACAATATATGCCTTTTGTCCGCCTTTAAGGTAAAGAGGACCAGCCAAGTCGACTCCTACAATTTCAAAAATTGCTGCATCGCGCACTCTGTCCGCAGGTAAAACTCCAGGTTGAGCCTCACCTCGGTCACTTGTAAAACGCTGACACTTAACACATTTTTTGATACAATCACGAATTGTTTTACGAGCTTTCAAGATCCAAAATTTTTCGCGTAAATTTGACATTAACATAGAAGTGCCTGCATGCATATAATCCTTATGTACACTAATAATCAGCAATTTCACAACGGGGTGCTTTGAAGGCAAGATAATAGGATACTTAAAATCCCGTGTATCCTCTCTAAATACAATATTAGTTTTAGCTCTCAACAATCCATCATCGTCTAACACTGGTTTGAGATTTTTTAGTTTAGGATCAGAGCAACCCGTGAATGACTCTTGCTGAATGAGTTTCAACAAATACTTTTCTCCTCTATCTATTTCATTCAAAGACAAATATTTCTCACAGTTATTATTAATTTTCTTTGACTTATCATAAAACCTTAAAATCCATGCAATCATTCTTACTATCTTTTTATACGAAGAAAAATATTTATAATACCAATTTAAATCATCCACAGATTTGGTCAAATTCGTAACAACTGTTTTACGCATTTCTGAATTAACTAAGCATTCATCTGGGTTTTCATTTGACTTAGGCCAATTTTCCTCACTTAGAAGAAGCCAATCTGGTCCCTCCCACCAACGCCGTTCGATTAATTGTTCCACTGAACAACCCCTGGATGCTAAATCCGCCGGATTGGCTATACCAGGAACATGTTTCCATGCCAAAGGAGAAGTTAAAGATTGGATTTCTTTAACCCGATTTTGGACAAAAATTCCCCAATTTAAATTACGTTTAATCCAACTCAGAGCCGTGGAGGAATCAGTCCAATAGTGGATTGCTATCTCTGAAAGATGGAGATCACTTAAAATCGAATTTAAAAGCCTAGCTCCTATGGAACAAGCCAAAAGTTCCAAACGAGGAATAGTGGTTGGTTTTAGAGGGGCAACTCTACTACGTGCACTTAATAAATTGACCTTAACCTGTTCATTTAATTCAATGCGCAAAAATATGCAACAACCATATGCTAATTGACTTGCATCGCAAAATAAGTGACAACTTAATAATTGATTTCCCGGTTCAATATTCAACCACCTGGGTATCCGTATATTCGTAAGCAAATGCAACTGAGCAAGCCATGTCTTAAATTTTTTAGCTAAATTCTCGGGGATTACATCATCCCATTTAAGCTTTAACTCCCAGGTTTTTTGTAGAATAATTTTTGGTAATAATAATACGGGTTCGGCAAATCCTATTACATCAAAAATTTGATGAGCTTTAGACAATAAAACTCGTTTCGTAATTTGCTCGTGTATCTCGGATACTGGGTCAATTTTGCAAGAAAGAGTATCTTTATCCGTATCCCATAACATACCTAAAACAGTGACCTCATCCACATGTGCTGACTGCTCCAACACCTTAAGAGGAACATTGGATTGCCACCCTCGTAAATTGAAATGTCCTTTAGACATAATTATTTGGGACTCTTTAATAAATTTATCCATATCCACCTCAGAGTTAAGACTCGTCAAACAATTATCCACGTAAAAAGAGGGTCTTAAAATTTCAGCCGATTCTCTTAAATCGTCTGAAACCGTATTCAAATGATAGCGTAAAGTGGCTGCCAATAGAAATGGACTGGAGGTTAAACCGAACGCTACACGTTTATGTCGATATGTTACCAGTTGGTCAAAATTGTCTTTCTCCCACCATAGGAATCGTAAAAAATCTCTATCGCTCTCTTGAATTCCGATCATACAAAAAGCTCGTTGTATATCACTAGAGACTGCACATTTATATTCTCTAAATCTATTAAGAATAGAAGGAATTTGGGAAATCAAATTTGGACCCGTAGCTAAACAATCATTCAGTGACAAAGAATTAATTGTTTTAGCAGACGCATTAAAAACTGGTCTAACTTTCGTAGTGGCATTATCCTTAAAAATCGGTCTGTGAGGTAAATAATGTTTCCCACTTAAATTTGCATCTAAATGTTGATCAGTCACTTGTTCAATAATACTAAGAGATAACCATTTCTCAAAAACATCACCGTAATACTTCATTTTATTTGAAGCAATTAATTTCCTTTTGGTGGCTATCGCAATTTTTTTTGCCAAGAGAAAATTTGTTTCTAACTGTTTCTGATCATTAATCCATGGTAACGCTACCTCATATCTACCTAGTTTATCAATTCGTAAACTGCGTAAAAAATATTTCTCAGTTTCCTGAGAAAGTCGGATCTCATCCTCCAAGATGGGATCACAAATTCCTAAAGAATCGAGGCGCCACAAATCAGTCAACAAACTATCTTTCGTTAAAAGATTCACTACATGAGATGCAATATTCGTTTGTATAACACTCTCGTGAGTAATGACTGTATTTTGATGATCGCCCTCATTAATATTCGGCTTGGTGCCCATAATTCCAAAACATCCCATTAAAGTCCATCCAAGTTTACTGTGTATTGCGATGGGGCCAGATGTTAAATTTATAACCTTACCAGTGAGTATTTTTGACAAGTAATCGGCGCCAATCAAAAGCTTAATGTCTGCTTTGGCTCCATCGTTTATTGCGAAATCTGAAATGGGAATATTTAATCTTTCGCATTCTTGCGCAATACTGAAAGAGGAAATGAGATTTATTTTTGAACATATCTGTGGCTGATTTAACACAGAAATAATACATTTATAAGATCTATCAATATTACTTATTTCAATATGAAAAGATTCGTATATTCTTTCACGTACTTCAATACCTCCAAACAGAGATTGTTGCAATGTTATCTGACTTTTAGATTTAAAATTTAAACTTTTAATTACATCATCACACAGGTATGAATGCTGCGCACCAGAATCCAAAATTGCACGTATTAAAATCTCTTCATTACCATTATGTAATCTAACAACTAAGGTTTGTAACAATACATCAGAGAATTGTGTTTCCTTATTTAACGTAGTAATTGTAGAACGATCTGGTTCCAACGTAAGATTTTCCGTTTCTTTCACGGGCAAATCTGGGCATAACACTACAAAGTGTCTTTTTTTACAAATAATGCATTTATGCTTAGAAAAACATTTATCCGAATGGTGAGATAACTTCAGACAAACAAAACAGGCGTTTTTTTCCCTTACAATATTCTTTTTCTCTACCAAAGACATGGCAGAAACTGTGTCACAATTCTCTGAAGCATGCGACTTTTCACAAAAAATACATTCAATTTTTCTAGATCTATATGCATTAGAATCATACATATTATTTTTTCCTGACGTACTTAATAACTCATGAGCTACAGGATTATTTTTATTACGGGAGTTATCAACATTTCTATTATTTTGTTTCTTATAATTTACATAATTATTTTTATTATAATTATTGTAGGGGGCAGTAAGAGGAGTGTTAAAAGATCTGGCCATTTGTATTCTAGCCTCACTTTCTACTTCAATTTTTAAGAAATCCATCAAAAGATCAAGATCAGATTTATTAGTATTAACATCAACCTTACCTCTGTTACGTTCCCAGGCTCTTATCACTTCACTAGGGAGAGCGGATTCTACTAAAGGATATAAAAACTCAGCTTAATTATTTTTTGTTACATTTAAAGCTTCCAGTGCTCGTAACTGAGTTTGCAATTTATCGTATAAAGTAGAAATATCCGTATTAGTGGTCTTATTCATCACAAGCTCCAGAATATCTCGTATGAACACCTGAATCAAAACTTTGTCTTGCCCGAACCTTTCTTTTAAATAAGTAACTGCATGTTCGTAATTCTCTCCACTTCCAGGAAAACTGGAAACGATTTCTCGCGGTTTGGAGTGCTCTTTTGTAGATTGTAGAAGAAGTTGCAGCTTATATGCGGGATCAATCTGCGGATTTTCATGTATTTTTTGAAATTGCGCCCAGAATGTGATCCACTTCCTGGGGTCGCCATCAAACTTGGTTATCTCAAATTCCGCAGCCGTTGTAGATGAGACGTAGGGGGTTGTCTGCTGGGGCCATTAGAAGGGCATTCGTTGGTCGTGATGGACAAGGTGGCCTGCTGGTTAACTTGCTGGAGAAGTAATTTCCTTTTTGTTCTCGCCGTAGACAGCTTTTCTCGGTATTCCTCTATGGCATCGTACTCCGTCTCTAATTGCACTTGATCCACTCCAGTGGTCTGCATCTCTGCTAAAACCGCTTCATCTGCTAGCCGCAGTTGTTCAGCTCTTTCCAATAGCACGTCCATGGAAATCTCCAGTTGCACTAGATCCGGTGGTTCGGTCACTAAAAGACCATCAAACTTGGTCAGCGCACGAGTAAAAGATCCTCTACTCGCCGCTCTTCTCTGCGTCATTCTCTGCTTCAGATTTTCATGAGACATGATGATCACAGCGTAATTCAATCCAATTAACCGTATCACCGACACGTAATTCGTAAACAACAGTTCGTAAGTGCGTAAAATATTTTCGTAATAGTCTTTGTCTACCCAATTCGTAGCAGGTGCCTATATTCGTAGTAAACGTACTAACGTCATCCCGGCAGGGATGCCAAATGTTCTTAATCGTAAATAAACTCTTAAATAATCCAGGATGATGTTGTGTGTCGTATGGGTTCAACGGTACCAAACACGTAAAAATGAAACATATATTTATTATTGGGTAACACCGTAAAGAACGGAGCGCCTAGACGCGCGTCCGATCTATTTTAATTACGTATACAGAGAGAGAGTTACATGGGAGGGAAAGGATTTTATCTTCTTCCCACGCATGCGCGCAGGCAGCAGAACACTTATTCGTAATTCCCAACAATATCTTTTAAGCACACATCACCCAGTAAGAACACTAATGCTGGCCACTTTACGGTTGGATACTTGCAGTGGTGGATAAGAGTAGGCAGCGTTTTGATAACATTGGCAAAATGTAGACCCTTTTCTGGCTTGCCAGCATTCTGTTTATTTGCAGCCATACGTCAACGAACCAGCATTGAGTTACCAGCAATAACCCATTAATATGCTCGCCCAACAGCAGTTAAATGACTGCTGGCCCTAGTGTAAGCCAGATGGTCACTTTTATGCACTGAAAAGCAAAGGCCACCCGTCGATGGCCCAGGCCATTCAGGAGATAGCTATAGTCAGTCACCCAGTGCTGTCCCAGCTGATTTGTTTTTACTTGGTACTTAAGGCTTTTTCCACGGAAAACTAACAATTACTTTTTTTTTTCATTACAGAAACACAGGAAAGACGTGAGCAATTTTGACCGCCAATTCACCAACGAAAAGACTGATTTGACGCCAACAGATAAGCTATTTATGATGAATCTCGATCAGACAGAGTTCTTTGGATTCTCTTTCCTCAATCCGGAATTCGTGCAACATGTCTAGAGATGACAGAGAAATATTCCGGAAGATAATACCAATATTCTCTTGCGAAACAATCTCGAAAACTCGTTTTAAAAGCCGATATATGATTGTGTATCACCTCTGATAACGAAGCATAAATACATGAGTGTGCTGATTTAAATGTGAGTTATGGTTATGAGTTAATTTTATAAGTTAAGGAAAAAAAAACTGCTTTAATGTTTATGGTTAATATAAAATTCTAGGCCAAGGCAGTTTTGCAAGTAAGGTGCACTCCACAGAATAGTAATTATGTGAAGTAATTTGTAATGGTGCCATTCTCGAATGTGGAATTAAAATGTGTGTGTTTTCTTTCTTACATTTACGTGAATTTTATCTAAAATTATTATTTCTTAAAAAATATATAAATATAATAGGAAGGTTTTTATATCGTTTGGGATTTAACTTCATGCTTATCAAATTTCGATACTCTTCCAACAAACTTCAAATAATTTATAACTTCTATAATAAATCGTAAATATTTAGGCGTGATGATACATTTACACATAATTTAAAAATGTAAACATTTAGGCTTGACAGCAACTGAGCCAACTGGTACCGGTCTAACGAAAGAGTACCCAAATTTCTAATGCTTGATTTGGATGCTGATTGGTTTGGCACATCTTTCTCTACATTTTTTTATTAATATAACACTTGACAAAATTTTCTATCTTTCAAGTAGAACCTTTTGAATGCAAAGTCAGTTATAAAATCGTTTCATCTATCCAAAGGTGATTCACATTTCAATAGTTTACAAACAGACATTAGTCTTTTGGTACCTACTAATTTTCTACCATATATCGGTAGAATTGTAATCTGTATGCTAGGACCAAGCTTATCTTCACTTCATCCAAATGTTTCGTCTCAATTGCAACGTGCATAAATCTGCTTGAGTTTTAAATTTAAATCAATTTTTCCAAAAATAAAAAAAATTATTGCTAATTGTAAACAGTAAAAATACTTTTTTGAGAGAAAATTCAAAAGAAACGAAATACCAGAAAATGAGCAATAGCTTTTTACTTACAAAGTTACTTTCTATCGATGATAATTGGTTTAAATGTTAGTTTTGAAGAAAGGTAAATTGCTAAAATCATTATAATTACATGATAAGATAGACTGCTATTTTTCACGAAAAACTGCTTGAAAAATAGATATTTCTTAAGGTTAGGTTCCATAATACTGGGTTTATTGTTGTATACTACAACAAACAAATCATTAATCAATGATGTATCATTCAGTAATGTTGGTTTTATATTCAAATTAATAGTTATTTATGCAACTTCTGGGAAAAGTAATACTTTTTCAAACGATGTAAAAGGCTTATAAAGATAGCACGAGTCAAATAATTTACCTAGTTTGAAAAGTATTTTTTCGCGGGTTGCATACAATATTTTTTATAATCACGTGCAAAAATATTTTAATACATATATTTATTAATGTTGGATATTCCAGCCAATGAATTTCTTCTGAAAATATGTCATTTCAATACCAAGACTATATAATATTTGAGCACGAGGCATGCTTGAGAGTTCTTTTTCTCACTAGTGCAAGAAAGTTACTTTCCCGCCCTCCTCGCGATATAGACCTCCTTTCGCCACTATTTTTGAATCAAAATGATTAGGAAAAGTTTAAATTTTTGCTCGTTGTTATAAAAATACCATTTTGAAACTAGATAAACTATATATGTTATTACTATCTTGCAGGAAATTTATCCGGTTTTAAAGGGAACTCTTTATTTAAAAACCTAAAAACTAAACTAATGAATGATGCCTCTCATTTATGAATCCTTTATTCCATCCCTTTTCGTAAGGTTTCGGTTTCTTCTCGAGATTTTTTCGCAAGAGTTTCTACTTAAGCTCAAATAACAGCAGCGACGAACTATCATGTTACAGTTTCCAAATCATTTCTGATTGAACCGACTGTATAATCCCCTCAACCACATTTGAATACTACTGATTCAAATGATGAGCATGTAAATGTTTATTACTCTACATTTCCATTCTTAGGGTCTGATTGACTTGCATGTGTATACATAAGCAATATATAATTAATGTAAAGAGATTTATATATTAATAAAGACGAGTATTATATAAAGAATGTAAAAGTTACATTCGTGGACAAAAGCAAGCTCTGATGATATCATATCTCCTTTGCATGCGTTTGAATTTAGTCACATTCTTTGTAAGATATTTTGTGACATTGTAAACACATAGAATTACCAGTCAGGAAATCCCTCTAAATTGTAAACAGCTCATTAAGTCTTTGAGAACACTGATTTTATGAAGTGTTAATTTTAAAGCGAAATTTTAACTATCAGTGTTTTAATAAATTTGTATTGAATACTTAGAAGAAAATGTGATTTAAAATACTAGGAGCATGTGCTTTTAATATTCTTGATGGTGAGAAAATGTACAACGATCTATATGATTCTGCTACCCATAAACTGTTTTCAGAAAACAAAGATGAATTTTCTCAAAAAGATAACGATTTGGATAAAAATAATAAGGCTGAAGATGTTTTGTAATTCTTGTATTTGAGGGCTTTAAAGAACATAAATTTCAATATTCTATAAAATAATTTTCTCAACAAACGATAACAATTTGGATAAAAACAAGCTGAAAATGTCTTGCAATTCTTGTATTTGAGGGCTTTAAAGAACATAAATTTCTATATCCTATAAAATAATTTTCTCAAGAAAGATAATAATTTGAATAAAAACACGCTGAAAATGTTATGCGATTCTTGTATTTGAGGGCTTTAAAGAACGTAAATATAAATATTCTATCAAATAATTTCCTCAAAATGGTAATAATCTGAATAAAAACGCGCTGAAAATGTTTTGCAATCCTTGTATTTGAGGGCTTTAAAGAACATAAGTTTCAGTATTCTTTAAAATAATTTTCTCAACAAAAGGTAACAATTTGGATAAAACACGCTGAAAATGTTTTGTAATTCTTGTATTTGAGAGCTACAAAGAACGTAAATGTCAATATTCTATAAAATAGTTTTCTAAAAAAAAATATATAAATTTCGATAAAAAAGCACACTAAAAATGTTTTCTAATTCTTGTATTTGAGGACTTGAAAGAACGTAAATGTCAATATTCTATAAAATATTAATTGAAATCATCGAATTACCAACAAAAGAAAGTTTCTTCATAATGTTAGTTATATTTGACATATTTAATAACTATATGTTTAATATAACTCAGCAATCACAGGTTTTACTAATTTCTTTGCAAACTTTAAAAATTATGAATCAATATATAGTTACAATGACGATTGTAATTTATTATGATATTTCGTGCCTTTTAAGAATGTAATGCATTGTGAATAATAGTTTATTGAATTATTTTATCCTATGATACAAAATAATAGTATTTGTTCCTAACAGGTATATTGCTGTGTTAAAATTTTATAAATGGTCATATTATATAGATTTTGTCTAGGAAAAGTTGTAAGGATTTATATACTTAATATACATTGTCATATACTGCCATTTATTATCTGGTTGATTGTAATTGTAATGTTACACATTTTTACAACTATTTATTACTTTACATATTTCTTAATTTATCTGAGTTATGATTTCAAATTGGTGCAAAAAGAATTTTTTTGTAAATTTTGTTTTTTCATGAATACTGCTCATGTATGCATTTTCTGAATATTTTATTGTTTTATTTTTTGCAATATTTGTGTGAACTTCCTTTTATACTTTAAAGATATTCAGTGGGTAACATTTCAAATTCAAAAAGCAATTTACTTTAAAAAATAAATAAAAAAAAAATATATACTGTTTTTTACAGGTAGGAATAGACATCAAAAACTAAATATGGAAAAAAGTTACAAAGAATAGTATTGGTTGATAAAATATAATTTTAAATACCTAGTTGTGAAAATTTGTTTAAAAAAACTTTTAAACATGTGTTGTAATCCAATATTTCTTGCTTATTTCTCTATCGGAACTAAAGTTTTCCGAAAAAAAACGAAAGCTTAAAAATGAGTTTGAAAATAATGTGAAAATCATTATAAGTATGAGACATATGTTGATAACTTTATTTAAAGTGGACACAAATTAGTTGAAAAACTGAAGTCACAGTAGAATGAAATATATCTAAGGTCGTTTGGAGTAACTGGGCCCTATTTTTACAACGAGTATAAACATTTCTGACCTTAATACCTTTCTGATAGTGAAACTATAAGTTTTTACGAAACTGTCAAATTTGGTAACATGAGCTTAAATTGATGATATTTAAATATATGATATTATTTTGATGTTGTCATAATTAGTAACAATAAAATAAATTAATACATTTGATGTCCGATGGGCCCGGTTACTCTTTAAAACTGGGGTAACTGGACCACCTGGCACAAACTTTCATATTAGCATGATTAGTTTGATGCGGGTGTCTGAGACTGATATTTTTTTTTATAATTTTATAAAAATCAATAACATTCATTTAAACGTAGCAGTTTTAAAGCAGTAATCAATGCAAGAGCGCCACTATCTGAGACTAAGTAGAGTTTTGTTCACACATTAAACACAATTAACTTGTAACTGTATATTTATTTGTGTAAAAAAAAAAAAAAAAAAAAAAAAAAAAAAAAAACAGCTTAATATTACTACTTGATAAAAACATGAAAAACGTAAAGATTTAAATTCTTTAAATGCTCAAAAAGATATTAGTATTAGGAACCTTACTCGCCAAATAAAGGAGTAAATAAGCTCTGATACAATTAATAAAATATCTAGTTAAAATTAAAACGTAAGGGTCTACACATTTTTTGACAACCTACAAATGTTTTAATTCTTTAATGTAAAGAAAGAACACTTTTAGAAATAATTTTTTGTTCCTCAGTTGCATCAGTGACTGGGACCGTACTTGGCCCAGTTACCCCTGATAATTAACCATAATATCAAAAGCTCACAGGGTAAATAGGCCCTCTATCCTATCTATAAAACTTACAGAATAAATGTATAAAACGATTATCTCTTGTTTAGTAGTGATAAAGTAACAAACGTGACAAAGACAATTAACTTAAAACTTTAAAAAAAAACTTTAAAAAAAAAAAAAAAAATCGCTAAAATGACAGTCCCATTGCAATGTTTCGAAAAGTACAATTGGGTTATGTTCTTCTTACAGCAACTAAAGGTACAAGGGAGACATGAATTGTTTTTTGAGACAAAAGGAACATTCCTGCTATACTTCCAACTGTTAAACATTAAAATAATCGTATGGTTTTGAAAAGAACAGTCTATATCTCAGTTTTCTCTTGGGTCCAGTTACCTAACTGACCGTATATAGTTATCTAAAATAAACTCTTCATTTAACCAACTAATTTATGTCCCCCATGCCAATTCGTATGCAAAATGAATAATTTATAATTCAAAGTTATATCGGATTTAGTTCTATTGAGACGATTGCTTAACTTATTTGCATCGACTCAGTACTGTTATCAAATGCTGAAGTAAGCTTATTATTAAAAAAGACTTATTGCACCTTTGCTTCAAAAGTGACATAACTCATTCTTCATTTTAATTTAAAGTGCATATTGAATCACAAATTGCATGTACTTTAAGCAGGTTGAATGGTATAAGATTATTTTCAAGTTGGATTCAAGTTGAAGCTGACTTGTGTCGTTTTTCCAGCTTCAAGTCAATGATTTAGCACATATTTAACCTCAAAATGCTGAATTTTGAATTTTTCACTTTTGCAGCAAGGATGTGATATGCTCGTGTAAAATGTGTCACCGTCTACATTTTTAATTTATATTATGTAGCATCCCCAGTAGCACATATACGCTGGCCAATATCGACTCGGCATTGGCTGATTCCTGGTGTGGATCGTTGTAAACTGGCTGTTGCTACGGATCTCGTCTATTCTCGGCCAGTTCTTGGTAAAATATTCTGGAAGTTTTGAAATGTTAACGCCGAGTTTTCACATTTAAATATAGTGTTAAAAGAAAAGATGGAGGCATAATTATATGTTTTGGGATGGTTTTGGCGTGTTCACTTTTTAAAAAATGAATCGTGTATTTTGGAATGATGTTAGAGATTCGGCATGGACTTGCCAACCTTCTCCGAACCTCTGTTTTCGATATTGACCATTACCTCTGTGCTACCTGGGATAAATTGAAGGTTTGAAATTTTAATTTATAGAAATATAATGCCATGTGATCAGATACATTCCTGTTTTCCTTTTAACTTATTAAATAGCGCAGTTTATGAATAAACTCTTTATTAATGATTGTTTATGTAAAGAGTTTCGATTTTCTGATTTAACTCTTGTTTTTGTGTGTGGATCATTGAACAGTTTATAGAATATTTGTATACTTATTGGCTTGTTATGAAAAGTATCTTTTAGATGGTGATTGTTGAGATTCCATCTGTCACTTTCTTCTGGGCTGTGAATAAAACGAAAAGAAAGATGTATTTACAATCACATAATGTACATATATGTAATATAAGCTGTAACAAGTAAATATTTCTCACACCTTGGAAAGCTTTTGATTTACTTTCACGAACTTTTAAATGATATCTAAGTAAACTGCAGTAAATGGTAAAGGTCTTAGTTAGTCTTCAAAGAATTTGTAGTTTGTGTTAAGACCTATGAAATATTTTAACTCATGATGAAATGGTTCTAAAACTGAGGATTGGTAAAAGTTATTCGTAGCACAATTAATGTTTAAATCTAATTTTCTTCTTAACTTCTACATATTCCTAAATGTTATTTTAATTACATATTCTAAAATAAGTAATACTGAAAGAATTTTTTTTTCACTTGTAACTGCAATACCAGATATCAATCCAGAAAACTCACATACACACACACACACACACACACACACACACACACACACACACACACACACACACACACACACACACACACACACACACACACACACACACACACACACACACACACACACACACACACACACACACACACACACACACACACACACACACACACACACACACACACACACACACACACACACACACACACACACACACACACACACACACACACACACAATAATTACTAATTTTGACTAAAAGTGAAATTAATTATGGTGACCATTTTATTATTCTAAATAGGATTTCGAACACCAAAAGCTGCACGTTGATATATCATATCTATGTTATAACATTGCCTTAACGAGAAATAAGCCGTAAATAAGAACTTCAAATAACTTATGAGATAATACTTTATCATCTGAAATGATTGTTTAAAATAAATTATAACTGTAAAATCGAAAGCAATCAGTAACAAAGATGGCTTAGGATGTGTCTGGATATCCAGTAATTTGGTGATTATATATTACAAGAAAATGCTCAACAAATATCACTTCAAAACATTTAACTTTTTACAGACATCATATTCTTTGCATAGCGTTTACATAGTATTTGAGTATGATTCTTAGATTGGATTAAAAATATTTAATGAAGCAGATATTTTTGACTTCCAGCTTTAAATTGGAGGTTACTTTTTTTTGCTAAATTTATGTTGGTCAATATTGTGAATTTACTTGTCACAGAAAATCTTTCGAAAATCAGATTCTTTCCTTTCTATTTCATGTTTATTAAAATGTTAGGAATAGACATATTTTCCGAAATTTGAAGAAAGTATACATTTTGTTTGGAAGTTATATGTAATTCCGCTTAATGGGTGCAGATACTCTCCTCAAATGTTGGTGGAATTGCTTTAATTACTAGGTTTGCCTAACCTCTACTTACATTTAATAACTGTTTTCAAAATGAAAAAAGGCATTTCTGAATTTACGTAACTGAATTCTTGTACCAATTAACACTTATTTTGATGGATAGAAAGTATTTATTTTTATAATTTATCAAACCCAATTTAAAATGGAAAAAAAAAGAAGTTTTTTAACGTTATTGACATTTTTATAGTCATAGAAATCTGCATAATATTGATACATTACAATGAAATAAACGAAGATTGTTGAACACAATACAATTCAGTTAGTGTGCAGTGGAAGAATCACTTCTGATAATCCGAATAAAATACAAGTTTTAAAAATATACTTCGAAAAATCGCAATTCTCACAAAAAAGTTATTTATTGAGAAAAATTTACGCCAAAATTTGAAAGTAAAGAGTAAAATTAAATAATGTTACCGGGACCTTTTGTTTAAAAATTACTAATCGCCATTTCGGTATAGTGGTTAGCGTGCTAGCTTCTAGACCTCGAGGTTGCGGGTTCGAGTCACATGTTAGGCATGGGTGTTTGTAAATGTATGTTGGTTTGTCAAATGACGAATGTTTCGGCGCATTATAGCCCTCGTGTTGCTGACGGTGCCAGATAATCTGAAAACAACCAACCAACTAATCGCCATTTATAATTGTAGTTTTTCATGGACACCTGCATAATCATTTGAAGGAGCTGCAAAGGGATTCGAGTTTTTGTGCAAGCCCTAATCTTTAAAACGTAGAAATTGATCTTGATTGGAAATAAATAAATAAATAAATAAATAAATACATACATACATAAATAAATAAATCTGCTTTTGCTCTGAGGGGACGAAAACTGACCAAATGAACTTATAACAAGTAATATATATTTGCAGGCTCTGTTTCTATGACATTGGAGCTTGGCTGAGGAACATTGCCACTTTCACGGTTTTATTTTTAATTATCTGTTTAAAAAAAACAAAAAAACAACAACTAATTTTTAGAATTAAATTTTATATATAAGAAGTAGCGAACTCGTCTTTGGAAACAGTATAATTGAAAAAGAAGCTGAAGAAACTGGTATAAAATATCATCGCAAGCATGTTTCAAGATCAAAATTTTTGATTTCTAAGATTCCGAGCCAGGTAGCAATATGACATTTTGTTAGGATCTCTTTAGCTACATAAATACAATGCCATATACTACAATGCAATACTAATATGCAATGCAATTTTCATAAAATAATCAACCATCCTCAAAGGACTATCTAACATTACCTCAGTAGCACAAATAAGTTGGCCAATATCGGCTTGAAGCCAATCTCGATGTGGTCGTTGCTACGGATCCTTGTCCAATCTCTCCCAGTGCCTGAATGTTAATGAAGAGTTTTAAAATTGAAATATAGTGTTTCAAAAAAAGGGCAGAGGGGTAAAAATATGTTTTGTAATGATTTTGTCAGGTATATTTTTAAAAAAATCGTGTACTTTGGAAAGCTGCTCGAGATTCTGTATGTACTGGCTATTCTTTCCAGAACCCCAGTTCCCGACATTGGCAAATAAAGCTGAGCAACTTGTGCATTTATCGAGTTGTTTCCATTTTTAGAATTCGTGGTTCATATTACGTGTATGTTGGTACGTCAAAAATTTAGATATGATATTTAGACTATTACACTTTATTTTTTTTTATTGGGGGAGATGCATAATTGAAATTACTCTAATTACACATTAAACAAAATTCAAAATAGGTTTGATTCAGAATTATTTTCCTTAAACAAATGGCGATTCCTCCATAGAAGTCTGGAAGTCTTGATTTTTGATTACTTTTACTTTTAAACGAGAATGATGAACAAACCCATCCTTCAAAGATAAGTAAAAAAGTAATTAGTAATATGCAAAAAGTTAAGTATTTAGCTATATGCTCATATGATAGTACTTGCAATGTAAGCAAAAACGCAAGCAAAATTAAGTAAAGTGTCATTTTCGTATTATAAAATTTTCTAACAATAAAAACTTTTCAACTATTCTTGTTTAAAGTTTTTTAAAAGCCAACAGTTGTTGTTATGAAATTCTCAATGGTTAAAAATTATAACTTGAAATATATAAAAGCTACTTTTATATTTGAAGTTTTTTTTACGAGAAATAAATAATAAAAAAAGTGCATTTAGGTGGTAGTGGAAGATTTTTATTTATATTAATTCAACTGCCAGCGAAACACTATATATGATTGCAAAATATTGTTAAAAAGGTTTCCGGTTACATATATAGTAATAAAGTTGATTTTATCGCTTTTAACAATCAATCTGATGGAATTTCTTGGAAATACTTCTTATTAGGTATTTGGTGCAATATCTTTGTTTATATCTTACGTTTTTTGTTTAACATTTCATTTATACCAACTGTTAAATAATAAAAATATTCTTTATCGGTTTCCTTGGGATTAGAAAATTGGTGGGAAAGATCCTCACCAAAAATTAATGATAAAATGAATTGATGATAAATAAATAAATAAATAAATAAATAAATAAATAAATAAATAAATAAATAAATAAATAAATAAATAAATAAATAAATAAATAAATAAATAAATAAATAAATAAATAAATAAATAAATAAATAAATAAATAAATAAATAAATAAATAAATAAATAAATAAATAAATAAATAAATAAATAAATAAATAAATAAATAAATAAATGATCATCAAATTACTAAGATACTTCTAGCAGAGCTAGAACTATGAAATTAGGAATGCTTGTAAGGTTTAACATGTATACAAAGGAAAATATCTAAAAATTGAGATTTCCCCCTCCGAATCTCCTAAAAGGGGCAATATTCGAAAAATTTAAATCTCAATTCTAATATATTTCTATTGGGGCTAAAATGATAAAACTTTGAATACTAGTAGTTCTTAGCATATATAAATAGATTAGAAACTCACCGCACGCCGCAAAGTCTCTAAATTACGGGCATTGAAAATTAGTTTTTTTTTTTTTTTTTTTTTAAAGTCAAAATTCCTTTCCATAGGCCTAAATGTCTAGCTACAAAAATGCTTGTACGACTTGGCCATTACGCATCAGTAAACCAGAATATGTTATGACCAAGAGTCATAAATATTTTTGTAGCTAGATAATTAGGCCTATGCAGGGGAATTTTTACTTTGAGAAAAAATTTTTACTAATTTTCATTGTCCGTGATTTACAACAACTTTAAACTTGGCTCTACGTTAGATCTCAATATTTTCATGGCCATAATCATTGCAAGAAGAACTTGACGCCTTCATACAGAGATGTATTTGTTAGGATAGAATCTATCTACGAATTTCTTACCCTCATTTTTTACTTTTTTTACGGAATACTTCACAAAAAGCACAATTTAATAATATTTCGCATTTATGTGTAACATTCATGTATACTCAGCATATTTATATTTATATGTATGTATATTCATTAACATTTATAGTAAGTTTTGCTAGAGTAATATATATAATTAAACTTATATCGAACAACATTTACCTCTTGAGGTGCTTTAGGAACACATTTTTTAAAGACCACTTTTATTTTTATCATTCTGCTGGGTAAACATGGCACAAAACTATAAAATTAAATTTTCCAAATCCTACAATGTACAATCTTACTACTAACTGTTATTGTACAAAAAAAAAAAAAAAAAAAAATGGGCTGTTGAACGTACCAACCAACCAAACAGTCTGTAATTACTATATTTATTCACAGATATACAGTTTTTATTAAAGTTTAAATGATTGAAATTATTAATTCTTTAAGAGTAATTAATAATTCTTAATAAGGCTTATTAATAATTCATTTAAAAACAATTTATTATATAGGTTATTATTAAAATTCTTAATAAGTCAAGATGAAGACTTTTCTTGCTGAAGCATTTTCGAACTATGTTGGTCCTATTGGAGATTACCTGGAGCAGAACCAATGCGAGGATTATCTTGCACCAGAACATTTTTTGATAAAGATCTGGGTAAAGGAGAGATACTTTTCTGGAAGAATTTCTAGACACAATTTGGAACTACTTTCGGTTCATAAATTAATTATTCATAGGTGAGGATCAGGAATTTAGCCAAACTTAAAAAAGTAGAATATTAAAACAGTAATCCTAAAATCCTGATAAGTGCGGTTGAAATAGTTTGAAGTAACTTTAAAAAGTAGGAGCATGTGTTTATTTATATCATACAATGTTTGGAGTAGAAGTTAACCGTTGGCAGAAAAACCTATGGAAAGGAATCTATATTATCTTTGAAATGAATCTTTGACTTATAAATAATTTATGTTTTTTTTTCCTAAAATTTCTCCTGTATCTTTTAAAGATTTTTTTAACATCCCACTCTTAATTTGCTGTTTACAAATATCTATTTTCGAATGAGGAGCAAATATTAAAAAATGTGGAATCAGTAGTTAAACTTCTTTTCTTTATACTTTGTCGAAATTTATTGAATTATAATTAAAGAAGACAATTTCTAAAAAGTAGATGATCTAACTTTTACCATAAAGAATGTTTGGGGTTGTACACTCAACGACCTATTTTTATGCGCATTGATGGCTAATCAGGCCGGGACCTATTGCTTAACGTGGATTCAGTACCACAACGAAATTCCAAGCCAAACCAGGGGTTCCTTGGCATGCGAGGCCAGTTAACAACCCCCCCCCCCCAGCCATCAGATGGGCCCTTAAAGAATGTGAATATAAGATCATAAAACATGTGAGTATTTATACTTGTAAGTGTTGCAATTTTAGCAGTTAGAATTTATTTTGATTTTCAAAGAGGTTAAGTAATAATTTTGCTTAATTTCTTTCCATTCAAAATAAAACTGTTATATTTATTGAATACTACAACGAAGAGGAGCTTCAAGCGAAGAGTTCGAATTAACATATTTTTTTCTAAACATTTGAAGTGCACGACACACAAGAAATATTTTTTATTCGGGTGAACTATTTGTTAGAATATGCATGTAGTTTCGTTAATATTGCGTTTCATCACATTCATTCTTAGTTAGAATCTTTACATTTCAGATACATATTTATCGGTAATACCTTCCTAAACAGCTTCTAAAATTGCTGTTCTTATTGAGACAATAGATTTGAAAGTAATTTCTTACATTTTACAACTAGCTGCGCAAGGATACATTTCCAGGATAATATTTTTAAAATTCATGTACTAATTTTTATGAAAAAAGTGTATAGCTCCTAAATAAATAAGAATTGTGTAGTTTTATATTACCGAAATATAATTTTTTCATCAATGCCTGCAATATCACATCTGCACATAAAATCGTCTTCATCCCCCCACACATTATCCCATTTTTCCAATATTAATTTAATTTTAAAGTTTCATATTTTTCATTACTTACATTTCAATTTTTTTTTTTCGTTTTCATATTTTGGTTGTTTTTGTGTCTTTTTTTCCAAATTTCTTTGTTCACAACATTAATTAATACATTTTTAAAAAGTTAATTTATATATATATATATATAAAAAAAAGTTTGTAATGTTTAGCAAACTGTTAAAATCCTTTTTAACGGCTGTATTTTTAATTTATTATCAATAGACACAGTATAAATTTTTAAAAACTCATTTAACAATAGTTGGTCTCCATGGCTGCTAATAAATTACTAAAAAATAAGTTTTCTGATTTTACACATTGTAAACTTCGTGCCAAATAGGCAAATTTCGCCAAGATATAAAAACTGTTTCTAAAACAATTCATTATTTCGAACCATTTAAAAAAGTGGATGATCAAAGTTACCTTCGTAAACTCATTCACTAATTTATGTAAAAAAAAAAAAAAAAAAAAAAAAAAAACACGAAAAACTAAAGGTGCTTTTCGAGTTTTTTAAAAAAATGTATTGAAATCATCTAAAATTATGATTAAATTATTGTACATTTCACTTGGCATTTGCCATAGATTCCTTTTAAAATTTGTTCCTTAGTATAAATACTTGCCTTATGTTCCTTAGCAAATATACTTGCCTATAAATATTTTGGTTGTTTTTACCACTTTTTTCAGAACCATTCATGCCATTACCGATCTAATGAGGTTTTTCTAATGGTTAACTAAGTTAACCATAAGATAAACCACATTTGGTCCGTTCTGGCATGAATGGTTTTAAAAAAACGGGGTAGTAACAACAAAAATCAAATTGTAGTATGGTCTGTTCTGACGCTCAACGCCTTATATATTAAGTATAAATAGCTCGTCATTTGTAAGGAAGCAGAGATGCAGAATCAAGTAAAAATCCTCTTGATCGTTCCAAATAAAATGTTCTCTTACTCTTAAAAAATAAGTGCTTATCAAATGTTTATTTATCATGTAATTCATTTTCTAATGGACACCTGTATAATACCATTGCTAGAGCCATTAAAAATGTAAAAGATAACTAGTAAGGTTTCATATTTCCTTTATTGCAAGACATAAAATAGGAAAAATACTGATTTTAGTTTCATGATTGTTTGAATATATGTTATGCTTTTTATTACATTGCAATACATTTTATGGCTATCACAAATTTAAAATGGAATGATATTGTCTGGAAAGTATCCGATTAAAAAGGTAAAAAAATTCAGCTATAAAGTTATTGCGTTGTTTGATATAAACTAGTTTTCTCCTTTAAAATAATCTATATTGATTATTTTTACCATTTTTGATGACACTTTTTTAAAAAAAATATTCCATTTTGAGTTAGCCAGTACTTTTTATAATGATTTCTTATACTTGTTTAAAATTTATCACTAAAGCTCATTGAACTCAATAATATTCACATTTAACTTTTTGGCAATTAGGAAAACAGTATTTTATATATGAGCCTCTTTTTAAGTGCAGTGTAATCTATTTAAATGACTAAAGAATGAATTAAAAATGACTATACTCCATTCATTTCAAATTGGTGCACTTTGCTAAAAATATTTTAGAAACATAAATTTAAAAGTTGTAAAATGAAAAAACTGAAATCTGCATACAAAATTTAAATTAACTTATCCCTCAACATAACAAACAGGATATGAAAGATAGCAGTGAAAATATATTTTTCAAAAATATTATGACTAAAATATCATGTTTATCCTAAAATTACTATTGCAGTATTACTTGTAAAAACATTGATTCCTTTCCTTAGTTTTTTGTAATTTATGAGTATCTTAGGAAAAAAATTTCATACACTAATTTCAATTTAATCAGCTAATCAAAATAATCATCCAAATTATTGACTGGGCTCCTAGTGGTTCATGTGGTTCCGCCACAAATGTTATTAAGATGATTTTGGGTCGAACTCTATAAAATTTTAAAAATGAGAGGTAACTGCCCTCTTATTAAGTCTAACAATCAGCAATATCATTTAACTTATGTGCTTTATTATAGTTTTTATTTGCCATAATATTATTGTAGACTTAAATATGAGGTTATGGTATGAGTTTAGGTTCAAAATGGAGTAGTACTTCATAAGTCAAAAAATCTTTAATATTAGCAAATTTTTGTTACGCACATTTTATCTGGTATTTTTTTTCCCCAAAAAATATTATTGCATGTATATTTTCTTTGACCCTGTTTAAATCTACTTTGGTGACTTTTCATAAATGACTACTTTGAAGCGTGTACTTCGGCTACTATTTAGATTGTTTAAATCATTAAAAACCTACAATTAAAAGTGACTAAAAATAAGAAATACAATTAAAAATAGAATTTACGAAACATTTATGCTATGAATAAATTTTTTTTGAATGTTGATGGTAACAATATTTACATTTTTATCTTTTTTCTTATGATCTCTCTATATATTATCGTGTTTTCTAGATATAAGAAAATACAAGACACATTTTTAACCTTTACATTATTTGTTTTTATTAAGAGGCATTTAATGCGAATTACAATAAGAAGATTTCAATTTATGCAAAATTATAAAGTAATTTGCTGCTGCGATAGTTTACAGTTCTCTTTGAAATGAAAACTCTATAAAATATATATCAATCAGGGGTCTGTTGCCTGCAAAATAGATAAAAAAAATACTTTGATACTCATATCAGTAAAATAAAAATAAAAATAGAATAAAAACCGAAATAAAAAAAATGAAATAAAATAAAAAAATAAAATAAAAGAAAAAAATAAATAAAAGAAAAAATAAAATAAAATAAAAATAAAACAAAGTATTACATTTTTAAATTTTTTTTTTTTAAACTAAGATACGATATAAAAAAGTTAAAAATTACTTTGATACGATATATCAAATTAATTATTTAAAAAACTACAAATTGATGATATTTTTTTTATAAGTTTTACGATAAATGCATATCTCATTCAACTTACCTCACCGCATTTGCAACTCATATTACACATAGACAAGTCGGACATCCATATGCGTCTTTACTAGTATGGCATACCAGCCCGTGTGCGGATTTATATTCTGGAGGTGGACATTCTATTGATTTATTGCAATCTGTAGTAGGACAAATTAATATTTTAAAATCATTATAGATATGACATCATTATATTGTGATGATGACTATGTATTATAGATATGCCTTTTAGTGATGATAAAAACCTTGAGTAGAGTAAAATTCACTGATTAAACAATTCAGGATTTTTAAAAGCTGTTACATAGTTTAAGTAATAAACAAGGTATTCTACCATCAGAAATTATCACACAGACACCTTCCACAGTTTTTGTTCCCATAATTTTAAGAAAACAAATTATCTCATGGGAAGATAACCTATCACAAACTGTAAATAAAATCTTATAACGTCATGATAAAACCAAAAGACTGGAAGTTAACACAAATGTAATTGAAGTATCATAATGTCATTGTTTAGATTAGAAACAATTTGGATGGTGAACATCTTATCAGTAAAAGGTCACTTTAAATCACGTTTCTATGCAAAATATAATAAAAATATCTATGTCAATGCTAAATAATTTCCAGCACGGATACAATAACTCCGGAAAATATTATGTGAATTACATATCCATTTAATATGTTTCGAAATAATCTTCATTATTTCCTGTTTGGCTGTAAAAGTTTCCGGAACAGCTTTTAAAGATCTTCTGAAGTCACGGTTTATACGATGTCTTCGACATCCTCAAACCTTGTTCCCTTAAGCAAATTTTTCAGTTTTAGCAAACAAGAATAGTCTGGAGAGTATGAATGATTATTCTTCTCCACGACTTCATGCTGGACCAAAAATAATCATGCATTATCGTTCAAAAGAACCCCCCCCCCCCCACTTCATTCGAAACCAAGGTACGCAACTGTTTCTACGTAAAACTGTTGTGTGGAACAAATTTACTTCTTCTCTACTGAAGAAAGCAATAAACTGGACCTTGATTTTAAATTTTTGAAAATGATATTTTCCCCAATGGCGATGAATCCTCCTCCATATTCCAAACATAATGTTTCCTGAACTTAAAAATTTGCTGAAGGAAACAAGGAGAATATTGAAATCATCATTGATGCAGTGACGTCAGAATTAATGAGCATTCCAAAAAAAAAAAAAAAAAAAAAAAAAAAAAAAAAATAATAAAAAAAAATTGAAAAGTTGTCTCCGAAACTTTTACAACCGAAAACTGAAGTCCATTACGATATATTTACCACATCTCCTGGGTCTCGCAAGTGATTCGATTTCCTCGATCTAGATCTGGCGCTACGTTTAACAACAAACATGACTTGAAGGGAAAGTTACTTATTTAACATAATGTCAGAGTTACAATTTATGAGAGAGGGTTAAAACGTTCCAACTGTGGAATATTCCAATGCATTTTTTACCATAAAGTCAGAATATTAAATATGTATGCACGTGTCCCCAAAGCTGTTTATAGTAAAACTAAACTATTACCATTCCTACTAAATCCATATAGGGGGTAGAAAGGATGTGAAACCTTTCAAATGTAGAAAATTATAGTGTACCATAAAACCAGGTCGGTTATAAATGCTCTCGAAGATGTTAAAATTAATGTAAGTCTGTTGTAGTCTTTTTAGTTTTGACTGTAGGAGTTTCAAATAAACTTTCTGGTACAATTTCCTGTACTGACAAAATTTAGGTAAAGTAACTTGTCTCCATGATTGGTTGGTTTATTAGAGTTTAGTGGTTCAAGAGCAACAACTAAGGTCATACTACCTCGTCATCATGAGCCTTTTATTTGACATATCATACGCGAGTGCAGCAATTACGCAATACACTAATGCAATATACTGGCATGTATATCTAAGGGACGTATAGTTAGTAACATACAGCATTTATTTTAGTTAGCATTCTAAAATTAAAAAGTGAAATATATAAAATAACAGTGGGTTGCTTGGATAAAATAGAATGAGGTTTGATAGCAAGCTATTCTCTGTATCAATAAACTCTTGAAACTCTTGTATTTACAAAACTACTTCACTACACATCTTTTGCAAAATATTTTTCTAATTGTTACTTAGTAGGCTGTTTTGAGTTCACTAAATAAAGGGAGAAAACCGTACATTCTAAATTCGAACTTGGTGTGGTCTGATCCTTGTATATTTTAGATCTGATATTAAAAAAAAATATATGTTGATTTAATTGTCATAAAAAAAAATTAAAAAAAATTGACAAATATTCTACAAATACTTTAATTTTAACGGTCGCTAAGTTTTGATACATATTAGGTATTCAGTTGATATTAAAAAATCGGATCTATTCTCTTTTGACATGCCCTGATTTTAAAGATCGTAAGATTGTGAAGCTATTTAAATTTTTTTAGAAGTGCCAAATATATTATTAAGAGACACTTCTGAGCCAAGGATCATCTAAATATCATGAACATGAAACTCTTATGTTTAATTATGCTAATTGAATAGATACTATCAGAATATTTGAATTCTTAATTGAAAAATGAGCACATTCAGAACGAAATTAATTTAATTAAGAAAATTGAAATGACGTAAATACTAACTTATGATGAATAATATTGATTTGAGTCAATTGAGTGGAAGAAGTCATTACTTGTGGAACGAAAGAGAACGAGAAAAAATAAAAAAAAAAAAGGAAAAAAAAAAGAAGAAAAAAAAAAGGAAAAGAATATCACTTTCTCTCCTTCTCTCTCGTCTTGAAAAATCTTTAAAAATGTAATACAATTTTGTTTCTATTTATAAGTGGTATTAATGTATTGTCAGTATATTCATGTATCTTCATTTCCATTTATATGTAACTCTTGATAATAATTGAACAATATATAACCAAAATTTCGTTGAACAGCAATCTTCGTTGCTCAATCGCCATCTAAGAATTTTTTAAAGATTTATATTTACCACTCTGAATGGAAAGCATTGAACAAAACTGAGAGTTAAAAGCTTTTGAATTCTTCAAAAACATATTCCAGGATTCTTAGCATAGATTTTCATACAGTTTTTTGCATTGTTGTTAAATATTGTTGTACACTAGATTTGAGTCATTTGAGTAAATTAAGTTTACAGGAATATATACAAGAAAAATTAAAAATATTTACCTTCTCCAGCAACTATGCTGGCTGTAAAGATGCACAGAAGAAGTATAAAACAAATAATCCTCATGATCGTTCCAAATGAAGTGATCCCCCTTACTCTATAAAATAAATACCTATCAACCAATTTATCTTCTACTTCATTTTGTAATCAACAGCTGTTTAATACCATCACTATAGGCATTAAAAAATAGACATATAAAAGCTATTTCGTCAGGTATACGTTTAAACTTTATTGAGAGTATAAAACTGGAAAAACAACAAAAATATCTCTGCAAAAAGGCGCCAAGTTCTTCATGCAATAGCTATGGCCATGAAAAGTATTGAGATTTAAAATAGAGTCAAGTTTAACTTTGTTGTAAATTACTGGCAATAAAAATTAACGAGAGTTCAAACAAGAGATTTTCTTCTCCTTGTCCGGTTAAAAAAATGTTTATGCGACTGGACTATTACGCATCACAGCGCCAACACAACAAATAAGTACTCCAAAATACGTAATAGTCAAGTGTTAGAAACATTTTTGCAACTAACTGTACAAGTGCATTTAGGCATATGAAGGTTGAATTTTAACAAGGAGAAGAAACTCTCTTGATTAAAATTTCACTTATTTTCATTGTTAGTTATTTACATCAACGTTAAACTTCTGTACTTAAGAACTTAATACTTTTCAAGGCCATAGCCATTGCATAAAGAACTTGGCCCTTTTTTACAGAGATGTTTTTATTGGAATTTCACTTCTTTTTTTGCGGTACTAATTTTAAATTTATTATTTATTTGAACACCGATAGCTAGTTTAAAAATATTTAGCGTTCATAATTTTTAAACTTGCAAGAAAGCTTACCTGAGTTGAAAGCGTTAAGTATATATCTTTTTTGCATACTTACGTATTATACCGTCGACCGTTAACTAACTTATTGATGACGAATACACTTTGAGAACTGTAAGATTAGCCGACTAATTTATTCTTAGAATTTAAAATATTATTTAATTTTAAGAAATTTAGAGGAAAAAAAGAAAAAAAAAAAAAAAAAAAAAAAAACACCTATCTCAATAACGTCTAATTACTGGAGAATCACCGGGGTTTTGTTTAAGAAAGTTCAATTTAATGAAAGAATTCACGCATTCAATGAGAAAAATGATGGTAAAAAATTATTTTCAATAAATAGTTTTTTTAGATTTGCTAAAATTGTTGATAAAAGATAACATCGCACAACTTCAATAGCACTATATAATATTGGTCAATGCAGTAAAATTTAACATGTTGTTACTTACCATTTTCTTATTTTCGCTCATATAAATAAAAATTGCCAGTTTGGTGATATTTTTGGCGATAATTTTTACATGAGCAAAAACACCCCGCTAAAATAAATAGCAAAAGTGGTGGTCTAATTCGATAGACATTACATTGTCCTTGCTCGTGCGTGAAACGCAAAAAAATCAATCGTTGATGGACGATGCTCAAGGGCAGAGTGCTCAGTGTTAAAGGCACTCGCTTTTCAACTTTTTACTCTTTTATTGCCTTTTTATGAGAATTTCGGAGATAAATGAGAATGCTTAGAACACCTTCAGAGGCATTACCACAGCGATTTTTAATAAAATCGTTAGAGCCGTTTTTTAGCAATTACTGAAAAACATGATTTTTTCAATGGCAGCTACATTTTGCGCATGCGCTATTTTGACGAAAACCTTAATGGTAGGTCTTTGAACCATCACCAACCCACACACCAAATTTTAACATCTTAGGTCAATTTGTTCGGGAGTTATGCTGCCCACGTACACACATACATTTTTTCTAGATCACTTTTCTAAATCAGGATGTTCCAAAACGTGGAGAAATGCATAAAAATAGATTTTTTTGTTGCCGAATACTGTATTTTCATTATATATATATATATATATATATATATATATATATATATATATATATATATATATATATATATATATATATATATATATATATATATATAATTAGTGATCATTTTGCTGCCTATTAAAGGTCTAAATTGTTCAATGGTATACCGAATAAGTTCTCTTTTTACTTCATATGTTAACATAGGGTAATGAAAAAATGGGTTAAAAAAAATTCCGATTTTCCTACATGTTTTGGAATGTACTGAGTTAAAAAAAAAGTGATTTAGAAAAATTGTCTGTCGGTGTTTCTGTGGTCGGCATAACTCCCAAAAGGATTGACCTACGATGTTAGACTTTTTCATACAAGTTAGTGATGGCCATACCTGTAATGAGTACCTATCATTAAGGTTTTCTTCAAAAGGGCTCTTGCACATAAGGTCGATATTATTGATTTTTTTTCAGCAATTGCAAATAAATGGTTCGAATGGTTTTGATTAAACTCGCTATATGCCTTAGAGATGTTCTAAACATTTCCCCCTCAAAAATTAAATTAAAAATGTGATAAAAGGGGGAAAAATTGAAAACCGAATGTCTTTCACACAGAGTTCTCTTCTCTTAAGCATCTCCCATAAACGACTTTTTCATCTCTTTCACTTTCAAGAATGTATAATGCAAGAATAATCAAAAAGTATAGCGTCAAAATCGCTATTTTGGTGATTTTTTTTTAAGACCAGTGTAAGAAGTTTCATAAAAAAATATCGCCAAACCGGCATTTTTTTTAATCAATCAAAATATTAAAACGATAAATAACACCAATCCACGTCAAATTTAAATGCAGTGAAATTTAAATGAAGTGCCCAATGTTCCACACCCCTAGTCCATTTCTTGATCTTAAGGGATCCGTGGAGTGTTGTTTCTCCTTTGTATATTAAATACGCTATTAGTTACTAGCATTGTTTTTTGTAATTCTATCCCTAATAGAAAATATTTAAGATTTAATTTAGATTTTCGAGCATTGCCCCCTTCAAGGGAATTGGGAGAAAAGGGGGGGGGGGAGTAAAATCTCAATTTTATATTTTTTCCGTTGTATATAGGTTAAACCTTACAAACATACCAATATAATTGGAGACTTGAAATTTGGGGGTCTTACTAAAGTGGCTAACTGCTACCCGTAAAAGAATTTTCAGCTTCCAGGGATACATTAATGTGTAGATACGAAAGAGTCAAAATATTCCAGTGCTGATTCTAGTGAAAGGTGTCTGGCCTAGTTTGTAGTTTGAGCAGTTTAGTGGTTGTAGTAAGCTTCGAATTGAACTGGATCAGTTACTAGAAAGTGGCTTATTGAAAATGCATTTTTGAGATTAAATATGAACTTTGTGCTGAAAATTGGCTAATTTTGATTTGTTCACTTTCTCCATTATTTAAATTAATTCATTAATAAAATTAAAAATTAGTTGCTTTTTTTTTTCCAAATAATAATATAAAGTTTCATGAATTAAATTTTGAGAGTTTTTAACAAAATATTAATACTTCATAAATCCGTTTTTATTACCAAGAAGAACATTTATCTCTACAAGCATTTGTGGTCTGTCGATTAGTATATTCATGTATTTATTTTGAATTTAGACTGTTATGTGTGTGTGTTCGTTTGTTTACATTTGTTTGTGCCTACTTTTATGTTCTTTTGTTTTGTGCGAACTTTTGAGTACTTTTGTTTGTGGGCACTTTTAAATATTGAACCTGAAATTCAACATTATTTTCAATGAGACACTAAGCTAGAAAAACTATAGTTATTCAGAACAATTTGGAAATTTTTATTAAATTTAGTTAGTCAACTAATTATTTTTCATAAAATTTTCTAGCTATACTAATCATCGCTAATGAGTTGTCAAGTTGTAACTATAGTTTAAGCAATTAGTACTTAAAATTTCGTAGTAAAGCTTGGTATTCAGCTAGTATGGAATCAAAACCAAAATGAACATATCTGTGGAATATCACAACATATGGGTTGTGAAATTTTAGAAAAATCATATATAATTTAGCTAAAGAAAGCAGTCTCAATTTATTGAATGAACACAATGACAAACGCAATAAGTAACGACATAACTATTACGTTGGCTTTTATTTAGAGCTTATTTTGTAAGAAATAGAAATAACTTGTATAGTGTTAAATAATTTTTTTATCTCTGTTCAATTATGCTTGTACATTTTATTTTTTTTTAAATGTAGAACTTCCTAAAATGAAAAACCAACTGGGGAATTCTACCTGAAAAAAAGAAGAAAATCATTATTGTGTAATATTTAAAGAGTATGTTGCATATTTGAAAACTTTTTCATTTGCTATTCACGAAATTGACTTTCATGATTTTAAAAATACTGATAAATGTTATGAGAAATATTTCTTCATTTACTATTAGTATATAATTATCCATCCAAAAATTTCTGAAGAGTAGAAAAAGATTGCTAAAAATTTAAATGTTTTTGTAAATTAACGTGCTTGAAATTTCTACGCAGTTTATTTACTAAATTAAATGAATGAATATTTCTCTTTAATTCTATATATTCAATTTTAAAGATATTATAAGCCTAAGGATTATACGGAGATTAGTTCCTTTATAGCAGCGTCAGCCACGACGCAGCCCACGGGCCGGATTTGGCCAGCGACCGGTTTTTCTGCTGCCCGCCGCCACCACAGAAGATAAAAAAAAAAAAAAAAGGAAAAAAAAAAATAAAAAAAAATCACATTTCACGGAACGGATTTTTTTTTTTTTACATAATTGTAATTTATCCGAAATAGTATGTGTTACCTATGTAGAATAGAGTTCTCCACTACGTGCTCGAAGAAACTATACGAAGAAGCTTTCAAACAAGAGGGTTTTAACCAAGAATAAATACAGGAAAAATTTAACTGAATCTCATTTGGACAATTTATAAAGATTGGCTGCAATAAATACTGCGACAGACAACGACTCTATCATAAAATGAACTGAACGATTTTAACAGTCATTGTCTCACAAATGATATCAATCAACTAAAACGGAGTAATATAAGAGTACAGTTTAAGTACTTTTATTAAAAGTTAGGTCGAGTCGCATTGTCACGTTAAAACAAAAAATTCACTTATTTTTACTAATAATGAAAATTATTACTTTTTAGTTATTTGATAAAAAAAAAAAAAAATCAAACAATAATTAAAATTTTATTAAGATAAAAAAAATTGATATATTTTTCAGTTTAATAATAATTAAAGATACGTATTTTGGTGTATCCGGCCCGCGAAAAACTTTAACATGTGTCATACGGCCCGCCTCTAAAAGTTAGTGGCGAACGCTGCTTTATAGTGTGACATTACTACTAAGCTCAATTAAGCCTAACATGGAGGCAAAATCAACATCAAAATTTTACCAAATCTGTTTTGGCTTTCTATCTGAACCTTAATAATAAGCTTATTTCCTCTACCTATCGCTAAATTATGAAAAGAAAAAAAAAAAAAAAAGAAGAAAAAAAATAGAGTTAAATTAATTATATTTAGAAAGAGTTATTTAATGAAGTTCAAACCAAAGACAACGAAGGTTTACAGTCGACACACAATCTATTCCTCTTGAAGATCCATATCTTAGTTAGGCCTGGACGTACTTTTTAACCTTAAAAACGGGTTACAACTCGACTTTTAAAAAAAATGTTTTTTTGGAAATTTCAATAATTTTTTTCTCCACTGTTTTTTACTCTGGAAAACCCGCTTTTTCTGTGGAAAGATATCGGAAAGATTTATTTGTGATATTTTTTCCCTTCTTATACTCAGTTCCGTTCGTAAGGTAGAAAATAAAGTCAATTTCGGCTTTACTATAGGAAGGTGAGCAGAGAAGAGATGCTTCCTATCGTTTGTGCCTTTTTGAGGTTTGCACCAAAACGACCGAAGACCGTTGTTTATCTATATCGATGGACGAGAGTCCATCGATATAGATAAACAACTGGATAGACTGATCCGATGGCAATACAAGGGAAAAAACATGCTGATGGTTGATGATGATGACTGGACGATTAACCAATCACAGATGACTTTTATAGTTGGGTAGTAATGAGAGAAATCTTGTAAAGTCAGTAGATATTTTTTTGCACATTATTACTAATTAAAGTCTACTATTGACAGTTCTGCTGTGTTCCATCCATCGATGGTGCAAACCAAGATTTTATTTCCAATCCTCGGAAAATAATGTTTTTTTTTTCTTTCTTTTTTTTTCTTCCATTTAATGATCTGGCAACTTCTTCATTTTCCCAGCGTTAATCAGTCTATCCAGTTGTTTGTCTATATCGATGATGGTCTCGTCTGATTTATATTAATTTAAATATAGTTTTTCATTCCTCTTTAAGTATTCCTTTTTCTAAAAACTTTTCCGTAGAAGTGAAAATTACAATATTTAAAATGAACCAGAGGGCTCCGCCCATGCTTGCTAACGCTCGCCAACACCCGAGGTTTGCTTCTAAACAAGAAAGATTGATTTTCAATCAAGTCACCTGTTCGGGAATGTTCACCCAATACCGAGCTCGCTACGATTATGAATTGCTATTAAAAATACGTAGTCAATAAATTATGAATCGCTATCCTTAAAATATGGAGCACATGACCTTTGCGAACAATAGTATTCAAATCAATAACTAATCCAACAACTCTCAAAACCAAGGTTGCCAGATTTTCAGCCATAGTATTTTTAATGCTATATGAAAAAAAAAAAAAAAAAAAAAAAAAAAGTATTATGATTGTGATCTCACAGGTCAATTGCTATCTGGCAAGTATTCGCATTCATTATCAGCATTTAAGTTTTAGCACATTTGGCTGAAGTTTTAGCATTTTGAGTAAGGTGGGAATTTCAAAAATCACGAACTGAGAAAAAGGCGTTCGAAACAAAGCTATTGTAGCAATGCTAAATTTTCCATAAAAATACAGTTTTTCTGCAATTGCAGTTATCGAATCAGCTCAAAAACTTGCTAGAAGGTTTCAAAGATTATAAAAACGCAAAAAATAGAAAATTTATATTTTTATTATTTTTTGTGAAAACAAGGGGTACCAAGTCCCCTCAACACATGTTTAATTCAATCTACGCAAAATTGACATGTTGTTGTATTGAAAACAGATCGACTAACGCTTTTTTTAAAAATGCCGATAAAAGCGTTTGTGCGCATTAATTTCAATTGCATGAACACAGACTAGCTCTTATGTTACATATAAAACTGCGACGGTCACATGTTTTACTAGCCGGTAGCACACTCACCTAGCAAATAACAAAAATCAGAAAGGTAATCATAGCAAGTTTTGACATTAGATGGTTGTAGTAAAATTTAGATTGTATTGAATCAGCTAACTGAGCAAAGAATTAGCAGTAATGACACCAGCTGAATCACCAAATATTGTGGGGTTTTTTATTTTAGAGAGTACAAAATGTCATATCGGGGGGGAAAGGGGGGGGGGGGGCTGGATGATCATAAAGTTATTTTGCTGACATACGAGATTCTAGCAACGCAATGATGAAGACATAAAAGTGAAATTCGAGATATGAGTATTTCAAAATATTGATATTTCAAAGACAGATTACGTAGGAACTTACGTAGGAAACACCCCATAAAAGACAGAGAATTGACATTACAGCAAACGTCAAATTTACAATATTATTTTGCAAATTTTTTTTCATTTAATTTTTAATAAATTTCTATTTTCGCACTGTAAACTAAGCAAATGACGCCCTTCCATACGTTTCTTTAACTGTGTATTGCTATAGGTGCCGTTCCTACGGCATTCATGGTCTTTCACTATACTTATAACAACGCATGTTATTGAATACTGCCGTTTAAATGTTTTAAAATACTTTCGCTGAAACCATAATCACCTAATTTTGTTATATATTTACTCTCAAGCGCATACTTTAAGCTACATACCACTCAATTCAGTCACATTCATTGATAATTGCTGTCGCTAGAGCCAGGTATATCTGTATTTATATTCTATTAACTATTTCCAGACACTTTGAAATGAATGCAAAGTGCATTTATTTTTTTAAGCTTTAAGCCAAATTTCATACTAAAAAGTTATATTTTGAAATATTTAAATGGCTTAAAGTTAATTAAAATAAAGTTAATTTAAAAAAATTGCCGAAGTCACACAAAATTATGTTTTTCTTCTGATTCCTTTGGTTGCGATCAAAACTTTAGCCAGACCTACAGCCGAAACGATTTGATGAGTTTTATTCATTTTTTTTTTTAATTCTTCTCAGCTCAATTCGAGGAAGGACCTTTGATATGTTTTAATGTGCCTGAGAGTATTTTTCCCCATCCCCCAGGAAACGACCCCTGAAGCTGATAATTTTAGACATGGTAATAATTTATTAAACGGGATAATGGATATTCTTCTTATGCTCAATGTAAAGAAGTGACTTTGATACTTAAAGTTGAACCATAAAACAATAAAATTAGAAATAAGTAAAGTTTACTTACCTTTCTAGTAAATTGCATGCTTATCTAAGCTCTGAAAAACTCGTGTTTCAATTTTGAGTTAGGCAACCTCTACATTTTAAAATAAACTTTTTACTACATCGAGGGACCTGGTTGGTTTTGAATTGGGTACTTTTTGATTACTAGCAGTATGACTTTATTGCGAAAGATAACTTAAAATCTTCTCAAAATGATTATAGTAAAAGTAGTTTTGCAAACGTGTTTTTTTTTATATCTATTTGTAAGTAATGCTGGTGATTCTCAATTATTTCATATGTAAAGTAAGTATTTTTTTTATAATACCCTGTTTACTTTGTATTAGTATTTATTTTTTATTAAGTATTTTTAGGCATTGGTAATCAAGTTGAAACTTATAGGTATATATTTTTATTTAAGAGCAGCCATTTTTTTCTGTGTGATAAGAAGGATTTATCCCAACAAAAAGATGTCGTAAGACAGCACTGGCACAATGCTGGATCTCTCTAATGGTTGCCGCTAATCGGCCACGTTTCATTGCTTTGGTGTATTTGTCACACAATGAACTAAATTTGAATTATTGGGAAGAACTCGTATAGACAATCAAAACTTGGCAGACTAGAATGTTTCCAAATAATATAGTTTTATCTGTTTGAGCTATTTTAACCCATTGCACTGGAATGCGGATATTTCTATAAAAACTCTAGTCTGCCATACACTGATTGTGTATAGGCTTTCTTTAAATAAACCCAATTTATTTCATTGTGTAACAAATGCACGAAAGAAATAAAACGCTGCCACTTGGTGGCAATCGTTAAATTTCATAACTCTTTCTGGTTGACCATTTTACTTTGCATTTTTTTTACAAAATATAGCTATAGTTTGAAAGTTATCTTTAAAGATTAAAGATGAAATGAAAAATGCTGTTTAAGCATTTGTTTGCTCTAAGGAATTAGTGTTGCAGTTTGTCATGTATTTCTTACATTGCAATAAATGTTAAGATTTGAAAAAATTGCCTTTTTCTGACTCTCATAGGATTCAAGCTGAGCACACGCATGTCGGACATCCACTATTTTCGGAATACAGATGACAGGAAACTAACCGATCATTCTTATACCGATGAGGTGGGCACTCCACATGTATTCCGCACTCTGAAAGAAAAAATTCAAGTTATGCGTCACGCTTACTTTCAAGTCATTCTATCTGAATGCAATGTATGTAAAGATTGCAAATCAATTTCCAACCTCTTTTTAATTTATAATCAGCTTGAAATTTGATGACAATACAAAATTACATCATAGAACTAATAGTTCAGAGCATGATTTTTTCCCCCTTTATGATGCAGCTATCGGTCATGTAACTGGTGGTTATTACAAAAAGTATATCAATAAAAATACCTTTTTAGGTATAAACATTCTTAGTGTGACTGATATAACTAATTATTATTTCAAATTGCAATACAAAATATTAATTATAAGTCAAATCTTACTCCCAAGTTGTGAGGCAAATATACTACACAATGCACTAGAGGGTTAATAATGGTTAATGGTTATACAATGGATGGCCGATAGATGGCTCTCTCTTATCGTCAATGAGCCGGAGGCTACGCAATTTTACCACGTAGAGGAAGTATATTTTCTGCCGTTGATTTTATGCTTGTTTCTTTTTCAAAACCATACTTCTAATGAATGGGCTGAAAAGTAAAACATAGTTTTATTCTTCGATTACTTGTACACATTAAAAAAACTGAGCAAATGATCACTCAGACACAAGTAATCCGAAATAGGCTGTGCGAACGTTGATGCGTTGTAAGCTCCAATTGCAATCCTCGATATCTTACAAGGAGACCTTACGGTCTCGGAAATTCAGATCGGGATGAAATTTGGTAGATTGATAGTATACCTTAAGGGTATCCACACTGTAAAGTAATAAAGCGCACTAGCCAGAAGATTCCGAGAAAATAGGCTTTAAAGTGTTACGCATAGCTTAGACACTAGTAGAGATTTTTGATTTGCAACTCCCGATGGCTAAGTGGTCAGAGTGATGGATTCCCGTACGGGCGATCCGGGTTCGATACCTCGTGAGGTAGTTTTTTTTTTTTTTTCAATTTATAAAATGACTGTTACAGCTAATTGAAATTTGAATTAAAGATAATATTTTATTTTTAAATACGTAATATATTTTTAATGAGGTAATTTTTAATTTTTATTTTTTCAATTTATAAAGTGACTGTTCCAGCTAATTGAAATTTGAATTAAAGATAATACTTTATTTTTAAATACGTAATGTATTTTTAATGAAGGTACATTAAAACTCTATTTACTATTTTCACAAACAAGTGATTATAAATATTGAGATATTATAAGATGTAGAGAAGTAAAGGATTTTCCCAAAAAACATGAAGAACCAGTTTCTATATGGAAGAGTAAGAATGTTGTCCTATTGTACTCAAGCAGGTAGTCAGAAATTTTCAAAACCCTAACGGCACTTTGCGACGTCTATTTTTATAGACAGGTAAAGAATCTACTAAAGCGTATGCAAAATTGCGCGTATCTGGTTGAAAATAATAGAGAAATAAATACCCGTGAAGACTGCATAAAAATACAATCAATAGTCCATCATCAATTTTTAATAAAATGATCCGGTATGCCTGGTATGCTTCCAAGTTTTCTGACGAAAGATATATTTTCATGAATGTTAATGAAGTATATTTTCCAACGAATCTTTTACAAAAAGGTTGTTCCTGTAAACAATCTTCCTTTATAAATTGTGCAAGATGTCAAAACAGTTTTTGTTTTCCATGTTTTTATGATAAGTGTCATTCTGGTGTATGTATATAAATAAATAATTGACAAATAAAAACTATATGTCAAAATCCATAGATAAATTAAGTCTACCCTAATTTTTTTGCCGTGGTAATTAGAATTTTAATTTATATCTATTTAATTTATCTCTATCTTCTCTATTAAAAATACATTACCGTATTTAAAAATAAAATATCATCTTTAATTCAAATTTCAATTAGCTGTAACAGTCACTTTATAAATTGAAAAAAAAAGAAAAAAAGAAACTACCTCACGTGGTATCGAACCCGGATCGCCCGTACGGGAATCCATCACGCTGACCACTTAGCCACCGGGAAGTTGCAAATCAAAAATCTCTACTAGTACCTAAGCTATGCGTAACACTTTAAAGCCTATTTTCTCGTAATCTTCTGGCTAGTGCGCTTTATTACTTTACAGTGTGGATACCCTTAAGGTATACTATCAATTTGCCAAATTTCATCCTGATCTGAATTTCCGAGACCATAATGTCTCCTTGTTAGTGCAGAAAGCTTCTGATTTTGCTTGAGGGGATTCTGCATCAAACGAATATTTTAAGGCAAGTAAATGAGGAAAAATAGAACGTTATTTTAGAGGATTTCTTTATTAAGGAAGCGTCTACCAATACTTTATACGAAATCAGTGTACTTTTATTTTCGATTTTTTTTTTATTGGTTGGTTTTATCTCCTGAAACAAGCGATTTAAATTATATATATTATCAAAATAGAAATAGACGTATCTGAGTTTTAATACAATAAATTCAAGTAAAAATGTTAGAATTGTTATTATTAACCACAGCATTGAATCATTATTCAAACATTTATAGCGAAACACGAGGCATAATTGGAAAACATAATTTTAATTATAGTGTGGGGCAGCAATCAACAAAGAATACACCGGCTTCAATGAGTCAGAAAGAAGCTAAAATTTTTTTTTTTGTAGTTTTGATTCGTTAATTGCATTTAAATATTTTTGAGGCAAGAATTAAATTGCGCCATTTGTTGTTTAGCAGAAGATTTCATTATGATGGTGTCCAGACATAGTTCTTGCGACGATTTTGTAACTTTTCATAAAGCTGTACTTGCTACTTTCGATAGTTTCTATAATTTTTTTGCATCAAGCGGACTTATAAACTAATGTTAAAAAATTATCTTCCATTTTTTTCCATTTCAAGACTTCGAGGTGGACTGCAGTCCATATCGTTATCAATTCACCGGCCTTATTTAATTGCTTCGGAAATTAAAAAATACTTACTTGCCAATGCAATGGCCATAAGTAGACCCAGTAGTAATAAACATAGAATAAGTTTCATGATGGTGTTCTTATTCAATGGTAATATTAACATTTCCTTTCTCTCTATATAGAGCTTCGCTGCTTTTTATTGATGCCTACAGCTGTTTCAGACAATTATTACTTAGTTGTAAATACGAACCATATTGATTATTTGGAAGCAATTGAAAATTTAATAGCTGCATCACATAAAGAAAAGTTGCTGTATGTATTAATAGGAAATACTTACTAGAGAATGTATTAAAATTCTTGAGGAAAATAAAACGGTGTTTTAAAGTACAGTGCATTCAGGAATGTATTAAGAAGAGTCGGAATTAAAACATCTGCTTGTCTTTCCCATGTTAGAATCACCTTATTTTTTGTTCCAGAGTTTTATATTTTATAGAATAGAAAATGTTATACTCAAACTGTCAAGTATATTAGTAAGAACATATCTTGAAAAGTTTAAGCATTCATCTTTTGAATATCTATTTGAATAATAGTTTCTTACACATCGAAATTCGAGATATTAGCAGCAGAAAATGACATTAAAGTAGAAAACGAATATGCAAATTCAGACACCACGATCATTTTTTTTTTTTTTAATTAAAACTATATTTCTAATTTAATGAAATTAAAACTTTTGTACTGATGGATTTAGAAATATGTGAAGTTTTTAAAAAAAAATAATAATCTAAAAAAGGATTTTTTTTACAAGGACTTAAATTTCGACTCCTCTAAATTTATTTACGTATGGGCAAAAAACAAAACAAATATGAGATATTTTTTTAATGAAGTTGTCAATAAATATAGATTAAAATTTAAGAACTCTTTAAGACTAATTCATAGATCCTCTAATCAAAATCATAAACATTCCCACCGAGAATCAAAACTCAAGTATAACGCTTTTTGTATTGTAATTTTTGCAAAGCGATAAACTTCATATTCAATTTTTAATCATATACATAGTAACACAGATATTCAATTCCTCTTTGCTGGCTAGATTAATATTTTAGTCATACAAAATATAATTAAAATATATTTTGCTATAAGATTATTACTTTACAGTATAGAGTCATCCTGGTGGTTATGCTCTGAAACTAGTCAAGTTCGAGTACTGTTCTGTGTTTGATACTTTCGCAAGTGCTTTTACAATTAAGATCATACTAATAACCATCTTCATGTTGTATTTTTAAAGAAATATTTGACATATTTATAAAAAGTACTGCTAACCCACCGAAGTTATAAAACTCAACTTTAAAAATATGCCAAGTACGATATTTCTTGCGTTGTATAGCCATAATTATGAGTGAGACACTTAGCGATATTTTTTCAACATTTTTTAAAGAAAATGATTTATATTTTTGCAATTTAAATGCGAATTACTTAATAAAGAAGGATATTTAAAAATATATATTATATTTTATACAGTGTCTATCAACCTTGAAAACAAAATTTGTGAAAATGGACAGTGGATGGTAATGGTATTTCAATATTAATTGTGTGGTTTTCAGAAAAATAAATGAGAAAAAGAAATAATTAGGTAATGCATTTAATTTGTCTATTAACAGCAATTAGATGCATATAAATTTTTTTCTTCTAGGTATTTTATTATAGGTTTTGTAGACACGGGGCAGATATGTGGAAGTTTCAGGAAAATATGCCACATATACATTTACATTCTCTCGCGTATGAGCTTCTCTTCATTCCATCTCTGAAAATCATAAATTTCTCTGTCGCCGACACTGTGAGAAGACCAAAAGTAAAAAAAAAAAAAAAAAAAAAAAAAAAAAAAAAAAGCGGATTATTTACGAGCAGAACATTTGCAGATGATTTTATTCAATTAACTTTCTCAGAGGGCATTTATAAACATGCATAAAAATATGCCATCGTGAAAGAAAGGACCTTCTAAAGTAGAAATATAATGGGAGAGAGAAATTCTTAAGTTCTTACATAGGATCCTCGACTTATAAGGACTTACTGGGGGCTACAAAATTTTCCTACCTTGGAAGTTTGGTGAGAAAATTAATTGAAGAGTAGAAATGGAAAACTACCTAAGTTCAAAAAAGAAATTTTTTGATGAAAGTCGAAAAATGATCGCATCTGGCACTTAAAGCAATGGTAAAGTACATACTTCAGATTGAATTTGAACTATTGCTACTGGAGTTCGCACTTTGGGAGTTATCCACTTTGTTTAGCTTGGTCTTTAGGACAATTTTCAATAAAAAAAATAAAAATAAAAAAAAAAAAACGATTTTTTTTGTTATCTGGGTCATTTTCCATATTTTGTCCTGAATTGAATTCCATAACCATGCTTAATATTGGAGAATTCGTAATTAAGCTTATTTTTCATATAAAAATATATGTTTAGTACTGCTATAAAGCATAAATGGTAACAGTATTGCTTTTTCAGACCTAACATCAATGAAGATTATATCCAGAGTTTAAAGTTATTGGTAGATAATGAACACCTAAATACTCAAGGCTATGTTGAATGTAACAAAAAGATATACACATATGTCTGTTACAATTGTTGTATGCAGCAGGAATAATTTAAAGGTTCTGATGGGTGCTTAATTCCCAGAATAGGAAAAGCAAAAACGGTATGGCTCAAAACATATCCTTTCATAACTTTTTACTGCCACCGTTGATCAAGGTAAAACTTGTTCGTTTCTCCAGAAACCTGTATTTTAGGCAAACATTTAACAACCAATTAACGGAGTTAAATTTTCTTGTCAAGAAATTCAAATCTAAACACTATTTCACATACAACCCCATGTTTTGTAAAGTATGAGAGATACAAGAAAAAAAAAAAATACAAGATAATCTCAACATTTGTTCCTTATTTATTGAAAAAGTTTCTACGTTCTTCATATAAGTGAAATTTTATTTGATTTAATTTTCAAAGAAGAAATGGTGTCAGAAAATTAATTTTTTTTTTTTATTTTAATTTATTTTTGCTCTTGATGAGTTTTTATCGGAATAAAAAAATAATTAAAATCATTAAATTCAAAAAAGTATTGTAATTAATATATGTTATCCTAATAAATGAACTTATGCCACATTCAGATTATATTCTGGATTATTTTAACTTTCAATTGCAAATATTAGAATTTAACCTAATCGAGTTTGATTTTTGACAAGTGTATTCTTTATTCGTTTGATTGAAGAAAACTTAATTAGCAACTCACCTGCGTAACAAAAAATACCAATTTTTTGGTTTGATGTTGATATTTTGAAAAGAATGCGGACTTTGTTTCACAAAATATAAATGAAACTATTTATGTGCAGTGTGTAAATTATACAAATCGTTTAATTATGAAAAATATAATAAAAAAATATGCGAAAAATTTGCCACCTTATTTTAGATGAACTTAAAAACATACATAAAACATAACTTTACAAGTCAGAAATTAACATGTTTGACAAGAAAAAAAGGTTATTTTTGTCCCGAATTAATGTAAAATGTCCTTTAAAATTTACAAACGGAGGTAGACTCTCGAAATGAATGTTTCGATCTAAAAAATATGAACTTTTCGGATGATACACAACTACTTTATTCATTATAATTAACGAAATTTGGCAGTTAAGTAAACGTATTTAAAAGATGAGTTCACACGGCAATTGTTAGGTTTACCTCCCAAACTTTATTTATTTAGCTTTATAATAAGGCAGTGTGGCGCAATACTAGGTACACACTTCTGAGATTACTTTTCAATAGAAGCATGCATTAGAACGCTACTTTCATTGCTTTCTCGAATTAAAAAAATCAGATTAAGAAACTTTCAACATTTGATTTCAGTCACAGTATATTTGAGGACGAAAACTTACAAATCCGAATTAGGTCACTTTTTTTTTTAAGTCGATAGTAAAATAAATGAAAGTTAACGGCCTCCGTAAGTGTTTTCTTTTAAATAAATTTATTGTTTTTTACTTTCAATTGCCCATATGATGTATACATAGGGTAATGAAAATATAGCATTCGGTTAAAAAGAAATGTAATTTTTTTTGTGTGTATTTTCTCCACGTTTTGGAACATCCTGATTTCAAAAAAGTGACCAAATAGTGTGTCTGTATGTATGTGTGTCTGTGGTCAGCAGTACTTCCGAACAAATTGACCTACGATGTTCAAATTTGGTATGTGGGTTGCTGGTGGCCATGGGACCTATCATTAGGGTTTTCGTCAAAATCGCACATGCGCATAGGGTAGCCGCCATTGAAAAAAAATCATGTTTTTGAATGATTGCTAAGAAACGGCTCTAACGATTTTGATAAAAATCGCTGTGCTAATGCCTCTTAAGGTGTTCTAAACATCCCCACCTCCGAAATTAAATTAAAAATACTTTAATGGCGTAAAAAAATTGAAAAACGAATGCCTTCTACACAGATTTCTCTTTCCTTGAGCATACCTCATCAACGATCGTTTTTTCTTCTCCCTTCAGTTTCACTTATAATAAAGGATAATAAAATCGAAAAGTATAATGCCAAAATCACTATTTTGGCGAAGTGAAGGTTTTTTTTTTTTTTTTTTTTTTTTTAGAAATACACATGAATTATCGCTAAACTGGCAAATTTTTCTAAATGTATGATCAAAATATATTAACGGCAAATCACACAAATCCACTTCATTATGTAATTGAAAGTTGTGCGATGTTCCACATCCCTAGTTTTTTTTACAGATTTGAACAAATTGACGTGGAGATTATTGAGGTACAAGACATAAAAAAATAAATAAAAAAAAAAGTTATTTATTGGTTTTTATTTTGATTCTCCTCATTTAGTAGAGTAATAAATAAAACATCAAGAGTAAAAACATCAGATAAGATTACCGCATACGTTTATGAAAGGGAATACCTGGTCATCGCTTTAGATAAAAGCATCCTCTATTTAAGTCATTATCTAGAAGCACTACCTAAGTAGTTCATGGCCCAGCGTTTGAAATTACTATTTTCTTATAGTTTTGAGACTTTGTCAATGGTGGACTGTGGTCGAAAATTGTGCAGCCAGAAACATGCGACTTCCCTACCCTCGCCCCAAACCACACACACATTTTCCACAATCATTAATGAACGCAAATTCTTTAATCATTAAAACTCAAATCGAAATTTCCATTCAATTTGTATAAAATAATAACATTTATAACATAACATTAAAAAATAAAAACAATTAATCAAAATTGTTTTGATTATTTTTGATTAAAGAGAATTTTCTTTCCCGTTTTGGCCTCTTTTTGTTAAATTCAATAATATAAGATTGATAGTTTTGCTTGATACGCCTGTTATTTGAGTTTCACTTCTTATCAATTCAAAGTTTAAAGAGTTTTTTTCAACGTTCGATTTAGCCCTCGTGTGCTTTAAATCTTTAAAATATGTTTCAAGCAAAAGCTCACATTTAATCATAAGGAGCTCATTGTTTCAAAATAACTCAAGAAATTACAAGACAAAATAAGTGTTAACATCGTGAAAACTATTTCCGTTTTTGAGATTCCTAAAAGTGTCCCTGCAGCCCTCCTTCGCTGATTCAGTTCCTCGAATATCCAAGCACAGACGAAATTGTAAAATTTCTCTCGGACTGAACCGCGCGACGTGGAGTTTTTTCTTTTCTACATAGTAGCAAGTGTTGCCATAGCAACAAACTCAGTCAGACCGTAATTTCAGGAACTGGATATGTAAATGCTTTGAGAGATGGCTTTACTGTAGCTCTCTTGAAGATCATGAGTTTGGGTTGATTTGAAGGTTTTTTTCTTCTTTTCTTCTCCTGAATGTGGGTAGAAGCAACAGGTTTGCCATTTATTGAAGTTTTGTTCACTTATCATAGAAATTCTAATATTTATTTAAGGAAGTTAGTATAATACATAATTTTACTAGTAAATTTAGATGCAGCCCGGCTGTACTCCACGAGTCATCACTGGACTTTGCTTAGTAAAAAATTTTCCAAGGTATAAATGAAGTATTTATGGAAATGAATATTTATGTGTTTACTAAATTTTCGAAAGTTAATATTTCGAATTATTCCAGGGTTTAAGTATTACTGTCTATAAATTCTTCTTATTTTTTAAAAATGATATCAAGAAAATAACAAATACCAACAAAAATTGCATATTTTTTATTTTAATGCTAAACAACGTGGTTAGATTTTTACAATGTTCAGAAGTATAAAATTTTTAATCTATGAAGCTTTTCTGACAAATTATAGATTACATTGGAGCCGGTTCAAAACGTTTTGTCTTTCAGTCATTAGAAGTCACGTCTAAAGTGTCGCAACTAACTGAAAAAAAAGAAAATAAATAAAAAATAACAAAGCAAAATATAGAAACAGTATTACATGATGAACGAGTTTTGGGACAGTGTTATAATGCTGTATTTTATGTTAGCGTATATATGTGTAAAGAAAACTATTTTCACTTTTAAATCTGATATTGGAAAGTTTTTTCAATTTTAGCATTACATTATTCGTCAGAGAAAAAGAATCAGTTAATTTTTTTTTATCAGAAATTACTAATTTTTAAAACACACGTGTATCAAGGAATAAGCTTCAAGCTGAATCATATCGAGAATTTTAAGTAACAGTAATGAAGAAGTATGATTAAGTATTATTCACTACTTTACACCATGAAATGGTTGAACGGTGAATTAAACTCTGATGTAAGCAATGAACTTTATAAGTAACTACTCATATAGCACACATCTTCTCCGGGAAGTCCATAGGAAGTCTCCATTCACCCCCGGGACTACGAATGACTTCCTAGGGACTTCCCTGGGAAGATGTGTGCTTTATGGGTAAGTTTGTAAAATATGGGTTCTTTGGAATGTGGTTAGAACTGGGTAGGTTAGAATTTAAATTAATCTCAAAAAGAGTGGCAATGTTTAATTAGTGATATGGATATTTTTATTAACAATTTTACTTTATTCGTTGACTTGTACTTTGATTAGAGTTTTCTTTATATAGAAGGGAAGGCCCATTTAGAAAGTACTAATTACACGTTTTGTTGTGGAAAAGAGGGTTATCGATGCATGTAATATGACTTAAAGAAAAATATTACTATAAAGCTAAATATGTAAAGTGCGGGTATTGTTATAGACATCTGCCAAGTAAAAGTGCATAAATTAACTAGTTAGAAGTAAATAAACATTTTTCAAAACTATTTTCTAAATTGCGACAGTAAAGAAGTAAAGACTGATAAATATATGAATGTCTGCCAAGTGAAACTCAATGTGAATGTTTTTCGAGCAGTACAGTAAGTAGAACGTAGTAAAGATGGGGATGAGAAAGAATGCATTGGATCCTGAATAAGTGTCTACAAAAACTGGATAGTGTGAAGAAATTGAAGTTTGCAAAAACATCCTTTATGACGAATTTTCATCTGTAAAATAATGGTAATTAAAAAGATGGTGAATGAAAAATATTTTTGTTATTTTTTTTTTCAGGTTCTAAAAAGGTAGAAAAAAGTGGGTAACCTGAAGTTTATTTCTATGAATCCTTCAAGGCATTATATATTGAATGGTTTACAACGCTTATTTGGATTACCTTTACTTTTTGATGCAGTAAGAAATGATGTAAAGGATTCCTTAAACGAAATAATTTTAAGGTAAGTAAATATTAAAACCTAAATAATAGAGTAAACTTTTTATTTCAGTTTATTAGTATTATTTATGTAATGGAATTGGTGCGATATTAATTTCTTCAGTATTAACTAAATATGTATTTCAAATTAGATATTTTACGACCACTTACTAAGTATTTAGCCATCTTTAATTTTGTACACATATGCACTCCGGGCAGCCACTGGCATCAAATCCAACTCTACAGAAAATAGGACAGTTTGGTTCCGGTTCACAATCTGAAATTAAAAGGGAATTTTTATTTGTCTCTTTAGGCTGCAACAACTTTAAGATTAGTTTAACTAAGAATAATATAGGAATACATTTTTTTGATATTGACAAATTAACTGGGGATTATATTTCAGATTGATAGATGGCTCAGGGTGTTATCGAATGATATTTAAATTTGTTAATTTCATGTGTGTGTATTCAATCAGTGTAGCCAATGCGGAAGTTCGAATTTCTACAAGTTTCTATCCATTCGAATTTAAATTCTATTATGCTTTATTTTGTCATTTTTATTGTACTTTTAATGTTCTTGACTTTCAAACCTTGTTGGAGCGAGAATTTTGGGGTAACATATGTCATTTAGGCTTTTGCCATGACATCTAAAAATTTTTTTTTTCGTATTTTTGCGTTGGTTATAGTCACCTGACGAAGTTGCTATAATCGACAAATATGTCTTATCCAGTTGTTTTTTCATTTGCTATTCATTTATTTGCTGTAATTTTAACCTCATTAGGTTTTCTTTTCAAGTGAAACAGAGCGTTAAGAAATCTGAGAAATTATTATACTCCAATAAACAACGTTATTATAAATACTGATTGTATAGGAAGTTCATATACTGGCATGAACTTCCTATACAACTAGTATTGTAGCTACTTCCTACGCAAGAGAGCTATACTGAGACGAAAAATTATTAGATTAATATTTAACGACTAAGAGTTGTATAAGTGTCAATGGGGGAGGAACGCTTTCCAAGAATTCTGTAAGAAGAAACTGTACAAAATTTACATCTTGAATGCGAGAAAATCCGTAAAGTTTCAAAAGAGCAGCCTTACTGATCCGAGACATTTAAAAGTTAAACATAAAGAGCATATGACTTTTCACTATACACACAGTTTCTTAATAATTTATAACTAATGAAACAATTAAACTTTTTTAATTGACACAGCTACATTTTTTGCTTTCATTAGATTTATCATGGTCTAAAATCCTTCAAGAATATAATTTTCTTTCCATTTTGACGTTCGGATTTTAATATATTTTCAAAAATGTAAAAAGTATACTTTTAGGGACTGTATACTAGATTATATAAATTACTTAAAGTTTAATCAAAATAAAATTAAAAAAAAAAAAAAATGCTTCAATGTCAAAATTTTCAATATTTATTCTAATTCAGGAAACGTAGGTTGTAAACTTTTACATTTTTCACTAGTACATTTAGATAGTCATAAACAAATTTTGAAATGTGCCATACATTTAAAATCTGGAAGTTTTGGGAGGTGTGCATCTAATTCATCCCTTTATAAATTCTACCCAGTGATCGAACTAAGCTTCTGGATCAGAGGCAACACACGCCCTTAGCATGTTAAATGACTCAGAACTCAAGAAAAAAAATTGCACCAGGCACATAAAGATTCGTAAACAAACTACTTTGTTGCAAACCACAATATTGGGCCCTGCTAACCTGGTGGTCAGTGTATCGAGCTCATGATCGAAGGGCTGTGGGTTCGATCCTGTGACGTCCACCGAAGATCGGTGTGTTCCTAAAGGGGGCTAGTGCTAATTAAATCTGCCGTGGCCTCAATGCCCTTTCGTTGGTGTGGTGGTTACATTATACTAAACTCCAACTTAACTTGAGCCGACCAAACGGTATAGTGGTTAGCGTGCTGGCTTCTAGACCGCGAGGTTGCGGGTTCGAGTCCCGTGTTGGCATGAATGTTTGTAAATGTATGTTGGTTTGTTAAATGACGAAATGTTTCGGCGCATTATAGCCCTCGTGTTGCTGACGGCGCCAGATAATCTGAATACAACCAACCAACCAATCAACTTAACTTGACATCACTAGACGATAGATCTTCACCGTGCTCATAGGCAATTAATCCATTTTAGCGGAGTGAAGACTTAATTCTCACCAAACCCTATAACCTCTTGTTCTCTATAGGGTTGTGGTTTGGTGAACATTATGCTTTCACGCCGTCAAAATGGATTAAATACCTATGAGCACGGTGACGATCTATCGTCTAGTGATGTCAAGTTAAGTTGAAGTTTAGTATAGAAGATCTCAATCTCGTACTCTTCTAGATGCTCAAAATTAGGAGACGTATTTGGCTGTGTTAAGCACCAAAATGTGGCAAAAATAGACAGTCGGAAGTTCCAAACAAACCACAATATTCTAGAACTTTTAGAACAGAAAATATTGCTATTGTTCGGGTCTCTTTTTTTAAGTAACGTGCACTTAAAACTGTAAAACTAAAGCCGGATTTACACGCTACCAGTCGGTGGTTCCAGTTTAGATCGCCAGTGCAGTGACGTCAGCCAAGCGAAAGATGCGCCGTCTGTCGGTGATCACGGAAGAGTGCACGTGATTGGTTGATGGGTGTCGCTGGCGCCAGTAAATAGAAAATGTTTGGTTTACTGGAACCAGTAGCCCGATGACGTCACATACTGGCGATCTAAACTGGAAATTTGGTAAAATTTTGTTGCAAAGCACGAGTGAGATTGATTCTAAGAAAAAGTAAACACTTAGAAAAGTTAGTTTTGACATAAATAAAACTTAACGATCAGGGGAATTAAAATTTTACATGAATTCTTTTTTAAAATCCTTTTTATCAGCTTCGATTGTGTTTGTGTCCAGAAAAATCTTCAGAGTGCTAATTAATCCACTTGTCATCCAATTGAGGTGAAACTTGATAGTTTATTGATGATTACTTGATGATTTATTTGTTATCGATGACGGTGCATTCTGTCAAATTTTGAGCGAAAAGGTACGGAATGGTTTATGAAAACTAGATCTGAGCTTTAAATCACATAAATAAGTTAAAATTGTACATAAAAAAAAAGCAATGCATATAAAGGATTTAAACTTTTTTTTTTATGTTTTTTTTTTTTTTTTTTTTTTTTTTTTTTTTTTTAAATATTGAAATACACACCTATGACCAAAATGTTGATTTGGAGTTGTGTTCTATAGAGATTATGATTCATACTTTATGAATAGCTAAAAACCTAAATTTATTCTATTTTGAACGGTATCATATCTTGATTGATAAATTGATAAAACAAGAGGAAAATATATATATATATATATATATATATATATATATATATATATATATATATATATATATATATATTCTATAATGCTCAGTTGTTTAGATTTTTATGGCACATTTATAACTGAAATAAATCGCACGTCTCATCTAAAAATGTATAAGCATTAATCTAACCTATAAAAACAAAGTTTTTAGTATAAATCCTTTATATGCATTGCCAATTTTTATATTCATTAACACAGCACCGATTCTGTAAACAGCATGTGCTTGGTGTTTGCGTCTAATTTTAAATATCAAAAATATTTCTATCAGCAAAATGTGCTGCAAACTACGTCTCAAAATTTAATTATTAAAAATGAACGTGAATTTATGCACTCACATCCGAATAGCCTTTAATTTATTCTGATTTAACAATTTATTTAAAAAAAATTTGGTAACAGGAAAGAATTTCTTCAATGGTCGGTTAAATGCTATTTTAGAGCGATTGGATGACGGCAAGTTGGTTTATTAGTATTTCGCAAAAACAAACTTTTAGTGACAGTTACAGCCCCAAAATTTGATAGAATGCATTGTCATCGACATCGAATCTATCTGCTAAGTTTCAGCCCGATTGGATAGGGGAAAGGGGGTTAATTAGGCCTCCACATATTTTTCCTCTCTCTCAACTACCCAGTCACACACTCACATACACACAAAGTCGAAGTTAATATAAAGGATTTAAAAGATTACAATTTTGAAGAAACAAACGAAATCAAATCCTTTTTATACCTGTTGCACATAATGGAAAAAATTTTAGTTAACAATATTTTGTCGTGCTTAATTTTTCAATAATAATCCAAATATATATTTCTTGTACTCTTGAAAATTTCAAGATTTGTGAATTTTTTTTAAACATTTAACATTTAAGTCATGTTTTTAGACTAATTAAAAAGTAATTTTAATTTTTTTTTTTTTAAAATTTTTATTCAGGTGTGTTAATTTAAGATTAGTTTATGAAATAGTTTGTTGTTTCTACTGACAAGTACTCATTAAATCATTGATGTAAATTAAATAATTTCAAGTAAATAATTGGAATACAATCCCATGTTGCATTTTAATAAGTACTTCAAATAATCGTTTATAGCTATGAAAATTGATATTCAATATAAATAATCATCTTAGATGTCTGTCTTACTTCATGTTTTCTGATAAATTATTCATCAATCTTAAATAATCAATGCTTATTTGAAAAACAATATTTGGTTCACCTTATTCAGGGAGCATTTCGCTCACTTCTAAACATTACGTGATATACATGTTTACTTAGATTCCACACTACAAATAATATAACCCATACATACTCATTCAAGATATTAGCACTTTAGATGCTGTTAAATCATGTTTGCATTTACTCACCAACTGCGTATGCAGAAAATGCGAAAAGGCACAAAATGAGAAACGCTAGGATCAATTTCATGGTTGTATCTTAACAGATCAACGCTAGGCTATGGCAAAGTTTTACATTCGCGTCAGTATTTATCATGAATCTGTTTCTAAATAGACAGGTGTTTTAACTCAAGCTATAAAATTTATTTCAAGCATTAAAAATAACTATAAAATTTTCAGAATTTTCCTGAATTTCAGGATTTACTGTTCTATATGCTAACACAATTACATTGAGAAGATTTTGCAGACTTCAGGTTCCATTGATTCAGCTGACATCTAAGTCATTGAAATACTTAAAGTTATTTTTATCCGAACTGAAATAAACTAGGGGTGTGGAACATCGCACAACTTTTAATTACACTATAATACTGATGTCAATTTGTGTCATCTACCGTTTTTATATTTTAATCATTCATTTAGAAAAAATTGCAAGTTTGGCAATATTTTTTTGCGATAATTCATGTATGGAACTCAAAAAAAAAAAAAAAAAAAAAAAAACCACCTTCACCAAATTGATGATTTTGCTGATATGCTTTTCCCTGGGCGCCCCCAGGAGGGTGCAAGGAGGTGCACTTGCACCCTCCTGGCTCTTGAAATTTTTAAAAAAATGAAGGAAAAGATGTAAATTTCCAGATAAAAAAAAGCACATATGCTGTTTATACTTTTATGTTACTATATGAGCATTTTTTTATTTATAATTTAGTCTTGTTTCTTTCCAACGTCGTTTTTATAGCTACTTGCGTGACGATTTTCTGGGGCTTGTTGTCTATAATTATTAGAGGCTGATGAGTAGAAGTATTTATTTCCTTTATTGTATAATCATTTCCTGTTTAGTTCTCAAAATTCTAGGAAAATGTTTTGTTTTTTAAGTCATCAGATATACTTACCTTGAAATCTATTTTTAGAATTCAATTGAACATATTCCAATACTGCATTCGTGTTTCATTTTGATTTTTTTTTTTTTTTTTCATTAATATCCGAAACTTGGAAGAAATAAAAAAAATGTACTCTTCTATAGTTCCTTTTTTCTAAACACTGTCTCTTGAATGCCGTGAGATTTAGTTGGATAGTAAAAAAATCGCTAAAAATATATATTTTACTATTTTATATATTTTTTTCTCTTTAACAGGGTTCCGCTTTCAGAAATATATACCATGAATTTTTACTATTCTCAAAGGGTATAATTTATAATTGTTATTTAACATTTCTAAATAAATTAATGATTTTGATAAAAATCTAGTCTTGCACCCCCTTGCAAATATTCCTGGGGGGGCCCATGTACTTTTCTATAATTTTTATATTATCATTTTACTTATAAGTGAAACTTAGGAAAGAAGAAAAAACGATCGCTGATGAGGTATGCTTAAGGAAAGAGAACTCTGTGTTAAAGGCATTCATTTTTCAACTTTTTACGCCATTAAAGCATTTTACGGGAATTTCGGAGGTGGAGGAGTTTAGAGGAAGAGGAATTACCTTAAGAGGAATCCTCAAGAGGAATTACCACCCCGATTTTTTATCAAAATCGTTAGAGCCGTTTTTTAGCAATCATTGAAAAACATGATTTTTTCAATTGTAGATACCTTATGCGCATGCGCGATTTTGACGAAAACTTTAATGGTAGGTCTCATGGTCACCACTGATCCGCTATGCTGACCACGTACATACATACACACAGACAGATATTTTTTCTCGACAGCTTTTTTGAAATCAGGATGTTCCAACGTGGAGAAATAATGATAATAATAATAATAACATAAAAGAATCGAGCAAAGTTATTTAACTCTAAGGTATTTAAACGACTGCAGTACTTTTGTAAGACGAGATGTATTTTTCTAGCCATTTCTTGTATTGTATAATAGAGCGTAGATAGTTTGGCAATGACGTCCAATTTTTAATGATTTATATCAGCGTTAGCCCCTATGCGGCCCGCGACTGATTTCCCCGCCAGCACCATAGAAGATAAAAAAAGAAAAGAAAAAAAGAAAAAGATCAGAGTTCTCCACTACGTGCCAGAAGAAACTATATGAAGAAGCTTTCAACAAGATGATTTTCATCAAGTATAAATACAGAAAATACTTACTGAATCTCATTTGGACAATTTATTAAGATTGGCTGCAATAAATACTACGGCTGACATCAAATCTATCATAAAATAAATTGAACGATTTCGATCGCCATCGTTTCACAATTGATATCGACTAAAACGGACTGGAAGTCTATATATATATATATATATATATATATATATATATATATATATATATATATATATATATATATATATATATATATATATATATATATATATATATATATATATATATATATATATATATATATATATATATATATATATATGAGTTTTGTGTACGTCTGAACCTTATACAAATCCACAGTTTTGCACTTAGAGGTACGAAATTCGGTACATAGAAACCGTTTTAGATGGAGATTGTAGAGAACAACTTTTAAATTCGATTAAAAGTTGCTTTTATTAAGATTTAATGACATGAAAAAAAATTCTAGGAATGGCAACGATATTTTTTTATTACATCAGAATACAACCAAAAGTTATTTTAATAAGTCCCCCTTATTTTTTTGATTATTTTTATGTATTTCAATCGTCTGTCCGATAAAAACAGTTCGAATTTTATTATAATTTTCTATATACTTGATGCAAATCCACGCTCTGCGCATGCGCGGTTTTAATCTGAATGTAAACAAATTATTGAAATTCACTGAAAACTTTCAAGTCATTACGACATTTGTTAATTTTTATTTATTTCTAGGTAAATATTTATTCTTTTCCCTTAAATAGAATATAAAAATTCCTTCTTTTGATTGTTTTTATTTTTTGGTTGGTTGGTTGAACTCCCGGCTGGGAGTGGCAAGGAAGGACTTTCTGAACTAGCACCTACCTCCGCGTACATATATGAGAGAACTACCTCTCTGGAATAGGTTGAGGTAAAAAAAAAGAACTAAAAAATAAGGGGAGGGGGGGGGGGGGCGTCAAATCATATCGGTGTACTTTTTTATTTTTTGTATAGTGTTTTTGCACAATATATCCAAGTTCCATATTATTTAATCTAGATTTGAATACTATAGTCAGGTTACTTAACAAAAGTGAAATATAAAGGAAAGAATACTGAAAAACTAGGCTTTTTAATATTTACAAGCGCTCTTCAGAGCGTTAAGAATCCAACTCACTTCTAAAAGGGAAAACATACACACAACTGTTTCTGCGGGCGAATTGTTTTTGAATCAAACGCAGTTCATGAGAGAGCATGAAATGAAGAATATTTCTCTCAAAATAATCCTGCGCAGCAATAATTTTTTTTATATATCCTATATGTTTTATTATTTACACCAACTATCTTAAAATCTACATAAGAAATGTATTTCGTTTGTGATTTTACTTCCTTGGTGTTTTATTTTTGTTCTGATAATGAAGTTGGTAAGGGGCCGAGCATGGGATTACTCAATACAAAAATTTTTTGGAGAATACAAAACTTTTTTGGTTCAGATGTACTATGACATTCGTTTGGTGCATTTTTATAGATAAATGCGGTTTCTTGTAACGAATTTTATTTTCAGTTATATTTTAATTTTATTATTATTTATATTTTAACTTAATTTGAAACTATTCCGTTTGCCGGGTACCAGACAAGACAAAAAAAAAAAAAAAAAAAAATCAAAAATAAGGCTTAAATAATCTAAACTAACAATTTTCAAATAATTTATAATTTCTATATTTAGCATTGGCGATACATTTACGCGCCATTTATAATTGTAAACATTTAGGCTTGCTGCCAACTGGTAATCGCCTAACGGAAGAGAACCCTTAATATTTATACTTTAACTTAATTTTATTATTATTTATGTTTTAGTTTTCTTTCAGTTACCATGTTTTTGATTTTTACGATTTTTCTGATCGTTAAATGAGAAAAAAAAAAAAAAATTTCAAAATGTCCTGTAACTGTTCTACTTTTTCTTAAATGTAAACTCCTATGTCTTTCAACGGGTCCCCAGATGACCGGGGCCACACAGCTAGTAATTTATTAAAAGTTAGGTCAAGTCTCATTGTCACGTTGAAACAAAAGATTCACTTATTTTTTAGACTTAGATTCACTAATAATAAACATTATTTTATAACAACGTGAATTTTTTTTTTTTAATTTTAAATCAAAAATCGTGGTGAAGGTTGCATTTTACCACGAGGAGTGCGGGAAAGTAATTTTCTCGCACTAGTGTGAAAAAGTACTTTTTCGCATGCCTTGTGATCGAATATTATATAGTCTTGGCATTGGATGACATTTTTAGATGAAATTCATTGACTCGAGTTGTCAATATTAATAAATATGTATTAAAATTCTTTGCACGCGATTATAAAAAATATTGTATGCAACACCTAGGAAAATATTTTTTTAAACTGTCAATTATTTGACTCGTGCTATCACACTCGTCAAATAAACGTTTGAGAAAGTATTACTTCCCCCCCCCCCCACTAGTTGCATAAATAACTAGTTTTTAAATATTTGAGAAAAAAAAAATCTCTTTTTTCAGTTGAATAATGAAAGATACGTATATTGGTGTATCCGGCCAGCGAAAAGGTTCAACATAACTCATAGAGCCCGGCTCTAAAAGATAATGGCGAACGCTGGTTTATATAGAAACAATAATAAAAGTAGTTTATATTAAGTTATAAATCATTCAAAACAAGATTCAAATATTGTCCATCGATTGCTTACAATTAAAGTCCTATTGTGTTCCAGCAAATTGTCTTGCAAAAATGTATTCATTTCAACATCTTCTCAGTAGTTTAATTATCAACTGCTATTCGAATGAGGAATTGCATTAATGAAGAGCCGGTGAATAAATCCTGTCCACACAACTTCACATTTTTATCTACAGCCTACAACTCTCCTCCGAAATACAGTTATTCTAAACTAAGAAACAGATGTGTGTGGCAAGAAATGAAGTGCTGTTTCGATGTTTGTGAATAAAAAAGAATGGTGCTTCTGTTAAATGCATAAAAAACTTTCAATACTTCTTCTATCTATTAGTGTGTAGTATCGTTCACATTGACATTCATTGGAAATATTTAAAATTTGCTTCATTTTAAATAAGCGTTTTCAATCCAAAGTGGCTCTAAATACCTCAAAATAATTCTATTCAAAATGCAATGCAACATATACTGAATGTTCGTTTTAATCGCTCTTGTAAGAAACTAGTTGTGACTGAGGGGAAAGGTAGAGTTTTTTTTAGCCATCTTCTCAAATTGTTAACTTCACATGAATACAAAATAACGGATAAAATGACCACCTGTCAAGCTTTTATAGTTTATGACATGCAATAACTGAAGTCTTCACCTGGTCAAGTTAAGGGAAATTATACATTGTAGCCGAAATATATCGTAGCCAGAAGTTGTTTAATTCACTTAAAGTAAAGACTAAACTTATAGTTCTGACTGCATTCAAAGTTTATCTAAACGATACAACTAACCACCCAACTTCTATTTATATGCAAGTGCTTTTACATTTTCATTCATGACTGTTCAGCAAATAAATATTCACAGACAATATTGGAAATAAAGTTTTGCAGTTGCACATGCTATATTTTGAAGGTATTCATAAGCATGGCAACTTTTGTTCAAGATGGAGTGCAATCTTAATTCGGGATATTCCAAATATTTATTTTAAAATTCAGGGGACTTTCATTCAATATGTCGGCCACATTCCTTGCATCATCTAGTACAGATAAATATCCAAAAACTATCTGGCAATTATAAAAAACACAATCTTACAACGTGTTAATACTTAGTCAAAACAAACTAAAATCACGTATTTATTAAAATAAAATTTGTTCGCATAAAATACCGATTAAAATACATCCTTAGAGACAGGCTTCTATACAATCTTCACATTAAGTTCTAAAATTCTAGTATCGGCCACAATCGCATCCAGGGCATGGCCCGTTGAATCTAGTCTGGATCTTGCAACCTGGAGGACACTTAGGAGGAGAGCACTGGACGCCACTATTTCCACCTAAAAATATTAATAGATTTAGAAACAATGCACAAGAATACGACTTATTAGAGTCTTTACTTTACGTCTGAAGAACAGATTGACAGTAACATCAATATTATTTCATTAGAATTCATTCATTCTACCCCTTCCGATAAAGGAAAATAAGTTAAGATTTGTCCCCATGCTAGCGTTTTAATCGATATATAGCCTGTCTTAATCTTTAATTCAATAATGTTAGGGCGACGCCAGTAGTTTTAGAAAAAAAGATAACAAGTTTTCAACTCAAGACAAATAAACCGACAAGGGACTTTGGCTAAAATTTATTTTGAAAATTTCAGACCACTATCTCTTTAAAGATTTAAAATTACAAACCATTAACTAGATACACACGATATCCTTTGAAAAAATATCAGAAGATTCTTTAATGCTATACCAAGAAACTATCACAAAAGTTGTAAACATATTAAGCAACTTACCATTCCTTCCACCATTGCATTTGCAGCTAGGACAATCTGTAGAGTAGTCAATGGAGCATCCTGGTCTGCAGTTTGGTGGAGAACATTGAAGTGCGGGTCTGTAGTTATTACCGCCGTTACACTTGCAGCTGGGGCAGGGCTGTGCGTTGTAGTCAATAGTGCATCCTTGTCCACACCGAGGTGGGGAACACTGGACACCATAAGGATTATTGCGATTACCACACTTGCAGGCTGGGCAAGGTTGTGCATTGTAATCGATGGTACAACCGGCATCGCATCGAGGTGGAGAGCACTGGACGCCGAAATTCGAGCCTCTACCGCCACACTTGCAAGCTGGGCATGGTTGTGCATTATAGTCAATGGTGCATCCAGCATCGCATCGTGGTGGGGAGCACTGGATACCAAGATTTGAACCTCTGCCGTCACACTTGCAGGTCGGGCATGGTTGTGCATTGTAGTCTATGCTACATCCGGCATCACATCGAGGTGGGGAGCACTGTTGTCCGTAATTTGTACCTCTACCATTGCATTTGCATGCTGGACAGGGAGATGCATTGTAATCGATAGTGCACCCAGCATCACATCGTGGTGGAGAACACTGGACTCCAAGATTTGAACCTCCACGGCCACTGCACTTGCAACTTGGGCATGGTGAGGTGCTGTAGTCTAAGGAACAGCCTCTTCCGCAATTAGGAGGAGAGCATTGAATTCCTCCGGGGTTCTGGTCCCTTTCGCCTCCGATGCATTGGCAACTTGGGCAAGGTGTATTGTAATCCAGGAAACAGGGAGCATCGCACTTGGGCGTTGAGCATGCGATTGCTTGTGCACTCGCTAATGGAGTTCGCTTAAACCTGCCTGCAAGAAAATTAACTTTTAGTTGGCTATATAAGTTTAGCTGGTTACAAAAAGCCATGAAAAATTTACTATGCTAAAACATTGTATTCATACAACTAAAAAATGAAAGAATCAAGACGGGAACAAGTGTCCGTGATTTCACAACTATACTTTATGGAGTTGGGGAAACACGTTATTCAAATGCATGAATGGTGCCACCAACTTAACTCTATGCATGAAAAAACGTTAGCAAGATAACAATTGTATTTAAAAATTTAAATTTAGCACAATGTACCAGGAAGCAGGGCATTTAAAAAGCAATAAGAGTACGATCGGCTCACGATTAGATTTTCAACACTATGGTCGACCAAACTTCTAATTCTGGACAAGGAATTTAAGCTTAGGCAAAGCGTATAGAATTGGCCTATTCCAAGAACGCCAGCACATTACCACATCTGTATCTTGGACAAATGGCACTGAAGTCAATAAAACATCCTCTTCAGCATTTTGGTGGAGAACACTGCAGACCAGTGTTGTCCCCGTTTCCACGACCATTGCATTTACAACTAGGGCAAGTGGTGCTGAAATCTAAATAGCATCGAGGTCCATTACATCTTGGAAGAGAACAAGCAAATGCTTGCGGGCTGCGTTTTGAAATATAACGCAGCCCGCAATATATATGTATAAAAAATGAATCCAATAAAACACCCTCCTTTAGAATTAAAATAGCGAAACCTGCAATAAATCAAGCAAGCAGAGAAAAAGTAACTTACACAGCCAATTTAGAAGGTTGCTAATAAGGTAAGCTATTCGTTCACTAAAATATGTTCAATTTTTTTAAGGGAAAGATTGAGAATAAAACGTTACCCATCCTATTCAACATCAAATCACTATGTGGAAGACATTGGCAGCTTAACACACAGAATCTGCTCAATATCTACAGAAGAGATGTAGATTGTAGAAAAAAAAATCGCCCAGAAAATGTTCTAAAGATCTTTCTATAGAGAGCTAGTGATTCTTGCAATATTATAAATCTATAATGCACATAATATAGATCAATTTACAGAGAAAAAAACACCAAGTATTATGAATGCATTTGCACTTTTAAAAGTAGCAGTCACGCAAGATTATAGGGATATGACAGGCGGGTAAGGGGGAGGAATGTGGGGATACATCCTCTCCCAAAATTTCAGTTTGCTATTAAAATGGGGGGGGGGGAGGAAACAAAAATTTGTTTTGTTTAAAATGAAAAATTTATTTAAAATGTTTTTAAATTTCTGAACATACATAGAAAAAATTACTTGTATATATTGGGCAATAATTTTTTTTTTTAAATTGGTTGATTTAATTTTATATCCCCTCCCGAAACAATTTTTTGGCTACGCCCCTGGGATACGAGTCCAGAAGGATTCGTCCGCTTGTCTCCAGACCCAATGCTTTTTTTGGTCATAAGATCTCCCAAAGTATTGACATAAAATTTATGTACCAAATAAAGCTAATAAGACATTAACAAAATTAGATTGGATAAAAAAAACTAAAGTTTTTATAAGCGTGTTTACAAAAATTTGTTTGTCGTCTAGTGTAATAATAAAAAATATTTTCTTCAAATACGTTGTACTTATCCGCTATTATTATTAAACAGGGTGTCTATAAATTAGTTGGGCAAGGGAGCTCAAATAGATCTGTATAACTCATAATAACTAGGCATAATAAACATTTTTACATACAGAATGGCATCTTTATATTAAAGTAGTTGGGTAAAAAGAATGGTTAGCAATGCAAGTTATTCAGATCTATTTGAATTCCATTGCCCAATTAATTTATAGACACCCTGCATATGGTGTATATATAGTTGATATGAAAATTTATACGTATCAATACTTAATATTGTAGCCAATTAAATGACACACTAAATCTATAAAACTGGAAAAGGCTGACTATCCCTTTTAGCAGGAATAAATAATCAAGATTTGTATTAATGGTATCACGTGTAAAACGGTGCATTTCAATTGCATTAACCACCCTCCAAATACGCCTGATGAAAGCAATAATTTATTCTTTTAAAGAGTTTAACCACTCAAAATAGATTGCTAACTCCTGGTCACAAGAATGAAGATTTGTGGTTTCGATTAACTACGATTATAGGCGCAAGTGGTCGATTATAAAAATGGTCGTATATATAACGACCTCTAAGAAATCAGCATACACGCCTTTTTAATGATTAACTAAATTATAAATTTTTGGCCTAATGAGTTGGGTCGAACAGTTTTCTTAAGAAATAACTCTTTGTTCAGAGGGAAAGAATAAAAAACTTCCAAAATGCCAAGTGAACCAGACAAGAAACATTTTCAAGAAATCTGGTCAAAGCAGCCGTTATCAGTCTAATGAATACAATTTGACATTGCAGTACCCTCTCCTTTCCATTCCCCTCACAGCGAGTGCGAGAAGTTATATTAACATTAATCGGTAATGTTTTCAACTCTTATCAGAAATTTATTTGCAAACTTACTTCCATATTGGTTACCACAGTCGCATGCTGGGCAAGGTTTGGCAGCATAATTAATTCTACAGTTCTGGGGACATTTTGGAGGTGAACATGCTATCATCAGCTGATCAGCACCTGAAAAAACATTAAGAGATTAAAGAATGTCGTAACATTTCATTGGCATGAAATTGGAAGAGAAATTATTTGAAATAAAATTTGATCTACCTACGTACTATAAGTTTAAAACCTATAACAGAAGGTTAGGAAGAAATTAAAAATTTATGCAAATTACTCTCGATTCATGGAAATAGAGAAGGCCTTAACGCTTCCATTACTACAAATTTCCCAATTTAAAAAATTTTCGTCGAACAATGAAACGCAAAACTCAGGAGAAATTGACTCTCGACATGAGATATTAAAATAACAGAAGTCCCAGATTATAATATCGAGGAAGTTAGCACACAAAAGAATGCAAGGCGTCTCACCTTTTCGTGTAAATATTTTTTTTAATTATTTATTTTCGAAATAAATTGGACATTTCAAGTTAATTTCCTGTTTAAGTAAGCAATTAAATTCTATTCTACCTTTCCTTGTTAATTTTCAAACGCAATTAAGGGTGGGTGTAAAAATGTCTATACTTATTCGTCAGTAGTAAGAGGACACAAGTTTTTGTTTATTACTTAACATTTTTCCCTCCAAGATCGCCGTTATAAACGCAATGAGTTATTTTTGCAATTAATACTTTTGGTGAACTAAAAAGCTAAAACTCTACGATAGACGTTACGTTCATGGGCACCAGCAGAAATATTATCAGAGGGGTGCAGATGGCACCCAAGGATGAATAAGATTTCCTAATTTTTCTTTTAACCGATTTTTCAATTTGCTATATTCGAGAAATTTTAATGATTGTGTATTAAATGTCTCATCCATTATGCAATTGAAAGCCTATATCGTACTTCTATTTTCATTGAATCAAACCACTTATCTCCAATTTTTAATTTTCAAAATCATGGGGCGTGCAAGTGCAGCCCCTTGCACAATCCTTGAGGCGCATAGGTTACGTTTCAAATAAGAAAGCTACTACCGATTTTAGACGCCAATATTTTCTAGTCTGATATTGCCGTTACGTAAATTATCAGTTTTCGTATTGATGGGAGGCACATTAACATTGTCTTCACCATACAAATTTAGAAAGTTGTGCTTGTATTGATGTTCGATTGTCAAATCCAATAGAACATTCAGGGCATGCCCCAAAAATGTTGTGAACATGAAATTATGTACAGGAGGTTCCCAAAAATTCTGGTACAGGTTTAAAAAATTATAGAAAAAGCGCTTTAGCCTGGAATTGAATTCGAATATTAACTTTAATATTTTCTTTAAAGAATCTCTTTAATTCTGAATAAAACCGTATATGTATTAAAAAGATGCATTGGATTGCTTAATTTTTAATTTTTTTTCTCTGGTTCTGTGAAGTTAAATTACCACAAAAGTGTTCATACACCATAACATTTGCCGATTAATTACTAAAATTATTTTCCGATGATTAATTTTTGTATTGTGGTAACAATTAAAATACCAATGCCTGTAATATTCTCTTCAATTATTAAAAATGACTCTTAGACTTAAAGATACAATCGAAAATAAATTGTATTCCTTTATAATAGTGGTTCTTAAATCCATTTGATATATTGCTAATATATTAAATTTAACACATTAAACTATTTAGAATCCAAATAAAAAGTTAAAGAAAATAGAATCCAAAACCAGCCAAGGGAAGGTTGCCCGACAGTTACCTGAACACAAGAGATTTATTGCAAGAAAATTTGAGAAAAATCCACGTTAGTGTGCTATAAAAATTTCTTTAGAATATAGGAAATAATTTGACTTCAGTTTCACTTGAAACCGTTTGAAGAGAAGTCTGATCAGGGCGTTCTGCTTGAGGAAATTTTTTTCGTAAATGCTAAAAATAGAAAGCATGTCTTTCCTTTGCAAAGGCAATGAATGATAAATAAACCAAAAACGAATTGGCATAAGTCTTGTACGACTAAAACAAATTTAACATCTTTGGTTTTGATAGGTGCATATAATAGCATGAAGAAAAAAAATTATGAACTTAATACCAAGAACTTTCTTGGAACAATATAGCATGGCGATGGAGGTTTCTTCGTCAGGACTAGCAAATTTGGTATTTAATGATGAAATAAAAAGTCACGAACTCTATTTGAATATTTTGAATGATAAATTACATTTGTTAGCCCAAAATTTGGGTTATTACTAATAACTTCATATTTTATCAAGACAATGGTCCGAACTCACGTCATTTAACGTTCACCTCTGTTGTCACTATAATTGACCTCAAGATCTATAAACACCACCTCAGTCACCAGATTTGAACCCAATAGAAAGTATTTTGAGAGAAGTGGATGTCTAAGTAAGAAGACATGATATTTAAATGAAAAGCAAACTAAAAAGCAGTAATGATCGAAGAGAGCAGGAACATTCATTTAAAAAAAAAGTTAATAAAATCTATGCCCAGACGCTTAAAAGTTTTTGCGAGTGCTAAAAGATGCAATATTTCGATAAATTAGTACTTAGTAATGCAATAAATACTGATACGTAAAACAAAGTTTAAGTCAACGAAGATAAATTTTCATTTAGGTTAATAGTTTTTCCAAAAAGCTTTACTATGCATTAAAAATATTGTATGTAGTTTTATTAAGAAATTGGATATATTAAAAATATTCTTATTCTGAAGTATTAATTTTTGTGTTGGATAGTGTACTATTTGATTAAAATCTGTAAGTGTATTTACGATCACTTTTGAGAGCCACTGTATGGAAATCACAAATCCATAGCAAGGTAGTTTATTGGCGATAATTGGGAAATATTTTGCTCGAAAAGCTGGTTAAATTTTTAATTTTATCATTCCGCAATGCACTTTGTTACGATACATCGCGGGATCAAACTAAAATAATAAAAAATAAGATAAAACTAGAGATACACTTAATAGTTTTTGATGATGTTTATTTCGAATCACGAGTTAAATTTAATTAGACTTGGGAACTGGCTAATTTAACGAATATTTTTTCCACGTTACATCTTAGATTAATGTTTGGTTGGTTGGTTGTTATCAGATTATCTGGCGCCGTCAGCAACACGAGGGCTGTAATGCGCTGAAACATTCGTCATTTGACAAGCCAACATACATTTACAAACATACCTTAACACGGGACACGAACCCGCAACCTCGCGGTCTGGAAGCTAGCACGATAACCACTATACCGTTTGGTCCTTAGATCAATGAATATTCATTAATAGCACTTGGGTAATACACTTCAGTAGCAACTACTAAAGTAGTTCTCGCCAACGTAACCAATGGCAAAATTTCTCACGTTATACAAAGCACCAACTTCTCTCCAAATAACTTCGAGAAGTTGAGAATATTGCAAACTAAATAGTTTTAAAATAAATTAAACACATAAATTTGTTATTTAGCAAATTTATCTTTGCTTTAGTTCAAAGCGGTACACTTATCAAGCGGTGTACAGTATTTTAAAATATTTATTTTTATGCTTCTCGGGTTGGTTGGGCTGTACGTTCAAATACTCATTTTTTGCATAATAACGGCTAATCAGGTCGGGACCTACAGTTAACTTGGATTACGAGCTACATCGAACATCCATGTCTAACCTAGGACTCGAACCCGGCACCTTCGGCATAAGATACCATGCGCTAACCCCACAGCGATCAGGCGGGCATGCTACTTGGTAAAGGTAAAATATGTCGACTAAAACCTACATGCTCAGTGAAACAAAGATAGTGAAAATCCTCCTTTGAATTGGAGTTAAAAAGAAATTTACAACCGTTTTTGAATAATGCTCTTAGGAACCAAATAGAAACTTCAATTAAAAATGATTGTTTAATCAACTAAAACTTAACTTCCACAAGATTTACTAACAAAATACTGAATAACCAGGAACAGACCATTCTTTTAAAAGTTAAGATTTTCTACTCTAAGCATTACAAATAAACTTTCACTTACACAGATGTCCAACGGCTCCCAACAACACAAACACTGCAAGGACCTTCATGTCAGAGGATCAGGGCGAATTTCGAATGAACCTGAAAATGCGGGTCAACTTCTATTTATTCCATTCTATCCGAAACCAGCCCCCAAGCTGTGACGTCAGTATGACGTAGAACAAACGGGTAAGGGGGTGGTGGGGGAAACCGGGATTGCACACCGTGATGCCATTTCGCGAAGCAATTCATGGAAGAAGCTCCCCGGGAATGGTTTTACGGTGGCATTCAAATCACTTGTTTGTCCACAGTTGTAAAAATTGCTGATTGTGAATCAGAATTATCGCACGGAAAGTGGCAATCGCATTCGTAAACAATCGAGAGCGGGCTTTTAGAATGAAATTTTCTTTTCGTTGTCGTGTTACGAATTGTTTATTGTATGAGTTCGTGACGATTTTAATGTTAATTAGGTGAATGAAGTTAAGGTCTAAAACAAAGTATTCTTCGTGACAGGTACATTTAGTTTACATTTAAAAAGTATATGTCGAGTCAAAAGAATTATTGCACCTTGATTGTTTCAATAGGAACCATTGTCTTTTATGTTGGGAGAATAGATAGAAAATATATAAAACGAATACACCATATTTTTCCAAGTTTTATTTAAAGTAAAGGATGCTACAAACACATCTTAATGAAAGATTCGAAATCTTAAAGAAGGTCGATATAAATTTGCTTTGGATCAAGCATCTTTGAGGAGCAAGGCAATGACAAAGTTAGACAACCCGTCCACAATGTCAATCATGTTACACAATGTCCACAATTTTAATCTATGATTCGAGACAGAATGAAATGCTTGGTAATGCAGAGAATATTAACATGTAATTAATTTCCACCGAGTCTTCAAGTATACTCGTTTGTCTGGTTAACTAAGCTTGATTTTATAGTTCTTGTTGAACATGCACTGTCAATTGTTTTAAAAAAAATATGTCGTATAGTCAAACTAGTTTGATTAAACGATAAGGTTTATGGAATTTGCTTATTTTTCGACCAATTAAGTAAAAATATGTGTGTAATATGAAGGATTGGACAGTGGAATTTTTTTTTTTATTAATTAATCACTATAAATGTGTTGGGAAAGTTCTTATTGACCCCACATTATGACAATTAAATATACGATAAAAAAAAAAGCATTTATTCAAATAATTCAATAAAATCTGGGCAACAGAATGTTGACATTGATATGTAATTAATTTCCCCTAGGTATCATATGATTCACACTTTCCAGAGTCATTTTCCACTTTTTCATCATGTATTTTTCGAAGATATTTATTACATTGATTCAATTAATGACTTGCCTAATAATAATTAGCAAAATACTTTCAACGATAAACAAACATTTTAATATATATATATATATATATATATATATATATATATATATATATATATATATATATATATATATATATATATATATATATATATATATATATATATATATATATATATATATATATATATATATATATATATATATATATATATATATATATATATATATATATATATATATATATAAAAGATTAAATGAAATAAGAATATAATATATGAATGATTATATTAAATGATTAAAATGAAAAAGAAAACGCTTTGTTGGAGGAGAGAGAAACATTATTTTTTATAATTTTATTGTTATTTAAAAACTAGTGTTTTGGAACTTCTTAGTCGACGATATCAGAAAGCAAAACAGACCGGAACTATAGAAGTGCGAAATGAAGCATCCTTGGAACTTCAGGCCATTGGAAAGAGAAAGAGTCGTACCTTGAATTCATTAAAATTAGCACCATTTTACACATTAGCACAGCGTGAAACTTACTTTCTCATAAAAAGAGCCGTGTAAGCGAAAACAACTCGTCGCGAAATGTTTAAATGCTAAATATACTAATTGTGTGGGGGAAACTTAAATGGTTGTTGTATTGAATTTTTTGTCCTTATACATTATGTAAATTCAGAGAAATGCTGCAACGCAACGTCGTTAGATATAGATCTGACCGAAATGATGGGATGGCCTTCCGGGAGATCTTTCAAAGGGGAACCATTCCTTATTTGAGTATCGACTGGTAGAAAATCCGGCAAACTTCCACCAAACAGCCTGATAATCGATACTAGACTACCTATCGTGATGGCCACAGCGTCTATACTTGGATATGAGAGATTGTAGCTTGTCAGAGAGGCTCACGCTCGACTTGGATTTCTTATCTTTCGAAAGCTACACTGAGACTAAACTACGACTATATATGTAGCTTCAAAACCAGCTTCATACACATTTTTAAATCCTTTATATTAACTTCGATTTTGTGTGTGTGTCGATGGATTCAATTGTGCTAAAATAGCATTCAACCGACCATTGAAGAAACTCTTTCCTGTTGCCAATTTTTTTTTAATTAATAAATTATAAAATTGTTTTAATCAGAATAAAGAAATGGTATTTGGATGCGAGTGCAAAAATTCAAGTTCATTTTCAATAAATAAATTTTTAAACGTAGTTTGCCGCATATTTTGTTGATAAAAATGTTTTTGATGTTTAAAATTAGATGAAAACACCGAACACACGCTGTTTACTGAATCGGCTCTGTGTCAACGAATATAAAAATTGACAATGCATATAAAGGATTCATATTAAAAACTTTGTTTTTATGGATTACATTTATTTCTATTTTAAAAATGATTTATTTTTTTATTTTTCATAACTTCTCTATACACTTAATCATATTGCCCAGCAATTAAGTTAAAAACTAGCTCCTTGAATGAAAAAATTACTTTCAAAGTGATGGGTTTGTTTCATAACTAACTCCATCCAAGTGTGAGAGTATTGACCAGAAAAGTTTAAAAAATGCGGTTGTTTGATCTTGTGTATCTTTCTTCACTCACAAGTTTGTTTGATTTTTTTTTGTCTGAGTTTTATTTTATTTATTTACACTAGAGTGAATTTTATAAACACTTTTTCTGATTTTCTTGAAGGTTTTATCTTCTTTCATTTATATTGTTCATATCTTTTAGCAACTTTTTATTTTTTCTTATTTTCAAAATATTTATTTTATTTAATTAGTATTTTATACTTTACGAAGGTTTCCTGCAGTAAGGTAACTTTACAGCAGTTACTTACTGCATTGCAAAAGGTTGTTGATAACCTGATTTTGCTTCAAAATCAGCACCATCCAAAATTTAAATTCAAATTTCCCAAAACTTAAAATAGCAATATTTGTAAAGTAAACCTTAAAACAACCAAGGACTTTGTTTCTTAAAAAAAAAAAAAAAAAAAAAAAAAAAAAAAAACACTGATCGGCATGGCAAAGGGACTGCTCACCTGAAATTTTTCCAAAAATAAATAGAGCTGGTTTTGAAGCTACACGCTTCATATCAAAATGGCGTGACGACTATTTATGGTGGTTAATTTAAATTGTTTGCGTTTCTATCGAAATTTTAGCCTGTTTGAAACTAATTTCTGAAGAGACATTTCAAGTAGGTCAATTACGCGGAATTTCTTAAGAGACAACCCTAGAAATATTCCATTAGGACTGGGTCACAAGAGATATCTTCCTTTCTCGGCCTCCGAAGCTAAAAGCGTATTTCTTTATTGAAAATCTGATGAAAGTTAACAATAACAACCAATAGCTCGTGTTATTTATAATGACACATTTATTCAACCTATGACATCGGTGAGGTGGCTGACGTACAAATGTTGCTGCAAAAGAATAGAGTCAAGGTCTGTGAAGAAATATTTGCTGGATTTCGAAAGGTGAAATAAAAGTATAATATAATCCATAAAAAAAGTGCTTAGTATAAATCTTTTATATGCATTGCCAATTTTTGTATTCATTAACAAAGCAAGCACCGTTTCTGTTATCAGCATGTGCTTGGTGTTGGCATCTAATTTTAAATATTACAAACATCTCTATTAGCAAAATGTGCGATTAACTACTTTTCAAAATTTATTCTTTAAAAATTAATGTGAATTTATGCACTCACATCCAAATATCTTTTATTTATTCTGATTATAACAATTTTATTATTTATTAAAACAATTTTGACAACAGAAAACAGTTTCTTCAATGATTGGTTAAATGCTATTTCAGTGCGATTTTATGATGGCAAGTTGGTTTATTTGTGTTCTGTAAAAGCGACCTTTTAATGACAGTGGCAGCCTCCACAATTTGATACAATGCATTGCCATCGACATCGAAATTATCTGTCAAGTTTCAGCCCGATTGGATGTCGGAAAGGAGGTTAATTAGGCCGTCGACATACCCAGTCACACACAAAATCTAAGTTATTATGTAGAATTTAATACAAAAGATGGAAATTTGCTTTATTTATGTACGTATAATAAATTATAAATGTCAATAATTTACATGCTAAATTAACATTTTCCCTTCCCTCGTTTCCCAAACAGGAAGTTAAATCATTTGAGCTGAAGGAATGGGGAGAAGGGGGGGGGGGGTCACCGATAATCATACAGGAAAATAATCGTTCTAAGACTCTAAAGCATATGATATTTGAATTTTGGGCTAGGTTTGTCATCTGCTATCATCGATACCTGCTACTGACAACGATTTTAATTCTTCCTGACTTACTTAAATCAATTGTACTAGAAGCATAATTATATTGTACTCATTCCTCAATGATAAGATATGTACACAAATTAGAGCGTAGTTATTCTAGGACTAACACTTGATTCCACTAGAATTTGCTCTTATAGATAAGTGGCTCAAAAATACGTCCTATGGAACGCTAAGGTGAAGGGGATAGTTCCAAAACGGAAAATGAAATAAATATAAAAGAAAATAACGTTTGTTAAATTTTGAAACATTTTTTTTAAGCAGTGCTTAAGGTGTTAATAAATTCAATATGCTGGTACATTTTTGCTCTAATTGCTTGTAACATAATAAAATAAGTGTATCGAGTTTGGTTAGAAATCTAGATTGGCCATGATAAACACTTCTGTAGACAAAGTTAATTTTTTTTAATGCTTTATCTTCGATCATATTATTTTAAAAAGCATAATGCTTTAAAATATAAATAGTGAGATTGCACAGAAAAAAATTGTATAAAATGCAATGGAGGAACTTTGGCTGTAAAATAGCTAAAATTGGGTAACATTGTTGCTGAAAGTAAGTATTGGTAATAAATTCAATTAGCTTTAATTTTAAAGGTTCTTCTCACCTGAGATTGTTCTGGTAAGTTACGATTTTAATTTATTATTCTGAAGTCTTTTAAGATACATACGTGGAATTTTGTAGTAATTTTGATAGAAATCAGGGCCCGTATTCTTAATATTACCTTTATGCGAGTGAAGCTTAGGCATATTGGAAATTCTTGTTAAAAATTTATCTAAATTTAAATTTTTTATTTTCAACCTGATTCATCACTGCGTTTGTTGAACATATTTGAAAATGGAAGTGTTTATCTAACTCAAGTAGTTACATTAAATAATTTATTGAAATTATCAATGTTAAATTATTTGTATACATATTATTCATTTAGGTCAATAATGTTAAGTTTTTAGTTTATTCTAATCTAAATATTGTAATACCTAAAACGTTAAATTATACCATGGATTGGATTTAACTATAGATATGAAGAGATTTCAGCAGTATTTCAAATGCATTTTAAATTACTACCAGTGATAAAAAAAAAACATTATAATTTATTTCGTATTGTAATAGTTACTAAAGCAATGTTTTTATATTAAAATACTAAAATTATTGCTGAATTGTATCTCTTTCTTATTGCAACAAATTTTTTCCTTAAAAAAAGTATTTCAGCTTGCACTAAATTATTCTTAATTTAAAACTCTTAAACCCTTAAAAATACCTCCATTTGTTGTAGAAAAACAAAATTTATAGATTCAAAAATTTGATACAAATAGTTTGATAACATAACTATTTTTGATCATTGGCAAATGTCGGTAAAAAGAAATACTTTAGAATCATTATCTTTGGCGAGGAAAACTCTTTTTTTTTTATTTAAAAAAGTTTGACAAAAATTAAAATTTTTATTTGAGTGCTTTATTATTTTGAAAAATAGACGTTTTTTAAAATTTTCACATGAGGGATTTATTATTTTAAATAATAGACGTTCACTAAATTTTTTTCGAGTGTTTATTAATTATAATAATAGACGTTTATGAACTGTAAGTAAAACAACACTTGCTCTTTGTTTAAGTTTACAAATAAAATTAGTGCATTTTTAACTTTTCTTTCAAAACATATAAGTTTTTCGCTGATTGGTAGGTACAAAGATTCGTTTCATTCTCATGTGTCAACAATATTTTCAGCTACTAATTAAGTAAGTGTGTAATTTTCTGATTAATTTCAAACTTTATGATATTTCCCACTAATACTTAAATTTAACTATAGGGCTGAAGAAATTTTGATGATCATTCTTAACGAGACAAAAAATTTAAATTACCATGATTTATAAATACACTCTGTATCAATACAAGTGTTGGTTCCAATTTCTTTACATGATTTACTACCCCCTTAATCTAAATTTTTTCTTCCTACATCCTTATAGACTTACTTTGGTTATTTAAATGTATTTATATAGTTAACAATTACTGTTACAATATTTTTATTATTCATCTAGTAGATAAATTGTATTATTAATCTGGAGAAGTGGCAATTGCGTTTGCATTAAGTGTCACGATTGAAAGTAAAGAGAATGATCAACATTATTAACCAATGAGAAATGCGATGCGTACTTTTGCAGTTACCACTATCTTACTTATCTGAAACTACTATCTTATCACTAGATGTATCACAATCACATCAGTAGCTTCGAAAAATCAATTCAACAATGTTAACGGACAATTACTATCTAAATCTACAGCAAATACTTAGAGGAAAACCCAAAGAAAACATCTCAAAGAAGAATGCCGAATACCAGTAGAGCTATATACTTTTCAATGCGCTTAAAATTGAAGAATTATGACAAGAAGATTGTTCATTCCCAAAATAAGCATTCGTCATTTCATAAAGCATTACAATAAAAGTCACTCCTCCTCACGAGTTTACAATAACTTTTGCAGTGTATATACCATCTCAAAAAAGTTTCACAAGGAAGATGTAATAATTGCAATGTCCTCGCTCGCTTGAAGCTTGAGATAAATAACAAACAACTTTCAATGGGGAATGCTTGGTATAAGTGTCCACTAGCTTCATAATTTTTATTTTGTTGAAGGTCATCTTTTGTTGTTGACTGCCATGGCCATACACCACTTGGTCCTTGAGATTCATTGGTAAATAAAAATATTGCGTCAAATCCCAACATTTCACGAACGTAAAATGGTATAACTGAAGTCAATGAACGGGAAAAGGTCTATAGGAAGCGTTTTTAACCTTGTTCGAGAGGTTGGTAATTAATCAGATAAACTTGAAAAAACTGTCAGGTGTAAAGTAAAGCTCAAGACACGGAAACGAATTGATTTTGATCTGAAACTTACTGTGCTGGTTTTGTCACATAAATTGAAAAATTAGGTCGTATAGGGCACGTATTTTCTTAATTCCCAAGTTCCATACCTTAAAGCTAAAAAAAGGCGGTTTACCCCATAGAATAGACTATTTTTTTACTGATAATTAGTCGGTATAGCCATGAGTCTATAGCTAAGCAATATATTTTGCCATGAATAAAATGAGGTACAAAGTATCGTGACCACTGGCGATTAGAAACAGTTTTGGATTTCAGTGCACGATATTAAGCCTTTTTCATGTACAATTAAAATAATGGTTAATATATTAAATTTCCTTCCATGGTAACAGACATGACGAGTAATAGACATAGCCCTTCAATAAAAAAAAATCCTTTACTCCCAATATCTAAATCAAAACATAAATAACACATTGATTTTGAATTAATTACTATGTTAACTACTTAAATCAGTTAGAGAACTTAAAAAATTATGATGATTTTTTTTAGAAATGCTAAGGTAACAGACATGATAGTCAATAAAAATATGTACCATAAAATATATCCTTTTTTTACCTATTAACAATAAGAAATTCGTGATGGCTGCTAGTAATTCTTACTTTAACTATGATGACTAATAATCAACTCTGCACATTTTTATTTAAAAATATGTTTAAAAGTGTATGGTAATAGATATGACATAAATTTCTGGGTAAAAGAGTTAAATTTTCTAAAGCTTTTATCTTTTAATATTAATCAAGCATTGTTTATTTTAAAATATAGAATATTTATAAACATCATTAAATGTTAGAAAAATAACCTAATATTGAAATATTTTTATTGCAAAACTTAACTGATATTTTCTGTTTTTTATAGTCTTTTTTAATATTTTCCCACCATTTTCTTTAAATGCATAATTTTTATTCAAATAATATAATCCAATTTCATATTTACTTAATGCCGACCAAACGGTATAGTGGTTAGCGTGCTGGCTTCTAGACCGCGAGGTTGCGGGTTCGAGTCCCGTGTTAGGCATGGGTGTTTGTAAATGTATGTTGGCTTGTCTAATGACGAATGTTTCGGCGCATTATAGCCCTCGTGTTGCTGACGGCGCCAGATAATCTGAATACAACCAACCATATTTACTTAATGGCAACTGTTTGAAAATATGTTCGCAAAAAAGAATTAACTTGAAAAGACAAACAAAACCTCTTGGTAAATTATTTTAATTTGGACAGTGTTGAATTTTGAGAAAGATCCATACAGTTAAAATTAAACTCGATACAAGTAACATCTGAGAGATATATACAACGTTTTAGGTAATTTTTCAAGTTTTAGTTTTTCATAGCAAAGCATTAAATACTATTGAGAAATTTTTCATGCAATTTATAGGAGGCTATCAAAGAAGTGTATTGCGACTCATCACTTTAGAAAGTATATTCCGAAGTTTCAAAGCTTTGGAAACTCTGATAGTAGTGTTTAACTTAATGATTCAAGACAACACATTTTAATTGATTGATTATTTTTAAAGCCCTAAAGTTCACTACAAAAGATAAATTGCACCACAATCTCAGTGGGACGGAAGTAATTCCCATTAAAAGGTTTACTTAGCTTCTTAGGTACTCTCCGATCCCCTTATCGTTAAGGTTAAAAGAGACTTGGAATGTTAAGTGTTTGCATTTTATCTAATGTCCGCTTCGATGATACTCTTAGTAATGGATAAGTTCTATTAATATTATAAATGATATGCGCTAAAAAATTTATTTTTAAATAATACTTATCTAAAGGGGAAAATAATTTACGATTTCATTTACTACTTAATATTATTCTGCGTAACCGATAAAAAGGAAATGTAAGGAGGGTTTTGGTTACCTTGTTCTCAAAGAGACCCCAAAGAAAGAACAGCAATTTTTTAAGAGCATCTTGGAAAACTGATTTTGTCAATTAGGAAACAAGAAAAGTAGTGTAGTGTAATTCAACTAGGAATTTAATGAATGAAAGAAATGAATTCGTGATTAAAAATAAATTAAGTTTAATAAAAGTATATATTTTGGTAGAATCAATTTGGAATATTTTTTACGTAAAAGAAACCACTTTGCCTTAGAAGTAGAAATTTTGACTAAACGGAAGACTGCTATGTGTAAATTGCATAAAAATGGAAAGATTTTGCAACCTAACTACCAGTCTATCTGGAAAAGAAAAGAAAAATTCATTTCAATAGAGTTGAAATCAACTTTTCGTTTTGCGGCTAATCTCTGGCAGATTCAACATTGGAACAATGCCATTCAACCAATCCCAAAATCAAAAACAGTCTTCGTAAAGAAAGAGTTAAGGATTTTAGGCACCTGAGAAAGATTGCACCATGAGTTGACACAACTTATCTTTACACCAAAAATAATTGGTTAAGTAGAATGGATGACCATAAGTCCCCCTCCCCTTTACGCCCTTGTTCTATTCAAAAGGGACATCTATCGCGAGGGGGTAGATTTCCCAGGGTTTTTCAGGCAAGGCATTGCACCACCAGACAGCAAAGTTTACTTCCCCTTCCCATTCCCCTTTTGAAAGGGTGAACAAACATGTACGGAACGTGAAATGTGTGATACGAAAATAAACCCCCATTCATGTACAGTATGCAGTACTTATGATTTCTCTTTTAAAGGGGTTCACATACAAAAAAAAATTCCTCGTTTATATTTCTTGGATAGTGTTTTTGTGAACAGTTTAATTGAAATTGATGTTATTGTATTGGTAGTTGCAAAAGTATTGATAGTAGACGTTGAATGAAACTTTTTAAAATCTTTTATATTAATTTGGATTTTCTTTGTGTGTTTGTTTGTGGCGTGTAAATTTTTGGAAGACTAAATAACCCACTTACCGTAAACCAATCGAACCAAAGCTGACAGATAGACTCGTTGTCGACGACAATGCATTTTTTTAAGTTTTAGGAGTAAAAATAAGCTAGGCAATGACTCGGACTTGATGGTTTTCATTACAAATAAGTTGTAATTAAATTGTTAATTTCACTTATGAAAGACTTTAAAATGTAATTAAATTTCAAAATTATCTATAAATTTTCTTTTAATACATTTGAGTAGGAATGTTCCACGTTCTCACCTTTGCTTTTGGTAGATTATCTTACTTTTCTTTAAGCAAAAATATAGCAGTGAAGTTGTTAACGCAAAATAACTCGAACAAAAAAACATTGGTAAAAAATATAGTAATGATATGCAATTTTGCTGAAATTCAAGTCAGAGGCTGTTATTTAACATACATTTTTTTTACCTTCAATTATCCACCATACATATAGGTAATTGAAGGTAGAAAAATATAAGTTAAATTAACGCAACTAATGTCGACTTTCAAAGTAATGAAAATATTGCATCTGGTAAAAAAAAATTTGGCATTTCTACACGGTTTGGAACTTTCTGAGTTTAAAAAAAAAAAAAAAGTGTTCTAGATAAAAAAAAATGTGTGTGAATCTGTCTTCGGTTAGCATAACTCCCGAATCTATTAACCTACGATGTTCAACTTTTTGTAGGAGTTAGTTGTGGCCATGGCACCTGCCGTTAAGGTTTTCGTCAAAATTGCGGATGCGCGAAACATAGTTGACATTGAGAATTTTCAGCAATTTCAGCCAAAAAAAGGGAGTGAAAAACAATGTCCATTTTGCAACACAACCCCACTTCTGGACCACAGAAAGAAATTTAGATGAGAAATTTTAAAAGCAATTTCTCCATTTTAAGATTTGTTTTACAAACAAAGAATTCTAAAAAGTTATCTTCAAACAACTGTTAGTAATGCGAGTGCATAGTACGCAGTATCCATTTGTCACTATTATTCTTAGAAATACTTGTATTGTAAAAATCAAACTCTTCTTATTTGTCGTTCAGTGACTTTATTAATAAATAAGCGATATATTTTTGCCACTGAGCGATATATATATCATCTCCAAAAAGTAATAACTTTAATAATAGTGTTAATAAATATATTTAGTAAATTATGCTGACTAAATTTTGAATTATCAAACCATAGTCAACTATTACGTAAACCTATTGAAATATTTTTGGTAGATATAAATTCAGTTAATAAGATGGCATGTGTGAATTCTGTTATTACATAATACATGAAAAATTTAAAGGTATGAGCAAACTTTAAGGTTTATATAATTCATGCGTATTTTTCTTACTATTCAATTGATTAAATAAAGTATTAAAAAAAGGAGTCAATGGATGTATTTTAAATAGAATACATAGGTTCTAAGCTTAAGGTGTTGAACAAAAATACTATGTAAGTAATTAAGTTTCTTTCTGATATAGTAAAGGTGATATGAATTATAGCTCTGTTTTAATGAATGCATTACAAAGAAGAAACGAAAATATTGGTTTGAATCTTTAATATATTAAGCAACCTTCTTTCTAGAAAATTTTGTAATTTAAATTAACTTTTTAGTGTTTCACGAGAAATCGAATTGAATCTCGAAACCCTAAAATTTTGACATTTTTCTTGGAAATTGCCCAATATTGTAAAATTGAAAACTTGAACAATACCAATATTTTTTTAGAAATTTTTTCCAATTAAATAATATTTGTGAAATAATTGAAAATAACTCATTTGGTGTTATTTATTATACTATTTCGTATACTCATTTTGATTTCGGTGTTCTGTGTGTTTTGAAAACGGATAAATGTGGAAATTACAAAATTAAATTAAAAATTAATGAGTATCTCTTTGTTAGACATCTTCTCTCTTATGATCGCTTGTGTATTGTGTAACCATTCACGAATTTACTTCATACAAGCTCAAACTAAAGATTTCGAATATCTCACAACTTTCAATTATGCTTTATAAATTAAAGAACGCCCACTTGAGGAGTTACGATATATTTTTGGTGATTCTTATTGCAGCATTCTTTTCGTTTAAGCGAAATGGAGGTGAAACAGTCTGACAAAGAAAGAGGTCTACTTTAAAAACGTTCGTTTTTCAACTTTTTATAATTTCATCGAATTTTTAAGGGAATTTCAGGGCAATTTTACGACACTGCTTTTCTTCCAATTTTTTAAATAAAAGTTTTAATGCAATTATTTACTTATAAATTTTACTTTTCTTAAATTTACTCCCGTTTACTTTAAAGTGTTTTTGTTAATTATTTCTTCTTTTCTTGTCCTATCTTAGAACAATTCAAAAATTTTACAAATTATCTTTATGTAGTATTAATAATTCAACCACTAAGATGTACTTCGCTATTTTTAATATAACATTACATTCCAGTATTTAAAAACAGATGAAGATTCAGTGTGGATAAAACAGAAAAATTATTGTTTATTAACCTTTCCTTACGCTTTGTCAATATTAACGGATAAAAGGAACAATCTCAAAAAATTTGAGTATTCATTTATAGAAAATATAAAAATGAATTTAGAAAAATTGAAATGTTAAAAAAAAATTGCAATCACTAAACTATTTTTTTTTTTATAATTGAACACTTTTTACAAAAGCGACATCTGCAAAAAATATATTTTTACTCTAACGAAATATGCAAAAAAGTGTTGGTGTCACTACTAGAGAAAAAAAAGTTACAACATTTTATAAGAACATATAAAGTACGTACAAGCACATATTAAGTATGTACAGACACAAAGAGCAAAACTATTTAAAGTATTTTTTTTACGTATGACATACATATATGAAAATGTACTGCTATAAGGAAATTACAAATAATTTTTAAAATTTTTTTAGACCAATAAATTAGTCAAACATTGGTTCAAAACTTTATGAAAATACGCATTTCAAATCAAAACAAAAGAAAGACAGTGAAAGAGGTTTTGTATACAATGTTACAATGAAGAGAAACGTAACTTTTACAAATTCCAAAACTCTGACGTCATAGTGTAATGAATCGCCAGTGCCCATAAAGATGACCCACATGACGTCATCATGGGATTTACGTCAATACAGATTGCAAAGTAATGAGAATCATTGACACTGTTGCAAAATGTGATCGAATTTCATATGAATCATATGAAACAGAAGAAATATGAGGTTGTTTGATTTTGAAATGAAACGATAGATTTTCTTCATCATTCATTATAAACGTTCACTATTTAATAGTCTGGCAGGTGTTCTAACATAGTCAGGTAGATGGTATAATGACGTATTTTTGTATTAAACACACAAGGAAGTGTGATACTTATTACGCCAACTACTTTCGGTGAATTTTTTTAGAAAATTATGTAAATATAGTTTTTTTTTCGTGCTATATGCCTCGACAGCATACGGAAAGAGGAAAATGATCGTAAATATGTAAAAAGTAATAATTAAAAAAAAAAATTGAAATTGAATAATGACATACTTCGAACTTTCGAAATTATCGGACTTGTTTATCGGATGGATTTTCAGAAAATTTTACATCTCAAGGGTATCTTTTGTATAACTCTTCGAACAATAATTGTCTATAATTTCTAGGAGCTTTCGCGGATTGTGGAATATGTTATTGGATGGCCAAGTAATTGGATTTCGAAATTAAAGCAACAAAGTTCTTTGAATTTGACTAAAAATCAACTAGGCTAGTTTCCACATTTGAAATTAGAGAGAATAATTTAAGTATAAGCTGTATACAAATATATTCGGATTTTAAGTGTATTCTGCTGATTTATAGTAACTCGTTTTGCCAGTGTACACGCTACATTTTTAATTTAATTGAAAATCATTTTTACCCATTTTGATTGGCTTTGACTCGCATATTGGCGTTATTGGCGTATTGATACGTTGGCGAGTCAAGCAATTGGATCCCGAAATTAACGCAACAAAATTCTTTGAAATTAATTAAAAATCAACAAGGGTGGTTTCCACATTTGAACAATGTACTAACACAAAACAATGTACTAAGCAACAAATATAATTGGATATGGAATGTATTCTGCTGATTTTCAAGTCCTTTGTTTTGCCAGTGCACAAGCTAGATTTTGAATTTAATTTATAATCATTTTTACCCATTTTGGTTGGATCTCATTCGAATATTGGCGTGATTGGCATAACTGGCGTATTAATTCGTTGGCGAGGGAAATTGCTTTTTTTTATATATATTTGGACCCAAGAAGAGAAGATTCGTTGAACTGAAATTTGATCACGGGAATAAATTTGAAGCAAATGAGTGATAGACAAATGCTCCGAACTCGAGTTGTATTCAGAACTTCAGAAGGTCTTTTTGCTCTACTGAACATTTTAATAATTTAGAGTTACCACCTTTTCACTCTAAGCCGACGACAAAGGTTTGTTACTTGTTCTAAGAATACAATGGAAATGTGAAATAGAAGCTATAATCAAAAGCTCCATTGCTTTTGCTTCACTGGCCTTGTTGCCCATCAAAAATGTAGTCACTCTAATTACAATAATAGTTCTCTAAATGCACGACTACTAATCCGGGTTTTCCTCTTTGTATACAAGAAGGAGATGGACAGGTGAAAAGAAACATCTAACCGCAGCCATTCAAATCTAACGCGTGTTTTGTGAAGGTGAATTGGAAAGGGAGTGTATAATCTTTTTTAATAGAGTGATCTGTCGTGTGTTCATGAATGTCCTTGCTTGACCTTCTGATGGAGGAATCAATCAAAATGCAGTTTCAAAAGTTATTATTTTTTTTAATGTACTAGCTCGTGGATCAGGTCACGCATTTTTTTTTTTTTTTTTTTTTTTTAATTCTAGGAATAGATAGGATCGTGTCCAAGTGGTACTGGAACCGGTATTACCAGATGTCTTAGAATTAGATAATGGGTTGGCCAGGTGTCAAAAGTTGTTGGTGTCATTTGGTGAAAGGCGGAGCACCGGGCATTTTTGTACAGTTCTAAAAAAGTATCACCCTTTACTTCACAATACCCAAATTTGGGAAATTTTGGTTTTTCTGTTACAATTTTTCAAAAATTATTAAATAGTATTGTCTGAATTTTTTTTTTTTTTTTTTTTTTTTTTTTTTTTTGTAAATCACAAAATAGCAAACTTTTTGTTAATTTTCATATTTCGTTTTCATTTCTTTCAAAATTACAATTCATTCATCCAAAGTTTCAATTCGTAGTTTCCATTTATAAATTCGTAGTTTCCATTTATAAATTCGTAGTTTAAATTCATGTATATTTTATTTGTTTCAGGTTTGTTTTCAATTTCAAAATTATTTATTTTTAGGGTGAAATTGAAAAAATTATCTCTTTGGACTCATAGTACATTGGCTTTTTTTTTTTATTTCAAAACAAAAAGTATTTTTCAAACACAGAAACTATATTATTGCTAAATTGTTGATTATCCGATATTTAGTTAAAGCATTTTTCCATTCTACCACATCAACGTTATTGTACATTATTTAATTAAATTTTTTTATAATACAATTTAAGACAGTATAAATTTATATTTAAAAGTATATTAAAAAAAACTACTGATAGATTATTATTAAACACTAAAATAATTAGAATAACGTTTTCCTTCTATTATATAGTAGAGAGATGTAAAAAGTTCTAAATATTTCAACAAAAATGCTATCATCTTAAAAATTTCAACTATTAAAGATTCTATATGTCAATACATCGTCTATTTGAAGCTAAAATAAACGAGGGTGAAGTTATTATTGACCTAAAGCTGTCGACAAATGGAACTTTTATGTAAGAACATCATTCTGATGTAGCAAGTAAAAAAAAAAAAAAAACGGTGTTAGGATTAAGACGAAAGACTAACTTATCGAAATATAGGGATGTTATTTTACCACTAGGAGAGAGGTTAAGAAGCATCTCATGTTTTCAATATAATTCTGATCATCTAATTTTTGCAAAGATATAGACTTTTAGATAACGTTCAGCAAAGACCAAAAATTAATACAGGGCAACTCGTGTTTGAATTATTGAATTATGAAGGAAGCTAAGTAATACATTGGAGTAACGAAACTACAGATGGGAATAATTCAATTAGTTAAATGCTCACTAAAAAGGTGATTTCAAGTGTTAAGTAGTACAATATGGGTGTCCGGAAAAACGTTCAGGCCCATAGGTGAAATACATTCTATATAAATTGAGAAAACAGGAACAATTTCCTTTGAAAAGTTATGGTAACACCTGCCGGATTACATCGTAAATCAAATTACATCGTTTTAAGAGGTAGCTGGATCTTCATCAGGGGACTGTAAAGTAGACTTGAACTGGACAAATTTAAACGGGCATTGAGTCTGTTCTGTACTCGGTCGTTAATTTTATATTTGTATAAATTGTAAAATTTGAAATTTTAACATTTATTCGCAATTCGAATAGGTAGTTGGGATACTAAAGTTAAAAGTTTCTGTAATTTTAAAGTCAGTTCGTTTCGTGATTCGTGTTAGAATTCATAGAACAAGTCAAATACTTACATAGCTTATGATTGTGTCGGGTCGTAGACTAGATATCAATGCATATTTTCCGTGAATATCTAATACACATATGTAATTAATTAATCGAAAAGTGTAAGGGAAATTTATAGCTGAAAAGTATATTCTAGTAAAACATTTAAAAAAAAAATTTCTGGTCATTTTAAAAGCTGCTTATATCATTACTTGGCGTTATCAGGCAATACTTTTTACGATAACTTGTAAAATGATTAACAAAATTAAAAAAAAAAAAAAAAATTAAAGTAAAAGGAATTTAAAAATTAATTATTTGGGAAAGTGGCAATAACCCAATAACCCCCCCCCCCCACCTCCCGAAAAATGTGAATCACCGAAACGCACTCATTCCTGCGTAACCTGGGGATTCACACTAAAATGGAACTAACCCTGGCAGTATCAACATTGTACCAATATTTTATCTGAAGGATTTAATTATCGGGATAATAGATTGTGCCAGGATTTGACGGTGTATGAGACTCTATTAACCATTTGTAAGGTTTCTGAATTAATAATGCGGTTGCATTTGTTTATTACGCTAGATTCCAGCCACTGGATAACAAACGGCTTTTATAATTTTGTAAACGTTGTTGCACGAGAGAGTATTTTAATTTAAAAAATAAGCAATGAAATGTATTTGGATTGTATCGTTTTTAGTTTTCGAAAAATAAAGTAAAGTGGCGGTTCGTTGAGAACTGGAGGTGGTTTCTTGAATTCTATTTTTCTAACATAAGCAAAAGGCAACGGCTCACATTTGTGCGGGGAAACCGATTTCGATAGAAGAGGAGAAATGTTTGCGATTAAAGGAAGCAAGAAAGAAGATTTAAGGCGGGTGTTGGAAGAAATGGGTGAAACACCAAATGCTACCGCGAAAGTAGTGGATTTGAGGAAGGATATTGAAAGCAACCAACGCTATATTGAAGATCCGGAATTTTGGGAAGAGTTTTTGATTACAATAATAGAAGAACGGAAAGCTGCTGAAAGTGAGGAAAGGGAAGAGAAACAGAGGGAAAGGGAAGAAATGGAAAGAGAAAAACATAGAGAACATGAACTGCAGATGGAAGAGAAACAGAGGATAAGGGAAGAGAAACAGAGGGAAAGGGACGAAATGGAAAGAGAAAAACATAGAGAACATGAACTGCAGATGGCGCGATTGCAGCAAGGACAAAGGACAAGTAACGACGGTGGGGTGAGTTATTTTACTAATAGAATTAGCGATGAAGGAGAGAGAAGTTCGATTGAAAGTTTTGTTAAAAGTATTCGTGTACTCACAATGCCGGTTCCGGCAAAAGCGGAAAATAGGGTATTATTCTTTCAATCATTAGAACGTGCATTTGAAACCAAAAAGGTACCACCAGAATTTCGCTCAAACTTTTGATTACCTTATTAGGTGAGAAGGCGTTGAATGTACTGACTTATCTCAAAGGAGAAGATATTAAGGATTATGATACTGTGAAGGAAATGGTGTTGCGAGAATACGAACCGTCTCCACAAGCGTGTTTGCAGAACTTTACAGAGGCTAGGCGATATGCTAATGAAACGTTCTTTCAATTTGCATCAAGGTTAAATACTTTGTGGCTGTACTATTGTGATCGGAAAAAAGCACAAGAGTTGCAGACTATACATGATGTAATAGTTTCAGATCAACTTTTCAAAACTCTAGACCCAGAAATGGCAGCGTTCATTAGGATTCAGCAAGGAGAGAATTGGTTTAAACCGTTAAAGTTAGGTAAGGAGTGTGACATCTTCTTTGAGTCAAGGGAGTCATTTGAGTCATTAATGGGTGGTGGAAATCAATATCACATGAACAGAAATCGTAATAAGGTGAATTTTGAGAGTAATAGTGTAAGATACAGCCCACCATTGCATCGTAGGGGAAGTTATAGAAGTGAAGATTTCAGAGGAACAAGACCACAAGCATGCTTTATATGTGGACGAACATCACACCTAGCCAGGAATTGTTTCCAGAAATGTGTCAACGACAGGGGATCACAAGATGAAAGTAAAAGAAGCGATACAGAAGAAGATAAACAAGCCAGTAGGGAAGTAGTTATAGCAAAAGTCGGTGGGGAATTAGTGTCAATAAAATCAAAGCAAACAAGCAGAAGACTAAAGATGGCACCGGTGAATATAGTGAAGATTAAATATGGGCAAAAGATATTGGAAGCAATACTGGATTCAGGAACACAGATTACAGTTTTTAGAGAAGACTTGTTGCAAGAACAAAATGATGGAGTTAAAGGAAAAATTCGGTTGCAACCTGCATTTGGCGAAACAAAAGAAGCAAATCTAGCAGAAATCAAAATTAGTTTAACAGAAGAAGGTGTGGGATGCATCACTCCAACTATCACAGCTTTGGTGGCAACGTGTAAAGATTTGAATACTGACGTTTTGCTAGATATGGAAACTTATGGAGCGTTAATGAATCAAGCCAAAACTTATACGACAGGGTGCCAGTATATATGACGGAATTAGATGTAGAGGATATAACTGATGAGGAAGCAAATGAGGTAGACTCCTTAGAAGAACAGATATGTTCCGAAGAAGAAAGAGGACAAGAATTTAGGAATGGTACGGATGGAAGTCAAAGAAGGAAAGAAGTTAAAAGTGAAGCTGAGAACTTCAGAGAAGAACAGCTATCGTGTGCAACATTAGTGAAAGAATGGAGGTTTGCAAGACAAGGAAAAGGCAGATTTCTAGTTGTGGGAGGTTTATTGTACCATAACGAAAAGATTATGGGGCAGCAGGTACAACAGTTGGTGTTGCCTCTAGCTAGACGGAAAGCAGTTCTAGGGATAGCTCATGAATCGACTTGTGCAGCCCTTTTACAAATATTTTGCAGGACGGGCGTGCCAGAGGCAGTTGTCTTAGATAATGCTACAAACTTTACATCAAAATTGACTAAAGAATTTCTGGAGAAGATGGGAGCTTGACCACGTTTTTGCACTCCAGGGCATCCGGGAAGTAACGGGGTAGTAGAAAGATGGAATCAAACGTTCAAGAATATGCTACACCGTGTAATTAGAGAAGATAAGCGAGACTGGGATCGTCATATTCCTTTCCTATTATGGGCTTATAGAGAGGTTCCAAATTCTACCACCGGAGTACCACTGTTCCTTTTAATGTATGGAAGGGAACCAAGAGGACCCCTAGCTACTCTAAATTCTACATGGGCAGGGGAAATGGCTGTACCTTATAATCTAAGTAAGTCGAGCACCACATACCTGCAAGAGCTGAAGGCAAGACTTGAAATTGCAACACAACGAGCGGAACTAATTACAAAGCGGCAACAGGAGAGCTATGTGCATCAGTACAATCTGCGGAGACGCTACAAGGAGTTCAAAGAGGGAGATCTTGTAGTGGCTTTGATTCCTGATTCCACCAACAAATTATACGCTAGATCGACTGGTCCAATTGAAATTGTGAAGAAAAAATATCCAGACTCGTATTACGTGAGAATGCCAGAGAATAACTTGAGACTTTTACATGCCAATAAACTCAGGGAATACGTAGTTAGAGCGCAGACCGTGGGAATTGTGTTCGAAGATGATGAAGAGTTTGGAGAACTGTATGAAACTCCTGTATTTAAGGAAATCAACAAAAACGATTATCTAAAGGAACTAGAGACAGTATCTCATGTAATGACTTTCAAGGTGAACTAATTATGCTGTTTCATTTGATGTTGTGATTCAAATTGTTTAGCTTTCTTTTTACATAATTTTCTCTTATCAATATTTTGTGGGTATTCAGTGTGTATATGGTTTGGTTATTTTAAATTATGATTTAATATAACTCTTGGGGGGAGGTGTAAGGTTTCTGAATTAATAATGCAGTTGCATTTGTTTATTACGCTAGATTCCAGCCACGGGATAACAAACGGCTTTTATAATTTTGTAAACGTTGTTGCACGAGAGAGTATTTTAATTTAAAAAATAAGCAATGAAATGTATTTGGATTGTATCGTTTTTAGTTTTCGAAAAATAAAGTAAAGTGGCGGTTCGTTGAGAACTGGAGGTGGTTTCTTGAATTCTATTTTTCTAACATAAGCAAAAGGCAACGGCTCACACCATTCTTAAGGATAACATAATTTATTTACAACATCACGCTCTTCTTAATATTGAATGGAACACAAACAAAGAGAAGAAAATATCAAATTTATTTATCTTTAAATTCAAACTAAATTTACGACGCTCTTAAATATTTTTAAAAATTATTAATTATAGGGTTGGATATTTTTCTATAGAAGTACTTTAAACGTTATAAATTTATTCAAACAATTTTACACAGTAGTAAAATTCATCAAACAAATAGTTTGAATAATTTATTTAAATGTCTTTTTATGATGTATTTAAATTATATTTTAATGAGTAAACTTGGGACTGAGGGTGTGTTATTTTTTCCCTCTTTCTTCCTCCTTAAAATGTAAATTTACTTAGGTGAATTTTGGCCTACCTTTAAGTGCTTTAGTGTTCAGTCAAGTTAGAGAATAAAAGACGTGAATGTCAAAATATGATTATTTTTTTTCAAGTTCGGAATAAAACATGGAATAAATAATACTTACTTCTTAACCATGAGAACAAAAACTGCAAAAACCTTCATAGTAAATCAAATTACGCTTAATGTATTTCCCAACGCAACTTCGTTGGGGCCAAGGCTGTGATGAATAAACTTGTTTGTGAAGCAACATTAGCTATGGAACACATTTTCATATGCTCTTGTAAACTTTTTAATTATAAGGTGACTTGAAAAGGTTGTGGCGTACTCTATTTTATTATGAGAATACAAATAAATGATATATTAAAAAATAATGTTAGTTTTTTAAATCAAATTTGATTCCAGCACTTTTATAAAAAAACATTTAATACTTAATAATAAAAATATTTCAATAAAATTTAACACACATGCTATTCAAATATAGGGTCAAATAATGTTAAAAAAAAATTCCGTTAAATTTTTTTATCACCAGAGAGCATTTTAGGGACAAAAATAGAAGTAAATACTACTGGAAATAGAAAGTTTGGAAAAAAGTTTTGGGCCAAGAACTATATTAATAGCAATTATCCAGCAATTGCCAACATGACTTTGATGATTTTGAAAAGAATAATTCTGAAAACGCTTTTAACGAAGGTTCTACTACATGCGCAAAAATGCACCAAAATTTAATACATGCGCAAAAATTTTAAGAACCACTGAAATTCTGAATCCACTGAGAGTTAAAAAAATCTCTTCACAGCAGTTCCAATCTTATACGACAAAGACAAACTAAATATTTAAAATTAAATTATCAATATAAATTCATTCTTTACCCATTAAGAGAAAACTTTATTTCTAAAATGTAATCGAATAAACAAGTAAACTAAAATTATGACTCTTTTTATGTATTTAATGAATGTACATTTTGATGTCAAAACTAGAGGGTAGAAACATACAGAAAGATATACAGTTTAAGAAAGTGTTTTATTTCCAGAATCCATTTAAATTATAGAAGTGAGACATTTTGTTAATAATTATTAATTAATTATACAAATTTAATTATAAATTAAAAACAGTTTGGTACCACAACTTAAAATAGACAATACAGACACTTTACATATAATTAAAGTTCATGTGTACGAAATTTACTGTATCAATGCAAATTTAAAATGCATGTGTTATTTAGTATCGTGAAGATCTCCAAAGGGTTATTAATTTTAATTGCGAATAGAATTAATTGTGATCGGAGGAAATTTCAGTAAGAATTCTGTGGTAATTCGATTCCTGGTTTCAATTCTCTCGTTTGAAGTTTGCATCAATAAATCAAGATCAATATTAGAAAACAAAATTAGAAATATTAATAGCTTGCAGTTATTGAAATATGTATCTGTTTCAGCGTTAAAATGTACTTGTCAAATGTTCTTTTTTCAAATTTTTGCTTGGAATTATACGTATCCTAATAATGGTAGATTAGTTAAGGCCAGCTATTAAGATCTTTACAAATATCGAAGACGTTTATCTTTCGTCTTCTTCATCTTCATCTTCCTCATCACAAACAATTTCAAATTGTTTGTTTAGATTTTTGCTTGCGTATGCACTGGTAAACATCCTCAGTTTGCATCCTTTGGCTACAAAAAAAAAAAAAAAAAAAAAAAAAAAAAAGCTGGTTAATGAGAAAATAATCAATAGAAAAACTTTAGTGATACATAATAAAATAATGTTTCGAAGTAATATTTGTTAGATTGACAATTCAAAAATAAATTAATAGGTTTTCGAGCGGTCTTAAGAGGCCAAAAAGTGATTAAACGTTCTATATGGGGAACATCTTAATCTTCTAATCCTTATCGAACCAGGAAATTGAAAATTATTACCCAAGCCTAACATAATAAAACAAACTATCACGACATTTACCACCCTAAAAGGTAGAAATAGGGTCAGATGTTCCAAATTTGAAATAATCTAAACATCTTTTCAAAGATATTTAATAACCTAAACATCTTTGAAAATCCATATGTCCTACTTTTCATTTGGACTGGACACTGACAATCAGTAGAGGAGACCTGTGTATCTAGGGCAGCTTTTTTTCAATGCACGAAAAATTAACCCCTGAGCCGTTTAAAAATGTGAAACTGATATGCATACATTGTTTTAGTAATTACTTCCCGTTGGGATAAATATAAATACTTAAAATAATAGATTTTGGGAAATAGAAGGTTTTTAAAGAAATATCACAAATGAACGTAGGTACAAGACCTCTTTGTACCTAGGACCAGTAGCTGATGTACCTAAGGCCATTCTCTTTAAGTGAGGTTTCAGTCCATAACGAATAGAAAACAAACATACACAGATGAATTTTAGAAAAGAAACAATATAGAGTAATTATTAGTCATTGGTTTATCATATAATTACTTTAATAAATTGCAATGTGTCAAATAATTAGTGAATTATAAGTACTTGAAAAACTGATTCCAAAAAAATTAACTGTATTCATTATCGCTTTGAAGCACCAACAGATTTTGGTTTTGGCAATTTGAAAATAATAAGCAACTATGTGGCCCTTGGTACACGACATGGTAATTTCATATAAAATGCCTTCTACTAAAAATGCACAAGGAGAAAGGACTTATTTAAACATCTAATTTAGTACTTAATGTTACAAACAAAATTGTTTACTAGAATCCAAAGAAAAGTATTCGAATTAACTTTGTAAAACAATAAAAGACATGAGCTGCTAAATAATACTGCAGACCATTTAAAAAAGTTTTTCACTTATAACTTGTCACAGCTTTTTACTCTAAGATTTAAAAATGGTTGCCAAAAGAACAATTGAGTGTTACCAATTACCCAAGTGAGTTAAAAAAAAAAAAATTCGAACTAAATATTATTCAATAAAAGTGGGGTGACCCTAGGTATATGGTGGCCCTAGGTATACAAGTATCCATACACTTTAATTAAATTTAACTGTGCATAATAAATCTAAGACATCATGATTTCGATGAACCACTATTAAGTGATATAAAAGAATGAATCTTTACGTCCCTTTATCCAACTCTTCAAAAATCCAGGATGTTGAAAATTGGTGCACAAGTTTCCAAAGCTCGTAATTTTTACTAACCATCATTAAGGAGAAGAAAAAGTGTCAACCATTTCAAGTTGTGGATTTTGATGACCCAAAATGACTAAATGTTTCATATCGAATCATGAGTATTTGGCTAAGTATCACCAATATATGGTCAGAGCTTAATCGTTTATAAATTCATAAAAACTACTCATTTAAAATGAAATTTTTCTGCACTGTAAAGACTTGCAAGGCCATAAAGAATTCATACAGAAATATTATTGCATACAGAATTCTGGAGATAATTAAATTTTAAAATAAACAAATCGTCAGAATTTTGTGCAAGAATTCCCAGTCTTCTCTTAACGATCTATCTTTGGCATACTTTTGGCATACAACAGAAAATTGTATTATCAGAAAAATGCTAGTGCTACAAACACGTGGGATATGTCAAATAAAATTGCATCTAAAGGAAAAGTTTTCTTAACTTAATATTAGTTATAACCATAGGTAAGGGAAATGTGACCAAAAGAGTTCTTCAACAATAATTTCATGAGCAGTTTATATTTTTGATGAAAATCGAGATGCTTGAATATTAGACGACAGAATTTTCGAAGAACTCGTAGACTAGGCAACACGATTCTCATAATTGGCAGTGTTTCTATTAAAACTTTAACAGGAAGAGATATCATTTAATAAAAATCGCCAAACTATACATGTTGCGTATCTGAAATTGATGGAACATAATGGAAATGTTGCTAGAAGTGGAAAAAAACAACAACTTCTGAGTTATTTTCTTATTAAGTATTGTTAGTGGGGATGACAAACTCATGTTGCTGATCTAACTGATAGAAAAAGAACGCAAATTAAGTATAAAAACCATTGTTTCAGTTCAAAGGAAAGATGGGTATGAAGTGACGAGTTTCTAAAATATTAGTGTTTTATTTTTATAGAAAATTCTTTTATCCTGATTTTTACGAAGCTAAAACAGTGGCTTCAACTTCAAACAGGGAAAATAAACGTTTAACAAAAGTTTACAATCTGTTACAACAACTTGTGACAATAATATGGATTCCATTGTTAAAATTCCGAATAAGTTTTCAATTGCTTGATGTATAATTAGATTTTATTTAGATTTATTTAGATTACTTTTACAGTAGCTTCATATTAATTCCATTCACAATGACAAATGCTTTCCTTAAAAAAAAATCAATCTCCAACTTTGAGAGTCTAATTGATAAACAATGACTCAATGAATATTCGATATTATTATTATGGAAAAAAAAATTTAATATAAAAACATAAATCACCAGGAAAATACTGATCTACTGTTTCAGTAAGATCACTATAGTTATCACATTAAAGCAGTGCGTTGTTTAATGTTTTAAGCCAAAACTTACGGAGAGCGTATTTTCCAAATTCCTGAGTGCCAACATCAGCGTCGAGATCATCTTCCTCTTCTTCTTTCTCTGTACAATCCAATTCGGAATTTCCATTTAAATTTTTAACTTTATAGGCGCCAATGAACTTTCTCAACCTACAGTTGGTCACTAGAAAAAATAAAGGAAAATCGCTAATAATATAACCCATAAAAACAAAGTTTTTAATCGAAATCCTTTATATGCATTGCCAATTTCTATCTTTGTTAACACAGCACAGATTCAGAAAACTGCATGTGATTGGTGTTTGCGACAAATTTTAAATATCAAAAACATTTCTATCCCCAAAATATACAGCAAATTACATTTCAAAATTTATTTATTAAAAATGAACGTCACACTCACTCTGCACATCCAAATATCTTTAATTTATTATGATTAAAGCAATTTTATTATTTATTTATGGAAAAAAAAATCAACAGGAAAGATTTTCAACAATGGTCGGTTCAATGATATTTTAACGTGATTGGATGACGGCAAGTTGGCTTATTACTGTTCAGTAAAAGCGACCTTTTAGTGACAGTAACAGCCCCAAAATTTGATAGAATGCATTGTCATTGACATCTAATCTCTCTGCCAAGTTTCAGATCGATTGGATGACGGCATGGGGGTTAATTTGGCATCCGAAGATTTGTCCTCCATCGACACACACACACACACACATACACACACACAATCAAAGTTAAATCAAAGTTTTAATCAAACCTAAATATAATGTTGCCACTTATTGTTTCGGAATAAATTATTTTTCTTATCTTTAGCTACCATGTCAAAGATGTCCACTTTTGTCCACTCTTTTATATAGATAGTCTGTATGCAATATTCATTGTCAACGCTGTTTAAAGCAATCATCATCGTTTAAAAAATATTGGATGGGAGTAGAATTTTTATGGAATTTAGAATATAAAAAATTGGAATAGAGTACAGAATGCACGTAAGTGTATAGAGGAGCTGTTTTGGTTTAGTTGTTCAAATTAATTAAAAAAAAAAAAATGATTTCGAAGAGTATGAATTCAAAGCTTGTCATCTATAATAATAAAACCGGGCTGTGTGTCTGTCTGTGGCTCTGTGGATCTATAGAAACCTACTTAAAATTGGATTAGAGCAACACAAGAAGTTTTGGCCTTCTTATTGTATACATGTCAAACAGAATGTTAAAATTTTAATTAGTTATTTTTTAATTAACTTTTTTAATTATTTTTTAATTAATTTTTTTACAAAGTTAATTGAAACAGAGATACAGCTCTGAAATTTTCAACATAAGTAGTTTTGGACTTTTAATTGGCCTATTGAAAAACAGAATTTAAAATTTTAATTTAGTTCTTTTTTAATTAATTTTTTTAATTAATTAATATATATTTAACAAAACGATATCTAGTAGGGCTACAGTTCTGAAATTTTCAACATAAGTAGTTGTGGCCTCCTAATTGGACTTTTGAAAAACATAATTTTAAATTTTTATTTAGTTCTTTTTTTTTAATTAATTTGTTTACTTTTATTTTTTTACTATAAATATTTTACAGAACAATTTGTAATAAAGCTATAGCTCTGAAATTTTCAACATAAGTAGTTTGGGTCTTCTAATTTTCCTTTCCACAAACACTTGTTAAAATAATTTTAAAGGGGTGTTGTATTATTAACGGTATTAACGGTGATTTTTTGTGTGTGTCTCGACAGGGGAGGGGCTTCTAATATTAAGGCTTTACGTAGCAATTAGATTTTAGTGCGTGAAGCGAGCTTATGCTTACGCAACAATGAACCTTTCAGGGAGAGAAGCGAGCCTATTCTTGCATAGTAATGAACCTGTTAGCGAGTGAAGTTAGCCTATACTTATGTGTCAATGAAATTTTCAGCGAACGAAGTGAGCTTGATTTTGCGTACCGATGAACCTTCTTGCTAGTGAAGCGCCAAAAACTGGACCCTATACAACAATGACGTAATTCTGCAACGCAGTGCCTCACAGTTAGCTAAAATATTACACATGTTAAAATTTCGTAACGAAGTACGAGTATTCAGCTAGTAAAAAATAATTTCAGAATTTATATCTACACGAGATAGATTTGAGAATTAAATAGTTTACATCAAACCAGTGGCATATCCGCACTCGTCTTTATATATATATATATATATATATATATATATATATATATATATATATATATATATATATATATATATATATATATATATATATATATATATATATATATATATATATATATATATATATATATATATATATATATATATATATATATATATATATATATATATATATTTTGGGAGATGGGGAAAGGGAGAGATTTATGAGATTACTTTTTTGAAGTATATTCATTTTTGAATTTTTGATGAAAATGAAAGAATAACAGTTTTTTTTAAATTAACACACATTTTAATCACTCTACATTTTTGTTTAATAAATGAAGAACAAATTAAGCAAAGAATTTAGTTAGTTTTCAAGAGATACTCAACTTACTAATTACTTGTTTGCAATATTGTTCCAAACTCGAGCTTTTTAAATTTTTTTTTATCTAGAATCAAGAAATTTAACGTAATTTTTCTCGATTTTCGGGGAGAACTGCAGCCCTATCAGCCCCCCCTCCTCCTTTTGCATCAAACTAATTAGGATGATATCAGGATTTAATACTGCATTTTATAAACCAATCAGTGTCATACATAACGGCTTTTTTTGACAATCACTGTCAAGTATAACAATGGTTTCTTTTCCAATATTATTTTAGTATTTGTGTTAATTTGCATTTTAAGATCTTGAACATATTTTTAGAAATTGAGCAGTTTTTTTAAAAAGTTATTTTTTTAACGGAAAATATCATACACAGTTAGCTAATTTCAATGGCATTATTACATTTGTAAAATAAGGGTAACCTCTACTAATGCTTTCAACGCCTGTCTGTATATTTGTTCATTTATAACTGAGATTTTCAGTAAAATATTCGTAAACTAATGTCAAAACAATTGTTAATAGAAAAACTTCCCAATCCTGCAAACTGTATTTCACGAAAATGAAATTTAATTAATTTTTTATATTGTTTAAATTTAGAAAACAGTTCGGAATTTTTTTTGTGAAGGACTTTCTCGAAGGCTTTTTTTATGGGAACCAAGTTACTCTATAAGAAATTCAACGCCCTATGCAACAAAACAGTTGAAGACAATTTACTAAGAGGAGAAAACCCCTCTTAACCGCAACGAAAAAAATACAAAGTGTCTGTTATTTAAATTTAAATAAATATCAAGATTATTAACTGTTCAGTTTTACGCACTTATTTGTCAATTACAGTTTATCCTGTATAGCCCATAGTCATTTGCGTATAATTGCATAGAAGGATACTGAAATCATAATGCAGTAACAATTAAGTGAATTGAGTTATTTGGTGTAGTTTAGCGTGTAAAAACTTATATGTAATGACAGCAGTTAGAATTCAAATTTGGTGAATGGTGAATGTTATTTAACAAATCCTTTTGAACGATTTTGCATGAGATTATATATGGTGAAAAAAATTTCTAAAATATTTACAGAATTAAATGTAAACATAATTTAAAATCTAGGGAAAAAAATTAAATAGGATGCTTATTTAAAAGTTAAATTACAAGGTTCATCTGTAAATTCCTTTTCTAAAGAACTTTCATCATTATCTTCGAAATCTTCTTCATCTTCCTCTTCAGATTCATCACATTCCATTTTTCTTCTCGAATTTAAATACTTAGTGGAGAATTCGATTAGCTTACATTTAACAGCTGAAAAATATGGTTAAATAATTCATTTGAAATTTTATTAAAACAATTAAAATAAAAAAAAATTATACTGTAGCAGTAACTATCAATGAAAGTTCATTTTTGTACCATATTGATTTTGCTGGTTTCATCTAATAACAAAGAAATTGATACAAGAACATTAAACAAATGTAACTTTTACTACAAAATAATATATCGACTAGAGTCAATCGCCATTGGAAGTTATGGATATTGACATCATAGCCTTTCTACATAGGGGAAGTATGGAGTTCAATCACATATTAACCAAAGATATAGCAATCTAGCTAATTAAAGGAGCAATGTGAGTGATTTTAACCCATAAATACCACTCTGTAATTAATTAATCCCGTTGGAAGCCCATAATCTTCATACTATAAAGACTCTTCAGAATTTTACAGAAATAAATAAATTTTGTCTATATGCGAATTCTCTATTTAGAAGGAATGAAATATGTATGAAAGGTTTTAGTGACACTTGGTGGCAAGTATCTTGCCAAGATATCGATATTATAAACATAACGATATAAGTAATAAATGGTTTGTTAATTTTGCAAGATTAAGTAACAATAAGTCCGTCTAGTTGGTGATTCTGATAGCACAATTCCTAAAAAGTTCCATCTATTTCCCTTGGGAATCAAGGCATGAATTTCGTATGTAATTACTTTGAAATCAATTGGATGTATCTTCATATCAACTGGGCCTTTAATTAATAAAAAGGATTTATCTGCTTGGATTCCGATTGAATAGAAGTTATGCATGACGATGTCACAGTAAACTGTTATACAACAAGGAGTAAACGAACTATGTGCTTGTGATTGGCTGGATATATTATTTCGTGCTTAAATTTCTTTGAAGATATCTTGTTATTGGCTTGATTGATATTACTTTAGTTGCTACATGTTCAATATAATCATTTGCCCAAGGTTCTTTGATAAATAATGTGTGTTTATAGTACAGAAAATTAAGGAATGTTGACTTTAGATGGACAAAGAGAGCCATAGTATAAACTTCTTATATTAGAGCATTGATTTGTAGAAGAAAAGAAAAAAATAATCACTCTGCTTGAATGCATTAAATAATACCGGTTAACATGGTTCGGGCGTTGCCAGAAATACTCCAAATTTTTGGTAAGTGTAACGTGGATTTAAATATGGAATAATATGAAAAAAGATTACTTTTATTACTTTACTTTCAAGTTCCAAGTACTTCGAATATTAAACAACTGAAAAAACTACTTTAAATAAATTCAGCTTCAAAAAGCAAGACAAATGAATGTAAGAATGTCTTACATTGCCCGGGCATCAAATGGTAAATATCAAGAAAAAAACTTGAATTTTTTTTATACTAATTTTTCTTAATTTAAAGGATAGAAGTACTGTTTTAACAGAAGAAAAAAAACAAGGACCGTAAGATAATATTTATATCTTCATGACTGCTGAAAGTGTTTTTGCGTTTAATGCATTTGCCATCAAAACAGTAAATTATGGGGTATAAATTACTTTTTTTTATATCCTGTCGGATACTTTAAAGTGTAGTGTTTACTATTTAATGTGAATAATCCATATATAAAGTTCATATTAGGCCAACATTACAGCTATATACTTTCCAAGTAGTCTTTAAGTATTCTTAATATTGTCAAAGAGAAATCATATTACTATACTCCTGAACACTTTCTGGATGCTCTAAGCATTTTTAGTATATTTGTATTGTACGATTTGTCACTCAAAATATGTTTAGGAGCATTTATAGTTTTTTGTCTACCAGAATGCTCTAATTTATAGAAATTCTATACAATAAACACTATTTGGTATATAAACCATGGATACTAAAAGATTAGAAAAGTTCAAAGCACACCTATTAAATTAAAATGATCATGTTTGCGTCGACTTTTAGATTTTATTCAAGCTGGTATAAAACATCTACTCACTTCTCTTCGAGCGTTTCAACCTTACGATGGGAAGATCTACATCCTCGTCAGCATCTTTACATTCACACACAGGGCAAGGGCTATCGTTGGATGTTTGAATTGTGCAATCAGATGGGCATTCGGGATCTTTACACTCAGGTGCTTTTCCTTGAAAAATAACACCACCTGTAGGAAAAAGGAAACATTTTATTTTCTAACAAATATATCTTCAGATTTTATGTTCATGTTGAATTAGTATTTTAATTATACCTATAATTTTTTAAATATTAGTAAAATTTTTGAAAATTAAATTAATTTTGCATCCATTCAATTCAACCCATTCCACTTTACTGACCAACAGTTAGAAAAAATATACCGTAAAATTAAGCCAATTTGAAAAAATACCATGTTGTGTTTAAAATGCTACAAAACTGACGTTTTAGCTATGGATTTTTTTCATTGTTTATATATTAGATTTAAATCATCTATAAATATATTTGCATTTATTCTTAATCATTCTGATTTAGATTGGTGACTCATAATAATTATGTTTTAACACTAAGATAATGATTCCATGAAGTTTCACATTATTGAATTATAAATACTACTATATATTTCCCTTTATTGGAGAAAAAAAATTAGTAAAATAATTGAAAAGTCTTCTCTAACAATATATTGCATAAAGTTTTTTAATTAGAGACTGGAACGGCAACAATAATCGATCACGGAGAGGAATTTCGTTAGCAAAACAACATGAAATGCACTCTCTAGATAGTGAAGACAAATGAAGCCAGTTTTCTCGGTCTATGGTTCATCTTAAAATTTGACCTTTTATTAACTCAGTGTTGGTAATGATATCCAATGGCTATTTATTAAAGAGACTCTACTGTTTACAGAGCTTTGTGATCCAAAATAAAAGATGAAATTTTGTGAATCAATCAGGATTCCAAACAGTCAAGTTGAAAAACTTAATAATTTTTAAGTACAATTCTTAACGCAATATTCTACTACGGAATCCTTGCAAATTATTCTAAAGGCTGGATCTCATTTTACTGATATTTTTTCGTTCCCTAATAGTTATTGTAATTGCTAAGATAATTAACGACATTTTATACAATGTAATGTTGTTATACACATATTAAAGCACCCAGGTAACACAGCTATATTAGCCAATGTTGGAAACAGAGGTTCTGGAAAGATTGGCCAATCCATATCGAAACTCAAGCATCGTCCCAAAACATACATTTTTTTTTTTTTAGTACATATGTCAAAACCATCTCAAAACCTATTATTTTATGCCTCCGTCCTTTCTATAAAAAATTATTTCAATTTTAAAACTCTACAAAAACTCTGCACCAAAAACAAACTTTCAGTATATTTCCCCCGGCACTGTGTGAGATTGGCCAAGCTCGGTAGCAACGGTTAGACCACTACTATCACCTTTGAGATTGACTGGTGTTGAGCAATATTGTCCAGCGTATTTGTACTATTGGGGTAGTTAGGTTTAGTTAATATATCAAACAATTGTCAAAATATAATCTCAACCTCCTATTTTTTTTCCTTTTTCTTTTTTCCAGTGTGCATGGATTTTGTTCTTCTCTTTTTAACTAACATTCAACACCGAGATTTTTACTTCATTAAAATACTTATATTTATTGTGTTTTTCCATAAAAATTTCCTAATAAAACAAGATTAATTTCCAATAACATGTTAACATATGAACAAAAATAGCAATCATACTATTTTTGTTCATTAAAGAAAATAGCATGATTGCTATTTTTATTCATGAAAGAAATTCATGAACAAAAATAGCTTTCTCTTTTAATAAATAATAAATTAAAAATAATTTATTTAAGTTTAAAATGTACTATACACTTTAAAAAAAAGTTTTATCTAGTACATTTTGACTCTTGAGATATCTGACAAATTAATTATAAAATTCAAAACCCAGCAAACTATTCCCTGCACTAGAATATAGAACAGTTTATTATTGAACAAATATTTGGAAATAGCAGATTATAATTTTGCTATTACTATGTACTTGATCCTATATATGTATATGCATAAAGACTTACAATTATGACATGGACGTTCATAGATCTTCATATGTTTTGGAGGTTTGTTTAACAAATACCTTGGTATAAGTAGTGTGTGAGTTTTAAAACAAAACAACAAATATTTAATATTGTTTTGAAGTGGAGAGATATCCCATTTTCCCCACTAGATTTTCGTGAACAGAAATTCGAGTTTTTTCGTCCGCTTATTGAAGAAAGTCCACACTCGTTTCATAGCTTGTCGTATTACCGAACAATTATTATATCATTAATTAAAATTCATAACTTGTAAATGCTAGCTCTTACTTAACTTACTTAAAGCTTATCACTATTGAATAAGTGCCATTCATTTAAGAATACATAACAGAGGAAAGAAAAACATACGGACATTTCAGAAAGTAATACTTACATTGTAGCTGCGTAATAGTCACCCATATCACCAAAACGGATAGAAGCTGCATAACTGATCGCACATTTAAACTCAATAACTAACTTGATTGCAACGTAAATTAGGTAAGTGTATGTTACATAAGACATACCTGTTTGTGACGTCAGATACAAAGTGTCCATGTATGATAAATGGTAAATAATGAGACTATTATGAGTTACTACTTTATGGCATTGAAAGAAAGAAATCTTCATTATTATTTAAAGAAAACCATTGTATTTTTATCAATAGTAGTTAGCATATTTAGAACTACAGGTTTTTCTAAACCTTGTCACGTTCTCAACTAAATTAGCGTCTTGCATTTTTAAGATTACTTCATGAGAAGATTTTCTGTTGTGATATCAAAACGTTGACTACAAAGACAGTTAATCCTATAATAAAGATTTTTTTTTCTTAGTTGCAATGGATTGTTCTTTTCTCATTTAACATCAATATGATTATTAAATAAATAATATCAATTGTTGAAATTCATATATACGAAGACTTAATGCGTTTCAAATAACGATACATTTTTAGCTTCTATACTATACTAATCATGTAAGTAGCTATCAAATTTGTCTGCCCTAGGGTAAACAGAGGTCAGCATTTTTAGACAAAAAATAATGCTACAGATTAATATAGTATGTCAAATGAAAAGTATTGATTAGTTCCTATACTAAGTTCTAATTGGAAGGTTGACGCGTCCTCCCTTTTGAAGAAAATACCCATGTGTCTCCCCACTTCTAAAACTACTGAAATTCATCCCCGCACTTTTAAAAGCACTCAATAAGCCTAAAAACTACTAATGAAAAATAACATTAACTTTTAAATGCAGTGACACTGAGGAAAAGTGATTTATTTTTACATTTGAAACTTAGAAACTATTTATGGTATATGTATCATATTATTATAAAAATGTATTGTACTACTTTGTATAAAGATATAAGCATTTTTACTAACAAATACAGTTACACTTGGTCAACTTTTAACTTTGGAGGAACTTTCTTTTCAGTTAAATTTCTATTTTTGTTTTATATTAAGACAAGCTATTTTTTTAAAAAAAATCTTTTAGAATTCTCTATTAATTTAATTTCATGATTTAAGTATTATTTAAATCTAAATAAACAGTTATGTTTTTAACAATGAATCATTACTTTACTTTATCTCTTACTTCCAAGTAAAATAACTGTTTCCAAATATTCAATAAAATAACGATAAATTTTGGACCTTTGTTTAATGTTAATATTAGGAAATATAAATTATTTCTTTACTAGTTAATTATTTTACTATAAGTTACGAAATTTTAAAATTTATCGTTGAAGATGGGAGAAGGAAAAGGTTGAGAGTGGGGGGGGGGAGGGGTTAACTTGCCACCATATTTTGTGCCTCCCAACACTTTTTTCACCACTTCTACCACTGTTGGTGAGTAGTAAACCAGAAAAGTGTATCGATAGTGCCTCAGGGTAGCATCTAGATGGAAATATGTATCAAACTCTCCAGTTCAGAGATATATTTTTACTTATAAGAAAAACTTCACGTTGGCAGGACTTTTCTTTCAAATAGCTTCAACCTTAACATAGTGAGTTTTGTTTATTAATTGTTGTCAAATTGTACTTGTTTTGTATGTATGTACTGATGTACTACAATAGCAACGTGTGTAGAATTTGTTTTTTATTGACAGACATTGACACCATCCAACATATTTTTATCAGTGACTGATTGTATTCGACATAAATAATGAAAAAAGTTTTAAAACAAGCTAAGAAATAAAAATTGAAAGGGGAATTTTGAATTGTGTCCAAAATAAAAAAATTTAACATTATTGAAACACTAATGAAAGTATTTAAAATTATTGTAAAATATAAGATGTATGTTATTATTTATTATTAAGTTTATTATTTATTATTAAGTTTATTATTTATTATTAAGTTTATTATTTATTATTAAGTTTATTATTTATTATTAAGTTTATTATTTATTATTAAGTTTATTATCGTTTAATGTTTTATTATTATTTTATTTTTAAATTTATAAACTGTGCAAATTTATTCATTTTAAATTTATTTTCATTTCGTATTATTTGTTACTAAGAAATGTTAGTTTGAAAATGAAAGTTTATGTGATAAAATTTCAAAGAAAGTTTATTTTCTTAAATATTCCATTGTCTCCCTTTTAAAAATGGTTATTTATACGAGAACAATAAAAATGGTATCGTTGTATCTTAAAATTGGATGGAATTAAAACGAAATAAAACATGTTATTTAATCCGCATTTTCAGAGGAATTTCATAATGAAATTAAACACATAACATTTCAATTGTATAATTTAGACACTAATTATTTGTGAGACATTTTTATTTTAATATTCATACTAACATAACTACAACAATTTGCAAAATATAAATCACGATTTTTTTTTATCATTTGCAGAAAAAGTTACAGAAAGATTTCCTTTGAAAGGGTGCAGTCGAGGAAGGTTGCGTTTGAGATAGATGATCTCACTCCATATTGAATTAAGACATTTAATAGAAACTTAGGTACACTATTTACAACAAAGGTTTTAGAAGGAGGAACCACACACACGTACTACTCTCTCTGATGATCGCGGCAGTCTAGTTTGTTTCTAGGCAGGATTCGCCGATACTGATATAAATATCACGTTCACAGAGCGTGGGAGCATAGTTAGGCTTGTGTATGGTATTCCACGGGCCCAGCACCTTGAATCATTCAGTTTGAAGACCCCATATGAAAGAATACAGTAATTTTTTTTTATATAGTACTAATGTCTCATCTTTTGTTTCTTTTTTTAGATATTATAGAGGGCAAACTGTGTTTAAACATGATACGCCAAATGCATACGAGCAAAATTACTGAGAGTGTGTATTATAAGTAAACTAGAATTATTAAAGCCCATTCTTCGTCAACTTTTTATTGAGATGTGGCTACTCATTAATAAAAACCGGTTGTCGCATTTCAATCCATCAGCTCATGAAGTTATCATTTTCTTTAAATATTGTATTTCACCAACAATCTTTCCTCATTTGCAAGATAGCATAAGAAATTATCTTATCTTAAAAAGCCTTGAAAGTTTCTCTCCATGTTGAGTTTAAATGGTTTCTTTTCCATCTTTTTTATTTTACCCTTGGAAATCATATGCATAATTTCTTCAACTGTTTTCTTTTTACATTGATTGCCTCAAGTTACTTTACTAAAAAGCTTACCCTGTTCAAAAATTTCAGCACGATGTAATCTTGACCTCGCACATAACTATTTGTGTTTATTTTCTTAATATTTTTCAAATTTGATACTGTAACAAGTAATTTTTTTTCTATTAAAAAATATTCGTTACATGTTGTGATAAATCATTAAATAAAACCAAGTAATATAAAGAGTATCATCTTCTAGAACCTTGATTGGTTGATTAATATTTATTCAATATTTTAGAAAACATTGACAAATATATTTCTCAAAAGTTTAAAACGTTTAGATTGTATGCTAATATAAAAATACATTTCAAAACTGTAATGGTTTTATGTTTATAAATTGTTTTTAATTTACTGCTTTTACTCATTTTTATTTATAGTTTATTGATTTTATTTTTTCAATTCTTTCTTTTTATTTATTTGTATAAATGCAATATTTTTAAATAAATTGTAGATAAATTTTCTTTGGTCACAAAAAATATTTATGAACTGTAACGAAGCTTAGTAATTTTAAATCTAAATTATTGATTCCTTTTACTCATTTATTTTTATTTTTAATCAATTAAAAAACTTCTAACTTTTTGCTGTAGATACTTATGTATTTTGTCCAATTTTATAACTATGTTGAAATATGTCGATATTTTTAAACACGAGATTTTGCATATGTTATAGTAGTTATTTTATATTAACGACTTTGTCCCTATGGGACAATTTTATTCTCTATAAATAATTGTCTTAGTATGATTAATCGGATTTCTAATTATTATTTTTTTCAGAACGGATCTACTTCGCTTTAATTGGGTTCGGTACATGACAATTTTCAGATTTTTAAATTTTGAGTTAAATAATATTTAAATTCTTTTCTTTAAAATGATACATCATTTACTATAAAACATATAAGTGTGTTTCTGATTTATTTGTCTATTGGATACAAAACAACATTGAACTTAAAAAAAGAGTTGGAATGCATTCATAACACAAACCCAAGAAACAACTGTATAGAAATAGAAATTATTTTCTACATAAAATGACATTCTGAAAAAAAAAAAAGAAGAGGTTTATTGAAAAATTAAGGGTTGATTTTATTAAAGTAAGAATGAAAAACAGGTTTGAAAATTCAAAATTGCTTGGCCAGTCAATGCCGTCCAATTTTCCATTTCGGGCAGGCGCATATTGGGCAGCCTCCCTCCACATTCTTAATGCGACAGAAACGTTTGCATTTGGGTGGGGCACATTCGGGTTTGCACTCGCAGATTTCGCACCCGTTTTCGTCCAAGCCCTTTTCGCAATTGGGACCTTCACAAGGCAACATTGGAGGGCATTTCTTCTCGTCTACAAAAACAGAAAAAGAATGGAATGGATCACATAGACAATGAAACCATGAGCTTTTATAGAAATTGTAGGAAATAATGTTAAAAAATCTACTTTTAAAATCATGGAAAGACATAATGGAAAAACAAAAACTATACTAACATCCAAAACTTATACACCACTTTTCCGAACGATATATGTAAGACACTATTCTGGTGTAAGATCTCTGTATTTAGAAACTATTTTCTTGAATACAATGAGTGCATGAAATGATAATAATGCAGAGCGGTTAATGGAAGAAGTACAAGCGTATACAGATTAAATAAAAGTGCAAATTGGTACAATACTATCAACTAGGTACCATACAAATATTTTCAACAAATGAAAACAAATTGAAAAGTTGTGTTTTGAAATAAAACAAAACACAACAAGTATCCAGTTTGATCACCAATTTGATACAATATTATTGCTTAAAAATATTATTTAGAGTTTTATATTGACATTTACTGCCACTATAACGTTTCTTTTAACATGTTTTAAGAAGTGCAACATTTACTAAGAATTTTTTTTAACAAGAACTTTATTAAACATAATTGGTTCTTGAATGTCAAGGAGCGCATGATAGTCCAGAAAACACATAAATATATTTATGAAATTTATAATGAATAATCAGAAAACAAGAACAATTACACACAAGCAAGAAGAAAAACGTACACAAAAAAGAAAATAAATGAAAAGAATAGAAAAGTCTGGTAACAATATCAGGATACAGGCAAACTGTAAATTGTTACAACAATAAAGTGAGCAACATCATTAGTTCAAAACTTTTTAATAATTTATCTCTCTTAATAATTATAATTTTTATAAAGAGATTTTAGTGGTGTTTCTACATTCACGTTTAATAAAGGTTTTTTAATTAAAAAAAAAAAAAAAAAAAAGATTTCTATTATCAACAGATAGTGTATGATCAGGAAGTGAATAAAAATTTTTGGAACTAAGTATTTTTAAAGTTTTTATAAAAATGTTTTTTATTTGCTTTTGGAATACTATAAATGGGTATTTTTATAAGACTATAGATTACAGAGCCATTAAGGATGCAAATTGCTTTTTTTTTTTTTTTTGCAAATAAAGTAGTGTACAGTATACATAAGTTTTCCTAGTGTTTAATAATGGATTAGCAAAATTTTTTGGTGAGTTACCACCTACCATTTAAATGAATTTATTTTAAGTATATATCAACGGTCGAATATTATTTAAATTGTTACCATCCCAAGGAAGCTATTAGCGTACAATTAATTGAACTCAAGCCAATACAATTGTTTATGTTTCAAATCTGATGAAAATTCTGCCAGTCAGGACGATAATTGAATCGACTACTGCAAAAAAGGCTCAACACGGAAACTCAATGGACATGACAAAAATTAATCTTTTGATGGTTACTATAGAATAAAGCACGACTCTGAACACATTACTTTGCTTCAGCAATACAACAAGTAATATTTAAGAAAATTACAAATGTTTTTGATAAATAAATTGGACTTAGCAATTTTCCCAGTTGTCCCCTTTTTTTACAATAATTTATTCAATTAAGACCGTGCAAAATGTCTTGAAAATCCATCATATCTTAATAATCTGTAAAGTAACATCTTCTAATGGCTCAAATGAGACACTAATTCCAGTATATAGCATAGATACTGGAGTATAAACCGATAGCTATCTATAGGGGTTTTTGCAAACAATTCATGCATAAATTGAAAGAAATGTCTCATTTCCTCTTTTGCATACTTGTAAAATCCGAACATATGCCATGGTTGAATCATAAAATGTAAAAAAAGAACATGTCAATAAGTTTTCAATTGGTCATGACCCCTTTTTACATTTAGCGATTCAATGTTAACCCACTGGCGGTCATGCACTTAAATATGCAACATTTGATCTTCAGTTTTTCCAGCAATACACAACATATCTGAATTTATAAATGAAATTTAAAATAAAATATTTTTATTATGATGATGGTTTATAACCTTTCTAAAACAAATGAATAAAACATATTTAAAAAAAATTATATATTTGAATTAGAAATATAATTTCAAAATTATTGCAGGGAAAACAACTGTAGAATGTCTCCCATTCCCTGGACCCTCAGTGGATTAAAGTCAAGATATCATGACCAATTTCTATGCATCCACACAAGGGGTAAAAAACGCTTATTAATTACAATCTTCATTTTATTTTCCAATCAAATAAAAATCATCGTTAAATTAAATGTAAATTGGTGATATTTTATTTAGAGAGTGATTTTTTTTTAAATTTTTTTCCACAAACATTATTGTCATTAAAAGTCCAAACAGTTATAATTTACTAACACACATCGGTGATGAAAATGTCCATGGCATCGTCACCCAGGAAGTCACAAGTCTCTTTAGCAAGTTTCAGACTCACCTTCCTCAATCTTTTTGCATTCACATCCAGGACATGGCCCATCATACACCTCTTGAATAAAACATCCTGGTTCGCATTTAGGAGGAGCGCATACTGGTTTCTTCACTAAAAAAAAGAAGAAAATGTTATAAACAATTTGAATTAACCGGATGTATGAAACGTAACCAAAGAAAATTTGATTTTGAAAGTTTTAATTTAAGATGAAATAGGATAAATGTAACCAGGCTTTGGCATAATTAGTTTTTGATTTCAATTACTTTTACAAGCAGGAGAATAAAAGTTGGCATAATCATACGTGACCCTTGTTTTAGGAACATTTTCGTAGAAGGGTAATTTTTTTTTTAAATGTTGGCAAATATATATATTTTTTTGTTTTGTTTTCAACTCTCTGACGCGTTGCTGATTTTATCCTAACGGTAAGAACAAGAAAAATATTTTAAATTTTTTAAGCTTTTTAGAAGCACAAAACCACTTTTATTAAATAACATTTTGTTAGATTCAAATTTTAAATTAGATTTTGTTTTATAAATTAAAAATGTTTTTAAGCAGTGAACACGATAGCATTTTTTCATGTTTTTAGGTTAATTATCGACAGTTCAGTTTAGAGTTATTCATCCGCCATTCTTATTCAATTTATGATCTGAATATTTATTTCAATATATTTATTTGATTGAAGTTTGATTTAATTAAGAATATATTCTAAACTTATGTAAAGCATTATTAATATTTTAAGCTAGTTTTTATTCTTTGTCAAGTTATTTTGACACATCTATAACAATTCGTCAAATAAAATAGGAACAATAATTTTTAAAAAATATATTTAGAATGGGTTTTTTATTTAATATTTTTTTTTTTTTTTTTTTTATATGTATATATATTTAAGTTTCTTTTCTTAAAGGAAACTAAAAACTGTTTGGTATCAAAGTTTAACTTAGATTTTATGAATAATAATAAATCAAAATTAACTTATTAAATGAATGACTTCAATGTTCATTTGAAGATATTTGTTTGATTGAATTAAGAATAAAAAAGTATTTAAAAATTATTACTAATATTTTAGCTAATTTTTAGTCTTTGCAAAGTTATTTTGGCACATCTATAGGAATTTTTCAAGTAAAATAAAAACAATGATCATTTAAAAATATAATTAGAATGAATTTTTCATTTATTTAATCAAAACCTCTTGTATGTGTATATATTAAAGATTTTTTATTTTAAAGAAAATTAAAAACTTTTTTTTATCAAAATTTAAATTATATTAAAAAAAAATCTTATTCATTGTTAGGAATAAACAATACTAAAATTATCGAGTAAGATAATTTTTATAGTAATATTTTTTTATGAGTTAATATCGAAACTGACGGAATATTATTGTCAATACTGAAGTGGGCAAATATGTTCAAAATTTTAATTTATTAAATCACTGATGTCGAAATTAGCTTACCTTCCGCTTTTTTGCATACACATCCGGGGCATGGTCCATCAAATGTGGCTTCCACTGAGCAGTCTGGAGGACACTTTGGCGGGGAACATAATACCTTAGGAATTTCATCCTCATAATCTGAGAAGAAAAAAATTACTGTCAATTCTACGTTAGTAAAAATTCTTGTTTATGGTCATTAAAAGGAATCACTGTATGCATCACTTAAAAGGAATAACGTCAACCTTTAGGGTAATTACATTTCTTTCTAGAATAACTGATTATTTATAATATATACAATATACAATAATAATAGCATTTTAAGTAATAATTTATCATGGGTTAAATATAACTAAATATAATATATAATATATAACTCATTATATATTATATAATAAATATAATATAATATGACATGACATGACATGACATAATATAATATAATATAATATAATATAATATAATATAATATAATATAATATAATATAATATTATATAATATAATATAATATAATATAATATAATATAATATAATATAATATAATATAACATAATATGTTAGAGCAAAATTTGTAAACTGCAAACAAATGTTTTTGTGTAATCATCTCATCAAATGCCAAGTTGGTTTATACGATAATTTGTTTAAAGTTTTCGTGCTATTTAATAATTTCTAATAAGGAAACAAATGCAATTTTTAATAAAAATAATCCTTGATAACATAACTTCCTAGATATATTTTCCGTTAAAATCATCGCAATAGTTAAAAAAAATAAATTAATCGCTCAATATTTTTCGACCATTGTAGCTAAATCCCGTTTTAAAACTTTCACTAAAATTTTTTTACCTTTTAAAGAAATACAATTCAAATGTGGAATAAATACAAGATTTTTTAAGAAGAATTTAATTTTTTTTCCAGCTAATAAATATCTACTGTATACTTTTTGATAAAAATATTTAAGAAGAAGCATTGCAAATTTAAATTTTAAAGCCCTTCATAAAGAGTGGAACGAATTCAAACTATCTAATGCGATAGTAAATGCTCTAAGCCTGTACCAAACTCACCTTCCTCAACCTTTTTGCATTCGCAGCCAGGGCATGGTCCATCGTACACCTCTTGAACAAAACATCCCGGACCACATTTAGGAGGTGCACATACGGGCTTCTTCTCTAAATACGAATTATATATCCGTTAATTTCATGCTAATCATATGCTAAACATGGCAAAGTTTCGGTAATTAAATTTATAACATTACCTTCTTGTTTCTTGCAGTCGCATCCGGGGCATGGTCCTTTATAATCGATTTCAATTTCGCAGCCGGGAGGACACTTCGGAGGATCACAGATAATTTTCTTTTCCACTATATCTCCGATGTCTAAAGATGATCAAATTAATTCATTAGGCGTAAAAATATCGCTCAATATTCATTTTGTTTTAATTACTTCTGAATTTAATTGCAATGATTTTTAAAACGTTAGTTATTGGGGTTAAATATTATTTAAAAAACAACAACAAATAATTAGGTTATGCAACAAAATGTTTCAATATTTATATCATGTAGTTTGAAACGGTTTAAGCTTATTGTTGATATAATGAAGAAAGGACGGATCAGGGTCATTAGTCTAATAAGGATTCCGAATGATAAGAAATGTTAAACAAATTCTAACAGAAACATTTCATATGAAATTTTTTAAAGTTAGACACACAAATGTGCATAACTTTCCAAAAGTTTTGGACTGTTTCTGATTCTTTTAACTTCAATTTTCAAACAAATGTTACATCGTGCAAATGTAAATAAGCTATTTGTCAGAAATGGGGGTTTAATCTTTAACTTAATATTTATCAATTTGAAGTTTTTATAGAAGGAAAAAAGAAATCGTCACAAGAAAACACAGTTCAGAAATTATACACAAAATTCTGACTCAATACGAAAGTCCTCAATTTGTAAAATGGGTGGTTACAGATTGCAAGCTAGCACAGGTTTGCATTTTTTCCCTTTCAAACTTCGTAATTTTAGTCTAACGTTAGAACACAGAGAACATTGATTTTATCTATCTACTTTCATTAGTATGCAGTAATGATATTTAAATATCAGACATTATATTTACGACACACTTTCTTAACAAAGCAATAAATAGAATATTGAGAATAGTTTACGATAATGACCTTCCTCTTCCTTTTTACATTCACATCCGGGACAAGGACCTTCGTAGATCCTTTCCACGATGCAGCCAGGTGGACATTTAGGTGCATCACAAGCTACTTTTCCGAGGTCTAAGTCTTTTTCTATATAAAAATAAAATACGTTGATAACAACTGGTTAGATAACTTTTTGTTGAAGTTTGAATTTTATTTAAAATTTATGTTTTTGTAATTCAAACCATCATATTTTAATTACTTAGACACTCCAATAAATTTTCAGTTTAGATTTTTTAACATGAATGCCAATCAAATTAAGGGATGCAACCAGTAAAAATCAACTTTGGCCGAATTGATCATTTGGCTTTTAATCTACCCGATGAGTAATAAATATAATTTTAAATATAGGTGAGATTGTTAAATTAATTTATTATTATTTTGTCTTCGGTTTCAAGCTCCAAAAAAGGCATTAAACAAAATTGAATATTTTTGTTACCTCTTCCTTCTTACCTTCTAATTGAATTTAAAAATATTTTTCATCTGACTAAAAACAGATATCAAATCAAGAGAGTTTCTTGAAGCATAAGTATAAAGTTAAGCTGTAGATTATGAATAACTAGTAGAATGATGTGACGAGTAGTTTATGTTCTCATTAGTATAGTTAAAATGAATATATTTATACAAAAAGTTTTGCACAAAAAAAAAAATTCTTTTAAATCAGATACTTTAATTCATTTCGATAAATCTAGTACTATGTACTAAATTGATCACTTTTTCCAGTTAAAAAAAAGGCGCATTCATAAATAGTATATCTGTTATAAGTAGAGTCTTATTCGAATAGGTTTGAAATAAGTATACCCACTTATAGTGCAGTTACATGATAATTTCTAGTTAAAATAACCTTCATTATGTTTGATAAAATACATTAGCCGTGTGCAAACTAAACTCTGGTAACACTCAAGTAAATTTTATAAGAATAAAGTGAAAGTTGTAGAATAAGTATCTATCTGAAGTTAAATGAATATGAGCTTCCATATGAGAGTGACTAAAACACCTCTAGTGGTTATTTAGGAAAGTTATTAATGATACCTAAAATATTTTGAAAGATAGAGAAAACATGTAAATAGTAAAAGTGTAAAGAGTCCTTTGTTTACTATGAAATGACATCTTATAAGAATTATTGAACTAAAACCCTTGAAATGACCTTGTGAATTCTCGAAAAACCGAGTGTGAATGATGCGTAATAGGAAAATGAATTTCGAGTGCATTTGTAACTTTCTGATGATGGTAAACACATCGAACAAACTTTTGTTTTTTCTTGTTAAAATAAATTTTACAGTATGTAGCCCCACACATTTCCTGTTTCATGAAAGGTGACTATATTTTTGATTCTTAAGTCTTTGGATAAAGTTTTTTGCACTATATATGCGTCTCTTTTGTGATTTTCTATACTTTTGAGCAAAAGTTATTTATTTCCATTCTCATTTTCAACTGATCTTTTATTTAAAACTGGACATCAAAATACTTAAAATCCTTCATGTTTCGTTCTTGTTTGACACTAAAACCACTTATAATCTTGATATTTAGAAACAACCATTAGGCATTTATTTCCATCTTTTATCAAAGGCGGATGTTAGTGAAATGGTTTGATAATTATTTATGTTCATTCGTTACCATCAGTTTCATCAAATCATGATTTTGACCAATGTTACAAGCGATCAGCTGCGTTACTGTATTAAAGCAAGTAATAAGCTTGACTTTTTTTAAAGTTTGCATGAGAAAATCTAAGCAATTTATGGTTCGGAAAAGACTCGATAGAAAATAATGGAATATAAAGATTAAAGCAACCGCTATAAAGAGAAATTGAGATTTAAAAAATTATACGATTGTGGATTTCATATGTGGTTCAAAAGATTGTATTCAAAACTAAATTGGTGATTTTTTTTTCATTTAAAAGCAATGAATTTAAGTAATGTAGATTCTAGAAATAATTATGGATGAATAGTAGATTTATATAGGGCATTCGAAATGCTGTTTTGAGAAATACAAAGTAAATTGACAACCCTGGAAGGATTTTAGTGTTAGAAACTTTAAAAAAAAAAAAAAAAAAAAACTTTTTTTTGGACCATGTTTTATATTGGTCAGGGTCTTTACTGATAAACTTTTATTTCATTTCATCATAAAACCTCTAGGCTCTCAGTTTTTAGCTATAGATCAATAGGTAATATAATATTTTAACTTTACAAAATTATCGTCTCTTTATCAAAAATAACCATTAAATGAAAATAAATTACAACTATTGTTTAAAAGACGTATTTTCCATGCTTAACTAATCATCCAATATTATACACCGCGTTGCATAATGATAGAACCACCATGTATTTTCAGCCTAGCATACAGTAATTGGAATAAATGATTGAAATAAATATTTTTATTGAAAATATACAAAATAAGAATGACAATAACAAAGTAAAAACATTACTCATGTTTATATTTTCATGTAATAAAATAAAAAAAATGAAAATTTTAGGTTGCAAAATGATAGTACCACCCCTACTTTTTAGTAGAATAATCGATCCCAGAGAAGCATGCGCAGTTGGGTTTCAACAAAGAGGTAAATAAAAGCTTCGTTTGATCAATTAACGTAACCTTACTTGCATTTATTATGAGCACGCATAATTTATTGATTTGAAAAGGTGTCACTAAGTATGGGCAAGAAAAAACCGTTATCTGATTTTGAAAAAGGACAAATTGCGGCTTTGAACCAAGCAGGATTGTCTTCATGGAATATAGCAAGACATATTGGGCGTTCACCACACGTGGTCAATAATTTTCTACATCTTGGATCCAAATATGGGACAAAGAAATCCACTGGAAGACCTCGAAAGCTAACAAAGAGGCAAGAAAGGTTAGTTGTAAAGAAGTTAAAAGCTGGTGAAACATTGAACAGACTATCACGAGACCCCACCATCAAAGTTCACAAGTACACTTTATCCGGGATAGCTCGGCGGAACGAACATCTTGAGTACACGAAAATGAAATCGCAACCGAAACTTACAGATCTTCACAAACGAAAAAGGATGCAATGGGCTGAAGAACACATGACTTGGAAATAACAGTGGACTCAAGTAGTGTTCAGCGACGAAAAAAATTCAATCTAGATGGTCCTGACGGGTGGGCATTCTATTGGAGGGATCTCCGAAATGAGCTACACATTTTTTCTAAGAGACAGTGTGGGGGAGGATCATTAAAGGTTTGGGCTGGATTTGGCAATGCTGGGCGGACTAACATTGCCTTCCCTACTGGTCGAATGAGAGCAATAGACTATCAAGACCTGTTGGAAGAAAATTTGTTGCCTTTTGGAGAAGAAATTGGAGGTCCATTTTGGAAATTCCAACAGGACAATGCTAGCATTCATGTTGCAAACTAGTCTTGGGAATGGTTCCTGGACAACGGAGTGCAGGTAATCGAATGGCCTGCTTGTTCTCCTGACATGAACCCCATGGAAAACGTATGGGGTATTCTAAGCAGGGCCGTATACGCCAACGGCAAGCAGTATTCAACTGTTCAAGAATTGAAAGACTCCCATTATTACAGAATGGGAAAATCTGAATGCAGATATACTCAAACGCTTAGTCGAAAGCATGCCTAATCAAATTTTTGAACTTATAACCAAAAAGGGTGCTCTTGCAAAGTATTAACTGAAAGTGGTTCTATCATTTTGATACTTAAAATTTGTATTTTTATTTTATTACATGAAAATATAAACATGAGTAATGTTTTTACTTTGTTATTGTCATTCTTATTTTGAATATTTTCAATAAAAATATGTATTTCAATCATTTATTCCAATTACTGTATGCTAGGCTGAAAATACATGGTGGTTCTATCATTATGCAACGCGGTGTAATATTCGTTCGAATTTACAAATAAAAGCTACTCTTAGATTTTAAGATTTATACTATTTTATTACCCTGACTAGGAGATGTTTTTGTGACAAACAAAAATCTTTATCAGTTGAAGAACAGCAATATATTTGATAAGAGAAAAGAAATACGACACATGTAAATAATATAATTTCAAGGCCGTAATTTTTTTATTAGAAATTCCCAATGCTGGGTCAATATTTTAAGTCAGAAAAGTATTGATATTCATTAAACGTTAGTAGGGGTCTACAAGGTTTCTTTTTGTAATTTTTGTGTTCGTAAGACTTATAAAGTTTTAGGCAACAAATCAGCCCTTAAAGTTTGAAGGAGAGTGCATTTAATTTGTCTTTTGTTCTAGATCAAGAGGTTATAAACTCCTTTTACCGAGACTTCTTGCTTTTGACATTTATACATATTTGTGGACTAATTCTTCTTGTCGAGAGTTCATTATGAATTCTTATGTATAATTAGAACATAAGCTTTTTAATAGAAATAAATAATTCCACACCTTTAAATTAAAAGAAATCAAGTATTACAATTTTTTTGAAAATTTGTATCAAAATTGTACGAAAAATGTAACAAAAAATAGTTTGAAAATAAATAATACTATTTTCAATCTGCTTTCTTTAATTGCAACTAGGACAAGGGGTGTACTTGGAAGCAACAGATCAGCATGGTTGATATTTATAGGACATTCAATGGGGATTGAAAAGACATCTAGAGCAGTTTTCAAGTGCACCTCTAACCTCATAACATACCATTCTGGTTCATATCAAAACTTAAGTATCACTTCTATATGAAGGCAAAATATAAATGGCTTTATTATTTAACACCTTAACCAGGTATTCAATTTTAATAAAAACATGATTTTTGAATCTAAGTGCTTTTTAAGTTCTAAATCGTTGAATCATATACGCGTGCAGTGCTTTGGTAGTTAAGGGAAATTGATAGCCAATGTGTTGCTGCAGAAAGTTTATGTTCGGTGGCCAATATGTTACTGCAGAACCTTTTTAATTAATTTTAAGGCGATTAACGAAACAATAATCGATGTTATCAATAGGTTTTGAAAGGACTGGATTTTTACTGTACTTTCTTGCTCCCTAATGTTCCCTTTATTTGTCGCAGTCAACTCTGCAATAATATTATAGAGGAAAAATCAGGACTTACCTTCCTCATCCTTTTTGCAGTCACATCCCGGGCAAGGTCCGTCGAATTTTTCTTGTACCACGCACCCTGGCTCGCACTTCGGAGGTGAGCACAAAGGCTCGCACTCGCATTTGAAGCAACCTGTCTCATCCCTCACCTTGCGACAGTTCCCTTCGCACTTAACCCATTCACATCGTGGACGATATCTTCCACCTTCTAGAAGGATAAGATCAATCGGTCAAAACCTTTTTTTTTTTTTAATTTGAAAAATAAAAATGTTTTGGGAAAAGATTCTACTTATTTACCTATTCAGGTTTATTAGTTATTTGTTCAAAAGCTATTATTTAAATATAGGACATAATTTTGAATGAAATAGCTAACAAATCAATACTGCTTGGTGTTATTTAGGCATGATTATTAAGCATGTCTTCGTTGAAGTCTTTTGGATTTAAAATAATTATTGTCACAATCTACGAATATTTAACAGTTGAAGGAACAAGTATTATTGCAACATTCGTAAGTGTAACTACAGATTGAATTTAAAATAGCCAGTTCTAGTATAAAATTGTAGGTCATATATGTTTTTAAGAACCTTTAATTGCATTTATTAACCTTAGTTAGTAATTTAATGCTCGAAATACTTTGTTTTTGATTGGTAGAAAAACTTGTACACAACGTCGCTGAATAAAAGTTGGAGTGCAAAATCCCAGCTTCCTTATTCCTAAACATTCAAGTTAGTTTACATTTAGTTTGACTGTAATTACTTAATGGTCTGTTGAATTTAAATTGAAAGTGATACAAAAGATGACTGATTGGTGCACTCTCCCTCTCTCTCTCTCTTTTTTTCCTCTTTTTTTTTCTCTTTTTTTTTCCCTTCCTTTTTTTTTTTTTTTTTTTCTTTCTTTCTTTTTTTTTTCTTTTCCGGTCATCCGTATTTCACCAGATAAAGTGTTTACTCCAACGCTTATTTTCAGCAATGGAAAACATTTATTCACTATTTTCTGTTATAAAAGGATTTTCTTAAGCATTCCATGTTTAGATATTAAGATATTTATATGCATTTATCATAAAATGTCATAAAATGTTACAGTTATGTTGAGTCATGAAATGTTGCAATTTCAAATTACAACTTTCTAAATATTCTGCTTGTCGAGATAATAATTTTCAAAACAGAAATTTCCGTCCGCTTCACTGCAATTCCTTAAGCAAATGATTACTGACAAATTATTCTAATATACTGAATTCCAATCGTAAGCTTTCTAAGCGTCATAAACTTCCAAACAGCATCACTGGAATCACGGGTTCCTGTAGTACTTTTAGGTGTTTCTGTAGTATTTTGAGCTCCAAAATATATTGCAAAACTATGTGTTCCTGGATTACAAAATTTAAATTTTTACATCATCTTGGCTTAAAAATAGCTGTTTTTGTAACACCTTTTCTTTCAGTATTCCAAGGCGACGCCGAGATATTTCACATTATAAAATATATTTTTAATTGGTCAATAAACTATCTAAATTTCAAATTTCGTCTGCACTTCAAAACCCCTTTTTTTCTAAAAAATAACTTTCTTTCAACGTTCTAGAGCGTTCCAAAATACATTGCTTTCTAGAATATTTTCACGCATCTTCGTGGTTGGTGGGTTGACTGAATTCTACATTTTAGATTTTAACATCTAATAGATTTTGAAATAGCAATTTTAGGAGACGAACATTCTTTCGAATTTCTATGGCTTTCTGTAGATACTTTACCTTCTAAAATATTTCAAAATCATAAAAAAGTATTGTGATCATAGATGAAGTCTTTATAGAAAAAATAAACTTTTATAATTAGCACAGAAACAATACACATTTTTTTTTAATCTCATCGAATTTCTCATCACAAAAAAATGTGCAAATTGTGATGAAATAAAGATTTTCGAATGACCCTCTAAGTCTCAGAATCTGCGGTACACTGTTAAATGCATTTGATCTAGTAGTTCATTTCATTTTATATAATATAGAAGTCCAGGAATTGACTAAACTTATTTTAAGTGCAAGACCTGTCGTGAGACCAAAATAATTTAAAATACATCAATAACAAAAATCTTACATTTAGACAAAATATATATGTATACCAAAAAAATTTATGTATACCCCCCCCCCCCCGATTAAACATAATAACATATAACTTAATTTCATTTTTACAATAACAGTGGTGCAAATTGAGTTCAAATACCAACAATGCTCTTGCCCTACTTCACTCTCACCTGGGTATTGACTCTGATGCTTCTTAATATGAAATCCATAAATGTACTAATTTTATGGCGTAGTATTAAAAAGTGTCACAATATCTTTGTTAAATAAGAGATTTTTAATATGTTTTCAAAGTTAATATCAATTGTATTATGAAATTCAATACTTCAAAAAGTTGTTTTTGTCTATTTAAACTATATATCTCGTGGGATTGTCTCAAGTTTAGTAACGCAAACTATTTCAGAATTGGAAACTATATTTTTAAATAAAAAATTAAGATGAAATCTGCCACTAAATAAAGAAGTTTTACAATTCATTAAGTGTGCCCATTGTCTCGTGTATTGCTACAGTACTTCACACTCGTAGTTAATAAACCAATTACAATAGAAACTTACTTCTATAAGCTTCAGCTCCAAGTACGAGGAGCGCACTAACAAATAGAATCCAGATCCTCATGACTGCACAAATGACTTCCGAGAGTCCAAAACTAGCTCTGAAAGGCTTATAGGGAATAGCATATAAATATCTAAAATTTCAATTATCAAATTATGCCTCATTGACACTTCCTGTGTTGATTTTTGTCGGTTACCTGGGTGTGTTTTGAAGAGAACTGTGACTATTTCCGTCGATAAGGAAAAGGATGTGGTATCTACCTCATTCATGATTAAATGCAAAATGGCAGAAACGTCTCGAAATTCTTCCCCTAAAGTGATAACAATCTGCCCTTCCTATATTAAAAAAATAGCAAAAATTGTGCATCATACGTATTTTTAGAGTGGGTCAAACTCTAAAGGACTTCATCAAAGTTGTATTGAAAAATTACCATTAAGACTTATAAAAGTGTTGTAGGAAGGAAGGGGAGTGTGTGTGTGCGGGTTGTAGGAATGAAGTGGAATGTGTGTGTGAGTTTGGCGTTCCACTAATATTCTACAAAGGATGAGTACATTAACTAGTTTTCAAACATTGAATATTTGTTTTAGTCAAAAACAAATAAAACGTTGTCAGTCACTAATACTAGTCCTTTTTCTACTCAAAGTTTTTATTTCTGATAGACACGCTGAGAACCTACGTATGAATGTCAATATTATGTAAAGAAATTGTGTAAAAACTTTTTTTTTGCTTTTTAAACTGTGGTAATATTTCAAATAGTTGCAAGTAGCCCTTGTTGTCATTGTATTTAAAAGTGTTTATCCAGAAAAAAATAAGTCTAATGTTGTCAAAATGACATTAGTACTAGGAGCTAAGTTGACACATCGAGTGCTCGAGTGCGAAGGTTAGCACTTTAGAAGTAAAAATTATCTTCCAAATTTTACTCTCATGTCACAATATGGAGCAAGTTCTTAGCGGTTAAACCTTAATTATTTCGATTGAATGCTATAATTTATGGATAGAGTTCTGCTTTTTTTTTTTTTTTTTTTTTTAGTTTATTACATAGTGTCTGAAATAGACTGACTCATTAGTGTCGTTGTTTGGTTGGTTTGTACGCTCAAAGACTTATTTTATTTACGATAACAGCAAAACCGGCCGGGACCTACAGCTTAACGCGGATTTCCAAACCACAAAGAACATCCATGCTTTACTTAGGAAATTGCCTGATGTCAATTTGTCCAGCTAAAACTAGAACCTCTTTACTAACTTCCTGCCAAATTAGTCTCTTTGAAACTAGTCTTGATAAAAATATTAGTTGCATGTACCAAAAATTGAGATTGAAATCCTATTTTCAACTCATAGAACCAAAACTCTCCACACGCTATTTATTAGATTAAATGTATTGGTTGTATATGAATAAATACGCAAAAGATCAGTACAAAATTATTGAAATTTTGATGGAGACTTGCAAAGTAATGCTATCGGAAACCCACATTTTATTGATAAAGAATAAAATGGGAGTATTTATTTAACTTCGATTTTTTTTGAATGTGGATGCTGGGTACATCTGGGGAAGCCAAGTTAACCCACTTGCCGTCATCTGATCGGTTGAAACTTTACAGATAAATTCGATGTCGATGACAATTCATTCCATCAAGTTTTGAGAGCTGTTACTAAAAGGTCACTTTTACACACGCTTCTATAAAATTACGATTATAGAAACGTGTGTAAAAGTGATACTAATAAATCCCGTTTAACCTATCATTGTTGAAACTCTTTCCTGTTGCCAAAATTATTTTAATCAAAATAAAAATATATTTAGATGTGAATGCATAAATTCACATCCATTTTTAATAAATCAACTTAAAACATGTTTTGCAGATGGAGATGTTTTTAATATTTAAAATTAGATGCAAACACCAATCACACTCTGACAACAGAATCAATCGGCGCTATGCTAATGAATATAAGTATTGGCAATACATAAAAAGGATTTATAAAAACTTTGTTTTTATGGGTTATGTATTATTATTCATTTGCTGTTTTCTCAATCATTATTTCATTGCTTTCTGTTTCAACATTACTTAATTTTGTACCGTTAGTCTTATCATAAAGTTTAAGTGCAATCTCGATTTTCAGTCTTTCAACTTTATGAAAGCATTGCACTTAAGCACCATGTAATATTTTTTGTTAGTAGTTAAGTGCAATTACACGAATTAAATATGTTGACTCTTTTTTCATAAGCAAGCTAACAGTAAATTTGCCTCAAACCGTCAATTAAACTCTAATAACCCAATTTTTATTTTCTTTCCTACAAAATCAATATGAAATTGTCACCCAATCATCTTTCTCAAGGTTGAACTGTCATTTCTCGGTAACTTCTCTTACCATCATATCGTAACAAAAGTAGCTTGTGATCTTGTCAAAGAAGTAAAATGAAACAAATCTTAAAGAGATCGAGAGCCATTTTAGAGTATTTATTTGAGACAATCTCTAATTTCATTATTTCAATGCCAACTAAATAAGATATGAAAAGAATGAATAATGGGTCATGGTTATTTCACGCGAGAGGTCCCGAAAGTATATTGCTTTAAATTAACAAGATAAGTTTCTGATAAAGCACATTGATAAGAGGAAGACGATTGAAGTTAAAAGAAAAATTATTGTAATAAATTCACTTGAAAGAGTTTCCCAAAATTCCCCAATTTCCCAAAATTTATTCAAAATTACAAGAAAAAAAAAATTCATAGAAATTATAGTTACTATATTTTCTACAGTTTTGGCAATTTTTATTTTAAAAACCAATCCATTATTGTTACTTTGTACGAATTATAAATCCGTAATGGTACAAAACTTCCGTTGATGAGAGAATGTTTTTTCCGGAAAATACGTTTAATCTAATCGAATGAGATAAACATCGCAGACTGATTTCTAGGTAGCCTTTCACGGAAAGGGAATTGAGATCTCCTTCCTAACCACGAATCCTTACTCAGACTTCCTGCTCTGAATTTTCATGATGCATTCAAATTAACATAAGAGTATGGAACTTGTATCACTTTAATAACAAATAATTTCGATATTTTCATTTTATTGTTTATAATTTAATATTGGAGAATAATGTCAATCCTTTCTATTAAGAGACATTCTAATTCTCTTTTGTTTTCTATGATGCCGTATTTCTCTTAAGATAAATCCCAATTCATTTTCTTCTCTACCTATAAAAGTGGTCCTTGACTGACCCAAATCAGATAAAAAATAGACGTCTGGAACATTTTGGAGCAAAAAGGTGGGATGTACCGTTGCAGTATAGTTTGTAGTTTAGTTTTACTTGTGCTGTCCACGTTTTTCTTGTTTGTTTACGTATTTAATCAAGATTATGGAACCGACGCAATTGGGATGAAGTGGTTCAATGCCGACTAGGCTAGTATCATGTCAAATGATAAATCATGCATCAATAATTCTCATAAAATTAGAGGGCTGAAATTGTTCATAGGAATTTCTTGGATGCCTAATTAGGAAAAGTAAAGATATTTCATTCCTGTTTCATGTAATTAAGGGAGGGAAATTGGGGGAAATAGTCGAAAGGAATATGCAAATAAGCTATACTGAATATATACAATTTTTTTTTCTGAAGGTTTCTTGATCAATAAAGCTTAAAGGACACAATCTCTCATTTACATGTCTTACAATTAATGAGGAGAAATGAAGAACATAAATATTAGTTATCTGCTCTTAACTTGAGTACTCCTGAATCATTTGGTTTTGCGTTTCTCTGATTTTTTTTTTTTGTCTTTTTTTCAGGGTACCATAGCTCATTGATAAATAAAAATTAAAGTATAGCTGCTATGTTTTGACATTGCAAGTTGAAAGAGTTTTTCTTTTTAACTTGTAGGTTATATACAAAATTGTTACCAGTTTATATTTTCTAATTGTTTAAAGACGAGTATTCACATAATCGAATTAGTTTTGATACTTGTTGTGGCTAAAATAAATTGAATTTTTCTCACATACTGACAGAGACTTCATTCCTGAATATTCTAAATTTCTTTTATTGAAAATATTTGGACAGATTTTATAAGTAGAAGGTAAGTGACAGAGTGTTTAAAAGTGAGATTTTGTTATTGTTGGGTTCACCTTGTCAATATATAATTATCTGTATTGGTCTCAAATACATTCATACTTTAATTTTTCATTTACAGAATAGATAACTGGAATAGAATTTATTTTAATAAAAGAAATAACTTCTTATGACTCTAGAAGATGATTTTTCTGAAGATTTAAAATAATCTTGTCAATGCATACAATTTTTGTGCAGTGAATTCAGTTATTTCATTGCATCACATTCTTCTTTTTATCCAGCGCTACAGCCCGGGATGAGCCTTGGCTTTCTCTTCAATTGATTTCCAAATCCATGTCTTGCTACACTTCTTTGTCCAATTTTTTTATGTTTAAAATTTTTAGATCTTCTTCGACTTGGTCACATCATCTTAGTTTTTGTCGGCCTCCTTCTCTTGTTTTATAAAGTTTACCTTTCATAATTCTTTTAGGCATATCTGTGTCTCTCATTCTCTCAACGTGTCCCATCGCCTGTATTCTTTTTAACTTAATAAATTTTACAATATCCTTCTCTTAATTAATCTCTCAATTTCATAATTATATCTTATTCTCCATCTGACATTTTCTCTTATCGGACCACATATTTTTCTTAGAATTCTTTTTTCAAAATTTCTAAGCTTAGTTGCATCCCTATCTCAGAGGACCCATGTCACTGCACCATAAGTAACTATTGGTTTAATTAGAGTCTTATAGATTTGTAATTCACATTTTCTTGTAGGTAATATACTCTTTAAGATTTTATGGTTGGCAAAGAATGCGCTATTTCCACTTTGTATTTGTCAATTTATACAATCATGTATTTCATTTTTATTATTTATTATGTTACCCAAAAAAAGTAAATGTAGCGGTGCTCTTAAATACATTATTATCAATGCTTATGACTTGCACTTTTCTTCTGTTTTATTGCATCACTAGCTGCGTGGCTCGTCGTTGACGGATAAACTCAGTTTTTGGTACTAAATAAAAGTAATATAAAAGTTTATCACCCCATTGTAAATTCATTCTTTGTTCGTTTAGTTCGGCATGTCTTAGCCGATCGGATTCTAAACGAACGGCACGCCTCTCTGATGTTTCTCTACTCCTTACAGACTCCTGGCGTCGCCGTTGCGACGCTAATCTGTCCTCTGGGGAAATGTCCGGCTGCCGCGAAGTCGAAGCTTCTTGGTTGTCATTTTGTAATTCGTTCCTCTTTAAACGTTTTTGAAAAACTTTTTTGTCGATTTTGCTTAATGATGGGCGTTTTTTTTTAGGCATTGTGAATGTAGAATATCATTTGCGATTTTCAAAACAAACCAAACGAAGATTGTCATTCAGTTGCCATTCAGGAAATACTAAATTGTGTCTGCTTAAAAACACAAAAAAAAAAAATTATTTCGGAAATTTTAAAACTCAATTAAAATTAAAAATATATCGCCTATTTTACTCCTGGTCGTTTAATTAAGCGATATACCAAATTTCATCCTAATCCGTTAGGTAGTTTTTACGTGAAACGGTCCCCACGATTTTCAAAACAAACCAAACGAAGATTGTCATTCAGTTGCCATTCAGGAAATACTAAATTGTGTCTGCTTAAAAACACCAAAAAAAATTATTTCGGAAATTTTAAAACTCAATTAAAATTAAAAATATATCGCCTATTTTACTCCTGGTCGTTTAATTAAGCGATATACCAAATTTCATCCTAATCCGTTAGGTAGGTCCCCAAATCCGTGTGACAGAAAGTCAGTTTTATTTATATAGATTACAACGTATCTATTCAGCATAATCAATTGCTATGATTTTAAAACAATTAAAAATGAATTATGTACAATCTAAATGTTATGTTGAAAGATGTGAACACTGCACTTTGAAAAGCATGCCTTTGCGCTTTGTATGACTTTTCTGAAGATTATTCTAGATGGCTTAAACTTCCTTAATTACTTACAGCACGCTTCCTGTAAGAAAGAAAATAGCCTCTAGGCGAAAAAAGTCGCCATATTGTATAGATCTTAACAAACATTTATATACTGTCAAAAGCACATATTTAAAGCGTAAAGTAATATTTGTTTTATCAATACTAGTTTAGCGTTTCCTAAGTACTTAGATTTCGAATAAGAAAGCAATCAGTTTATATACGAGAGAAGTTTATTTGCACAACGAGTTTTCTATGTGCCTTTTACAAACACGGTGGTAAAGAAAAGAAAAAATCTCCGCCAAGGATGTCGGCTAAAAAAAGTAGTGAAATCAGAAATGGGCAGGGTGTTTGAAGCGCTTTTACTTCCTACTATTCTTGGTGGAGAATTATTTAAAGAGATGATGGCAGGGTGTTAAAATACAGTACAATTTTCAAAATTTTGAACATATTTAATGAACTTTAAAACATATTTTAAAATTGTGAAAGTAAAATATGTTGTTTGTTTCTTAATTTTTATGATTTTTTTAAACTTATATATATATATACACACATATATATATACACTACCGTAAATAAAAGCATTCAATATACAGCACTAAAATTTAGAACATATTTTATAATTGTGGGAATAAAAACATATTTAAATTTGATTTTAGATATATATTTTAGAAGAAAATTTAAAACTTCCCACCAAAAAAATTATGCACATTTGAATAATTTTAATTTTACAATTATGTATATATTAATGGAATAGGTAATTTTTGAGGTTCCACATATAACTTGTACCAATGCTCATTTATAGAATAAAAAATTAAGTGGTCAACATATATAGTGTTCAAAGAAAGTATACCTGGTAAAATAATGAAAAAACTAAGATGAGAAAAACGCTCTTGAAGAATTTTCAGTATTTAACGTATAAATGTAATGATATGTAACTCCAATAAAGGTAGTTGGAGTAAAATGGGATTTGACTCTTCCTGAAATATACAAATATGAAAAATTCGCGGTTATTGCTCTTGCCATCTTTGAAGCAGAAGAATTTCTCAAATATTAGGCTGCTCTTATTTGGTGCCTTTAGCTTAGAATGAAATTGTACTTCTATAATTGAGTTCCATTTAATAAAGTTTTGTAATCTAGGTAATTAAAGTTTTTTTAATGGAAACATTAAAAGTGTTTTCGTTGGAATTGCAATGGTCATCAGCCCTATTTGTGTAAACAAAACCTAGTACTTGAAACTCATATACATCAGTAAGAACTATCGTAACGTATCAATATAATGGGGTGAAGGACTCGGGATTTAAAAGCTTTATTTTTAGAATTATTTTTCTGAAATTTTTGATGCGGTATTGTATTAAGCTTTAAAACTAAAAAAACTAATTTAAACTTTCTAATTTAAAAAATATTTATTTAAATTAAAAAACTTTAAAATTTTGACGTTACCTAAATTTTATACGTTTTAAAAACTTTATTTAAAAATAACTTCATTTTTGCATTAAACTACTTCTTATAATTCTTGTCAAAAATCGTCTTCATTATTTTTCAATAAAGTATTTAGAAATTTTTTAAAAAATATATATATTTTGCGCAACATCTGTATAAAACATATAGTATACTAGGCTCCAAAAACTTTTTAAGAAAACCTAAATTGAAATACACAATTCTTGAAGACAAATTAAAGAAATATATATGAAAATTAACTGTGGAAATTTTCATATATTTATAAGAAGTAGTTTTTAAGTTATATCAATTTAAATTCAAGAAAGGGGCAAAAAGCCATCACCGAGAAAGACATTTTCAAAGTTTCAAGATAGCATATCCGAGATACAGTTGTCATATAACAAAAACATATATATTTTAAGTTCTACTAATGACGGAAAAAAATGTGTATGTCATTTTATTCCAAACAATTTCATTAGTTCTTACAATAATAAAGCAAAATCAGAATTTTTTAAATTTTGAGTCGCAGACCTCATTAAATAATTTTAAATTCTTAGTAAATTATTTGCTGTTATTTAAAATACTTAACCTTTCAATTATTTTTTCATTAATATATAAAAATAGAATAAGAAAACATGAAACTTTGTGAAAAAAAGTATTTATTATTCAATGGAATAAAAAACAACTCTCACATTAGCAAATACACATCAGTGTAATAAATAAATAAATTAAATAAATAAATAAATAGGTCAATAAATACATGATTCACAACACAAAATGTCTTCTCAAATGAATGAAAATGCAAGGCATAGCCACAAAGAGAATCAATAAATAACAAGATAAATTTTAAATGTATAAACAGCAGACACACATATAATTTTCTTGGCAAGGTATCAGTTTCTTTAAAAGGCCTCTTGCTTAGTATTCCGTTTCTTATAATCTATACACAATTGCAATTTAAAAAGTGCTCGTTATCCAACTGTACAGAGATTGTGCATAAAGTTGCGATTAAAGTCATTGGCAAGCGATGGGAGAGAAACTTTGATTTGATTTACTGTCTGTACATTTTAAGTAATCTTATCATCTTTAAGTAACATCGCGTCGATATTTTATTCTACTGCATCTTTTATTATAATTGTGTCTAATTTCTTAGAGGATATAATTGCGATAGTTAGAGAAAATAATTGTGATGTAAAAATATTTTTTTTTTTTTTTTAAAATGAATCAGTTTTCGTTCTAAGATTAGGAAGTAATTCTGCAAGCTTTCTATTTTAAAATTCTTCTAGTTAAAATTTTTTTAAATTACTTCGATGCTCGTTTTACTATTATGCTTGAATATATTATAAGTACTAACAAAAAACATTTTTGATTGATCTAGTATTTACGTCGTAAAATATGTACAACATTTGTGCACACATTCTTTTAAATTTGCCCCTATTTATAGAAAACTTGTTCTTGATTTTTATGTTTCAGAAATAGTAATTCAAAATGATCATTAAATAATTATTGCTCTGGAACAACAAATTTTTCAAGCGCTAATCAAATATTTTATTCGTAGCATATTTATTGGTTGCAGCAGAAAAAATTATAATCCTCATTGAATTTATTTTCCTTACTTTTAATTGTTCAAAAAAATGAAAAAAGATATTGCATCATAAAAAAACTTTTTATAGACTAAAATTATGTTAAAATGTAAATGCAGATCATATGTTCAAGCCTTCTTGCATAAAAATCCAAGTTTCTCAGAAATCATCTAAATTACTAGATCTAACTTACATAGCCTTTCTTAAAAGTTATTCACAGGATGATTGTACGCAGCTGCTTTAAATGACTGTTTATACTGTCGCCAATGCGATGTAAAAATTTCACTTTGACTTCCATGTACATTCCTTACATCAAAATTAAAAACGTACACGACTGCGAGTATTAGTGTCTAACCAACGACAAAGTTAAGTAACTTTCTCGCCAAGTGAGATCGCCATGGCGGTAAAATAAATTTGCCTATGATTGGTTGGTTGTTGTTTATTTTTTTCAGATTTATTAATCGCAAGGACAACACAAGGGCCAAACTGTGCCAAATTTGCCCATGGAACGCACATGGAAGACAAAATGGGTGCTTCTCTAACAGGACAAGAAAATAGAGCGGTGCATAGTTTAAAAAACACTGCCAGTATGATAGAGTGAGTGTAACTTTGATTTTTGTAAGCTGCCAAAGTGACATAATTGGTAAAATTCTAATGCTCGACACGCTCTTAAAGGTGAATGATTTCTTGATCAAGGGTAAATTTACATTAAAATGTTATCAAGGAATAATTTTTAATAACGAATATGCTCTTGACCAAACGTATCGTAAACTAGAATTTTACCAGGAAAAAAAATGAGAAATATGTGAATCTTATTTCCAATCAAACTTTCTTTATAAGCCGCAGAACAAAAATAAACATTTTAAAAAGTTAATTTAAGGACAAATAAATAACCCCGATTTCTTAAAGAAATTAACTTATGAAAAATATGTTCAAATTTTGGCACACGCATGCTCTTTGATCAAATTTGTTCTTGTGAGAAAATACTGAAATTAATCAAAAGACCTTATTGTTTTGTGTCGAAATGGGGTGACGTCACAACACATGTTGAATGCTTAAAATATTCAGGTGCTTTTGTTTTTTGTTTTCATTTTTCTAAAGTGTCCACTACTTTTATTGTTCATGGAATATTCAGAAGTATCACCAGTGTGTTTTTCTTTTCTTTTTTTAGCCAATACTTTTTAAAACAGTCGATGTTGATTCCAACTGGACCAGCAGTGGGTAGGAATAATAATATTCAATCTCAATACTTCGGTGCTGAAAACAGAAGAATAATAAAATTATTGTAAGTTGTATGATTTATAGAACATTTTCAGTGTAATCCTATTTTGACATGTAGGTTTACAATATTTGAAAAAAGTTTAGGATTTCAAATATGAACTTCTTAACAAATACATGTATTTTATTGCAAGATACTATCATTCTAAGTTAATAATAGTTTATAAAAAGTGGAACTTCATAGGTAACTTAAACTGAAAGGCTTGAAAACGTGAATAAGTTAATCAATTACTATCTACTGTCAACATTTTATTTTAGCGACAGAATGGGAGATAGAAAGGTCTCATTAAAATGATATGGTGGCTGTTATGCACTGTTTTATTTATGTTATTGAAAGAAAATTTCATATGGTCCAGAAGCGCCACACGGACCCAACCGAATCCAGAATCATCGGAATGTTTGATTTAGAGCTATTACTGGCAAAATTGTATAGAGTTGATAATGTTGAATTTTATGTTATTTTTAAAGTAAAAATATTTACAAAACAATAACAGACGTCCACAGACCAGACAAATCTTAGGTTACCTTTGAAATATTGTATGTTGTTACAACTGCTTCTCAATAACGGATTAAGTTCATGATTATTCGATGTAGGCTGGAGATATGATTCGATGCGGATACGAGGGATGAACTCAACAAAAGGTGGTTTCCAGAAAAATGCGTTTGAAAAGTTTTCCATAAGGCAGTTTCTATTAACCTTGGTATCATTCTCTGCGTATTTTGAAAGTGAGAGAAGGGCGAATTCAACATGAACAGTATACCTATAGAATCTGTAAAGGGTCGAGATTAAGATGACCAATTTTTTTTACCCAATGGTGATTTCGTCTTTCGCATCCGCAAAGCCTTAATCTTCCACATTACTGTCTCTGGTATTTCTCAACAACCCCGCACAATATTATGAAGGCAAACTGATTAGTGAGAGTAGAATGAAAGCCAGAAGTGATCGTGTACCAGGCTTGTATTCAGGCTTTATAAGGAAAAATGTTTGCGATCGAGTCTTACGTTATTATGAGTTCCAGTCAATGATTAGTGCCAAGTACACAAATGGACATCTGGGATTCCTCTGCCGTTAATTTTTTAAATAAGTTTCTAGAATTATTCTTTGCTTTCGAACATTACTCATTTATTCTTCATTTATGTTGTAATTTTATGTAAACGTGTCTTGCTTAGTGAAAGAAAAAGACATTAAAAAATGTTGAACGATTACTTTTTATTCAATTCCTTAGCCTTGTACTAAAATCATATTAGATTATTTGATAGAATAACTTTCAAACGCATTTGGGGGGGGGGGGGGGGGAATTTCCAATACTAAAAAACAATCATATTTAAATAATTATTTTTAAATTAAATAAATATTTTCGAAAGTTTTAAATATTACACAAGATATTAAGATCCATCACGGTTCTTGTTAAATGAATTTGTTAAGAATTAGAACCTCAACTAACTACTTTGTTGCAAAAGTTATATGAGACTAAGAGTGTTTCCCCCCCCCCCCCCTCCTTTAAAAAAAAAAAAAAAAAAAAATAGAAAGCGTCAGTTGGAAATAAATAGTTAACTTTGTGCAAAATATAAATTTTTACTTCAAGAATTTTTTCTGCCTAAATAATTTACCAATTCCAATCTAACTCCCTTAACAAAATATACTCACGCTTTGGTCTTTGGGGACATACACATCCGGGACACCTATGTGAAGGAGCATTCGTCTCCGCATAGCAGTGTCCCACGCACTTGGGCTTCGGGCACTTGTACTTGCACTTGCAGATCTCACACCCATTCTCGCCTATCTCCATGTTGCACCTCAGCCCTGAACATATCGGTGGTGGGCATGTCGTTGTAGGTGCATTCGTCGTAACTTCCGTCGTGGTTTCTTCGGATCCCCCCGTGTCCAGCTCCACAGTGACTGTTGTGTGGAGTGTGGACAGAGTGGATTCCTCTTCTTCGGCTTCCACTGCCTCAATCAATCCGGAGAAAGTGACTGGGGACTGTTCCTGTTGCTGGACTTGCTGAGGGACGGTTTTGACGGCTTCGTCTGGTTTGGTGGCTGTTGCTGCGTAAGTGCCTATTGGTGAAGGGGAGAGGTTAGTTGCTTGTTCAGGATTACTGAAGGTGTGTAGTGTTGGACATTTAAAAGTTTCACTTAAAAGTAAATGTTTAAAAAGGAAAATAAATTAAAATATTTTTTTTTTAAAGTAGCAGTTACTGACTTTCGGTATTCACGACTTTTCCCGTAAAATACATTGTATATAATATGAATTTTATTTTTTTAATGTATTTCATGTGTCGGGTGAACAAAAATACATATGTTTGCTATGGATTCTAGTGGATTTTCAAATTTTCTTTATCATAAATACTAACACATATTAATATTTTTATTTTTTATTTTATTAAACTATATTTAAATATACTAACTCTGTTATTTATTTGATAAGCGCACTATTTTTATGTTAAAATGTATCACTACTAATACTAGAAATATTTTTACTTTCAAGATCTTTAGTGCACAAATAATTACTCAAAGTTATTGGAAGATTAAAAACAATAGAATAAAATCTGTTAAAAAAACAAAAACAAATCACATATAGTCCGTTTTGTATTTAATCTATCAACTAATAAAAATTCAATGATACATGCATTTAAAGTTGATTTAAATTAAATTTTAAGAAGATCTGTTACCAAGCAAATCATCTTTCTTCTTTGATCCATTTAACTTATGAATCTCAAAATTATCATTTCAGCACTTCTGTTATTAACTTTTATTCACCAGTCTCATTCTAATTTAAAATCAAAATTAAGATAAGCGCAACTTACCATTGATTGGATTTCTGCAGACGCAAACGGGGCATCGTCCGTGATACTTGTTGGAAACGATTTGACAGCCGGGATCACAGACTGGAGTTTTGCAGACGGGATCGCACATGCAAATGGGACAACCCGCTGGACCAGGAATCTCTCGACAACCATACTCAGAGCAGAAGAGATTGGGACAGTAAAGGTCATCATCTTCATCATCATCTGTAAGAAAGTTACAGACTTAGAGAATATGTTCTCATGAAATCAGGTATTATGTTGAAGATCAAGGAACAGTTTAAGTCAAAGTTTTGTGAAATAAAGCCAGCATTATTATCTCTATGTCATCTTTATCAATGAAGGGAAGATTCAATGCTATTTCAGAAATAATTCACAAAAAAGAGTAATTTATTAAAATTGTGTCTAACTGTTTTGAAACCTGTAAATTGTGTTTCCTAAAAATTACTTCTAAGTAACTTAAAGCGTGCGTTCTTTTCCCTTGGTCTTCAATTAGTATTATTGAAATACCAAAGAGAAAAATTGGATATTGTATTTGAAAAGTTGACAAGATAATCAAATTGTTCTTTTAAGCTTATGGAAGTACACATTTACGATAAAAGAATTCTTCGTTGTTTAGTTTTAAAACTCGCTAATTGCTCAGTTAAAAAATATTACAGTAAAGTAACATCTACTATTACTTATTAATATTTGTACGATATGTTTATAATTTTATGGCAATTTTAAACATTAAGATAAAAATAAGTTACGTTTTGTAAACTTTTGCAAGATATTTAAACCTCCCTATGCCACAGTTACACAACAACAATTTTTTTTTAAGTTTAGAGATGATGTTTAATACGCCTAGAAAAATCCTCATTAAATATTTTCCAAAAACAATCTTTATTGAAAAAATATCACTTACCTTCCCATGAAATATACAACACCCTATAGATTTTCCCGAAATCATTTTTTTATTGACATGGTTAAGATAGAACTGCTTTTAGAAATGGTTATGCGATTATATAATCTATTTCTAAGATTGCTCCAGATATCAAATCACTTATAATTATTCGTTATAGTCGTCACTCGTACCAATTGATACAGTTATTTGGTGACTGAGGTCCCGAGTTATGATCTTACCGTCATCAGCGAAGTTCGGGCATACGCATGTCGGGCACTCTCCAGCCGCCACGTCCGTCTGCACTTGGCACCCGACATCGCACTTCGGTGGTGGGCACTCGGGGTTGCACATGCACAGTGGGCAACCATCAGGTCCCGTTGTCTCCTTACAGTTCCTACCGCAAGAAACTGGAGAACACTGGCGTTGTTCTGGAAAAAAGATATAGTTGAGATTATAACAATAGACTAGTCTGATGAGAGCAGATACTAACACACCGAATGTGCCGTCTATTTGGTCACTATCTAACCATTAATATCTGATCACTTTTAAGATATTGTTATTTCTCATCAAGTTTTTTTAATTTTTTTTATTAAAACAGTTGCACCATCAATATTGAATTGACTCGAATATTATATGTGTTTACATGATTTCGTATATTAAATCTGAAAATCTAATTTGCCTTTACTATTCATGTTCTTTTATAAGCTTAATATTTAAGAATGTTATACCAGTTAATGTTGAGATTTTTGAAATGAACAGGTTTTCCATAAATTCTTTTAAATTTTTTTCTAAAATGACTTTATTTTAAAAGATCCTGCTCAAATCCTCAATTGTAATACGCCTTTCAACATGTTGTATGGAATGCCTCAGAAGTAATATATATAATTATATATATTGTTTAGAATATCGCAGTCAAGCCCTCTACCATGAGTCTCTATTGAAACAAAGAAATTATCTTAAAAAGATCAAGCAGTATATGTAAAAAATGGAACCTGCTTACACTGATTTTAATGTATTATTTACCACTACAAAGTGTTAAAGGTTTGTTAAAAAACATTGAATAAATTTAGTTTTATGTCTTCTAGTTTAAATTGTAATGAAACCCAAACGTCGCACATTCCCAACAGTACCAAAGCTAAAATTTAGAGTACCGGTGAGATAACCTTCCACCATTACTTTAACATAGCTCAGAAGAATATTCTCTAACAAAAAGCGTCTTGCAATGAACTTACTCTGCGGGACCACAGCCTGTACCACTGTCACCCTACACACGCATCCAGGACACTGTCCAGGGGGGACATCTCTCAGGATCTCGCATCCCGGATCACATTTGGGCTCCACACACTTGGGATCGCAGATGCACGTCTGGCATCCATTGCTATCTTTCACCTTGCGACAGTTAGAGCCACGACAGTTCACCACGGGGCATTGAGGAGATGTAGGAGCTATTGAAAAGGACAATTGTGTCAAGGAGGTCATTAGACAACATAATGGTTTCGTACCGTAAAGGTGGTGATTTACGAACAGCATTTCCCTTTAGTAATTGCATGGAATTTTTTGTAGTTATTGATAATTAGTAGAAATGCAATCTTTGCCTGCATCCTAAGATATTATAATAGTTTCAAAATACAAATGTATTGAGTTTCAATTTTTATAATTAATATACATAATATAATAATATGCATAATATTGAATAACTTATATTATATTTCCTTTGGTTCATTAGTTAGTATTAGTAACATTTACGTATCAAGACCAAGTGGGAAAATGGAATAGGTCCACTTTTTGTGAAAATATGTTTAACAAGTTTATTTTTAAAATATGTTTTTATGAGCCTTTCTATTAGCACATTAGTACTAACCGATGGCAGATAGTAGAGAAGGAAGCAGGAGACAGTTGAAAATATATAATTCACTGTTAGAAAACATTTAAAGTGCTTCAATACATTAGGAAATCTTTAAATTGCGTTATCTCAAAATCATTTACAAGTGACTTAAACTATTCTTCCCTTATGGTTTTAGTACTATTTTTAAAAACTTTCTTTTCAAAGTTCTTACTCATTAACTTGCAAATGAATATTGCATCTATACCAACAACAGTTGTAATATGATAAACAAGGGAAAATAAACACATACATTAAATGTGCTTAATGTATTTTAATAAGAAGGCGGTATTTTTTATTAAATACATTTGGTTAGTTGCCTAAAATAGTTTAAGGACAAAGAACGATATTCAAATGTTTTAAAATATATGAAAGCATTTTCCATTGACTATTAAAGAGGAAATATATTTTACAGGATTTAAAATAATAATAATAATAAGTTCAAGCGCCATGAAATTATGCCTTGCCATGTAATCTTCTGGTTTTCCTGAATAATAATTACCAAATATTGTTGGATGTAACTAAACATAAATGAAAAATAGAAATAGTTACCAGCGAGTGCCAACGATGGAGCAACTGTGCAGTCGCAAATGGGACAACGACCTTCTGACAGCGTCTTTGTCTTCACGCAGTGCTGTGGGCAAGGAGCACAAGGGGAATCACAAACGCATTTCTGACAGCCATCAGATCCACGGATCAGGGAACAGTTGTATCCATTGCAATGTGGAGTGGGACACTGGTAAGACGGCAAAGGACTGGGAGGCTTGGTGGAATGTCTGGACGAAGAACTATAGGCCTCAGCAGTGGGGGATGCTGTAGGGAAAGAAGCAAAGAAGTTTGAAGAGTTTGTCGTTACTTGGAAATTCGTACTGGGAGTGGTGGGAGTTCTGGAGAAGTACTTTTTAGGCGTAGTGACCACGTTGAACTCATCTACTAACACCTGTTGGTCGATAGGTTTCTTTATAGAATCGGGTTGATGGTTGTCGAAATTCTCGAGTAACTCATGTTGATACTCTTGTTCCGGGTAGCTGGAAAAGTGTGCGGGGGATAGCCTATCAGTAATTTCTGATTGAGGTGTCACTGACTGCCTCCCAGAAAATGGATCGTATGTGGTTGATTCGGGAAGATCGAAATCGTCGTAGTCAAATTCTTGGTTCAAGTCATCCTCTACAAACTCCTGGTCAACCCAATCTTGTTGTTGGATTACGGGTTTGTTGTTGATAGGTCTCGAAGGTGCGGGGAAAAGATCGTGGGGGCTCGTAGAAGGAACTGTAGTACTCTGAGGACTGATAGCTGTAAAATGTGGTCTGAAAATTGCACCCGGACGACTCTTTACTCCGTGTAAATGTGGTAAGTGAGATTGTTGGAATGGGGGTTCTGTCTGCTGGTTATAAATTTGGGTAGTTTGAGCATCACTCTGATTGTACTTTAAGTCTTGTAATACTTGCTGGATAGGCTCAGCTTCATCTGGTCTTAGTATAGAAAGGGTCTCTTGACTTTGAACTGGGTGATTTGTCTGATTGTCAGCCGTTGTTATTTGTGCGATAGGCTTTAAAGCCGAGTACTTATCTTCAATGTGATGTTGATGTATTTCTTGATGATGTTGGCTTAATGGTTCATCATCTGAATGAGTGTGTTGTGTTTCACTACTGGATAATTCGATATTAGTGTTATCTTCATTTGTTTGTTCGGAGAATTGAGGTTCTATTAAAATTTGATCTTCTACATGTTCTTGCGGTTCTGGATTGCCTTCTGGCACTAAATATTGCTGCTGAAATTGTTGTTGCAAAGGTTCGTTTGCAGCATTATAATTTTCGCCATTAGTTGAAACTTGTTCCTGTTTCTGTAATGGTTGTTCGTTTGAAATAATGTATTGTTGTTGATTTGACTGTAGCAATTGTGATGGCGATATTATTGGTTGACTAGTAGTTGGCTGCTGAATTTGAAATTGGGTTGATGGCCTTTGATTTGAATTTAAGTAGTGCTGTTGCAACAGTTGCTGTTGTGTTTGTGGTGATTGATACGCGAATGTACTCTGAGAACTTATAAATTGGTGATGAATCGGTATTTCGGATGACGGCCTTTCATTAGAATTGAGATGGTCTTGCTGAATGTCTGGTTTCTGTTGAAGATTTTGCTGAATAGGAATGTTGTTTTGTTGTGGAATGTATTGCTGTTGTTGAAGATTTTGTTGAATATTATGATGCTGAATAAATTGCTGTACGTTTTGTTGCTGAGGGTTTTGCAACAGATGGGTATTTTGTGGTTGAGAAATGTATTGTTGTTGCGGTAAGTATTGTTGTTGGGGAATGTTCTGTTGTTGCTGAAAGTTCAATTGTTGAGGAATATTCTGTTGTTGCTGAAGGTTCAATTGTTGAGGAATATTCTGTTGTTGCTGAAGGTTTAATTGTTGAGGAATATTCTGTTGTTGCTGAAGGTTTAATTGTTGAGGAGTATTCTGTTGTTGCTGAAGGTTTAATTGTTGAGGAATATTCTGTTGTTGCTGAAGGTTTAATTGTTGAGGAATATTTTGTTGAAAATGTACCTGCTGAGGAATATTTTGCTGTTGTAAGTTAAGATGTGGTGGGATGTTTTGTTGTTGAATATTCGGCTGTTGTTGAACGTATGCTTGTTGAACATTTGGTTGTTGAGTATTATGATGGTGAATGTAGGTTTGTTGAAATTGTTGTTGCTGAGCTGTTGGTTGTTGTTGCTGAATATATTGCTGGTGTGGAACCTGTTGTTGATGACTAAATGGTTGTTGTTGAATATATGCATGCTGAGATTGTTGCATATATGTTTGTTGTGGTTGTTGAGCATATGTCTGTTGTATTTGTGGACCTTGATAAGTTTGAGCCAATGGTTTTTGATTAGGATTTGTGAATTGTTGCTGTAATGTCTGGGATAAGACAGCAGATCCATCTGAATTAATATATTCACTTGTTCCCGTGGTTTGGTTTTTCCTATCTTGCTGGTTAAATAAATTGCTTTCGACATTCCAGATATGTTGCGGTGACTGATTACTTGTACCAATATATTGCTGCTGTTGAGCTTGCTGAATTGGTTGCAAATTTAAAGGAACATTTTGCTGTACGGGCTGCACTGTAAATTGCTGCTCAATTGGTTTGTAATGGGACGAAGTGTCTTGTTGAATATTTGGATCAGGTGTTGGGGTAACAAAAGAGCTTCCTGATTGTTTCTGAGGTTCTTGATTTTGTACTATGAACTGATTATGTGACTGATGCTGGTATGAAGGCAAATCCTGATTCTGTGGTATGATTCCTACAATTTGAGTTTGGTGCGAGGATGGTTCTGGCACAAAATGTTGTTGTGCTTGTTGTTGGTTAAAAGAATTTTGATTATATATTATCTGAGAATGGACATTTTGTTGTTGCTGTACCGAAGGGATATTTGTGGGTTTTATGTGACTCGCTTGATTTTGGAGTTGTCCATTGGAACTAAGAACATGTTTTTCATCCGGTATGTATTGTTGATTATTTGTACCTTGATTCTGGGGTTTGATAACAGTTTGTTGATAAGCATTTATTGAGGAATTCACGTTAAACTCTGAATTACTTTGATGAGCTACATGTTGAATGCTTTGTTCATTGTTGAAACTTTCTTGTAGATGCTGATCTGTTAAAGGTTTATATTGCTGTACATTTTCTTGTACTTGAGGAACATAATGATTACTTATGTAAGAGTTTTGTGAATTTTGTTGCACCACAGCAGGGTCCTCATACTGTAGAGTAGATTCATTTTTATATTCAATATTACCTATTTGTGAATTTTCATTATTATTTAAATTTACGTTTGATTCTTGTACCTGTTGATTGGACGTCGTTCCAAATTGATGCAGAATGTCTTCAAGCGGTTTGTAAGTATCGTTTTGTGTTAAAACATACTGTTGTTGTGATGACTGAGCTTGAATAATTTGTTCTTGTAGCTGCTGGTATTGTTGAACAAGTTCAGCAATATCTTGGGTGTGAGAATTCAATTGTTGCTGCTGAGAATTAAAGTTTGATATTGGTGGGGACTGATTGATATTTTGAGAAACAGATACTTGTTGCGGTGCGTGATGATTGAATTGTTCTATAATTGTTGGTGGTTGATTACTAGAAGTAGAAGGGAATGGGGGCATTGTAATTTCCTCTACTTTTTGATCCGGTAAAGATACAGTTGACTGGGTACTAACTTGCTGTTGTTGATAATTGATGAATTGTTGTTGTTGTTGAATACCATTAACATATTGCTGTTGAGGTTTGTAACTATCAGCATACTGTTGCTGACTTCCAACTTCTCCGTTCTCGAATTGCTGTTGCGATGAAAGCGGCTGATTATTTGAATATACATACTGTTGGTGTGCCTCTTGTGTTTGCAGTTTATCACTATTAGATGAATGTTGATCGAACTTAATATCAGTATTATTTGAAGTGCTTTCTTGGCCACTTATTTCTTTTTCAGTTGGTTTGGAGTCAGGAATTGGTAATCCCATTTGTTGCTGAAGTTGTATTTGTGACTGTAACAGTTGTTGTTGGTAAAACGGATTATTTCTATGATTGATTAATTGCTGCAAAAATCCTAACGTTTGAGTCCCTGCATTTAGTTGCTGTTGCAATGAAGGTGGAATCGGAATGTTCGTTAAAAGAACATGCTGTTTGTGAACCTGCGATGGAGACTGACCGAACTGTTCAGATTGAAAAGGACTGATAAAATGTGGTTGCATGGATGGATAATATGTATTTTGTGGCTGTGCATTAAATAATTGACTTTGCCCGTTTCCAGAATAAACAGTTTGAATTGGATTTTGAAATGGAATTTGAGGTGGCATTATTCCGAGGGCCTGGAGGTTGGATTGTACATTTTGATATGGAAATTGTGGAAACATATGAAACTGAGAGTTTACACCTTGATGTAATACAGGTGGCACAACCTGTTGAGACGGCACAACGTTAGGGTTTAAGAAATATTGCTGCTGTTGAGCTGCGGCAGTTTGTGCAGTTGCTTCCGCTTGAGAGTTGAGGTTATTTTGAGCGTCTACTGATGAATTAACCGCAATGTTTTCTGAATCAGATGAAAGTTTATGCACATTCTGCTCTTCCTGACTTACACTATGATCTACTAGATCATGAGAAATGCTGGAGGAGCCAATATCAACTGATTTATTACCCTCTGTAGAACTAATACTTTGTGATATGGTCTCTTCTATGTTTAATGTCTCTGATTGATTTAAATCTTCTGTGGATCCTTTTTGTTGTTCTGTAACTTTATCAATCGTTGATGATTCACTGTTCTGTTGTTTATTAGGTGTAATGAAACTGGATTCAAAATTTTGGAATACGTCTGGTCTTGGATGAGTGGACAATACATGATGTATGTTGGACATTAGTTGTTGCAGATTTTGTAAAATCGGCTTCATGCCTTCATTCTCTTGGTCAATTTCATCATTATATGAATCAAGTATTTGTGGTTGGGAAATTGGTTTATTTCTGTTTGGGGAAGTGTTTGTGGTAAAAACAGGTGGTCTTTTCTCCTCATCAGCACTCTCAGATGCACCATGTAAAGCAGGTGGTCGGATGGGTTTTAATCTATTGTTCGTATTCTTATTTGGTGTGTGTAAACTAGGTCTTGAAGTGGTAGGGTATGGTCTCCTTTCTGGTTTTTGAGTAGGAATGGTCGTCGGCTGAATCTCAGTGGAAAATGTGTTAGGTCTCGCTGTTTCAAGTTTTAATTTATCTTCTGCGATTTCAAAAATATTTAGTGGGTTTTTACGTTTTTCATCTGAATCGCCCTCTTTCTGAGTGCAAGGTTCTTTTGTGGTTGAAAATTCTTCAGGAAGAGAGTTTGTATTTGATTCAGTCGTTTGAACAGGCAAATTTTCATCAGAGGCTTCACTTTCAGTGCTATGAGTAAATATATTCAATCCAGAGTAAATACGAGATGGTGGTTCTGTTGTTGGAGCAAAAATGTCAGCTGCATCTATGGTAGTTGGAAGGTTGACAGTAACTGTGGTCTGATCCCTCGACATTACTTCACGTTCAATTTCTGCTAAAGAGTTGTAAAACTCCGCCGAAAAGTCTTCATCAGGTAATTTATTTTCATATATTATTTCTGGTTTTGATTCTGAAGATATCTGATCTTCAATAGCTACTGGATGTCTGCCTTGAATATCATTCTCTTCTTCGGTAGTTGCTGTTGTTGTGGAATGATCACTGTATTCCGAAGCGTCTTTTGAAACTTCTGGCTTTTCATTTTCATTCCCAAGCTCTACATTTGATCCGGAAGTGTTCTGGGATGAAGTAGTTCCTGAAAGATTCAAGAAACAGGAAATTGTTCAAGGAGCAAGCACTACAATTTCATTTTTGGGCTAGAAAATAATAGAAACTTTCAGTTACATTTCTACTGAATATAGCAAATGCCTTCAACTTTTGGAAATAAAATTCCGCAAGTTTTCAAAAGGTTATTTGTTAGTAAGGTTATTGAAATTGGAAACCAAACAATTTGTTTTGCTTTTTTATGTAGGCAAATTTTGGGTCCTGCAGTACTACTCTGCAAATAGGACACTTGAATTACAGTTTCAGGCAAAGAAGAACCTTTTCAATGAATCCACAATTGCAAATCAGAAATTTTAAAAAAGACAGTGTAATTGGCAAATCAACGTTTGGATGAAACTCATTGCCTCTTCACAAAATGTGCGTACAAAAATATAATTTTAACGGTAATGCACACTAATAAAAAATCAAAATGAATTGTAGATTATCTTCATGTTTAAAAGGCGTAGAAAGAGGTTAAATATAAATCAGTAAATATGTTTATAATTTTTTTTAGAGAGTCTGAAAGAAGCTGGGTTTATTTATGAAGAAAAATAATTTTTTGATTAGTTGAGCTTGCTCCTTTCAAACGCTTTCACTGTTTTTTGAAACATGGAATGAGGAACACCATTACTCTCTCATTGATTTAATAAAACTGAAGATCCAAAGGAAATGATTCATTCCAATCTTTTCTCAATCACGTTGGTAAGCTCTTCATTCTGCGATATCTTCACATCCACATCTTTTATAAGTTGAGACGTAATCGGTGGTAGCTTTCAAACACAACTGGCAAACAAAATCCCACTTTTGTACTGTTTGAAAAATGTTATAAATCTCAAATATTTTCTTCCAGTTTGAGAAAAAAATAAAGCAAATCTTGTGGGAGTGTTAGTAATGAGTTAATAAACAATTTAAAACTAGAATAAAGTATATTACAGATATTTCAAAATGGTAGTTAAAAAAAACAAAAAATATTTTTCAAGAGATTATTTTGTTATTAAGATATATCCATATGACTCCATATGGTTCAATGAATGCATAAAAATAGTGAAGTATAATAATATGAAATACAACGTTAAACTTAAATTTCATTTTTATAAATAATTAAAAAATAAAACTTTTTACCAAATCTCAAATACATAGAACCTGAAATATTTAACTAGTATACTCAAATTACCATATTCAATGTCACATATATATTTTGAGGAGTAAAACATAAACTATATTTTAAAATTTAACTTCTTCTAACTGGATTGAAAAGAATTGCGAATTTAAATCAAGAATTTGAAAAGTAAGATAAATCGTTTTTATGTTTCTATTTTCAGAATTCGTTATCATTATTATTTGTTACATTTTAATTGGTTAATCTAAGAAACTATCTTCTTTTCAGCATATTTTTAAAATTACTCAAATTATATCTATTTAAAACTCTTTTAGGATTTAAGTATTACATTATAAATCGTTATTTCAATTTACACTTTAAATTTGATGATTAGTTAATTAACTGCTATATATATTTTTTATTATTATACTTGAAATATATAACACAAAATTTCAGAAATGTTTATTTGGGCATCTTTTAAATTTAATATTTTTATTCCCTGTATATACAGAGTAACTAAATTTTATGAATCATTTTCATTTATTTATAAAATGTTGTGTATATTGTGTATAACTTATAATTCACAATATTCAATTTCAGAAATTATTAAGCAAAATAAAAAAGAATTTAATTTTCGTTCTTGCTAATGTTGAACTTAAAAGCCAGATGAGAAAGTTCTTACGCTCCTCTTAACTTAAATACTAATTTCTTTTGGATTAAGATACAGTTATTTTTTGCCATAGTCATTTGAACTAAGATCATAGCAGTATTCTTAAAAAAAAATTAAACGTTAATTCTGCCTCTAGAAAATAAGGGGATAAATCGAAAAAATGTGATAAATATCATTCTTTAATTACTAAAAATCATCATCCAAATACTTCCTTTGTTTGTACTATAAACACTTGTCTTAAGTAATTACGAAAATAATACTTTTAAAAACTTGTTAACTTTTCCAGTATAAAAAAAGAACTTACGAAAGATTCCATTTGACCTTTTCACTATACATTAAAGTTATCATAAATAAATAACATTTGTTAATCCTTTTAATGCCAAAAATCAGTTGATTCCAAATAGTCTCCCTATGTATACTATAAGGTTTAGGTGGCTTTCTCTTTATCTTAATGCTAATCTTAAGAGAGCTAAGTCCTTAGAGAGAATTAATGAAAAACTAATTATATTATTAATTAGTACATCAGTAGTTATCTCTATTATCTTATACGAAATTATTTATGTTTTAAATCATTTTAGTGGTTAAATATCCTATTTATTTCTACTTTTCGACAAGTTTTCTACTCTTTTCAACAATTGGCGGAGCAATAAATTTTATCTATCAACAAACAGACACATTACTGCATCATTATCTTAACTCCCACTATTGACAAATTACTGCCTTGAGTTACTGAGTCCTTCATAGTACCACATGTACAATTAAGTTACTGAGTGCGGAAGAACTTTCTCAGAAAAAATGTCGATTCGAGAATGTTACAGAAACGTATCAAAGTAGTCATTTGTACCTGTAGAAATTGGTTTTGGTGCTGATCCTCTGTCCTCACAGACACAGGTGGCACATTTCCCTGCAGGTGGGTTCTTTTCAGCGTAACATCCGTCATGGCATTTCGGTGGAATACAGATGGAGTCGCATTTGCATTGAGGACATCCGTCGTCACCGATGACGTTGTAACATCGTCTTCCAGCGCATCTTGTCCTGGGACATACTCTTCCCTCAGCTACAACAAGTGAAGGAGGATATTTTAGAGCAATGCTGAGTTTAATCTCTTGCAATTTCTTAATATAATCTTGAAGTTACTTTTAAGGAATATTTTGAGTGATTAGAATTGTTTATATAAATTTTAACAAAATTTAAAATGCGGTGTAGGTCTAACGTTTGCGTGGAGCACTTGGTGCCAAACTATGATGATATTTGACTAGAAATAACAATGGAAAATATGATATCCAAACAATAACGATAAGTGTATATGATGCTTTAATCTCGCATTTGGCCCAAAGTTCAGACAGAATTTTTATCTACTAGCACTTTTATTCGTGTGTTTTCTACAGCTATAAGAAATTTTTTCTTTGTCCTTCTTCTAATAAAGTAGACTAGTAACATTATAGAAAAATATTTTCTGTGGTTAATTGGTATCAACTTGAAATTTAAATACTTTAAACTCTCAGTTGCACTGTGTAATGTAAAACGAAAACTTGTCAATCAATGTTCCAAACTCTGAATCCTACCTCGTTTCGTGATAGACAATTGTTACAAACTGTATAGTATTTTTTTTTTTTTTTTTTTTTAGATACTTTATATTGAAGTAAGTTACTTTTTAAAAGTTAATTTAGTATCGCAGTATTTTGCGTCAGAAAATAAGAGTTTTTTTTGTTTTTGTTTTTTTTTTTGTTAAGCTTAATCACTACAAGTGGAACAAATGTCTTAAGCACACAATTTAATTTTATCATCAGAAGCCGTTTCAATGATAAAAAGTATCATGAAACTGTCTCTTATATAAGCTATAATGAAACTATCTCTTATAAACTAAAAGTATAGCAATAAAAATTTTGGCTATTGTTTTATGTAACGAAAAATAAGCCTATATATTCTATGTAGGGAAAATCTCGTATTGAAATTTTGCTTTTAATTCATTTTTTAATGCAAGTTAAGAAAAACCTCCTAAAAATAATGTCTATTACATTCCCAACACATTAATTACAATAACTAAAATACTACACAACATTCCTAAATACTTATTATTTGAAAATTGTCTCCTACCTCCTCGAATGATCCCGCAAAAACAGGACGGACACACTTCGTCATCCCACTTCATGACCATGCACCCGATGGCGCACATGGGAATAGGACAACGAGGCTCAATGTCTATGCCTAGAAATCGAGATAAGCAGAATATAAGCATATATATGAATATTATTAAGTGTATATAATTATGTATGTATTCATTTATATGATAGGAACTTACAGACGGGTATCGTAGGGCATGGTGTGCGAATGCATTGAAGTCTTCTAATAACACATTTCTGTCCTTCTGGGCAATTCTTTTGCTGTGGAGGAAAAGTCATTTTTAAATGTTTTTCATATAATTGTATTCAAGATAAATATTATAATTGTGAATAATCATTAATTACTGACGGCAATCTGAATAAACGTTTTAGAAGAATAACGCTGATTTTTTTTAAAATTTGAAACATAAACATTTTTTAATACACTTTAATTTTAATATATCAAGAAATTTAGCATTAAAATATTTCAAAACAATTCATTCCATTTTGTTACATACGAAAGCTTGAAAACAATATCTCACAATCGTTTCTCTCGTTTACCTCATCGATGACGTATCAACATTTCTAAGTTGACAATTTGGCAAAAGCATCATTCGGATATAAAATGGCCACTCTGTTGTTTATATGTAACGCGCTAAATTGATGTATGAATACTATTGTGCAAGGTATAACAAAATTAACGTACAATTTAAATTTAATCACTTCGAACTGACTAGCAGAAACCTTCCATTCCAACACAAACCAAAATACTCTTTAATATTTTTAACTTTTATACGTACACAATATAAATTTAAGATTGGCACTCGATGATATAAAATTTTGAGTCATTTAAAGGCCTCTCCACCTATCATGAGGAAATATTTTTATAATACAAATTCTTCCATTTACTGACATTCGCACTTTTTACTCCAATATCCTCCTGAGACCCTGCGTACATTTAAATGCACATTGGATTTTGTGCACATAACTTTTCTCTGCGTGTAATAGCCGGATTCAGTCCTACAGCTGATGATAGTTCCACCGATTGTGACGAAGTAGAGCCTGTAATGAAGCGGTAAAAAAACAGTTCCTCTTCCAGTAGAGGCGTCACGAAAAGTTGGTGCGAAGCACATGCCAGCAATGGACACTAAGACTTTTTCATAACGTTGTCGGATGCCTGGATGTTCAGCGCAATTTTTTTTTTTTTTGTACTAACTGTAAAGTAATTTTATATATCACGTCCTCACGAAATTGTTTTGCAGCTTTTCATGATTAAATTTCACATCTGAACAATAAAATTTCAGAATTTTTACAAGCTTAAGGAGATAATCATTTTTTTTTTTTTTTTTTGTCTAAGCGTACTTAAAGTACATGGATCAGTTCTGAACTTTAAAAGTACGTTACATAGACCCAAAAGAATAATATGCATAAAAATTAGCTCTAAATCTTGTTTTAAACAGTTATGGGTCTCAGGAGGATATACCGATACAAAACTTTATACAACGCAACACCAAAAGAGGGAAGGGAAAAAGAAGAGGGAAAAAAAAAGGGAGGGGGGGGGAACCACTCACCGCACACTTCTCCTCGTCCTCCTCATTAACAGCCTTCTCCTCAGCCAATTCATCACCGTACCCATCGTCGTGTGAGTAGTCGTTCTCCTCGTCCATCTCTTCTCTTGCCTCGTCGGCCAGACCGCTCTCCAGCTCGCCCGGAATCAGGTCGTCCAGATTATACAGACCAGACTCCAAAGGCTCACCAAATACAGGGAAGGCATGGCCGCCAGAGTAGTGGAAACCAGGAACTCCTGCAGAACAATGGTAGGGTTATAAGTATTCAGAGCGATTTGACATCAATAGTAGCTCCTCCTTCCTTTTCATTTTCAATTACCCATATGTATACATAGGGTAATGAAAGTATAGAATTCGGTCAGCAACAACAAAAAAATTGTTTTGCTTTTTTCCACGTTTTGGAACAGCCTGATTTCAAAAAAGTTGTTTAGAAAAAATTTCTGCCTGTGTGTATGTGTGCCTGTGGTCAGCATAACTTCTAAAAAAGTTGACATAAGATGTTCATATTTGGTGTGTGGGTTAGTGGTGACCATGAGATTCCATTAAGGTTTCTGTCAAAATCGTACATGGGCATAAGGTAGCTGTCATTGAAAAATAACGGCTCTAACGATTTTGATCAAAATCGCTGTGGTAATGCCTCTAATAGAATTTTAAACATCCCCGCCTCCGAAATTCCCGTAAAAATGCTTTAAAGGGGTAAAAAGTTGAAAAACGAATGTCTTCATCACAGAGTTCTCTTTCCTTGAGCATACCTCATCAACGATCGTTTTTCTTCTCCCCTCAGTTTCGCTTCGCTTATAATAAAGGATAATATAAGGATTATTAAAAAGTATATCACCAAAATCACCATTTTTTTTTTTTTTAAAGACTTATACAAGAATTATCGCAAAAAAAATACCACCAAACTGGCCATTTATTCTAAATGAAGGATGAAAATATACAAACGACACAAATCCACGTCAGTATTTTAGTGTAATTGAATGTTGTACGATGTTTCACACCTCTAGTTTCTAAATGAATGATGAAAATAAAAAAAGGTAGATGACACAAATTGACATTAGTATTATAGTGTAATTGAAAGTTGTGTGATGTTCCACACCTCTAGTTAAAGTGGGAATGATATATATTGAAAGGACAAAAAATCAACAAACTGATTGCATTAGAAACTGATGCTTAAATGCCGTTTCTACAAACACTTTACTTGAGGTACATTCGCTCAGATCTTTCAAATGGCTTTGGTGGTATGAATACTTACTACTTGCTATCTTACAAATACTTGTTGTTTGAAAAAAATTTCTAAATAGAAGTGGTTGTATAAGTTTATGAGGGTTGGTTCTTTTTTGAAAGAAATATAAAATATTAATCAAATTTTTGTAATAAAATGTCTCAAAAAACATCCGATTTTATTATAATTTCCCATAAAATTAAAATGGAATTACTCTTCCGAAACTAAAGAGTTGTTATATTCCTTGCCTTTTGTGTTTTATGAATTTATTAGGAAGATATTTTCCATTCATATTTAATATTACTGAACATGAATTCAGAAATTAAAATACCGGCTTCTAAATTTAGTTATAAATATTGAATTATACCTAAAAATTATCGTTTTGAATAATAAAAAAATTCAGCACACTTATCTATTATGCCATAGGATAAAATCTTACTGTCTCTTTTTCTTTAATTTAACATACTAGTAGTCTACTAATGCAAATGCAAAAATATTATGCAGGCATGCCTTATTTTGCTTGCATATTTTGACTTATAAGTACAAACTTATGTTGACTTATTTTTATTTATGTATTACAAACATAGCGGAGCTTCGCTGAGTACCTGTGTATTGATCTTTATCAAGGTTACCATGCATCAGAAAAAATTTGTCAACTCCAGGAACTATATCTTTACCAGGAAGAGGGATGAAGTCTGCTTCCATGTCCTCGCGTTTCTCAGATGCGATCTCGCTGTCTGGGGTATCCGGAACCTTACCACCACCTCTGTGTGGTCTATTGTCAGAATCTATAAAAGAAATTGAGTTAACTGATTTCTAATATTTACGTACTACAGATAATAATATGTTGATTGCAACAATTAAAAGAAAAGACGTTAGTATAAAAGTAAAAATCCAAATTCAGTATATCCTTCTGGCATCTTTCAAATATTTTTTTCCCTCCAAAATATAATACTTAAGAATGACATGAATTTCAATTATATACAATATACCTACGTATACAGTATATTCATTATATTCATTAAATATCATAATATTCATCAATTCAAACATTATTTTTCAATGTAATATATTTTTTAAATATAAAAAGAGTTAAGTCCATTTACAAGTCCTATGGACTAATTCGATTTTACCCTTAAACTGACAGTATATATTACGAGTACTATTTAAGACTACTCTATTTCATTTCACGTTGTTACCTACTTATTATTTACACAATTATCTAAGTAAATACTCTAAATCTTTACCTGCTTGTTCTCCATACGAGCATACACATCCCCTGCAGCGTCCCTCAGGTACATTTGTCTCCAACTTGCAGTGGGATGGACACTGAGGTGCTTCCTCGCAAGGTGATTCACACAGACACTTCTGGCATCCAGTTTCAACTGTAATCACGCTGCAATTATATCCCAGGCAGGTCGGTGGTGGACACTCTTTGCCGCTGTTATCTGAAGAAAAGAATATGTCTAGTTGAAGTAAGCAAAGAAAACAGTGCTTAAAGAAACATTCAAGCTTCAAATTAGACTGAAGCTAATAAGCATATGTTAGGTTTGAGGTGAATACATGTGGTCTTTAAAGGCACCAGAGCGTAAGTTCAGGGAGTCCAGGTCCCAAAATTTTAATTTTTTTAATACCTGTTGGATCAACACAATTTTTTTTATTTAATTGTATAACAGTGTACTGGTCTATAAAATCAATTTTAAAAAAATATTTTTAATTAATTTTGTTTATTAAAATTTTATAATTACCATAAAACAACGCATTGAATATTTTATTATAACTTAATAAAAAATATCTTAATAAACTAAAAAATTATATGTATGTGTTCACAAATATATAACAAGAAAATTTAAAAACACAATTTTATCATTTATAGCGAATATTAAAATAAAAAATTTTAACTATAAAAGTTCATATTTTTTTTTCTTTCATAATTTAAAAAAAAAAAAAAAAAAAAAAAAAAAAAAAAACATATTCGGAGTAAAAAACAAAATTTTAAAATTTTGTTTTGTAAATATCTTCTAAAGAGTTTGCATGGGATATTTGGTGTATGTCACTTAATTACAAATAGAGTTATTTCCAATTATGTAAAAAAGAATTTTTTTAAAAAAAGCTAAAAAAAATAATCAGTGAGAAAAAGCTGTTTAAAGTTCATGCAGAAATTAAGTCAACATCAGCTGTCAGATATTAATTTGACAACTGCAAGACAACAGCATAATAAATGAGGTATGAAAATTATCTTAATTGAGCATATTATTTTTAAAGCAAAAAAAAATTCTATTTTTAAAATATTTGGGCCCTGGACCCCCTTAAATTGGAAGAAGGCTAAAATTCACATAATTTAGCCTGATTCAGGAAGATATCTGAATAATTTATACCCGAGTCATAGCTAAAGGTAGTAATCAAGACAATTGAAGACTTGGGATAAGGGTAATATGTTTATATGCATAGAAAGAGTTAAGGATAAGAGGTTTGGGAATCTTGGAATTCTCCATGCTCACCCCTTGCTGATCTTGAAAGCTTGCAAGCACATCCCGGACACCTTCCCGGCTGTGAGACTTCCTTCTCAATCTGGCAACCTTCTTGACACTCGGGAACGGGACACGGAGTCTTACATTGACAAGTCGGACAACCGGACTTGTTCTCGAAAACTGAGCAGTTTACACCTCTGCAGGAGACGGGACTACATGTTTCAGGGATGGCCTTAGAATGTATGTAATCCATAGCTGGAAAAAAGTTTTCGTTTTTGAAATGATTGTTGGTGTGTATGCATTAGACACACTTGGAGATTTGAGATAAGTTTGTTTTTTGGTGCTACGGGAATGGTATTCCTTGTTTCCACAGATACTTTTATGAATAAAACATCCATAGTTTAAGAATTTTAAGGTAGTAGTCTGGTAACTTGCCCGTTTTTTTACGTCTTTATCTTGAATTTTTTTTATGGGAAAATAAAATTCAATGGCTTTGTCTTTTTAGTATGCTATTATTAAAACCTGATGGATATAAAAAAAAAATTGTGACTTAATTTTACAATGTTTTATTATTAGTATTATTATTTGTCAAAGTAGACGCCTAAAAACAGGTACGTGGCTGGCCCCGTTGATTTCGGCTCTTAAATGCAACTGAAAAAAAAAAACAAATCGAATTGATTATTAATGTATAAAATTATCATTCTCGTTGGAACTAGGATTATTAAATTTTATCAGAAAATAACAAAATAGCAAACATGGAAAAATAAAAGTGATTTTTTTTCAGGCACAAATCGGGCTGTAAAATGGAAAGTTATGAATTTTTTTCACCCGGGCCAACTGAAAAACGTTGTTTCGAAATATACGCGTTTAAATTTTGAAGAATAGATTTAAAAAAAAAAAAAAAAACTCATACTGAAATTAATCATCATTATAACTTCATTAATAATTTGAATTTCAGTCTAAAATTTTTACAATGTACTCTCAATACATTTTACTTTCGAAATAAGTAAGAAAATAATCTATTTTTCCAACCTAAGTAACCAGACTACTACCTTAAACTTATAACTGAAATTCTCATTTAGCTACTAAAAATTTAGCAATAAAGTAACTGTTAAGTAATTGCTTAGTATTTACTACAAAGTCATCAAAGTTTTGAAAATTTACCAATAATTGCAAATTGCAACATTACCAGATGATAATCAAAAGTTATAACAATATCATATTTAATTCACTTTAAATTAATTGCTTTTCAATGGAGTAAACTTTATGAATGATAATCGTGTCAAAAAATCTCAGTAGATATCAATGTCAGTATAGTTGATAAGAAAACACCAAAATTCAGAAAGAGCGACTTAATATTTAGAACACATTGAAACATTGTAATGTGTACAGTCTTCAAATTTATATAAGGCAGAGTAGTTCTTTTAGAGGAAGTCCTAATAAGGATAATTCCCTATACTAGCTATGTTACAATCTTCTTGCCCAGTGCACTTAGAAACTATTTCTTGCAGAACTTTGAAATTTAGTGAGTATAAGTGCGAAAAGGATCATTTAATGAAATTACCTAAATTAAAAACTCAAAAATAACATCTAATATATTATACTTTATAGTTGAAATTCTTAAGCCGGATTTGCATGCTACTAGTCGGAGTTCCAGTACAGATCGGCAGTCTGTAACGTCATATGAAGTCACCTAGCTACTGGTTCCAGTAAACCAAACATTTTCTATTTACTGATGCCGGCAACTCCCATGAACCAATCACGTGCGCTCTCCCGTGATCACCGATAGACGGCGTAGCGATCTCTTAGCTGACGTCACATAACTGGATTTCTAAACTGGAACCCCGAATGGTAGCGTGTAAATCCGGCTTTACGTCAATGCAAATGCAGTGCTTCCTCCTGGTTTTGTCTTTTGCTATTTTAATTTTCATTTTTAATAGATAGACATTAAATGAAAACAATTTATCTCATTTCATTAAATGATCTTTTTCGTACTCACTCACCAAATTTCAAGGTTTTCGATAAAGCAGTTTCCAAATGCACTGGGCTAGAAGATAGTAACAAAGCGAGTATAGGGAATGGCCCTTACTAGGATTTCCTCTTAAATGATAAGACACACTCCTCTAACAGCAACACTGGTTGCAACCATTTTTCCATACTGTGCAAACTTTTACATTGTGTCCCTTTATTTATTTTCTAATCAGAATTTTAGATGTACTAAGAGAAATAGCCAGTATTTCCACCCACCCGCTGTGGAGTTCTTGCACTGGCAGCCGCACTCGAGTCCGCTGTCTTGTGGCACATCGAGGTCCATGTCGCATCCAACTGGGCACTCCTTGGGCTTGCAGGACAACTGACATCGGCATTCTGCACAGCCCAAAGAATTGACAGCCATCGTGCAGTTGAAGCCATTGCAAGGGGAACTGGCACAAGCCCGCTCTTCTAAAGATAGAAGGAGAAGAAGTTATACGCGTTAAAGAGGGTTCGGTAGACCCTATATCACTGATGTTAAAAAGTCAATTTTCTACGTACCTTTTCTAAGTAAGTCATGTATGGATTATTTTGAATTTTTTTCTGAATATTATTTCAAACTTCTTTAATAGTCTGAGGTTAAAATTTGAAAAGTAAGTTATATTGTTGTTGTTCATTTAATTGCAAAAGATAAAATATAAAAAATCTCTGAAAATCTCATTTTTAAAGACTAAATAATTTTTAAAAAAATAATAAATCAAAATTTTGCAGAAAAATTAACCTTAGAATATTTTCTTTAGTCAGAGTATTTTCCTTATATCGTAGGTTTTTCTTCAGAAAAATAGTGATTCCAAATTAAAAAATATATTTTACTTTTTCCTTCGGAGCTTATTTAAAAACACAAATGAAATTTTGCTACCAATGTTTAACAAATCTTCAATCTGTAAAAACTTGTGATTTTCTCGTGTACAAAAGACAGATCAACACCTAGACATTACTGATTACTTTTTCCTAGGGGTTAGAACGCCTGAATATGGATCTTGGAGTCCCTGGTTCGACTCCCATAAGCTACAACGCTACATTGGGGACTACCAGACAACTGGATCATGCTGCAATCTATCGGCGTCTTCTGATACAAGACTGCCACACAATCATTACGGTATATTTGGAGATTCACTGCCAAACGCAACGCACTCAATTCTCACTCAACGCACTCAACTCTCACGTTAGCAACTCAATCGTTCGCCCCTTTCGCGACTCACTGGGAAGAAGCTATGTGGTGGTCTCGTGTACAAAATACAGATACAATACCTAGGCGCTAGTGATTACTTTTGCCTAGGGGTTAGAACACCTGTCTATGGATCTAGGAGTCCCTGGTTCGACTCCCGTAAGCTACAACGCTACAGACTTATCAACAACAAAAGTCTAGAATCATTGCTCGAAACACCCACTCCGTTCACTCCTCTGGTTGAATATCAGCTAAAACTTCTAAAATTTGACCTAGAAGAAGATTAGAAGCATTAAATTACCTAGATTCCCTTGTGGACATTTGCATATTGGACAACCTTCTTCATCTCGTCCAGTCAATACGCAGTTCTCCTCACAGGACTGAACTCTACATGTCAATTTGTACTGTGGTTCTGAAAAACGATTCAAAAGCAATTTGATACAATTAATATGTTTATAGGAGTATGCAATAGTGAAGTTTTATACAGAAATATCAATAGTACGATCATATGACCCACAAAGTTTAAAACTGAGAGATATATTATAGTTATAGTTTTTTTTTAATCTTCATTAAAAAAAAATTAGTATTCTTATTATTTAACATTAAGTATGCTTACCGTAATACAAAATTTTATTTTAAAATTACAAAGAATCGAACGATAACAGTTGTTTTTAAATATCTTGTATTTATATAGCAGTAACTGGATTAGTAAAACTGGTAGTATAGTAAAACTGGATTAAAAATTTTATCGACAATAAAATTATTCAGTTAATATTACTCTTTTAAAACTAGCTGGTATACATTATGAAATTTCAAATTTATCTCTGACGAGTTGAAAGTTGTGGCACAATCGTATTAATTGCGTTGATTTATTATGCAGGTGTAGAGGCTGAATGTCCTACATGTAACATTTATCAATACCCTTTTTAAAATCGAAATTAGCTTTTTAAGCTTTAATAAATGATAAATATTACCTTGAACTAAATCTTTACAATAGCACAAGGGACAACTGTTTTCATATGATCCAATTTCCTGAGCTCCTTCTGGACAAGAGGGTTGACCACATCCAAAAGCAACTTTTTCACCTAAACAAATATTAAAACATAAAATAAATAACAGCGCTTTCAAATTTATAAGTGTGGAGATTTCAGCTTTAAAGTTTTGGTAGGCAATTGAAAATAATAAAGTCACTTAAATAAATCTCTTACTTTTTATAAAAATTAAATTTTTCCCCATTCAATATAATTTTTGAAAATTAAAATATTTCTACGTTACATGCCTTAAGTAAATATTTAATACCATACATTTCTTTTAAATAACATTAATTAGCATTAATATCACCTTCATTTTACTCTCTTAGTTATTAAGATTTCTCAAAGAAAAGTGTTCTTAGAAAATTAGATGTTATTCCATTTCTTCAATTTGAGATCTCAAGTCTGTTTTACATGTTACCATGCGACGTAGTAGTTGAAGTCGCTTATCAGGGACTAGCACCTTATCAATCCAAACTGAATAAGTCAGTTAGATACTTGCTTGCCAGTAGTTCGTAGCTGCAACAATTTTTATTTACTAGCACATCAACTATCATCACTCATGTTCTTCCTTGAAAAACTACTGGCAGTTTAAGGGTCATTCAATAACTGGTTTGTTCCAGTTGCTGGCACCATTTCACCGAAAAGCTAGAACTAAATTCAAAGCGTGACTAATCATTAATAAACTTTACAGCTTGCATTCTAACTACTTACAATGTCTAATCAGCCTTTAGAAGAACTTGGTAGTTCTTTTGTAACGTTCTACTTTGATGAGAAATTGCAGTAAATATATTAAAAAAAATTGTTGAATCAAAGATTTATGGATTTTTGAGAAAGGGATACAATAAGTTTTTTATATGCCAGATATTTTAATCAGCATAATAGATGGTTTTATTCTTGATATTTTTGTTGTTATAGTAGAGGTAGCTGATTAGGAAAGGTTATTTTATAAAAGCATCATAAATATTTTTACGCTTGGAAACAGTAATAAAAAATTCTTTTTGGAGAGGAAATGTAAAATTTTAGATCCTCTTACGCACAAAGATATCAAGGCAACTTTACGTTGTTTTAGTTACAAAATTTTACAGTTCACAATAAATACTTTGTCTTACATTTTGGAACCGGCAAGCAGACGCTTGATTCATTGTCACACTTCTGTTCGACAAGCATGCAGCGTTCATCTGTAGAACATTCCATTTTCTAAAAAATATATATATATATATATATAAATTTAAAAAAATAAAATATACACTACTATAATATTTAGTGTAGTTGATTAAAATCATAGTTCCGTCTTTGAATAATGCTGCAAATAAAATAGTATTAATTTTGTGGATACTATTTTATCAATTTATCATAAAGCTTGATTATAACTATAAAACAAAGTTTTGAATATTCTAGTTTCTTATAAATTATGTTTTTGTAAAAATATTCTTTCTGTACCTTGCATTCTTGTATCAATTGTTGAAGCGCGTCACTTTCCTGTTCTTCCTTGATCTCTTCTTCTTTTTTCAAGTTTTCAGAATCAACTAAAACAAAGTACATAATTTAATATACTTTTTGAAATGTTGAAATACAAAGCAGCATAATCAAAAATTGCATATATTAATCTTTAATGAAATGAACATTGCATGGTATATGAATATTCATTCAGTAAATACAACGTCAAAGATCCCAAGAGATTTAATCCATCAGTGAATATTTATCGCAGCTGATCTGTTTTATTAGACAAGGGGGAAATATATATTTCACGAGTGAAATTTAGTAGTTTTCTAATATTTACATATTACTATAATCCGTTTAATTTCAAGCAATTAGCTAACTCATTTCTAAATGTGTAAAATATAGTTTTTACCTTCCGGATTCTATTATTGTGAAGGATATTATTAGCGGTTAATATCGTAACAATTGTAAGTGTTAAGTTGTGTACAGTACACAAAAAAAAAAAAAAAAAAAAAATCCGAACGATGGCTATATCTTGTATTCTAATGGATGAAGTAACAAAAGTCAAGTACCGATGTAAATTGTGGAAGGTCTTTATTAATTGCATATAATTTTTTTTTTATCATGAGGGTTCATCTACATATTAAAACCAAACCAAACTTTAAAAATTTCAATGGCAACATTTTATGGAGGTCCCTAGGAAGTTCCCAGTCATCTCCGGGACTCCCAAATACTTCCTAAGGAGCTTTCCGGGAAGATGTGTACTATATGGGATCATATTCAGAGCAGATGCAATCATTTCTATTATTACCAGTTAGGTTTTTATAAAGTACCTCTTAACTTTTAAATGAAATAACTCGAACGCAGTGATTAATATTACTCCATAATATTACACCAGATTTAGATTTAGAATCCAAAAAAAGTCTAAATACCAAATTTCATAATTTTTCAATGAGTGGTTAGTAATTTAAAAAATGTTAACAAATGATAAATTAATGTTAAAAAGAACCTTTGTTTTTTATCCATAAAGGCTTATATAGTTAATATATTTTAGCAATTTTTATTTCAATGGATAATTTGTTTAAGACCAAACATAAATAACATGCCACTTTTGTATTAAACAGTTTTTTAATAATTAGTCATAAATTAATAAAACAAGTTTTCATTTTTTTTAAATAGAAACGTGTATATATATATATATATATATATATATATTACTAAATATATATATATTTACTATTGTATATATATACCCATTCCATTTTTACTATTGGTTCTCGATATTTTAGAAAAAGTGTGAAAAAGCTCACTTAAAGGGACAGCGTAATAGATTACGTCTTGAAGCATGCATGCAAAACGTTCGATTCTTTCCCTCAAGATCGTCCAAACCATTTTCGCTCATAAGTGACGTGTTTCTCACAATGAACTTTCTAACACTATGAACAGAAATTTGGTATATAGGGTAAACGAATCGAACTAAATCGAATGAAAACATAAAAAATAGGGATCCGCATTGAAATTTTTAAAGATCGAGTTCAATATACTTAGTATACAGCTTCATAAGAAAAAATATTTGGATAAGACATAAAGAAAATCGGAAACAAACATTTTGGTGCAAACCCCAAGATTCTACTATAATTAGAACCTAAGATATAGTCATCTTTCAGATTTTTTTTTTGCGTACTGTACGTTATGATTATAACTAATATTATTATCATATATTGTAATTTTAATTATTACTCGACTATCTCAAGCATAGTATGTACTTTGTGTTATGTCTACATATGCATATTTATGCCCAGATTAGTCTGATCCTTGCAACTAAGATTTTAATAAAGGGGGCGTCAGTATATATGTCTTTTTTGCATGTGTATCACTCGTTATATAAAATCATAAATAACAGAAAACATTTTTGCGCGTATATTTTAGACGTATTTGGAAAGGAAGTACGTAATCTGAAAGGGAAAGCCCCAATCGTTTACCATACAGCACACATCCTCCCAGGTCCCTAGGAAGTTCCCAGTCATCTCCGGGACTCCCAAATACTTCCTAAGGAGCTTTCCGGGAAGATGTGTGCTATATGGGATCATATTCAGAGCAGATGCAATCATTTCTATTATTACCAGTTAGTTTTTTATAAAATACATCTTAACTTTTAAATGAAATAACTCGAACGCAGTGATTAATTTAAAAAAAGTGAAACAAGTGGTATTTTAATTAGGAAAGCTGTAAAAATCGGATTCGAAATTTTCAAATGTTGCTGACAGGTAGTGCCATGCGCTATAGTTGCCCAACAAGGATTCCTATAAATCTTCATAATCCATCTTACTTAACACCCCTACTGGAAATCATCCGCATAATAAAATGTTTGAAAAGTATAAAATATTGTGAGAAAGAAACTGTACAAAGAACAAACACTATTTAACAATGATCCATACAGCGACTACAGCATGCACTGCCACATGTCGACAACGTATATACATTGAAACAGATGTTAAAATTTTAAGAAAAAGTAACTTGAGAAATCATGTTCGGATCTTAATTGGATAAGGAGAGGGGAAAGGGAGGGAGAGATAGGTTGGTAACTTACAGAGGGCCGTGCTATTAATTTGGCAGATGCAGCCCGAGCACTCGTTGTTTGGATTCTCGGGTTGGCACATGGGAGGGCATGGCATGCAGCGGGACTTGCAACGACACATCTGGCAACCGTTCTCCTGCTTAACCAGCCAGCAGTTGGTCCCCTTGCAAATGGGGTCGGGACACGCCGTACCTACAGGTACGAATAGCAACACGTTAGTCACATTTTGGACAGCTAAATTTCAAATGCATTATGCTGACTGAGCATCAATTAAAATATCTATTCTCAAAATTTCGACCCCATGAACGCTAATTCTATCAGCTTATGCTATCCCAGTTCACTATGTGATCCCATTTATTAGATCTTGCCTATAAATACCAGTGTGTATTATTAATTACAGCCCCTCGTCTGCTATGCATGTAATGAGTGCAAGAGCTTCGGCATTTAATTATGGATGGTTATGGAGAGGTAGATATGTAATCTATTGGGAAGGTGTATTTACCAACTTGATAAATATGATAAATAAAAGGATTTCAACTTAAACTTAATGGGATTTTCTTAGTTGTTAATTATGTAATTTATCTAAATATTACTGTGATCTTTGTGAAAGATCTGTATATTTATGAAAAATAAACCACATTCCAGTGGTACAGAATTGATAGCCATTATAAACTGGATAATGTGCCAAGCCACACTACATATGCCATGCCCGTGACAACACATATACCAGGATGATATTTGAGTCACAAAGTAGCATAAAAGAGTGTAGTAAAACAACTCACTGGTAATCTCTTTATACAATCATCGTATTAAAAGTGCATTTAATACTCCTTGGGTACCAGTTAGGGTAAAAGAGCGCAGATAGATTTCTGAGATTCCCCTCTTTCGTTCACCAATTCACTTTTGTCATTTTAAGGTCCAAGGACGTTCCATACAAAATGAGCTAATAGTTTCTGCTTCAGTGGTTTTAGTTACTACTAACTGATTGCATATACGTATCAGTTATCAAGTATCATATTACCATAAGAGAGTTTAAATGACTCACTGGGTTTTTCTTCGCATGTATAATTCGGGCAACACGAGTGAGGCTTGTAGACGGCCTTGCAGTGAGAGTAGTCCTCACCGGGGGGAGGGGGGCACGCACTGTGGATGCACGTGAAGTCAGGAGGTGTCTTGCAGGTGCACGCCACACAATTGGTGGGGTGTTTGATGTCAAGCACGTGGCCGATCTGGTAGTAGCGGCTCTCAAAAAAGCACATCTCGTCTGGAAAAGGTTGAAAAGGAAAAGGTATTTGTCAGGGTGAATAAGGATGAGTTTGGTTGAGAGGTGGTGGATGTACTTAAATATTTAACACTATATAATGTGACAGATTTACTGTCAAAATAGTAGGGATTATATGAGAGAATATATATGTTTATATAAATACAGTTTTTAAATAGAAATTTCTAAGGTTTGATACTCATGGACATTTATTCTGTACTTAGGTAACATATTGATGAAATGTAAAAAAAAAAAAATAACTAAACTAAATTATATAATCCGTTCATGAAACTATGCACCCATCTTTATTTAATATACAAACGAAACGTTTATCTTTTAAGGATGAAATTTCAAATTTATTGATTTTAAATTTAGAAATACTTTTAATTATCACGATAAGTTCTTACCTTCATCGTCATCTGATTTAAAGCTTGCACCTCGATTAGATTTGAAATCAAAATCATCATCAGCTGAAAGCATGAGGCACGTTTAATAAAACTACGAATAAAAGTGGCAGTGACGAAAATGCATGAATAACACTATATATATGTAGAATAATTTATTGTTTGATTTTGGTTATTAAATTACTAAAAATGTGATGCTTTGAGTGACAAAAAGTTTAAATGCAAGGAGAAGGTTGTTATCTAGTCTAAAATTTTTGATTTGATTTGAAAGTTATAGATAAATCAAATTTTCCTTTATAAACTAATATTAATCATTTTTTTTTTTTACCAAGTAAGCATGCACTAAAATAAAAATACAATTCTGTTGATGCAAAGTGTCATTCACGTGAAATATTCTAACTACATCATAATAGTTTAGAAAATTGTCTGTGTATTCATATTTGATTCATTCTTATTTACAGCACCAATATCTTAAATTATTCTCAGTTATCCAATTCTCAAATGTGTGTAACATAATTATTAAAATGTATACTGTACCGGTAGTTGTAAACTCAATTAGTCTGATGTATCGTTCAGAAAACGAAACATTCTACCTACATATCTTAACACAGAAAATGAAATACTCTTGAATTAAGTGACTGGTCTACACAACCGACTTGAACCATTAAACTAAGTATACACTGCACTTTTAACGTTTCGATCAAAAACCAGACAAACAACTAAATCCTATCCTTCCTTAACACTGCACCTTTTATGTTTTATTAGAAACTATGGTATAGGCTCGAAGAAAACACGAACAATAAAGATTCGTATATACCACAATGGTAGTCTATAGGACAGCACGTCTTCTCATGGTAAATGGGTATACAGCCTTGTTTGAGTTTCCTGGCATCTCTTTCCAGCATGCAGTCGTGTTGACGACAGCTCCCTCCCCCTTGTATCCCTGTCCAGTTAGCATTGCACAGGCAGATCAGGCAAGGGTCCTCGTCAGGGTAGATCTGTTCTCCTTCGTAGTACATCTTGCCCTTGTATTCGCATGAGGGGACTGTAGGAGGAAGAGTAGTGTGATATACAGTGTTAGGATTTATAGATGGGACTAATTGTTTAGGGATTATTGTCTATGGAAAAGGTGTATGGGACAGTGTAGTGTAATTTATGAGTAAGAATAGACTCGTGTGATTTGGATAGTGGATGATACAAGCCTGGAATTTCTGTTTTGTGGGTTGGTGTTGTCTATTGCTTTGTCGTTTGTGAGAGTATGGCTTTTTTTTTTGTATACTGTTATTTTCAGTGTCATGTTAAATATATATTCTTAAATACACCCCATAAAGATTGAGCAACTTGCTATACTTCAGAATTGAATAGTGCAATAAGAATATAAATGTATTTCAGCATTCTAAGAGCTGGAAAGATATATTTGTTGGTGAAATGAATTCATCATTCCACCTCATTTCGGATAAAAATTACATAATTGTATGAGAATAAGATTTAAGAGATAATCTAACAATTTAAAAATTTTAAATTAAATTTAAAAAATACCATTTCTATAAATAAGAAGAAATATTAGGTCATAAAAAGAAATATGAGGCCTTCATAGATATGATAAAAACAGAAATCATTGTCAAACAGTAACTATTTTAATACTAAAAAAACTTTACCTTGATATATATTGTCCTTTTGGCCTGTCGCTGTAAGGAAAAGAAAAACATTAATTATGGATTTAAAACGGTTATTAAAAAGAAATATTAAAAATTTAAATAAACTTTTCAATGTAATTAAAATTTTGAAAAACAATTGTTAATCAGTATCGTAAGTTTTTACAGTTTAAATTTCCTAACTTTAATAATGTATAAATAATCAATTTTTGAAAAACATTTTAACCAATAACATTAAATGGTACAGACTGCGTCTATTGTACTGCTGCCATCTATTGATTTGTATTTCAACTAGATGTTGAACATTATTAATATTTGTAACAACCTCATATTATTAAATATTCTAGGTAAAACTTTTAAAAGAAATTCAAACAGTTCTTCGAAATTAAAATCAGATATTATTTAATTTCTATTAATACGGATAAAGGTATAAAATAGTTTAAATAAATATTACTTTTTAATGATGAGAAACGAGCAATTCTATGAATTTTTTTCGTGTCGTGACTTGTTATGGTGCTGCCATCTAGTAGATAATTCTATTGCTATAAATATGAGTTTTGAATATGATGCTCAAAATTTCAAGAATTCTATCACGTGTTCTCATAAACTACACATGAAAAAAATTGCTTTAAAACATATTTTTTAATTTTTTCCATTTTTTAAAAGAAAAAGTAAGGATTTATATAACTTTTAAAAATTACAGCTATAATAGTTAACATTATAGCTATTATACTAAAATTCCTCCAAAAGTTATTTTTGAGTAAATTGTTATGCTAAAACAGCTACTCTTGTTATATTAAGATAAATAAAATATTTTTTAATGCATCACCTTCACCAGGAATATAATAAATATAAATTACTCCAAGCAACAGCGTCGCTTTAAATAATAAGACTATCTGATTCAAGTGGGAGATGTTTTAATAATAGTCGAATATAATTATATTTCACAGATTTTGTAACGGCCAGTATGATATATTTCCTCCAGTGGTCAAAATCTTTTGAACTAAATATGTGCTCAGAAATTTTGTCCTCATAATCTCATCTACACTTTCGTATACGATATGCTATAAACAATTTTGCCTTCCGGATATTTTCGTCGTATAAAGACTTCACCATAAAAACTTCATCTACACTTACGACATTCTACGCTAGTCGGACAGCATTGCCCCTCCTTGTATACGTAGTGGCATCCTTCGGGCAGTGGCGTCTGAGAGTAGACAGCCGGACACTCTGTAGTGGTACACGAAATGGTGGCCGCCTGTGTGAAGTAATCAGTGGCGCACGAGCATGTCTCGCATGGATTGCTTGTTGGTATTCTAGAACCGACGGGATACACGTGTTTCTTGTACAGGCATACTGGAAGAAACGGAAGTTATTAGGTTGGCTCAAATGTGGTCACCTATTTTAAGATCAGCTTATTCAGCCATTTATAATTATGTACTTTTTTCCATTCAATAACAGCTTAATTGTTTTGTAATTCATTTTTCTGTGTATAAATGCCAGCGATTTTGATCTGAAACTGGTATTAATTCAATCTTTTACAATATTATTCTTATTCAATTAAAAATGCTTTATAATGTAATTTAAATGTTATGAAATTAAATGCATTTCATCTTAAGTTCAAACACACATAAAAAAAAAAAAAAAAAAGCTAAACTAAACTGCTTTTTATGTATTACAATAACTAATTCTTAAGTTTGGTAGATATATGCTCTGTTACGGTCGTAATTGTTTGGGCCACTGTGGGACCTGTTTATTGATGCAAATGGACTGTTTGGTCATCAATGATCTATGGAGGTTTCTTCTATATAACTGGTTTCATGAGCATTTTTATGAAATAGTAAGCATGGACACAGTCAGGATTATTTCCTGTGAGGTGTAGATCTAGCATACTGTGCTACCTGGAAAGTATGCTTCTGTTACCCTTCTTGATAGCATCCACACCATCATGATTGGTAAGCTTCTATTTGAGGGGGGGGGAGGGAACTATCGCTCTTTGCGACAATTACACAGACCTTCCAGCTTGACATCTTAAAGATGGTTTTTAAAATAGTTCAGTAATGTCTCTGCGAAGAACACAAAGTTAATTGCTTTTTTTTTCTTCTTCAGAACTACTCTAATAGCAAAGGTTGCTCACAGCCAGGAAAATTATACACGTTAAATTAATCGTATTTTAATCTAGAGAACGAACAAATTTATTTTGCAATAATAAGAGGAAAAATCCGCCAAAACACATTGAAATTTGTGCATGATGTCAATAGTTTTAAAAGACAGCTGTGAATGTGCTTGGAAGAACTTAAGCAAGAGTTAAACTGGTGGTTTTTTTTCACATTTGCGAAGATAGGTAAAATTTTCGTCACATGGACAGGAACTGGTTTCCTAGTAAGACATTGGTAAAATAAAAAGTGTATATCGGGTTTAAATATACTGTTTAGTTAGAAAACAAGAAGTTAAAGAAAATTCTGTTAAATTTACTATACCAAGCTATATCTCAAAAGATATTCAATGAAAAGGATTTCTCTCAGACAGTTACATTTAAAAAGGATAGAATGCTTTGCTTATTCTGCTAGGTAATAGTCAACATCAAGAATTACTGACCACGCTAATTATACATAAAAAAAAGAATAAATTATAACAGTCCAATATTTTCAATGTGACAAAGCCTAACTAAGCCCTGCTTACTTATACGACGAGTGAAAAATAAGAAGAGTTACGATTTTTTCGCGGTAACTTACCCCTTTCGTCTGCGTGTATCTCGTCAGCCTGCGAGCAGTCGAACCTCCACGGACACGTGCACTTATCATCACTCTTTGGCTTTTCTTCGTAGACCGGCCTGCATCCTTTCGCCTCGTAGTGCTTCAAGTATCGCCACTCACAATCACAGTTTGCATCTTTGGGCAGCTGCTGGCCCGTATTCTGTGTGCCGTAGTCTGAAAACAGGGAAGCAACTGATGGAAGATAAGCCTTTGAATGTTGTATTTAATTGTTTGTTCGTGTTTCAAGGAATAGAAATGTAAATGAGTTTCTAAAAAATTTTCATTTTTAGCAATGCTGTTAAAAAAGAAGTTCACAAACTTAAGAGGAGCAAGCTTGACTTTCTAACAGACGATGCTAATAATTTCTAAGTGTGAAAATGACATGATGAGAAATACAGAAAACAATTATGGCTGAACGAATATACAAATCAAGAGCTTGACTTTCGAGGAAAACAAGCTTTCTCTTCGTGTTGCAAAAAGAAATAAACATGCAAGAACTATACTGTTCAAATCTATCCATACTGCTAAAAATATGACTAAATATGCAAAACACGAATCCGACTCAATATACAAAAACATGCAAAACACAAATCCAACTTAATATACAAAAACATGCTAAACATAATTTTTATTAGATATAGAAGCTAATGCAATAAAACATGCAAAACGCAAACATGCGAGAATAGTATGATCGCCAAGACATCACTCATTTGTCTGGCTCATCAACAAAAAATTCACAAAATATAATTTTGTATGACTCACTGACTACATCAAGAAATAGGAAAGCATACAAAAGGAAATCGTGACTACAAGCAGAAAAATGACTTTAAATATGAAATGTAATGAATTTAACTGTTCATTTAGAATGCCTATATTTAGGTAGTGACATGCCTATACGTTAAAACCATCGTACCGCACTCCCACCCAATAGGACAACAATCTCTGTCTGCGTATATAGGCGTGCACCCGGGGAACCTCTTGTGGTAATCCTCCCACGGGCAGTCAATCACTGAACACGTGAATGCATTGGGCTCCACGAACCCGGGAAAACAGTGGCAGATCAGACAAAGACCCCGGGTAGGCAACTCCTCCTTATCCTGGAACCAGGTCCCGTTGTAGAGACAGGTGCCTGAAAAAAGGTCTGCTACTGAAGAACCGAAGCACAAACAAAGGGAATCGGGTTGGACAGGGAAAACGCGTGGTGGTAACAAAGGCGGCAGGGGAAAGTTCGGAAAGATGGGGATCTTTTTATGTTTGGTTTGTATGGCTGATTTGATTAGGTGCGTGTTGGGTGACAAGGAATTCAAAGGAATTGGAAGAGCGGGGATTTTTTTTTTGGGGTGAATAGTAGGATACATAGGGGAAAAAATATATGGATTCAGTGTTATGTTGGAAATGGGAAGAATATTCAAAGAGGTTGTAAGATGAGAAATGGGGTTAAAGTTGTGTGTATCGGTTGCTTAGTAGTTGTTTTCGTTTTCAGTAGGCTTAAAAATTAAAAATTTCCTATTTCATAATTGTTGCATATCTTTAAATTTCAAACTATTCTGCTTCTTTTAAGATATAGTTTTGGTCTGTGCTCTTTCTAGTTCCGGAGAAAAGTTAGTTTTAACAAATGTAAACCTACGTTTGCCATGTTACAATTTCACATAAAAATGCATTGATCTCTTCAAACTTTTATGTGCCGTTTTGAAAAAACGGCTACTAGCTTTTTTATGAAATTTTTACACTATATTTGCCATGTATCAAATTTTAATCTGAAGTGGACGTTTTAAAAAAATATTGGTTATTTTTTAAAAAATTATTTTGTCTTAAAAAAATGCTATTCTCAGGGATTTCTGGTGTTTTATCATATGATATTGTTTTTTAAAAAAACCAAATAAGCATATTCTCTTAATGTTAAAGTCAGATTAAAAAAGAAGGTTGAAATAATATTCATGAAAAAAATTCAAAAGTATCTGTTTGTTAGTTATTTAGAAAAGGTACATAGAAAATGGGCCTTTTAACATAAGTGATATATGGTCTACTGAACCCCCTTAATGAATACGAAAGAAAATGCACTGTGAGTTAAATTATATGTACTTGTATTTCAGGGGATTGTCTATAGAGACAAAAGTTTGAATGTATTACGTAGAAAGTTGTTGAAAAAAACATTGTGGAAATTCAAACTATAAATAAATATGTTATTTATGTTCAATGTAATTTTGAAGTTCAAAAGAGGAAAAAAAAAAAAAAAAATTGATTTATTGACTTAGACAGAAATTTAATAAAAAAGATTATCAACTGAATAAAAATTTAGAAAGTGCCTCCACATCGTACCAATAGTACTTGCTAATGCTGATTATGATGTAACAACTCAGAAATACTGATATCAAAGTGTAATTTTAACAATCGCACAAAATAAAAACTAATTATAAATAGAAAATTTAAAGTCTTTTTTTAATTATTACACATATAAACAAAACCAAATGAAATTAAAAAAGTTTATATTTGCAAATGACATTTGTTGGTCAGTTATTTTGAAGGGGGGGGGGGGGGACAGATTTATTAATACATTATATGAAAATTTGCATAATACAAACCAATAAGTTGATAAAAGAACATAAAATACAAAATACTTTCGACTTCTTCAAACAGCTCGAACGAAATGCATTATAGTATTTTATTTCTTACATTTCTTTCAATTGCGAAGAGTGCTTTACCTGCACTCCAAATTCAGCGACAAAGCTTCCATTGTCATTGAAAATCATTACATTGCAACACAACACCCATCATTTCTTTTACAGAAATAAAATGAAGGAACGCTTGAAACAAAAAAATAAATAAAATAAATAAAAATTCCTCTCCTCTTCCCTTTCAAGATTTTTGAAGACTTCACCGATAGTTGACGAATAAATCATCTTCAGATGTCCAATTCAACACCAAAAGTGATAATGCCCTCTCCTATTCCACATTGTTCAGGATGATGAATATGTTTTCTTTCAAAGAAAACTTAATGGTCTGTTTAATCGTGAAATAAGTGAAGAGTTCTTACGAATGGCATGCATTTGTTTGATTTCCGTGCTGCTTTTTTTCGTATCGCTGAAGTGCGAGTGCCAATTTGAGATGATTATAAATGGATTTAAATGACAAAAGGCTTGAGATGGTTTAGTTTTTAGGTGGAACTGTGACAATGATTGAATGGTTAGAATAGTACACTTTTTTTCTTTTAAGAATGGCGAGATTATACGGAATATATGTCTGTACTGAAAAAGTGATTTCACTGAAAAAGTTTGCCGTCTATTTACATAAAAAACTAACCTTTTTACTTAAAATCTTTTATACGCATTGCCATCTTTTATGTGCAATTGCAACTTATTTAAGCCCATTTGAGCTCAGATCGAATTTTCATAGTGTTTGATCATTACAAAGAAAGAAGACAATTTTTTGGGGGGTGGGGGTCCCAAAAGACTTCAGAGATAGTATTGTCATTAACGACGAGTTTTCTTGCCATTTCAGCTCAATTGGATGACAGCAAGTGGGCTCATTAGACCTCCGAGGATTTTTCTCAATACTGGCATACAAACAAACAAAATGGAAGTTAATATAGGGGATTTAAAAAGATATGAATGTTTGGAGATGAAGAAGATGAGATTTAACTTTCAGAATAAAAATATTTCCAACCATAATCGATAACTGAGTATTATTCTCGTAAAATAAAAAGTTGTTTGGAAATAACAATTTTGCGTTTCTTTGTTTTCAAAGCAAACCTTAATAAAACTCTTAAAAAGTCCTTCTGGAGGACTTTTTATACTTAATTTCGACCAAATCTCTATAATCCAACCATAATATTTTGGTACGGGACGACCTTTGCTTTTTTCTCAATGTGACAATGCAAAAAATAAAGAATTTCGTTTCTAAAAATGATTTGTCATAAAGCTTTATTTCAGTCAAAGCGAAACGTGGAAGTTGTGGTTTGGTTTCTGAACATGACTAGGCTAGCACCCTTTTAAGAAATTCTTCATAGCAAAGTGTAAAATAATAACGTTCTGTGCCACATTAAACTATATTACAATGGAAAAAATCAGAAAAATATAAATTAAATTTTATTGCAAACAGCCTTCCTGGAACTTAACATTAAATTAAGTACAACATGTTCATAAAGCTTTTTTTTTTTTTTTTAAAAGAATTTGATGATTTTAGAAAAGTAGTTCTTCAGTTACAATTCAAGAAATTTTTAAGAAAACATTCACTTTCGTTATTACCAACCAAATTGATAAAAGTTAAATATATATATATTCAATTAACAAATAATTTTTTTTTACAAAAGTTATTCCTTAAAACTTCTTTTTAAAAAAGTTATTATTGAACATTTTTACATTAAAGGAAAAGGTATTTTAACTATTGAGCTAAAGCGGCAAATTTCCCAACTTAAATTATTTATTATAAGACAATAAAGGCATTCTATTCTCAGTTAGCCTGCTTCTAATATACTTGATATTCTTCTAACTCGAAATATATACATTTCTCAAAAATTTATTTTTTAGTAACACAAACTAACTAATAATATAAAGTAACTACAAATTACAAAACATCGAAGTTCTAAAATAAAACAAAAAAATCTATTTTACATATTTCACTTTGCAATTAGCTAATGGTTAATTTTATATATAAATACATAATCCAATGCAATACCGATAAAAAAAATTACACACTAAAAAAAAAATCAAACGTAAATCTTCATTACCTTGACTGCTTAGTGTGTCATTTTTTGAATCCCGTAAATAATCTGTAAATAAAAAAAAGAAAATATTTAAAAGCTGGTTTTTATAGTTCTCATAAAACATTATTAGGAAAAATAACTAGATATGAAAAAAAATCTGAAAATAATTAAACATCACAGGGAGGCACATTTTCTTTAGAGTAAAATATTTGCTTATTTTTACTACTTCGTACTCTTAAAGAAAAGGTATTGAAATCGTTTATTTTATAATTAATTACAATTTTAAGTGCTGCATTTTTAAATTAAATCTATAAATAGAAAGGAAAAAAAAAAAAAAAGAAAAAAAAACACGAAAGAATTTTGTTTGGAAGTATTAAATACAAACTTCATTCATAGATTAAAGGTTTTAAAAACTATTTTTGAAACTCTGACATTTTGCTTATAATAACTTTTTATTTTAATACGAATCTTCTTATATAAGAAATTACGTTTAGCAAGTCTTCATAATTTACTTGATTTCATGACAATCTACCTGAAATATACATTAAACTTAAAATAATGCAGTAATACTAAATTAATTGAGATCCTATGTCGTATTTATAAAACAAATAACTGTTGATCATCATAAATACCTTACACGGGGCTTTTAAAAAAAATTCTAATATTTACATTAAATTTAAATATATCTATTAATATATCTATGTAATAAGTCTTTTAAATTCAAAATTACATTCGAATTTGAGTCAAATAAATTAACTAATGAGAAACATGGATTTCACAATCATTTCATCATAAGCGTCATATTAATTGAATTACTCAGATAAAATAATATCAATGAAATCTTTAATAACTTACTTTTAATATTTGTGTGTTCAATGTGAGATATTGACTAATTCAGATATAAAAAGGCGTGATTCCCATTCCTACCATTTTTTACTTTCATAATTAGTTTAATTTTCCTCATTCTCCAAAAATTAATTTACGAAATCCGACAGATGCATTCTCTAAAAGATTAATTACTGAATATCACTCTTGAATTTTTATTTTCATTTGAATGTATCTAAAAGCGACTGAATGAGAAATGTTTTTCGATATTAATTTAGCATTGTTGAATTAAACTGTTTATAATATTGTAATCTAAATTATATCTGACACATCGATTGGAATATAAATTTATTATCTTAATACTAAGGATTTGTATTTATGATTATCGGTATCCAATTACGCGCTACAGTAGTTGCGTCAATTAATGAACTCATTTACATTAACAAGAGCAGAAGAAGATTATTTATCTTTGAGAAATAATTATATTTCATTTATTTAGAATAGTAGGTTTTGCCCTTATCTAACTCTACACTTATTTATTTATTTATTTATTTATTTATTTATTTATTTATTTATTTATTTATTTATTTATTTATTTATTTATTTATTTATTTATTTATTTATTTATTTATTTATTTATTTATTTATTTATTTATTTATTTATTTATTTATTTATTTATTTATTTATTTATTTATTTATTTATTTATTTATTTATTTATATATTTATTTATTTATTTGCCTTTACTATTAAGCTTTCTTTAACAATATGGGATTTGTATTGAAATTTAAAATATATTTTAAAACTACACAACTTTTATGTTAAAAGAATTGTCTTTGAACAAATTCTCCTGCGATTAAACAAAACGGCTTATATAGTTCTTAGGTAAATTAATAAATCGAGAAGATGGTAAAGTGCCTGTAATTTTTTTGAATTAAATTTATTATCAATTGCACTATTTCATAGATGAAGTAAACCTCTCACTATATTATTACAGAATTTTTTTTCCATGTTTTTTTAAAAAGGGGCTATATCAGTTCTGACTAGAATACCATATTTATCTGCATTTTTACAAATCATTATGAATTTATTACTTTGTGATTAAAATAATTTTTTTGCATTTATTATACTTTACTTCTTAAACTCTAAATAATATACAAAAACTTTCCTGGCATAATATATTCTTTCATGCAATCTCCATCACAACCATCGCTGTTTACTGTGTATATTCAATGAATTTCCTTTATTACAATACTTTTCATGATCTTCCTGGTACTTTTTAAAATGTTTTATCGTGATCGAAATTTACACTTGCTATTCTTTGAAGCTCTTATATTGCCTACACGAATACATTTTTTGATGTTTTTCCTGGGATAATTTTAGTCAGTTTTAATATAAAGTACAATAGAAAAACTAATTGAAATCAATGCGTTCACTGAAAAAGTTATTTACAAGTACAGCAGCAGTGATGAAATATTAATTGCCAAAATTTTCAAGTAAAGTTACTGGTGTGTACTTACTTATATTAGTAATTTTGAAAAAGTTTTATTCGTTAGCTTATTAAAGCTCTTTAAAATGTAATAGAACACAAGTTACATTCCTTTCAAAATTTGGAAATAATTCCTTTTGTTGGTACAAAAAAAAATTCTATGGCCCAAAAAATGAAGTATAAAATATGTGAGATCGGCTGACGTTACAAAGATCATTTGCTACACATTAAATAGGATTTAGTTTAAGTATTACATAAGATGTGATTGTAGTGTTGAACATATAACGCCAACTATAGTAGATTAAGAACTATTGAAGTTGTTGTTCAGTAGTTATTAATCTACCATGGATTGGATATCGAAACTCTTTCATAACGTGTTATATCAAAAGTATGAGGGAAGCAATACACTGCAAAATCACCCCTCTCATGTTACCTAAAAATATAGCCTCACTTCATTTTTAGGTAATACAAGAATTCAATTCTTAAGACTTTTTATTTGATGTATTCATATAAATCTTTTCTGTTTATAATTCAGTTTGCTTTCTATGCTTGGTTCAGGTTCAATGTTCATCAACTGAACTTAAACCGTCACATTCACGAGTGCTTTGTTTCAAAATGCTATAATATGCTACAAGCAAAGGATTTTAGCGCTATTTTATTCCAAGGCGGTAGCGTATAGAAATTATAAAGCTATTCAAAATAAATCACCACGTTATTAAGAATCAGAGTTTGCTTGAAATGACAAATTAATTAGGCGCTATCCAAATTCCGAACAAATGATCAGTTCGTCAAACAAAATGGCGTCACCTCTCAAATCCGGCAAACGACACATGCACCTGATGTCGGCCAATTAAAATCACCGACGCTTTTAATGGAAAACAACTAAACTCGGGAAAAGTCATTATCGTTTTCACACAGGTAACATTTCCTGTATCCATCGGACTGCTGCAAATCACGTGGTTGCATCGGAATCCTGCAGGGAAACTCAATATACAGGCTATTAATCTTACTACATTGGCAAGTTTTAGCCTTGGGGGAGGAGGGAAAAGGGGCCTTAAACTAATTTAAATGTCGATGAGGAATCTGAAAATCGAGTGGCTGAAAATTTTCCACAATTACCTGTTAATTTGGTTAAAGTATCTGGGACGGTTGAACTTGTGATTCTTGAGATAAAGGTAAATGAAGGCCTAGATTTTCAGATGAATTTGTATGAGTGATTGATTGGTGGAGATTTGTATCTTCGATAATAAACTTTACATACATGGTGGTTAGAGCTCAATGCTCAAAACACACAACTGAGTGTGGGGTGATAGTGGGATTTTAAGAAAGTGCAAAGAGTGGATTGTTTATATTTTGTTGAAATCTTGATTTACAAAATTTTATAAATGATTTGAAATACTGGTTGTATCTAAAATTAAAAATATAAGGGCTGATATAGGAACCGAAATAAGAACAAAAATGGCTCTAAAATGTTAAGGGAAAGTTTAGATCGTACCCCAGTAATACAAATATGCTGACCAATACCGTTCAATACTGGCCAATCCCGGGGTGTGGACCGCTGTAGACTGGCTGTTGCTACGGATCTTGCGATCTCGCCTGTGATGAGTATATTATATTGTTTTAAAATGTTGATGCAGAGTTCTAAATTAGAACTATATTTTTATAAGAAAAGACAAGGGATAAAAATCTGTTTTGTGATAGTTTTGGCATGTTTTTTTTTTTTTTTTTTTTTTTTTTTTTTTAATTCGTGTATTTTGGAATGAGGCTCGAGTTTCGGCATAGATTGACCAATCTTCCCAGATCCCCTGTTTCCGACAATGGCTAATACCTCTGTTATACCTGGATATACTAAGCTTCAACTTAACTAGACATCACTTAGACGGTAGATCGTGACAGTGCTCATAGGTATTTAATCCATTTTGGCGGCGTGAAAGCATAATGTTCGCCAAACCACAACCCTGTAGAGAACAAAAGGCTATAAGGTTTGGCGAGAATTATGTCTTCACTCCGCCAAAATGGATTAAATACCTATGAGCACTGTCACGATCTACCGTCTAAGTGATGTCTAGTTAAGTTGAAGTTTAGTATAGTTGAAAATGCTCTCCTGATGGCCAAATACTGGATTGAATGGAGTGGATTTGTTCTTTAGTCATATAGATCACCAGATTTGATATGCATGGATTTTTTCTTCTGGGGACCCATTAAGAGCTAGTCCTATCAAAGTATCCTTGATTCCGATGAAGGTCTAGTGACCAGACTATCATTTTCTGCTGGAAATTTGTATAGAATGTCTTGCGTGTTTATTAATGCACCCTAATCCATGCACGTGAATGTTGAGTTACGGTTGGTGTTTTCCCTTTTTAGCACCAATTGTAAGAAACTAAATCATTAAAATTTTATTTTGACTGTAGCTACCTTTCTCAATTATCAATTGTTCATATCTTTCTAACCTGCTATCACTTGCACAGCAATTTTTCCTTACGCATTTCGTTACAAAATGTACTTATTTCATACTCTCTTTATGCCATTACTTTTTTGTCAGATATTTTAGATATAACGTGTATGCATACTTATACAGGAGATACGTTTCTGTTGAAGCAAGAAACAAATTCAATTAAAAAATTTATTTTTTAATAACATAAAGAATGCAGTTGTAGATGTTCTTCAAACGTATTAGATTTTAAAAAATAAAAAAAAATAAAGAAAAAAAAAGTAAACAGTGAAAATAGAGAAAAGGAAGAGTTTTGTTTTTGGAAAACCTTTAATCTGCAATAAGTTTTTAAAGGAAATTTATTAACTTCAACTTTTTTTAATCTATTAATATCCTTGCTCGACATTTTTCGATCTATAATTTTAGATTATTTAAACAGGAATGTAAACTTTTTCCTTATGTTTAGAAAATAATCTTTGAATATTTGTATTGACTTTAGAATCATGTTTTAGTGGTAGACTTTTTTTTAAATAAGGAAACGAGAGAGAGTTTTGAAAAAAAATCGCTTTTTACGTAGCAATACAAACACCGTAAGAAAATTATTTACATAATGTTAAGAATTCAATTTAAATTCAACAAAATTTATACAATAAGAACTATGTGAAAAATTCAGAAATTTAACTCTTAAAAATAAATAAGTCTTAAAAATAAATAAGTCTTAAAAATAAATAAGTCTTAAAATAATATTTTTTACATTCTATGTATTTTAACATGTTTTACATTTAAAAACAATATTATTCACACACAAAGTAATATTCAGTAGTCCGTAAGTAGTCTGAAATTCACATTTCAGTGATGTTAAAATTAAGGAGTAAAGTAAGCGCATCAAATACCCCCCCCCCCCCTTCTCCAAAAAAAAACAAAAACATCTCAACTAGTTTTCAGCCAGGACAGTTGCCACTTATTTCAAGAAATTCTATTCTAAATCCATAAAATTCGATTTTTTTGTCACCCGATGTGATGGATGATTTCCTGTAAGATTTCCAACTAGTCTATTTTAAATTTTGTAGAGAGATTCGTCCTTTTGTAAAGTGATCCAAAAAAATACCGAGAGCTATTCACAAAATTCAATAATTTTAAGAATAGATAAAGTAACAAAATGTGAACTAAGTAATTTACTGTAGAACATTCAAGGATCTTCCAGAAATTCCCAAGATGAAGTTATTTACTGGGATGTTATTAACTAGTCAAGTAACCACCTTTTCGATTTTATCCATTTTAACTCTCAGGAATAATATAAACTATTTCTATAAAAGATGAAACATATAACCTTGAGGTAAAAAGAATAAACTTTACAAAGGTTTTGTTATGTTAGTCATGTTTTTCCAAACGTTATTAAATAAGGGATAAAAAATAAAATATAATTTTCGATTTTTTATACAACAATCCTTTGGGATAAGTGTGTTTGTTTGGTTAAGTATAAAAATTATTTTAACTTCTGTTGAAAAAAAATCAAATTGGTCAAAGTACTGCAATAGAGGTAAAACCATTTTCTTTCGCAATGTATATTTGCATTGTACACATTTTGTAAAGAACACCCCCAAACGATTTCTATTTACAAAAAAAAAAAAAAAAAAAAAAAAAAAAAAACCTTTTTTAAGTACTCCAACTCAGTCACAAACATATATCACTATAAACAGTATTCCCTGATTCGAAATTTAGAAAAAAAACAACTTGTTACTTAGAAAACAATCAATCATTCTTAATAAAAAAAAATCTATACAGCACAACCACTGACAGTAAAACGATAAAAAAAAAAACACGTCTAGTTGGTATTACTTTAAACCTATTAATACAAGCCCAATACTATCAAGAATTTACATGATTACAATGCCTGACCAAAAAGAGAAAATTTCTTGAATAAAGTTCTTCTCTCTCTTTCTCTCCTCTGAGAAACTTTTATGAAACAACTGCCATAAAGTAACATTGTATCAAAATTTAGTAACATTTTTTAAAAATGCTTTTTATGTTTAGTACTAGTAAGTGTGAAAATATATTAAGTAAGCTTTTTTGAATAAATGTACGGTTTCAAATAAATTTTATGGTCAAATCTATGATCTTCTTACGTTACTGCATGGATTGAAACATAATATTTTTCAAAATACCATACTGTTTACAAATTAGAATTTGTCTACTTTTAATATTAATCATTACTAAACGTCTATTAATAAGAAATTTTACATAACTAAAGACAAACTGAGTTTCAAATTTAAGTATACCAAATACTTATGACATTATTTAAAAGGTTGTTAAATTAAATTTAGCGGCAAAACTATATATTATGAGCCATGAACCTAAAAATAAACATACTTTGTCCAAATATTTTTTTCATAGTTATAAGCACCTTAAATAACAACAATAATGTTAACTTTGTCAAACTAATCATTGTAAAGAATTTGCGGAACAAAACTGTAGAATTTAAACTCATTATTCAAATACAAAATGCAATGAAACGGGAAATGCAGATCTAATACTGCATTAATACTAAATTTACAGTTAGAAACCTTAATATATCTGTGATTCTCACTTTTGAGCATGAATGACAAAGCACGTTTATTGTTTATAAATCAAATTTAAATAATCATATTTATTTTATTAAATTTATAGGTATGACAATATTAAATCGTTGCCATTGTAATCTCACTTTTATTTCATTTTTTTTTTTTCATTGTTTCACTCTCCAGTTAATTTATAAATTTGTGAAAATGAAACTAATTAAATCTGGCAAAATTAAGTGATGTCCCAAGGAAACGGCAACATGAAAAGAGAAAAAAAATTATTTTTTTATTAATTAATGAATTAATATTCTCTTTTCGAAGATGGTAAATAAAAAATTAATTAAGAAATATCTTATTATATAAATACAGAAAAAAATACAAGAGTATACAAGAGTCGAAACAAGAGATGGGATATTTTTTGTAATTGTACAATTATATTAAGAAAGACAAAATAGAAAAATAGTATCAACTCCTTTTAATTTCCTTTTTTATTTAAATCTCCCTAAACGTCAGAATTAATTTTTTTTGCTATGGAATAAACATACTGCTAATAAAGTCCTCATTTTTTTCCGCGCAAATGTGGAAATTACCGACAGTTTTTATAAAAATGTGTTGACACTAAACAGATACAGATTTGTGACTGATGAAAGAATGCATTACAATAAACAAATTACAAAATTGAAACATTTAGTATTTTAACGGAGTTTTAGTCAGGTATAGTCCCTTTCTCACTTTTACCACAATTAACATCCATTCTCCAATACTGATTGTATATGTTAGTGGGAATATATGAAATCAGATATTCCATATAATGGTAAGACATTTTATAGAATATCAAGAATGTTTAGGCAAAGTATGTAACGATTAATACTTCACACATTTGTTAAGCAATAATGGTAAATGACAAACAAACAAAGTATGAAATACATTCGATTCATTTCGAATATAACGTATATAATAAGCAAGGTTGCTGCAACTAGGGTGCCATGTTACAACAAGTAGGGTGATTATAATTTTTATCTGAAAATCTTGGGGTTTTTTTAATAAGAAAGGCATACATTTTATTTTGTACAGCATTCTTTTTTTTTTTTTTTTCTTCTTTTTTTTAAGTGTTTTGAATAAATATTTTTAACAGTGCTCGCTCACTTTTTTTTTTTTTTTTTTTTTAATATTTGTATTTTTTAAGAATGTGCGTCGTTTAACCACTGACGGTCATGCACGTACATATGCGTCATTTGATCCCCACTTTTTTCAGCAATCAATACACACAATTTTTAAATTTATAAATAAAATTTAAAATAAAATAAATTTTACTAGGATGACAGTTTAAAACCTATCTAAAACAAAATAAATAAAAAATAATTCGAAAATTTTTGCCCATTCCTTGGATCTTCAGTGAGTCATAAGAATCTCATTCTATTTTGTTACTTTTAACTACCCATATGTTTACATAGGGTAATGAAAGCATAGAAATCTTTTTTTTTTTCCTTTAAAGTTATCTAGGAAAAATGTCTAGGTGTGTGTATGTTCGTTTTCAGCATAACTCCCGAACGAATTGACTTACGATGTCCACGTCCAACTGTACTGGTTGATGGGTACCATGGAACCTTTTATGAAGATTTTCGTCAAAATGGCTGTTATTACAATATTTGGGTTTTTCAACAATATCCAAAAAACAGCTCTAATGATTTTGATCAAAGTCGCTGTGGTAATGCCTTTTGTGAGGTGCTCTAAACATCCCCACCTCCGAAGTTTTCGTATTAGAAATGCAATAAAGGCATAAAAGGGTGAAACGAATATCTTTAACTTAAAATTCTCTTCCATTGACCATCACCCTTCATTAATTGTTTCTTCGATGTTGCATTTAAAGAAAGGACAATGTAATGTTTATAAAAAAAAAATCACATTGCCAATTTCACCGATTCGGTGGTTTTTTTTTTTTTTTTTTTCCTTCTTTTTTTTTTTTTTTTTTTCTTTTTTTTTTCTTTTTTCTTAAATCAAATTGAGTAAGATTGCCATTTATTAAAATAATGTAATTGTAAAAACTAAAACCGTAAATTACACTAATCCATGACAAATTTAAATGCAGTGACTAGTATTAAATGTGATTGAAAGTTGTGTTATGTTCCACACCCCTAATTCGTATTTTGATTAAATATAATTTTTCATTCTATAGAATGCGTATTACATACAATACCTAGGGAAAGCATGTAATAATTCTAATAGCATATAATAATTTCATACTTTGCTTAAAAATACCCAGCATTCTGTAAAATGCTAAATACTTATGTATTCTGTAGAATGTCAGCATTTTATGCAATGCAGGTAACATACACATTAATTTTTAAAATACCAATCAAGTTTTGTGTCACAAAATATTTAAAAGTATCGAAATAAAAAGAATTTAATAGAAAACGTTAAATACTCATTAATTTTGCTATTGTATCAGAATAATTTATATTTACTCAAACTTTATCCCATATTTAATACATTTATTAAACAAATAACCAGTCTTATTTTAATATTTTCACTTTATTAAAGACATGAATGAATAAACATAAAAGTAGTAGTATTTGCTAGATGATACCATCTCATTCGTCATAAATACATTTCTAATATAAAATCTTTATTTCTAAAAATGTCTGATTACTACTATCTACAATTCATAAACGGAGTAAATAAAATATGCAATAGACAATCCACCCATTGGTAATTAACAATTCTGTAACAAACATTTCAAATCACTACATAATTTTGGTAAACACAGCAGGTAAAGACAGTAGTGCTCGAAAATCCATTTCCCATTCGTTATTCAAAGGTAAAACAAATTCTGAATGGCATTCCCTTTTAAGTCAAGCAGGGACTAGTAAAAGCAATTTCATTCCCTTTGTATATTTGTAACAACGAACAATGTTTAAATATTGTATTTTTAAAATATGTGTTTTATTTTTGTTACATCAATTATTCATAAACAGCACTCTTTCCTTGAGATTTTTCTTTCATAAATTATCATTTTGCTTTTTAAATTCTAAGGTCTTATTTAATTTCAAAGCAAAGCTAAAAGTAAGGCTAGTATATTTATTTTTTAAAATTGTATGTTCATATTACGCAAAGCCCATCTGATGGCTGCGTAGTTAGCGCTCAGGGATCTCCTGCCAAAGGTGCCGGATTAAGCATGGATGATCGTTGTGGTTCTATATACACGTTAAGCTGTAGATACCTGTCTAATTAGCCGTTATTGGGCATAAAAATATGTCGTTGAGAGTTTAAACCAAATCATAATAAACATATAATAAATATAAAGCTCGAAAGAAAACAGATTTAAGTACTGTCTCTGTATCACAAAAATAGCTACCGTCAAGTCATCTAGTGGTGTCTGTTGGCATGGAAACAAGACTAGCCCAATTTCCCTAGGCGATTTTCAAAAAAAAAAAAAACTTCTACATATACCGTATTTTTATTTTTTGGACGCCAATTTCTTAGATGCATCACCCCGATTCTAAATCGACAAGTCTTGTTCTTATAGCGATATTTTTACAATAATTTTATAAAAAATGTTTAATATGCTTATGCTTATTGTGTTTTAAAATCATTTCTTTTTAAATAAATTTGAAGTTTCACTAAGTTCATTACAATAATAATATGTTTTTCATTCTTACAGTTTTTTTTTTTTTTTCCTTAAGTTATTTTAAAAATATTTTTTAATTTTTACTTTATTCTGTTCAATAATGTTGTTGTTTTTCAATTAAAATACTCATTTACTTTGATATTTGGTCATGAACTTAATTGTATGCAAGAAAATTTTAATTTTGGGGACATTTGTCCCCCATGCGACTAACCACGTGACGAAAGGTCGCGCGACTAACCAAGGATTAAATTCCTTGGTAGCACAACAGTATTGGTCATTGTTGGAAATAAATGTTGGATAAAATTATTTGAAGAGGTAAAAATACGAATTTAATAAAATCATTGATGAATTAATAACCAAGAGAATTGTGTCGATTTGGAAACTAAGATATTTTTTAATTGAAGGGGAAAAAAACAACGCTATCCCGGGGTTTTTTTTAGAAAATAAAATACTTAAAAGCCTTTATATAAATAAGAAAAAAATCATCTACTCCTTCTAAACCTTACGTCAAACAAAGTTTTTTTATGCTTGCTTCTCAATGAAATCTCTAAACGACGCTTCGTAAATTATGCTGAGAATTAAAGATAACTTAAGAATTAGAATCTTATACCAATCGACTGAAAGCAATTTAAAAAAAAAAAAGGATAATCGAAGAAAGCAGCAAGGTAATTAATTAAGCAATTCGGTCAAATCCCCTCCAAAAGAGTGTAACTCCTGAATGTTGTCATTATGTTGATGAAGAAAGCCGGTAGACTTTGTGGATTAACGGATCAATTAAAAACATTTAATGCCTTTTAAATACTTCTGCATTTTTCTATTTGTAGGATTTGAGGAAGACTGGGACAAGTCGGCATGTAAGGCAACGTGTAGAAATTAGGCACTTATTAAGTGTTACTGCTTTAGTGTTTGTTTTGAATAGATAATTATATGGGATGTACTTGGTTAGATTTTATTCTAAGTAACATCTGATTTAATTTAATGGAGGATTTATTAATTATCTAATCAAAGCTCTTGTTTATTTAATAGTTGTTGAAATATGCGCATGCATTTTCGGATTTATTTATTTGAAAGGGAGTGTTGATTTAGTAGGTTATTTAATTGGAAATAATGGTAATCCAAATAAATTATGCATCATTAAGTAATAAAACTTTATTAACTAGGGGTGGGGAACATCACACAACTTTCAATTACACTATATTACTGATGTATCATTTATCGTTTTTATATCCTACTTATCGATGCTTTACTTATAAACAGTATTATCAGTCATTCAACATCTTCAAGTGCACATGTTTGTATACAGAAGCATAAAATAATCTCCAGGTAGTTTCAAATAAAATTTAAAAATGAAAAATGAAAATAAAATTTCTCTATTTTAGTAAGTAATTTTTTAAGGAGATATATTTAAAGAGAAAAAAATTAATATACATGTACTTTTACCAAAAAGCATTTGCAAATATAAAATAAGTCCACATTTAAAATGTAGCTATAGATCACGGATCTGCGAACTTCTTCCCCCTATGCTAAGAACTAAACATTCAATAATCATAATCACAAAGTTTTTTAAAGTACCGTATAATAAATATAAACGGTACCAATATGAGCTTTTAAATACTAACATTTATATACTATCTCTCTCATATAAAAATGGTATAAAAATCATAGCAGATAAGAAAAATAGGTAGTCTATTTTTGATTGGAATGAACGCATACAATTAAAGATTATTTCTTAAATTAACGATTTCCTCATCCGTTTGGACGAAGACGAAGCCATGTTTTCCCAATGTAGTATAACAAAAGCAAAGTAAAATTGCATTTTAACAGCCCTTTTAACCTCGAAAAGTTTACAGTAAAAAGTATTATCTACATCAGTCGAAGACGAGAGAACAACGAATGTCAATAAAAGCTGGATGGAATTAAGACTTTGGAGCATGATAAGCTTACTCCTTTAAAGCATTCTGTTTCGTATTTTGACCTAGAAGACGCCAGGAGGCGCTGTGGACATGGAATTTAAGTTGTTATTTTAGAACTGTTTTAAGTGCACTTTATTCCTTTCTCTCTGTGTTTCGTCGTGTTTTAAACATTTTTCATAAACAAATATATATGAGAAGAGTCGCAGTCCACGATCTTTGCCATAGACCATTGTTAATGTTTAACTAAACATTGTCATGCTCTCAACCATTTTAAATAATTACATCCCATCAAAACAAATTGACGCTGATTGCACTTATAGAATAAATTAAATACCCTTCGAAATTTGAACTCAAAGAACTTAACCAAAGTTTGAAACTTATAAATCTTGAAACCATCAGGGACCTCTATTCGCATAGAAAATCTCTTTAGCACAGTAAAGGTTACATCTCCAAGTTTCAGCGTTTAATTCCAGAATCCTAGTTGCTTGCGTGATTAAGGAAATCGTTTGCTTGCACCAAGCACGCTATGAAACATGCCGCGAATTCGAAAACATTTTTAAGCAATTAAAAATTTCCCACCAATGAGGTAGAGGGGGGGGGGGGTAATGGAAGTGGTAAACATTTCACTTGATTTGTTGTTTGCAGTTCTGGAAGGGTGATCGATTATCGTTTGTTTAATCTTGAGAAGTAGTCCGTAATGTTATCGGCTGTCAAATAAGAAGTCAGAAGAAAAGAAAAAGAAGTAAATTCTACTAAAGTTTCTGTTCTGATTTGTTAAAAGGGCGAGAAAAAATTTGTGACAAGTTTAGAATTACGATTTTTTTTCCCTGAGAAATAAGATGTTTTATATTGATTAAATGGACGAAAGAAGAATATTACAGTTGGAAGTCTTGTAAAAAATTCAATATTTAGTATTTTTTAATACAGGCATGATACTAACCTTTGTGGAAGAAATAAGAGTATTTGAATAATACCAAAGTTATTACCATTCCGAATAAATATTATATTCTTTATTATACACGTTAAATAAATTAAATACTACTTTATTTCAAAATAATAAATGTTTCCAAATCAGATTAAAAAAAGGAACTTCTTACTGGCAATTTAATTTAAAAAAATTAGTTATTCTTCTCTTACGATTTTATGAAATAAAATCCATCCTAACTCAATCAATTTAGTAAGCTAATGAACTTTCAGCATAGCGTTATTTGAAGCGGAGTTTTTCCGTCTGGTAAAATATTTTCCCAATCTCAAATAAACCTTAAAAACAAATTCAGAATTTCAAGCAATCATAAACACATATTTATTTTTTTCTGGCTGACATTTTGCGAATAGCATTTGCTTTTAACCAATTTACTTACCAATTTTAACCTTTACGGTATTTCGAATTTTCTTTTACAGTTTTTAAGGAGTTAGAAAATGACGTATGGAGAAGCCCGAATTTTTTTAATTCTCGATTTACTGCTAGTATACTAACGACAGAGAAAATAAATCGCCAATTTATCATTAAGCAAAATTACATTACAAACTATTTTATAGTAACTTAATTACCAACCGAAATCTTTAAAGTCAAAAATATTTGTTAATTTATAGTTCAAGCTGCAAATGACGACCGCATAAATGAAAAATTAATAAACATAGATTGTGTACAAGCTTATCCTTATATTAATGTAGAATCCAAATTTGTTTTATTTAAATTAAAATTTGTTAGAAGCTGAGATATTCTATTGAAGCAGGACATCAAAATATAAAATTGTAACTAAATATGAAGCATTTTATACTCATAGTTAAACATTATATTTACTAACCATTGAAATGGGAACCATTCGTCATTGTTACCAAGTTAAAAGGAACTCAAATCTGGATTTCTGAACTTACAAAATTTTGGACATACTTAAATTTTTGTTAGGAGCCAATCGACCCCTTATCACCATACACAGCTTCAATTTCAATAAGACTAAATGAGTAATTTAATACAAGCTTGACGGACAGACACACAATATCGATATTTTACATTTTTACTTTCAATTTTTCATTTGTTAATATAAGGTAATGAAAATATTGGATTTGGTAAAAAGCAAATATATATTTTTTTTCTTTTTTCCACATTTAGAACCATCCTGGTCTCATAATAGTGATCTATAAAAGATGTCTATCAGTGTGAGTGTGTCTGCGGTCAGCATAACTCCTGAACGTATTGACCTCCGATGCTAAAAATTTTTGAACATGTTAGCAGTGGCTATGGGATCTCTCATTAAGGTTTTGGTCAAAATAGCTCAGAAGATAGTTGTGATGAAAAAATTATGTTTTTCAGCATTTGTCAAAAAACGGCCGGGACGATTTTGGTCAAAATCGTAGTGGTAATGCCATTTAAGGTGTTCTAAACATCCCCTTCAGTTCCCGTAGAAATGCAAGAAAGGTGTAAAACAAATAAAAACGAATGGCTTTATCAGTTATCTTCTCTTAAACATCTCCCACCAATGACTGTTTCTTCATTGTTTCATTTACAAGAAAGGATAATGTAATATTTATTCAAAATCATATTGCCAATTTCGTCACATTGTTGGCGTTTTTTTATTGTGTACTAACTATCGCAAAAAACATCGCCAAACTAGAAAAAAAAATAAAATTTAAGTATTGAAAATATGAAAACGGTAAATTGTAACAATCTACGGTTTTCATATTTTCAATACTTAAATTTTTTTTTTTTCTAGTTTGGCGATGTTTTTTGCGATAGTTAGTACACAATAAAAAAACGCCAACAATGTGACGAAATTGGCAATATGATTTTGAAATTATAAACTTATGAAATATATTATTTATGATTAATTATAAACTTTTTACTTTCTTCTTTGATAGTTTAAAGTACTAGTTAAACAAATTGATCTAGATTATATATATATATATATATATATATATATATATATATATATATATATATATATATATATATATATATATATATATATATATATATATATATATATATATATATATATATATATATATATATATATATATATATATATATATATATATATATATATATATATATATATATATATATATATATATATATATATATATATATATATATATATATATATATAATCTAGATCAATTTGTTTAACTAGTACTTTAAACTATATCAAAGAAGAAAGTAAAAAGTTTATAATTAACTGGAACAATGGGAGGTTTCTTTTATGTTTGACAAAAAATATAAGAAGGTTAAAATAAACGCAAAATAATTCTTTTCAGAATATATGACCCCACATGCAAAATCAAATTAATTTCAAAACATTTACATTCTGTTTATTGGTTGTCGATGAAATAAGATCGAAAGAACTCTGTAGGAAGCCTCATCTTTAACTTGGTATTTTCTTATTTTTCAAAAAAAAAGAAGAAAAAAAGTCGTCATTAACAAAATCCAAAATGAAGTTAAGGTCTTAAAGTATTCATTAAAAGTGATTCATTTTTTGATTATGGGTTATAATTAAGAGTTTTACGCCACGAGCATCTGTTAATTAACTCGGTTTTAATTATTCTTCAAAGAAGCAACATTTTTAATTCCAAGAAAAAAAAAGTTCTTAGCTTCTATTTTTGGTTTTTAGATAATATTTCCAAGTTGAAAATTAGCGCAAAAACAGTTTTATGGATATCATTTACGATAATTTTTTTTTTATTATTATTATACTAGGCGAGTGGAACATTGTGCACCTTTTCAAATGCACTATATTAAAAATCATTGCTTTTAAATCTGATATGGATTGGCGTAATTTGGTATTTAAATTTTCAAGTTTTCATTATTTTTTTTTATAAAAATACATCAATTTGACAATATTTTTTTAAGCTGTTATTTTTTTCACAAATTGGTGAACTTAGGAAGAAAAGTTGCAAATTTCTAGTTTCGGCTCACTAAATTCGAATACAGTAGCACATTTTCTTTTGAAGTTGTGAGACCACGCTCACAAATACATACGGACAGACAGATAAATATACAAATAATTAAAACAGACATATTTTTGGATTCAGGATCTTTGAAAACGTCGCAAATTATCAGCAAAACTTTTTCTCTGAGCAATATTTTCATTAACCTATACTGTTTATTTGTTTTTAAGTAATAATAAATTTGCAGAAACAAAATAAATATACATTAACATGAAAGTATAAAATAATGCAATTTGTCCGTTAATTATTTCTAATTATTCAATTCTAAATTCCTTATTGAGTAATTTGTTCAAAAGTAGCTTCAAACTAAAGATTTGTATATAAGAAGGAATATATATTTTTATTTGTTCTCATTATTTCTGTACTGTAAAAGAAGGTCAAATTTCCAAAATGTATTTTTGTAAACTTCCTTCTGTGTATAATTTTTTATACATTGATTTATTTACGTAAATGGAAAATTATTTTCGATATTTACTATCAGTATGAAGATATTCATATTTTATTCTATTAATAAATGAACACTTAACATGACTTAATAATGACTTAAATGAAGGAAGACTTTAAGGTAACCATAAAAGTTAAACTTACTATTGTAATTGGGAACACTTATGATGATAGTAATACTACAGTTAATGATAAAAATACTACAATAAATAATCCTTATTCAAATAATCTTCATTAATAAATTTAATTTAATTTCTGAGAGAAATTTATGTGCAATATGATCTGATTTTACAGAAGGTAAAAAAATATCAACTCTATCTAGTTCTTAGCTGTATACTTGATAAAATAAAAAGGGAAGTAACATTATGATTCATGGAAGTTTTTTTTTATAAATGTAATGTATAATTTGGTTCATATAATTTTGCCTGGCTTATTTTTGTAGGTAAATATTTATTATAAATATTATATTTGATTAAAAAGTTCAATAGCACACAATAGCATTATTCAATTTTTACATTTAGCTTTAAAAAAAATCTTCGGAAATTCAAGTTTTATAAATTTTCAATGAGAGATTATAAATTTCAATGATGAAAATGAAACGTCCAATTACTGTAAAAAGGAAGCATTGGTTGTTTAGGCAAAAATTGTTAAAAATTCAATCTATTGTATTGATTTTTATGTCAAGCGGTAGCTGATAAAAGTACGAACATAAGCAAAAAGAAACTTTTTGATTAACCCATTTTTTCATATATATATTTATATTTAATAATCTGAAGAACTACTTTTATTTTTTATAAGTTCAAACATATTTTTTTCCTCTGTTAGAATCACCATGGTATAAAACTCGCCCCAGAAATATTTTTTTCTGACGTTTGGTTACTTCAGTAATAGCTAATATATATATATATATATATATATATATATATATATATATATATATATATATATATATATATATATATATATATATATATATATATATATATATATATATATATATATATATATATATATATATATATAAATGTTTTATTGACATATTACGAATGCTAAAGCAAATGCCTATCTTCCATTGAGTAAATATACTCTCCACTGCAATTTTCAATATAATATTAAAAAGATCCACAAAGCAAACACATCTCCATTCATATCTAAGGCTTTCTTCAGCCTTAAGTAATGAAATTTTTGATATACATGATATGAAGTATGCTAGAGTGAATGAATATGTCAAAAATAGTTATTAATTTTTTTTAGTTTTCAAATTTTTGACAAAAATAATTTAGCAATATATTCCTCAATATATTTTTCTTCTTCTTCTTCTTCTTCAAAAAAAAAAAAAAAAAAAAAAAAAAATGTATGTTAAAAAAATTATCCTAGGAATTTTATAACTAATAATATTGCCATCTTTTAGATTTATCATTATTATTCACCTATTATACATAGCATGCACTTAATTCCAATAAATATAATATTTTATCATATATCAATTCGTGAAAATTTTTATAATTTAATTGATGAGAACTGCAGAAAAATAAGTTATTTATATTAAAACTATTTCACTTTATTCCAATTACAAAACTGAATTCTAAAATAATATTTTATCATACACGTAAAAACGCAGAAAGAATGTTATCAATTTAGAAATATAAATATAATTCAACTTATTAAATTATTCGAACTAAATCAATCAAAATCTTATTTAAAATTTTCCATTGTTTTGTTAACTAATCAAGTCATTTTTAACCACTGAGTTCCAACTTCTTTAAGCACTCCATATTATTTTAGATCAAAGAATGAAACCCTATCAGTTATTTTCCTAGAATACAGAAACAAATGACAAATGTTCAATAAAAATCTTCCCCCCCCCCCCTCCCCATTTAACACTTTCCAACGCTGAAAATTCCTGAATGATTTTTTCCACTATCGTTATATCTTTTCACAGTTCAAAGTCCCAGAAAAAAAGCATGAATCACTCGACTGAAAAATCAAAATTTTATTAAAACTCAATCATCAGTTATTCATGCACAATTTCTCTCTTCGTGAGAACATTACAGATTAAAAAAAAAGTTAACGGAACAACTACCTCAAGAATTTTTTTTCTTTTAAAAGAAGACATTTTCTGCTTGGCAAAACTGAGGGTTACTATAATTCATTCAGAAACTAGTCATAAAACCAGCCACCATGCTACAGAAAATGCTACATCCGAAAACGTAATGCTTAAAGTTTCTTATGAATGCTTGGCGATAATGAGGACAGGGGCTTGACGTTAAAATCCATCATTAATTATGTGCTGGATCATTAAGCGATGGCGTATTTTTTTTCCTGAGTCTTAAATTCGGCCACCTAAAAAATAAGAAAATTGTGATTTATGGTGGTCTTGGGTTGTCAATAAAATGTGGATCGTTTTTCAGGTACAAGACGTTTGCGTGACATCATTGTGGGATTTGAATATTGGTGCTCCTAGATAGAAGTAGTACTTCTGATCACAGTAATATTATTCACGATCTTACTATATCATGTTTAAAAGGAGTTGGTATACTCTATACCGGTAATGTTAATTTGTGATATTTCATGTACTTTTTTCTCAGAAAGTACTTGACATAGAAGTCTAATTTAATTTCAGTGAATTTATCACAGACTTGTTAGTTTACTGAAGTTAGCTTTTGATTGTGATTCATTTTTTTTTAATGAATTTTCGTGAAAGTCACTCAAACTTGTTAAAAATCACAAGTTTTTTTGCCGAAAAAAGCCAAAACAAAAAATATTTTTAAAATAACAACAAAATCTTATTTTATTATATACAAATACATAAAAGGAATATGTGGTAAAAATTTCAGGAAGATGGCTTGCGCAGTTTCTGAGAAAAAGGTACATGAATATTGAAAAGTGTAGTTTTGAGAAAAACACATTTTAAAGAAAACTTTACTTACACTAATAATTACCCATTTTATTTTTTAAAAAGTATTAGAAATACTTCTAGATGAGATATTATTACAAATGAGATATCTTTTTAAAGGGGAGAATTTAAATTTTGATACACAATAATAAACTTAAAATCAATATTTTTAAATTTTAGGGTACCAACTCCCCTTAAAGTTCTATTTTTTTAAATAAAAATTTATGTTATGAAATAGTCCGTACGACTTCTTTTTAAAACAATACTTCAATTAATGTTGCTTAGAAATCAGCAAATTTTCAACAATTTTTTTTTTTTAGCTTTATAAGGAAAGAAAAGGTTTGGAATCTTAAAGTATTGGACATTGATCACAAATACTGTTTAATTAACTTGCAATTATGAAAACTAATCTAATGTTAGAAATTGAAGTATCGCTCGTGTCAGATTCTGCATATGAAAACTACTTCAAGAAGTACATATAGCCAATTACAATACAATACATAAAAGGTGCCAATACATAAAAGGTGGGTGTATATTGAGAGTAAAAACGCATTATTAATTCAAGCGATTTAAATTTGATTCAAATACAATCTCAATTTTATTATTAGTACAAATAAAGACAAAATAATATATTATTAAAAAACGATGGATAATACAGGTAAGAAATAGATAATACAGGAAAAGAATTGAGATAATGATGGAAAGGAATAGGTAATGCAGGGAAGAAATGGTTAATGCAGAGAAGGAACAGATCTTACTGAGAAGGATTTGATAATACTGGGAAAGAATAGATGATGCAGGGAATGAATAAATAATACAGGTAAGGAATATATAATATAAGGAAAGTATTGTGATAATGCTGGAAAGGAATAGGTAATGCAGGGAAAAAACATATCATACAGGGAAGGATTGGATAATGCTGGGAAAGAATAGATGATAAAGGGAATGGATAAATAATACAGAGCAGGAATAAATAATGCAGGGAAAGAATATATAATGCATGAAAGGAACATATTAGTAGGAATGAATAAATTTAATTAAACTGATGATGTTTAGAACAGGATGGGAACTTTCAAAATCAATAAATTTGTATAAAATTTCGTTTTTGCACCTAAAGCCTCTTCAAAGACAAGGATTATGAAGAAAATGACGCTTAAGACAAGAATTCTGACAGTTTAAAAAGTTAATTGGATTGATTTGTGTGTGTGTGTGTGTGTGTGTGTGTGTGTGTGTGTGTGTGTGTGTGTGTGTGTGTGTGTGTGTGTGTGTGTGTGTGTGTGTGTCTGTGTGTGTGTGTGTGTGTGTGTGTGTGATATATTATTTAACATTTAAAAATAAATATTACTACAAAAAAATAATACTAAATAAATAATGCATTGCTTTTCAAAGAATAAATAAAATACCATAAGTTAGTAAATAACATATTTTTTTTTTAACTAAAAGTTTATTTTTAATACAAAAGCAACTTTGAACTTTCGGAGAATTTTTCTCTGCTTCAAATAATTTTCCTGGTTTACGTATCATGTATTATTCAAATCTTTCATATCACCGATTAGCCTTATCAAATGCTTATTTATTTAATAAACCAACCACCTCCAATTCCTTCTGCATCCCTCAAACCACTCGTGGAACACGGAACACTTGAATGACAGAGCATCCCACTTCCGGCATCCCGGAAATGGGAAAGAAATTTCTCCGGAAACGATTGCGACATTCCAATTTCCCGCTCCGAATAGCAACCCCCCCCCCCCCCAACCACCTTCCTACAAATCCGGAAGATTTGAAATTGTCCGGGACAAGATTTGTTGATTGAATTAATGGCGGTCGACCAAATTACAGTGGCGCCATCTACTGAGTGGCGCTGATGTCAGCTGCAGGGAACAGCTCTAATTCTTGTGAGCTGTCAGCGTTGCGATCTAAAGTTGGTAGATATAAGAGAAGCTGGTCTCAATTTTATCAATGTTAAAGGTTAGTGTGTCGTTATGAAAGTACCCAAATGTTAAGAAGAACATAAAAAGGAAGGCAAGACTGTGCATTTCTAGTTGAAAAATAAGCTATATTTGTTAATAAATTCAATCTCCATAAAAATTGGCTTAAATATATTATTACTTTAGTTTTTATAATTCTGCAAGTTTTAGTAAAAATTAAGTTTGTAAAAATTAAAAATCTGTAAAAATTAAGTAAGTATATTGGTTTCAATTGATTTTGATTTCGTCATCCATAATATAATGTATTTGAATGCACGCACTTGAAAATAAAAAAAATTAAAAAAAAATAAATAAAAAAAATATTAAATGGTAAACTTAACTTTAAAGTATAAACACACTAGCTGAATACCCGTGCTGCGCTACGAAATTTTACCATTAGCATTTTAGCGATCAAAAGACCTTCATGTATTCTACACTTCAGACGTTTGCTCCCATTTCGATCCCGACAAATTGATTTATCAAAATAGGAACTTTCCTTTGTTGACATTTTAAACGAAATATATAATTGTGAATAGTAAACTGGAATAGTTTATTGTGTTTATGTTTGCTCTTAGTTCTAAATTTCAAAGTAGTAGCTGTATTGGAATTAAGTTAATTAGACATTAAGTTAATCCTCGTATAGTTTCAATGTTGCGTCGTCTTTTCGTCCCTTAAAAATTCGTTAATCGATATTGGAATGACTTATTTTTTTAACATTTGCAAAAAAATATCAGAAAAATGACTACATTGGAAGAGGAACATTCGGATATCCCTCGTTTGGAACATTTAACCCCTTTTCGACCCATTAAAGTTGGTTAATCGAGAACAGAATAGCTTACTTTTTCTATGTTTAATCTTTTTTTGACATTTGTACCAAATTTCCGAGTTGTGACCATATGGGAAGTGGTACATTCGAATATTCCTCGTTTGGAACGTTTAACCCCTTTTCCACCCCTTGATCCACCCGAGCTCGGAATTGTTTACTTTTTCTGCGTTTGTCTTTATTGATATTCACACCAGTTTTCAGAATTGTGAAAATATGAGAAGTAGGACATTCGAATATATCGCTCGTTTGGAACGTTTAATCCCTTTTTGACCTCTTAAAGTGGGTTAATCGAGATCGGAATAGCTTACTTTTTCTATGTTTACCATTGTTGACATTTGTACCAATTTTTAGAGTTGTGACCATATGGGAAGTGGTACTTCGAATATCACTCGTTTGGAACGTTTAACCCCTTTTTGACCTCTTAGAGTGGGTAAATAGAGATCGGAATAGCTTACTTTTTATACGTTTGTTTTTGTTGATACTTGCACCAGATTTCAGAGTTGTGACGAAAGGGGAAGTAGGACATTCGAATATCCTTCGTTTGGAACGTTTAACCCCTGTTCCACCCCTTAAAGTGGGTTAATCGAGATCGGAATAACTTACTTTTTCTTCGTTTGTCTTTATTGATATTCTCACCAATTTTTAGAGTTGTGACGAAATGAGAAGTAGGACATTCGAATATTCCTCGTTTGGAACGTTTAACCCCTTTTCGAGCCCTTAAAGTGGGTTAATCGAGATCGGAATAGCTTACTTTTTCTATGTTTACTATTGTTAATATTTGTACCAATTTTTGAGTTGTGACCAAATGGGAAGTAGGATATTCGAATGTCCCTTGTTTGGAACGTTTAACCCCTTTTCGACCCCTTAAAGTGGGTTAATCGAGATCGGAATAGTTTACTTTTTCTAGTTTTACCATTGTTGATATTTGTGCCAATTTTCAGAGTTGTGACTGTGTGGGAAGTATTATTTTCGAATGTCCCCCGTTTGGAACGTTTAACCCTTTTTCGACCCCTTAAAGTGTGGTAATCGAGATCGGAATAGTTTACTTTTTCTATTTTTACCATTGTTGATATTTGTGCCAATTTTCAGAGTTGTGACTATGTGGGAAGTGGGAGAATTAGTGATGAGTGAGTCAGTGAGTGAGGGCTTTGCCTTATATATATAGAGATTCGTTCGATTAAGTTTTATCACATTAAAGTATCACTAGAAAAACTTGCTCTTTAATTAATTTATTTTTTAACTTAAGACGAGAAATTGGTTTTGAACCAATCAAAATCGACTTTTCGCATCGCAAAATTATCGCAATGTCAAATGCCCCCAATTATACTTGGGTCTCTCGGTCAATTTTAACAAGCTTTGACTAATGTAATTTACGAGACAGTTGTTCTTTTTATCTACCAGCCTTGGTTCAAACTCATAAGCTGTCAACGCTGCAGTATCTCTATACCTGAAGTAACCATGACAACCAGTAATTCCCTACGGCGTGGTAGAGTTTTAACAAGAGAGGCATGAGTGGAGAATACGCTGACAGATAGAATAAAAATCTATTATCTTTCGATTTAAAATAAAAATAAGAAAGCAAATAAACAAAGATGATCTATCAGTTGGGGTTCAAAGGTGATTAAAAAAATCTTTGGTCGTAGATTCGGGGAATCTAAAGGGGGACGATTATATAATGGGAATTTGTTTTAATGGTATTTTAAAATCGATTCTAAAGATTTTATTCAAGCAATTTACTTTTGAGTGTAAAGGTGTTCGATTTATGTTCTATTGTGAAACAAAGTTGCTACTTGTGATGTTATTTCTTCTATTTGAAATTGAATGCTTGTTATTATTTTTGTTTTAGATACTCGCGTGAATCGAATAGAGATTGATTTAATGTTACATCGTGGGCTACTCAAAAACGATTTTTATTCACAGTATCACTCGAAAAGAATATTCGTTGACCTTGAAACTTGTATTTTAGTTTTAAAATGTGAATATATTTCTTACTTTTATAATTAAAAATTTCCAAAAATGCAGCTTCTCACATTTATGAAAAAGGTTCAGTTTGTCAATCCATTTTTGACTGTTACCATTAAGTGTGTGTATGTACTAAAAGAATAACACTAAATTTATATTAAAATGAGATTTTTTTTTTACTTTGTAAAGCAATTTGAGTCTAGAGTTGTGTTTTTAACAAGTAATACTTCCTTATACATGTTAAAAACACAATATCTTTTTTATCAAAATAAGATTTGGAGTACTAATATTTGACTTTTATAAACATTAACTAGTTTTACCATTAATACATTTTGCTATTAATTATTAGTATTAATAATGATTTTATATTACAATTGAATTTCATATATTGCAACTTCAATACAATATTTTTTTCATATATAATCCCAAACAATAATACAGTTTGAAAAAAAAAAAAAAAAAAAAAAAAAAAAAAATTTACTTTTCGAAATTACTCGAATTCTAAACTATTTTATCAATAGGTATAAATTAAGTTATTTTTTCAGTAACTGGATTTTAATTCACTTTTAAATTTAAATGTATAATATAATGCAGAATTAATTACTGGAAGCACTAGAAAAGTAGAAAAATATTTCAATTAATTCCTTTAACTTTTGTGAAACTAAAAAAACTAAGATAAGTTTTCAAATTAAACGTGGAAAACCCTTACAAAATAGTCTTTACATTTAACTAGAGAAATATAAACTAATTAAACTATTTCAGTTCTTGAAATCTGTAACGATGAAATATTTCCAGGCTTCTACAAATTGAACGATGGAATATTTCCAGACTGCTTATAAAATTAATTACTTTCCGTTGCTACATCGTTCTTCTCATTAGCCATTTTCAAAATCGAATTAGGTCCGGAAGAAGAAGTGTAGTTATACTATTAAGGCTTAACAAACTCTTTTGTTTCTTCTCTAAAACTATCTTCAGTTTAAAGATAGTTTAAGAAACAACAATACGTTAATCTTCGTTTGAATTTGAACCAAAAGTAGAAAAGAGTTTTCTCGTACATAAAAAAATTGACTTTATATTCATTACATTAAAAGGGATTCAGATTTAATTAAAATATCTAAATTATTAGCTATTGTATTGATATAATATACAACTCTGTATGTTAATGTAATATAATTAAAACTACCCCCCATGTAGGTCAGCAGTATTGGGCCAAAGGACAAAATACATGAATTTTTAAAAATATAAACTTCTTAAAAGCTTAGCAAAATATAATTTTTAGCCTTTTTAAAATATATTTCAATTTTAAAATGGAGCATCAACATTTTAAAACTTTCAGTATATTTTATCCAACATTGGATGAGATTGAACAAGATCCGTAACAAAGGCCAGTCTACAACGGTCCAAATGGCCAATGTCGATGGATATTGGCCAGCGTATTTCTGCTACTGAGAACGGATATTTATTATACTGTAAATATTCATATTTCCAAAATTAAAAAAAAAAATTACTCATTTTCATTCGAAATGATATCATACATAATAAACAACAATATAAGGTCTTATGCAATAAATTCGAATTTTTATTACTTGTCACCAGATACGAGGCGTTCCTTTTTTTTTTTATTGAAGAGCTAAGGAATACAACAAGATGGTTTATTTGTCCTTTCTGTTTGAAGCGTTAGCATGTAGAACTTGGGTGCTAACGTTGTGAGAAACGACGAAACTTTTCTTTGAGGTTTATTTTCTTGAAATACAGTTTTGGCGGATTCGCTCTTGTAGCATGAAACGCCTCATATGTTAGCAGTAATCGGCAAATATATCTAATAACTCATTGATTGATTGGCTGTTTAATTGGTTGTGTTGGGTATATGTCACAAAGATCTACACTAAAGCTATCAAAGCCAATATCTCCGAATCTGAATATCCAATTTCCAATATCAAAATATCTCATTCCAAATACTTAGGCGACCAGCAAGAGCTAATCTAAATCCCATCAACATCCTCAAAAGAAGAAAAAGAAGGGAGGGAAAAAACATAATCCACAACTCCATCATATCGCCTCGAGCCTGTTTGGAGTGCCGACTGCCGAACTGTCCCGAAGCAAAATGCTTCTGCATAATCTCGCATTTCCCGAATTGGAATCACCACGAATCGAATGCGACATTACCAAATCAAACCCTCTGCGAAATCTCTCATCGCGTTATGCAAAATGAATCGCAAAGCGACAAGAATTGCTACTGGTGCGAAACGTCCGATGATCGATTTTGCCGAGTTTCAGTTTGACAAGCAGCGTATCAATGAGGATAATGAATGGTGATGTCGCTGAAGAAGTGTTGTTGTGTTTTAGTTTTCTTTTGATTTATTCGGAAAGAAAGAAATAAAATTCAGAAAGCGTTTTTCTACTCGGAATAAAGTTCTATTTATTGGCGACAGTTTTGGGGAGGTAGTAGAGTTGGGAGAAATAGAACTTGGATAGTGGTAAGATACAAGATAGAAGTAAATAATAAACTTATATATTTTTTATGGAAGGTGTTGTCTTGTTACTATCCCATTTTCTCCTTTTATACAAAACCACAATTGATAAATGGTATAAATGGTATACCTATTTAAAGGTATAAAGGCTAAGACTTCAATTCTGACGAATAGTCTATTAACTCTTGCATATTGTGCAATTTGTTTGAAATTGAATTTAAAAATAAGAAACTGTACAAAATTTCTTGTGGTTGTGATAGTATATAGTAGATGGCAGTACTAAAGATAAGAGAAAACCGCAATTTGAGCACGTTTAGGAGGCTTATGGCATCTCGTATTTCTCATCAATAGTATACAATATCTAACAATTAAACATCCAAAAAAGTAATTCCTCTAAGCAATCTTAAATTCGTAGGCTGTCCACGGACCCAATAGTTATGAATAATTTTTAAATATTTTGAAGATGTTCAGTATTGTAATCAGTTAACCATTAATTAGTAGTTGATAGTTTTATAGTCAACGAAGTTTGGTTGCCCTATTTTTATGCACAGTGAGAATTGGCGAATGATACAGGAAATAGAAATGATGTATAACGGAACATTAGGTGTTGACCGTCATAAGAAGCAAGTCGTGTTCGAGTTAAACACAAGTTTATTGGCAGGGACGGGGGAGGGGATGAGACGGGGTGGACGATTAGCTAACGTTAAGATATAAATGATATCCAAAAGGTGTCGCCGAAAGAAAACTAAGGTTTTTATAGATGGGTGATTGCCAATGAACCGATCCAGGCCGGTTTGAGCTAGACCAGACCAGATTAAAGGCGTTTCGGGCGAACTCCGGAAAATACTAGAGATTAATAAAGCGAAAAGGAAAATTCCAATGGGAATACATTACATATATAAGCTTTTATTTAGCCAAGCAATCCATTTCTGATGCATTCCGAATGAATTATTTTAAATTAATAGAATAAAGTAAAATAAAGACTCAAGCTTTGTTAAATTTAAATTCCTCGAAGTATTCCTTGGTACAGAAGTTAAGAAAGTGTAGTGTTTATTTTTAAATTGATGTAAAATGTCAATAAAGACTAGTGTAGTCTGGAAAAATATTGGAACAATCTGTAAAAATATCAATATTACATCATAATGAATATTTTATGAAAATCAGGGTGTAATATTTTTGAAAATTCTCTTATATTAGAAAAAAAAAATCTTTGTACAGAATTTTTAAAAATACAAATTTAAAACTTGCTTGTTTGTGAAAAATTAGTATAGAAATTAAATAAAAACAAATAATAATAAAATGCTATAATATTCGAATTTATAATATTCGAATACCTAAGTTTTAAGTTATATTTATTAGATACGAAGTTGGTGTGTGGCATGTATAAATTAAATAAAATAAAATTCCTCAATTTTCTAATTTTTAAGATGATGTTAAAGCAAATTCAGCATATAAATTCTGAAAATAAAAAAAATAAAAAATTTAATTACTCAGTCAAATATTTTGAATTAAAAAATCATTTCATAAAAATGTATTTAACTACTTAAATGAATCATAATTAAATAAAAAAAAAATCTATATTTTTGTTAGAAATAATCGGTCTAGATGAAAGAATTAAAACTGAATGCAAATGCATTTTTTAAATAAATTATTATGCATAAAAGTAGAAATAATTGAACAAAATTAATATAAAAATGTTCTGACAATAAGTACTTTTTGTTTTTTATTTTGAAAATAAAAAAACATGTTTTGTACTTTAAATTATTTCAGAAAGGAACATATAATCTAGCAGGAAGTTAACAATAAATTCTGATAGAAAAAGTATTTTCAAAAGAATATTTTTAAAGTCAATTCTGAATAACAATTTGTGCCAGAAGACATATTTTTTCTCCTTTTCTTTAGCTAGTTCATCTTTTCTTTTCTTTTTAAATAAAACAAAATGATAAAAGAAAACAGATAGCATATCCGTTTACAAGATTCTTAGAATGCTAAAAGTGTTCCGAACATATTTATTTTTCAATAACTGTGTAAGTTAACGCCTAAAAGACGTTTGAAAAGAAATGCAAACATTTTTTTAGTAACCAAGCAATACTAAAGTTTCGGATGTAAATAATAGTATTCTGAATGTATAGTTAAGGATTAATTTTGAAAAGGAAAAGTAAAGTATCAGAAAAGAAATACTTTCCATTTTTTTTTTCTGGATATGTATTTTCGGAAATGGAAACAATATAAAAAGGTCAGTTCAAAAACTACACACAATAAACTGATTTAAAAAGCGTAACAGATTGGAAACAGAGGACAGTCATGTCAATCTTCTTTGTTTTTTTGCCGCGATTATAAGAAAGTTAAAATTTATTTGTAACTCTCTGAATTATTATTTAGTTTATACGAAAGTGATCTAAATGCTAAAGATTAATAATAAAATGCATTATAGTTTTTTTACAAATATTTAAACTCAAAAGTGGGATATATTATTAAAATTGAATACCGTAACATAAAATTTGGAATTTAATGCGTTCCTCAATATAAATTTTTATTATAATAATTACAATGCAAAATTATATCAAGATGTCAAACATTTAAGGATTACCAATGTAAATCATATCAAAGATTAAATACAATTAAATTTTTGAAAAAAAAAAAAAAAAGAAGAAAAAAATTACCAGTGAAAGAATGATAAAACTTTACTATCAGTTTTTCAATAGAATCAACACTTTCTTACTTTAAAAATTAGCTTATTTGAACTTAAAATCTTTTATAAAGAAAATTGTTTTAAATTTCTAAAAAGTAAATATTTTGGAAACTGTATTCTAAAACAAGTAAATATATTATTAAATGATAAAAAGATGATATACTGGTCAGCTACGAAATAAATGTTTTTAAAAGGGCATACTTACAATTAAATTACATTTCATCATTGAAACTCCATATAGACATAATTTACCTATTTTTTTTTAATTCCAACACTACGAAGATGATACGTCTCGTTATAAAATCTATAAACTCGCATAAAAAATAAGCCTTTGCATAATTTCGTGATTTGCAGCTAAAAGTAAACATGTCTACTCCCGAAATCAAATAGCAATAAATATCCATCAGAAGTTGTTTTAAAGCTCAACAAAATATATTCTAATCTATTCTTACAAAAATATTCTAAGTAAAAGCATATAATAAAACGCATAACCTACAGATCTTTTTATGAAATGCGAAATAAAAACGAAGAATTTGGCTCAAGTAAGTAAGTTACAATTAATATTAAAAAGAATATCTACTAAAACAATTATCTTCTAATGATAGAATCTTACATTGAAGAGAACGAAACATGTAAGCCAAATTTCAACAACTGGAACTTCAATAAAAGTCAATATGATTAGAAATTAAAGAAAATTAAATACTTTCTTGAAATTTTTATCTGAAAACAAAATATAATGTCTCCTTATACATATATATATAAGAAATATATATCAATGTCTTATATATATATGTATAAGGAGTATCAGTAAATATATATCAATCTTTGAAGGATTCTAAAATGGATTTCTGTGAAGACAATTTTCTTCAAAGAATTGGAAGGTGGCATAAGAAAATCTAGAAACATACATGCCAAACGCATAATCTTCAGGTAGGTACGGGAAATTTCAACCTAAATCAAACAATTCTGCAACATTTATCAAATAACATTCCATATCTATTTCATTCATGGCATAATACTAAACAGAACAAAAGCTAACGCAATTTCCCTCTACGAGTATAACACAATTCCGCTCTTATTTCGAATTCCATAAATTTTCTTGAGTTCCACAAGATAAGCTAAACCCCCCCCCCCCCCCCCAAAAAAAAAGAACAGATAACCTTATAACCTATTCTCAGAATATTTCGTTTTAAAATCAAACAATTCTTTTCAAGTAAGCAAATAACGATCAATATCCGTCAATCTTTTGTTGAATCCTAAACAGAATATCTACTCAGACTATTTCCCGCCATTCCGCGTGTCCATATTGCCTGGAGTAGTGGTATTCCATAAATTCACTCCAAAGATGCCTCGCAATCCTTCCATACTTCGCTTCCTGCCTGAGAACATTCCAGGTGCTGCCCCTCACGAAACCACAGTTCCCCGGGAGAGCTGGAGTTGAATTTCGAGAGCAAACGATTTTAAAGAACGTAATTTCTCCACCGCGGAGTGGCAACAGGAGTAAAAACTCATCGGCAAACGCATTACCGGGGATATAGAGTTTTTTTCTTCTTCTGAACTATCGATTAATGGCCCCAAGATAAGTAGGAAAAAATTAACTGCACCTGTGTGTAAAAGGAGAGAGAAAAATGATTGTGTAATGTGACGCACAGAGTTTGAAGTTCGTCACGCGAAGAAATAGAATTTTCCCATTTAATTCTGGTGTTTAACTTTCTCTAGGGGACATACGTGTTCTTTCTTTCTTTAGAATGCCGGAGGTAAACTTTTACTTGGAAACGGAATTAAAGTTCATTTAAAATGAGTTTTACACTCTGCCCAAACCTAAATCCGCATTGCCCTAGGGAGTTTAAGAGAGTATGGTTTAGGAAAGGAAAACGTAAACCTAATTAACTCTATCAACAAATGTTTTGAATCTTAAATGCTAGTCTTTGTAGTTAAATAATTATCTGTGCAAATATTCACGACGAAATTAAAAGCTGAGTCAATTATATTAATGATTGAAAATCCGAAAATGCAAAAATTAGTCTGATGAAAATCGAGTTAGAAAAATTGACTCAGCCTAGACTAGAGGACACTTAAAATGAGATTATATTTCAAAGATTTGCCAATATTAAATTAAATATAAAAGCCATTTAACAAATGAATTAATTTTTGAAGTATTCTTCCATTTTCATGATTAAAATATATATATATATATATTGATCTTTACTTTCTTGTAACTGTAACATTGAAGAATTTTGATCGTTTAGATTTTGTTACGAGTGAGATTTGATTTTGATCTGAAATTGAGAAAAACAAAGGAAATAAAAATAGTATTAATACTACAGCCAAGGACAATGTATTACGATAAAATAATCCTTTTTATTTTAAAGAAAAATCAATATTTGGTTTGGTGGAGAAAGGGAGGAGCATCTTTGGTTTTAATTACGGTATCAATTCTTTGAAGTAATGTGCTTAACTATCTATATACATTCATCTCCGGTTCTTTAAATCTGAGTTAAGATCCGTAGACAGTGAAGGTCACTCCAGGTGATCTACATGATTTTCTCTAAATCACTTTATTGTTTTGATACATTTATGGTAGTTTTCATCGTTCTGCAGGAATTGAAATCTATCCATATTCATGTCCCCGAAAAGAAACGAAAATGACGGCTGCCAGATTGTTTAGTGTACATTTATGCACTAGTAAAAGTTCAAATTTTCCCCATAGATGACCACATCGCCCACTCCATCACCTTCCACCATTAACTTGTCTCTTCCGAGCTGAATTATAGGTACTATATATTCCGAAAGGTATTCTTGGTCTAACCTTCATCTAGGAAGTGAATTCAGATTTTATAAAAAATAAACGATTCAATAGCTTTTTTAATATTTTTGTTTTGTTCAAAATTAAGTAGAGATTCTATAAAAAAATATACTGAAAATAATATTCGAATTAAATTCTAGAGGCTACCAAACTTTTTTTCTAAATTTTAACTGTACGAAGGTGTTTCAGGAGCCACTGTATGTTTTTTCTTCCTAACTAAAAGGCAATTTATTCTCTGAACATCAAGTCTTAATGAGTTCATGGATATAAATTCCGCATTTGCATCAGTTTAAAAGAGAGCAAACTCAAAATTTGTAGAAATACGTCAACATAAATGCAGAAGCCACTCCTTTTTGCCCCTGAAAGTAATTGAAAAGCGTTAAAAGTAAAAATAAAAAAAACTTTACATTAAAATCCAATCACAAGAAAAGAAAACCTATCAATAAACAATGTCAAACCAATAGATACGCGAGCTTTCGGTACTTAAAATAAGATTGAACACAAGCCTCAACCTTAGAGAGTATTCTATTATTTAACGATGACATTACTTTTCTTTTATCATCCGAAACAGATCTGATACGACGGACAGCCACGGCTTTTACGCGGCAAACAATTTAAATCGAGACTTGACAAGACATTCCTCCTCGACCAAATTACTTCCCTCAGTTCCAAAATCACGTTTATTGACAGCCATTTCATTCTCCGCCATCTTAGTTCGAATTTTTTTTCCTCAAGAAAATAATCCATCCCAACGTCCGAACCGACAAAAGAAGAAGACGGGGACACGATGGAAAAAAAAAAAAAGGAAAAAAAAAGGAAAAAGTTATCAACTCGAAAGAAAACTGCTTTTAAAATTGAGTTCTAAAGTTAGGTGTACCGTGGAAACAAGATGGGTAAGAAGAGGTAGAGATAGAATCTGAAAGGGTAAGGGGAGGTTCTTACGTCCTTGTTTCACTGCTGGGTTCCTAAAATTTTTTTTTTAACTTTCACTTTGTTCCTAGTTTCATTTTTCGTCCTTTCACTTCCTGCCAGTGCCTTCTTTTGTTCTTGGTTGCGAATTTTGGTCGTCGATTGCATGGTTTTCGAAAGATTACACAGGGTTGAGTTGAGTTTGAAGGATGTACAGGAAAGTTTAAAAAAAAAAAGAATTCGTGAAATACCATCTACCTATCCTAAGTTTTTCTGTTGAAAAAACACTACGATTTTGTAGTTTAGGATATGTGATATTGAAATATGGTTGGGGTACCCTGTTTACATTCTTTTAAATGGTTTGAATGAAATTGTTTCTAAAGAACAAATGAAACAAGACAAATCTCCTCAGAGATAGTTCAATAAACACCTCCAATATCCTATACATAAAATTGCTTTTAATTATGTTGTACAATATGTAACGTTAATAATAAATTATACTTTTTATTGATCACCTAATTGAAAATCGGATTTTAATTCAATTCCTCTAAATTAGTAATATTGGACTCACATTCTGTAGCATGCAGGAAATTTCCCTTTTAAAATATTAAAACACTGAGTGAAATCCTTTCTATCTATTCTTCTCTTTAAAGCATAAATAGTTTAATTTCTATGTGTCTCCCTGTAATGTATACTGGACATTCCCTGCAACTATCAATGTTACTCAACGAGAGAATTCTTTGATCAATTAAATGCTCCATTTAGAGTATGCTGACCATAATTCCGATCACTCAGTTTGAGGCAGAACCATTCAATGTAAAGTGGAAAATAACAAACTTAAATACCAACTCCATGAAATTTTATAAAAGTTAAAAATTGCAATTTCTGGTTGCAACGGCATTTACGCACATGATATGCACTTAATTTATATTGAAATTAGGGGTGTGGAATATCACACAGCTTTCGATTACACTGAATACTAGTCACTGCATTTAAATTTGTCATCGAATTGTGTAATTTATCGTTTTCATTTTCATATGTTCCTTCATTTAAAACAATCTTCCAGTCTGGCAATATTTTTGGCTGTAAATATTACATTGGTTAAAAAAAAAAAAAAAAAAAAAAAAAAAAAAAACTGCCCAAATTAAGATATTTTTTTTTATATATAATAAATATTACATTATCCTTTATTGTAGGTAAAACTGAGAAGAAACAGTCGTTGGTGGGTGATGCTCAAAAGAAGAGAATTATGTGTTAAGACAGACGCTGTTCAACCTTTTACCGCATTTCTATGGGAATTTCGGTGTTGGGTAATCTTAGAAACCTTAAAAGGCATTACCACAGCGGTTTTGATCAAAATCGTTAGAGCCGTTTCTTGGCAATTTCTAAAAAACATATTTTTCAATGCTACCTTGTACGCATGCACTATTTTGACCAAAACCTTAATGAGAGGTCCCAAAGGCCACCACTAACCTGTACACAAAAGTTTAGCATCGCAGATAAAAAAAAAATCGTAATGCATTACTTTCCATTACCCTATATTACATTCAATGAAATTGAAAGTAATAAATTATAATGTAAATTTTTACATTTCACACAATTTTATACAAATTTAAATCTATATACCAGGATACACAAATTCTTCCAAACCTAACTGGAACCACACGTCAACTCATACCACACTGTAACCATCCCCTACCGAATTTCAATAAAATAAACTTCCAAATGCATCCCAACCAATACCAATACCTGAATAGCCTCCCAATGCACCCTTACCAATACCAATACCTGCACAATTCCATCCCAGATGCCAACTATCGATTCCGAATTCCATTTCTTCATTGTCGTAAAGCACATCTCGTTGCCAAAAAAAAGCAGACGAAAGTGCCCCCGAGGGTGCTCAAAAGGGACATGACGCCTCAATACTCCCCCGCCGATTTTTTTTCTTTTTTCTTTTTGCAACTGTGAGATCATCTCTGCCCTTTCTCTTCTCTTAGAAGTCACGCTCCAGTGAAGACTTTAGCTGCTATCTATATTCAGTCTCCGGGAACACTTTTCTAAGGCAGCTTTGATTCGCCGGAATTCGGGCTGTCAAGTCTCTTCAATGGTTTTGGATAGAATAGTTTTTGAGAGGAAAAAAAAACCTACTAAAGTGTTTATGTTATTCTTTCAAAAACGGGATAAAGGGTAATTCTTTTGTTGAAGAAACAACTTACCTCACAACAGAAGGAATTTGCTTTAGTATTATATAGTTATATGAAAATTAACTCTTGCAGATATTTTTATGTGAATGATTATGTATTTTTATTTTTATTACGCTACTTCAGTCTCCATTATATTATGATAATTAAACAATAATGCAAATATATTTATACATGAAAGCTTGTGACAAGGTTTAATTCTTTACATAAATAGGGAATCAATGTAGATTTCAAAAATGCTTAAAATTAGGTAACTTATCAAGAAGGTATAATTTTTTGTAAAAGTTACACAATTTTAAGTTTTGTATCTTCTGAAAGAAAAGAAAAAGGACAATTGTAGAAAGTGTTCCCGATTGGAAATCTTATCAATGTAAAATGCAAATCGACATTCTACCTTTAAAATTATCCCAAATAGGGCTCATTCAAAAATGTGACTTTCACTATGAAAATAATCGATTTGGTTGTAGTGCCTAATTTCCTTTATCATACAACTCTTCTAAAACTATATAGGTAATGCGTTGGATGCTTTATATATTTCCGTTACTTTTACAGAAAACGTGTTTGTTATAATTATTTTTTACAGTAATGGTATTAGAACTCGGACATACTTTTGTAATTGACCTTTTTTTTATAGAGTTGCGTAAATATTGAATATTGTAAGTCTTAAAGTAAATTACTTGTACATTTTTATGACTCTTTCGTTTATTTTGATCATTTTTGCAATTTGTACTAATTGTCAATCTCTAATAGTTAAAGAAAAAACTCCTAATTAGATTTTTGAAGTACTATATTAATTCTGATTAACTGTTTTATTTTTGAATCCTACAAAGTATAATATATCCAAAAAAAATTTTGTTTCATGAAACAAGGCACATGGACGAGTAAATAGCCACCAAGCTTCTCATGAAAAAACAGCGATGTTTAATGTGCCTTGAGATTGAATGTATCATCCTTTGAAAGCTACTGTAGCTGGTAACATTAACGCACTTTATATATATCTTTTTATCAGTTATATATATTAGTATGTAGTTTTTTCTTTAATAAAAATCGAATAAATATAAATAAAACTGTCCAGCATTTTAATTCTTCTAACCAAAAATGGGAGAAAAAAGTTTTCGCACTTTCAATTCAGAATTTAGTTGAGAGATGAATCAAACCATTTTATGCCCCTAAAATAACACACTACTATAACGTAATATCTGCAAGCCGGAAATATCGAGAATCGGCATTATTATCACTATATCATAAAAAGGTCATTTTCAAAAACTAAATGGAGAATTTATACTTTTCTGTACTCATAACCTTTCGAGTATCTAGGAATTGAATTGCGTTAAAATGAGCTGAAGCCAACTAATGCACTAAATGTTGGATTGCTATAGTTTGATAAAGCTTAGTTTAATTTCTTATACAATGCTGAATGCTTTTTAAATTTGCAAATTTAAAACATATCATTTCAGTAAAATTAAATTTTAAATTTAAAAATTAAGTTTTAGAACATGAATAGTTCTGATATTGTTACTCTATTTTTTAGGACAATTTTATTTTTATTCAAACATTTGAGTGCCTAGTTCATTCTCTTTTCTATAAATATTCGCATAGCTTCTTTTATCCTTTGTTTTAAATATTTCATTACAGGGGAATTTTCTAAAATATAAGAATTCTGTATTTTTGCTTGAAAATTGTTTTCTTAATGATAACTTATTTCAAATGGTTATACTAAATTAAAACAATTGAAATGAGCCAATTATTAAAAGCAACATGCCAAAAATATTATTTCCACCCTTATTCTCTAACTAAACATAAATTTTCCCTTAGTTCATTCTCATAAAATTTTCATAAATATTCTCTTTTCTATAAATATTCACATAACTTCATTTCTCCTTTGTTATAAATTTTTCATTGCAGAAAATTTTGTAAAACTTTCTAAAATATAATTCTGTATTTTTACTTGAAAATTAAATGTTTTCTTAATGAAAACTTATTACAAATGGTTATACTAAAGTAAAATAATTGAAATGATTCCATTATTAAAAGCAACACACTTAAAATATTATTTCCAACCCTATTCCATAGCTAAACACAAATATTTACCTAAACAAAGCAATTAACCAAGCTACAATTAATTGTTTGTTTCAAACAATTTTACATTATCCAATTATTAAAATTAAAGAACGCTGTGTTTTCCGCAAACCATTCTAATTCTTGACACTCACTCTCATGCTCCCAAAAGCATAAATCATACGTTAAATTTCAAAAAAAGATTCTGGAAAAATATGCAAATCCTGGAAGAGAAAAACTTTCCGGAGCAAAATTACTTTCACAAACGCAACCTTTTCCACAAACAAGGTTTATTCTCACATACTCAGCGCCATTTTTCTATCTACCTGAAAAGAGAGACTGGAAGAGAAAAAAAAATCCTTCCATTTTGAAACCAGAACAACGGAAAGATTTAATTATCGCAAAACACTGGCAGATGCTATTTCCCATCCACAAGCATGCGTTTTACTCTCTACAATGTGCTTACTTGGTTGAGACAGTGTTTAATTTAAATGTGCGTGGATTTTTCCCCGCGTCTGTTTATCTTCTTACACGCTATGTTAAGTTTTAGTCGCTTTTGTCTATTGCTGGTATTTCTTTATAAGCATTTGGGAAGAAGCATTGAATAGCAATTATTCTTAAATATTTCACTAGACCACTGACTACTGTGAATGAAAAATATTTATGTCAATACATTCCTTTTCTGACTTCCCTTGTCCGCATTATAGTATATATAAGTGAAATATTCATAGAGAATCTGCTATTGTTTTACATTATCTGTGTTAATGTACAAGAGGTATTTTAAGTATTCCCATAAAAATTGCTATTGTTTTGCATCGTGTGTATATATTGAAGATTGTATAGGGATATAGCTATGAAAACACTATAAGAAAATCTGAATATTCAGATACAATAAAAGTTTGAGTAAACATTTCTTCACCTCAACATGTCAGAATTTTCCATCTATTAATATTTTCAGTCACCCAAAAATCAGGTACTTTGAAGGAAAAATTAGCAATATTAATTTTGAGAAATAAGCGGAGGAAAAATGGGAACTTTATTTGGTGAGTTTGGAGATTAATTAAAGAAAAAAGTTCGAGATGTTTATATTGCGCTGGAATAAAGTTAGGTAATATCTGTGTGAAAGAAGAATGCTCTCTGGAAGGTTTTGCAAAGGGAAACTAAGGATATTGATGATCTCAAGTGGGACAAAACCCGGAAAACTCTTACCAGAAGACTGAGTTATATAAATATGGTTCGTAACACTTGAAGGAAACAAAAATTCAAGGGTCTCTCCAAGATGCGTGACCAATTCAAATACACTATTTTTTGGGGGGGAAGGGGGGGGGGGCAAACGGCGCGTGTTCAAATAGAGTAAATACAAAAAAGGTTTGTATAGATACACAATCAGAAAACTTAGATTTTCCTTCCAAAATTTAATCCAGAACTGTTTGAAGAAGCTATTGATAATTATTCAACCACGCTGTTTTCTTGGTTTCTGATTGGTATAACTGAATTCGAAGAGTTTTCCTCACTTTTTTGACCAAAATTTTTTAGATTATAAAATAAAATTCAAGCCCTATAAACATATTTAAAAAAAAATTCAAGGTTTTCAAATACTTGAAAATTAAAGTACTTGAAAATTAAAATACTTGAAAATTAAAGGTATTTTTCAAGCACTTTTCAAGTTTTTAAAAACTTACATGCTATATCATTTAATCTTAAAATGCTGTTGAACTCTGTAATAAAGAGTATTTTGCCATTTTACATAAACGCAGTATTAACTTAACAATCGCACGTTTCCGAATGTTAAACCTTATTAACTTTATGTTTCAAAAAGTCCCAGACCACAGCATACCAAAAGTCACCTATAACAATAAAATCTTCTTTTTTTTTAATTCGAATTTTCAAATCCAAGTATCCTGCGAAAGCATTTCCTTAACAACAAAGCAAAGCAAATCGTTAAGTTAAGAAACTTCGAATTGTAGTGACATCATAAAGTCTATTGGATTTCATAAGAGAAAAGATAAGAAAAAAAATACTTTAAGAAACCTTTGCAGACAACAGTAGATTAAATGTCTGCCTAGAGAGTTAAAATAAAGATTGAAATCTACCAAACATTGCAGTTCTCAATGTCATCAAGCATTTGTCATAACCATCGAAACTTGCTTCCAATAGACTATTTTCGATATCTCACGAACAGCCGAACACAATAGCTTATTTAAAAGTCATTGACCCTGAGTAAAGACGAATCGTGTCTTGAGCAAAAGACCAATGATTCTCCAAACTACAAATTCCACCGACAGTCCGGAAGAGATATTAAAGGTGACCTTCACTGATTACGGAAAAACGGAATCACAATAACCTGACGTCCCTAAGGGCAGTAAAGAAATAAAAAAAAAAAAAAAAACATCCCTGAACCCAGCCGTCATCTCATCCTGCGAGTAAGGTTACAGTTAAGCAGCCAAACAATAAAAATAAAACGGAATTGGTTTTTGTTCTTATCGAAGCGGCAATGTGGTACTTAGGTCTTTGATCGGTGGAAAAAGGCCGGGCGTCATAGTTGCTGGTGGGGATATTGTTTTTAGAAGTTTTGTTTGCAATGTTTTCAGGACATTGAAAGGAATAAAATATTGGTTTTACCAGCTGTCGTGGGCTGGTGCAATAATGTCGATAGTTTTGATATGAGCTGGAAAATAAGTTTAATGATAGATTTTCTGTTTGTGTGTTTATTTGAATGGCTGTAACAGGTAACATTTGTGATGAGCAAAAGTTAAGAACATTTTGCAAAGGCTTAAATTGCAAAAAAATGGAGATATGTCATACACTTGTAGTTATTCTCATTATTAATTAATGACAACGACTCTCCTGAAATTGACACAAAGATACTGTAAACTTAAAATCATCGAATTCCAATTCTTATAACTTTAAATATATTTAACACAATATAGATGAGAGAAATGTAAAATTTAGAATATATAAGGATATAAACTGCTTCAAATAAACAAAACGATCCAATAGAAGATTATATATCTTTTACGTAATGTCTTTAAAATATAATTTTAAAAAATACGACCAATTTTATTTATTTATTTGTTTGTTTGTTCGAACGAACAAACGTTCCTTCCTTCCTTCATTTATTTATTTATTTATTTATTTATTTATTTATTGATAATTTACCATGGTCACAGTAGCATCTGCATAGAATTTTATAAAATATGTTAATTAATAAAGGTTTCAGATAGCCCTAAATGTCTGTACTTGTTTATTGTTTATTTTTCTATTTATTATTTAATTTTTTAGGATACGTATCAAAGTGACAAAAAAGATTAAAAAAATTGCTATAGGAGGTACTTTTCATTCTTCCCTTTAGAAAACCATAAACCCAACCCTGCCTCCTCGAACATCAAACCTTCAAAAAGGGGCAATAACCGAAGAAGCATAGTATCCAAAACTAGATACTACCAAAGGCACTAAAATTGCCGGGTTGTTCCCAGATGCACAGTAACAGCAGCCTACGTCAAAAGGATAGAACAACCAAAAGCCAATAACAAATTGGCGTCTCAGTGAACCAGGAAGGGAGGAAGCATAGGCAACAACAACAACAAATATGCTAGATATCGAAACTACGACTTTTCGATCAAAGGAAGATGAAGGGATAGGGGATGTATATGGATAAAAAAAAAGAAGGTATTCTTCTTCTCACAAAGTTCCCTTTGGAAAATGTTTGAAGTACTCACCCCAGATATTCGTAACTCCAGAAATGGAATGCCATGGGGCGGGAAAACTTATAGATTTTTTCGGTATGGAGTTAACGGTTGTTGAGTTTGAACTTGAAGAGAGAACGCATCGTTTGGTTGGTTCTTATTGGTGGAATAGAAGACGATTAAGTGTTTGTAAAAGACTTTATTGATATTAGAATGTTTGTCCGTTGTGAAATTGTTTTGAGCCATGAAAGGAATGTATAAGTGTGCAAGGAAACAATAAGGTTTAGAAAGAGTTTGAGGCATGCTTATCTTGATTGTATTTTACTGTATTTGTTGTGTTAGGATTCAGTGAGATATATTTTTTATATGCCAATTGCGGAAATATAATTTGTTTCGATAAAGAAATGTGTATTTTTTATGAAGAAATAAATATTCTCCCATGTTGCATATGACAGAACATTTTGGACTTACACAATAATGTGATGTTTATATAATTTTTTAAATGGTAGTAATTTGGTATAGTTTAACTTTTTATATTAGCTTTGAATCTTAGATTATTGTTTTTAAAGTTATTCTAAAAAGATACCGTCTATAGTGGTTCTAGTAATAGAAAGTGACATTTTAGTGTTTTCCAAATTAATTGGGTATCCCAATGTTTCGAAATTTAAAAGAAAAATATACCTTTTTTTAAAAAAGAAAAAAAAAAATTAAATTGCACTTTTTTTTTTATTTTTTTATTTTAGAATTTGGATAATATTTTTTACATTACTTAGAAATAATATAATGATTTATCCAGAAATCATTAAATTACCTATAAATAAAAATTTCAACAAACTCAATTATGATGCTTGATGAAGTAAATTAATGATTTTCATGACAACTCAAAAACTATACTGGGCATAATGTTTAAACATTAACAACGTTATCAATTTTGAAATTATATTCCTATTTAATTTTTTTATTTCCAAAATTATCAGCAAGAAAAATTCAAAATTAAAAGAAATGCAGAGGTTTAGGAAAATAAATCTATATATTTAATAGGCAATACGTTTTTTGGGGTTAATCCGTCCGCCTAAACTGCTCAACCAATTTCAATGATCAAGGTGTCATTTTAAAGGAAATAAGCTGTAGATTTGCCAAAACGTGCCAAAATAATTTATTAACACTTTATTAATTAGTTAAATTTCAATATTTTTCATCATTAAGCTACTACAAAGCCTCAATGATTTCGAATATATGATTGGCAACATCCTTACGTATGTAAACAACAAAACCGGCTGCTCGGGGGTTCAACCAACCAACCAACCGTTGCTAATTTTAAAGCTATCCTTACGTATGTAGACAACAAACCCGTTGCTAATTTTAAAGCTCTTTTTAAACTCTTCGTTTCAAAGTTGATTTTTTCTGTTTTTCTGAAGCATTTTTGTATTAGAGTAATTATTATTTTGAAGTATTTCTATCCAGAAAATGCTTCACGTTAGACGTCGTTCTCTAACGGGGCGACTTATCCGAATAAATAAAAAAATATTAGGACTTCAATGTCAGGGCATAGCTAATGAAGTTTTAAGTCAGAATGTCGGCGGATAGTATATTTAACTTTCTATTATGAAACTTACAATTTGGGTGTTTTCTTTATTAGGCCTTACATTAAATTTATAAAATTTTTATGAAATTTTTTATGGCTGGCAAACCTATTCGAGCGCAGCAAGATGTTTTAACCACAAATTCGAGCGGCACCGAGCGCAGCGAGGCGTTTGGGGGTTGGCGAGCGTTAGCGAGCAGGGGGCGAAGCCCCCTAGTCAGTAAGTTTTATTATTCAAAATTTCAATTATTTTGAAATAAAGAAAATTTAATAGAGAATTGTTTAATAATTGAGTTTTTGTAAATTTACAAATTATGATCCTTAAGTTTGAATAATTAAACAAAAAAATTTAGTTATTTTAAATAATTTTTGTAAAAGAATATTTATGAACATTTATAGAACACTCGTCGTGGGAACATCCACTCATCTATGAATACTTTTTGTGTACAATACATTAATAAATTTACGAAACTAAATGATATCTATATCAATTTCAAATGCATTTATCCATTAACAAAGCATAACTTCTTAATATTGTCACATAAACTGCATTGAATGTCAAATAAAAGGTTTAAGAAAATGCAATCCTAAACAACCAAAAATAACAGATTTTTATGATAGACAACATTAAATTCATAAATCGTGCAAATATATCGAAAGTATTTTTGTAAAAAACAAAGAAACTAGATTCTTGTTGGATTTTCTTAAAAGCTCTGCAATCCCTAAATACATTGAAAAGCTTTTATGGACAAAAGAAAACATTTTTGAGGGTCGAGTTCAAAAATTCCCGACTCAAAATGCTTTGAAATTGCCTAGTGCTATCCAGAAATAGTTTTGAATTGTGACCACACAACCTTCTTATTTAGATGTTTAACTTTGAACTATATGTTTTTCGTTCAATGACCCGGGCGCGTTATAATAAAAGTCAGGACATTTAAGTTCACGAGCAACATCGAAAGTTCAATGAATAAAATTTATTTCACAATAAAAACGAGACTTCACCTCAATTTATTTTATAGTAGAAATTTCCTAGAACACTGAATCGGCATGACCTCCAAAATCTTTAATGTTATATAGAAGTGAACTTTAAACTTATGAACTGTTAAATCCTTCTTATTTATCGAACCTCATGGCCTTTGAACTTATGAACTGTTGCCATTTATTACATAGAATTTTATTTTTTATAAAGTTATTGACATAATGTAATGATGTATCAATTGCGAAAAGCGAATGCACGAGAAAATAATTATATTCACTTCCTACCTTAAGTTTTAGAATTGATTAAAATTTAAAGCAATCATTAGAAGTTATTTAAAAAGTTTTATTACATTAATTTCTAGTTATTATAAAGTAGTTTTCTAAATTTCTTTAAAAATATTTCTGAATGTATTAATTTTATATTAAATGTATGCGTTAAAATTTAAAAGGTAATAAATAATAAGCTTGTAAATAACAAGGTTGTAAATAATAATAAGATAGTAAACTTCTAATATGAGAAAACATAATTTTGCGTGAAACTAACGAAAATTATACTTTTAAAACTTTGAAATAAAAGTTTATTTCGCTTACTAATGTAAATAATTAATAATAAATTTCATATATATAATTATTAAACAACTAAAACTTGCTAATTTCGATGTTGAAATCATTTTAAAGTGAATAAAAACACGATTCAATTTTATAAAACTCCAAATGTCAGAATCGAATTTATCTTTAGAGTTTATTACTTTTGTTTTAATTTTAATGTTTGTCAAGAATCATAACATTTTTCTAAACTCATTATTGATGAAGATCAAATAAATTCTTAACTTTAATTTAAGATTTGCTATCATAGAAATATTTTATTTTTATCTCTAATGTTCTATTGGATCTTATAAAAAAATAAAGTGACATTTCTACTTCTCATTTCTTTTTTAGTAATAAACAAGAAAAATTTTGTTGGAGAATTTGAACAAATGATGTTTATAAATCTTTACAAATCAATGGTTTCTAATAATAAATGCACATACCTTGGAACAACTTTAATAAATTACTATCTAAACTAGAGTATGTTAAGAATCTCGATAAATCAAGAGCATCATAGTTACAATGCACGTTCATTTTTCACGCATAATTGACAAAACCTATTTTTTCCAACTTTGAAAAACATTTTAGCTTCAAAGGTTAGCTTTGGTGAATTTTTAGTAGTTAATAAAATGAATATTTATGATCCGGAACTATTTCTACTTAGCTCTTTTCATGTTCCTTTTCTTGTGCATAAAAATTTGAGTAATTAATCACATATTCAAAACTATTTTTTCCACAACAAAGGAATTTTCTTAAGTTATGAGATAGTTTACATTAAGCTTATCCAAATTAGAGCATTTGTGCGAGTTAGATGTGGCATTTGTATGTTTATATAAAAGGTAATGAAATTTCACTACCATTAATTTTTAGTCTTTTAATGTAAAACAGAAACATTTGAAAGTGTTGCCACCCTAACAGTACAAAGTAACTTGGTGCATAATTACTCTCATAACGTTTTCTAAAAGTGGTGTATTATAATTAAGTTTTACAAAAGTGTATGCGTTTTGGTTGTATTAAATAAATAAATAAATAAAATCCGGGAAATGTTGATATAAAACAAATATGTCAAACATTTTCTTCTTAATAATAGTCAAATTATTTTTAAAATAATTCTACTTGGTTATAGTAATAGAATAAATTAATTTGCATAGATAAAAACTTATTATTTATTAAAAATTATACTTACTAATAGCAATGTCCCATACAAGAATTAATACAGTATAGTAATAACATTTCACAATTCCCTAGACTTTTTACCAGTTTTATGCAAATTTTATACAGCAGAAAGTGAATTTTTTTTTGTTCAAAAATTCCATGAACCGTCACACAGTAAGGTAGTATTTGAATAAAGTAATTCATCAAAAGTCAATTTTCAAAAACTTGATCCAAGCAAGAATTAAAAATTGTATGATAAAGTTGAAGAATTTGAGCACCCAATGTTCGAATTTTCTCTTTAGGGTTTCCTTGGGGTCATTCTATCAGTTAAAATTTGATACCTTTAAGTAGTGAGTGTTTCGGTTTCATGTGTTGAATTAAGAATGATTAAGAATAACTTTTAAAATGCCCTAACTTATGGTTTCAGAACCTCCAGAGGTCAATTTCATGAAAATAAAATACATATTTTATCCAACACTAGAAAAAATATCAAAAAATAATGGAATTTTGCAGGGACAAATTTATTGGATCATAGAAGTTTCTCGAAAGAAGAGAAAACAGAATTAAATCTGAAGTTTTTCTAAATTTAAATATGTAAAGTAACATAAATGAACAACAGCACTATACAAAGAAGAAATAATTGTAAAAACAGACACATTAAAAGATGCGTGAATGTTTCAAAGCTCGTTTGTTCCCCTGAAGTTACTTTTAACACACTTTAACTAGAAAATAATCAGGCAAAATTTAAGATTATCTTCGACACGTTCTTTATTACCCATTAAGATTTGTTGAGAAAACCATTGACATCACTAATGAAGAAATCTATTTATATACAAATGCCACAGAAGCTCTTTACATTTTATAAATACATCTACTTATAATTAGGAAAAATTAAATGTTTGCATGTAATTTATAAAAAGAAAATTATACATAAGTAAAGTTGAATTTTATTTTATTTTATATTATCCCCCCCCCCCCCTTCCCACATCCGAGACGCTTTCATATATTTGAAACTGAAATAACAAATTCTTAAAAGTGAAATCTTGTATATTTATATTTTTATTTAACATTCTAGTAGAAACATGCGATTTATTAATATTGTTGATTCATTTATTCAAAATGCATCCTTAACATTTACACTATCATAAAACTTTTTTATTATTATCAAACTTCACAGGATTGCATTTTGTTTATCAATTCCAGTTAATATTATAACTTATTTTATCATTTCGCATTGCTCATTGTATTGGTAATTTTTAGTATTATCTTTCAAGTACTTTTAAATTTTTGTTTCTACGTATAAATTTTAATAAAGGTAATTTCTAAAAGTAATTGTATTTCAAAATACAATTTTGTTTTATAATATGGAGTGTAAGAAGTGTCGATACATTTTTATTAAAAATCATACAAAAACAACTGATTACCAAACAAATTAAATACATATGAAATTAAAAAAAAAAAAAAAAAAAAAAACTATTTATAAAGTTAATTTTAACAAAACAATTGATTATCCGTTATAATATTTAACTTTAATTCCACTTTAAAGCGTATTTTTTAGATCGAATACAAAATGTTTATGTAATACATGGTACTAAATGAAATTCAGTATCAATTAAGTGCATTGTGTAGAGAAATAAAATATGTTATTTTAATTACTCTTAAAGTTACTTTAAATACCTAAAATTATTTTATTAAAAAAAAATCCATTCCACATCCATATAAGACAATAAATAATTTTGGATAGCTAAATCGAACAATTACTCCACTTTTAAACATTTTCACAAAAATACACTCAAATTTGCCCCAAAAATTGGCTAATGGATCGATAAAAACATTTTAGTTTGCGTTTATACACTATAAGACATCATTTAATGCCAAATTGATGACGTTTTATTTATTTTTTTAATTCTTTTTATGTATATATAGTAGTATCAATAACTTCCATAAATTCTCAATTACAGCACTGCAGTTTCTCGCAATGATATACATTATGACACTAAAACAATCACATTTCATACAATATACAATTTAATAAATGTAAAAACGTTAATGAAAACAAATGTGATTGAAAAATACGATGAAATATCATAAAATGTATAAATTTTGTATGATTAAAAACAACCTACTTAAGAAGGTTATAAGGGTAACCGTAAACGTGATAACAGATTTATCAAAGCTTTAAATAATTATATATATTTTTTTTTTAATTATTTTTTGCATATTATACTACAAAACACTACAAATTATCTTTTAGGGGTAATTATTCCAAAAACGATTCTGAAGCAGGCTTTTAAATTCATATAGTTTAAATTTATTCATAGACATATTTGTTTATTCATAATTCCAGTACATAACTCCATTAGCTACCTCTCCATAACCTTCTACGAAAAGAAAAACCTGCTTTTAAAATTCTCCAGGGCGAAATAAGACATAACGGGCTGAAAAACCCCGCTTTTATTTATGGAAGAAGGCAGCGGAAGGAGAGTTAAGAAGGCATTTAGGATCGTAAATCACGTATTCAAAAGTTTGCTATTCCTTAGATCATAAATATACGTTCTAGAAATCTGCCATGGCTGAGTATGCGACTCGTTGGACGTCGTAGCAAAAGCGTCTTTTTTAATGTGGCAACTGTTGTTTTATCGTTCCTTGGTCATTGGATATAAACTTTGTTTTCGGAAGAGGACTTTGTTGTTTATGGCGCACACAGTGGCAGTTTGCAACGTAAATGAATACTTAGTTAAGGATACGGTAGGCTCCTGATATATCTGAATAATATATGCTGAAGATGCTGATTCTGCGAAGTTCAGTTATTTGAATAAAGTGGGATTTTCTCTGAAATTGCTTTTGAGATTCCTGAGTAAGTCTACATTATAGTGAAGCACCTTGTGTTAATAATAGATAACTTTTTGTTTTCAAATGTATATACCTCTTGGTACTCAAGAATAGATGAAGGTGAATAAAGAAAGAATCTTCTGAATAAGTTTTATGTATCTAAACCATTTTTAAGGTCTACGTCTACAGTAACTCTACTGCTATCATATTTTAAGTACATTATAGTATTGTGTCTATTAATAAAATAGTTTTTTTTTATACTGAAAGTGTTAAGATACAAAGCACGGATCATCAACATGAATGCTAATACAAAGTTATTAAAATATAAAAGCTGAAGGAAAATAATGGTTTCAGTCTGAAAGGTTTAGAAGTTCAAAATGTAAAGAAGCAAGTTATAAAAGGGGAAACTTGACTACCTTTTATCTATTAGTAGCTCTAATTCGATAACAAATAGCACTATTAGCTCTATTTTACAAAACGGGGACTTCTATTTCCCCCATTGTTCTTCATACACACAATACCACATATTTTCATAATAATCACCAGGAATTAAAAACAGCCCCCAACATGGAAACTTAATATATTCAGTACACTTAAATCAATACATCAATAGTAAAAAAAAATGTCCTTTATTTCAAAAAGTAAGCAACTCCACATTATTTTAAATAGTCTAAATTACACGTCACTTTCAACATTGAATGAAATGAAATAGTTTCATCATTAAACGTGTTATTGCCTTTGCGACAAAAAAGATTAAATATAATCTTCTCATTTCTAAATTCCTTATTTAAAGAAAACTAGTAGGTATTTAAGTTAAAACTCTTCAGTGCTTGATGTATAGGATGAGACGTTTTTTGCAATGATGCAGAACAAGATAATTTTTAATTGACCTATTTAAAGATGGTTTGCCTTTAAAATGTTATCGGCAAGAAAGTGAGATTTTATACGCTAGTGATCATGTCACTGAAATTGATGATATCTTAGATGAAACTATCAGAATGATATCCTCAGTGTATAACGACGTCATTACTGAGAATCAGAAATTCTGAACTGATGCCATTTGAAAGGACTAGGATTTGGTTCAAAATAAATTTACTGATGGTTTGTCTTAAATTTCCGCCAAAGCATCAAAACAAGCGAAATGGTAGTGCAAACAATTCAATTTTTAATGAGGGGGGGGGGAAGGAAAAAAACGAATTGATTAACATATCAGTTGGAAAAAATAATTTATCCCTAAAAAGTATTTATTGATTCTGAATAATAAAAAAAAATTGACAAAATTGTACATAAGTTTAGAATTTATCTCCAGCTAATAGTTAACAAAATGATAGATTTGCTAAGACATGTTATAATTCAATTCGGTGTATTATAAATATTTTGGTCGGTTTGAAAATAACTTAAAACTGATATTAATAAGACTCTCTAGGATGACTCTGAAGTATCATTTCGTCTAAAAACTCTATTTTTTCCAATTCGAAACAAAATGGTTTTAAGCAAAATTATACAATAGTTTAGATTTTACCTCCAACATAGAATTTTTCAATAAAATTATACATCAGTTTAGAGTTTAGTTCCAGTTTAGAGTTCATTTCAACAAAATGATACATATACTATACCATCTAATGATTTAATTTAATATCTTACAAAATGTTTTTTTTTTATTTAAAATAATATAAATCTGAGAATAAAATATTATTCTGAAGATGGGATTAAAACAGCCAACTCTAAACAAAGTCTTTAAAACGTTCTATTCAACGAACACTTGAAGATCATTTTAATTTCAAACATCTTTCATTTATTTCAAAGTAATATTTCTAAAACACATCACATCGTCTCAATAAACTCCTTTTATTCCTACTGTATTCAACACAAAATAATCTCTTACACAAGCACCAAATCTCCCCATTGATAGCACTCAAACTAATATCAATGCACCTCTTTCAATTGAAGCGAACTCTTTTTACTACGCAAGTAAGATTCTAATTAACTTTCTATTCTATCCTAAAAGTCATCTGAAAACTTCTCCAGAATATTCCATCCGTTCCAAAGATAGAACGAACTCGGAATCTGAATGGAGTTTCTCCTCAAGATTCCATGAAGAAAAAAAATGCAAATCCCTTCCCCCCCCCCCCCCTCCCCCCAACCTCCCACAACATTCATCGTAGGTTTTGATGAATGAAAAGAATATAAAGCAAAAAACTCAAAAAGATGTCAGGAAGCTCATCGGTGCTGAATGTAATGACATTGACGATTCAACTCTTAACAACGCCTGACCTTAAGCCTAACGAAGTCCTTTTAAAACATGGGGGTTAATTAGACGAGTAAGAAGTTGTGAAAAAAAAAGAGGCTCATTACTATAATGTTCAAAAGGAGGGGGGGGGGAGGGGGAGGTGGTTATGTTGGTGGAAAAGGCAAGTAGTAAAAAAGATTTCTTAAAAGAGAACTCAACATATGTAAAGGAATCTTTATCTTGATGAAGTTTCATAAAGAAGAGGGATCCCAGTAAAAATGTATTTTGGGAAGATAATTTATCAGGTTCATTATATTCGGAGGCATTCTCTTGGGAGTCCCTTATACAAAATTATAAAAAAATATTAGTTATTGTGCACTGAATACTCAGTTTATATTATGAAATTTCATAGCTACTAGATAATATAATATTTACATGAAAGTATTTATGTCATGAGTACTATTTCCTCATGAGTTTATCAATTAAACATAATTTCAAGATACGGTGATTTTAAGTAACTTAGATTTATATTTGAGTAGCGATTGCAGTCACGTAGATTTATTCATGAATTATTTAGTTTTCCAACGTAAATTATAAAAAAAAAATTTGAATATTTTTTCTGTTCAATTGTTTGAAGGTTTGAAAGTTATTACTACTAAATATTATTGACGTGTAATTTATATTGCTAAGTATATTTAACTTAATGGGCTGCTGAGGGTTTTCGTATACTTAAATTTGAATAATGAAAGTAAACCTAAAATAAAAAAAAATCAAATCAACATTTTCTTTACGTACAATTATTTCCTTTTAGAAAACTTCACTTTTTAATAAAAAAACAGTGTATTTACACTTTAATAATATTTTTTTTTAAATTTGGAAGGTTATTTCAAATAATTTTTATGCCTGTGCATAATATATTTTAAGAATTATGTTATTTGGTTTTTAATGAGATTTCCATTCAAAACTATAAAAACATAAGATATTTCTACACCAAGCCTTAATATAACAATAACCACATATTTCCATGACAAGTCTTAAAACATTTCTTCAAACTTTTACATACTTGGTCTTTTTAAAGGTGTAATGCATTAAAATTAAATCTATGCATTTTAATACTATAAAAATACCCGAATACTATCACGCAATATCTGGAAATGGATATCCGTTTCAGATTAGAATCTTTGAAGAATTTAAAATACATTTTCCTTTTAAATTACTTTCAGATAAAATACACCGCTTTCTCAGTTCATTACTCAATGCAATCATAAATTTATTCATAATTTGATGACCCTAATCATTAAATCGTTCATTTATATCCCCATACGATAATCGATTGGATACATTTAATCTCTTTTGATAATCTAATCGAAGTAATAAGAAGCATTTATAAACTGCTCATCCATTAAATGCATTTATTAAAAAGAAATATCCGGAAAAAAAATTATTTTGTATAAATTCCAGAATTTTGATCACATCCGGTGAATCTCATCACCATATATTCTACATTAGACCACTTCGTCATTCATCGGACGATTAAAAATCAAAAACGAACAAATTCCACTCTAAATTCCCTCGCATTGAAACTCTTTTTAATCTTTTGTTCCACCTTAGGGAGCAAATTCTATTTTTTCCCCTCTTTTCCCTTGGAGGACTTATTAAAGGGAAGAATCTTCCCTTTGTTGTTCACGGTCCTTTGTTCATTTTCGCCTGTAAATAACGCTTCATTTAGCGTATCTCTATGTAGCATGCTAATAAGCACCTTTTAGCATCAACTAGAGATTTCGCATCGGCCTGCTAATTATGTTCGAAACGGGGAATTTTATTCTGTTTTATCTGTTCGTCGGTGGTAAATTTGGGGTTTTGGCAAAATTGCGTGCGTGGATTTTCGTTCTGAAGCATTTGAGAGTGATTTTGGAAGCAGTAAAAAAACCGCGCTGCTTGAAAAAACCATTTTGTATTTTATTTCGGGTTCGTAAAAAAGGGATGTATTCTGTCGAGTCTGTATCCTCAATTTATTTGCTTGCACGCAAAGCCTGAATATTTTAGATATTGCGCTCTATCTTGTCAGGTTTCGAACTGAGAAATTCTGGGATTTTATGTAAGATGTAGATAAGTACCATTTTATCCATTAGGATTTAATTGAAGATAAATTCCTTACAAAACTACTTTTTCATAGGTATTTCAAAAGTATCATCTTCGATTGTTTTTAAGTATATTTTTTTTTAACTTCAGCTTATTTTTTTCATGGATGTAGAATCCTTTCAGTTTATAATCTTTAAAATAAAAATAATTGTCAAATTCTCATTGCCTAAGATAACCCCTAAATTAGCATTAATTTTAAAACTACAAATTAGAAAAACAAATTTGAAAATGTATTTTAATTTCAGAGAACAATAACTTGTGTTTAAAAATTATATGTTCTAGTATTTTCTTCATTATAACTCTAAAGAATTTCATGATACAGGTTGGTTTTAATGAGTTACTTCTTTTAAATATTTAAAAAAAGTTAAGAAAAGTTTATTAATATTGAGGAAGCAAATGTAATTAATACGTTAAATGAGAGTGATTTGAAAATCTATTACCTGAACTTTCCGTCATCAAAACAAACTTACGTAACTTTTTAAAAACATGTTTAACAAAAAGTAACATTGATACCTCCTACATAAAAACCAAAAATGCTTTCTAAACTTTGTGAGGCCAAGATTTGATTTATTGAATAATAAGTTAACGTTTGCTGAAAGTGTAACTTCCTTGTCGTATTGTGTGCAACTTTTGACAAATTGCCAAGACTTTTGGTACTTTAAAAGTAAGCTATGTTATAATTGTTTTACTTTTACTATTATTTTTTAGAAACAAATTACATTAGGTAACACACAGTGAGTTGACATTTTAATGCTATATTTAAAAAAAATAGTGAAATTGAATAAATGGAATGCTAACCTTTTTCAATCTTGTTATCAAAACAGTTAGAAAAATTGAATTTAAATTAGATCTGGATTTCCAAACATCGTTCTATACCAATACAGTATATTCTATATTCGGATGGTTTCCTTTTTAATATAGTCTCATATAAACATGGCACAAAATAAAGTAAAGCAAAATCGTGAGGCTCTGCAGCAGCTCTCAACTCTTTTAAAACGTGTTTTCCTGGCAGTTTTTATTTTTAAGCTTTGCAGTGGATTTCATTTCAGTAAATTGAAAAGCATGGAATAAGAATGTCTCCATTTCTCGGAAAGCACATAAAACTGTAACTGCCAGCAAAAGACGTGTCGAACAAAAATATTTTAACTCTCAATTCAACTTCAGCTGAGAATTTTTTTATTTTTTTTATTTGACAACCGATTTTGAGCTTTGAAAAAATATTCGATTTTATGTCTCAAGAAAGCTTACAGTAAATCGGTATTTTCGCTCAACCTTTACAAAATAAGTTCAAATAAAAATCTATCTTGGAATGATTTGGGCTGTTTTCGTCAATTCCAAAAAAGGAGTTACTCATTTATTTTCCTTGGATTTGAATTGTTTTTAAAATACCCCGTATAACATCCAATGGATATAAAAATTCATCTAATAAATCTTCCTATTTGTATAATATTTACACATTATAGCAGAAAATATCAATTTACTAAAAAATATCTTACTGTTTTATATAAAGTTAATAATTTAAAAACATTACTTACTTATGAATTATAAATTTTAGTAAGTTATGATTTATTTCATTTATCTTCTAATTGGCTTCTTTAACTCATAGTTAATTATTAAAATATAAAAGTTTCTTCAATATTCGTTAATAAAGAAATATAATTCACTTACAAGTTGCTTGATTCTAATCTTGTAAAGCTAATATAAAATGAAATCCTTGACAAATTGGCTCCTAACGTTTTAACTTTTTAAAATAAATTATTAATTCTTAGTTGTTTTTCCGTATAATAACCAACATGACAGGTTATACTCAGGATTATTTTGCAGAATATTTATCAATTTATTCACATAAAGAATTCTTTTAATACAATCAATTTTCATCAGCATTTAACTCGCGTAGAATATTTTTTATTTAAATCACTCAGCATCAGACACCAGAAAAATACTATTCGACCAAATTCATGTCAACACAAAAAACTCCAATACTTATATTCGCAATAAACACCAATAAAAAAAAATTACAAGGAAAAACCCCTTAAATTTTCTTCCAAACCTATAAAAGGTTACAAAAAATACCTTTACCAAAGACAATCTAAGACCATAATACTAACAAAAAAAAAATAACTAAATATCTATTTCAAGTATATCCTAACATCCCAACTAGCTTTCATCTCTTTTTTCTTTAAACACAGAAATCCATTTGTCACTTGGTAATCCACTCTGAACACCATCTACAAAGTTAAAACAAAAAAGAAAGAAAAAGTAAAATTGTGCCCCAACCCCTGGATCGTTACAGATAAAAGAATGAAAAACTTCTACTTCCACTCCCCAGCAGAGAAGAAATGACTTCTCCTGGCTTACCGACTGCTTCAGCCCCTTAATCCCATAAGTAAAAAGTAGTCTAAGTAAGTGATTAACGAAGCGGATGGAGCTTCATAAGGCATCGTGGTATAGGGATGAGGAAAATTAGGAGGGAAAGACTTAGTTTGGCTCATTTACTTGGCATGCAATAATGTTGGTGGTAGAAAAGTTTCCTGTTTCTCTAAATTAATACTCTTTCAGCTCTTTACTTATGAAGAATGTTCTAAATGGTGTTTGAGTAGAGTGCAGAGTAAATTCCTAGTTTACGTGGATGGATTGGCGAGAGTTTGAAAAGTTGTCGTCAAGTCTAAAGTAACACCAATTCAACATGAAGACTGATTCGAAATCTACAAGATGGCAGCTAATTCAAAGTGGCCGTTAATATTAAATGACGACTGAAAACATAAAGAATTTCCAAAATTATAAATGACAAAACAAAGTCACTAAAAATAGGGTTGCTAAATATGAAAACTTTATCGCCTACCATTTGGCGCCTAACTCGATTGATGATATTTCCACTTCATCTAGGAATAGACCCTGTGAAGTGACTTCAATACATTTAGAACTAAAGTAAAATATTGTATGTCTTTTAGAACTTATGAATTTCCTGTAAGCTGATTTATGCATCAAATTAAATATACATTTTTAAAAAACTACAATTTGATTATAAAATCATTGAAACATAGTCGCCTAGTAGAAAACATTATTTTTCGAAAAGAAAAAAAATAGTATTACGCATGTTATGCTGTAAGAATCAATGTACTTAAGAGATAATAAAAAAAAAGGTTAAGCTCTTCAAGAATACCAGTCTAAAATTTAACACAAATCTCATGTTTCGTGAACTAAATAAAACTTCTAAAGGCACTCATAAACCAGACTGTTAAAATTGACATTTCAAAAATAAAAGATGGCATCTCCCCTTTCATCAATCAATATGCGAAACATTTTCGAGCTCTGTGACGAATTTTTTTTTTTAATATATTATGCATTTTTGCACCTTAGAAAATCGAATTTTGAAGGCTCAAACACAACAAACTTGAGTTTCAAAATAAAGTCTCAAATTTAAAATCAATTTTCACTGACACTCTTTTTCATTTCACATTACATACATTTATAGTGAAACTGGTGCAAAGTTTCTATTGCTTGTTGTTTAATAGAAACCTTTAATAATTATTTATATAAAACAAATAAATGTATGAATGTATGATTTGCTTCATTTCATAATAATACTTTTACTGTACTACTTTAACTATAACGTTAGCATAAATTAAAATGTGAGTAATTCGGGATAATAATGTTAAACTTTCCACACATTAAAATATGAAATAAAATATTGCGGATTTTTTTTCACCATTAATGTTTCTAGAGCTATAATTTAGGTTTGAAGCAAATTAAACTTCTTTACCTATAATAAAAGTGTTTCAAGGGCTCAATTATCCATGTAACAAATATATAGGCCTTTTGAAAGTGTCGACCAAATATAAATAAGTTTCTTGTTTTTTAATTTCTTAAATATTTTGTGTTGTATCAAGGTTTCTTAAACATGTTCATGTTATAACATAAATAATCTATTCTCATTCTTAAATGCATCAAAAATATAACTATTCTGGGTTTAAAGTAAATTAAATTAAATCATCAAACTTTACAAACTTTCTAAAATACCAAGCATGTTTGGATGAGAAACACTTTACCAAACTAAATATACATAGGACGTGGTCTTTTTTTAAATAGTTATTAAAAATCACATAGTAGAGTTATGGCTTAGGTCCCTTTTTATTCTGAAGTCTTTTCAGGTGTATGCCTTTCTTATCACAAAATCAGTATTTTTGAACTTGACTTTAAATCTTCGCACAAGCACAGAACAAGAGAGTTAACTATTATGAACCAGATAAAAAATTCATAACGTGCATATATTCAACAATCAAACGTGTATATATAGCACTCCATCGCCAAATATTATTTCAACACAAAATCTTCGTACACAAGCAAGTACTTAAAATCCCTATAGAACGACAATCTGCACCAAATACCTCCATCCCCAAAAGACCTCTTTACTATTTACACCAATCCTCTGAATTGCAGCAGGAGGAGGCAGTGTACTTAAAAGATCAGAACCCTCATCATGTGTTTGTGCAAACGAAGGCAAACACAGACTCTCTGTAATAGCAGAGAGAGTGAGGGAGGCTTAAAGTCGAATGGGTCTGGCGTCGTCAAGAAGAAGGCCAATAAAAGACTTGCTGGAAGACGACATGTAAGTTGTGTTTCGGTGGATCGATTGTCAAGGCGGCACCAAAAATATTTCTTACAACGTGGCATATCACTGAGATGAAGACGTGACGTCATCAAATTAAGGGGTCCCCCCCATTTTCTTGTTCTGTCTGGGTGCTTTCTTGGGTGCTGACTCAGATGTTTTGGGATTAATGTGTGGAAGGGGTTTGATTGGTCTTGGAGGAGGATTTTTTTTTTTTAATTTTTTTTTTTTGGAGGAGAAGCTTGGTAATTTTGGGTTTAGGAAATGTTTTTGAAGGGTTTTAAAGTAGTTTTTTTATTGGTGTGAGGGAATATGTGTAAAATGTTTCGCTCTTATTTTTTTATCTATTGAAGTAAAGAGAACTTAGTAATTATTGAGTGAGAAACGGAAACATTTTTGGAAAATGTAAGTTTCTGGATAGATTTTTGTGATTTATATATTTTGTTGTTCTTAAGAGTGTGTTTGAACTGACTAAGAAAAGGCAGTGAATAAGCGCTCTTGTATAAAATCTGTTTAAAATATTTGGAAAAACTTTTTCACCCTACAAACCGCAGAGATTATTTTGAAGTATGATGAATTTATAAAAAGGACACTAACGTAGAAATGACAATTTAGGTGCTTAATTATAGAAGCCCTAAATTGTAAATATGGCCTAAATTAGTCCAAAAAAACGAGCCAACAAATACTGACTACTTAATGCTTGGAATAATATTTGGAAGAGTAATAGTTTAGTGAATTCAAGTACCCAAAGACAATATTATTTAATTTTACAGTTGGAGCGTAAAAATTAAATTTTAGTTGAAAAAATTTTAATTGTATATTTGGAAATATTTTATTACAAAATTCTTTAAATATTCGCCCTGTTTACTAACGTAAAAATAAAACACTTTTTTTTTTTTTTTTTTTTAATTTTTTTTTTTAAAGTCCCTCTGATGATAAACTACTGCACAAGAAATGTTTCTATTATGTTTCCATATGCCTCATATATAGATTATTAAAAAATATGGTTAGTAGAATCTAGTGCTAAATTTTCAAAAAACATACAATAATTAATAACCAGAGGGCAAGATTTAAATTAAATAAACACTTTCAAAAATTAATAAAAAACGTCCCATCCATATATTCGTATTTTTTAATGCTATAATTTATATTCTTTATCAAGTTACATGAAAAAATATAAAGTACAAAAAATGCTTCAATTATTTCATTAAAAAAAATCATTTTTCTTTTCTCCTGTTCTACAAAATCCTTATTTTTATACTATTATTTCTATCCTTCATCAAATACATCAAACAATAAAGTAAATACATATTTCATTTATTTAGACATTTTTAAAACATGTATCTTTTCTCCTTTATCACTCGTATTAGTTATTAAGTAAAATCTTACTAAATCTTGTTAAGTAAAATCTTATTAAGTAAAATCTTACTATCCTAGAGCTTATATTAAGTTAGATCTTATTTACATGAAAACTTATTCTTATTCTCAGATCAATTATTCTATAAAAATGTTATAAACTACAACAAAAACTGTGCGATAATAAAAACATTCCCACAATGAGTCAATTTTACACATTTTCCATTACCATTCAATCAAAGGCAATAAAACTAGAGTACGCCTATTACATGATATTCTAGGATCAAGTGCATGCTTTTAAACACACTGAAATCAGTCCAACAACTTCCACCAATGCATATATTCTTAGCACCACCATACGCATCAGGCATCAGTCCAAACCAAACAAAAGCAAAATCACCTTTAGAGAATCCACATCATAAAAATGCACTTTTATCTTTGTAGTTCCATCGGAAGCATTCCTCAAGCGAACTGCTTCCTGCAAGTAGATATTCAGATGCCTTCTCGAGGGTGTTGTAACTCAATGCCCTTTTCACCAAAGTAACACTGAAGTAACTCCAAATATCCGTTACTTTCTTCTACAATGACTACGTATTTACGACGATATGCATGTGAAAAGGGAAGGCGGCGCCGTGCCCATCGTTAGGTGGCTTTATTTAAGTATAATTTATTGCAGAAGAGGGAACCGGAATTTTGATAAGATTTCCGGTTCTGGTCCCTTGAGTTTGTGAAAGAAGTTGCTGTGGTATAGTATAAAAGATGGTTGTTGACTAATATGAGGAATGTATCTGACATGTTATGAAGAGCTTTTAATCAGGGATGTATGACTATTGTTTTACTTGTTACAAGTTAAAAATAACATAACCCATAAAAACGAAGTTTTTAATATAAATCTTTATAATGCATTGCCAATTTTTATATTCATTAGCATAGCACCGATTCTGCAAATAGCGTGTGCTTGGTGTTTGTATCTAATTTTAAATACTAAAAACATTTCTATCAGCAAAATGTGCGACAAACTACGCTCCAAAATTTATTTATTAAAAATGAACGTCACACTTACATCCACATCCAAATATTTTTAATTTGATTAAGACAATTATATTATTTATTTATTAAAAAAAAAATTGCCCACAGGAAAGAGTTTCTTCAATGGTCGATTAAATGCTATTCTACCACGATTGGATGATAGCAAGTTGGTTTATTAATATTCCATGAAAGTGACCTTTTAGTGACAGTTACAGCCTTAAAATTTCATAGAATGCATTATTATCGACATCGAATCTATCTGCCAAGTTTCAGCCGGATTGGATGAAGGCAAGGGGGTTAATTAGGCCTTTGCAGATTTGCCCCTTAACGACGAACATGCCCTCAAAAAAGAAATCGAAGTTTATATAAAGGATTTAAAAAGAGAGAATATTTTAAATAATTAAATTAATTTAAGGTATTTTAATTAAAATCGTAAAACTCATATATTTTTTTAAATATTTAAAATAACATCTAGCAAATATTTTTTTAACCTACTTAACGTACAATTGGTATAGAATATCCAATTTCAAAAATGGAAAATTTACATTGAGAGTATTAAAACTTAATTACTTAATAATATATTTTAGTTTTCTTTGAATCAAGATTATCGTAATTTTTTAATGAGAAAGTTAGTGATTAAAAAAAAAAAGCTCTTCAAGTATGGCTAATTGATAAGGAGATTTCTTTTTATAACTAGCTGAATTTTATACCCAACGCATAAAAATATATGTATAATGAAAAAACCGTTAACTTAAATATATTTCAAACATCAAACTAGGATTCAAAATGCTAACAAATTTTATCAATTATTCATCAAATCGTATAACTTCTATTTCAACAAAAATATTTTTAAAACACAAATTATTAAATTGTTTTTTAAATACTGTTACCAATAAGCCAAAGATTACTTTTTTTATTCTTCTGGAATAGTTTCCTTTTTTTCCCTCTAACCATCAAAAGCTCCACAAATTAACAGTTAATCCTTCTTACAAAAAACTCGGTTTAATAATTTGCATAATATTTATATCTTAAAGACAAATAATTCTGTAAAATTCTATAAATGCTTTTTAAATGATTCCCATAACGCTAGAAGTATGAAGAAAAAATGTATTATCTATGGGACAGTTGTATAATTAAATGTCCTTTCATAATTAATACTTCTTTTTGACAGCAGCCTTTTTAATAAGATATGAGTTCATTTGGAGATACGAAGAGAAAAATTGGAATTAAACGTTTGTTGCTAGTTTAAACTTTCGATAACACATTTACTATTTACTCTATTTTTACTAATTATTTTTATACACTTTTTTATGGTAGTTTACTAAAATAGTTTAATTCCTAAGTGAAACTAAATCAAAAGGCAATGTTATCACATACTTTAGTGTCATAAAACCGTGTCAGTTCAAATGAATATTATACACATCTATCAAACATTTTAAACTTGAATATTTTTGTCTTGCCTTTTTAGATACCTGAAGTTTTTTCAATGGTGTTTTTAAAATATTTCGAAAATACGTTACAAATAATAGTACAAAAAGTATGTATTTTGGTATCAAAGTTTAAACCATCCAATAATTAACCAATTAATTTAAACCTTATAATTATATGTTTATTTTGACAAGCCAAACAGCATTCCTTTTCCAAACACTTTATTTTGAAATGCATAGCTTATAACTTAACACATACAAGTGTTTATTTTCAACAGTAGAGCAAAAAAAAAAAGATCCCCGCAAATGTTTATATTGGGAAGGATGTTTAAATAAGTAAAAATATACTAAAGATCCAATGTAAAGTTTTCTTATTAAGTCTACTGTTAAACTTGACCTACTGAAAATTATACTACAAAATGGAAAAATAATTAGTAAACGACTTGTTTTATTTTTAAAGACTTTTATTTAAAAGTATTTTTCCTTTTTACAAGGAACTTATAGTTTAAAAACCAGTTCAAACATTATAGCCTCGGAAACTTCATTAACAATTTGGTGAGATATAATGATATACCCATAGATATAAATGACTAGCATCACATTAATTTGGTCCGCCATGTGGATCAAACTATTCGGTGGATATATCATCCGATTCAGTCACACTCCTGGGAACACATCCGGTGGCTAAAATATGCTGATTTCCCTAAACCAATCGACCATCATACAGATTACAAGCTGAGGGACTAACTAACGTGCGATCGATGCTGTAACATTTTAGAGCAGAAACTGTCGAATTCGAGTCTTAAGTTCATCTTAAGAATAAATAAAATAAAATAAATAAAATTTAGCAGGATATTTGTAACCAGAAATTCTTTTGTTTAGTATAAAAACTATGTATAGACATTTTCCTTAATGTTAAACTCTGTTGATCTTATATTTCGCATTATCTTACCTCATATGCAAGTTATTTACTTTCACATCTTATCTCTTAAGTAGTTAAATATTAAGAATATTTTTATTCTAAAATTTTCTTTTAAATTATAAGCGTGTGCAGCTCTATAAGTTATAAATCCCACTACAAAATAATCAATTAATTGTATAAATTGATAGAAAAAATACAAACATAAAAGAAAACTAACTTTTTAGCTTTCGTTGTATTACTGTTTAAATTTGAAGTTTTGGATGTGTTTATTAATTATTACACTTTCTTAATTGTGAAATTATAATATTTTGTTTTTTAATGTCAATTAATGTCTAAAAATTTGAGGCGAGTTTACTTTATAGAATAATTTAGGCTAGATTTGTGTCCTATAAGTGTACTTAGATATTACTCTCGATGCATTCACGCTTTTTATCTAGCCTAAATCTTTAATCTTTTAAAAGCAGAAACAATTCAAGGTCGACTAAAAAAGTTTGACATCTTTCATCATCAAAAAGCAAATTACAATATGAATTGGTATTTAAAAAACTATACCTATTTAATTTAGCTGCACATTTTCTTTTCTTTGAATTGATTTCATTGAGAGAAAAACGAAACAAAATATTTTCCCAAAACCCAAGGTTAATCCGATTAATTTTAGGTGCTTTGCCTTCATTCCTCAAAAAATCATAACTATTCTTTTGGCCTTACGGTTGACATTTTTAATAACAGTTTGGCATAATAGCCAAAGAAAGGTCCGCCAAGCACAAAGACGGTATTAAATTATGATTTCCATGCTTCGGATGAAAACAATGCTAGACTCGCGGGCTCGAAATTAAATTCCTTTAGTCACGCATTACACAAAGTTAATTAAATCTCTTCTCTGCATCTATTCGAGGCAAATCAGCTTCACCGGAAGTTATGATTTAACATTTCATAAAATTTTGCCAGGCACGAGATTAAATTATAACATCCAAAGTCGATAAAGCAGTGCTGCGCTCTAAAATTGATTCCTTCCTAAAATGCTTTCTGCAATAAAAATCGAGAACTATTAGTTACGCATTCTTTGGGGTAAATTGGATTTTTGGAATTCAGAATTGAATCTAGCCTAAAGAGGACTTTGTAAATTTATGTGATGGTTTCGGAGACAATCTAAAGTTTGGGTGTTAATAGGAGTTTTAATCGACAATGTCACAGAATATAACTTTTAAATTTCTTAACATGTATATTTTTAAAAAATATTAATTCAGAAATGGTAATTTGCCTCTACCTTTTAAAGTTAGAGTTGGAGATAGTTTTAATATTTAAACGTACGTGAGGCATGTAATTTTAATTGAAAATCTCGAAATGTTTCCAAATGTCAGCTGTTTTATAATTAAGGACATACTAAATCTGATTATGATAAATCTTTACTTTGAACCAAATATATTTACTTTAATACTTAATTATCAGCAGTAACTATTTACAATAAGTAAATTATATCAATACATCATTGAGAACAAGTTGCATCAATATTCAAAATGCTTGCATTTTTTTTAACGTTATTAATTATTTATATTGCACTAATTTAAATTTTATACTTCAGTTTGGATCAAACTCTCCAATTTAGAGGAAATAACATTCTCGTGTAAAAATCAAATCATTCTGTTATAAAAACAATAAAATTATTGGCGCAAAATATAAATTTCTAGAAATTCCTAAAGCAACAATAACATTATTTTGGATCTTAGAACACTTTTTAGAAACACAATTCAATAGTGTGAATCATAAAATATTGTGCACCCAAATTTCCGGTGTTATATTCAAATAAGTATAATCTTTTCAATGAGATCTGTCAAATATGACTTTTTATTCTAAATAGTTTTAAAATATTCAATAATTATGTACCTTTAAATAAAGTAAATATTTGCAGTTAAATTCTGTTTAGGTAAAAAGTTATATTTCTTTAGAGTGTGATTTGTGTACTTTTGAAAATTTCCGAGAGATAAAAGGGTTTTTCCCCTTTTAGTTCATTTTCTTATAATACATCGTGATTTTAAGTAAATTTAAAGTTTCTTAATATTTAAAAAGCTATAATACCTAAGCATAAATAATAATACCTTGAAAACTAGAAAACATAATAACATTTAATTAAATGTGGTCAATTAAATCTCATAATCATTCTTTTGAAATTATTGATGAGAAATTCGTAAATAAAATGTTAATTGATTATGGATTAACTCTTAATTCAAAGATTTGCTCTAAAAAAAATCACTAACAAATGAAAAATGCATCTCATTATTTATTATAGTATTTTTTTTTAATGATTCATATAAAATAAACATATTCAGTATACGCTAAAGATGAAGAAGAAAACTGTTTCATTGATTGGTTGTCAGTTAAAGGCATTTCACTAAATACATTTTAGTGCATTTTTAATTATATAAACACATGCTATGCTTCATATTAAATTATTCAATTCATTTACTAGTATCTAAATTATCATCTTCTTTTTAACCTCAAAAATTCTTTACGTTTATTTTCAGTTAAGACATAATTATAAACTCTGATTTTTTTCTTCTTTTTTTTTTTCCTATTTAGATTCAAATCAACTCCTCTTGATTGTTATTCATCTTTGAACAGGAGAAGTGTTAATACCAAAAAAGGGTTGAAATGCAAAAAAAAGTTATAAATAATGGAAGTTAAATTTATTTAAAAAAATTATTGAAAAAAAATTTACCACCGAACTAATGGTGAACTATCCAAACTAGTGGTAAACTAACTAACTTGACATCAGTAAAAAGATTCTTGCTTAACTTCGATTTTGTGTGTGGGTTTATCGATAACGGGCAAATATGCAGAGGCCTAATTAAGCCCTTTGCTGTCATCCAATCGGGCTGAAACTTAGCAGATAGATTCAATATCGATGACAATGCATTCTATCAAATTTTAAGGATTATACTGTCACTGAAAGGTCGCTTTTACGGAATACTAATAAACCCACTTGGCATCATCAATTCGTATTAAAATAGCATTGAACCGACCATTGAAGAAACTCTTACCTGTTACCAAATTTGATTTTAATTAATAAATAAATAATAAATTGTTTTATTTACAAAAAAAAGGTATTTGCATGTGAATGCATAGTTTTACGTTCATTTATAATAAATAAATTTTGAAACGTAGTTAGCCTCACATTTTGCTGATAGAAATGTATTTGGTATTTAAAATCAGATGCAAACATCAAACACGCGCTGTTTACAGAATCGGCGCTGTGTTAATGAATATAAAAATTCGCAAAGCATATTAAGGATTTATATTTAAAACTTTGTTTTTATGGGTAATATTACTTATATATATTTTATTTGATTTAAAACTTTGGCGCATAAAAATTACCCAGATTCCTTTTTTTAAATTAAGCTTTCACTTTCAGAGGCAGAAAAAACAAATCACATTTAACGCAAGTATTACTTCAAACAATACCTTTTTAGTTAATCTACTTTAAAAGAAAAATATTCAAAAGTGTGTAGCATTTAAAATATAGATAACATCGAATGTATATTAACTTCCAAAAATTAATTTCCAATTCTAAAATGCAAACAAAGTTTGGTAGCGTGTGTTTGTCAGTTAAATTGGAATTTCATAGTGAGAGTAACACACAGAGAAATACTTTTTCGAAGCACCTAGTCTATAGTATAAAGAGATAATGTCAAGGTAAATTAAAAATGGTAAATTATGCCTTAAATAGGAGAAAAACAGGAAAAGATACATCAAGCTTAATAGAAAACAAAGGCGGGTATTGTTTATAAATAGCTAATTCTGAAAAAACCATTGTCTATAAAGAGCAGTTGAAATTACAAAACCATGCACGTAGTTTTTCAGTCACACATCATATCTTGAAAAATGTATCTGTCATTTTGCTCATTGGTTTTTAATCCTTGTTAGTTTATAATTTTGTGTGTAATTATAAACCACAATAAAACTCTCAAATGTTATACTCGATCACTGGTATAAATACATATTTAGGTCAATTTACAATAATTAATCTATAGTTATACAAAAATATTTTTTGATAAATGTACATAACTTGTTTAAAAGTTAAAACTAAACCTTACAATACTCAAATTTAAGCTTTTAATATGAGCAAATTATAACTTTAGTTATGTTCAATAAAGTATTTCACAGAAGTTTTCAATCCAACTATTGTGCATGGAGAATAAATAGATTTTTTTTAAATTTATGTATAAATCTCTTCTTTGTAGCAAAAATGTAAGAATGAAAAGTTCGTTCTACCTTAAAGCAGTTCTGGCCTGAAATTTACTTATCCTTAAAATCTAAAACATTGCAGCACAAATTCTCATCGCGTAATATAAACATGACATCAAACTGAAATTAAATATATCAACGTCTAAAACCAACTGACTATAACAGAGAGGTTAGATTTTTCTCATATTTAGAAATATTATTTAAAAAATGTAGTTATAAACTCATTATTTACAACTATCAAAATTATTTTTCTATGTCTAGTTTAATATTTCAAGCACAATTGTTAACTAATTCATTTCATCGTATTTTCCAATTTTAATATCGTCTAGCAGAAATATTTATGATTTTAAAGAGACTAAATTATTTGTACATCAAAGCTAGATTTGAATATTAGCAAGTGTACCACACATAATATCAGTAATAAGTACTAACTATTATTTATATACTTTTACCATAAATACACACATTACATAAGATAAGAGAAAAAAATAGTAATTTGGAACTCACGTGCGGAGGTAACGTAACAACACAACAGGACCAGGTGCCACACACTGAGTCCGCGGCACTCCATGGTAAAACCTCTCCGGAAAAAAATCCTGGAACAATTTTACCGAGTTTAGAAAAGTCCGTTTTCTCCAAAAAATTTGGGATTCACGCGCAAAGTAGAAGAGATGCCTTTGCTCTTCCTTATCTTTTTCCCCTCACTTCTTCCTTAACTCTTCTTCTCTCACTTCTCTGACATGCCCGACAGGTATGAGGGGATATTTATAGACACGGTGACGTCACGGAGTCGATGGAGGCGGCCCCTGGTGGTCACGTGAAGAGTTGTGGCCGTGAGTAAAATGTGTTTTTGGAAGAGGTCAATGCCAGCTGAATTGGAGCGATTGTTGTGGTGTTTTGTTTGATCTGTTATGATGGGGAGGTGGTAGCGAATTTGAGAAGAAAGTTTTCATTCGAATCGTGAAATGGAATATACTGGGAATAGAAAAAAAGAAGATAATTTATTGAATATTCCAATTCTTCTCGCTTTTCATTTTTATTTTTAGGTTTTGTAATATTAAAAATAACACATTCACTACTTTAGTTGAAAGGGATTAGCGACATACAATTTCATTATTCTGGTAAGCTATTTATTCGAAGTAACGAGATTTGTAAGATAAGACAGATCAATGTCATCCTTCGGTAATTTTGGTATTTATATCATCTGTTGGTTTAGACATAATTAAAGGTGAACATTTTTCATGTTCTCTCTCACACAACTTTTTCTTGAAGTATTTAAGTTACAAAATTACAAAAAGTCCATTATTTGCACATTGGTGATATTCCTGACACTTCATAAACACAAAGAATAAAAGTATAACCTAAATGTAGCATTATAATTTCATCATATGGCTTAAGGTATAAGGCTACACATTCCCTGCAATGCATACTGCATTTGCTGCACATGAATCTCTAACATAAATGTGTATTTTTTTCAATAAAATTGCAATAATATCATCTGCTTAAGAATAATTTCTTAATTTCAAAGAGACAAAAACGATAATATTAGTTCGTTGTTGGCACGTCGTCATGCATGAAGGTTTAGTACATTTTAAAATTCATACAAAAACCTTCAAAAATATAGAAAGACCCATAATTGTTTCACGTGTAATAAGGATAAATTGCATACATTGTACTACTACCTAAATTTCACTATCTTTACTTTTTAAGGATAGTAGAATATTTTTACTTTCAATTACCTATAAGTATACATAGGGTAATAAAAGTAGAGTATTCGGTAAAAGTAAAAAAAAAATCTCTACTTCTCCACGCTTTGGAGCATCCTAATTTGAAAAAAGTTTTCTAAAAAAAAAAAATGTATGTGTGTCTGTGGTTAGCATATCTCCCGAACAAATTGACCTACAATATTTAAATTTAGTGTGCGGGTTGGTGATGGGTACAGGGACCTACCATTAAGGTTTTCGTCAAAGTCACGCATACGCATAAGATAGCTACCATTGAAAAACTCATGTTTTTCAGTAATTGCTAAAAAACGGCTCTAATGATTTTGTTCAAAATCACTGTGGTCATTATCGTGTGTGCCTCTTAAGGTGTTCTAAGCATCTCCTCTCCAAAATTCCCCTAAAAATGCTCAAATGGCATAAAAAGTTGAAAACCTTTAACACAGAGTTCCCTTTCCATAAGCCTACCTCATCAACGATCTTTTTTTTTTTTTTTTTTTTTTTTTTAAAAAGATCCATACAAGAATTATCGCAAAAAATTGTGTCAAACTGGCCACTTTTGCTAAATGAATTATTAAACTATAACAAAGGTAAATGACACAAATCCACGTCAGTATGTCAGTATTCTAGCGCAAATGAAAGTTGTTCGATGTCCCCTCCCCTAGTTCTCATTATTCTCATAAACTTTTATTTGCCCTAAGAGCTATCAGTAAAAAATAGTTGACCATTCGTTCAAAAAAGATCTTGAATGTTTTTGAACTTCCATGAACTTGATAAGGATAAAAAGCTTCCCAAATGTAACGTATTTATTTTAAAATAAGATTGCAGTTAATTTATTTTGTAGGTTATATTGTATATTACTTTAAACATTGTAAATTATTTTTACATGAAATTTTTAAATATGTTGCCTAGTTGCTTACAAAATAATTTTTTACTTAAGTGTTACCAAAAAAATGGGGAAAAAAAGTTCAATAACTTTTTTGTTTGATTAAATTACTAGAAACCTATTTTAAGATAAATAACAATAATTAATGAATATGTCAAGGGTTTGGTTTTAGCTGGAATATTTCCTGCGAAAATGTACATCAAACATCCAAAATAACCCATAAAAACAAAGTTTTTAATACAAATCCTTTATATGCAATTGTAACTTCTTAGGATTAGATTGAGTTTCCATACCACTAAGAACAAAAAATCCATTCCAAACTATTTACTAACTTCTTTTTTGCCCTCAAAGCTTGATTGAATAAATTGTCATCCACAACGAGACTATTTGTCAAGTTTCAGTTCCATAGGATGACGGAAATTTTGTTTATTTGTCCTCTGGAGACTTTGTCTAGCCAACCTCAATAGGGAAATGCTTCAGACATTGAATATCGCCAAATTGAACATAATTAAATTAAGCTTGGTATCTGGATAACAGAACGCGAGTAAAATCGGATAAGTATGACGTAAGACAATAGAAATGTGTGTAAAAGTGGCATTTGCGTAACATTCTCAAAACTTGATAGAAATCATTGTCAACAACAATGAATGTACCATCCAAGTTTCAAAGTTTTTGATCGATTTCATGACGGGAAGTAGATTTATTAGTAATTCTAAGCCGCAATTGAAGCGTTTGTAAAAGAAATCTTTTAGTGACAATGACAGCTCTCATAATTTTATTGAATTGAATATTAACGACAACGAATCTATCTGTTAAATTTCAGCTCGATTTGATGATGGCAATTTGGAAGTTTTCCGAAGAAAGAAACATGTAGAAAAGCGAGCTTTTAGTGTTAGTGACAGCCCCCAAAATTTGATCGAATGCATTGTCATCGACATCGAATCTATCTGAAAAGTTTCAGCTTGATTGAATTACTGTATATGAGTTAATTAGGCCTCAGCAGATTTACCAGCAGGCACAAACGTATACACCTAACCACCCGCCCACATACACACAAAATCGAAGTAAATATAAAGGATTTAAAATCACCTTAATGTAGATGAGACATCCACCATATGTCTATATGTTGCTGATACTCCCAGTATATGTATTGAAAAGTATTATATATCACTCTAAACAACATAGAATTCACTATTTGAAGTAGTTGAAATTTAAAAATCGACTTTTTTCATAATCTTTGATTACGGGTAAGTTTAAAAAATATGATGACACTGTCATATTAATAATTTGATATCAATTTATTAATATGTGTGTCTTAATGATTTTTGTAAAATTTTCAGACCTATTTTCTTTATTAATATATTTTCAAAAGCATTTATACATATTCTTTTAATAATTCTTAAATTTCCCTTTTCTTTGAATGATCCTGTATAGTAATGGTTCAGTGGAAGATTTCGAAAAGTCCCAACTTTTTTTGCTTTTTTGCAATGCAGAATTTGATAGTGGTGCAGTTAAGAAAATCAGTTCCATAACTTGTACCACTTTGAGATCTCAACAAAAACTGCTATGTTTTTGACGAAATGTAAATTTAAGATCATGAAAATAGTAATTGAGTGGAACAAAATTCTGAAAACAAATTAAAATAACATTTTCAAGCAACCAAAATTAGATTTATTTTTTATCCATTCCAGAAGTTCAAATCCACAATATAGTTCTCACATCTATCCTTATTAAAGTTTGTTACTCTCTCGCAGTGTTCTACAGTTAAATATTTCCAAAAGGTATTTTCACCCCCTCTCTAAATTTCAAGGAGTATTTTTAAAATCCAATGGAGGGTATTTTTTAAATTAAAATTTTTTTAAACTAAATCAAATTAAGTTTTTGTCAAAACTAACAATGACAATGATGTACGATCGCGATTTCAAGCATGAAGTTACCTTTTTTCTCTATTTTGTGCAAGAAAGCATGGTAAAAAGCCAGCGAAATACACTTAATTAAGGGACGTACGAAATTACATTTGGAAATTGTGGGACGCCGCCCTACAATCCACCCTACTAATGCCACGCGTGGTATCAGAAGCTTGTCAATGATTTCAGTCAGTCACTGGTCTGTACGAGGTACGTTTGAACATGAATGCTCATGCGTAACTGGTGATTTTGGAGCGGTATACCATATATCATTCCATTAGCAAATAAACAAAAAATTTGCATTTTTTCAGAAAAGGACACTATTTTCAAATAAAAAAGAGCAGGAAGGTAGCACCATTTTTCGAAAAACGGCTTGGATGATCTATGATTTTATAAAATGGAGGATTATTTTTTTAAATACAACCATGATGTGCCGATGCGTGAATTCACGCAAGAAGTTAATTCTATGGGGTGAAATGGATTTTCAAAGCTTGTTCGCACGCATTTTGGCGAATTCTGCTCTCTCGTATCAAATACAAATATCATCTCTATGATATGATATTACGCAAATGCATTTATTTTCAATAATTTTATTTTTAGTATGACTTCCGAATAAAGCAAAATATTTTTTTTAGTTATATTATCGTATGGAAACCGTCACCAATGGCTTTCTTGTAATTTTCAAAACCCACATTTTTTCCCCAAGCTGATATTTTAATAACTTTAAAAGCAGAAACACGCAAGTTACATTTACTCTGCACACATCTAAACATTACACGATTTCCTAAAATATATTAATTTTAAAAACTAAATGCTAATCTCTTCGCATGCTTAATATATAAACAACATATTGCAGACTAGATATTATAACTTCGAATGACGCAATATCCCTTAAGACCACTAAATGTAAGTAATTTAAGACACTTCAGTTACTGAACCAAGATTCTATGCTCTGAAAACTCCCCACTAAGATAGCTACTAACTTCCAATATAGAAATAATTAAGTATTCAATTTCTGCTCAAAAAGTTTAGCATTTTTAATTAACCATTCTCTATTTCAAAAAATATTTCAAAGTATCAATTCTAATCCCATAAACAAGGCGCACCGAAACAATATTCGAAACATATTTTCCAATTTTATATTATGCATAAGATTAACATTAGCATTCCAGAATCATTTACGTACTAGCATTTATCATATCAGTCGAAAGGATAGTTTCTAAATGTTATTCTCTATGGAATTCAGCTTCTTTATTCATTAGTAAAGGAGATTAATGCTTTCAAACACACATCCTACCGTATTAGATATATTTCCCAGATGCATTGAAGGATGCTCGTAAATATAGAAATCGATTTTAATTGCAATATGCGATCCCAAATTTGATCCCTGTTGAGTGCGGCTTAGCATAGCAGTAGATTATAAGTGTGAGAAGAATCGTTTTAGTACTTTTAAAATATATGGCGTAAGAAGTCAGTTGACTACATTTTGTTTAATTCTAATCATTAAATATATACCAAACAACATTTGATAATTAAGGGGACTGTTAAGTCAAAAATAAAAAAATTTCAATTTTTGTCTAAAATTCATGAAATTTTTTGTGCAGTTCAATAGCAATTAGATGAAACACAACCTAAAATTTCAAAAATTTATATTGATTTTTTTTTCAAGAAATTAAATTTTTATTGAAAAATTTAGCGTTTTTTCCGTAATTTTAAAAACGCTCCTTGCGATTCAATTTTTTTGCAATCTGTCTCAATTTTTTTGTACAAGCTAATCGAATATATATTGACATAATTGTGCATGGATTTTTAATTTGACTCATTGGTAAATTATTTAAAAGTAAAACTTTGGTACTACGGCAAAAAAAATTTTAACTTTTTAAATAGAAGCATTACGAAAATTGCTGTAAAACAATAAAAATATACCAGATTCCAAATCCATGCACAAAAGTGTTCAAAATAGTATAGTAAACAATATCTCCAAATTTAAAAAAAAATACACCAACTTTTGAATCGCAAGGAACAAATCGAATACCCTAAAAATCTTAAAATACACATGAAGAGAAAAATGCATTTTAAGAAATTGAAATACATACGATTTCTGATATGCGCGCTTACAAAAACTCAAATAATATTCTTAATTCTTCTCGGATCAGCAAAAGTAAGGTATGTACTGAAAGCTAGAATTGTCGGCTATATATTTCCACTAAAATATAAAAACAGAAAATTTTGAAATTTTTGCCTTAACAGTCCCCTTAAGACCTGTATATTTCGTGAAAATTGGTGAGTGTTATCTCTATGGACAGAAAAAATTTGTGACAGACAATTCATTTTTCAAGCTAAATTTATCACATTTGCAAATGCTGCGAAATAATTTTTAACAATATTCAAATTGTTCAAAAGTATAATTTTCAGAATTTTTTTAGCAAATTAAGTAGTATTTTGCCATTTTCTTTCTGAATAAGTTGGACTAGGTCTTAACACACACACAAAATTCCAACTTTAGGAAATAGAAGATTTTAATCACTTTTATTTAAATTTGCTAATATTTGTTTTCAGATTTTATTTTCCGATTTCTTCAAATCGTATTGTATAGTGCCTAGATTACTGGACAGATTATTTACATTAGTTAGGAGAAAAACAATTTTTTGCTCATGCACTTTTGTGAATGAGTACATCAAACCAAACATTTTCCGTTCGAAAAACGGAACCGTTCACCTAACTTTTTCAAAAATTCCAGGAAGCTTTGAGACAAAACAGCGGATACTCCTGACTCTAAATGCCATTGAAATCGCATTTCGAACAAACAATTACCTTCTAATCGCTTAAATTCTCACAGTTACAAAAGTGATAACTTCCGTGTTAACCGCAAACAAGTAAGAAACAGGGACATTCCAAATTCTGAACGGTCACCGGACGCAAAATTTCCACATCACAATGCACATCCATGAAAACCTAACAGACGCCCAAGAACAGACGAATTAATAAACATAAAAGTCAATAGTCAATGAGGTAAACGGCTGAAAGAAGCTGCGAAAGGACCTCGTGAACTTTTTCCAACTATTGAAGTTTCTATTTGTTTTTCTATTGTTTCTCGTGTCAAACGGAATTTTTTAATGGACCGTTGACGCATGCAATTGAATTCGGAAGCTTTGTTTCCTAACGATTTTTTTTTACTGGTGTTAAGGTCGGTGATGTTTTTTACGGTCAGAATCTGGTGGAATGCGAACATGATTGCTATAAAGTGATTGTACACGAAACAAAAAGAAAAAGTTAATGCCTTCCTATACTTCTAATTTGAATATATAGGATCTGTTCCTTAATTGAGAAAAGTGGTCTAGCGAAAGAGCGTTGATTTGTTTGCACATAAACAATCTGTAGAAGTTTACATGAAACATTCACTCTTGCATTTTTTCTTCATAGAAACAGAAAGCAGTGACTACAAATAAGACATAAATAAATTTTCGTATTTTTTTAATTATTTCCGTTTATAATAGTAGTGATAAAATAGTACCAAAACCCTTCCGGAAAACAATAAAATTGATCATTTGATGAAAATTGGCAAAATTTTTTTATTTGTCATGAACAGAAAAAAAGTATATAAAAATATCTAGCACTGAAAGGTGTTTTTTTTTTGTTTTTTTTTCTAAGTTCAATGGGTTTTGAACCTGAAAATTTAATTTTGAGCAATTTAGGCATGTGAAAAGTGTTTTAGAGCATTTTTTTATGCTGAATCAAATGAAGAAAAAGCAGGGATATAACTATCCTATAAAAAATTATAGTCCTTTTTATATAAAAATACATGTAAAAGCTTACCTTATTTTATTACTTATTCTAAATCCCTCATACTTTTGTTTACTTACTATTTCAATTATTCACTATTACTTACTTGTGTTTTATTACTAACTGTTACTTTTTCTATTAAATTTCGGTTGTTAATTAACTTTTCCCACTCAGTCTCGATTCATTACATGTATTTTTACTTTGCATATATTTTTGCCTATAAAATGGACTATAACTTTTTATAGTACAGTTATACCGATTTTCTTTTTATTTTATTCGATTCATCGTCAAAAAATACTACACTCACAAGTGTCACATGCCTGGGTTATACCAAAATTGATTTTTCGTTTAAAAAAATAATAATTAACTAGATGAAACCCACAAATGCTTAATTTTATTCAAATCAAGTGACTGAACTCTAGACACATCAAGTTCTTTCACTCCTAAGATGTGCGCTTTTGACTTTCTTTTGCCAAAACAGCCACCTCAGATTTTGCAGCGAAACCAAAGGAACTCGTGTTGATTGCCAATTGTTAAAACCAAATCATTTAAAAATCCGTCTTGGTGAACTTTCAGATATGCTTTGTGATGTTCTTCATTTTGATGAGTATGGGTCGTCTGTTGCTGGACGCAATGCATGGCATTCGCCAGGCGATTGGTCGGACCACAAGTGATTAATGACCACCATTCCACCATTGCTGGGTTAAAACTTCTTTTCCTCACAAACGGGTGAATTGCAACGTTCGTTGATGATTCTTACCAGAGGAAAGCTTTTTTATGAATGAATTATCTTTATTATGTTAGTTTAAGCGCTGAGCGAATAGTGTTGCTATTAATACAGACGACATTCAGATCGGGAAAGTGTTTGAGCTTATGGTGCCGAAATCGAGAACTCCAGAATTGATATCAAACTCGATCAGGACAGTAGCTACCACAAACAGCTTGTAAAAAATTTTAATGACTGTTTTATATTGTATATCTTTTTTCTGTGTCATCCAAATAAACAAAGGGAAATGCAAAGCAGCGTGAAGTTCATTTTAGTGATAAGGCTTATTAATTAGTGTCATTTGAGTTATTTTATAAGGTTGGTTGGTTGGTTTGTACGCTCAACTGCCTATTTTTACGCACAATGACGGCTATTCAAGCCTGGACCTACTGCTTAACGTGGATTCCGAACCACAATAAACATCCATGCCTAACCCAGGATTTGAACCCGGCACTTTTGGCATGCGTATTTTATAAGAATAATCAAGCAATTATACACGAAAAAATTTATACGTACGAATCGAAGTTTAGGGGCTGTTCCTAATATTTTAGAAACTCAGTGTACGATGCATTCGAAGATCATTTGACTGTTAAATACGTACAGGATAGAAGATAATATTGGTGCCTGATTTGTGAAACAATCTGTAAACTTGACAGGAAATTAGCATAGAACTACTATCGGGGAGGAAATTGTTCAATAAATCACGAAACGGGAATTCCCTGATCATAAAGATTGTTGTTGGTGGGGTTATAGTTTATCTCTAATATATTCACAGATGACAGAGAATATCAATAGCATTCATAATTGGATTTATGCCCCATGAAACAATTTCAAGCCATCCGAGAAAGATTAAAATTGGGAAAATATCGTGTTTACATAGCATTTAAAATTGATAGGGATGTAATTAGATGAAGACTGTTATTAGATTTATGTTTTTATTGTGAGGCTAGCATTTTCGAAACAGATACAAGTAGTTTCAAATAAGTAATCTATGGACTTATATATGTTTCTTTTGGATTTAAGTAAATCAATGGAATTCCGTATTAAATTGTTATGCGTTATTTAATGTAACTTAATTAAATCTAATACTGCGTAGAAGACATTTTTTATAGATATTTGCAAACTTAACACAAGCTTAATGATACGAATTTGTGTGTATTAAATGTATTTATGTTTTAAAAAAATAATTTTGATTGTTGAAGTAAGCATGTAATAAAAGGACATATAACACTGAATTGCAAATTCAAGTGTTTTACTCTTTTTACGCAGATAAAATACAATTGTTAAGAATTGTAAAAATATAGGTTTGCTAATAGAAATTCATAATCAGCAACTCATATTCTTATATTCATATTACTAAAACAATTATTCAAACTTACTTAATTTTTAAAGAAGTATGATGAATTTTAAGTCTAATTAAATAAATATATCATAAAATACATGTAAAAAATGTAAGTATATTTTATGCAGAAAAAATATATTCTGAAAAAATAGTTGTATTAAAACTAGAAAATTTCATTTTATAATTAGAAATGTATAGTCTTCCCCTTATCTTTATGGATTTAATTGTGAATTCCTAAAACATCTCAGATAACAACCTATTTCAAATTAAAAGCTTAGCTTAAATATACATATATATATATATATATATATATATATATATATATATATATATATATATATATATATATATATATATATATGTATACTTGCTTAGGCTATCAACTAATAGTTAGCATTTTTAACAGAATGATTCCAATCACTTATAAGCCGTTGCGGGATCATTTCTATACCTTCAAAAAGCTGTTGAAAAATATTGGTGCCTCCAAGTACTCAAAGAATCT